>CM060935.1:90233384-91613884 GCA_030765085.1 Allium cepa | reverse complement strand
TTTCATCCAATTTCGTTAAGAAACGAAGGAGATATGCCATCTAGAAGTTTGATAGTATACAGAAAAACGGGAAGAAGAAGAAGAGCAATTAAAATGAAAAGTGGTGACCGTTGGACCTATTTTTAGTGGTTGAAGTGTCCATTCATTCAAAATTCAAATTCAAAGTTTTGACGCCAAGTTGGTCGATTTACTAAATCATCTATATCTTTCTCATACGGTCTCCAAATTCAACAAATGAATATACTACGATGATCAGAAAAACAAGTCCGTCGCAATAGAGTGGATCTCGTCATCAAATTCTGAAAGATAAAAATGTGTGACTCACGACAATGGAAGAACAACAAAGTTAGAAAGATGGAGTGCAAAATTTGGTACGCTTTACTATTATTTCATCTTTATTGTTGCATTTAGGAATATATATATATATATATATATATATGCATTTTGTTAGGTATAGAAATTTATCTCTTTTATAAGTTTTGATATATTGGTCCATATATCAACACACCATAGTATATATATCAATGTACAAGTCTATTTTTTTTAATGTCTTTTAAAATGTGTTTTCTTTCAAATAAAATCTACAACTAATTTATTACAACTATACTAAGTAGAAAAGCATACCTTCATTCATGATTTCAACTTTGCTAATGTTATTTTTACTTCTCATACTCTATTTCTTTTAAGATACTAATTTTATCTCTTTAAGAAATTAATAGAATGAATTTAGAATGTTAGAATAAGACTCAATTTATTTATTTCTTCAATAAATAAGATAGCATCACATCACATGACCGGAATTTTAAATAGCATTTCTAAAATGCTTCTTTTCCTCTGTAATGTTTTGTAAGTATTGAAAATTCGTTTTTATAGCATTTCTGTGTGCTTTGAAACGCTGTAGAGTTTTAGAAACTTTACGCAGCATTTGGAAAAAGTTTCAGTTTCAGTTTTAAAAAGTTTTGAATATTTTTAACTATAAAAACTTTTTATAGCATTCTTCAAATACTATTTTTTTTTCTTGATGAAACTTTAGACTATGTAAAAATAATATTTAAGTTAAGAATTTTTCTCTATTCTTTTTAGAAGTTATTTTCTAACTTATATTGGAATATTTTAAAATAAATTTAATGTTTAAATATATTCTTTATAATTAATTAAATTTTTTATTTTTAAAAAAGGGGGTAAGAGGCCTAAATATAACACTTGTTTATTTTAGTTTTTCAATCTTTATCATTTTATTTAATATTTCATTATGATATTTTTTAAATTTAAAAGATGTTTAAACATGTTTCTAAATATTTTAATCAATAAAAATTTAATATAAAGGTTTAAGTATTTTATAAACATGGAAGTTTGGATTTTTAAAAATAAAAAAAATAAAAACAACCAAGTTAGAATAATTATTTTAAATTAAATAAGTAGGCTATTAATTTTTATAAAAATATATTTGATCATATATATATATATATATATATATATACAGTTTTGGTCCATATTTCTTAGCAATTTAATTTTGATATTGAGTTTGATTACTACCTTTCATAAATATGTTATAATTGTAATATCGTTTATTACTTTTAAACTCTTTTCTTTAGTACTCTTTCAGTCTCATTCATTAGTTTCCTTAACTTAAGTCTAGTAATTGATGTGTATTACCTTTGTTTGGTTGAAGTAATTTATAATAAATAATTTGATATATATATATATATATATATATACACACACACACACTTGTCAATTGGAAATTACTTATTACTCATGTTTATCTTATAATCTGGATGTCACTTACCATAGTATATATATCATTATATCATTCTGCATATTATTATTTTTAGTTCATTATCATTTTGTTTCATATTACATATCATTATGCATCCTATTTCATATCTCATCTTATTGCATATTACATCATAAATTACAATGCATATCATAATTATTTGCATCACAAGTTGCACTTCATTCTGCATATTATCTCATGCTACATTGCATATGCCATACATTTCATTCTGCATTATAAACTACATATTGCATACATGTATACATAACGAGTGTATTTATTTAGGAGGAGTTTGTCGTATTGTTTTATAATATAGGATTATTAGTTTTGATTTGTTTGGTATGTTTTGATTGACTTGATTGACTTGATTGGCTTGATTTACTTGTTTGACTTGATTGACTTGATTAATTTGTTTGACTTGTCTGACACGATTGGTTTTGATGAGTGTGTTGAAATATAGTTAATAAATAATTTATGTTCTTATAGTTTTCTAACTATTATAAGTATTATAATAGATTCTTAGTTAGGATAGTTAGTAATTTAGGATTAAGTTTAAGTTTTTAGAGTTAAGTGTTGATTATTTATGATAACACTATCATTATAATCACATGTCATATAGTATTAGATTAAGGGGGAGTTATATAGTTCGGAGTTAGTTTTTGTTGATGACAAATGGGAAGAAATATAAAATAGGATAGTTAGGCATAGATTAAGGGGGAGTTATTAGGATAGAAGTAATATTTTATAAACAAAGGTTGTCGTCATCAAAAAGGGGGAGATTGTTAGTCCGTGAGATGATGGTTTGATGACAACAACCTTAGAATAGATTATAAAGTATAAATACTAACATTATAAGTTTAGATATATATGTATATGTAGGATTTAACCATGCAGGTACCAAGAATGAAGACTGTACAGTATCGAGATTCAAGATATCAAGATTGAAGACTCATGAGTATCAAGATTATCAAGAGTTCAAGAATTCAAGTAATTTATTCTTTAATTAGAAATTTTGTTAAAACTCATAGAAAAGCACTAGCATCTTGAAAATCCAATTTATTCATGGAATGGAATCCACTTCGAGCCTGTTAAAGGGATGGAACCCTAAGTAGGATGGAACCTACGAAAAATCTAGTGGAATATCGTTTTGTATCCACTAATTTTAATTCAAATGATTTTACAAAATTATCTTGTTTTCAAAATGATTTCAAAACTTTCCTTTTAAAAGATTCAAAAGCCTCTATCCTGATTTGAAATAATTTTAGCCTCAAAATTATCTTTGATTTCAAAGTCAAATTACTCCTGATTTTAAACTATCTTTTAATATAATATATTTAACTTTTAAATATTTATACTTAAGATTTAAATATAAAATTATAGTTAAATTCTATATATATTATTCTCTATATTTACTTATGAATTATAACTATAGTCAAGTATATTTATAAAGTTTAAAATAGTTTTAATATAAGATAAAGGTTATTTTCAAAGAAAATCAAATCATCAAAAATTGCTTTGGGATGTCGAAATCAATATTTTCAGGTTACATAAATAGGGGTTGTTGTTCTATAAATAGGGGTTAGTTTCAACGAATTTCACATTAGATTTTCAGGTTTTTCACTCCTCTTCTTCTTCCACATTTCTTAATACATACTCTTACCATTACTCTGCCGAAATCAATATTGAATCATACTCGATTACTTCTAGTTTGATTCTTTATCACTATCTCAACAAGGTTCTCGGTGCTATTCAGAGTTATAAACTTCTTTGTAATCTATTAAGCGAGAAAAGTTGTGATTGTGGCCTTGAAAATCAATCAAGCGAGAAAACGTGTGATTGTAGCCTTGGTAAATCAATTGGGTAAACTTGTGGCCCGAAAATCAAGTATCTCTACCCAGAGGATTGAAATTCTGGAGGGTGTAACTCGTAGCCTTGAAATCGAGGGTGTAATTGTACAATTGCTTTTGAAAGGAAATTCGTACTTGTGTTGCAGGACTAGATGTAGGGTAACTGCAAACCAGTATAAAATCCGGTGTGTTCTATCCTTTACTGCTTTTATTTTATTTCTGCATCTGTGTTTGTTTCTGTGATTATCCCTGTATCTGTAGATTGCATACATCTGTGTCTAAATTAACATAAACTCAAAAATATTTAGTAATTCTTTATAAAAACTATTCACCCCCCTCTAGTGTTAATCCTAGCCTTAAGATCCGTAATCCGCATTTCTTTCATTAGAATCCCATGGAATCTTGGGAATTTGAGGAAATAGGACTTGTGATAATAATTGGTTAGTAAGCTAACATTTAACGCTAGTTTAGAGCATAAAACCATGCGTTTAGAACTTATCAGGAGCAAATATTTATTTATCTCTATTTACAGAATGAACATATAATTATTGCATATATGGCATAGTTAATTAGACATTTATTTACATTTATTTCCCTATTAAGAAGGTAATTGATTGTGAGGCGAAAATAAGAGGAAACTCTTATATAGCCTAATTATTATTTTAAGGCATAATAAGGAATATTCCTTATAAGGCCTTATATATGAACGGTGAGATCAGTGTGTGTGTGGGTATATGGAGAATAATTGATTTATGGCTAAGTTATAGGGATGCAAGGTCAATAGAGTTACATGATGGAAGTATGCTCTTCACTTTATGGCTACCAACTGTTCTGTACACTTTTATTGATGTGAGATGTCCTTATGATAAATATTTGTAATGATGCAAGGTTGGTCCCAAATTCTATATGGGAAATCATCCTAGATAATCTGACTACCAGTTCCTACGAATAACGGACTAATATGAGACATCATTATGAGTATGGGCCATAAGGTGAAGGGCTACTTTGGGGTTTTGAGGTATTAAGTGGTTGGACCCACTCTTTTCCCCATATGAAATATTAAATGGCCATGGGAACATGTTAGGTGGTAGCTCTATAGGGTCTGCTTCTAGAAATAGGTCTTAAATGATGGGGCATGCCTTAATTAAGATACTAAATGATCGAAGATTGTCTATTTTTCACTTGAAAGTATTAAGTGGCCTATGAGATTCCATATGATGTCAGCTAGACAGTACCATTAAGGAGCACGTCTTGGAAATAGGTATTAAATCATGGGGTCTGCCTTAATTAAGGTATTAAATGACCAGAGTCTGCCTGTTTTCCAATAAAATATATTAAATGGTTTGGGCACCGTCTCACATTATTAGCTATTTATGATGTATGATTGGGATATGGGATTTTAGAAACATGCTTTTGGAATGGAACGTATTAAGTGGTTGGATCCACCTCCTTTCCTTATAAAAAGGCATTAAATGATTTTAATGGTTTTATGTCCGTGGACATATTCTTAGTATGAAATATACATCCCAAGTACTAAAAAGGAAAGGCTCGAGGTTTTTATTCACTGGACGCTTGTTGTTTTTGATTCCCTCCTCATTACAACGCAGGTTAAGGATGGAGTGATGGCGGTAACAATCCATGGAGGCGAAGAAGCTTGGTGGAAGTACTTGCTATTATTACTTACTTTTATGTATAGCCATGTATTTAGACAATTGATGTAACGGATATTATGTTACAGATTTTATGGAATTTTGTTTTATGATATTTTTATGGTTTTGAAATAAATGGGTACACTTTGCTATTACATTTTTGTTTCATCCGCTGTGTGTTCTAAATTTTTTGTTATGGATTTGCAATATTATTTATTTTTACTACCAACAATTTACTTTAGAATGGATCTAATTATTCATGGGCCTTTTTTGGGTTGAAATTTAGGCCTGTTCTAGGGTGGGTTCTCACATTTGGTATCAGAGCCTGGTTACATGATCAACGAGAAAAAACTACATGTATGAAAGACGTATTTGTTATTTTGAAGAAGGTTTTTCAAAAAGAATTTTCAAAGAATTCTTACTATATATATATATATATATATATATATATATATATATATATATATATGTATGTATGTATGTATGTATGTATGTATGTATGTATATGTATACCCTCTCTTCTTGAACATACGCATATACGAGACAACCTTTTTCTTTCAGCATGTAAATTCTATCTTAGGAAATCATCACTAAAGGTTTAATCTACAAATAGTTGATATGGCTTCTTCCGAGCAAGGGAACCCTACTCGTGGAAGACCATCCATTTGTGGAATGACCAAATGGTTTAAACAATATCTTAGAACTATCAAGCGATTCCTATTCCTCCAGCTGCACCGCCCATTGATGCACCACCCCGTCCTATTGACTTTCCTAAGTTGTGTAAGGACTTTCTCAGTATGGAAAGGAAGACATACTCTGGAACCGAATGATATTCGAAATCTAAAGCTTTGGTTAGTAACTACAAGAAGATTTTAGAGCTTGGCTGGGATTATCAACTAAGAAGAAGAATAACAGCTTGGTACCTCGGTAAAGAAGCCTTGAATTTATGGAACTTTGCGACTGATGAGCACCCAGGAAGGATATTCTTTGGGATGAATTCAAGGACCGATTTAAGATGAGATTCATGCCTAGGGTAGAGGTTAACTTGCAATTGAAAAAGTCCATTCAGCTGAGACAAAGAGATTCTACCCTTAAGGAGTACATAGCTAAGTTTACTGAATTAGCTAAATTCGGGATGAGCCTGATAGACACACTTATAAAAAAAGCCATAAAAATCGCGAAAGGCTTAAATTCCCCGCTAAGGAAATGTTGTTGACCCAAGTACCTATGGGGTCCATGTATGAGATGTTGGTAGAAATGACAATGCTGCACGTAGATAATGAGGAAGATAAAGGAATAGAGAAGGAAAAGTCTGCACTACCCTAAAAGTAAGGAGGGTCCAAGAAGGAGAGCTTTTGGGCTAACAAGAATTCAAAGGGGAAGTTTAAAAAGGATGGGAAGGTGTGTAAGAAATGCCAAAGGAAGGGTCGTGAAGCTAAAGATTATAGGGTGAGTATAATAAAGAAGCCTTTAAAGGAATGTGCTTTAACCGCCACGAGGAAGGGCATCACATGAATCAATGTCCCAAGATGGCTAAGGAAGGATCAAGCGGACATGCCTACATTATTGAAGTCATCCCTAGTGTCAATAAGTCACCAAGGACCAAAGAAAAGTGTTCTGGAAGGTATAACTCTTATTTTTGTGGTTACTATTCATACCCTATTTGATTCAGGGGCATCACATTCCTTTTGTAGCTAGGGACATAGTAAATTTCTTAAGCTTTCAAACCTAAATGGTCAACAACGCAATACAGGTTTCCAATCCCATTGGGGGTTCGACCCATCTTTCTCTTATTCGCAAAGACCTAGTGTTAGGCATATGCGATATTGATTTCATATGTACTATGTGCGTTCTAAATTTCAACGGGTATAGGGTTAACTTGAGTATGGATTGGTTGTCATATTATGGAGCAATTCTTGACTGTGGTAAAAGGGTGGTATGATTAAGCAGTTGTGGATGTCGTGACCAAGAAGTTCTTTGTACACCTAAAGCTTTAGTTGAGTTAAGCCATTGATACTCATTAAATCTATCTGCTATTGGATAGCCATCATCTGTACCCGTAGTTTGTGAATTTATTGAAGTCTTCGAGGAGGTCTCGCGTCTCCCACCCCATAGGAAGATTGTGTTCCAAATTGATTTGGAGATGGACGCAAGACCCGCCGCTTTGCCTTTGATACATATGGCCTCCAAAGAATGAAGTGAATTGGAAAAGGAACTCTCAGAGTTATTGAAGAAAGGATTCATCCATAGGAGTAGTTCTGAGTGGAGAGCCCATGTTGTTTTTACTACTAAGAAAGATGGTTCTTTAAGACTTTTCGACGATTATAAGGAGTTGAACAAGTTGACAAGGAAGAACAGGTATCCTTTACAAAGAATAGATGACCTGTTCGACCAACTTGTAGGGGCTAAAGTCTTTTCTCAATTAGACTTAGTAATGAGATTCCATCAGTTGAGGATTGCAGAGGACCATCTAGATGGGCTCTATGAGTGGAAGTAATGCCTTTTATGCTGACGAATGCCCCAATATACTTTGTGCATTTGATGAGTAGAGTACTTAGAGGGAAAATTAATAAATTTGTCATGGTGTTTGTTGACGATATCTTCATTTTCTCCAAAGCCAAGAAGGAGCATGAGAACCACCTTAAGGAGGTATTGGAGACCTTTAGAAGAAACCAACTCAAAGCCAAGTTTTCCAAATGCCACTTTTCGAAGAATGAAGTTAAGTTCCTTAGGCATATTGTTAATGAACAAGGATTGGCTGTAGACCCTATTAAAGTGGAAATTGTCCAAGGATGGAAGACTCCTAGTGATCCATTAGAGATTAGAAGTTTTCTAGGGTTGGTAGGCTATTATAGGAAGTTCATTAAGAGCTTTTTACAAATAGTAGCCCCTTTAACCTGATTGACTAAGGAGAATCTAATTTTTATTGGGAACAATAGATGCACCGAGGCATTTGAGAAGCTTAAGGAGTCATTGACTAGTGCATTTGTGCTTACTATTCCAAACGGAACCGAGCCGTTTATGGTTTTCATAGATGCATGTGGCACTGGATTAGTGGTGGTTCTTATGCAAAAAGGGAAGGTGGTTGCGTATGCTAGTAGACAACTAAAGGACCACGAGAAGAGGTATCTGGTGCATGATTTAGAATTTGCATCCATTGTTATTTCCTTAAAGATATGGAGGTATTACCACTTAGGAGAAAGGTTTGAGTTATTCACTGATCATAAATCACTCAAATACCTATTTTCACAAAAATATTTGAATCTTAGGCAGCAAAGGTTGATAGAGCATGTAGCACCCTTTGACTTTAGTATTCAGTATACCCTTGGAAAATAGAATGTAGTCACCGATGCCCTTAGTCGAAGACGTACTGCCCTAAGTGCTACGTATGAATGAAGACGGTTGGAGTTTCTCTCGAATTTTAACCTCCAACCATCAACAGATTCCATCCAAGGTTTTCTATCAATTATGGAGATTAGATCAGCCTTGATGGATCGCATAGGGCATGAGCAAGCGAAAGATGAGAATTTAGTATAGATTTTGGAAAATTAAGAAAAGGAGCACATTTTCCCCATGCTATGAGGTATTCAGTTGATGAGAAGGGATGTTTGAGAAGACATAGATGTCTTTGTGTCCCAATGATTGATGATTTGATGAGAGATGTGCTTATGGAGTGCCACCATTTAAGGATGACCATTCATCCCGGATGAGATAAGATGTACAAAGACATGAAGAGAATTTTCTTTTGGAATGGAATGAAGAGAAGCGTAGCTGAGTTTGTTTCCGAGTGTTTAACTTGACAAAACATAGCTGAGCAAGGGAAGCTTGGTGGATTATTAGTACCTTTGGAAATTCCAACTTGGAAGTGGAAACATATTTCAATGGATTTTTTGGAAGGATTTCCTAAAAGCTAGAAGGGCAATAAGGCTATTTGGGTTGTTGTGGACAGACTCATTAAGAGTGCTCATTTTACTCCAATTAGGAGAAATAGGACTAGTGCCTCTCTTGCATAAATTTATATTAAGGAGGTTGTTCGTCCACATGGAATTCCTATAAGCATAGTCAGTGATACTGACCCCTTGTTCACTAGCGAGTTTTGAAGGAGCCTACAAATAGCTTTGGGGACTTCTTTGAACCTTAGCATAGCATATCACCCACAAAATGATGGATAAACAGATAGGCTGGGTAGGATTTTGGTGGACTTGTTGAGAGCTTGTGTGTTAGATTTCAGACGACTTTAAGAGCAGTATCTACCTTTGGTTGATTTTGCATATAATAATAGCTATCAAACGACAATTGGTAGACCCTTTTGAAGCAATTTATGGGTGGCCATGTAAATTGCCTAGTTGTTAGTGGGAAACCATCGACGTAGTATTGCTTAGCACTACAAGAAAAACCATTTATAGTTGCAAAAATCGGTGGCGTTTTATTGTAAATGCAACAAAAAATAGATTAATAAATAATATAAACGTGGCAAAAAATAATTCACGTTTCCCGCTTCTAAAAAAAAGAGTTCGCGCGAACTAAATAAACGTAACCTATCATTTTACTCTCGTACTTAACAAAATTCTCGTCCCTAATTTGCTTTCTTCTTCAGAAAAAAAAAATTCCCCTTTTAATCGTGTTAAATTTTCATCGCACTCAAGTATCATCGTCAACTCCGTCGTTTCCCCCTTACTCAACATCGAGTCGCGGCAGCCAGCAGATCTAGGTATAATTAGGTATGAATCTTTTAAATCGATTAGGTATATTTAGGTATGAATCTGTTAAATCGACTTTGTGATTCTATTTGGCTTTTATATGAATTTGAATGCATCTTATTTTCGTTTCCTAAACTATTACTGAAATGGTTGATTTAACCCTAATTGCAATGATCTGTAGGGATATCTGCTTTGATTTCTTTGAGTATATGAATGTTCTGTTGAAGTGGTTCAGTGAATCGATGGTTTCTTGTTGAGAGGAGGTTGAGGTTGCGTGTTTCGGGAATTTGGTGGGTTCAAGTAGCATTGATGGAGGTCGCGGTTTTGTTTGCGATTGGGTATTGGCCGGCTGGATGGTTGAGAGTGGTAAATGTTGGAGCATAAATAGTCTTTTGTGGAGTGGCAGGCACTGGAAATATGTCAGTTGTGTGAATGTGAGGTAGTGAAGAGGAGACGGTGAAGTTGACGGTTGGTTTGGTAAGAGGGGGCGAGGCTGGGGGAAGGATGTGAGTATGTGTTCGTAAGGAGTGGTTGAATGTCAGAGGGCAAGTTGATGTGCGTGAGTCTCTGGTAGTTTGCTGCGGAGGCTGGGTTGTTGATGTTTTATTGAGTTGTAGTATGAAGTGCGGTTGCGAACAGGTTGCAGGTTGGAGAAATGGGAAGGAGAATGGTTTGTGGTTGCTTGGGGTTTGTAGTTGGAGTGGTCACTGTTGTAGTGTGTGAATATGGTGCAATTGGTTGTATCAGTGCAGTACTCAGTAGGTTGTAGAATGGTTATTGAAGCAGGCTACAGGAGTGTAGGCAAGTGGATATTGTCTTTGGTGACATGAATGAATGTGGTGTGTATGAGATGAAAGTGGGTATTGTTATAGGCTCGTATGAAACTGTGTTGTTGTGAGGAGTGAATGGATTGTTTAACAGTGGAGTGGAGGAGTAATTGCAGTGTTGAAGTATATTTATGGAAGTGGTTGAATTAAACAATGTTGTGAGAAGTGGTAAAATAGGAGGATTGAGTAGTATGGTGATGAGAGGTTGCTGTGTTTTTTGAAAGTTGCAGCAATGTGTGGCAACGGAAATGCACCGGCGTTTGTTGGTGATAGGTGGGAGGAAGTTTGGTCAATGGTCTGTGTGTAATGGTGAAGTGCAGAGATTTGCAAAAGTTTTGTTGAAGTGGAGTGACTGGAATGTTGTTTGTTGAAGTGGAGCGTTTGTGGATGGATTGACAAAGAAGGGGCAGATAGCTGTAACTGTTATGCAGCAGTTTGGAGGGTTGTGACTTGGTCAGTTATGTGTGGGTAGGAGTGTGGTGTTATGCATGGATTAATTTTAAATACATGTAAATATGAGGTTAAATGCAAAATATAAGTGTAAAATTTATATTTTTGGAAAAGTATTCTTTGCCTTTGTCTACTAAACCACCATGGTTATATGCAGTAGTGCTACAAGTATTTGTACTTCAATGTCTAGTTATTTTTTTGATTACAACAGATAACCAATTTATACGTCAAAGATTGGAAACTTATTTGCCTTCAAATGTCGATAATGGAAAAAGGCTGGGTTTTTTTAAACAGGTGATAAAACCATGATTAACTTAATATGTATTTTGAGAATTAGAACATATAATCTAATACTAAAGCTCACTTTTTTTTTACTTTTTTCATAGAACTAGTATAGAATACCGACAAGGAGCAATGAATTTCGTGCATGCTGCAAAGAGGAATGTAAGAAGTGTAGAAAAATTTTTATGCCCTTGCAAGGATTGTCGGAATCTTAGTTGTCATGATGACCAAATCATCATTGAACATTTAACTATAAAAGGAATGGATCCTAAATACATTGACGGTGTATGGTTTAACCATGGTGAAGAGATAAATGTAGAGAATAAAACAAATACGTTTGACGTATATCAACTATTCAAGTTGATTCACTATGAAGATGAAGATTTTTTGAATCAAGATTTTTTTGATGATGATAAAGACGATGTTGATTCTCGAAGAAAAGAGGATGAGTTAGTCAAGAACTTGGAAGATGCAGAAACTCCATTATATCCTGGTTGCACAGATCACACAAAATTATCTGTCATCACCGTCTTGTATAATCTTAAATGCGAGACTGGCTTGTCCGATAGTAGTTTTGATAAGCTTTTAGCTGTGCAACATCTATTTCTGCTGAAGGATAACGTGCTTTCCAAAACCTTATATGAAGTCAAGAAATTTCTTAAAGCATTCGACATGGGTTTTGAAAAGATACATGCTTGTGAGAATGATTGTTGCCTTTTCAGAAAAGAATACAAAAATTTAGAAAGTTGTCCAAAATGTGGTTTAGATGGAAGAAAAATCAAGATATTGAAGAGGTTATACAAGGTGTTCCAGTTAAAGTATTGAGATATTTCCCAATTATTCTGAGGTTTAGACGAATGTATAGATCTCAAAAGATGGCTGAAGAATTAAGATGGCATTTTAATAATAAAAGTAACGATGGAAAAATGCGTCATCCCGTGGATTCTATGACATGGAAAATGGTGGATGAAAAGTATAAATCTTTTTCATCTGATCCACGTAATCTTAGGCTTGGTCTTGCTACAGATGGATTCAATCCATTTTCCATGTTGAGTTTGAAATATAGTTGCTGGCCGGTAATGCTTGTGACATACAATCTCTCGCCTATGTTGTGTATGAAGAAAGAAAATATTATGTTAACTTTACTTATTCCAGGCCCGAAGCAACCCGGGAATGATATTGATGTATATTTGGCTCCTTTGGTGGAAGACTTGCATCACTTGTGGTCTAATGGAGTTACTGCTTATGATGCATTTAGTAAAACTTTATTTAAACTGAATGCAATTTTGTTATGGACGATTAATGATTTTCCGGCTTATGGAAATCTTGCTGGATGTCGTGTGAAAGGGCAAAAAGCTTGCCCATTATGTGGTGTCAATACCCATTCTCATTGGTTGAAACATAGTCGAAAGTTCGCCTACATGGGTCATAGAAGATTTCTACCTCCTTCAGATTCACGGAGGAAACAAAAGGCATTGTTTCATAATACCGTAGAGACAGATGGTGCTCCTAGAATGCTTTCTGGGAGAAACATCTATGCATTATTGAAGGATTATCCAAATGATTTTGGAAAAGGAATAGAGGAGAAAAGTAAGAAGAGAAAGCATATCTATGATAAAGAAGATGAATATGATGATACTAACAGTTCTCTAGAAGTAGAGCTATCAAGGTGGAAAAAACGATCAATTTTCTTTGATTTGCCTTATTGGGAGGTTAGTGGTTAATTTATTTATTTTTCATTGTTTTAATACAAGAAAAACCCAATAATGCATTATTGTTTTGGTTTTCATAGGAACTTCCATTACGTCACAATTTAGATGTGATGCATGTGGAGAAGAACATTGGTGAAAGCCTATTGGGCACAATGTTGCATGGAAATAAATCCAAAGATGGAACCAACTGTAGAAAGGATTTAGAGGATTGGGGAATTCGAAGTGAGCTTCATACACAACCTCGTGGGAATAAAACATATCTTCCACCGGCTCCATATATGTTGTCAAAATCCGAGAGAAAAATATTTTGCAAAAGACTGTATGATTTCAAAGGACCGGATGGCTACTGTTCAAATTTAAAAAATCGAATTTCGTTGTCGGATTGCAAAATTAGTGGATTGAAGTCACATGATTACCATGTATTAATGCAACATTTATTGCCAGTAGCATCGAGAGGGTTTATGGCAAAGAAGGCAAGAAAAGCGATAATTCGCTTATGATCTTTTTTCAACAAATTATGTCAACGTGTTCTTGATAGAGAGAAGGTAGAACAAATCAATGTTGAAATTATTGACATTTTATGTGAGCTTGAAATTTTTTTTCCACCATCTTTCTTTGATATAATGATACACTTATCCATTCATCTTGGAAAAGAAGCACAAATGTGTGGACCTATTCATTTTCGATGGATGTACCCATTCGAAAGATATATGAAGACACTCAAAGATTATGTCAGAAACTATGCACGACCAGAGGGATGTATTGCAGAATCGTATCTTGCAACAGAATGCATGTTGTTTTTCAATGAATTTTTGAAGAAATCAGGACATATAGAGGAGAAAGGAGCTCGAAATGAAGATTATGAAAGTAGTAGAATATTAGAGGGATGTCCAATTTCAGTATCGAAGACAATTAAATTGCCAGTTAATGAGAAAGAAAGTGCTCATTTAGCTGTGTTAATGAATATGGCCGTGGTGGAACCGTTTATAGAGTAAGTTTATGTTATATTGTTTTAAATATTTTGATGTGTTCGCAATGATATATATAACTTATAATCAATTGTTCAATACTAGTTTGCATTTGGAGGAATTAGAAAATTCAGACCAACGCATGACAAAAAATGCGACCTTAATTTGGGAAACACATACAAAAAGTTTTGTCGATTGGATTAAACGGAAGGTTAGTTAGATTTCAAATATATTCTCATTCAACTATCAATATTACTATATAAATTTACATGCTAAATGAAATTTGTTGTAGATACCTATTACCTCCAAGGATCATAATGACATGTTAAAATGGATTGCTTATGGTCCGAAGGATGATGCCATGTCTTTCAAAGGATATATCATCAACGAGCAACGTTTTCATGTAAAAGATTTAGGGAGAGAAACTCATAATTGTGGGGTGACTTTTGATGCAACTACTATGTGTAGAGCAAGTGCTAAAGATATGTCCCAAGTGGTTGATGTGGTCACTTATTATGCAATGTTGATAGATATAATTTTATTAGATTATCATTTGTTTTATATTCCAGTTTTTAAGTGTCGTTGGACGTATAAAGGAAATGGAGTGAAAGTTGATGATGATGGGTTCACTCTTGTTAATTTACATCAAGCATCATTTTCACGAGACCCATACATACTTGCATCTCAAGCAAAACAAGTATTTTATTCAAGAGAGAACGATGTTTCTAATTGGTACGTTGTAATGAAAGCACCATCAAGAAGTTTTAATGATATAGAGGAGCACGATTGCATCAAGGAAGATATTCAAGTGGTGGAAGATGAAATAACTAAAGCGGATGATGAAGATGTTTGCTATGTTAGAGAGGATTGCGAGGGCATAATTGAGTAGATTATATGTTCTACTTGAGCATAGTTGTTCATTTGCTTTAGTGATGGTTGAACTTATATATTAAATCCGGGCTATTTGGAAATTTCATTGAACTTGTATTGATTTTCTTTAGTGATTGTTGTTCATTTGCTGCACTAATGCTGTGTTTTTTTTTAATGTTGCGAATGGCTGTTAGTTTGCACCATTTAATTTTCTAATCCATTGCAAATGCATGTACCATTCAATTTTTGTTCTTTGTGTTTTGATCTTTGTATACTTCCAGAGACAAAGCATTATATGTTCTTATCAATTCTGTTTGCATATATTGCTTGATAATGAGTAGTGTTCTTATCAATTCTGTTTGCATTACATGTACATTTTCTCATAAAATTACAAATCTGTTCATCATCTCAAGGCTTTTAGGCCTGCTTGTTTGGTTTGCAAACTGCCACATCTCTTTTCAGCTACATGTTGATGATATTTAAGTGTTGTTTGTTAATATTTATCGTTGCTTATTGTTTACATGTGCTTATTGGTTATACTGTGTTTTCTGTCACTTGCAGAAAAATATGTCTACAACATCTGTACGTACCCGCTTGTAGAGAAAGGCTGAAGAACAAGCAGTCAAAGTTAAGAACAAGCAGTCAAAGCGAAAACGTAAAGTTCCAGCTAGCATAAATGAAATAGAAGGACAACCAGACAATGCTAAGAAGCAAGCCACTGTTCACAATGAAGAAGACGAACAACCACTAGATGATATCCCCTCTGACCTAAATGAAGGACTCCGCTCAGAAAATGAAACCCGTCCTGAACAAACTGCTGATGCCGAGCTGGAAATTGGGAAACAAAGTGAAGCTGAAATCGGAAGTACATCTCGAAAAAGAGGCGGTAGAGGTCCAGCAAAAGCAAAAAGACTCCCGTCATGCAGTCAGGATCGAATTGAAGTTGAGTTCAGTGATCTAGGTATACCAGTAGGGCAAGGGTCGGTATATTTATCCTCTTTTCTTGGACCGCTTGTGCGGGAGCAGGTTCCATACACCATTGATGATTGGAGGAATATTAGTGATGACTTAAAAGAAGTTTTGTGGCAGTCGATTCTGGTATGAAGCAGGCATCTATTATTTAACATTCTGACTCTAATATGTTTTGAAAATGACTTCTAATATTGCATGGTCTTGCCAATTATAAATTGAAATTGCCATCTAATAACTTCTGGATAAATTGAAAAATAGTTCTTGCCAATTATAAATTGAAATTGCCTCCTAATAACTTCAGAAAACCTTTCAGATTTAATTAAATCTGTCGTATTTAAATTAAATAAATTTTACTAATATCATGTTTTGATGTATTGTTGCAGATTAGATTTAAATTGGAAGAGGAATGGCAAAGAAAAGCTATATTTCAACAAACGGGAGTACTTTGGAGATCGTCAAAAAGCAAATTGGTTCGAAATTTGCAAAAAGCGGAGAACGATGAGGAAAGACTTAAAATGAAACCTACGAACATAAAAAGCATAACCGATTGGAGGAAGTTTGTGAAAGCGAAAACAAGTCCAGAGTTTAAGGTAAATCATTCCTACTGAACTCGTCTGGCATGTTTCTGCAAATCCATCTACATAGTTAGCAACCGATAAATTTCTTTAGAAGTGAAGTCCAAGTGTTGGTGGATGCTTAGGGTTCCTGTTTAGGTATTAGCTGCAGGAACCTATGACAGTACAAAATACAAATGCGTTATGACAAGCACAGGAACATTTTAAATGAAGTAAAAAAAACACTTTGCAAGTTAGTTTAATCTGTAAATATTATTAGTAGATATGGAATGCTGTATATGTCACTGAGTTATCCAGCATTAATAATACCAAATAAGTATATGACCATGATGAATTGATTTTCAAATAAATTGCAATCCTCACCATACATATTTACCCTGCATTATAAATATTAGATAGTTCTTTTTTTATGATTTTGGTGGTTAAATTCTAGCATCTTTCAACATTTTCAGCAAAAAAGTGAGAAATATTCAGCCCTTAGGTACACACAAATTCCGCATACAACCGGTCGTAGGGGAATGGCTAGAAAGACCGAAGACATGGTAAGTTAATTAACTATAGCATTATTTAACATTATTTTATACCTGTCAGTTTATTAATTTAATGTTATTCTATTTTTAGAAAAAAGAAAGTGTAGATCCATCGTCCATAAGTAGAGCTGATGTGTGGATTAGATCTCACATTAAAAAAATTGGTGAACCAGTGAACATGGAAGCTAGGAATACTATTGTAAAATTGTTTTTAATTTTATTGGTATATTATTTTTTGAAACTATGATATTTTTACCATTGTACATTATCTATGTGTATTTATTTATATAGGAGGAGATCAAAAAATATGGTAGCCTATCCCAATCCGGCTCGTCACAGACTGATATTGGAAAAGATGCTCTTGTACATGTACTGGGACAAGATAAACCGGGACGGTTAAGGGCATTGGGTAGGGGTTGCACTTTAACCAAGCTAGCTTTGGCCCAGTCCAAAGATAAACAAGTGTCTCGGTGTCGAGAGGAAATAGAAGAATTGAAGGGAATGATACAGACTCTGATGGACCAGAAGGTAAATTTTTGGAAATTAATTTATATTCGTAAAATATTAATTTATATTCGTGCTTCGCTGCAGGGTAAAGAAAGTTCGAGAAGGAACTCACCTGATTCGGTAAAAATAATATTTATATTACTCAATAAATGAAATTTATATTTTAATTTTTTAATCCAGTAATTGATTTAATTTTCGGTTGATTAATTGTAGAGCGACGACGAAGTATGTTTGCTGTTGAATTGGGATGGAACCTCTGGAGTTGTTGCCCATGGGAGGCTGTTGTCCATGGACCCAGATGACGTTGTCAATGGCATTCGTCTGGGACCAAATGCCGGGAGCATTGTTATAGATTCAGTGGATAAAGCAGATGCTTATTTATGGAGGCCTACACCTGAAATGGCAGTCTTAGCAGACGCTAAGAATAAGGTAGTTGCTTGGCCATCAGTTTGCATCAAGGTCCCGCTGCGAACACGGTTGAACTGTAGTGCAGCCAGTACGGTAATTTTTTTCACGTTAAGTATATTAGTGTAATACGCTGCGAGCTTATTGATGTCTAAAATGCTGCGAGCACACCCCCCATCTGAATAAAAATTTAACACATATTCGTTGTTTTTGTATAGCATACTAAAGTCTTGAATTTCACTTCTCATTTTTAGAGTACCAGCATCATCGAAGACACTTGCAAGATTTACGGTTGGACTGAGGGTGAAGGTGTAATTGCCGAAGGAAGAATCCATGCCACTGATCCAAAATATATTGTTAATGGTATTCCACTCGGTCCGTCTGCTGTTGTGATTTGGGTGGACAAAGTAGTAAATAAAGATGCTTATTTGTGGCGACCCACATCTAATATGTCGTGCATTGGTGATGCAGTTGGTATGAAAATAGCATGGCCAAGATCAAAAGTAGAAGCTGATCAAGAAAAACTAGATGAGAGTCGTGATGATACTGAAAATGTTGTGAATTCTCCCATGAAATCCTCACATATGGTCATGAATAAATCGCAAAATGTAAGTATTAATTTTCAAATTTGAAGAATTTAACTGTTATGAAAGTTTATTTAATGTGCGTGTATACATTGTGCATAATAATCTCTTTTCTTTCAGCCAATTGCAACCATGCAAAAGGATGCCAAATGCCAGTTGATCGATTTGGGTGGAGCAGACGTAGTAGCGGAAGGAAGTATTGCATCAACTGATCCGATAACGATGGTCCATTGTCGTCCACTGGGACGTAATGCTGTAAAAGTTTGGATTGAACTGGTGATAATTCCAGATGCAGAGATATGGAGACCAACATCGGGTCTGACGTGCATGGATGATTGCTTTGGCGTTCCCATAGCTTGGCCAATGGAAAAAATCATTATTAAGTCAAAATGAAAGGTATATAATTTATATATATATATATATATATATATACATTAGGAATGCTAGCAGCTAAAGTGCAGATAGATTTTTGGTAAACTGATAAAAGTACATAAGTAGGGGTGTTATATTCGAATTGTGATTGAATGATTGTGATTGGTGAGGAGTTATGTATGGATTGTGGTGGAATGTTAGTGATGCAATATCATATCTACTTAAGAACTTTCTCTATCATATAAAATATCTCACGCATATTCACTTTAACAGGATTCACTCATTCTTCTTCTGGAATTAATTAAAACCTATTATTGTCATTTTCTATATTAAAAATAAAATCCAAGAAATTATTATAAATTCTGATATTCGAGCATGTTCATTAAGACACTCTTAGGCTTTTCTGGCACAAGTCCATCTATCGCGTTACTAGGTTTTGGGCCCTGTGTCGCGTGCGTAATCTAAGATAAGAAAAACAGTGGAAGGAGACAGAGTGGAACGTGATTTACAGGTGAGTGTTACCACTCACAAACTTATGGCAAGCTGCTTTTGTTTTGTGTTTTCCCAAGTACTATGGTGTTTGAGAGTGTGTGCATGCTAGCCTGCTAGGTATATGTGTTGCTACTGCCTTGAATTTCTATGTGCATGAGGAGAGTGTGTGTGTGTTTTAGTGTTTTGTATTGGTGTGCATATAGGTGTGTGTTGCCTGGAGTATATGTGTGCTTACATACGATCTGTGTTTTTGTGTGTACATATGAGCGTGTGTGTTGATTAATTTGTATGTGTGTAACCTGTAGGTGCGTGCACGATTTTGTATATATGCGCTAGTGTGTTTATGAGGATGTGTGCTTACCCAACTGTGTGTGTGTGTGAGTGTGATTGTGTTAAAATTATCATCTGTTTACTCTATATCATACTAGTGAGTAAACAGATGATAATTTTAACACATTATCTAGCACGAATAATTGTATTACGGTACATTAGCATAAAGTAGCGAGAAACTTATAGCAAGTAAATTCCTAGTTATAACTAGAAGTGTTGGATGTGCCATATTATTCACTAATTAATTTTTTATATATATAAACCTTGTCTTAAGCGGTTAACTATCATTTAAGGCCATGTAACCATGATTAAGCAATGTGTGTTCTGCATTGTGTTGTGTGTGTGCATTCAAATGCTATATGTTTATGCGTGAGTGCATTTGTGTCTGTGTGTCTATATATATAGTGTTATGTATTGTAAGAACTGTTGTGTTTATATTGAATGGATGTTGTGTGTGTTTGTGTGTTGTCTTCGTATATTTGAGTTTCAGTTTTGTTGTTGTGTATCTCACGTGCATGGGGTGTATTATTGTGCTTTTTGGTGTTTTAGACTTGTTTAATTGACCGTTACACTGTTACAATACTCTTACTATATCATATCTTGTCCATTTTGTAGAATTGATTTCATTTCTTTTATGCGTAGGTACATCCCTATTTATCTATGCAAGTTTTAGTAATTTATCTTTTTAAAATACATATGTCTGTATATTTATTCAGATATTACTTTAGTATAATTGATGGTGAGGAGTTATGTATGGATTGTGGTGGAATGTTAGTGATGCAGTTTTAAGTTCAGGTTTCGTTTTCTCACTCTTTTGTTCTGTTCTTTGTTTACAGGTAGTTCAGGTTTTGAAGACATCAGCAATGACAGGTAGTTCAGGTTTTTATGGTGGTTCAGGTTTTGCTCGGTACTTTGGTTATTTCAAACGTTTATTTCAGATGTATATGTACGGTTATGACACTTATGGTAGTTTGGTTATAACACTTATGGTAGTTTGGTTGTGTATGTGTACGGGTAGCTTTTTGTCGACACCTATGTATGTGGATGTATGAATGTCTATGTATCTTGTGGATCTTCAATGTGTATACGTATTTTCTAGTTGTTTAATATATTGTGTTCAAAAGTGTATGTGCTTGCGTATTCTGTTATTATATAATTGCATGCTAGATCAGTGGTAAATATGGAGTAGCAGGTGGAGGGAAACAAACGCTACCGGATATTATTTATTTTGGTAGCGTTAAAATGTCGCTACAAAAGAGTGATTAAAAACTCAAGTACACTTATGCTGGCGTTTATTAAGCGCTACAAAATAGTGATTAAAAACTCAAGCACACTTATGCTGGCGTTTATTAAGCGCTACAAAAAATGTATATAACGCCATGAAAAGGTAACGTGGAGGTGAAAACCTTTTCGGTGGCGTTAAACAGGCGCTACAAAAAATTTAGATAACGCCATAAAAAAGTATCATGGAGGAGAAAACCTTTTCGGTGGCGGCAAATAGGTGCTACAAAAAAGGAATTCTATGGCGTTATAAAAACGCTATCAAAAAAAAATGGTAGCGTTTAAAAAATTGCAACTAATACTCGAAGATTTTTAGTGGCATGTTCTTTCGTAACGATTATCGAAACGCCACTAAAAATACTTAGTGGCGGTTTTTGGGCGCTACAAAAAATCAGTTTTCCTGTAGTGTAGATTCGATTTGATCTGTGATACCATGGAAAAAGTAGAGATGATCAAGCAAAGGATGAAGATAGCGCAAGACCGTCAAAAATCTTGTGCGGATAGAAGAAGGAAAGAGCTTGAATTTGAGGTTGGAGATATGGTATTTGTTATAATTTTTCCCTCTTAGAAAAGTTGTTAGGTTTGGAAAGTCTGGAACATTGGCGCCTAGATTTGTTGGACCATTCAGAATTCTGGAAAGAACAAAAAAATTGGCATACCATGTGCAGTTTCCTGCCAAGTTGGCAGGAGTCCACAATGTTTTCCACATTTCTCATCTTAGGAAATGCCTTCAAGACACCGCTAAAAGAATAAAGCCTGATCAGTTGGGGGATTTTGAAATGGAGTTGACATTGTAGGATTGTTTTCAACCTAGAGGGGAGTTGAATCAGGGGTACTAAAAATTAATGCAAAGCAGAAAGTAATGCAGTAGAGATCACGCACAGATTTATCTAGCTTCGGCAAAAACTGCCAACGTGCTGCCTCCAAGGTTTCTACTAGAAGTTAAGTAATCAGACGGTTACAAACACACGTAAACTTGCGACACCCACTAACTTGATTAACCTAACTCTAAGCTCAAAATCCTACCATAACTCAGCCATCGAGTTGCGAATTCTCAAATTATAAAACCATAGTTTGTAAACAATTTAAACTAGAGTTTGACTCAAATAAAAAATAAAAAAACCAACACAAACACAAAATCCTATTTTTAAAATTTGAAGCCCAGTATAAAAATACGGCCCAAGTAATAAACAAAAGTATAATTGTCTTCCCTTTTTATTTTTTCATTCGAACTTTCTTTGGTCGTTCCTTTATTGCTCTTCAAAAAACTAGGGTTTTGAATCAAAGCCATTGCTTCCTCAAATAGTAATCCAAATCGTTTTATGGTATCGTTCTTTAATATGGTTCGATGCTTCTTCAATTAGTGTGATTTAATTGCTCTCGGTTGCTTCACTATCGAGTTCGAATGGTATGAAATTGGTATGTATTTTTTCCCCTTATTGATTTTGATTATGCTCGAATTTTATGATTCGAGTTTTGGATTTGTTTTTGGTTCATTCTAAATAGCTCTTCAGAATTTTTCTTCGAATTCGAATGAATATTTGCTGATGATGGATTGGGCATTTATAGGGAACGAAATCCTATAGTCTCGTTCGTATATTGAATTTTTCGTGATGTTCTAGTTCTTGTGTTGATTTGTAATCGAATGGTTGTGTGATTTTTGACTTGTTCATCTCTGATTATCGGCTAATATATTTGAATTTTATTTGAGTTAATTTGAATCGGTTCTTTGCTACCTTGACTTGCTCATCGTTCAATGACTTGTTTGTTACTAGAATTTGAGATATTTTCGACTTCTTGAAGATTGACTAATTCACCATGATTTTCTGTTCCATTTTCTTTGCTGACAGCATATTTCAATCGTCATTTCAAGTGAATTAAATTTGCTAAATATAAGAATGTTAATCGTGAGTGATTGCTCACCTTTCGAGACTAGAGAATAATGATGGCGAAGATGGCGACATGGACACGCATCCTGATACGGACATGACACTCAAATGCGGATCCGAACAGCGATGAAGCGAAAAATATGAAGCGATGGAAACACATCAAAGCTAGCTTAAACAAAGATATGTATTATAATTTCTATTCTAAAATCAATATTCATTTTAAAACACATATTGAAAATGAAAAATCTTTATATATATATATATATATATATATATTATTCAAACATATATAAAATAAAAATCTCCATATATATATATATATATATTGCAAAATCATTAAACAATATATATATTCTAAAGTTATTACAAAACCCAATTTTAAAGATATTAACGTAATTTAAGTTAACATTATAAACATGTTATATACATACATTCATACTTCAACATATATATTTTAAAGCTACTATATACATATATATGCAAATGATGATGTAGCATATAGGCAACATAAGAATATGCAAGGGGCATTTCACTAGAAGGACAAATTTTACGGTACAATTAGTTTCTAGAATACACATCCACAGAAATTAATTTCAAGGCCAAAGTCGGCACAATAATTTATTTTAAGGACAAAGTCAGCAGTCCAATTGCTTTCAAGGACATAATTTCATAGGCTTTTAGGCCTTAGAAACTAATTATTTTGCATTTTGTCCTTCAATTATTTCAGTTGTGTATCCTAAAAACTAATTGCACTTGCTAAAGAGTCCCTTGTGGCTAATTTCCACAATATACAACATATACATATAAGCCTATTATCTATTACTTAAACTTAAAAGCGCAACACTAAATCTGCTTACCTGGCCTTCGCATCGCTCAGCTTTTCAAATTTCTTTGCTCCCCTTTCATTTCTGCTTTTCCTTCCTTTAATATATCAGCAAAACTAAAAACAAAAAAAACGCCCACTTCTCCCCCACACGTCTCCACTGTTTTGCCCAATTCGCAAAGTCCTCCTCCATTTTCTGAAATAATCCCCAATTCAAAGACTCCTCCTCCATTTTCTCAAATAAATATCCCTTCCCACTATTGTTCCACATCCAACTCCCCACATACCCGTCATCCCCTGCTTACGACCAACCACTCCGGACTAAAACCCTAAAATCTTAAACAGCCCTTCAATAGTCGGAATCCTCTTCCTTCCCCCGCTTCATCCACCGCCTTCCCTTCGCTTGCCTCCATTTTCCTGCTTCTCCGCTGTACCCAACCACCATAGCTTTAATTTTCAGCAACCACCCAAAATCGGTTTCATGCTTGGTTGACGGTGCGGAATACTGACGTCTCCGCCGTCCACACCGATCTTTACTCTCTACCCAAATATTGAATTAATCCAAAATATTCAATGCTTCTAAATAAAACTGAGGTAAAATATTGTTAAATTTCGGAAATATGTTTACTTAATTTCTTTTCTATCTTCTTTTGTTTGTCATTGATTTGTCCGACGCTAATGATGTTCATGTTTGCATTGTACAAAACTGTAAACCATCTGCTCAAAAACCCCATCACAAGCTGGAACTAAGATTATGGTACGTTCAAAAGCAAAGGTAACGTAATCCATTCCTAATTATACACTATTAAGCATTGACTTTACAATTTATTTACTTACTTTAAAAAGCTATATCTGAACTTGTGTCTTTTGCTATGTATGTACAAATGTTTTGGTTTCAAATCATTTGATTGTGCATTGACGCGTTTTTGAACTTGGCACTGTCTGTTCTTATTTTCATTTTCCCCAAACAAATGTTTTTTTTACTTCTGTTATGAATGATTACGATGTCCCTATGTCCACTATCCGTTACATATAGTTAGTTCTCTGGCTAAATATACACAAATTATTTCATTTGTTCACTTCAGTTTTAGTTCAATGCAGTTTTTGTGTAATGCTAGGTTGTATTTTTATACATATAAGTTACCATTAAACTTTTTTTACACTATTTACGTTAGGTTTTAAAAATGGAGTCTGATGTTGTTAAGCATCTTAGTTTTCAGATGCTCATTCCTACCATTAACACGTTTTAAGGTACACGCCTCAATGTTAACTCATATAATTTTTTAAAGTAAGTTTCATATGTTTACACAGCGAGGAGAAATAGTTATAATTTTTTAGTATAGTATAGTTTGTACTGACCAAGGTATACTTCCTATGTTTACGAGCAATAAACACAGTTTTGGAAACTAATTATAGGTAGTTAAATCTGCTCATTAGCTACTTATTATTTACGTCCTGTTTATTTCACTTTCTACAACTAAATTTGACTACAAGTTCAAGTTATGTTTACACAAGTATTTTCTTAACTTTTCAATAATTAACACTGCTTACCAATTGCTTATCCTATCTGATTTTTAGTAGAAAAATAATAAGGCAAGTTATTTCCAAACAATCTCTTAAACTTAGTTTACCAATAACTTTTCTCTGCTTTGGGTTTATATATTATGTGCATGACTTTAAAGTTCTATGTATATAATAGAATAACTTCACCTTGCTGCGTAACATATTGTAAGAGTTATGTTTGAGTTGCTTATGTTGTTTGCAAAGTAAATTGTACTGTTAAAACAAAGTTTTATTTCATTTCATTTTATTTTAACAATCCAATCTATTACTTAAACTTAAAACCACCATCTATTTGATGTACAGCTTCCATTTCGAATCAAACTTTCAGTTTGTCTCAGAAGCTGATTGTTAATCTAAATAATGTATTTATTTCTTACCTCGAGTATTTTCCGTAATAAATTTACAATGATCTTACTAAATGCATTACTTAATAATATACATAATTATTTCCTCTACCCTGCTACAACATTTAGGTGTGCTTATGAGAGTTTAAATCTTGACGCATCTGGTGGTAAGGCGGTGCCCATTCAACAAAATTGACATCCAATTCAGGTACCTCTATGCATGTTTTCATATTTGAATTACCTTTTTTTAAAAATGAAAAATTCATTTTAACGTACATGTTGATTGGTGAGGGATCGACTTCTCAAATAGATGTTTCACGGAAAATGGCACTGGTGATAGGGACAAGGCAACACCTTGAATGAGGCCATGAGCCGTATCCACTACATGTAACACATAGCCATCCTATATAGGTCATATGCTTATACAATGACAAATAGTATAAATATTGTTAACCACTTCAGCGAATGATTTGCAATTATGCTGCTGCACTACTTCGGATTTGATTTATTTTAGATCTATAAACTTCATCAAGGTAATCTATATGGTGTTAGTTTTGGCTGATTCTACCTACAAACACGCACATAGTCCAGCGCCCCAACAAAGTGCATTGTAGTTTACATGTTCCAGAAGTGATGAGGATATATTTAAATGTTTTCCAACATATTTGAATATGTCACTGCAACTTTGGTATTGTTCTACTTCAGATTTGATTTGTTTTGTATCTATTGACTTAAGAAAATCTAACTGGTGTCATGAAATACATGAGAATATTATTTTAAAGGAATTTTCATGATCCAACTTATCAAAACTGAAAAGAGAGCTTCAGTTTAGTTATTCATTTCATGACTATGGTAAGCATCTAGATATTTCAGTTTGTCCAAAATAAAAATAATTTGTTAATAGAGATTACCTTTGCAATAGAACATGATTAGCCCTATAAGATCACATGTGCCTTGCGAGTGCAAAATCACATATTGCTTATTATTATTTACAAATTAGTTCATTTTCCTATGCAGTGATAGGTCGATTTGCTCTACATGTTCCTCTGAAGTAGAATTTAAGGCAAGGACTTTGGTGGCAAGTTTATGTAGTGGATATAACCACATCACCTACCTGTTTTGACCCTACTGGTTAGGCGAAAAGGTATTCATTTCATCTATCATGCATCATCATATTTCATCCTTTTTCCTACAATTTTTATGTATTTATTTTGGTACTGGTATGCGTAATATGAACTATGTTTAATTATAATTATTATTTCATGACCAATAATGTCATTAGTGCTTTCCTTCAAAAAAAGATTTTGTGTTATATTACGTTAATTCTTTCAAGTAATTATTTCGTACTTTTATTGTAACATGCATACATTTACATGGAAACTATTTATTGGTTTCATAGTTTAGTTCTAATTTTTTCGTTATTACTTTCACTTTCGCTCAAATATATCAGCCAAATTTTCTCTAAACCAGCTGTAAACCATCTGCTCAAAAACCCCATCACAAGCTGGAACTAAGATTATGGTACGTTCAAAAGCAAAGGTAACGTAATCCATTCCTAATTATACACTATTAAGCATTGACTTTACAATTTATTTACTTACTTTAAAAAGCTATATCTGAACTTGTGTCTTTTGCTATGTATGTACAATTCAAATCATTTGATTGTGCATTGACGCGTTTTTGAACTTGGCACCGTCTGTTCTTATTTTCATTTTCCCCAAACAAATGTTTTTTTACTTCTGTTATGAATGATTACGATGTCCCTATGTCCACTATCCGTTACATATAGTTAGTTCTCTTCCTAAATATACACAAATTATTTCATTTGTTCACTTCAGTTTTAGTTCAGTGCAGTTTTTGTGTAATGCTAGGTTGTATTTTTATACATATCAGTTACCATTAAACTTTTTTTACACTATTTACATTAGGTTTCAAAAATGGAGTCTGATGTTGTTAAGCATCTTAGTTTTCAGATGCTTATTCCTACCATTAACACGTTTTAAGGTACACGCCTCAATGTTAACTCATATAATTTTTTAAAGTAAGTTTCATATGTTTACACAGCGAGGAGAAATAGTTATAATTTTTTAGTATAGTATAGTTTGTACTGACCAAGGTATACTTCCTATGTTTACGAGCAATAAACACAGTTTTGGAAACTAATTATAGGTAGTTAAATCTGCTCATTAGCTACTTATTATTTACGTCCTGTTTATTTCACTTTCTACAACTAAATTTGACTACAAGTTCAAGTTATGTTTACACAAGTATTTTCTTAACTTTTTAATAATTAACACTGTTTACCAATTGCTTATCCTATCTGATTTTTAGTAGAAAAATAATAAGGCAAGTTATTTCCAAACAATCTCTTAAACTTAGTTTACCAATAACTTTTCTCTGCTTTGGGTTTATATATTATGTGCATGACTTTAAAGTTCTATGTATACAATAGAATAACTTCACCTTGCTGCATAACATATTGTAAGAGTTATGTTTGAGCTGCTCATGTTGTTTGCAAAGTAAATTGTACTGTTAAAACAAAGTTTTATTTCATTTCATATTATTTTAACAATCCAATCTATTACTTAAACTTAAAACCACCATCTATTTGATGTACAGCTAACCTCTATTTTATGCGCAGGTAGAGATATGGTAAAGAAATTCGGACAACATGCGTTGCACACGCGATCGTGCCAGCTTTTGGTACGATGTTCCAACCTCTTTTGTTACTTATTTGATGTTTCTCCTGTGCTGCTCATTTTTCAAATTTTCCGTAATACATTCCAGTACACGTTTTTGAAACAGAAATAAATTCAGTAAACGATCAGTGTACATTTTCACCTACTTACACTGCCATTTAATACAAATTCTTGCCTGTTTAAACTTTATTTTTAGTTCTCACCTTCTGCTTACAAAATTGGGTTGTACAGTGTAATAAGCGGTCTTCGCATTTTGCAATTATCATTTACTGCTATTCAGTATGCTGTCGTTCAACTCCATAGTTATTTCAGCCTTGCAAAAAATGCACACACTCTGTATCCATCTGCGACATTAACGTGGATCCCTCGGTTATTTGTTTACCCCGTTAGACATTGGATCATTCGGAACAGTGCATATCAGTAGTTTGATTTGAACACATCATTCTAATATGTTTTGTAATGATTAACTGTCAGATTTGGAGGCATGCACGTGCGAAGAGACGACTTTTGCTATCTGCTCAACGACTAAAGAAGATGTCAGTATCTACCTGGACTATCTGCCTGCATTGCAGCGATGTCGGCCAATTTATTGCACCACAAAACTTTAAAAACAATCTCTTCCTACAGCACTCTGAAGAGGCGTCCACACTATTCTGCTTACTGCACAGATACCAAAGAGGAGGTAATTTGTATTACACATTAATTCCATAATTTTTTGTATTTGTCATTATACCGTTTGAACTAATATTTACCCTAATCTATGATTTAGTGTGTCGGTTGAACCGCCAGTACAGACATCAGTATATCAGACATCAAAAGCTTAACTCGTGGATTCGATGTAATTATATTTTGAATGTGTATATATACAGATGTATATGTTTGTAGTTAATAGTTTGTGCGATATAATTTATACCTGCTGTTGTAATAAGGTACTGGAGAAGGCACAAATCAGTCAGCAAACAAAATTTCAACTTCAATACAGTGTCCACGTCCAACGTTTCCCTCATATGACTGCGCTGCAATTTGTTTTCCGAAGGCGTTGACAAATTTTCAATCTTTCAGAAATTTACGTACAACCAAGAATTTCAATCAAAGTGAGTTTGCTGCTTTTTTTTCTTCGGTAGACAATAATCTATATTTTTTAACAAATTTACCAACGATTTTTTATCAGGGAAGATGTTGGTTCCATGGAACTTTGGTCATCCGCTATGTGAATGTAGTTATTGTGGGGCCTTGGTTTGGTTAGAGGAATGCGTAAAATCAGAAAGCACAGATACAAATCCAGTCTTTTCTATATCCTGTCAGAAAGGAAAGGTACAACTTCCATTATTCAAAAAATGTCCTCAATATTTTCTACGTTTGTTGTACCATAACGGCGGAGCTAAAAGCAGGCATTTTAGAGAAAATATTCGTGCATATAACTCCATTTTTGCTTTTACATCAATGGGTGGTCATATTGACAACTCCATTAACAATGGTCGTGGACCATACATTTTTAGAATAAATGGACAAAATCACCATAGGATTGGGTCATTACTACCAACAGATGGCACGCCAAAATTTGCACAGTTATACTTTTATGACACAGCACATGAGGTGTCTAACAGAATTTCTGCTCATGTTACAACTAATTTGGATGAAGAAATAGTTGAAAATCTAATTACAATGTTCGACGAATGTAATGTGTTGGCTCAAGTCTTTCGAATGGCAAGAGATAGATTTCACGCTACAGATTATCAACCGGTTTTTATCAGGTTATTAGAAAGGCGGTATAGAGATGGTAGGCAGTACAATCTACCGAGTACATCAGAGGTTGCTTCATTAAGAGACGAGGACAACATAAACTCGTGTGGTTTTAGAGATATTGTCATTGAGGAGAGAAATGGAGTTCTTAAAAGAATTAACGAGAAACACCCTTCCTTTAAGGCTATGCAATACCCTATTTTGTTTCCGTACGGAGAAGATGGTTATCATCGAAATATAGAATACAGACACACGCAACAAACTAGAACGACGAAAAGGGAATTGGTTACTATGAGAGAGTACTATGCCTATCTTCTTCAGTACAGATCGGGAGATGGATCTGCTCTACTTTTAGGAGGAAAATTTTTCCAGCAATTTGTGGTAGATGCTTACACATGTATAGAGGAAGAAAGACTATGTTGGGTGAAAAATAATCAGAAAACATTAAGATCTGAAATTTACAGTGGGTTCCATGTTGCAATAGCAGCTGGTGATACATCAGCTTCATGCATTGGACGTAAAGTTGTTTTACCATCATCATTTACTGGCGGTCCAAGGTATATGGTGCAAAACTATCAAGATGCAATGGCAATTTGTAGGTGGGCAGGCTCTCCAAATTATTTCATTACATTTACTTGCAACCCAAAGTGGTCAGAGATTGGATATGCTTTAGAACGCTATCCAGGCCAAAGAACTGAAGATAGACCAGACATAGTTTCACGTGTTTTTCAAATCAAGCTTATGGAACTAATTAAGGACATAAAGGATAAGGAACATTTTGGAAAAGTAAAAGCATGTAAATATTTTTCTACATTTTATGCTCATTGACACTACATATATCATTATTACCTCTTATTCCTTATTAACTGTGTTTATAATTTTCAATATGCGGTGATATATACCATTGAATTTCAAAAGCGTGGACTTCCACATGCTCACATACTGGTTTTCGTACTTGGAAGTGATAGACCTAAAACTGTAGGCGATGTTGACAAAATGGTTAGCGCAGAAATTCCAAATGTTCATTCAGATCCATTGGCATATCACTCAATTTGTCAGTTTATGATACATGGACTGTGTGGACCTGAGAACCCTTCATGTCCATGCATGGTTGCTGGAGCATGCTCAAAACACTTTCCCAAAAAATATTGTAACGAAACAACGTTTGACAAGAATGGTTTTCCTATTTATAGAAGAAGGAATGATGGTCGTTACTCTTCTACTGAAAATGGTTTTTGTCAAGATAGTCGATGGGTAATACCACATAATGTTGACCTGGTTGTAAAGTATCAAGCGCATGTTAATGTGGAGGTATGCAATAGAGCACGATCTATTAAGTATTTGTTTAAGTATATAAATAAAGGACATGATAGGGCAACTGTTGTGATTGAGGATAACAACAGTGATAGCCAAACATTTGTACGAGAAATAGACGAAGTGAAGACATACCTTGACTGTAGGTATATTTCTGCTTCTGAAGCGAGTTGGAGAATATTTGAGTTTGACATACAATATCGAACCCCAGCCGTTGAGAGACTTATGTTCCATTTGCTGGGGGAGCATACCATTTTTTTTTATGACTCGGAAAGTTTAGAAGACGTACAAGGACGACCGAATTTGGATAAGACTATGTTCACTGAGTGGTTAGAAACTAATAAGATGTTTCCTGAAGCTAGACGCTTGACGTATGTTGATTTTCCTACAGAATGGGTTTGGGATAAGAGGACAAAAAGGTGGAAAATGAGAAAAAAGGTGAGAAGATAGGTAGAATATATTATGCTCATCCAACGGCAGGGGAAAGATTTTACATGCGTATGCCGTTAAATACTGTGACAGGTCCTACCTGTTATGCAGATATTAGAACAGTCGGCGGAGTATGCTATGAAACCTTTAAAGAAGCATGTGTTGCTCATGGGTTGTTAGAGGATGATAATGAATGGAATGAGGCAATATCAGAGGCGTGTCAATGGGCATCGCCCTCATCTTTACGTGAAATGTTCACAACGTTATTATTGTTTTGTGAGATCGCAAACCCAAGTCAATTTTGGGAGAATCATTGGGAAACGATGTCTGAAGATATTGTTTGGCGTAATAGAAATTTTAGAAATTTTAATGGAAGCTGTAGTGATCCACCAGTAAGTTGGGTGAAATCAAAGACTTTTACGAGATAGATAAAATTATGAATAGAAATAATAGATCATTGAAAGAATTCTTGCCAACAACTGAAGTAGATATGTTTTCAGAGGATGGGTTATTTAATACCTTGATCAATGAAGAGGTAGGGTATGACCGTGAGGTAATGAAAGAGGAAGTTGAAAAACTGCTGCCATTACTGAACAATGAGCAGAAAAATATTTTTGATGTTGTGCAACAAGCAGCAAAGACAGGATCTGGTGGGTTTTTTTTTTGTAGATGGAAGTGGGGGTACGGGAAAAACATTTCTATGGAAGACGATTATAAGTGGCTTAAGATCTGAAGGTAAGATTGTCTTAGCTGTAGCATCTTCAGGAATTGCTTCTTTACTTCTTCCCGGAGGAAGGACTGCACATTCAAAATTTAAAATACCAATAAATTTGGATGACAATTCAACTTGTGACATATCGAAACAGTCCTACCTAGAAGATTTGCTTAGAAAAACTGATTTGATAATATGGGATGAAGCACCTATGATGCATCGTAATGCGTTGGAGGCTTTTGAAAAAAGTTTAACTGATATTGTCTGTAATACGTCTGTTGCTAATGAAAATAAAGTTTTTGGTGGAAAAACTGTACTTTTGGGCGGGGACTTTAGACAAACTCTTCCTGTTATACCTAAAGGTACTAGACAAATGATTGTACGATCTGCAATAAATCAATCTTCTTTATGGAGTAAATGTACCATTTTTACTCTCCACACCAACATGCGTTTAAAAACATGTACAACCAACAAGGATTATGATGAGAAGCTAGCACAATTTTCGAAGTGGGTTTTAAACATAGGAGAAGGAAACCTACACACTATTTCATTAGAGGAAGATGAGGAGCCCACTTGGATTCAAATACCAGATGAATTTGTTATACCTACATCTGGTAATGACATAGCAGAAATTGTTAATACCATATATCCAGACTTGGATAAAAATTTAATGAACACAAATTATTTACGAGATAGATGTATACTAGGACCAACTAATGACTGTGTCGAGGAAATAAATTCGTACGTAGTTAGTATTATAAGTGGAAGTCTCAGAAATTATCTAAGTGCTGATTCAATTAGCCCAATTTCGGATGCTACAGATGATCAAAATATTATGTACCCACCAGAATTTCTGAATACACTAAAAATATCGGGCCTTCCAAATCATAATTTGCAGTTAAAGGTGGGTGTTCCAATAATGCTACTACGAAATCTTAACCAAAGCCTTGGATTGTGTAATGGTACTAGATTGATTGTCACACAACTAGCTTCAAGAGTGATAGAAGCATCAATTGTAACAGGAAATAATATTGGTCAAAAAGTACTAATTCCTAGAATAGTGCTTACTTCAAATGACACAAAATGGCCATTTGTTTTAAGACGGAGACAATTTCCGGTTCGTGTTTGCTTTGCTATGACAATAAACAAAAGTCAAGGCCAAACATTGGAAAATGTTGGCATTTACCTACCTAGACCAGTCTTTACACATGGTCAACTTTATGTCGTTGTCTCAAGAACAACGTCGCACTTAGGTTTGAAAATACTTGTGGGTTCAAGAGAGGAAGGCTGTCAAACTATACACAAAATATTGTCTACAAAGAAGTATTTAAAAACTTGATAGGTACGTAAACAATTATCCAATTTTTAAATTCAATTTACATTAACAATATATATATATATTTCATTTTGGTTTACTAATGTTGTTGCATTTTTTTCACAGCCAACAGCAATGAATACTAACATTGAACATGTACTCGCAAACTGTTAAGCTGTGCAGTATATTGATGTCATGCTATTCCATTCATTCTACTGTCAATTTTGTAAGTTCTCATGTAACATATACGTCCAGTCAATTCCTATTTCCACTGAGTTGATACTTACAGTATATTATCATAAAAACATGTGTAATTTTACTGTTGGATATTTATTGCATCCTTATAACGTACTGGTGTTTTCATCCCCATGTTTGTGCTACCCTACTTCATAGTATCCATACATTTGTCTGCAAGTAAGTTTATTTAAATTTTTATCTCTTTCACGATAATGGATAATGACGAATATTTTATGTAGATAGGCAAAACTAGACCTGAAGAGATTAAGAATAGCAGCAATCAAGAAATGAATAAGCTTATGAAGGAGAAGGAAAATAGTGAGAGTACAATATCAGAGTTCAAGAAAGAACTGCAAAATGTAAAAAAATTGTACGAAATTAAAAGAGAAGATAGTAAGAATAGTAGAAATCAAGAATTTGATAAGCTGAGGAAAGAGAAGGAAGATAGTGATCGTATGATGTTAGACAGTTAACTAAATTGTAATGTATATGCAGTAGTGTGCCACCAAGATGATAAACGGTCAAACTATTGCACATCATACTTTTACCTATTTCTAGCATCCATTATATAAGTTAGTTCTTGGTGTGTTCTATAAAATTTACCTCATTCCACAACTCATTCCACAACTACTCAAATTCATTAAATACCGACGATTTGCTGATATACCTGTTAATAGGAGTATATAGGTATACAATTATATGTACGACTTCCGTCTTCGAGCATATCAGTTGAGTTTTCTGATATTACTGAATTGAAAAAAATTATCTACACTATAGGCCATTACCTACTTTGTTGACCAGTTAAACCAAATACTATTTACAATCAACTCATTTTTTTAAGCACATCAACTGTCTGCTCCAAAATTACTACTGCATTATAATTAAATTATTATTTGACATAGTTTTTACTTCGTGCTCACTTTTTCCAGCTTACAAATTGTATTTTGGATGGTCATAGTGGAAGCATTTTCAGTACATCATGCATCTGGTACATAATAAGTGAGGTATGATCTTACGTAAATGTATCATCTTCTCTTCTGCTGTTACATGATACTGTCCACTTTTTCTAATCGTAAGTTTAACAAATTATTACAATAATTATTACAAACAAAAAAAAAACTCTACTCTGCATAATAGTTTCACAACAGATTCTACACTCCTTTACTTTCTGCTAGCAAGAGTCATTATTCATCCCAAATCTTGGACCATTTGATGTAGTTTATTATTTAATAAATTTGTTCACTGATTACGGTTTTGATGCTTATTACAGGAAGATGAATTTACTTCAGTTCCTTGGATCCGCCAATCTACAATATGAAGGATAAGCGAAGGAATGAGATGTGGCGAAACTGTCTGATGCTGACTACCTGCTTCAACGGTCTACATATTTACATTTTCTTTTCTCTTTCCAATCTTTATTAAACTATCCGTAAACAGAACTGTAATATAAAGTTGTAATGCATTTATCTTCTACATTTACTACTCTGAACTGTCTGTATTAGAATGACTGTACACCTGTCCTTTTGTTCTTTTCCACTAAATTTTTTATCTTCATTGCTTATTATATCAGCTGTGTTTATTTGGAAATATATGTTTTATACATGTTTGACTATCTATGAAGTAAATTATGTAAACTACAGTGCGATATATATTGGTGAATACAGATAGTAATATTGCAAACTGTGTATAAGCAGTGGACGTGGATGAAGCAAAACTCAATTGAACCTATTTGATTGATCTGTACACTGTTTTTAACAAGTAAACATTAAATTCAAACGTACGAATAAAAAAAAAGCAAATCATGTTTACATACCTAAAACTGAGTATGTACCGTACAGAAATTTAAAAAAAAAATCAAAGGACACTCAAAACATTTTGCACTTAATTGCTAACGCATGTGACTCATTGATTCCAAATTGTACATAACAGTACATGAAATTTATAGTTTAAAAAAATATAGTGTTGTTGAATTTTTATACCAGTTGTCGATATCTTGGTTTAAGGTTAATGATAAGTTATATTTTAGTTCCAATTGAGAAAAAGTTCAATGCTTGATGAGTACAATTTGCTCTGCAAGGTCAACTGAAATAGTTGATACAGTGTTCAACTGTTCAAATTATATAATGCATTGCTATATAATAATTTGGGCCTACCAATTTTTATGCATCATAGCCTTTAGAATATGGTACATAGTACCTTATTTGCCACTGCATTTACTACAGCTGTTCGTTGATATGACAAAATTTCAGTAATATGACAAATTCAAGTTTTGGAAATTTACAAAAAAACTGAACTGTTCATAGCGGTTCTTATGAAATTAACGGTCATAAACTATACGTTTTCTTTTACCACGTCAACTGCTGAATCAGTACACTGTTACAGTGCGTTACAGGAAATACGCCACCACTTCCACTAATAATTTCCCATTTCCAACAAATTCATGCAGCACGTCCTCACTACTACTTCAACTATAAATGCTCATCAACTCCATCGTTTTACTGCACATCTCATTACCCACCAATACAACTTGACAGTATTATTCTTCAACTTCCAATAAAACCCAATGGTATGATGCAGCTTAATCAAGAGTTTGCACTGTTATCCGACGTCCACTACGGAGTTAACTGGAGCACTATCAGAGTTAGAATTGGCAGGCTGTGGAGTTCTGTAAACCAGAAGACAAATGAAAAGTTTGCCATCAACCTGCAGTTGCTAGATAGTGCAGTAAGTGATTTTTTTTAACATATTTATAACTGCGGTTGACGCGAAATGGAGGTATACTTTTCATCACTATTGCTGTAATAATTTAAATAATTTAACACATTATATTAACTAGCTATATATTATATTGCCACTCTTCAATTTTTATTCATTACTTCATAACATCTATGCAAGACTTACTATTACTGTATGGACATATTTCATTAACAAATTACTGGTAACTAAATGGTTGATCATAGATTTGACATGATTTTGTTACTTGCGTGATTGGAGTAAAAGACAGCAGTTACGTGTTTGGTGATGTACAACTATGGTCGTTTTTTGTGTATGATCCGCGTTTGAAATTTGTACATAGGTTTAGTTGAAATTTATACATAGGAAGCGTTGAGAAATTATTTCAGCTGAACTGTTCACGCAAAGAACTTAGTTTTCTTACGTCCTTTTGACTGCATGCGTTCATCAACAGTATATTTTTCATCAAAAAAGTATAACTTAAGATGCAAAATGATGTGAAACGTAGATGTTAGTTTTGGGTTAGAAAGTCCAGTAGTTGTTTTTACAAAACAAAACACTGTCTTCTTTTATTACATATAAGATTATCATATATACACCTGATGTAACAAAAAAGAAAACATCAACAGTGGACCTTTTATCACGGTTACACACCAAGCAATAAATAACATGAATTGGCTGCGCATGTACTTTTATTTAATGGAAAGTACTGACTCACTTTCATAGTACACCGTTTGCTACAAACTGATTTTCCTCCATTAACAGTTTACTGTAAATAATAAATCTCGACTCTTTTGCTGTACCGCTTTTACATGCACGTAAACCAATCTTCATATCTTAGGGAAATCAGAAGCAAGCCACAGTGAGACGGCATATCCTGCATGATTTTGAAAACACATTTGTAGAACATGGAGTGTATCATGTCACTAGATTCAATGTTCAGGATTCTGACAAAATCTACAGAGCAATTGATGAAGATTGGACAATCGTCATACGCGCAGACACTACTGTCACACAGATTACTGAAAGCATTGACGACATTCCCTATTACAAATTTGGCTTTATTGGAGAAGATCTACTTCCAACCAGGCTATACAAAAAAGAAAAACTCACTGGTAAGTTTGTTGACCGTAAATCCTGTTGTTTTCAAATTTTTGCTGCAAACACCTGTACAGTACTAAATATGCTTGAAAGATTATCCAGATGTGTGTGGTTTATTACGAGGAATATCAACCGTGATTCCAATTACTAAAAGAGATGGTAACCAGACCGTGAAAAGAGAGATTCAGATTGAAGTCCAAAGGTACACAAGTTTCTTAATACTATTGTTTACCTTCTCTACCAAAATTGAGTACATATTATCTTTTTTTCCAGTGGAAAAACTTATACCCTATCCCTATGGTCGGACAAAAAGGACTTGCTGGAGGAATCGATAGTGGACACATCTGACAAACCCCTATCAATTGTTGTTACTTCCACAAATGTGTCTAATTTTGGACGTAAGAACTTCCACTATACAAACTTTCTCAACCAGTACACACATACTGCTACAACCATCACATAACACAGCATATAAGTGGTATAACAACACATAGATGTACATTTATGCACGCATATAGTCGGAGATATATCTATAACCTCCAAGGAATACTTTTGTACATAAAACAAATACACATGCAGCCACACTAAGGTGTTTACCCTTTTCACTATATTACTTACTGAAACTAATTTTGGTGCAGGTTCAATAACTTTCGACTCTACGTTCGCAACTAAGGTCTATTTAAACATCAAAATTCCAGAGACAGAATTTATGCTGAAGAGGTAATACTCAATTCGTCGGTATATGACATATACTTTGAATATAAATATTGCACCCTTCATATTAATTACTTATGATTATAGGTCAGAAGGAGGTATTCCGTCCAACATTGTGCTAATGAACAATAAAAGTTTAGCAAATACAACTGGAACAACAGAAGATGTTCAATCAACCATTGCACAACTGATGAGCGACCTAAGAACTGCAAATTGTCGAGTTATTTCGCCTACTATTATTACTTAGCTCCATTAATTACCAACTATTTTCAAGAAGTATATTACAAATCTTGGCTTCAACAACCATTGTCTAACCAACTATTTTTTGTGCCAATATTTTAGGGCAAAAAATATATCATAACTGCAACTGTTATGAAGCTGAGAACGTCTCCTTGGAGCTACTTATCTTGTGCTATTTGCAACTCAGTTGCTCGAAAGGAAGGAGAACTATATATTTGCAACAGGTGTGAGTTCTCAATGAGTGGGCCTGTCAATAGGTAAACACTTCGTCTTCTACTATTTCTATAAAACATATCACACATCTTACCAAACTATCCTACTAGGTACCGTCTCAACGTGGATATCTTAGATCACTCAATGTCATCAACCATCACTGCCTTTGACCGCGAAGCTGAAGCACTTATTGGGCTTCCGGTTGATGAGCTACTAAGGATTTCAACAATGGTTAGTTCAGTCGTCTACACTTTTATATGTTTCTACACACTTGCTCTCATCAACTTTAAACATTACTACCATAAATACTCATTTGTTTAACACCACAAATGAATCGATCAGGAAAATGGAGCAGAAAGAGTTGAAAATATTTTTGAAAAAATTGTCGGAGTGGATGCCCTTTTCGAATTCAAACCAAGTAACTATGAAATGAATAACCGAGATATCTATCTAACTACCAGAAAAGTTGTGAAAAAAGTTAGAGACAAAGGTTCCTACAATATAAAAACTGAGGTAACTTCTTCTCTTTACACAAATACTCTGTACTTACCGCTCAGAAACTATAAACTGAAATTATTGGCATGCCCGTCTCCCTATATAAATATGACAGGCCGTAGAACAAACTGCTGAAAGTACTATTGTCAATATAACTTCTGATGTAACAACTCCAAGTACTAACACTGATGCATTACGGAAGGGAAAACAAGTTGTTCATCAGGTATTCTGAAACGACATACCGCTCATGCTCATAAGCTAATTTTTCTGGCTAAGCTTTCTGCTACTACAGGATGAAGATAACAAGTACAAAAAAGGAAATCAACTTTTTGCAACACAACTACAACATGCATGTAGAAAGGATTCACAAAAAGGAATAACTATCAATGTACGTATTGTCAAACCATTGTTCTATTTTGCATAACTATCATAAAAATTTTTTGCTCTAAATGAAATTAGTCACTTAATCATCCACTGTATTACATATACAATGCTCATTTACACATCAAATTTTACCTCAACTAACTTTACCAATTTTTCCATTACCATGAACAATAGCAACTACCTCTTATTTTTTCCCACAGCCCTTTTTTCTGCCATATATGTTCATCTCCGTTATTCCAAAACTGTTCATAAACTACAGCTTTAAACAAATCAACTACATGCCGACTAAACCAAATAACAAAAATGATGAAGTATAAGCACATTTTTTTCAACAAGCATGAAACCATGTTCGAACTTCAATTTTTATAACGATTTCCAGGATTACGAAGAAGGATTGGAACACGTTGGCTCCAATGGCTTAACTCAGGAAAAGAGACAGAAGAAGGAAAATAATAAAACCGATTAACAATCTACTACAATAACGAGCCCCACTCTTCTTACTACATCCTTGCGTTTGTTCCCATCTTATGTACTCAATAATAATTTTGTATCTTTTTAGTTTCCTTCTAATCTGTATGTACTGCAGTAATTTTGTTCTTCCTTCTCTCTTAATTCCATCTACATTGTATTTTCGTTCTGTTTGTATCTGAACCTATTTATTTATAAGCTACTTTCGCCAACTTATTATAACATATGCACTATTATTTGAACTCGCACTTATAACTCCTCCGTTTTTTTACTATCTTCAACTGGACATGCGTTTATATGCTGGCTGTTTACCTTGGATTCTTAGCATTCGTTAATACTTTAATGTTGAACTTCTGTCGAAGTTACTGTTATTTTTATGCCTACATGCACAACTTATTACTCCCCACTTGCTACTGCTGATCTGAGACACAACTTCAACATCGTTACACAACTGTCCGTGTGCAACGCACGGGTTCCAACCTAGTATATATCTAAATATAGGAAGGCTGCACGGAGTATCTCAGGCAAAACAAGTAAACTTAGATGCATAACACACACACACATATATATATATGCTGACAATATAAAAATAGGTAATATATATAAATAAAAGAAGAAAATGCTGCAAACTTGAAAAGTTGTAAAATAGAGAAAATCCAAAATATATGTATCTTTCATTTTCTTTCTTTTTTTCTAATAGGGAGGAATCTGCTACACGGCACAAGCTAGGGAAGAAACAGGGGCTTGGCATGGTGGCAGGGACAGACTCGATCTGGGCTTTTAACGTGGGTAGGCTTCGAAGTGAGGAAGGTGGTCGGTGCTTGGTTTGTGGATCCAGGTCGGGTGTGTACGGGGAAGGGGATGCGGAGATAGGTGGAGGCCAATCAGTCATGGTTGTAGGGAAGTGGGCGAGTTTACTAGTGGGGCGTGAGGTGCGTGCTCATCTGGGTGGCGGGTGATGTGGGCTGTTGGAGTGGAGGTGGATGAATGGTTGTTCACGGCGGCTGTGGCAACATGAAGGCATGCAAGCTGGGTGGAACAGCCAAGGGGTTGTTCACGCGGATCAAGGAGTGGTGACTGGAAGTTTTCGACCAGGGGAGCTACGTAGAGGAGAGAGAGAGGAAGGCTGGTGATGAGAAGGCATGGGTTGTGGCGGAGAAAAAGTCAGAGAGAAAGAGAGGGGAAGGGAGTGCAGCGGTTAACTGCTGAAAGGCTTTCGGTGTGGTGGCTATGTTAGTGGCGGAGTGTGGCTACAGGCGGTGGGGTCGGATCAAGTGGTAGGAAGGTGAAAGGAGGCGAGGTGTGGTGACAAAGTGGTTGAGCTGCTCGTATACATGGCGGAGGCGGTTGCAAATGGGTCGAGGATAGAAAACGATGAACAGTATTACACAAAGTAGGTGAGACAATTTTCCAAAGCAGATCGAATGAAATCTCCAAGAAAAACTTGAATCTCAATCTCAAAATCTAAGTGAAAGCTTCAGGAAAATATAAATAAAGCTTTGCTTTTCTTTATTTCTTTTTTTTCATTATGAAAATAGAGCAGAACGTAAATGCATAGGAGAGGAAGAGTGGAAATGAACCAGAAATAGTATTGAACAATTGGGAATAGTGAAAGTTTGATATTATTTCCAGGGAATATAAAAAGGTTAATGGCTATTCCTTTTACATAAGGAACAAGTGAATAGACGAAGGAATCAAAAAGGCTCAAGTAGATACCGATACAGTTAACCGTTTCACGTATTTCGCTACGTACCGGACTTCAAAATGCACAAATGAATATACTATGGAGATCAGCACGACGAGACGAATAGAACGGTATACAACTATCAGCGATACGATCAAGTTATAAAAACTCGAACTTTCGCTGCTGAAAATGCTGCTAAAACACCGAAAATAAGATAAACGGGGCTATAGCAAACCAAATTTGACGAAATAGATTACGACGTCTCACTTAGAAAATGATTTACATTTTTATTATATAAAAATATTCAATTTTTGAAAATATTTAATTTTCATCAAATTAGCCGATTTTAAATTAAAATTGAAAATTACACAACATAGCCAACTTCCATATTTTCTGACATTTGCTATATTAAATCAAATTTTCATTTCAAAAAGTTGTTGTTTAATTCCATGGAAAATTTAGTTAAATTCGTTACAGAAATCGTTAAAATTTCTCGGTCGTTACATTCTAGTTCCTGTGTTGATTTCTAATCGAATGGTTGTGTGATTTTTGACTTGTTCATCTCTGACTATAGGCTGATATATTTGAATTTTTCTTGAGTTGATTTGTATCTGTTCTGTTCTTTGCTGCCTTGACTTGTTCATCGTTCGCTGACTTGTTTCGTATTTGAATTTGAGATATTCTCGACTTCTTGAAGATTGACTAGTTCACCATGATTTGCTGTTCCATTTTCTTTGCTGATAGTATTCGATTTTTTTGAATAATTCAATGTTTTTCGTTTGCTCATTATCGATGATTTGTTTCTGACTTTATTATTCTGTTATCTCCATGTATTTACATATATGTATGTATATATGTGTGTAATTTGCTATGCTCTGTCCACTGCTGTATTGAAATAGAACTTGATTATTGCTTGGCTGAGTGTACTTATATCCTCTGGTCTCTGTTCTGGTTTGGAGTCTGGCTTGTTGTTGTTCTTTTGCTTCATTTTAACTCATTTTGGATCTTCATGAGTCTGCGTTGTTGTGTTCTTGTCTGGGTTTTGACATTTCATTGCTCTGTTCACTCGAGTGCTTGATTCCATGTGTGATTCTCTTGCATTGCTTCAAGTTTAATTGCCTATTGCTTCAAGCCATATCATTTGTATTGTCTGTCCTTGTGAAACTAAACTTGATTGACCTTATTAACTGGTTCCAATTGAAGTCTGGTTGCATTGTTATTATAGTCTCCATAAGTCCGCACTTGATTGTTGCTTCTTTGTACACTGCTGTGTTGAAACAGAGGTTGATTGTTGCTTGGTTGAGTGTTCATATTTGAATGTAGTGACCGTTGCATTGAACTTGTATGGTTTCACGTGATGTTTGATTTGGTGCACTTTGAACTCTGATCTGGTTTCATGTTGATTTAAGTCTTCTTGTTAATCCATTGTTGTTGTTTTAAGTCTGGTTGTATATTGAACATTTGGTGGTCTGAACTGCTGTGTTTGTTCACTTCTCTGTTCTGGGTTATGATAGTCTAGTTTCATGCTAATTTGCTTTGCATTTTGCTCCATGGTTTCATGTTGGTTGAGGCTGTTTTGGTTGATTCTCGAGATGTTGGTCTGTTATTGCTTGAGTTATGATTGTCTGGAATTGTGTTGCTTTGATTTAGTTGCTCCTGACCATGTCTTGTTAGCCTTTGTGTTGAGTCTGTTGTATGTCACCATGATGTCTCTAGAATCCTGTTTCACTTGAAGTCAGGTCTAGTGTGTGTTGAATGTTTTTTCATTTGAGTTGAGTAATCCTAACCTAATTATCTCCAAACCCATTTGGGTTTGGAAATGAGGTTGTATTGATGTTTTAAGCGAAGCTAAATATGTTTTGATTATAATAAACTAATTCTAGTCATTTTCGGCATAAAATTACACCATTATTGATATATTTATGGGTAAAACATGGGTTACTCAACTTCAGATGTTTTAAAATTTTAATAGATATGTTGAACATTAAATTAGAAGTGGGTTTCAATTTTCACAGTTTTTGGGTAAAGGAAAAATTGGCTATGCATTTTCTAAGTGGAAAATAGGCAACTTCAGATACTAATTAACATTTAAAATTACTAAATTTAGAATTTTGACCTAAATTTTTTATTAGAGGTACATTATGATGTTTTAGGGTTTCGGTGAATTTTTGGAAGTTTTCCCATCAAATGTTGATTTTTTATGTTTTTTAATATCCTACTCCAAGGAGTAGAGCTATGGGATACAGATGAACCGCCACATCCTTTTTAGCCAGTCCAACACAGAGCATCAATTTCTCAATTGCATTCTCGCTTTTTTTAGGGATAGCCGCTCCATGTCTTAAGGGTTACACGGTGAAGCTTGTTGGGACTCAAACCCACGACATCAAGGAACTAAGACATCATAACGGATGTAACGAGTGAATTCGCAATGTGAACGAGTGTTTTGAGACCTAGGATGGATAATTGTCAGTTATTAACAACACCCGATAGAATGTATTAAGGGTGCTTGCATTTAATCTCTTATGAGAGTAATGGTGACTCTAGATAGGATGGCCCCATGGTAGAATACATGATCATTTCATCGGTGACGTTATTTGAGTATAAGATAAATTAGTGATATAAAGACCTAAGGAGGTAATCACTAAATAAAGTAAAGACAACTTCAATGCTAACACCTAAATAATAATTTAGGTGATGCTTGTGAAAGCGATTGATGATTGTATGACATGATTCACAACAAATTGATGGTAGGTATATGGTATAATTAAACTGAAAGGAATGAATGTACATGTGGCATTATTCATGAATGTATGCTAAGTATAGGGTATGCTTATGTTTGAAATATTGCTATATATGTATGTATGTATGTATGTATGTATGTATGTTCACGATGTAATGATTATTTACATGAAATGATATAATTGCTATTGTTAAATCAATGATGTCAAACTTGTTTCGTGCTTTAGCGGTATGGTCTCATTATATGATATTCTTAGAGTGTGTTACTCATACCAGTCCGAGTCATGTTTTGTTATTGTTTTTTCCATAAATACACGGATACTCATTTAAGTAGGTTGGATTTACGGATTAAACAAGTTACTTTTGGAAGACAAATAGAAAGTCAAAGACAAAGCAAGTGGTTTAGCTAAATATAAAGTTTTTTAAATTATGTTGTTGTAGAACCAAGGTATATAACCGATTAACAGTTCCTATCGACAACTTCATATGTCAGGCATGACACTGTTATTTATGTTAATTATATTTTACACCTATGTCGGCATGTTTTGAACTTTTGAAAATATAACGACAGTTATAAGTAATGAAATTTATATAGTCGCTACGTTTACTTAATATTGCTAGAAAAAACCTATTTACATTTTGCCGCTTGAAAATACTCATAGTGATGACTACAATCATCAGCATTCATTTTCGGGACTCGGAGAAGGAGAAGTTATAACATGGTATCAAAGTTTTGGTTAGGGGACCCTTAATAAAACAGAGCTAAATAGTGATCAAGGTAAAATCTAGATAGTTTAAATTTAACAGCTTGGAGAGGGTATATGCTATATAAATTCTTGTATTTTAATATAGATATATATGTGGATATATTTTTCCCTCTCCTATTGTTGCCACTCTCTTTACTTTCCTCTCTTACTCACCTTTCTTACACAAAAAGCAAGAATGGAAACTCGATGTGGGCATTTTGTGTTAGGAGGTTCTAGGACTAATGTTAATAGAGGAACTACAAGTACTTAAACGAATGGCTAAGGAGTGGAGGTAGCTTTGGAAGTTAATATTGAAGCCAGTACTCAGATGTCTGCCCTAAATGCTAGTGAAATAGATATTACTGCTCTTTTCTACTAGTTTATAATGGGGATAAGGCAACAGCTAGCTGAAGTTGTTATGCTAAGGTAGGAGACTTTTTATAGATGAACCAATACTAGAAATATTGTGGAGGAAATGTTTTTGCAGGAATGGAACTAGCTTCGGAAGTGTTGAATTGGATGAAGTTGTGTGAGCTTATTTTTGGAGGTAGGGCTGTGATGATGCTCAGAAGAGGAGGTCGGCTTCTCGTCAGCTTTAAGAAGATGCATTGGACTTGAAGCAAGGGGAGACGATTTTGGCAGAGTATATTGCTTTGTTGAAGTATGAAAGGTAGCATGTAAACGATTTGATTATGTTATTAAAACACCTATTCCAATTCAATGAAGCATGTTTATGACCATATATTGGTCTTAACAACTTGCATGCCTTTATTTTGCTCCCATTGGCCTTAAAACCCTTGGGCTGTATCATGTAAACGATTTTCTCCAAATCATCATTTAAAATATCGTTTTCACATCCATTTTTGTATTCGTAGAGCGTGGCTATAGCAAGCATAATCCGAATGGATTTAAGCATAGATATGGATGATAATGTTTCTTCATAATTAACTCCTTAAATCTAATGAAAATCTTTCATGACTAGCCTCACTTTATAGGTCTCTACCTTTCCATCTGCATTTCGCTTTTTCTTAAAAATCTAGTTAAAGTCGTTGGGCTTTATTCCTTCAAGTATGTCATCCAAAGTCCAAAAGTTATTCCCATACATAGAATCCATATCGAATTTCATAGCTTCAAGTCAAAACGCAGAGTCTTTACTCTATAAAGCTTATCAAAGTATGTGGTGGGTGTCATCTTCTAAGACATGGTCATTCTTCTCATCATCCAGAGAAATCCATAGCCTCTTTGGTGTGCGAAATTCCCTATTAGACTTCTACTAGGTTACGTGTTTTTCTATAATGGTGAATTATTTTCTTCACTGGTCAAGCCCCTGTTTTAACTTATCGAATCTTGTCCAAATCTAAAAATGTTATTAATTTAGTTTGATAGAGATTCCTTTTTCTAAAAACAACATGTTGTTCACAACAACCTTTTGTTATTGAATGTTTTAGAAATTATATTCTATAAAATTCTTGGGAGATCTTATAAATTTACATAGAGCTGATCTTGCCTCAATTTTATTAGGGCTGGCATTCTTACTATCCCTCATTCTAATATCCAAATATGATACCCATATATGTTGCAGTCACCTTGGAGTCATCTTTTGCCAACAAAATGGGATCAGTTGTTTTTTTCAATAGTTTAAGTAAAAAGACCAAATAAAGCATTCTTCCATTATATAAGTTCATCACATAGTACCCGTTGATCTTTCTCTGTAAGGGTAAAATAATAACTATTACATACTAGCATCAAATTTTTGACATATGAAGATGTAGACCCTAGTAGTCCCTTAGACATATATTTAGATTAAAAAGCAAAATCTAAAGCTATACTAATAATAATCTGCCAATCATCACCTATAACACTCCGGATTTTTGTAACATTATTTAGAAGATTCAATTAGTTAAACTAAATAAAATATTGTGTTGATTAGGGAATTGAGATTTGATTTTAATTAAGGTAGTTGTGCCATTAAAACTAATGAATTAAAAGAAGGTTTTAAAATGAACTAAAGGAGGGGTATTATGGAAAAGAGGCCATTCCTATATTTCCTAGCCTATGCCATGTATTACATACACTTTCATTTCAAGTGTAAAAACAAGGCCGGCCACCATAAATAAGGAAAGAGGAAGAGGAAACTAATTAAAGCTAAAGGAAAAGCAAATTCAAATCAAATCCATTCAAATATCAAGCTCCTTAATCTTTAAAGCAAAGGTGAATAATGTTTACATCTTTAATTTTTATTGGTTTCAGTTTTAAGATTAAATCCAATTATTTTGCAATGGTTTGCCATGTTTTTGAATGATAAAATGATTATATATACATGTTGATGATTTATGAATGTTCATATCGATTTTATGACATGTTTTGAGATGATAACCCCATTAAATGACATCCAATTGCCTTGTGAATTTTTATGAAGATCTAAAATGATATTTTAGAGACGGGTACCAATTTTCAGATTTTTCTGAATTTTCGTGGATTTATTATGAATTTGTTAAGGAAGAAAATGATATTTTTGATTATAAAATTATTTATAGGAAAATAATTTATGGTTTGGATCCGAAAATTTTATATGTTGGAAAACACATATAAAGTGATTTTTTGGAATTTTCCATTTTTCAAGATGTTTTCCAGATTTTTCAAGATTTTTTGGAGTTTTCCAGATTATTTAAGATGTTGGAAAACATATATACATGTTGATGATTTATGAATTTTTCAGATTTTCCAGGCTTTGTGACAAGGTCGAAAGGTAAGGTTATCCAATGTTTTCAAAAGGCAAGGTTTAAATGGTTTTAAAGGCGGATGCCATATATTTTAAGTCGTTTTAGGGAAAGGCTTTTATTGGTTTCGAAGGGTCTCCTTCAACGTTTTTGAAACCTCTTTCAATGATTTCGAAGGGGTTACCTTCAATGATTTTGAATGGGTTGTTTAAAGGTTTAAACAAAAGTTTTGAATATAATGACTAGGCAGATAGCATAAGTGTTTTAAGTTATAAAGGACTTTAAATTATTTTAAAAGGATCGATAATCCTTATTGAACATCATCAACATTATTTCAAGTAAAGTATATATAACATGGCAAAAGTAGCTTAGAGTAAAGCTAAAGATATATTTTCCTTGTATATGTATGATTTGACGGATTAAATCATTTTGAAAATGTTTTCAAGGAAAATTTAAAGAGTAGTTAACCCTAAGAAAATTCGGGCAGTAAGCTCATTTAAATTCGGACAGTCGGTCCATTTTGAGGGCAGTCGGTCCAAATGACAGTTAGTCCAGATAAGGGCAGTTAGCCTAGATATGAACGGTTAATTCATTTGTTGGCATAATGGACATTGCTACTTCTTAGGGACAGTTAGTCCACCCTTTTTACTTGTTTTATGGACAGATAGTCCTTTATTTAGCATAAAGGAAATTGCTATTTTGGTATAATCAAATTTAGGATAGTTAGTACAGTAAAGAGCAGTTAGTTCTGATTTTGGATAGTTAGTCCATCTATTTCCTGTTTTAGCACAATGGATCTTGCTATATTATTATTATAATCAGTTGATTAACCAGTTTGGTTGCAGAAGGATTTGCAAAATATATGTTTTGAAAAGAGAAATTAGTGAGGAGAAACCCATTCCGCTAGGCGGCATGTAAACAGAGATGTAATAGAAATTATTCATACTATGATCTATGTCTGACTTGAAGTTTTTGTTTTTCCTTAAACTCTCGAGTGCTCAAAATTGATTTTTAGTAGACTGAGGGTTTAGATTTTCAGATTTTAGCAAGTTCTGGCGAATAAATCATTCAAAGACGAGCAGGTGGCTGACAGATACACTACAAGAAAATCATCTTTTGGTTGCAGAAATTTGTAGCGTTTTTATGTAAGTGAAACCAATATTATTTCATATTGTATTATAAATGCAACCAAAAAAATTACTCATTCCCGCCTTTATTAAATGAAATTTTGCGTGATCTTTAAACGTAACCTGGAAATTTGCCGCCTATGAAATTTTCATTAGCCGCTTTGATTTCTTTTTCTCACGTTCATCCTTTTTATTATCAATTTCCTTCTAAAAGGAAGAAAACCCTAAACTAACATTTTTCCAAAGTCGACTTAGCAAATCTCCTGTTACCACAACACTTCAAATCTTCGATTTGCCTTGCTTAGAATAGCTGCAATAGCTTCGTTGAATCCAAACTCAAACTAGACCTTACAAAATCATTTCCTATTATTTGATCATCTGCACGCAGTTTTGCCATCGATTGACAGATCTAGAAGCAGACGCATACAATTACCACAGCCAAAAATCCACCGTCTTCAATTCGGAGCTCATGCATCAAAAAAGAAAAGAAAAGTATTTCGATCTCTGTTGAAAGAAAGAGAAGCTTGAGCTTGTTGCCAATTTCTTCTATGCTTCTCATTTCAAGATGTTAGACCGTGATGTAGACGAGGTGCTTGAAAGAGATGCTGATGTGCCTGGAGTTTGAGAGTTCAAATTTGGAAGTAACAGTGTAAGTCCCTAAATTTTGGTTCGCGTGTGTCGATCTCCATGCCATAAGAAATTATTCAGTGCTCTAGAAACCATTGCAATTAGTTTGGCAGTAGCCACTTATTGAACTGCTGTGATGTCAGGTCATAATTCAAGATTTTACAAACTTTGGCAGTAGCCACTTCTTACATTTTAAGTCAACTGCACAGACCCAAAATTGAAAGGTTGATGATACATATGCAGTGCATGCTAGTGTGTGTGTTTTGCTTCAGGGTTCAGGTTTTAAATTATCATGTCTTCTTGTAGAGATGCCGATTCTTGTCTGTGGAAAAAACATTGAGCCTATAAGTCCAGAACTCAGGCGCTTCATCCGCTTTACGGGAATGAAATTGGAAGCATTAGATTCGGTTATGATTGAATACTAATGATTCTATTATGTTTTCCTCAACTATTGAAGTTTGCATTATACTCTTGTGCTTTTGCATATGATCTATTTTTTTCTCTAACATGTTGCAAATATTTTTTTTACAGAGAAATGCAGCTTCTACCTACAATATACTAAATGAAGAAGGAAGAGTTGTAGCTGCTGCCCTCATTCCCTTCAGAGTCTCCTCATAACCTAATATAAGCTAAGTAAGCATTTGTTTTCTTTTCTTAAATTTTACTACTTGGATTAAACATTATCCTTTTTAATATTTTAATTGTACGAAATTCGTTTCAAATGCTTATTAAGAATTTTATTTAAGTATTGTCCTGTTAGGTATGCATTGGCTAATATCCTTATGTTGTCCTACACAGGTCAGGTTAATGGGGAGTTGATATATCATATTCTCTCTTCCAAACGGTTTTATTGTGAAAATCAGGCAGTTTCTCCATATTTGTTAAAAGTGCCAGATTTCATTAATAATAAATGTAGCTGAATGAAGATAAGTATATTAAAAGCTGTGATGAACTACTCTGAGTTCAGTTTTTTAGTATGTTTCCTACAGAATAAGAACGAGTTTACAGTAGTTCTGTTATATTTATCCTTTCGGATGTTGTGGTTATTGGATTCATCGTTCATCTGTTCACACTATGATATGCTGTTTACTTTGCAAAATAATTTGTTAACTAAATATGAAGTAACTGTGTTGTTGCAAGCTAGTTGAGCACGTTTGAACAATGTTTTAGTACGATTAAGTACAAAAATAATTGTGGAATTTAGTTCATAGGTCACCTTCTTCTTACCTAATATTTCCTTTTCATGTTTAGGTATGTTTATTCTCTTACATCAAGTGTGATTATTTTGTTCCTATTGCTGATACTACAAGATTATGATCAAAATACAGAAACTAGTTAGAGGAATCAACAATCAGGTACTTTCTTATTTCTTTAATTTTTTTCTTTTTATTCCTACATCTGTTAAGGCCATGGTCAATATAATCAACCGTTAACATGTTTGTTTATGCTGACTGTAATTTTCATCTCTTTATTAGCTCCTTGTTGTAGCTCTATCAAGAAACACACTCATTTTATTTTATCCCTCAAGATATGCACGTTCGTCCATTTTTAAGAAGTCATTTGAAGTTTATTTACGATTTTGATTTACCTAAATGCATTACATAATTACTGCTTAATAGTAGAAGATACTTGAAAGAAAGAAATAACCGATTGTAATCATCCATAAATCATTGCATCATAGTATTTTTTGTGTATAATAATATGTTTTCCGTGCTATATTTGTTTACATAGGAAAACAGAGGATGGGGTGAAGGTAGTTATAGTGAAAAACTTAAGAAATCCATATGAAAATCAAGGGAATTTCAATTCTAGGTTCAAACTGACATTAAACAAGCTGTATGCCTGAAGTTTAATTGATTACGATCGGGTCATCATGTTGGATTCAGATAATCTCTTTGTTCAAAAAACGGATGAGCTCTTTCAGTGTGGTCAGTTTTGTGCTGTATTCATCAATCCATGCATATTTCATACTGGCCTTTTTGTTCTTCAGGTGCAATTGCAAAACTTTTTTCCCATTTTCATTGTTTCTTTATTATATCAAATTTGTTATCATTTGAAAATATCTGTACTTTGTGTTGTAAACAAATCAAATACGTCGTGGCCTGTTGGGTATATTTTACTATTGACTAAGAGACTAAGCTTTATATTTCCTGAATCAGTTGGAATGATATGTTTGATTATATGATAAAGTCCTAGTAGTTGTTAATGGATTTCAAATATGATGCAATATATATCTGTAAATTCACAAATTGCAATACTCTGGGTATATACAGCCTTCAATGGGGGTCTTCAATGACATGCTTCATGAACTAGATGTTGGTCGATCAAATCCAGATGGTGTTGATCAGGGTTTTCTTGCAAGTTACTTTCCAGATTTGCTTGATCAGCCTATGTTTCATCCTCCACCAAACGGTAATTCACTGCTAGTTATTTAAAGTAACAGCTTTACTCTGTTTCATTCACATGGATTCTTTTCAACACATCCCATTGCTCACACATGCTTTCCTTCTGGGCTTTAGCTACTTCGCTTCAGCTGCAATTTCATGCTTTCCTTCCAATTACAACTACAACATCTATCGCAATGCAAGCAGTTTATGCACGACAGTTTACGCAAGCAGTTTATGCACACCTATCGTGATATAGTAAATTCTAGCCTAATGAGGGTGGAATGCAAACACTTTGCAACTGCTTTTGCAAGGTGAGTTATTGAACTAGTTTAATTATAATTTTTCTAACGCGATTGTGTGAATAAGGTCAGCTATTTGTAAAATGATCTTAGCTTTAGAAAAATAATAAAATGCAACCTAGTGGCATGTACATAGCCGATGGAGTATCGATATTTGCTTCAGGTTACTAGCTTGCTGTGCATAAAAGTATAAAGCAAGCTAGTGGCATATACATAGCCGATGAAGTACAATTAGAATTTACACTCACTATACATTTTTGGGGATTTGAAGGGCATGGTACGACTAATTTAAGAACATTTTATATATAATTGTAAGATTGGACTTTATTTATTTCATTTCCTTTATAAATTTGATTATTTATATGACATTATTTATAATATGATGTGCACGTATAGTGTTGTAGATGTTTGATAATAATTGTTTGACAATATGTTGTGCTTTCACTTGTGCAGGCATTAGATTTCCAAAGAGAGCAAGGTTGGACTTTTATGGTTCTAGCTTTCACTTGTGCATGCAACAAAGAATTATGGGTAAACGTGCGTTTGTTAGCACCAGTTTGGTATAACATTTTATTAGCACTTGGTGTGTAAATTTGTATACGAATGGTTATTGTATGTGAGTTTGGTTATTTTATCAAAAAAATATTGTATTAGAATGGTTATGGATATCCCATTTGATTATATGATTAAAATGTTTTTTTAATTGTTCGATTTGATGATTATGTGAGCGATTGTTGATTGATATAGTAGAAACAAAATAGACCATCAACAGGAAATAATAGCACGAAAAAATAGTGCAAAATGATCATCAACTTTTAGTAGCGTTTCAAAAATGATATGAAAATACATATGGTGGCGTTGTGTAAACGCAACCGTAAAGTAGGGGTAAAGTTCGAAATTCTATTGGTAGCGTCAAAAATTCTTTTGGTGGCATTTTATACACGCTGCAAAAAAAGAATTTAGTAACGTTTAAAAAACGCTGCCAAAAATTCATTTATAGTGGCGCTAAAATAAATGCAACAAAAAATCATGGATTTTTAGTCGCATGTTTTCTAGCGGCGTTTATCAAAACGCCACCAAAACTTTTTGTAGCGTTTTTTGGGCGCCATTAAAAATAAAATTTCTTGTAGTGATAGCTAATATAGGAATTCTGATTTTGTTATTTGTTTCTGCTGTGTATTAAGATAATTATGTCTATATTGAGTTGATCATCCAATGTGGCATCTTCGTATGTCGCTCTTGGCTTATTGATGTAATTTATATTTGATCATTGCCTGGGAATACGTTTGGGGATTTTTGTAACTTGGATACGATTTTATTTGAAATATAATCATTGTAATTATTGTTTTTGAAAATCTATGATTTTTTCATATTCAGGTGCTTCCAATATTTAGTTATCGTTAACATTACAGTATTCCATCACCAAAAGTTAATACTGTGCATGACTACAGCATTCATAACGCTTAGCTTTTGACCTCCAAATGGGATGTGACATCGCCTTTAGTGTAGTCTCGGGAAATGTCCTAACTTCGGCGATTATCTATCATTTGTATCCGTATAACACAACCTACTCAAATAAATATCCATGAGTTTATAGGAGAAAACAATAAACAAAAGAGTCATACATAACCTTGGTATGAATAGTATCATCTTCCATCAAAACTCCTTTGGCAGTGGGACCTCGCCGCTAAAACATGAACCGTTTCCCCATACCAGCCTTGGATACTCAACACATATAAAACTATCACAAATTATATGACTCATCAAAATATATGTTACTTTAAATGTACATAAACATGCCTTGGTAAAACTACACATGAAACTATATTCGATATAGTGTTTTGGATATACAATAATCAACCTATGTTAGTATACAAGTTTAGGTTAAGCTACTTATGAAACTATCTATGAATTCATGCCCCGATAAGAAACATTTAACTTTCTAAGCCTCGTTTGTTCATCCTTAAATAGTTTCATAAATTATTAATCTTTAAGATTGAACCACACAAGAGGGTTACATCCACTCTCAAGAAAGCATACATCCTACTTAGACATCCCACATCTTCAAAAATTTAATGCCGATCCCTAACCTTTAAACTAAGCGCATTCAAGTGAGCATCCCCACTTACCCTCATAAGCTCTTCCGAACCTGCAATGTATAGTAGGTCCTCACTTTAAACCTTTAGTTATCTTTAACTTTCGAAAATCCACCTAATTATTTATTTATTATCTCTTGCGTTTAACTAGGAATTAAGCTTCGTTCGGCTTTGAACGTACCATCAGTCGGCTTTAGCCTCGGATCTAGAAGTCTCGATGTTAACTTTCCATCAATAGTTAATAGGTCTCAGCAAGTCTACATTAGGGAAGCCTTGTATAACTAGTTCTTAATATAAATTCTTTTAGCAATCACCTTTGCCATCATATCTTCAATGCTGCTCCATCAAAAAATTAGCTAAGGGTCATCTAAGAATTATCACTGGAAAGCCTACCCTAGGAAATGTCGTGGAACCTTCGAAAATTCCTTTTCATCTACTATGTTTCGCACCAACTCTCACATTTTCTTAGTTATTTTACTTAAAACTCTTCTTAGTTCATATTAAGTTTCAGGTGTCATAACTTTGGTACAACACCTTTGGATCAGACATTCAGCAATTACCTTTGTGCTTTGCAACCTCAGCTATTACAAACAATAAAGCTTGTCAACCTATATGCACCTACCACTATCACTATACATATCACCTCTATATTTATTCTGCCTCCACCTTTTTCGGTTTCCTACGATGCTTTAATATTGCTTTATTACTACATATATGTAGTATCTTGTCCCGTAATATTTTATTGCATACATTATATATATATATATAATGCTCTTGGTAATCATATTATAAGTTTCGGTAATGTATATTTTAAATCAAAAATTCTTATAATATTTAATAAAATCCCAACAAGTTAATAAATATGTTTCCATATGCATTTTGGTTAAAACTTCTATGTTTTAGCTAATTTCTTATATTTTTCAAGTCGTATGGTTCCTTTAAAATTCCATAACTAATTATTTAACCATGAGAAAATTCTTAAAATTAAAACCCAACACCCAAACTACATTTTTGATCATCATAAGTTTTTATGTCATCAAGAAATCACTAGAGTACGAATCATATATAAACATCCTGGTAAAGCAATTTCAATCCATAACATTCATTAAAACATTTTTCGATCATTTATAAATGCTTAGCGCATTTTGAACGCTGTCATATTAACCATTATCGATTTCAACATAGATAATAATGGAAAAATGAGAATCATATTATTCACCTAAACATTTTAACTTGGTCTTTAATAGCTTTAAGTTTATTAGCTTTTATTTTCTTATCTTTTTCCTCTAAACCGCCATCGTTAATGGGTACTAGAGTTTTATTTTTTTGTGAGTAATGAATGAATGAAAGAAGTTATTTTTATTACCCCATAACGGGTTGGGTCATTGCCCTCTTCTCATTTTGTTCATTCTCTTAATTTAAATTGCAACATAATAAGTGAAGGTACTTATCATGACAAATTATTACTTATTTTGGTATAACTGATAACAAGCAAATAAATGTTTCGTGGATATTTACATTGTCAACATCTATTTCACTTCATAGATTTTCTCATATAATTTCTTACTTACATTATTAAATCATTTATTTCATAATCAATATTAACTAATTTTCTATTTAAGATATAAGGTGTTACTTTCATAGTAGATGAGATTTGGAGGGTAGATGGACGAAAGCATGTAGATGAGGGACTAGAGCTAGTTGCAAGCCATGCAGTCTGAATTCTATGTTTTTGTTGTGAATGAGATTGAGGAAGGTGATGGAGTTAAAACGGTGGACCACATTGAGATTGGGTTGCCAAGTGTAAGAGGCAGAACATATCTACGGCCATGTAAGATTTAATTTTTCTTTGGTTTGATGTGTTTTGGTAGGTTGTCAAGTTGCATAACAGAGTGTCATTTGTTCAGATCCATTTTCCATCTTGCTAGTTGCATTACTATTTTATGGACGATAATGTAGAGAACAAGAGTGGATGTTAGCGAGTGGTTTGAGTTTCAGGAAAGAGGAAAAAGTGGAAGAGAAGGACTGAAGAGATTAGGACGTACATTGTTCTTGAGATGAGTTTCTTTGTGCCAAAATTATGTTGTAGGTTGCTATTTACCACCATGATGTGATGGGGAACGAAGGAAGGGGAAGGGGGAGAAGAAAACACAAAAAAAAAAGATTGGGTCAAAAGAGGTACGTTTCTTTCTTTTTTTTAAAAGTATTGTAGATCGGTAGTGAGGCTCCATCTAATGGCAACCACTTGTAATTGGAAAGTCATACAGGACTTTGACAACAACTTTTGGTTGTTTTTGGACAAAAACTGCAATATGAACAACCTTAAGTTGCTTATAGTTTGAACTAATGAATGAATCCCGTTTTCTGTGCTTTTGTTAGCAAAAGGGTATTCTAAGATGGCTAAAGTTCACGAAAGGGGAATGTGTTATTTTCATGAAAGTTTTTTGTATTAATTACTGTTAATTATTATTTCTTTTTAATTAATTAATATTACCATAAGCGACTTAAACAATAATAAAAATATGATAGATTATAATAACAGATGTATTGGAGCATATAAAATAATGCAGAACCGAAATCCACTTTTGTCGATAAAAGACAAAATAGTAAATATAAATGCGATACAAATGATAATTCAGTGAAATCCTACAGCAATTAGTTCATCCCTTTCGCTATTTCAAATCAACACCATATTATTACCTACGATCCTTTGAAATGGTTCGTTCTCTCCCATCGATATCTTGAAATATGTAGAATTCTTCAAGGTATTCATTCGAAATAAGATCAGGATCATCGTCAAATGCACTAAAGTCGAAATCCTCACTATCGTGCTTTGGTATGAAACTATAAATAGTCATTGTAGCAATAACCACTTTTACTTAAATTGAAAATTTAAAAGTATACATATTATTTAAGATATAAAATTTTCTCTTCTATATTTCAAGTATTTTTTCAATTACCATACGTAAATTCGAATGATATAAACTGAAAAAAATCGGTTTTTGATTTTGGTTGATTTTGATTTTCACGAAAATTAAAAATATGATATCTTGCATTTCAATAAGTGGGGTAAATAAACTTTTATCAATGTACATTCCAAATCAACTAAATGGTACTTCTCTCGTGTAGGATGTGGAGCGTTTAAGTCTCTGTCGTTTATTACTGCATTAAAAAATCTACTGCCATGTTCAATTACTTGCCAACTAATCATTACACATGTAAATGTTATATCCAATGAGTAGATAGTTGTAATATTTTGTGATGCATATCTTTTTTGACCGACAAAAGATTGAGCACTAGCACTGGGCAAGCATGTACTTATGTATGCTTCATCTATAACTCCGATACAATTTAACAAAAAATAAAGTATAAGTTTAAATTTCCAATTTGTTCCAGGATAGTGTTAAAATATTGATCATCCGGTTTAATTATATCTTTAGACCGCAATCGCATGACTTTTAGGACAACAGGAAATAATCACAAATAGTGGTTAGGACATACGACACTCACTTTGAAGGTCGAGGGTTCAATCCCCACCAACTACATATCCTTGTGATTTACCTGAAGTATGTATTGTGGGTTCGTATTAATTACGGTTAATATTTATAACTTTTAATTAACTAATATTACATAAGTGAGTTAAACAGTAATAAAATTAGAATGGTTTATAATAATAGATATAATAGAGCAGATACAATAATGCAGAACCAAAATCAAAATTTAGTCGATAAAGGACATAACAGTAAATATAAATGCGATACAGATGGTGACTCAGTGAAATCATGCAGCAATTAGTTCATCTCTTCCTCTATTTCGAATCAACACCATATTATTTTCTACAATCCTTAGGATTGTTTCATTCACTCCCATCGGTATCTTGAAGTTTGTAGGATTCTTCAAGGTATTCATTCAGAATAAGACCAGGATCATCGTCAAATGCAATAAAGTCGAAATCCTCACTGTTGTGCTTTGGTATTAAGTTATGAATAGCTATTATAGCAACAACCACTTTTACTTGAATTGAAAATTTAAAAGTAGACATTTTATTTAAGATATCAAATTTTCCCTTCTATATTCCAAATATTCTTTCAATTACCATACGTAAATTTGAACGATAGAAAATAAAAATCTTAATTTTTGATTTTGGTTGATTTTGAGTTTCACGAAAATTAGGAATACGATGTCTCACATTTCAGTTAGTGGGATAAATAAACTTCTATTAATGTATATCCCGAGTCAACTAAATAGTACTTCCCTTGTGTAGGACGTGGAAAGTTTGAATCTCTGTTATTTATTACTGCATTGAAAACTCTACTGTCATGTACAGTTACTTCACAACCAGTCAGTACACATGTAAATGTCACATCAAACAAATGGATAGCCGTGATATTTTGTGTTGCATATCTTTTTTGACCTATAAAAGATTGAGCATTAGCACTAGACAAGCATGCACTTATGTGTGTTCCATCTATAACTCCGATACAATTTAACAAAAAAGATAGTATCGGTTTGAATTTCTAATTTGTTCTAAAACGCTGTTAAAATATTGATCGTCCAATTTAATTATATCTTTGGACATTAATCGCACAACTTTTACAACAAGAAGAAATAATCACAAATAATGCGACATGATCTTTGAAATCTTTCTACAACCTAACGTCTTCGAAGAGCTAGAACTATGATGTATAGAAGTATTGCTACAATTTATTTGATACATGTTTCTTTTGTAGAAACGTGATCAAATCTTCATTGTCAGAATTAATGTAAGACACTGTGTTTGCAAGAATGTTATGAGTGCCAAGGAGAAGAAGCGGTGTGAGGAGAAGAAGAATGGGTAAGAGAATCATAGATGATGATTAGATGCCGGCGATCGATGTTTTGGACTCTGACGGTCCATTTCCGCCACGTCCATTAAACTGGTCTGGAGAACTGTAGCCCAGTTCAGCACATTGAAGGCGTCCAACGCATTGAATGCCTAAACCGTGCTGAAGAAACCTACACACTCACCAAAACTTTGATGCAACAAGATGTACCTTTATCATTTGTTCATAAATGCATGTTCATATTTTAGTTTTTCCGTTACTGAGGTTAATTAAACCATTATCATCCAACTTTGATAAGAGGTACATTTTTTTTAAATATTACTATAAATCGGTGGTTGGTAAAGTTTGACAAAAACTTAAAGTAGTTTTGCTTGGTAACATGTGAATTCCCTTTCTAGTTATAATACACGCAAGAGTAAACAATGTTTTTTGCACTACAACAAAATACCTATTTTGCAACAGACAATGATAATTGTAATAGGTCTTTAACAGCGATCTTGCAATCGTTATTATATGAAAAATCTGTAATAGGATTGAAGCATTTTACAATGTTTTGAACCGTTGTAAAGAACCATTGTAATAAAGTTTTTTACAATTGTTTTTAGTCGTTGTAACGAAATCTTTTTACAACTATTTTGGATAATTGTTAAAAAAGTGCAAAATTAATAAATTTACAGCTTCGATACAGTACGTACCAGTAGATTTAATATAATTTTACAGCTAAAGCTAACATTGTACTAATAACAACCAAAATCAACCACATTTACCAAAAATAACAAGAAAGATTCACATTTTAAAAATTCTAAAACGATTCATATATTCACACTATTCGTAAAGTCTTAGCATAGTCATATTGTTCTATTATGTAAAGAATCATTCACACTAGATCAACTGATAAATTCATACGATACCTAAGGTGAAATACAATAATAATAGTATTGCCTTACATTTTTTATATATTTTCAAGCACTTTTAGCGGATGATAATATCAAATATCAACTCCAAAGTGCTCCACGGCTTCTTTCTTCAAATCCTACAATGTCATCCAACTTGGACGAAGAATCTTAGGAGAATACTCCAAGTAAGCAACCTGGTAAATTAAATGCATCATACAATAAATTTTTCTGTAAGTTAAAGATTCAAAATTAATGTCATCTATAATATGACATGCATATATCTTTTTTCTAACATGTAGAATCGATTCATTTTATACCAAATAGTCAACTGAATAATAACTCAAACATGTCCTCAAATAATAAATAATCAGTTACACTCGTATTTATATCATCACCACAACCAAAAATTAACCCACAACCAAAAAAAGAAAGCATGGACGTACAGAAAATGTATCGTTTTCAACCAAATAACCGCAATTGTTATGATAAACAAGCCTAAACATTATGGCATACTACAACTCTACAAGTTAACTGTGCGAATGCATAAGAAATGCATATCATAGGAGTTGCTGAAGTACGAAAAAAGCTAACTTACACACTCAACATAAGGAAATTAATATGATGGTCAACAATAAAACTTAGTAATTTTTATGCTTTTGGCACGGTATTATATCTCACCAATATATTGAATATCAATAAAAATATTTGTTTAAAAAAGTCATCAACTAATTATTTAATATGTGCAAAGTATCTAATGCATTATAAAATGATGCATGTATTTTTAGTATGCATCTAGTTTGATAGTAAGCTCAGTATAATAAAAAAAAACACTAACAAGTCAGCTCTTGAAGCACATATAAAGCAACAAAAATGCCAAACCGCAAACTCAAAACTTCAAGAAAAATTAAAGAAGAACTAGTTATGGAGATTGCTTTAGGAAAAACAAGGAAAAAGTTTCTCAAAACTGAGAAGGCAAAGAAGAATTATTACAGCTATATATATATATATATATATATATATATATATATATATATATATATGGAGCATATTCGCACATGAAGCCACAATGGACAAATGGCTAACATTGACCAGTATTGTAGGCTGTTTCTATGCCTATTATAATTTTGGTCACCAGAAAAAATCAATTTTGCTGGTGCATCATCTATGTCTGTCTCTGAAGATTTTACTGATGGAATTAATATGATAAATAACTGAAGTAATACATATTGTTATATACAATTCAGACATTGATGTAATCTGTTTTTGTTTTACAGAAATCTATGGTTATGGTTTATTTGGCAATCGCGAAGTTGTTGCTTGGTTTCTTAGTTACTTCAACTAACTGATTTGTTGCTAACATCAGTGAAATATTCAGAATTATTTGTACCATTAACAAAGTTTAAACTATTAATGACGATAATGAATGCAGTTGGATTTTGTTGGACGAGGACTGGCAAGAGACAGGCGTCCAAGATGAGATTACATTACTTAAAATCCATTTTAAGACAAGATATTGAATATTTTGATATGAAATAACTGTATCTACTTCAGATGTAATCGCAAGTGTGTTGAGCGACACACTGATTTTGACATTCAGATTACATTCCAAAACATAATAAATATTTCAACAAATACAAAACTTACTTGCAAAAGTAGATTATATCTTCTCCTATAAAACATAAAATTGGTGTTGTTTCAGATAACGCCACTACCAATATATTATTTTAAAAGAAAAGGAAAATAGTGTATACTTGTGCTATTTTGTGTAGCACTGGTACATTTCTATGAATAATTTTGTTTTACAAGCACTATATGAGACGATGCTGGTACTTTTTGTACTTGACAGAAAGTGATATGTTTATTATAAATAGTTATAAAACAAGCTTCGATGTGTAATTAGTTCTTAAAAACGACTTAAATTCAAAATTACCATCAACATTTAAAACTAAATAGAACTAAGAGTGTGTGTAATCAATTAAACAAACCTCTCGGCTTCCTAAAGCCCTCTGCACTTGCCATACATGTCAACTAGTGCGCTTCCAACAAACACATTCGAATCCACACACGCACGAACCGCCGCCCTGTGCACTGCACGTCCATGCTCCAAACCCGTCAACCCTGCACACACTGTCAGAAAGCTGGACACCATGAAGTCAGTTGGCACCAAGCCTTCTTCCCCCCAGCCTTCAGTTACATCTTAAAAGCCTCCTCCTCCGTCCCATTTTGTGCTTACACCACAACCATCAAATAGCAAGAAACTTCGTTCCTTATCCCCATTTCATCAAACAGTTCCTTTGCTTCTTTCACAAAATTACACTTTCCATAGAAATCAATCAGTCCACTCCCAACCGAAACATTTCCACAAAATCCAGAGTGAATCTACGTTCCATGCACCTGAAAGCCAAATTTCGAATCCATTGAGTCTGCAAAAGTATTGAAAACTGCACAGTACGAAGCTTTAGGTATTAAGTTTCCTTCCCTGACTAACCCTAGAAATGCGTCCATAGCGGATAAACTGCCTGCTTCTAAGCCTAGGGTCTACAGGAGGATCCCCAATCTCACGTCTCTACTTCCTCCATGGAGGGCACCGCCAATGGCTGTCGAGCAGATGCGCGACTAGATACGGAAACGGACTGGGGAAGGCGGTGGACTAGTGACGCGCAACTGAGCTGGTCAAGGCGAGCGACTGACAGTTCAAGACGACCAATTTATTGCAGGGATGAGCGATCGCCTCGTTACAGGGGATGAGCGATTTGGGATTTATGGCTGTAGGGAGAAATAAAGTTTCAAGTGGTGAAAATTTTAGGCGGCGAATGAAAATGTTAGACCTAAATGAGACAGGCTAAATCAGTGAAAAATCAAATCCGAAGAACGAAAAATTAGAGAAATTTTAGGTGGGAAAATATGCTGTAGTTTTACTGCACATTTGACTGCATTTTTTTTTCCCGTACAAGCTTTAAAACGTCTTCTTTGATGTATGAATACAATATCCACGGTTTCTCAAAACATAGTTAAAATGAGACCTACAGCTAAAGGATTCGCACACCGAAATGGCATGAAAACGTTACTAGAATTGATATTTACCAACAGAAAAAACAGTTAATTCGAAAACTGAGTTGACTACTAATCTGATTATAGCAGAAAAGAAGTTTCTGTGCGAAAACTAACAGTGCATGAGATACTGTAAAAATTAAGAACAATGTTGGTTATTACATGCCATATTTTGAAAGTAGTTGCTTCAGTCAACATCGGAATTTCGTGGGTCATCACTACTGGAAGTAGTTGTTTCAGACCACCTCAGAACTTCATGGTCATCACTGTGAGCTGCTCTGAAGCCATCCATAACTACTACATGTAACGGGCAAACGTCGCAGCCAGCACGCTATGGCTCGAAGAGAAAAACAAGAAGAAAATGTGTGTTAGTGAATAGTCCCACATTATACAATATTTGAAACCATATTTATTTACATACAATGTTTGCTCAAAGTAGTCAATTGCCTTAGTTATTCGATGTAGAAAATATAAATAGTTCTACATTCAATAATGGAGGTTGTATTTTTGGCATCCTGTACAATCAGGACACTCAATCATCGAGTACTCCAACTCTAGCATTATTAGAATAACTAGTAGAATTATTAGAATAACTAAATTTGATCATAGATGTATAAGAGTATAAATTTGAATGCCCGGGTGAAATGGATCTATTACTAGGGGAAATAAATTAATGAGATTAGACAATAATGAATTATTTCCCATACACATGTTTGTCTACGTATATCAAAGGGTTATATATGATGCTAAATAAATGGTGTTATTGATCCCAGCTTATACAGACATCCTCATAACCAATTTCATCTCGTTCGTTCATTCTCTCTTTGATTTTAAAAACAAAACAAAACTCCACTGACCATGGTCGACCACCGTTACTAGAGATAAGAAGAGAAAATCAAAATTAAAGGCCTAAGCTTTCATCCCTAAGGAGGAGAAGAAAATTTTAATTAAAATTTTCTAATCCAGATACGTAGTACTACCATAATTATCTCCAAACCCGTTTGGGTTTGGAAATGACGTATTGGTGTTTTAAATGAAGCTAAATATGTTTTGATTATAATAGACTAATTCTAATCAGTTTTGGTATAAAATTACATCATTATTGATATGTTTATGGGTAAAACATTGGTTAATCCACTTAATAGATATGTTTTGGAACTTTAATGTGAAAATTGCACTTTGATTATTGTTAAATTGTGGCAACGTGTCCGTCGAATGACTATAGATAGATCTGAGTTAATACATTGGAAGTGAAACACTGTTCGGTAGAGAATTCATCAACTCAATTGTACAAGATTAGTATTACGGTCAACTGTAGTCAACTCAAAGTCTAAATCTCTAGCAATAGTAGCACGTTAATAATAATGTTATCATTGAGTCAAGGATTTTGTTTTATGCGCTAGTTATACAATATTGACGATATTGAATTTTTAACCAAAACTAAATTTCATTAGCTCTAAAGTGATATAGTATTGACGAAAATAATTGATGTAAATAATCGTTGCTAAAAGGTACCACCTAAATTTATAAAATTGGATTTTACCAATGAGATTTGCAAGAATTAAGTCAAAATATTACACCACTAGCTAAGGTGATGTGTGAACATTAGTATATAAGTTGTTCAAAGTATCAATCGCTTGCTAAATTCACAATAGTGGGTCACACAACCGACTATATTCATTCTTCGAGACATGTATACTAGTTATAAATTAATTAAATTAATTAATATTTATAAAATATTAACTATTATTATATTTATGGTTTAGGGAGTGTTTACTAAAATGGAATTGCAACTTGAAATGTTTGGGATGCTAATAGTAATTTATTAGGTGTTGTACGTATAAAAGTTATATATGTACATATCGATATATAATATCAATAAAGGTTTAAACTGGATTTAAATAAAATAAATTGCTAATAGGGTTGAATGTGTTTATGGTCCATAAAGGGCCCATGTTTGACCAGCCAAAAGTAGGCAAAAGGAGTGGCATAAGATTTTGAACTTGTAAGGGAAAATTATGTTAATATTTTTGCATCCTATTTTCATTATAAAGTCAAATCTAAGCCACATCTTTTTGAACTAACTTTTGCTCCTTCTCCATTTGTCTTGACTGCAAGCTCCTCTCTCCTCTCCCTTTTATTTCCTCAAACACATTCATTCAATCAAACATAATTAATCTGGTGTTTGTACAATTGTCTCTTTTAAATAAAGGTGTAGACATGAGAGGTCCAAGGAGTCTGATTAGATGAAAGTGCGAATCAAAAGCGTTGCATCTATAGGTATACTCTTGTTTACATTTTATGATATTTAGTGCTTAATTATATGTAAATATATTACCGCACACACACACACATATATATGTCATTACCATGATCCGTCGATACGTTTCTTTAATTGCTTGATTATTTTGTTGATTGTGTAAACTAAATCCAATACACATTTGTACATACAAATTATAATTAAAAATACACACACATATGTATATAAATATATGTATATACGTACATAAATTATTTTTGACCTAATAATTTGTACATACATAAACAAATTCAATGCAAAAATATAATTTTTATTTATTTAAATCGCTGTTTATATATTTATTTTCTTATAAAACATTAAATTTAAATAAAATTATATATATATACACAATTTTATATTCATACACACACACACACACACACACATACATACATACATACATATTTGTGTATGCATGCGCGCTTTGACAGTAAAATAAATTTAACTGAAAATATATTTATTTTATATATCTTAAATATGCTATATTAAAATAAAACTGGTTTTGATTTTGAACTCTCTCACACACGCACGCGCGCGCGCGCGCGCGCACACACACACACACACACATATATATATATATGTAAAAAATGGCAGAAGCGGTTACAAGCTCTAGCGTGTCTGAAAGAAAGAAGAGTGACTCGGGCAAAAATGGAGATTGTGGCGTTCAAGACACTTTAACACAACAAGAAAAAAAAAATACAAAGACATACTAGAATGCTGCAACATCAGGAATATAGAATCAAGCAATTAATTTGAAATATTTTATGCCAGAAAAGAAGACTACATCAAATTATGCATTCTTGGCTGATGAAGTCCTTCAAAGATCAGAAATCAAATGGATAAATACACTCTTTTGTTCACTTTATAGTTACAAGCCTACATACAACCAATTCAAGAATTACATTTATCGCATCCGGAACCCAAAAGCACCATTTGAATTGGAAGTCCGCTCTGGCTACCTTCTCATCCATTTTACAAATTCTTCTGCTCCGAATCAAATTCTAGAAAATGGTCCTTAAACATATGAATAACGTTATAAAATTACAAAGAAGTGGACTGTTGGCATGAATTTGACATCTACAATAAATGCTTACTTATTAAGTAACTTAAAACTTGAACACTGGGACATTGAGGCCTTGAGTAGAATTGGCAGCGTAGTTGGTGTGCCAGTTCGAACTGATAGCGTCAATGCAACAAGAAAGCATGTCAATTATGCTAGGATTTTACTCAATATTAATACAAATAGTAATTACCCTAACAAAGTCAATGTCAATACTGCTAGAGGGGATGAGAATGTGGTCCAAGTGGATTATGATTTTAAATCTTACATTTGTATACTTCGCAAAAAGTTTGGACATCAAACTATAAAGTGTAACAAATCAAACGAGAAGCAAAATGCGCAACAATATTGGAAACATACCAACCCATATATAAGGAACAAGACTCTCAACACACACATAAACAATCAGAACAGTCATAGGACCCAAATATTGCTAACCATGGTAAACCAGAAGTAGTCAATAAGGACAACAATCCTAGTAACATAAGCACAACCAAGCCTTTTGGTAATAACTCTAATGGGAAAGGAAAAGAACACATAGAGGTAAATACTATAACTAGTAACAGATATGATATACTTAGCTCTAGTAAGGAGGAAGAAGACACTGATCCAGTAGTTATCCCAGTTGTTAACCAAGATCAAGATGAATTATGCCTTGCATATGAGGAGTTCATTCAAGAAAATGAATTCATAGATAATGTTGCAGATAATATTCAAGAAAAGGGTGTAGAGCAGTTACAATACCCAGTTTGCAACATATGTTTCGCCATTCCATCATATGATAAGGAAGTTAATGAAGCATCAACAAGTTATCAACCACCTTCAGAGCTCCTTAAAAGATAATTAGCGATCGAAAAGGTGGTAAATGACATTCTTAATATGAAATGTTAGAGGGATTAGTACTTATGTCAAATTGAATCAAATTATAGCCCTCTTGAATTCTAAAACAAGTTATCTACCACTAAAATTCATAAATTCCTTAATAAACTAGATAATAATTGGGACAGTACTCATGACAATGACCTAATCAATCATTAGAGTCCCAAAGTCAAGCTTTCCTATTTATGCCAAAGAAAATTGAAAACAAAGAAGAAGTATAATTCAGAATTCCCCTTCCCCTCTTAGTTGAGGATGTATGCCTATTCACAGAGAATTTGGGCCCTTGGATTTTGACATGTGGCATTTATAGGAAATGGACGGTCAAGATTTTACTGCCGTGACACATTGTTTCTTTGATAAGTGGCGTAAATTTTCTCCATATCTTTGAAGTGGCATGGCATAATTGGACCAATCAGGGTTTGCCATGTGGTTGACTGGAGTAGTCTTTTTAGATTTTTTCTTAAGCTGCAATAGCACCTTTCCTCAACTTGCTATAGCCCATCTTCATGAATCTGCAATAACTCAATTTTCCACAACCTGAGATAGCTTGTTTTCATCAATCTATGATAGATTTATAGTCCAAAGTGTGATGGCTTTGAATTTCATCAATTTATGATGGCTTTAACTTTCTCATCTTGCAATAGATCCATTTCTTTAATCTTTCTCACTTTGCCATGGCTTTACTTCATCAACTTGCGATAGCTTTATTTAATTAACTTACGATAGCTCTATAACATCAAATTATGATAGTTCCTTTACACCAACTTGCGACAGCTCTCTGACATCAATTTGCAATAGCTTTATAACATCAACTAGTGATAGATCTATAACATCAGCTTGTGATAACTCCATAACATCAACTTATGATATCTCTCTAACATCAACTTGCGATTGCTTCTGATAACCTTATAACATCAACTTGCGATAGCTCTATAACATCGACTTACAATAGCTTATTAAAGTCAACTTGTGATGACTTATTTTCTTGACTTGTGATGACTTTAATATTATTTTCTTGACTTATTTTTACAAGAAAATGGAAGTACCCTTGTACTTACAATAGCTAATCAAATATGTCATTATCCATTATCAGAACACTTAACCATGAATATTTCAAATATAATATTATTTTATATTGTGATAATTTTATCATGATTACAAATCATTGTAATTATTATGACATAGCATATCATTTAAGGATTTTTTATTAAAAATACTTAAATTAATTACTTAACTAATATATCACAATATGACAAGTATATAATAGAAAGCAAATGACTTTTATTTCGAACGAGATGTTATTATAGAGTTAATAGTTTACATTAGATTACACAATTTTCCCTTAGGCGTACCTTAACTCTCTCAATCTTCCACCTCCACTCGAAGCTAATTCTGAAATCTCAATCCCATCCCTTCGGTAAGTTTGCTCAAAATCGATCAACCTAGTCCCTTCGTGAATGGATCTACTATGTTGTCGTTAGTACTAACTCTATCAGTGACCACTTCTTTGCTACTGAAAAACTCCCTTCTCGGGTGGTAATTTTGAAGAACGTGTCTGGACTTATCGAAAGCTCTTAGTTCTTTCTTGATCTACACCACGATATTGTTATCGTAGAATAACGATGAGGGATTCTCAACATTTGGGTTGCGCATCTAGACTGCTAGTTTAGCTGCTTTGTTGAAGGCAGTGTACTTGGCATCCTCATTGAATCAACTACTATTTCCTGCTTGGAACTTTTCCAACTGGTTGCTCCATCATTCAATGTAAATACATAACCGGACACTAATCTACAGCTATTGATATTACTCTAAAGGTTGTAATCTGTATACCCCTTCATAAAGATGTCGTAATTTCCATATATAAGGAATACGTCTTTAATATTGCTAAAATACTTAAGAATGCATTTCATTGTCGTCCAATGATTTTCTCCCAAGTTAATTTGATATCGGCTTACACATCCTAATGCATAAGCCATGTTTGTTCTAGTACATATCATAGAGTTTATAATGGAACTTATTGTGAATCCATAAGGTATCCTCTTTATACGTTCCTTTTCCTCATCGGTATGAGGAGCGTCCTTCTTAGAAATGATGATTCTATATTACATACGAACATTTGCATGCTTGGAATTCTCTATACCGATCCTTATAGTATCTATTTATAGGGATTGGGACAATCCCCATAACCTTTTAAATCTATTTCTTGATCTTGGTACCAGGTATATGGGTTGCTTCTTTGAAATCTTTCCTAGAGTAGTTTTTGGACCATCATGCTTTCACTTTTTGCAATGACGCATTGTCATGATAATAAGGATAAAATCGTCAACATACAGGACTTTGAACACTATAGCACTTCCTTGTTCTTTTCAGTATACACACATGTTAATCGGCTAGTTTTCTATTGATTAGGAAATATCGAAGAATTTCAAACTAAAATAACCGCAAGCGCACGGCATGCACTTGTAGTACGTGGCGAATACGGATCGATCCGTAGGGATTGTTGATTTTAAATTTTTATTCCATCAAATTAACCAAAGATTTGGAGAGTGATTAATTAAAAAAACAAGAAAAATGATAAACTAGCAAAAGAAAACAAATAGAAATATGAGAGTGTAGAGGCAATTTAGAGATAAATCCACTCTCTATATCATGTAGTTCAACATATATGAAATCATGATCTCTCTTTATGGTCATTAGTGCTTTAATTAATGTGTTTATCATAAGGATGACATATTTGTATCATTGATTAGCCAACATAAGCCATCAAACTATAATACATCCCTTAAAACACTTACTAACTTTCATGAAACTTGACAAAGAAAATGAAAATGAAATCTGTTTTAAGTATGGCCTATTAACCATTGATTAGAAATATTGACCGTCAAATTTGAATTTCAAATCACTTTCTTATGCCATAATCATATTTTGATGAAGAGGCATTTGTATTAGTGATTGTTTAAGCATATCCTATTTGGTGTCAATAATATAGGTTATCAAATTCAAAACAAAAACAACAATTAAACCACTTCAATCATTCTTACTAAGCACAAAAAAGGAGTATGAATTAACAACTAGTTGAAACTACATAATTAGAGAGCTTCATTACCCTTAAATTAAAGGGATTTAGCCTCCATATTTATCATTTGATTAACAAATGTAGCTAGCAACATGAAAGCAAAAGGAAAAGAAAATGAAAGCTAATGGAAAAAAGAACTAATCTAATTGCATAAAATAAAATCTACACTATTAGTATGAAAGGAAATGAACATGTAACTAAAAGGAAACACAAATTAATATTACATAAAAAAAAGAAAAAAAATACATAAAGTAAAAATGGCTAAGTAGCTATGAAAAGATAAAGAGATATTTCTTTTTTATTTTGAGCCTAAACTAAACTAAAGAGAGACTAAGGAAGAAGAGAGTTACATGAAACATAAGAGGTGTATATACATGTGTTAAACACTAATTCATATTTTTGGAGAATGTCCAAAATGCTCTTGAGAAAGTGTGGAGGCCAAGCAATCATTAGCTTCTACTAATTATCATTTAAATATACATGAAACCATTAATTCCCTAAGCATGTGCATTAGCCTCTAATTTGTACATTAAGGTAGGTTGGCAAGTAGGGGCCTCCATGTTTTTCACTTTGAATTATTTTCATCTTCATTCATTTGTATTCATTTTGTGTATGCATGTGTCTTCATGAAACCACTCCTATTTGAGATCAAATTCCTACACAAATATATATAGATTTTCTATTAATTTTTCTTAAAGAAATATATGCACACAATAACCTTTTTTGCCCCTATATGAAGATGAATATGTGACAATTTGAAAATAATTTCAATTTGGTTTAAACAAGTTAAAATACCCAATATGATCATTTATTCAATTTAAATAGATTAAATATGGTGGTAAAAATATGCACATTTACGTGCACATCAAATACCCCCTACACTTATCTTTTTATTCGTCCTCGAATAAAGGAAAACTAAGACAAATCCATTTTCGTAGGAAGCACGATTGCATTGAGCGTATGCAATAAGCCGCTAAACCTTTGGTTAACACCAGTAGGACGAGTGTTGTCTCGTGACGGTTTTAAGCGGATACTACCCACAAAATCCAAAGGCAGGATGAAAATATTTACAAAATGAAAGATTTATTTACAAAGAGATGAATGCAAGTTTTTGAAAATATTTAGAAATGAAGGATTTATTTTTAAATCGATATGAATAGGTTAAATATAAGTTTTGGCTATTATCTTGAAAATTTATGTCATTTGCTCGTCAAAATTTCCAACAAAAATCAAGTTATCATAACGAATAGACTATAGTTTAATACGTTGTTTTGGTTAATAACACAATACAACTATGAAATGAATCCTTAGTTGATTATCAAAGTTTATCAAAGTGATATTTTCATTTCTTTTCAATAACAAATCAAATCAAATAAGTAAAAATAGTGCTAGAATTTCAATTGCTTGCTCTCTCATTATTTGCATGAAAAATTGCACATCTAGCTCAGGTAAACTGAGGCCAGATATACCACCCATGCACTGCCTTTCGAGTTTATGTAAGAGGAGTACAGAGCATGGCGAATGCACACACCTTCGAGTATACACCTATCGACCGTAGATGGCTTTTATTAAGTCTATTCTTTTTTTTCTTTTTCTTTTTTACATGTGTTCCATACATGCATAACTATGAGGACTTTTAAAAGCACGTAATCAAAGATTCCAAGTAATTCACCCGTGCATAACTGTGAGGACTTTTAAATGAGAGAGAATACTTTGGATGTTATTATTTTTTATTTTTTTAAGAGAGAAAGAGTTTTGCAAAATCATCTTAGCACCATTTAACTTAGAAGACAAAAAATGTTATATCTTTACTTTAAATCAACCACTTTTTAAAACAAAGATTTTCAATTAGGATGTATTTCAAAATTAACATGTATGAATCTTCTTGTATACTAGTTAAGTCATTGTTATTTGTAATCAAACTTCCTTTTTATTTTTCTTAAGATAAATAAACTTTCAAAATTTTCAATTTAATAAGCCAAAACCATATATTTATCCTATAGTGTTTCTTTACAAATAAATAAAATTTTGTTTTTTTAATTTTGAAAAGAAAACATAAAATAAACTATGAAAAATCAAAAAGATGATGAGACTACCCCCACACTTGATTTTGACTGTATCCCCATAGTCAACTCAAGTGTAAGGAGAAATAAGAAAAATAAAAATAAAATCCTATATTTACATGAAAGGATGATTATTTACAAGAGATGAGAAAGTATGTCGTTATAAAGCAAATGAAACGGTCTTTCGAAAACCGATTCATTTGTCTCGCCAAGTATGCGAGACACAGCTTGAGCTTGAAAAACCAAACCATAAAAGATTCGAAGTTGAATGTGGATTTGGAAAAACGAATGTCGTTTTATTGAAAATCGTACGAGTTGTTTTATTTTCGATGATTTTCGGGGTCAATAAAACAATTGGTTGAAGTTAAAGTTTATTTTCACTAAATTGAAAATCAAGCTCTCCATTGAAAAATTCTTCAGAATTATTGATTTCAAAATCAAAGTAATGAATTAAACCTTCCCCATCAGAATTTAACAACTCGTTATCGAAAAGTCCAAAAAATTCATGTTCGTTAAATTTATCTTTCTTTGTTGGATTATCAACAACTTCATTGCGTTTCTCAAGTTCAAAATCCAAAGTCGTTGTGTTCAAAATTTTGAAATCTAGAAAAGGAAGATCGAATTTTAAATTTGGTTACACACCCTCAAAAGAATTGAAATCCAACTCAGTTACCATATTTTCAATAACTTCATTAAGATCGTCATTTTCAGTTTCAAAAGTTATTATTTGAAAATCGTCAATTTTGGTAAAAGATGGATTATCATTTGACTTGTCACACGTTGGAATTTGGTTTTGTTTTTCACGTTGTTTCATATAAGTTTCAAACAACGAATCCGTGTGATCATCTAAAATTTCGTTCATTTGTTCAACAAAATCCAATTTGTAGTTATTAACTTGAGAATTTTCGATTTGGATTTGTTGAGAATAAAAAATTTCAATCGCATCGTAGTCGAAATTATTTCCATTGCCAAAATTATTTGACAAGTGGATCGTATTTTCGTTTTGATTTTGAAACTCATTTTGGAGTTCAAAATTGAATTGACATGGATTATACTCGAAATCGTTTGAATTTTGAAGTGAATTCAAATTTTGATTATTTTGAAAACTTTGATTCGAGTTATCGCATAAATATGAATTACACAACTCATTTATCATTTGATTTTGTTGTGTAGAGATTTTAAGTAAAGACGAAATGCTATTTTCAAGAGTTGAGGGTTGCTTGTTGTTTTGAAAATTTTGTGGTTCGAAATTTGAATCGTTTAAAAAATAGCACATGTTAAAATATCCGTACAAATTTGAGTGAAATCGTATGGATTATATTGATTTTCACAACTATTGTAAAATTTACGTAAGTGGGGAAACTCGGACATTTTCAAGAAATTTTTTTGGTTGTTTTGTTATAAAGGCAAAATATTCACAAATCAATTTTTTTTTTTCAAAAGGGACATTGATTTTTTTTTTCAAATTTTTTCTTTGTTTTTGAAAAGGTTTTATATTTTTTTGGATTTAGAAATTTCAAAGAAAGGGATTTAAAAATTTCAATGAAAATGAAAAGGAATATTTACAATTTTTTTTTAGTTTTGGATTTTGCATATTTTTTAAAATATGCATGAACTAAATGCAACTAAATGGATGCAGTGGTTTAATTACAAATATTTATCCTAAGTTAACCTAAAATTGTATAATCACACTTTATCTTAAATCAACAAGATAGTTCTCAGCCAGGTAACGGGCAGGATTTATTTGTGCACCACGAATCACCGTAGCAATGCAGCCGAAGGTTTAAGTACCTTCAGAGGAATAACCACTATAATATTTACGAATCACCGTAATATTTATAAATGATTATTACTCTGCCCAGCCTATACACTGAGAAATTAAATTGTTCAAAGAAGACAAATTATCAGTATACAATTCATTGTTAATGATGTCTAACCGTTATTCCTAAACAAAATTCTAGAACGAAATGCAAAGCAGAAATTAAACGTGTATTAACAATGCAACTACGAATAGATTTTTTTTGTTTTCAATTTTTTTATATAAATGTCAATACAAGCAATCAACAATGCAACTAAAATAAAAGCAAGAGATAAGAGCTATATAAGAGTAACAAATTTTTTATAGCAAGCACGCGAAGCAGTTTATTTTCGGCAAACGGGCTGTCTTCTTCTGCTTCGGCAACCTGAAATAAAAGCAATATATACACAAAACTTTACACACACATATCAAAGGAAGAACTAAAACAATTGAAAACAAAACAAATTAACCCATAACAATTGAAAACATCCCCCTTTTTTATAACTATTACCAAATAAATTTTTCTCCCTTATTTTTTTTTTGGGTTCCAGAAAAACAAAAAGAACAAAAGGAGAATAGAAAGCAAAATGAAATTAAAAAAACCAAAAAAAAAAAAAAGCCCACCCGACCCACAAGCAACCCAGACCCACTATAACAAGTAACCGCTCACTTCACTCTCTGTTTTTTTTTAACGTATAAACTTCTCAAAGCAGTACTTCAAAATCAATTCCCAAAATCGATTTTTTTAAAAATTGAAATCACTTCCCAAGTTCGTAACTCCCCAAGTTTTGATTTTGGTTCGAATTTGTGGTTGCGATGTTATTTGCGAGGTCTAAGGTCGCGGCAGATGTTATTCGTGAGGTCTAAGGTCGCAGCAGTTGTTATTCGTGAGGTCTAAGGTCGCAGCAGTTGTTGTTTGGGGTCAACCGATTGGTTCGACGATGGTTGCTGGAGGCTGGTATGGGTCGCGATTGGCGAATTGATGCTTTGGGATGAAGGCGATGGGACGTGTTTGTGGTGGTGTTCGACTGGGTTTCGGCGAAGTGGAGACTGCAGTTTTTTGTTGTTGTTGTTGTTGTTGTGATGCATGGGTGTTTTCAAGTGTGCGGTGCAGTAAATGTTGTTGAGAAGCTATTTTGAAGAGACGGTGATTGTTTGTATATGTGCAGTGCACTGGAATGATGCAAGTAGTGGGTTAAAGTGGAAGTGGAACTGTGTTTTGATGTGGTTTTTGTACTGGAGATGCAGTGGAAGTTGGCCAATGAATGTCAGGAAGTTTTGTAGTTGCTGAGAGGAAGAGTGCTATGGCAGTTGATATGAAGGTGTATATGGTTGTGGAAGACAAGTATGAAGACAAGTGGTGGTTCGAGCAGTTTTGCGGTGAAGTGGCTAGTGTAGTTTCGGCAATGGTAGATGAATTGGAGAGAAATGATTAGCAAATGGTAGAGAAATGGGTGATGACAGTGATAGTTGGTAGTGTAATGACTGTATGCAACTATGGGATGATATGTTGGTACTGTGGGATGATACTGGAGTGACAGTTGACTGTGTTGTGGATGTTCAGGCGAGGTGAAGGAATTTGTATGGTATGTGATGTAGGCTGGGAGGAGTTGATGGTATTCGGTGGTGTTGCTGCAGTGATACAGGCAGCAAATTGATGAAGAGTGGAGTATTGTGAGCTGCTGTTGTATCACAGTGATGTTGAGTTGTGGATGTGGTTCTGCTATGTCAGTGGAAGTTGCTGGTGGAAGAGCAGGTCAGAGGCGATGTTTGACGGTCAAAGCAGTGTTGTTGCACCATGGTAGTTGTAGGAATGCAGTTTGAAGTATGTTGATGGATGTGGTGAGTTATGATGATGTGGAGATTGCAGCAATAGCCAATGTCAGACGGTGTGGTGGTTTTGTATGTGGGCAGAAACAAGGCAATGTGTAGAGGGGAGAGGTAGAATTGAGGTGAAGTGACTGATGTATTGAGGAAATCTGTGGCACTGAAATCAGATAGCACAGTTGAGCAGTTTGATGGAGGCAGAGAAATGATGCTTGCTGTGGGAGGAACAGAACAGACAGGGTTGTATAGGCAGAAACCAGTGAATGTAAAAACTGTAAATAAATGCAAATGTAATTAAAACAAAAATTATAAATGAAAATGGAACCTTTTTTTTTTAATATGCAAATGCAATGCTAATAGAAAACTAGAACAACACACACAAAAATACACAAACACTCAATTTTTTTTACAAGGAAAATGAAAAAACACACAAAAATCAAATAAAGAAAAATAATTCGAAAAATAGAAATTTAAAATCAAAACAACTCCCTCGACAGCGGTGCCAAAAACTTATTAATCGGCTAGTTTTCTATTGGTTTAGAAAATAGTCAAAAAATTTCAAATTAAAATAACCGCAAGTGCACGGCGTATACTTGTTGTACGTGGCGAATACGGGTCGATCCGCAGGAAATTGTTGATTTTAAATTTCTATTCAATCAAATTAACCAGAAATTTGGAGAGTGATTAATTAAACAAATAAGAAATATGACAAACTAGCAAAAGAAAATAGATAAAAATATGAGAGTGTAGATGCAATTTAGAGATAAATCCACTCTCTAAATCATGTAGTTCAACATATATGAAATCATGATCTCTCTTTTATGGTTATTAGTGCTTTAATTGATACGTTTATCATAAGTATGACATATTTGTGTCATCGATTAGCCAAAATAAGCCATCAAACTATAACACATCCCTTAAAACACTTACAACTTTCATGAAACTTGACAAAGAAAATAAAAATGAAATCTATTTTAAGTAAGGCTTATTAACAATTGATTAGAAATATAGACAATCAAATTAGAATTTCAAATCACTTTCTTATGTCATAATCATATTTTGATGGAGATGCATTTGTATTAGTGATTGTTTAAACATAACATATTTGGTGTCAACAATATAAACTATCAAATTCAAAACAAAAACAACAATTAAACCACTTTAATCATTCTTACTAAGCACAAAAAGAGCATGAATTAACAACTAGTTGAAGCTACATAATTAGAGAGCTTCATTACCCTAAAATTGAAGGGGTTTAGCCTCTCATATTTGTCATTTGATTAACAAATGTAGCTAGCAACATGAAAGAAAAAAAGAAAGGAAAATGAAAGTTAATGGAAAAGAGAACTAATCTAATTGTATAAAAAAAATTCTACGTTATTAGCATGAAAGGAAATGAACATGTAACTAAAAGGAAACACTAATTAACATTGCATAAAAAAAGGAAAAAATAGATGAAGTAAAAATGGCTAAGTAACCATGAAAAGAGAAAGAGTTTTTTTTTTTAAATTTGAGCCTAAACTAAACTAAAGAGAGACTAAGGAAGAAGAAGGTTACATGAAACGTATAGGGATATGCATACATGTGTTAAACCCTAGTTCATATTTTTTGAGAATGCCCAAAATACCGATGAGAAAGTGTGGAGGCCAAGTAATCATTAGCTTCTACTAATCATCATTTAAATATACTTGAAGTCATTAATTCCCTAAGCATGTGCATTAGCCTCTAATTTGTACATTAAGGTAGGTGGATAAGTCGGATCTCTATGTTCTTCACTTTGAATTATTTCCATCTTCATTCTTTTTGTATTCGTTTTATGCATGCATGTGTCTTTATGAAACCACTCCTATTTGAGATCAAATTCCTACACAAATATAAAGAAATTTTCGATTAATTTTTCTCAAAGAAATATATGCACACAAATGACCGTTTTGCTCCTATATGAAGATGAATATGTGACAATTTGAAAATAATTTGAATTTGGTTTAAACAAGTTAAAATACCCAATATGATCATTTATTCAATTTAAATAGATTAAATATGGTGGTAAAAATATGCACATTTACGTGAATATCCACACACTTTCTCTATATTCTGATAAAACACTAACTATTTGATTAAGTTATCAAAACACTTATTTCAATTCATTTAAGCATATTGATGACCATATATTGATCTTAACAACTTGCATACCTTTCTTTTGCTCGCAGTGGCCTTCAAACCCTTAGACTGCAATATGTAAACAATTTCCTCTAAATCAACATTTAAAATGTTGTTTCCACATCCATTTTGTAGTCGTAAAACGCGGCTATAGCAAGCATAATCCAATGTATTTAAGCATAACTAGGGACAAAAATGTTTTGTCACGACGCCTTGAATCTAACAAAATCTTTTGAAAATAACTAATAATGCAAGTTATTGAGAGTCTCTATGAGTGGATCATGTGATATATATGTGCAAGTATAAGTAATCTATAGTAAAACAAGATAGATAAAAGTAGTAAAGTAAATTAAACTAATCACACCAGGATTTTATACTGGTTCGGACCTCCCGTCCTACGTCCAATCGCGAAGCTCCTCTTCGGAATTTCCTTTCACTAACTAACCCTCACTTGACCCGGAGGAACAGGTTTACAATAGCAGAGTTTCTTTGTCAAAGATGTGTTCTTATAACACTGATGTTGACTGTTGAATACAAGTGCTTCCAATATATTTATCTAGAAAGTGTTGAATGCGTAATCTAGAATATATGAAAGTGTAAGTAGTTAATTGCTTTGAGAACAGATGTAAGTTAGAGTATAGAAAATAATAACATAGGAAAAGTGTTTATTTCTTTGCATTGCTGATGCTATTTATACTGATGAAGGGTTATCTTGTATAGTTGTATCCGTTGTAATCTCCTAAAAAGTCGCTTCTGATGATGATGAAGAGTTGCGATAAGAAGAAGCAGACGTGTCCCTTCGAGTGTGGCAGTTGGAGTTTGAAAATGCTCTGCCGAATTCAAAATCAGACGCCTGAGAGCATGTGTCAGACGTCTGCCCTTCATATATATTTTTGTGTATGGTTGTCTTTCAGACGTCTGAGTTTAATATCAGACGTCTGATTCCTTCTGAAATATAGAACCAGAGAATATCATCAGACGTCTGGTATTTTTATCAGACGTCTGTTTTGTACTGATTGGCAATACAGAGGAATAATCCAGATGTCTGATAAGTGCACTCAGACGTCTGAAAGTGTATATTTTGCTTTCTTTGTGTCTTTTGCATTTCCATTTCAACTTCCATTGATTTGTTTGCCTTTTGATTCTTGTTTCTATCTCTTTGGTCATCAACTACCTGTAAATGTAGATATATACATGCATACGATTTCCATTGTATAGTTGTTATCATCGAAACCGTAGAATAGAATTCCTAACAATCTCCCCCTTTTTGATGATGACAACTTATTCAATGTACTTATATATAGATTTGAAATCTCCCCCTGAATATATGCTTATATTATGTTATGAGAATATTAATATTTCTCCCCCTTTGACATTATCAAAAAGAATAAATAAGCCAATATGTCAAAAAAATATTCATTAATAAGAAAAGGATTACATGCATTGTTATATTACAAAAGTACACAAAAGCTACAAAAGTAAACTTAAATTTATTTCGGAGAGGATTGATTTTGGTCATCTTGTTTTGGTGAAGATAGTTTTGGATCACCTTCCTTTGGCGAAGCTTGATTTGTATCATCTTTGTTTTGATCGTCTTTTGTAGAAGTACTAGTTTTTGAAGGAGATATCATAGCTTCCTTTAGAGGATCATCGTCAAATAATTTAGAGTGCTTTGTAGGAGGGGAAGGAACGGGAGTTGGCCAATCCTCAGAGGGTGGAGTTGGACCACGGACCCGTTGTAATACCTCTTTCAGCACTGTCAAAGCAGTTGAAAGGGAATCTTCAACTGTTACTAGGCGAGTAGCAAATGATACTTCAAGGTTGTCAATTCGCTTAGCCAAGTGTTTTTGATTTTGGGACAGTATGTGTTGATTTCGAAGAGTGAGATCTCGAATACTTTCATTTGGTTCTGTTTCTAGTCGAGTCTCCATAATATCCTCTTTTTCCGGGTAATTAAAAGGTTGAGGAGGAGGAGGAGTTGCTTCTTTTTGTTCTTCTCCTTGAGAAGGTATCATGGGTGTGGAGGAGGAGGCTCAATATGACGAGATTGTCGATTGCGCGTCCAATCCTCAAATGTCATGAATTCCGGGGGAATTTCGGGCAAGTGCATCAAGGAGAAGAATTTTGTTGAAGCATATTTGGGTGAAATTTCTTCGAATGTTGATAAATATGATTGAATGTTATTAGCCCAAAGAAGTCGCATAATATAAGTCGGGTAAATAATGGAAGGTCGAGAGCGATTCCAAAATTGTTTAAGCTCATCGAAGATAAATTTTGCCCAATTCACTCTTGTTCGACTAAATATAGCATACAATGCTTTATGCTCCATTTCTGTGATTTGCTCGTGACTACCAAATCGTGGAATAATGGTGTTTATTATCATCCTTGTAAGTAGTCGAGCCTTCGGGCGTAAATACTTGGAAGCAAATTTCGGCATATTATCTTCCCAAATTTGATGTGTAACACTATTCCTAGGCTTAAATCTCATATCGGGAATGTTATACAGGTCTTCCCCGGTGTCAGAGCAACCAAGTGTTCGACCTATTAAGCCAGGGGTTAATCTAATTGTGTTTCCATATACACTGGACCAAATCCAATTTTCTTCATTCTCAGTATTCCAAATTGCGGTGCTATCTAAATTTGAGTAGAATAAGAAGATGGCTAATTGGTCAATTTGAATATCGTTTGTTTGAAAAGAAATCAGGGTATCTAAACCGGTTGTTTCACACAATTCATCTAGGTCATACATAGGAAATTTTAGTAAATTGTAGAAGGGACCTGTGTGAAGTTTCTTCTTTTGAATCTCTTCGTACCTTTTTAGAGAATGAGGAGCTCTATTCATCCAACGTTCGATTTGATCATCCGAACAAACTTGCGGATGTGAAGATGTTGTTGGTTGATCTTGCTTTCTCTTTTTAGTAGGATTTTTTGTACGAGGCGGCATTGTTGTTTAAAAAATGCTGTAAGATTTTGGAGGAAAGAAGTATATTTGAGAAGATCGTGGAAAAAAAAACGGTTTAGGGGTAAAAAATGACGTTAACATGGTCGATTTTATAGGGTCGATTGGGAACCAGACGTCTAAATATGTAATAAGACGTCTGGTTTGCCTAATTTTTGTCCAGTAGATGAAAACAGACGTCTGAGTTCTTTAGTAAGACGTCTGGTTGTTAGTTTGCGTATAATATTATGAAGCAGAGAACAATTACAGACGTCTGAAGTTTAAAGCAGACGTCTGTTTTGGTTTGAGATTGAAACAGAGGACTTGTACAGACGTCTGGTTATCTTTCCAGACGTCTGAAATGGCTATAATTTTATTTTAGAGTGGGCAGAGGCATATTTCAGACGTCTGGCATTATTTTAGGCGTCTGATATATGCACATATCAACATTTTTAGTATAGTATCAGACGTCTGGTAGCTGTTGGCAGACGTCTGAATTTTGTAAATTGACAAAAATGACAGAAATTTTATTTGAACGTAAATAATAAATTTCCTTACTAAAACATGTATACTTATAAATACATACATCAATGAATATAAATAATTTATTTAGATGGAGACGGAGTTTTAGGATTTCTTGATTCATCATCATTTCATGGTTGAATTGGAGACCATATATTTCCACGTTCGTGTGTTCGTGGAGAGCCAGAATATCGTGTAGGTGAAGGGTCTAAAGGAGTACGATATGATAAAGATGGATCCAATGAACTACAAGGTTTTGGAAGTGGTTCATGAACATCTTTCTTGCGTGATGAACAAAACTTCATTGCAACTTGCTCGAGAAAGTTTAACCTCCGTGCCGTTACTTTTTGTTCGAAATAAAGTTCCCGTTGAAGATCCATCTGTTGTTTTTGGTAATGATGGATTTCGTTGATTTTCTCCTCTGTGTTAGGAGACGTAAACTAAGATTTTTTTAGCTTTCTTATTATCTGGTGTAAAACCTGTGCGATACGAAGACCGCCTATGAGCTGATTCTTGCTTTGGGGTAGGCGTTGGGAGTTGTTGTGGTGTGTCAACCGCGCTATCCGTCGAGGGTGTTGATACGGAGATGGATATATAGGAATCTGGAGAAGACATTTATATATATATATATAAATAATTGGTTGAATAAAGTTGTTCTATTTGGCTATATTTATAATTTGGAAAGTATGTAAATATAGATATATTAAAGAATTTTAAAGGTGCAGAAATAAATATCCTAACTTGTGGTTATAATTTTTCTGAACACGTTAGAAGTGCAGAAATCAATAATATATCTTGTGTTCAATATTTTGGTAACTAAATGTAGCTTTAAAAAAATTTAATGTATTAAGGAAAAAGATCATCAGTGAACAAATTCCTAAACTTCGTCGAAGCTTAGAAAAAGTTTGTTCATTTAATGGTTTAGTAAAAATGTCGGCTACTTGATTTTCGGTATTAACGTATTCCAATGAAATGGTTCCTTTTTCAACATTGTCTCTTAGAAAATGATGTCGTATATCTATATGTTTGGTTCTTGAGTGATTAATTAGGTTTTTGGACAGATTAATTGCACTTGTGTTATCACAATAAATTGGAGACTTAATGATAGGTTTACCGAAATCTGATATTGTTTGTTGCATGTATATTACTTGAGCACATGCTAGTGCTGCGGAGATGTATTCGGCTTCGCAAGTTGATAAGGAGACGCAATTTTGTTTTTCGCTAAACCAAGATACTAATGATTGTCCGATAAAATAACAAGTTCCACTAGTACTTTTACGATCTGTTTTACATCCTCCGAAATCCGCATCACTATATGAGATAAGGTCAAATGAGGATCCTTTAGGGTAGAAAAACCCATAATCTTTAGTACTAGAAAGATAACGTAAAATTCGCGTAACTGCTCTTAGATGTGACTCTTTTGGTTTGGCTTGAAATCGAGCACAAAGACATACACTCATCATAATATCAAGTCGACTAGCCGTTAAATAGAGAAGAGAACCAATCGTGCTACGATATTTCTTTTCATCAAAATCTTTTCCGTTTTCATCTTTTTCTAAGTTAGCAGTGGTACTCATTGGAGTTGGTTTACTTGAGGTTTCATTCATTTCAAAACGATTTAATAAATTATTACAATATTTTTCTTGATGAATAAAAATTCCATTATCAAGTTGTTTTATTTGTAAACCTAAGAAAAAATTTAATTCTCCCATGTGGGACATTTCAAATTCACTTTTCATAATATTTGAAAATTGGTTTCATAAATTTTCATTAGTTGAGCCAAAAATGATGTCATCGACATAGATTTGCACTACTAAAATATCATTATTTTCTCTTTTAATAAACAAAGTTGTATCAATTTTGCCTATTTGAAAACCTGATGTAATTAGACGATTTTTAAGACGTTCATACCAAGCTCGTGGGGCTTGTTTTAATCCATATAAAGCTTTGTGTAATTTATATACGTGATCGGGATATTTTTCATGAACAAATAGTGGTGGTTGTTCTACGTATACATTTTCTTTGATAAATCCATTTAAAAAAGCACTTTTGACATCCATTTGAAATAGTTTAAAATTATTATATGTTGCAAAAGCGAGTAATGTACGAATGGCCTCCAATCTTGCCACTGGAGCAAAGGTTTCATCGTAATCTATTCCTTCTTCTTGATTGTAGCCTTGAGCAACTAATCGTGCTTTATTTCTAATAATATCTCCATTTTCATCGGTTTTGTTCTTAAATATCCATTTTGTTCCTATTACCGATTGATCTTTAGGTCGTGGTACTAATTCCCACACGTTATTACGTTCGAACTGATTTAATTCTTCTTGCATAGCTATTATCCAAAAATTATCATTTGATGCTTCTTTATAATTTTTTGGTTCAAAGTTTGACAGAAATGCTATATGGCTTATATGATTGAGATGATTTCTAGTTACTCTTGTATTAAGGTCTCCAATAATATTATCTATTGGATGATTTTTAAGAATTCTAGGAGGTGACACCAGTGTGTTATTTTCAATATTTATGTCATTATTAACGGTATTTGTTGGATTTATTAGTGGAATATTTTCTTCTTCATCGTTAGTTTTAAGATTACAAAGATTTTCATCGAACGAAACGTGTAAACTTTCTTCAACGGTATTAGTTCTTTTATTAAAGATTCTATAGGCTTTACTCCGATCCGAATATCCAATAAAGATACCTTCATCAACTTTTGGATCAAATTTACCTAAGTTATCTTTTGTATTTAAAATAAAACATTTTTACCCGAAAGTTTTAAAGTATGATACCTTAGGTTTTTTACCAAAAAATATTTCAAAACACGTTTGTTTAGTCATAGGACGTATTGTCACACGATTTAATACATAACAAGATGTCGCAATAGCTTCAGCCCAAAAGTGTTTTGGTAAACCACTACTATTTAGTAATGTTCGTGCGCATTCTTGTAATGTGCGATTTTTTCTTTCTACGACACCATTTTGTTGCGGTGTGCGAGGAAAAGAAAAATTGTGAGTTATTCCTTTTTTATTACAAAAATTTGTAAAAAGATCATCTTCGAATTCTCCTCCATGATCACTTCGGATATTTTTAATTTTTAAGTTCATTTGTGTTTTAATTCTTTTAGCAAAAATTTCAAACATTCCAAAAGTATCACTTTTATGTTTTAAAAACAAAGTCCATGTATATCTTGAAAAATCATCAACTATTACAAAGACATATTTGTTGTGATTTATAGACCAAATTTGTGTAGGGCCAAATAAATCTAAGTGTAACAGTTCTAATGGTTGTTTTGTAGAAATATTATTTTTAGATTTAAACGAGCTTTTCTTTAGTTTTCCAATTTAACAATCATCACATAAATTTTCTACTTTGAAATTTATTCTAGGTAATCCCCTTACTAGTTCATATTTAGCTAACTTATTAATATTTTTAAAGTTGATATGACAGAATCGTTTATGCCATAGCCATGGATCATCATGTTTGGCGGTTAAGCATAAGTTTGAATTTTTATTTATATTCATGTTTAATACATAAATATTTTTGTTTCTGAATCCTTCAAAAATGAGTTGTTTGTTATTATCTAAAATATTACATTTATCTTTTTCAAAATTTATTTGAAAACCTTTATCGCATAATTGACTAATGCTTAGTAAGTTGTGTTTTAGATTTTTTACTAATCAAACATTTGTAATAATAGAAGAATTTGATATACCAGAGTTGATGACTTCTCCAATGCCCACGACGTATCCATTTGAATTGTCTCCAAACGTTACCGTTCCACCATCAATGTATGATATATTTGATAACATCTTTGAATTTCCGGTCATATGTTTAGAGCAGCCACTATCTAGTATCCATTTCTCTTTAATTTTTATTTTGGGTACCTGCAAAATAAAAGATGTTTCAATTGGTACCCATATATTATTAGGGTCCTATTTGTTAGGAGAAGGTAGCCATACCCAAGATGGTTTGGTACCTTTATAAATATAATTTTTATTACAGACCACATTCTCCATATAATTATTGATATACTTTTGTCTAATTAAATGATTATTTGTTTTAGGAATCCAAATTTTTATAATTTTGGTATTAAATGTAGACTTAGGTAAACTTTTAGTTTTTTTATAACTAAGATTTTTTGTAACTTCTTTTTGTTTAGAGAAATTTTTAAAACCTATTCCATTTTTGTTGCTTAATGGTTTTGATATTTTTATAAGGTTTTCCAAATCTTGTTTTCCTTTATTAAATTTTGACACATTATTTGTAATCTTATCTAGCTTTTCTTTTAGTTCTACATTTTCAATTTTAAACAATTCAATATTATTTTTAAGGTCGGTATTTTCTTTCAAAAAATTGTCGTTTGCCTTTTTAGTGTTTTCAAGTTCTATAGTGGTAGCCTCAATCATTATCAAATTACTTTTGAATTTTTCTTGAGATAATTCAAGTTCTTCTTCTAGAATGATTTTTTCATCTTTTAACATACCTACTTCAATTTCTAATCTATTTATTTTAGCTATATATTCTTTATTCAATTTTTTAACCTGTCTAAATTTATCATCCAATTCCATGCTTAGTTCGTCATAGTTAAGTTCCGGACATACCTCATCATTTTGTGCCATAAAACACACATTTGCTTGTTCTTCGTCACTATCGCTATCACTTTCTGATGATAAAGAATCCGAATCATCCCATGTTACTTTGAAAGCTTTCTTCTTCTTGAATTTTTCAAATTTATTCTTCTTTTTATCATTGTTGAGTTTTGGGCATTCTTTCTTCTTGTGTCCGTATTGATCACATTCATAGCATTTGATTTGAGATTGATTTGTCGAGTTGGACTTTCCTTCTTTTTGAAATTTTGTCATCTTTCTAAACTTCTTGAATCTATTATAGTTTTTAGCAATGAATACTATCTCATCTTCATCTAAATCCGAGTCATCTTTCTTTGTTGCCTGAAATGCTATGTTCTTCTTTTCCGAATTTAGTTCTTTTCGTGCTTGCAAATTTGCTTCATCGGACATCAAATTTCCTATCAAATCTTCAACTTTGAGAGTAGAAAGATCATTAGCCTCTTCTATAGCCAATACCTTTCTTTCCCAGTCAGGTGTTAAAGAGTTGAGTATTCGAGAAACTAAATCAAAATCAGTAAACTTAACTCCTAATGCCATAAGATCATGTTGTATACTTTGAAATCTAGAATACATGTCTACTATAGTTTCATTTTGAAAGATGAGAATTGGTTTTGCAAAATTGAAATTTTAGTTTGTTTGACCTTTGTTGTACCTTCATGTGTAATTTTTAAGGTACGCCAAATATCAAATGCAGTGGTGCATAGCATTACACGTGAAAATTCATTTTTGTCTAAAGAACAAAATAAAACATTCATAGCTTTAGCATTGTTTGATGCTAAGGTTTTTTGTGCATCGGTCCAAGTGTTCATAGCATTAGTGGGTGCTTCATATTTATCTTGAGTGGCTGACCAAATTTCTAGACCGTTAGCTTCCATAAAAATTCTCATACGTGTTGACCAATATGCATAGTTAGAGCCATTAAAAAGTGGGGGTCGTGCTGTGGATTGTCCTTCTTGAAAAATACTTGCCATATTTAAAAAGATTCAAAAACGTGTTACTGTTCTTTGATCAAACCTTGCTTTGATACCAATTAAGAGTCTCTATGAGTGGATCGTGTGATATAAATGTGCAAGTATAAGTAATCTACAGTAAAACAAGATAGATAAAAGTAGTAAAGTAAATTAAACTAATCACACCAGGATTTTATACTGGTTCGGACCTCCCGTCCTACGTCCAGTCCCGAAGCTCCTCTTCGGAATTTCCTTTCACTAACTAACCCTCACTTGAACCGGAGGAACAGGTTTACAATAGCAGAGTTTCTTTGTCAAAGATGTGTTCTTATAACACCGATGTTGACTGTTGAATACAAGTGCTTCCAATATATTTATCTAGAAAGTGTTGAACGCGTAATCTAGAATATATGAAAGTGTAAGTAGTTAATTGCTTTGAGAACAGATGTAAGTTAGAGTATAGAAAATAATAACATAGGAAAAGTGTTTATTTCTTTGCATTGCTGATGCTATTTATACTGATGAAGGGTTATCTTGTATAGTTGTATCCGTTGTAATCTCCTAAAAAGTCGCTTCTGATGATGATGAAGAGTTGCGATAAGAAGAAGCAGACGTGTCCCTTCGAGTGTGGCAGTTGGAGTTTGAAAATGCTCTGCCGAATTCAAAATCAGACGTCTGAGAGCATGTGTCAGACGCCTGCCCTTCATATATATTTTTGTGTATGGTTGTCTTTCAGACGTCTGAGTTTAATATCAGACGTCTGATTCCTTCTGAAATATAGAACTAGAGAATATCATCAGACGTCTGATATTTTTATCAGACGTCTGTTTTGTACTGATTGGCAATACAGAGGAATAATCCAGACGTCTGATAAGTGCACTCAGACGTCTGAAAGTGTATATTTTGCTTTCTTTGTGTCTTGTGCATTTCCATTTCAACTTCCATTGATTTGTTTGCCCTTTGATTCTTGTTTCTATCTCTTTGGTCATCAACTACCTGTAAATGTAGATATATACATACATACGATTTCCATTGTATAGTTGTTATCATCGAAACCGTAGAATAGAATTCCTAACAGTTATTACTTAGGATCGACTAATATAGAATATAACTAAATCTAAATGAGGAAACAGATGATAATAGCAAAGTAAATAAAAAAAATAAAACAAGCACAGCAAGAATTTTTATACTGCTTTGAACTTCCCGTTCTACGTCCAGTCCCAGACTCCTTCTGGAATTTCAACTACAACAACCATCGCTTTACCCCGAGGAACAAGTTTACACCGCCTGAGCAACCGAATAGGACTTCACCCGCCTAAGCAACCGAATAGGACTTCAATACAAATAACAAAGGTATCTGACTGTAGTGTGTTCTTAAATAATACTGATAAGTCAATTGAGTACAATCTTCCTATAATCTTCTCCTTTATGACATATAGTGAGATATGCTTTGAGGATTGTGGAAGATAAAGTGATCAATGATCAAAGTATGTAAATAATTTGAGTGTAATTTGAAAGTTTGAGAATAGATGAGAATTCAAGAGTGCTAAAAGTAAATTCGGTGAATTGTTTGTTGAATTCTGTAATCTATATATAGCATATAAGGAGTTGCATCTTTAAATGAAAAGTTATATTGAAAAGAACGGATGCAACTGTTGATTTTAAAAAATGTTCCTCTTGGTGAAGAGAAGTGACTTTTCAAGAATATAGAGTTGGGATATTCAGACGTCTGAATTAAAAATTTCAGACTTTTGAATTAGATTGAAATGCAACAGCAAAGAAATAGGCTATTTTTTGCTTCATTCAGACATCTGAATATTTTAGTTCAGACGTCTGAATATTGTGAAAACAATACTCTTATTTCAGCACTTAGACGTCTGAATGAATGGTTTCAGACGTCTAAGTTTGCTTTCTTGTGCATGTATGAGCATGTGTGTGCATGTGTGTGTATATACTTATATATATATATCATTTAAGGAGAGATTTTAACAAATTTTCTAAGTAATATACAGACTCTAGACACATAACATACAGCTTTAAACATCTGTAGATGAATCTGCAATAAATCTTCTACAAAGATGGTTTATAATACACATAACATTTTATATAGGTTGTTATAATCAAAATCGAGATTCTAACATTCTTCCCCTTTTTGATGATGACAACTATATAAAATTAATAGACTAGATACTCCCCCGTCAATATGCACAATTTAAATTTCTCCCCCTTTGTCATCGACAAAAAGAAAGAACATGAATAATAATAGATAATACATTTCATTAAGGCAAACAGCGGAAATAATACATAAAGAAACAATGTTTTAGATATTTCTCATACAACTAACCAATAAAATCGATAAGTAAACACAAAAAATAAACCTAGATAATTTAAAATTGACTTGAAAGAGATGGATTATTATGATTAGAGCTTGAGCTTGAAGTAGACCACTCAAATGGATATGGATTATAAGCTTGAGCGGATGAAGAACCGGAACAAGAAATTCGATCCCATATTTTATTGAGAAAGCCTTTGATAGAGTTGAATTTTCTATCCGTCTTCTTCTCAAGTGCCTTATGTCCCAATGAATCTTTGATTGATTTCGGGAGAGAGTGATGATGGCTGGTCTTGAAGAAGTATCCGGGCCAATTTCTTGGATGGTGTCATCGTCCTCCTCTTCTTCTTCATGTTGAGTATGAGAGGAAGAAGCAATACTAGTGTCTCTAGGTTGAGGAACACCTTGTTGAATATTTTGTGACCATTGTTGGAAGGAAATGATTTGTTGAGAAAGAGGCCGTATAGGAAGACCCATCAACCCTAAAGTTTTAGCGCCTAACTCAATAATACTTGTAAAATCGGAGTCAATCATTGGTACACCGATATTTAGTAGAATTCGCATAATATAGGCACCATAATGAATGGTTCTATACTTCCTTCGGATTAAGATATCTTGGAATTCATCCAAAATAATTTTTCCCCAATTTACTTGTTGATTAGAGTGGATAGAATAAAGTGCTTGAAAGTTTTCTTTATACACTTTTTCATAGCTACCCATCGTTGGGTTGGAGAGAGCGAATAAAAGCACGGTGAATTAGCCTAGCTTGGGGACTTAAGAAGGTAGATTTTAAATTACCCATATTTATAAGTTGATCGGATAAAAATTGATGTGAAACTTAATCACGATGTTCCATATCAACTTCAATTTCATTAATATCAATTCCTTGATAAGGGCAATTTAAAATATGACCAAGTCATTGTAAAGGTAAGAAGATTCTGATGCCACAAACTAACGACCAAACACAATCTTGACGGTTTTGAGGATTTCGATGACCCAAATTTAAGTTTGCAAGAAAAAGTTTAATCATAAGATGATTAATCTTAACATTGTTAGGAGTATACCCAATCAAGCTGTCGAAGTGAAATTGCTCTGCTAGTTCTCTAATACGATATGCTGCGAAATCTGGGAATTCCATGAATGCTCCTTCGAAGATGTTGGAGTTCTTCATGGAATTGAACCGAGAAACAGGAACATCGTTCCATAGTCATTGCCGGATTTGGTCTTCGGATGGTCTGGAAGTTGATTCTCTTGTTCTCTTTGATCTTGGTACCATTGGATAGTTAGAGGAAGGTTAAAAGCTTTAAGTGAGATGAAAATGGGGGCTAGGGTTCTGAAGTAAGAAGTAAAGAATGTTAGAATCTCGATTTTGATTATAACATCTTTCATGGCTAACCTCACTTTATAGGTCTCTACATTTTCATCTGCAATTTGTTTTTTTCTTAAAAATTTACAGTCAATGGGTTTTATCCCTTCGAGAATGTCTTCAAAGTCCAAAAGTTATTGTCATACATGGAATCCATATTGAATTTCATAGCTTCAAGTCAAAATGCAGAGTCTTTAACCTGTAAATCTTGTCAGAATATGATGTGAGTGTCATCTTCTAAGACAAGGTCCTCCTTACCATTCACGAGAAATCCATAGTATCTCTCTAGTGTGAGATATTCCTTATTAGACATCTACTAAGTTGCATGTTTTCCTATAAGGGTGAATATTCTTCTTTACCCGGTTCATCATCTGTGTTAACTTCTCGAATCTTATCCAAGTCTACAATTGTTGTTAATTTCTTTTGATAGAAATTCCTTTTTCTAAATACAACATGTTGAGAAACAACAATCTTCTGTTCCTGAATGTTTTAGGAAATATATCCAATAGAATTTTAGGATATCTTATAATTTTACAGTGTTGATCTCGCCTCAATTTTATTGGGGCAGCATTCTTAATGTTCTCCATTCCAATATCTGAAGATGATACCCTAATATGTTGTAGTCATCTTAGAATTATCTTTCGCCAACAAAAAAGGATCAATTGTTTTTTTCAATAGCCTAAATAAAAAGACCAAATAAATCATTCTTCCATTACATGTCAAAGTTCATTACGTAGTACTCATCGATCTTTCAATGTAGGGGTAAAATAATAATTATTACATAGTAACATCATATTTTTGACATATGAAGATTCAGAACCCTTGTAGTCCCTCATATTGATATTTAGATCAAGTAGCGAAATCAAAAGCCTATCACTAATAATAATCTGCCAATGTTCTCCTTTAGCATAGTCTCGGGAAACATCCTAACTTCGACGATTATCTATCATTTATATCCATATAACTCAACCTACTCAAATGAATACCCATGGTTTATAGTGGGGACGATAAACAAAAGAGTCATACATAACTCTGGTATGAATAATATCATCTTCCATCAAAACTCCTCCGGTAGTGGGACCTCATCGCTAAAGCACGAACTGTATTTTTCCATACTAGCCTTGGATACCCGTCACATATAAAACTATCATAATTTATATGTGTCATTAAAACAAATGTTATTTTAAATGTACATATACATGCCTTGGTAAAACAAAATATGAAACTACTTTCGATATAGTGTTTGAGATGTACAATAATCAACCTGTGTTGATATACAAGTTTAAGTTCATCTACTTACGAAACTACCTATGACTTCATGCCTCGATAAGCAATACTTAAATTTCTAGGCCTCATTTGTTCATCCTTAAATAGTTTCATAAATTATTAATATTTAAGATTGAACCACACAGGAGGGTTACATCTACTCTCATGAAAGCGTACATCCTACTTGGATGTCCTACGTCCCTTCTGAAGTGAGCATCCCCACTTACCTTCATAAGCTCCACCAAACCTGCATTACAAAGTAGGTGCTAACTTTAAATCTTAAGTTATCTTAAATATCTGATACTCCACCTAATTATTTATTTTTTAGGTCTCGCATTTAGCCAGGAATTAAGCTTCATTAGGCTCTGAATCTATCATCAGATGGCTTAAGCCTCAGATCTATAAGTCTAAGCATCAACTCTCCGTCGATAGTTAATAGGTCTCGGCAAGTCTACATTAGGGAAGCCTTGTTCAACTAGTTCTTAATATAAATTCTTTCAACAATCACCTTTACCATCATATCTCTTATGCTGCTTCATTAAAGTATTAGCTAAGGATTATCTAAGCATCACCACTTGACAGCCTACCCTTGAAAATGTTGTGGAACCTTAAGAAATTCCTTCTTTGCATTTACTAGGTTTCGCACCTGCTCTCACATTTTCTTAGTTTATTTTACTTAAAACCCTACTTAGTCTTTCTTAGTTCATATTGTTTCAAGTGTCATACCCTTGGTAAAACACCTATGGATTAGACCTTCGGCAATTACCTTTGGACTTTGCCACCTCAACCGTTACAAACAATAAAGTTTGTCCACATATACATGCCTACCACTATCACCAACATATCGCCCCTATATTCGTTCTATCTCCATCTTTTTCGGTTAGCTACAGTGCTTTTATATTACTTTATAGCACCTGTATAGGATCTTGTTCCATAATCATTTATTATACATTTTATATCTATAAAGCTCTTGGTAATCACATTATAAGTTTCGATAATGCATATTTTAAATCATAAATTCTTATAAATATTTAATAAAATCCTAGAAAATTAATAAATATGTTCCCATGTGCATTTTAACCAAAACTTCTACGTTTTAGCTGATTTCTCATGTTTTCAAGTCATATGGTTCCTTAAAATTACATAAATAATTACTTAGCCATGAAAAAATTCTCAAAATTAAAACCCATCGCCTGAACTATATTTTGACCATCATATTAAGTTTCTGTATCATCTAAAAATCATTAGAGTATGGAATCATATATAAACATCATGGTAAAGCCATTTCAACCCATAAATTCATTAAAACATTTTCCAATCATTTATAAATGCTTAGCGCACACTATCGTATTAATCATTGTTGAATTCAACATAGATAATAATGGTAAAATGAGAGTGATATTGCTTACTTAAACATTTTAATTAGCTTGGTCTTTACTTGCTTTATATTTCACTAGCTTTTATCTTCTTCTCTTTTTTCCTCTAGGATGCCACCATTAATGAGTCTTATATTTTTTGTTTGGTTTTGTGAGCAGCGAATGAATGAATGAATAAAAGAAGTTATTTTCGCTACCTCATAACGAGGTGGGTCATTGGCCCTCTTCTCATTTCTTTCACTCTCTTAAGTTAAATTGCAACTTAATAAGTAAATGTATGCCCAGTTACTTATCATGATAAATTATTACTTAAGTTAGTCTAACTAATAACAAGCAAATAAATGTCTCGCAGATATTTACATTGTCATCATCTATTTTACTTCATAGGTTTTCTTATATAATTTCTTGATTAAATTATTAACTCATTAATTTCATAATTAATTTTAACTAATTTTCAATTGAAGACATAGGGTGTTACTTTCATGATAGATGAGAAAATGGACCGTTCACATCATTAATTTTCTATAATTTAGTAATTAGACACCGTGTTTGCAAGAACCTCAAACTGTGTTGAAGAAGCTCACAAACTCACCCTAACTTTGTTGCAAAAAGATGTACTTTTATCATTTGTTTACAAATGCATATTCATATTTTAGTTTTTTCACTACTGAGGTTATTTTCAAACTGAATTTGTGACGACCCAGTTTTTGGACAATTTAGATCGGGATATTTAATTGATTTTAAATATTTAAAAGTTAATTTTCAACTTGAATTCAAATATTGCTATTTATTTGATAATTAAATTATTGAATTTAATAATTGAAAGTTGGGTAAAATTTTGAATCTTTAGTTTTAAGCCTGTTAAAAATAATTTAAGGGTTTGTAAAATTTATATTGATAGTACTAAAGATAGTCAAAGTGTTAAAATTGAGCTTAACAATGATTTTTTCAGTTTTGAAAATATATCGTTTAAAATTGATATTTAAATAGCCTTCCGAAGCACAGTCTCGGAATTCTACGAAACCAGTTCCATTGGATCCATAATATTGTATTATTATCGGATTTCAAATTTCATAGTGAACGGAGTTGTTGTGTGAGCGTACGATATATAAACGCGTTGAAATTTATATCGAATTCAATATGATAACTGGGTCCAAAAGCTATCTTCTCCATACGATCAAATTAGGACTCAAAACCTTTTTAATGCGTTCGGAATAGGGGTATAACATTATGAACGCCTAGCGGCATGCCTCAATAGGGGGTTGGGATTTTACTATATGTAATTGGAGACATTTGGAATAAAAATCTAGTTAAAAATCAAATCATCCGCCTCCGTTTTGAAACGTACACGTTTCATATATCGTCTCCAACACGCCACCTATCTATTCATTACTGTACCCTTTCATTTGCTTTTAGATTTGTCTTTCCTCTCGTGCTTACCAAAAATCAATCATGTCTTCGAAAAAGAAAAAAAAGGGGGCCGAATTCAAATCGAAAAAAAAGACGAGAGAGCGGATTCAAACGAAGGCCTCTCTCTCTCAGTCGCTCCCCTTTTTCGACCTCTTTCCCAAAGGCGAGGCTGCGTTCGTTCTTCGCCGTGGCAGCAGGAGGCAGGCTGCGATCAGTTTGGAGAAGCTCGCATGCGCGGTGGCATGGAGCTGCTGTAGCCGTGCGATTTGGGAGCTGCATTCGACTTCTAGGATTAAGCAGCATGGAGATCGTGACTTGATTTTGGGGCGACGTCTGCTGGAGCTCGAGACCGATGGCGGCGGTAGTGGTGGAAGTTGCAGGTAGGAGGCGATGAGGTATATTAACCTATTTACTTTCAATTTTTATGTATATAAAATTATACAATAAGTAAAAATAAATAAATATATATATTTACAGTAAGCAGTTTTGTTTTAACATATATACAGAAAAAGAGAAAAAAAATATTAACAGAAATTTTCTCCCCATTTAAGTTAATACATATAGGCACAAATCAAGTATATAACAGTGAAATTTATAACAAAAATAGTTTGTATAGAGAGAAATTTCTAGATGAAATTTTATACTGTTTTTATAGTGTTAAACTGAAAGGTATATAAGATTTATGTAAGCAGAAATTTTAAATATTTGTATTAGAAAGATATATAAAATAATAGATTTGGTGGATAAATTGTTAAATTAACTTATTTAATTATTAATATAAAGGGAATAATTTGTTTAACTGGATAATCAATTATTTTAGTTATTAAAGGCTTCTTAAAAGAATTTTTTTAGAAGAAACTAGTAAATTAAATCTATTGAATGGTAATTAATTTGTTTGATTAATTCAAATAATAATAAATCGTGCATTATATATATATATATATAAGATTTTGGGAAGAAATGGGAATTTTATACTATTTGGGAGTGTATATAAAGGTAGATTTTTTGGAAACTATAATTTATTTTTATGAGTATATATATGTTATTTCAAAGGAAGACAATTATACATATTCACACTTTAAAACTACTAGGTTATATACAAAAATATGTGTTTAAGGAAATTAACGTATTTAATAAACTTATTTGATTTATTTTAGTTACTAAAGATTTCAAGGGAAAATTAGTTAAATCAAATTATAAGTTAAAGTCAAATGTGTAAATGGTGATTAATTGTTTGATAAATTCAAATAGTAATAAATTGTGAATTGTTTATACAAGGTCAAAATCGTGAAGGAAATAAGCAGGAATGGAAATGGATTGCAAAATAAAGACGAGTTAATCTCACTCATCTAGATTATTACAGTAAATTTAAATAATTGGTTAAATGATTGAATTGATTTGATGTGCTATATTATATATAGTAGTATATAGTATATATTGGAATGATTGATATCCCGCATTATATAGCGGATGAGACCCTGTGTGCCGCATAATAGTGGATGATATTATATAAATCTCATATACCGCGATATTCCACCTCGAAGTGGAATTGGTATTATTGTATTGTGCTAACATCTGTGGACGCAGGAAAACAGGTTGGAGGGGCCCAACTGGATTCCTCAAAATTATTTAGATTGTTTCATATTCTCTGTTATGATTATTTGATATCCTGTGATGAATTATATGGATAATTGGAATATTGAATGCTATGGTTTGCTTGAATGTATTCCGGTACACTGAGATTATCAAAATATATAGAATTGGTTTTTGAAAAGAAAATAAAAGAGTGAATCTTTAAGTAAAGTAATCATAGAAAATTTGAATAAATTTAAGAATGAAATTTGAAAAAGTGAAAGTGGTTTTAAAATTTTAATAAATAAATTTCATGTATGGAAAGGGGATTTTGAATAAAAAGGAAGATAATGAATTTTAAACTTAAGTGTTATTATTTTAAAGAATAAACCATTTAATTTAAATTAAAGATTTAAAATATTTAAAAAAAAGAAGGAATTTGGGAAAAATTTGAAATTGGTGTTTTCAGTTAAAAGATTTTAAATCATAATTGAGGAATAAAGGCTGAAATTAATAGATTTTAAAATGAATTGAGTAAGTAAAGAAATTTATTTCAAATGGAGTAAATTGAGAATCAATTTGGAAATTGATCTAAGTGTTTGGAATCGGAATTTAAAAGGGGAATTGAAACTAAGAAATTTATAAACTGGGTTTATAAAGTGAAGTAATATATCAGTGGATATTTAGAAGAATAAATTCTGGATGGCAAAGTGGATATTTAGAAGAATAAATTCTGGATGGCAAATTTATTAAAGGAATGGGAAATTTTGTTTAAAAATAAATAGTGATTTATTTTTAAAAGATGTGAAACAAAAGCGTATTTCCCTGGATTGCCAAGTACGTTTTCAAAACAAATTTGAAGGTATAAGTTAAAAGTCTTAGGTTGTTTGAAAGTATGTTATATAAAACTTATTATTTCTAATTGTTTAAAATTCCAAAGTAAGTATTTTTCAAATCTATTATAGTAGTAATTATTCAAAGGTGACTTGGTATTTTGTTTTAAAAAGAGAGAATCTAGTTTTATATTTTATAAAGTAACATCATTTTCAAATATTCCTATAGTATATATTTTTAATAAAGTATTGAAGTAGTTTTTAATTTAAATGTTTTAAAGGATATTTAAAATAAAGAGTGTTTAAAAATTATTTTAAAAATCTAAGGATTTGTACTTGGTGATTTCAGTGGAAGTAGAAAATATTTGGGAAATGTATTCCGTGAGAGGAAAATGGTTTGAAAACTGTTTTCAAAGGGTTGAAAACAGAAATATATCTCGTGTAGATATTTTGAGATTAATAAATAATTTGGTGAAACTATTTATTGTTGATGGTTGTTTGTGAATGTTAATTGATAGTTAAATAACCAACTATCAATATTGGCCAATGCGCTGATCGTTTCCAAGAGACCGGGATCGGGATTTATTTCCTAAAACTACTTCGATCCGATTTGTATGTTTTCATGTGGAAGACAAGTTTGGATTCGAAGATGGAGCAATGAAGTGCAAGGGATAGTCGCTACTAATCCTGAGGATGATTCCAAAATGGATGTAGTAGGAGTAGTGCCTTCGGTTCTGTTCGAGCCTGGGACGGACTTGTATGGATGAATGCTTTCAGAACATCGTCAGGTGGACGATGAGCATTCTAAGTAAAACGTTCTAAAAAGTTAACACTTAGCCTCAAGCCTCATCAACCGGGAATGACTGAAAATCAGGGGTTATGCAGCAAGGCTAGGTGGGTAGCACCCATTAGGGTGAGATTATCCCTGTCTAGATGTCCCTTTATATTCGGCTTAGTGGTACGGTTGCTGATCCCAACCGTGGGGCGATCTTACTCGGGATTATCCAGTAAGAGGTAGTCCCGGCCTTGTGTTGCAGGGAGTTGGGAGTGATCCTCGATATGCTGATCTAGACGAGGTACCGTGACAGGTGGTATCCCAGTGCCTAGTCATTAGTTGGAAATCCATTCTCCCTACGCGCCAGTACGGTTTTAATTGTGCCCAACTATTGCTGAAACGTGAGATGCAAGCGTTTCAGCTAGATTCTATTTTACTTTCTATAGACACTATTATAATATCAGAGAATTTAAAAAAAAGTGTTTTAGCTATCGTAAGGTAAAAACCGACATGTTTATTTGTGGCGTGGTCTTACGAGATGCTTTTGTTTCAAAAGAATTTTGAAACTCTAATAATCAATTTGAGTGTGATTTTCTCACGCTGGTATTCCAGACTGACTCGGGTGTTATTTAACTATAATTCTTGGGACAGATCGAGTATTATAGGGTACAAGAAAGGATGCTGTGAAGCTCAGGAGACGAGCTGGATGGCGATACGTACTTCCGTACTTGATTATTATGCCGCTGTGTATTTAGTTTTGAGGATAAGTGTATATGACTGTCCAGTTGTTTGTGATTGATGTTGTTGAACTCTGATGATGTATTCTGATGATGTATATATATAAAACAGTTATAGTTTTCTTTTGTGTAAAGATCTGTTATTATCTATTATATTTTATTCCGCTGCGATGGTTAGATTCTGATGTTGTTTTCTATTTTCTTCTTCTACCTCTTCTTCTTTAACCCTAATGGTTCTATTTTCGTTCATCTTGAGTTGATTGATGGAGAATAGCATTGACTCAAGGGATACAGATATGTGGGTCATTACAGTTGGTATCAGAGCTTAGGTTGGTGATAACCTTGGCTTTGGTGGGGATTACTCGTTGAAAATAGAGTCCGTTGTACTATAGAATGAGTTTGAGCGTATTAATAGATATGAGCGCGTATTTGTTAGTGAATATAAATTATTTTAATATTGTATTGACTTATTGGTTGAGTGAAATATGAATTCTGATCGAGTAAGTTGGCCGCTATTCGAAAAGATTTTATAAACACCTGACACGATAAATTGACACAGTATTGTTTTAAAGGTGGGTGAATGAAATAATTTTACCCAAAGTATATTTTGATGTAAAGGAAATATTTTCTTAGATTGTTATATAACGTGGAAGTTTGGATGATAATATTTTAAACAAATAAGATTTTAAAAATTGGTATGACTTGTGTAATCAAAAGGAAAATTTGTATGAGCATAAGTTATACAAATGAATTATAGTTAAAATTTGATTTAAGTCAAAATTTGAAAATTTAAAACCCCGGAGATTTTGGAAGTGTTTTTTTTCGAAGTGTTTTGAAGACAAATAATAGCTTTATTATTTTAAAAAGTATTTCTGAAAGGAAATTGTTTCAAATAAATTTTGGAAAGGGAAATAGCATTGAACTCACTTCAGTCATTGAAAAATAACTTCGGTGATGACTGCAACATCATCGATGTTCATTTTCGAGTTTCTAAGTGACGGATTGCTGCCAAATTGATTTGTTCGGAAGAACCAATTTGTTTTTGAAATTTCAAAGGGAATTTGTTGGGGATAAAAAGCAGGATTGGTTTAAAAATTTGAGAAATATGATTTTGGGATAATGGTGGTTGTAAAATGATTTGTACCAATAGCCGGGTGTTTGAAATCCTGAATCCTTATTTGAATTGAAAATCCTGATGAGATAAGTTATAAACTTGTAAAGTTGAGATGATTTTTAAATAAGGAAGGAAAATATGAGCTTTGAATGTTGGAATTAAATTTAAAGTGAAAGGTTAAAAATGAAATTAACTTGGATTGAGGAAGAAAATTGAATCGAATTGAATTAAATAAATCTGAGTTAAAATAGAATTGAATTGGAATAAAGTGAAGAAATTAAAATGTTGAAACTTAAATGGATTGTGATTGAATGAAAAAAATTGGAATTGAATTGGATGGAGAAATTAAATTGTGGAGAATTTAGTTGATGGTGATTTGAAAGGAATAAAATTTAATTGACTTAAGATAAATAAATTATTTGATAGAGTATGTTAATAAAATTTAACTCGTTTAAATAAAATGTATTGTAAGTTAATAATGAAGTTTGGAAATGAAAACTTGAGTTATAAATTAAATTTGACTTGAATTGTTAATAAATTGAATACAATTGAAATATTGTCGAATAAAAGGAAGTTGGATTGAAACAGAAATGGTTTGAATTGCAAATTAAGTTCAAGAAGGTAGAAATAAATTGAAAATGGCCTTGTAATTAATTAATGAGTCGTGAATGAATTGAATTTGGAAATTAAAATTTATAATAACAAATCAAATAAATTTGTAGATTGAAATGAGATTTGATTGAAATAGAATCAAGTTAAATTAAAAAGAAAAATTTATTTGCAAAATGAAAATGAGCTTAAGTATGAAATTTGAATAATTTGAAGTAAATTAATTTAAGTTTAATATTAGTGGAAGCTTGGCTTCGAGTAAGGGTAAAAGTCCATTAAATAAAAGCTTGGGTAAATTTAAATTGGGAAATGGTTATTAATATATAAAGCATGGAATAGTTCAAGCTTAATAAAATGGTCTCAAATGAAATGAAGGCGAATATGGAATGAAATTCAAATGTATGGTTGGTGAATAAACTAGAAATGTGATGGAATTTAAAATAAATTGAGTCGGAATCAATTTAAATTGGTTATAAAACTTAAGCAATTATTTATTCACATGGATATCATCAAAATTGCATAGAATGAATTGTCGTTTGACGTAAACGAAGGTAATTAAAAATTCTATGAGTTGATAGAGATTAAATAAATTGATTTTAAGATCAATTGAAGTGAATATGAGTTTGTTTTGTTTAAAAATGAATTGAATGTAAGCAATTGAGTTGTAAACCATTTAAATTGAATGAAGTTGTATGTGAATTGGTTGTAAACAATTAAAATTAATGTCGGAACCCCATAAGTTGCTTATAAATATTGTTTAACCTGCATTGCTTATAGAAACTCGTATGTTTACTAGTTAAATATGTAAAATGTCGTTAAGCTACATGATTTTGGCACTTACATATTTAAATTGAGTAAGTACAGGTATCGGGAAGCCGTTTGGCTGGATTTGGATGCGCTAATTGCTAAATAAAGGTACGCCTACGCAATAAAAATAGGAAATATGAACTGTTTCTGTTTTTCCGACCGTGTGGGTCGATGTATATATATTTATATCTCTTGTCAAATTGCAAAAGCCCTTCCGTACAAAGGAGACTCTGCCAAAAAAATTTGAAAATTTTGAGAGTTAGAAATTTTTTTGTTAGCAATAAAACGATTTCAAATTGGAAATTGAAATAAATTAGTGGATGAAACTAATTAAAAATAATGATAAGAATCAGTTATAAATGGAGGATAAAATTCAATATTTAGAGTTGAAGATAAATTGAATTCATATAGAAATGGGAAAACTAATTTGAGTAGAAGTAGATATGAAAACTTCTGTAAGGAAATGTATAAAATGATTTTAAAAGCTATGATTGGATATTATTACTAAATAGGATATGCATGTATTATAAAGGGAAAGGAAAATTGGTTTTGATTTCAGAAGATAAATTTGAATTGCCCGACTAAAAAGGTATGTGTTTAAATTTTTGTATGAAATTTGATTGGGTTTATCTAGCCACTTGGTTTTTTGTTTTCTTTTGGAATTTAGGAGCCCATAGAGGCATTTTGTAGTTGTACCGAGATAGCCGCACAAAGGAGACGCTGGCGAAATTTTTCAAAAATTTAGGGAGTTAGAAATTTTGAAATTTTGAAAATTTAAAACTTGGTTTTAAATTATAATTTGAATGGTTGAATAAGTAAGGTTGTTTGGAAACTATGGAAAAGTTTGGAAAGTTAGTAAGATGGATAGTGTGTCTTTAATAAAGATTGTTTGGTTGGTTGTTTTTAAAAACTGTTTGGTTTTGCAAAAATAGTAAACGGGTATTGGATCATTCTTCTTAACTAGCAACTTCGGGGACGAAATTCTTTTAAGGGTGAGAATGTAACGACCCAGAATTTTGGACAATTTAGATCGGGACATTTAATTGATTTTAAATATTTAAAAGTTAATTTTTAACTTGAATTCAAATATCGCTATTTATTTGATAATTAAATTATTGAATTTAATAATTGAAAGTTGGGTAAAATAGTGAATCTCCAGTTTTAAGCCCGTTAAAAATAATTTAAGGGGTTTGTAAAATTTATATTGATAGTACTAAAGATAGTCAAAGTGTTAAAATTGAGTTTAACAGTGATTTTTTCAGTTTTGAAAATATATCGTTTAAAATTGATATATAAATAGCCTTCCGAGGCAAAGTTTCGGAATTCGACGAAACTAGTTCTATTGGATCTGTAACATTGTATTATTATCGGATTTCAAATTTCGTAGTGATCGGAGTTGTTGTGTGAGCGTACGATATATAAACGCGTTGAAATTTATATCGAATTCAATATAATAACTGGGTCCAAAAGCTATCTTCTCCATACTATCGAATTAGGACTCGAAACCTTTTTCAGTGCGTTCGGAATAGGGGTATAACATTATAAACGCCTAGCGGCATGCCTCAATAGGGGGTTGAGATTTTACTATATGTAATTGGAGACATTTGGAATAAAAATCTAGTTAAAAATCAAATCATCCGCCTCCTTTTTGAAACGTACACGTTTCATATATCGTCTCCAACACGCCACCTATCTATTCATTACTGTACCCTTTCTTTTCCTTTTAGATTTGTCTTTCCTCTCGTGCTTACCAAAAATCAATCCCGTTTTCAAAAAAGAAAAAAAATGGGGCCGAATTCAAGTCGAAAAAAAAGGCGAGAGAGCGAAATCAAACGAAGGCCTCTCTCTCTCAGTCGCTCCCCTTTTTCGTCCTCTTTCCCAAAGGCGAGGCTGCGTTCGTTCTTCGCCGTGGCAGCAGAAGGCAGGCCGCGATCGGTTTGGAGAAGCTCGCATGCGCGGTGGCATAGAGCTGCTGTAGCCGTGCGATTTGGGAGCTGCGTTCGACTTTGGGAGTAAGCAGCATGGAGATCGTGACTTGATTTTGGGGCGACGTCTGCTGGAGCTCGAGACCGATGGCGGCGGCAGTGGTGGAAGTTGCAGGTAGGAGGCGATGAGGTATATTAACCTATTTACTTTCAATTTTTATGTATATAAAATTATAAAGTAAGTAAATATATATATATATATATATATATATATATATATATATATATATATATATATATTTATATATATTTACAGTAAAGCAGTTTTTTTTAACATATATACAAAAAAAGAGAAAAAAAATATTAACAAAATTTTTCTCCCCATTTAAGTTAATACATATATGCAGAAATCAAGTATATAACAGTGAAGTTTATAACAGAAATAGTTTTGTATAGAGAGAAATTTCTCGATGAAATTTTATACTGTTTTTATAGTACTAAACTGAAAGGTATATAAGATTTACGTAAGCAGAAATTTTAAATGTTTGAATTAGAAAGATATCTAAAATAATAGATTTGGTGGATAAATTGTTAAATTAACGTATTTAATTATTAATATAAAGGGAATAATTTGTTTAACTTGATAATCAATTATTTTAGTTATTAAAGGCTTCTTAAAAGCAATTTTTTTTAGAATGAAATAATTAGTAAATTAAATATACTGAATGGTAATTAATTTGTTTGATTACTTCAAATAATAATAAATCGTGAATTATACATATAGATAAGATTTTGGGAAAAAATGGGAATTTTATACTATTTGGGAGTGTATATGAAGGTAGATTTTTTGGAGACTATAATTTATTTTCATAAGTATATATATGTTATTTCGAAGGAAGACAATTATACATATTCACCCTTTAAAACTACTAGGTTATGAAAAAAATATACGTGTTTAAGGAAATTAACGTATTTAATAAACTTATTTGATTTGTTTTAGTTACTAAAGATTTCAAGGGAAAATTAGTTAAATCAAATTATAAGTTAAAGTCAAATGTGTAAATGGTGATTAATTGTTTGATAAATTCAAATAGTAATAAATTGTGAATTGTTTATACAAGGTCAAAATCGTGAAGGAAATAAGCAGGAATGGAAATGGATTGCAAAATAAAAGGTGAGTTAATCTCACTCATTTGGATTATTACAATAAATTTAAATAATTGGTTAAATGATTGAATTGATTTGATGTGCTATATTATATATAGTAGTATATAGTATATATATTGGAATGATTGATATCCCGCATTATATAGCGGATGAGACCATATGCGCCGCATAATAGAGGATGATATTATATAAATCCCATATACCACGATATTTCCACCTCGAAGTGGAATCGGTATTATTGTATTGTGCTAACATATGTAGATGCAGGGAAACAGGTTGGAGGGATCCAACTAGATTCCTCAAAATTATTTAGATTGTTTAATATTCTCTGTTATAATTATTAGATATCCTGTGATGAATTATATTGATAATTGGAATATTGAATGCTATGGTTTGCTTGAATATATTCCGGTACACTGAGATTATCAAAATATGTAGAATTGAATTTTTGAAAAGAAAATAAAAGAGTGAATCTTTAAGTAAAGTAATCATAGAAAATTTGAATAAATTTAAGAATGAAATTTGAAAAAGTAAAAGTAATTTTAAAATCTTAATAAATAAATTCCGTGTGTGGAAAGGGAATTTTGAATAAACAGGAAGATAATGAATTTTAAACTTAAGTGTTATTATGTTAAAGAATAAAGCATTTATTTTAAATTTAAGATTTAAATTATTGAAAAAAATAAAGAGGGATTTGGGAAAAAATATGAAATTGGTGTTTTCAGTTAAAAGATTTTAAATCATAATTAAGGAATAAAGGCTGAAATTAATGGATTTTGAAATGAATTGAGTAAGTAAAGAAATTTATTTCAAATGGAGTAAATTGGGAATCAATTTGGAAATTGATCTAACTGTTTGGAATCAGAATTTAAAAGGGGAGTTGAAACTAAGAAATTTATAAACTGGGTTTATAAAAGTGAAGTAATATATCAGTGGACATTTGGAAGAATAAATTCATGATGGGAATTTATTAAAGGATTGGTAAAAATTTATTTAAAAATAAATAGTGATTTATTTTTAAAAGATGTGAAAGAAAAGCGTATTTCCCTTGATAGCCAAGTACATTTTCAAAACAAATTTGAAGGTATAAGTTAAAAGTTTTAAGTTGTTTGAAAGTATGTTATATAAAACTTATTATTTCTAATTGTTTAAAATTCCAAAGTAAGTATTTTTCAAATCTATTATAGTAGTAATTATTTAAAGGTGACTTGGCATTTTGTTTTTAAAAGAGAAAATCTAGTTTTATATTTTATAAAGTAACCTCATTTTCAAATATTCCTATAGTATATATTTTTAATAAAACATTGAAGTAGTTTTTAATTTAAATGTTTTAAAGGATATTTTAAAATAAAGAGTGTTTAAAAATTATTTTAAAATCTAAGGATTTGTACTTGGTGATTTCAGTGGAAGTTGAAAATATTTAGAAAATGTATTCCGTGAGAGGAAAATGGTTTGAAAACTGTTTTCAAAGGGTTGAAGACAGAAATATATCTCGTGAAGATATTTTGAGATTAATAAATAATTTGGTGAAATTATTTGTTGTTGATGGCTGTTTGTGAATGTTAATTATTGTTAAGTAACCGACTATCAATATTAGCCAATGCGCTGATCGTTTTGAAGAGACCGAGATCGGGATTTATTTCCTGAAAACCACTTCGATCCGGTTTGTACAATTTCGTGAAGAAGACGAGTTTGGATTCGAAGATGGAGCAATGAAGTGCAAGGGCTAGTCGCTACTAATCCTGAGGATGATTCCAAAATGGTTGTAGTAGGAGTAGTACCTTCGGTTCCGTTCGAACCCGGGCCGGGCTTGTATGGATGAATGCTTTCAGAACATCGTCAGGTGGATGATGAGCATTCTAAGTGAAACATTCTAGAAAGGTAACACTTAGCCTCAAGCCTCATCAACCGGGAATGACTGAAAATCAGGGGTTATGCAGCAAGGCTAGGTGGATAGCGCCCATTAGGGTGAGGTCATCCCTGTCTAGATGTCCCTTTATATTCGGCTTAGTGGTGCGGTTGCTGATCCCAACCATGGGGTGATCTTACTCAGGATTATCCAGTAAGGGGTAGTCCCGGTCTTGTGTTGTAGGGGGTCGGAAGTGATCCTCGGTATGCTGATCTAGACCAGGTATCGTGGCAGGTGGTAACTCAGAGCCTAGTCATTAGCTGGAAATCCATTCTCCCTACGCGCCAGTACGGTTTTGATTGTGCCCAACTATTGCTGAAACGTGAGATGCAAGCATTTCATTTAGATTCTATTTTACTTTCTGTAGACACTATTATAATATCAGAGAATTTTAATAAAAAATGTTTTAGCCATCGTAAGGTAAAAACCCGACGTGTTTATTTGTGGCGTGGTCTTACGAGATGTTTTTGTTTCAAAAGGATTTTGAAACTCTAATAATCAATTTGAGTGTGGTTTTCTCACGCTAGTATTCCAGACTGACTCGTGTGATATTTAATTATAATACTCGGGTCAGACCGAGTATTATAGGATACAGGAAAGGATGCCGTGAAGCTCAGGAGACGAGCTGGATGGCGATACGTACTTCCATACTTGATTATTATGCCGCAGTGTATTCAGTTTTGAGGATAAGTGTATATGACTGTCCAGTTGTATATTGTTGATATGGTTGAACTCTGATGATGTATTCTGATGATGTATATATATAAAACAGTTATAGTTTTCTTTTTTGTAAAGATCTGTTATTATCTATTATATTTTATTCTGCTGCGATGGTTAGATTCTGATGTTGTTTTCTATTTCCTTCTTCTACCACTTCTTATTTAACCCGAATGGTTCGTATTTCTGTTCATCTTGAGTTGATTGATGGAGAATAGCGTTGACTCAAGGGGTACGGATTTGCGGGTCGTTACAGAATTGATGGGTTTTAATTCTCTCATATTTTAGTTTTTGTCAAGTTGTTGTCAAACACTAATTTATTTAACTTTAACAAGAGATACATTTTTTTAAATATTACTGTAGATCGATAGTTGGTAATGTTTGACAAAAACTTAAGTTTTTGCTTGGTAACTTGTGAATTCCCATTCTAGTTTTAATACACACATGAGTAAACGTTATTTTTTGCACCACAACGGAAATACCCATTTCGCAACTTGTAATAGGCCTTTAACAGCAATCATGCAACCATCATAATATGCAAAATTTGAAACAGCATTAAAGCAGTTTACAAATGATTTGAACCATTGTAAAGGGCCATTGTAATAAAGTCTTTTACAATTGTTTATGGCCATTGTAAAAAGTATCTAACAACTATTTTTGACAGTTGTTATAAAATGCAAAATTAAATAAGTGTAAAGCATTTGTGCAACAGCACTAGTAAATTAATACAATTTTACTGCTGAAAATAATATTGTACCAATAACAACCAAAATCATCCACATTTACTAAAAATGACAAGAAAGATTCACATTCCGAAAATGCTAAAATGATTCATATAATCACACTATTCATGAAGTCTTAGCATAGTCACATTTTTCTATTATGTAAAGAAATATTCACACTAGATCAATAGATAAACTCGTACGAAACCCAAGTAAAATACAATAATAATGATATTATCATATATATTTTCATCTTTTCAAGCACTTTTAGTGGATGATAACATCAAATATCAACTTTAAAGTGCTCCACGGCTTCTTTCTTCAAATCCTACAATGTCATCCTACTTGGACGAAGAATCTTGGGAGAATACTCCAAGCAAGCAATTTGATAAACTAAATGCATCTTACAATAAATTTTTCTACAAGTCAAAGATTTAAAGTAGACGTCCTCAATAATATGACATGTATATTTCATTTTTTTAACATGTAGAACCGATTCATTTTATATCAAATAGTCAACTGAGTAATAACTCGAACATGTCCTAAAATAATCGATTACACTCGTATTTATATCACCACAGCCAAAAAATACCCCAAAACCAACAAAAGAAAGCATTGAAGTGTATAGAAACTATACAGTTTTCAATCAGATAACCGCATTTGTTATCATAAACAAGCCTAATCATTATGGCATACTACAGCTCTATAAGTTATTTTTTTGAAGACCGACAGAACCAAGCTTTGCTTATAAACACTAAAGAAGTATGCACCGAACCCATAACACATACTTCAGGTAATTCACAAGGACATGTAGACAGCTTTACAAGTTATATGTGGGAATGCATAAGAAATGCATATCAGAAGAGTTGCTGAAGTACGAAAAATGCTAACTTACACATTCTCAACATAAGGAAATTAATATGATGGTCAACAATAAAACTTAGTTATTTTTATTCTTTTTGCGTAGTGTTATGTTTAACCAATATTATGATATCCCAGAATTTCAAGCAAATAAAATATGATAATCTTCTTTTATAAATTATTCTTTTAAAATAAATAATAATGGGTTGTTTATATGTATATATATATATAAGTAGATTTTAAATAGAATTATTATTGTTCAAACAAATAAATTATGTGTTGTTTATATATGTATATATATGTGAGTTGATTTTAAATTGAATTTGAATTTGGAATTCATTAGATAAATATCTTAAAATAATTTGGATTTGAAAAAATATATATATAATTTTTATCAGTATATAATTAGTTTTATATTATTTCCTTTAAAGACTTTATAAATATAAATTATGAAATGTATTAACTAAGTAGAAAATAAATATAAAAATTTATAATAACATATTAAAAATATAATTAACACATGCATAAAACAAATGTAAGTTAATTAACATGCAAATGACAAGTGTAAGAGAATTAAACAAGTGTCACATTTATTCATTTTCTTTTATTTTTAAAAATATTAGGAAATCAAGCTATAAATATATTTACACTCCTCTCTTTCATTTCTTTTATATCCTTATTTGCAAAACTAAGAAATAAAACCTGTTAACGACTTTAAAACCAGAAATTAAAAATCAAACAATAATCCATTTAAAGCAACAACCCTTTCAACTTGATCAAGCAAATTCAGCTCAGTACTAAAGTAAGATATCAACTCAACTATGCAACACAACTAAGCTTCAAATCATCAAGCATTATCCAGTTTTAAAAGATTTCAAGCATTTTTAAGTTCCAGCTTTCAAAAAAAAACAGCATACCCAGTTTCAAACTTCTCTGCTCATCATTTAGCAAGTGAGTAAACAAACTAATTACTTGTGTTAATTGTTGTGTGATGAATATATTATATAATGATGTAATAATTGTTTGCATGAGTGAAAATTAGGCTTGCATGTTATAAATATGCAGATAGATAAGTGTGCATGTCTGGATATATATGTATGTATGTATGTATGTGTATATATATATATGTATATATATGTATATGTATATATATGTGTATATATATATATATCTATATATATGTATATGTATATATGCATCTCTGTTTTTAAGTTACAGAGTTTAACATAAAGTCAAAAATTCAAAATCTTCTTATCTAATCTCTTATAGACTTTGGTATTTAAATAAGTTATGATTGTTTTAACATAAACTGAGTTTTAAAAATATTTCTAAGCAAGATTAGTTAAATATTATCTAGAAAATGAGAAAGACAATGAAATTTAAAACATATCAAATTCTCGACTCAAATAATTTATGTTTTCAGGTATATAATCTATTTTGTTTTCAAAAATCATGAATTTTAAAAGTTAAAATTAGAATTTTTAGTGTTGAATCGAGTAAGATATTCGTGGCTGATCAGAAATTGGGTTTTGGGCAATTACTGGTGATCGTAGGATAGTGAGGTCTCGAGTTCGCTACTGGAGGTAGCTAGGGAGTAGTCGAGCTAAGGAAAAATGGTAAGTGGTTTTTTAGTTCACCGTGGCGGCGGCAGATCATCAGAGTAGGGTTTAATACCCAGGTTTGGTCGAGGCTAGAAGTTTGGCTGTTGCATCGTCTCTGGAGCATCGAGGTTCATCGGTGTTGGGGGACACGAAGCGTGGATGGCCGGTGAAGGTGTGGACGGGGTTTCGGGGTTGCTGGTGGTCGGAAACGACAGGTCGAGGATTTAAACCTTTTCTTAAATAAATTTTCTTTTATAATAGAATGTTTAAAATAACTGGTTTAAGAAGTTGTATGATTTATTTTACTTAAATTAATTAAGATAAATTCTTAAGTTTATTTTAAAAACTTAAATTAAATGGTTTAATCAAGTAGTTAATTAAAGGATAAAATGTTTTAAATTTATAATCATAATTAAGTAATTAACAAAGATATGTTTTATCTTAAATTTAATTAAGATTTTAGGTAATTGAAGATTAACCAATTAATTAATTAGTAATTAAAGTTTAATTAAATTAATGAAGTAATTAAAGAGTAAGTAATTAATTAATAATTAAGGATTAATTAAATTGATTAATTAAGGATTAATTAATTTATAATTAAGGATTTATTAATTAATAATTAAGGATTTATTAATTAATAATTAGGATTCATTAATTATTGACTAAGGTTATTTAATTAATAATTAAAGGATAATTAATCAGTGATTAAAAATTAATTAATTAATTTGTAAAGTAATTAAAGAATGATTAATTAATTCAAATGGTTTGTAATTAATTAATGATTAAGCAGGTTAGGTAATTAATTCATGAGTAATTAATTTAACTTGTGTTAATTAAATTAATTATAGTATGGATTAATAAGTCTTGCTTATGGATGATTGATTGTATAAAATGTCTGGATTGATTGATATTTATAGTATGATAATCTGTGATATTCTATTATGTGATATACTCTGGATATAACTGTGATAAATGTGTGTTATTTATCTATGATGAATGATGTGTGTATACAAGGCCTTAATGTAATTAAATTTTTTAAACTTAAACAACTTGGACTTTAAGAAACGTTTGGATTTCGATGATATTGGGATCGGATATCAGATTTGATTATCCGAAAACCATATCGATCTAAGTTAAACGATAGGTCGTAAAATCTCAAGTGAAGATCAATATGAAGTTTCAGAGTGCAAGGGCTATTGTCGTTAACTTTGAGGGTGATTCCAAAATGAGTGTAGCGAGATAGTGCCTTCGGTTTCGTTCGAACCCGGAACGAACTTCTACGGATGAATGCTATCAGACCATCGTCAATGAAGGACGATGAGCATTCCAAGATATGTGTTCTTAAAAGGTAATCGTAGCCTCAAGCCTCATCAACCGGGAATGGCTAAAACAGGGGAGGTGCACGCAAGGCTAAGTGGGTAGCACCCAAGTATGATAAGATTTTCCTCTGTCTAGAGGGCCCTTTATTCGGCTGTGTGGAAGGTTGTTGGTCACAACCACGTGGTTGTCTTATTCGGACTATCTAGTAAGAGGTAGCTCTGGCTTTGTGATGTAGGGGATCAGGGTGATCTAGACCACGTACTGTGACGGGCGGTACCTCTACCATCGTATGGAATCCAATCTCCAATAAGTGCATGTACTGTTTTGATTGTGCCCAACTATGTTGGAACGTGAGATGTAAGCATTCCAGCTATTTCTATATTTTATATTAAAAACCCTAGACACTAGTATAATATAACCAGATTTCCTATCAAATGTTTTGCTTATCGTAAGGGAAAAACTTGTCCGTGATTATTTCCGGAGAGTCTTACGAGATACAATTTATTTCAAAGGGTTTTTCAAGTTAAACAACTTAACCGTTTGCTCACACCAGACCCATGTCCGACCCGGAGTTTATTTCTGTTTTCTTAAACTCTTAGGGTACTCAAATTTTTATAAGTAGCCAAGTGATCAGGTTTGGCTTGATGAATTTTGAGAAGCTTGGAGCAGAAGTCTTGGCGTATCTATATATCTACTTCCGCTATGTTGGTGTCTTATGTCAGTTGAAATGTAATGGATAGACAGGTCTTCATGACTGTCTACTGTGATGATGTTGTAACTGTATAAATCTGATGTGTAATGACTATGTAATAGTTATGTGATATATTATATTTTTCCGTTTCCGCTGTGAGATTCTGATATTGTTGTTCTTTCTTTCTATCTATTCTCTTTCTACATATTTCTTTCTTATTGATGATACGTCTTTTGTGGAATGAAAGGAGGGTCGTCACAAATATATATAAATAATTTTTTTTTTATAAAAAGGATCATCAACTAATTATTTAATGTGCAAAGTCTTTAATGTATTATAAAATGATGCATATTTTTTCAGTATACACCAAGTTGATAGTAGAGGTGGAGCCTTGGCGCAACGGTTAGGTCACCCACATGGAGATCGGACATCAAGGTTCAAGTCCGTAAACAGCCTTGTTCGCAATACAAAGGAAATGTTGCGTACATTATCGACCTTCGCAGATCCAGCTATCATGTGGGAGCCGCATGTACTAGGTTCCACCTTCTTACATCGAGTTAATAGTAATCTCGGTAATAATAAAAAAACTCTAACAAGTCAGCATTTCAAGCACATATAAAGCACCTAAAATGCCAAACTGCAAACTTAAAACTTCCAAAAAAAATCTAAAGTAGTAGTCATGGGGACTAGTTAAGGAAAACGAAAGAAAAAGTTTCTCAAAAATGAGAAGGCAAAGAAGAACTATTACAACAATATATATATGGAGCATATTCGTACATGAAGACATAATGGACAAATAGCTAACATTGGCTAGTATTGTAAGCTGTTTTGGCAATGGAGTTTCTATGCTTCTTATGGTTTTGGTCACCGAAAAAAATCATTTTTCGCAGCGCATCATCTGTATCTGTCTTTGAAGATTTTACTGATGGAATTAATAAGGTAAATAACTGAAGTTATACATGTTGTTATATACATTTCAAACATTGATATAATTTTTTTTTGTTTTACAGAAATCTTTGGTTATGGTTTATTTGGTAATCGCAAAGTTGTTGCTTGGTTTCTTAGGTACTTCAACCAACTGTTTTGTTGCAGACATCAGTGTTATTGAGAATTTTTCATACCATTAACAAAATTGAAATCTATAAAGTTTAAACTATTAGTGATGATGAATGTAGTTGGATTTTTTGGTTGAGAACTGGCGAGAGATAGGCGTCCAAGATGAGATGACATTACTCAAAATCCATTTTAAGATAAGATATTGAATATTTTGATCTGAAAGAAGTGTCTACTTCAGAAGTAATCACAAGTGTGTTGAGCGACACACTCATTCAGATTACATTCCAAAACATAATAATATTTCAACAAATACAAAACTTATTTGCAAAAATAGATTATATCTTTTCCTATATGGGAAAATATAAAACTAGTATTGTTTCAGATAATGCCATTACGAATCTATCTATCAAATAGTAGTAAAGGAGAAGAATTTATAGCATTTTTATTGATCATTGGAGTTCTCTCCTCACTCCTTAATTCTCTCTTGATATTTTTATTTTCAAATATTTTAGTTTACCAATTTACACGACAGGAAATTATTGTCAAGGACAAAATTTCGCAACTTTTTAGTTTCAAGGACAGACCTTCAATATTTTATCCTGAAGGACAACTTTCTGTAGGTATCAGTTTTTAGTTATTGATAGCAGTTTTTAGGTATCAGTTTGTAGTTATCGGTAGCAGTTTTTAGGTATCAGTTTTAGCTCGGTAGCAGTTTTGTTGTCCTTATGAATAATTTTGAAAAATGTTTGTCCTTATGAATAACTTTTAAAAGAATGTTTGTCCTTGTGGTAAAAATATTGATGTTGTGTCCTTAAGTAAAAAAATATACAAATCTTTGTCCTTTAAATTAATTTCCCCTTTACACGATTACCCATTCACACTTATTTTACTAACTCTCTACCATCATTTTACATTTTGAACGTACATCTACACATTTATATACTTGTTTACAAATAATTTATTGGTTACCTCCTAAATTCTGTATTTATGTCCATATATTTAGGCTAATTAAAAAATAAAATTTTTAAACAATTTGAATAAATTCATTAAACTAAAATTTATTAAAATTCCTACAAAAATGCTAAAGAACAACAATTTCAATAGTGAAAATAAGAAACACATCCCTAAAATCAAATTTAACACACAAAACATCCTTCAAAAAAGATATAAATTACATCCATATTTTCAAATACTGCAATTTTCTTCCCTAAAATACCCCTCTGCTCCATGGTTGAACGTTGGTTCTTCATATGTGGGTGTTATTCTCACGTACGTAATTAAAATTTACACCCCATTAATTATCAATCTTTAAAACACAATAACTTTTTGTAGAAAGGATGGATTAACAAACTGTTTTCACCATTAAATCATAATTTCCTTATGTTTTTAACGAGTAGCATTGTGCATATATAAAAAGAACGACATGCCAAGTTAGACGATATGATTGCAGACAATTCAACAATTATATGCAATAATTGTAGAAAAGTCTGCAATTATACGGTATATTTGCACTTTTCTACGATTACTTGAAATAATCGCAGACTTTTCTACAATTATTCGATATAATTGCATAGAAGTATGCAATTATATGGAATAATTGTAGAAAAGTCTGTAATTATTTCATTTAATTCCATAAAAGTCTATAATTATATGGAATAATTGCTGACAAGTGGAGAAAAACTGATGATTATTTCACATAATTGCAGAAAATGACAAGTATACGGAATAATTGTAGAAACGTCGGCAATTATATGGAATAATAATAAAAGGTCTGCAATTATTCCATATAATTGCATAAAAGTCTGCAATTATTCCATATAATTGCTTAAGAGTTTGCAATTATATAGAATTATTGCTGACATTTAAAGAAAAATTGATGTTTTTCAAAAATTATAGAATTCTCGGCAAATATATGGAATAATTGCATTCTTACTGCAAATATAATTTTTCGGTATCAACAATGGATCTCATTTTAAAGAATGTAAAATTTATGATTTTTTTGTGAAAATGGTATGCTGATCCGATATTTCTACATAAAGTTATGCGCGTTTGAAATGCTAAAAATGTAAATGGTATTTGGTCCTTTTGGCGTAGGCGGATTTTAAAATAGAGACTAGAACGCAAGTTTATTTTAGAGAGGATGTTTTCTCTATTTTGAAACTTAACAAGGATGTGAGCAAAACTATCCCATTTCAATATATATATATATATATATATATATATATATATATATATATATATATATATTCAACGATTGTTCAACCAAAACGGTAAAACTAATTTTTGATTCAAGTATAATATATAAATTATGTAAAACAATAATAACAAATTTAATTTGTAATTCATTTTTCTCAAAATTCATCATATATTACATCGTAAAATTCCACTTTTAACTTCAAATGTCAACATTTAAACTTATCACGATTATACAAAACTCACCTTCTTTTTCTCCTAATATTTCACATCTCAACCTATATATTAATTTGTAATGCTCAATTATTTAAAAAAAAATTCAATTGTACATACTTATGATAGTAAACTTACCTTTTCGATGAAGTAAAGATACCTAAGTCACATAAGATGAAGTATATACATAAACAATAATAATTAATTCATTTTATAAATCATTTGTCTAAATAATTATATCATGTAGTAAATTACAATATTATGTTTTTTTAGATCAAATAACATCATCTTAAAATTTATAACCATTTTGAAAATCACCTGGCCTCCCTTCTAAAATATGACATTCAATTCTATAAATTAGAGTCACGTGTGTAACTTTAAACCATTTAAACAAATTCAGTAATCTATTATTTATTGATTTATCTAATATATTGTAAAATATGAAATTTCCATATTTATAACATATTCATACTAAATAAAATGGTATAAAAAGTTCATTCGGATATGTGAATACATCAGTCGCATAACATTAATTATGTACATAAACAATAATTATGAATTTAATTTATAATTGATTTTCATTAATATATTTACCAAGCATTACAATGTAAAATTCTTTTTTTAACGTCAAGTGCCTATACTTTGAAATTTCTACAGTTATTTCTAGAACCCTTCTCAATATCACCTAAAGTTGTACATTTGAATAAATATATTTTAATTGACTATGTAATCTTGAATTTAGCCTCGAATAAATTCAATTGCCTAATATTCGTTGATTCATCTACTAAATCGTAAAATACGAAGTTTTCAATATGTACACAATATCCATGTCAACAAAAAACGGTAAAATTGTTTTTCATTCAAATATAAATATATACAAATCACATAACATAGATAATATACATAAATAATATTAACAAATTAAACTTATTATTCATTTATCTCAATAAATTTATCATACTTTACATTGTAAAATTCTGTTTTAATTTCAAATACCTATATTTTAACATTTCTACAATTATATAAAGGTGGAACCCAACGTACAAGGCTCCCGCACGATAGCGAGCTTTGAGGAGGTCGATAATGTGCGCACATTTTCCCTCGCATTACGAAGAGACTATTTTCGGACTAAAACCTTGATATCCACATCACCATGCGGGTTACCTAATCATTGCGCTAAGGCTCCATCTTGAAAGTAGATAGTTAGTTTATGCTTATAAAATCTATGTATTTAAATTACTTATAAAATCTATGTAAATGTAACATTCTATATCTAGATGCCAATATCTAAGCGCTACAATGCTGCAGTCATTTATAATATTGATTATGGTGACAAAATACGCAATGCTAATAGTATCGATAATATCAGAAGCATTTGAATACGACCAAAATCACAAATTTTCAAAAACAATATTTAGCCGATTACATTTCAAAAGGATATCATATCCAAGTTACATAATCCCTTAACTGTTTCCCATGTACTGATCAAATATAATTTACAATAATACACCACGAGCGAAATATGACGATGCCCCCTTGGTTGATCAGAGAAATATAGTCATAACTGACCTAATATACACATAAAACAAGAAAAACTGAAACTCCTATTTAGCTATCCGACAGCCACCTGCTCGTTTCCGAAAGTTTTATTAGCCAAAAGAATAAAACCTGAACACCTCAACCCTCAGCCTACTTAAATCAATTTTGAGCAACCGAGAGTTTAAGCGGAAACAAAAACTTCAAGTCAGACATAAAGCCTCTGTTAATTTATGTTAAGTCAGACCATGCCGCTTAGCAGAACGGGTTTTCCCTCACTAACATTTCTTTAAAACATATCTTTTGCAAAAAAAATCTTGTAACCAAAACTGGCGAAATATCCGTAAAGCATTATTATGCAAACATACATAAATATATCAGGTAATAAAATGAATCTGTTCATGCACAAATTTTTTGTTTAGCTAACTTTTAACCTTTGGATGACCCGAGCTTACCAGAAAATATCAAAATTTATATAACATCTGTTAGACACACCTCTTCTTCTGGACGATCTGTCCTTAACTATTTATTAAATACTTCTCTTTTGGACGGTCTGTCCTTAACTTTTCGTCTTCAAGTGTCTCCTGATCCTAATGGTTTTGCGGGCTTACAATAACCTATTTGTACACGAAAATATATTCCTTTCTATGTGTATCCATAATTGTAGTTTTACATGTGACAAAATCCTACACATTGGAATTTTAAACTAAATTAGCTGGGGCTAATAGCTAATGTATAGGACACAATCCTATACCAGTCCATCTAGTATCTAATATCTGAGTCATTTTACTTAGGGATATCTTCCTAAAATTTCCTTGAAAACCTTTTCAAAATGATTTAAGATCTTTAAATCAAACTCAAACAAGGAAAATAATAATCTCTTATGCTTTAGTCAAAAGCATCTTGCCATGTTATACATATACTTTACTCAAATCTTAGTTGACGAAAACACTTAACTTTTGAAAGTCACCCTTTCAAAAACATTGAAAGTACATCTTTCAAAACCGTTGAAAGTATCCCTTTTGAAACATTCAAAGTACCCTTCTTTTATCTAGGCCGAAAGGCCAAAACCTTCTTTTTGAAGCCATTCTCAAAACCCTATCGAAACCTTTGAAAATCTTCCTTTTGAAAGTTTTAAAAGCCTTAGACATCTTTCTTTTAAAAACAATTAAACATTGCCTTTCGAAACCATTGGAAAACCTTTCCTTTCGAAACCATCAGAAAACAACACCTTTCGACTCTTTCGAAACCTCTAGGAAACCACCCTTCGAAACCACTTTTAAAACATTTCAAAAGCATTTGGGTTCAATTTAAAACATGTGAAAACCTATCGAAGTTAACTCCTTCGAAACCCTTTGAAAACATCCCCGTTGAAACCATTGGATTATGCCTTCAAGCAGAACAAAAGAACATAAACCCATTAAAGTCGAAAGCACTTTCTTTAGAAATCATTCAAATCATCTCTTTCGAAACCAAATCGGGTTATTCTTCAATTTAACAGAAAGGCCATAAAAATCTTTAAGTCGAAAGCCACTCTTTCGAAAGCATTTCCTAAGTAAAAAAAGTGATGATGTCGAAATCATCCCTTCAAAAGCATTGGAGAAATGGGCAGATTTTCAAAAATAAAACAACCCTTTCGAAACCTGCTAGATCGAAAGGCAACAACTGGGTGTTTAGACTTAGTCGAAAGCATTCATTTAAAACAAAGATGCAACCCAATTGAAGTTATTTCCTTTTAAACCATTTGATCCAATCGAAACCCAACCAAATCGAAAGCTTCTTAGTCGAAAGCAAGCAAATGTATTTTCATTTGAAACCAAAATAAAGCTTCAGTCCTTTCGGAACCCCATGGTTTTGACCCTATACCTTTCGTCCACATCCAATTCATTACGTACCAGTTGCTTGATACCATATGCATTAGTTTCGACTGTATTGGAGGCGATAGTATGGAGGCGGAACCTGGTGCGGAAGGAGAGAAACAGTGAAAAACCTATTTATTTATACTTTAAACTATTTTTTTGTACCTAACCTGCCTTGTTTGTCTAAATCTGATTGGTTGACATATTACTTTTTCAAAAGTGTTGCCATTTTCCAGAATTAACAAATTTAAATTATTTGCAAAAAGCCCCTTCTCCATTTTTAAAATAAATAAAACATTTAAGTCTCATACCTTAAATAATTTTATATACCTATCAAAACTCTTAGGAAAAGTCTGGAAAAATTCCAGAAAATTTCTTTTAATATGTTCTCAAACATATGAAAATTTCATACCCAAATCATTTATTATTTAACCCAAAATATCATTTTCATTAATAGAATATTCATATAAAATCCACATTAATTCCAAAAATTCTTAAAATTAAAACTCATCTCCAAAATATTATTTCTGATCTTCATAACAAATTTTCAAGGAATAAAGATGTCATTTAATAGGGTTTTTTACCTTAAAACATATCATAAAATCAATATGAACATGTATAAATCATCAATAGTTATATATAAACATTTTATCCTTCAAAAACATGGCAATACATTGCAAAACAATTGGAAATCATCTTAAAATTGAAAACAATTCAAAATAGAGATGTAAACATTATTCACCTTAGGTTTGTGATTAAACAGATTGAAATATGAATAGATTTGATTTGATGAAGCTCTTTCCTAGCCTATCTTCCTCCTTTTCCCCTTTCCGTATAAATGGCATTCGGTCTTGGTTTATAAAATTTGAAAATGAAATGAACGTGAATAACCTACATGACTAAAAGATAAAGATATAGGAATGGCCTCTTTCCCATTTTACCCCTCCTCTTATTCATTTTAAAACTCATCTTTAATTCATTGTTAAATAACACGGTTACCCCTCTAATAAAATCAAATCTCAATCCTCTAATCAACACATTATTTTATTTTATTTATCTAATTAAATATCGTAAATAATGTTATCAAAAATCTATGGTGTTACGGTAAAATCTAATTATATATACACCCTTAATTCATTCCTACTATGTTATATATAAATCTATGCATTTAAGCTACTTATAAAATCTCAAATTTAAAGTACTTAAATAATCTCAGTAAATAGTTAGTTTATGCTTCTAATAAATCCTAAAAATATTTGTCAATTTTAGTGTGTGTGTCTATGTATGTATGTATATATTTGTGAGTGTATATATGTTCATTAAAAAAAAAGGGCAAAATTAATTTTTCAATTTAACAAAAAAGATATGCAGATCGGATACGTTAAATTATGTACATAAACAATAATGATAAAGTTAATTTGTCAAACAATTATAACCATTTATCTCAAAATTTTATCATACACCGGGTTACAAAATTCTTTTTTAACATCAAATAATTTTGCATTAAAATGTCTACAAAATCCTTCTCAATTCTTTCATACTATTTACATTTATGTTTAGATATTCAAACTAATTCATAATTTTAAATTGAACATATTTAAAATATTCAGTTAAATAGTATTTGTTAATTCATTTAATAAAGCATATCAACAAAAAAGATAAAATTGTTTTTTTATTCAGTTATAAAGATACATAAGTTATATAATATAAATTATAGTACATAATTAATAATATTTTGAATTTATATTATTTCACTGAATTTATCGCACATTGCATAACAAAATTCTAATTTTAACACAAAAGGTATAAATACAGTATTATACAATATTATCATGTGCAACGCACGGGTTACGCGCTAGTTAAATAATAATGAAGCGAATTTCATGCTTTCTTATTACTTCTAAGGATTTTTCTCCACTCTCCGTAATTCCCTTTAAATATTTGATTTTCAAATCTTTTTATTTATCATTATTACAATTATTACAATGCTTCTATTGATTCACTCTTCAGTTGCTTTTCATTAAATACCAACATTTAATAAGTTTGTATAATATTTATAGATTTCTCTCAGGTTTTCTTCTATTATTTTACATTTAAGTCCATATGTTAAAACTAACTAAGTGATCTTGAATTTAGACTTTGTTAATAAATACAGCTAACAAACATCCATTAGTTGATATAATAAATTCTTTAAAAATTTGACAATTCAATGTGTATATCGTATTCATAATATTGGCAAAAATGGTAAAACTAATTTTTCATTCTATATCCGTATAGCTTAAAGTTTCCACAATTATATTAAGTTAAAATGTTTTACTAATTTTCTCCTTGTTATTTTACATTCAAATGCCAAAAGTTAATAGTTTTTATAATTATTTACGAATTTCTCGTAATTTTTTTATATTGTTTTACATTCAAGTCCATGTATTTGAATTTATTAAGTGATCCTAAATTAAACCTTTTAAAAAATAAAAAAATGACAATTCATATCACATTCCTATTGACAAAATGGTAAAACTATTTTTCATTGAAGTTCATGTGATTTAAACTTTTGCAAATACATATAAATTTATCTTAATTCTCTTATATTATTCTAAACTCAAGTTCATAAAATTAGTATTTAATACAGAGAGTTGGTATTTCATTACAAACACACACACACACACACACACATATATATATATGTATGTATATGTATATGTATATATGTATATATGTGTGTATATATATACAATTCTTCCTTTCTAAAATTGGTATATCATTACAAATATATCATTTTTGCTTTTCTAAATTTGTATGCTAGGTGAATTCTTTGTCATCAATAAAATCAATTTTCATGAAGAATGACATTACAATTAATCATAGGCAGCGAATGTTTATATTTTATAATGCTGAAAAATAATTAGCGATTCCAGTTAGAATCTTTTTGTAAAATTTACATTTTAACTATTTATAATTGTAATTTACGTTAAATGATCGTCAAAAATCATACCATACTTTGATTAGAAATATATTTCTTTTGTGTTTTATTATCTTTTAGAGGTAAATGTTAATTATTTCTTGGAACATTTTATTAGAAACTGGAATTATTGATGTATGAAACAATGGACTAAAAGTCTTTTTTTTGCATAATTAAAATGGAAATGTGACCTGTAACGTTTCAGGTCTTATTTTCAATTAATATTTCTTTTAATAGTTAAATAAATATATTTTTATCACTTTGTTAGTATCATATACTTATTTTTGAATATGCTTAACAGTTCCATTTTTAGGTATTTTCGCCGATTCAATAGCATTGCGCTTTTATGTTTAGGTATTTTCGTCGATTTTCGAGTAATATTTTAAATTCAATTTATACGTTATTTATTTTTTAGTCAATTGTATTAAAAGCTTAAAGTTAATTTCAAAATCTATGTGCATGAATATTTCCTATATAATTTATTCAAAATATTAATTTCAAAGTCAATTAAGAATACTAATTTTCATTTGTTTGCATAAAAAATATTGAATCCTAAAAAATAATAAATTAATATGCAACTCATTTTTATCAAAAAAATGATAACTTAATTTATGAATAAATCTCATAACAAAAATTATACACTCAGAAATATAGTAAATTTGATTTATAACTCATCCTAACAATTCATCATGTATTGCATAATAAATTTTATTCTTCAAAAATATCTACGATATTGTTTTTCTACAGCATTCCGTGTACAACGCACGGGTTACTCAGTAGTATTTTTTTTAATAAAAAGAAAATAGTATATTCTTGTGTTATTTTGCATAGCACCAGCACATTTTTTGATATGAATAATTTTGTTTTACAAGCACTATATGGAAATGGTGCCGGTATTTTTGTACTTAGACAGAAAGTGATATGTTTGTTATAAATAGCTATAAAACAAGCTTCGATGCGTAATTAGTTCTTAAAAACGACTTAAATGGACAAAATTACTACTAAAATTTAAAAATAGATAGAACGAAGAGTGTGTGTAATCATTAAACAAACCTTTCGGTCTCCTAAAGCCTTCTGCACTTGCCATACATATCGACTAGTGCACTTCCAATAAACACAATTCCAATCCACACACGCACGAACCGCCACCCTATGCGCTGCACGTCCAGGCTCCAAACCTGTCAGCCCTGTCAAAATGCTGAAACCATGAAGACAGTTGGCACCAAGCCTTCTTCCCCCTGGCCTTCGATTACATCTTAAATGCCTCCTCCTCTGTCCCATTTTGTGCATATAATCACAACCATCAAACGGCAAGAAACTTTGTTCCTTATCCCCATTTCAACGAACAGTATCTCCGCTTCTTTCACAAAATTACACTTTCCGTAGAAATCAATCAGTCCACTCCCAACCGAAACGTTTCCACAAAATCCAAACTGAATCCACGTTCCATGCACCTGAAATCCAAATTTCGAATCCATTGGGTCTGCAAAAGTATTGAAAACTGCACAGTACGAAACTTTAGGTATTAAGTTTCCTTCCCTGACTAACCCTAGAAATGCATCCATAGCGGATAAACTGCCGGCTTCTAAGCCTAAGGTCTAAAGGAGGACCCCTAATCTCACATCTCTACTTCCTCAACGATGGGCACCGCCAATGGCTGTCCAGCAGATGCGCGACTAGAGAAGGAAAGGGACTAAAGACGAGGAAGCCGGTGGACTAGTGACGCGCAACTGAGGTGGCCAAGGTCAGCGACTGACAGTTGTAGACGACTAATTTATTGCAGGGATGAGCGTCTGGGATCTAGGGTTGTAGGGAGAAATAAAGTCTCAAGTGGTGGAAGCTTTAGGGGGCGAATGAAAATGTTAGACCTAAATGAGACGGGCTAAATCAGTGAAAAATCAAATCCGAAGAACGAAGAACGAAAAATTAGAGAAATTTTAGGTGGGAAAATATGTTTCTATTTTACTGCACATCTGTACACCGTGATGAACTATTGATTACTGTAAAAATTACAACCAGTGAAAAATTATCTTAGAACCTACCGCTAACGAAAAATTCTTGAACAACAGTATAAAATGAAAGTTATTTACCGTTATTTAATCTTTTTTTACTGATTTATTCAAATTTTATGAACAATTTAATTTTTTAAACGGTTAAAAAAAAGTTACATCAAAGAAATTTGTGAAAAATTAATTTCAAATTTTTACCGATTATTAAAATTTTACGAAGTTATACTTTTGTATTTTGTTGAGCTTCTTAATTTTTTTAGCGAATGATTTTGATAAACATTTATGTGCTCAAATTTTTATTTGATACTAATGAACTTTCCTTCAAAGCATGCATGATCACTTACAACATATGAGTACAACGACTATAAATAGATTTTGTTATAAATTAATATTTACAAGGGTCAAGACTACATGTTGCTAAAAACCTTTATTACATCTCGGTGTTAAAACCGACTTTAATACAATTTTGAAAATGTCTGATGTTAAAGACGTTTATTATAACCGTCACTTTACTAACATTGTAAATGAAAAGTTATAATAGAATAATTTTGTTGCAGCGATTGATAGATAACTAGTATTCTTTTTATTATCCCCAAAACATTAGTTGATGTTTCTTTCTTTCAACATATCCCGATTTCCCTAAAGTTAATAGCTTAGTGCTTGACATATACCTTGTGTACATGACACATTCATCAGTCTCAACTTATTTTCCACGCACATATGTTTTTATAGTGCACTTGGAGCCTCTTATGACTTTACCTTTGATATACCCTGGAACGAATGAAGCGGCATGAATTTTTTCCATAACTGAATATTTTTGGAATAAATGGCAAGTTAGTATAGAAAGTACATGAATTATTGATATGCATATATGTAATTAGTACATATATCATATACCATTGGAAGTTATGTTGTATATTAGGCCATCAAATTCAAATATTTCAGCCTGCTTGATATTACTAGGAATTTACAGTGCTTGATATATTATGTAAATATATGTTTTGATTACTGTTGGGCACATATGCTTAAATGAAATTTATAATTTTATAGATGGACATGATATAAATGTATAAGGTTTGTATTTCTTAGTCAATTTGATCTACCTAAAGCAAGTTTTCTACAAGTATTCTCCGTTTTTCATTTGGTAGGTATATGCTTAAATGAAAACTGTTAATGGTTACGTGTGAATTGTGTATTTATTTTTTATTGAATTATTTTTTTCACCTCTTTATTTCCATGCAAACCTATGTTTTACACTATGCTTTTGACCGTAACTTTTTTTTACAGTAAGAAATTGTATGCAACTATAGCAATATGATCCGATAATGAAAATATGTTGAAAACATGGAGTTGTATGAGATAAGTGACATTAGTTGTAAACAGATGTGGTTTTTCGTTTATGGTTAACTGCATTTTTTTCCCTCGATTTAATAATACGTACAAGCTTTAAAACGTTTCTTTGATGTATGAGTATAATATCCATAGCTTCTAAAAACATTGTTAATACGTGACCTGGTACTAATGGATTCGCATACAATGGCATGAAAATGTTGCTAAAATTGATATTTGCTACGAGAAAAAATAGTTAGTTCGAAAACTGGGTTGACTACTAATCTGGTTAGTCCACGAGAACCTGACACTGTTGATTAAAGCAGAAAAGAAGGTTCTCTGTCAAAACTAACAGTGTATGGGATACAATCAGAACTAAGAACAATGCTGGTTATTACACATGAAATATTTTGGAAGTAGCTGCTTCAGTCCACATCAGAATTTCGTGGTTCATCACTCTTGAAAGTAGTTGCTTCAGACCATATTGAAATTCATGGGTCATCACTGTGAGCTTCAATGATGTCATCCATAACTTCTACATGTAACGGGCAATAAGGAAGTCATTAGCGTCGCGGCCATCACGCTATGGCTTGAAGAGAAAACAAGACGAAGAAAAAGTGTGATTGTGAATGGTCCCACATTGTACAATATTTAAAACCATATTTATTTACATACAATGTTTGCTCAAAGTAGTCATTCACCCTAGTTATTCATGTAGAAGATATATATGGTTCTACATCCAATAACTGGAGGTTGTATTTTTGGCAGCATAACATATCTAATCAGATGACTACCAAACAGGACAATAAATCATCGAGTACTCCAACACTAACATATCAAATAGAACAGGCAAACTAGTAGAGTTATTAGAAGGGGAAATTAATTTAAAGGACAAAGATTTGTATATTTTTTACCTTAAGGACACGACCTCAATATTTTTACCACAAGGACAAACATTCTTCTAAAAATTATTCATAAGGACAAACATTTTTCAAAATTATTCATAAGGACAACAAAACTGCTACCATGCTAAAAACTGCTACCGAGCTAAATACAAACTGATACTTAAAAACTGTCATTGATAACTAAAAACTGATACCTGCAGAAAATTATCCTTTAGGATAAAATATTGAGGGTCTGTCCTTGAGGCTAAAAAGCTGTGAAATTTTGTCCTTGACGATAATTTCCTGGTTAGTTATTAGAATAACTAAATTCGATCATAGATGTACAAGAGTATAAATTTGAACGTCGAGATGAAATGGATCTTTTATTAGGGGAAATAAATTAATGAGATTGGACAAGAAGGAATTATTCCCTCACTACTAGAACTACAGTATATAGTCACCAACGGGAATTTCCAACGGCTCGTTATTTTTTAACATACCGTTGGTAACCGTTCGAAAAATTGCCGTTTGCGGCCGTTGGATGCCGTTAGAAATATTCGTGTAAACCTGCAGCGAGGCCGAGACCTAAATCATTATCTTCTTCCTCCCCTGAATCACCAAAACCTTTCTCCACTCGTCCTCTTTTCTTCTTCCCAGCTTCCCCACGCAACCGGCAGCCACTCCGACGCCATCAATCAACACCAGCGGCCTCTCTCCATCCAAGTACATCTCCAAAATCATGTTTTGCCTAAAACCCTAATATTTTAAGTTTTTCTAGTTCTGTGTTAATTTGTTGTTATTGTTGTATCTAATGGCCTATTGATTGTTTATTATACCAAACTAAGTGCTAATTATAATTATTACCATCCAAATGTTCAAATTGTTTGTGTATACACATATATACATATGTTGATAATTTAGTGTAAATGCGCATTTGAGTTAGTGTTAGATTAGTTAGGATTGATTTAATATATTTTGTGTATGTTTTGTAAAATATTAGACAAACATGAATTAGTCGAATATTTTACGAACATGAATTAGTCAGAAGGTTTGATTAAGCTCTCGGCTTATGTGGAACACGGCCCGCGGTTACTTGCTGTTAGACCGCGGTCTATGATTGTATGCAATCAATCATAATATCTTTTTAAATATTGACATTATATGCATATTTTTCCCATAGATTATTATTCTTTTGCGAAGCAAAAACTACTACAATGTACCCTCTTTCATTTTTTACATGGTCTTAATGGAGCAAATTAATTTTGCTGGTTTATTTATGTAAATCTGAAGCAAAATATTGTCCAAACTCATTCTCCAAAAAAAAAAAGAAAGAAAGAAAGAAAGAAAGGAGGATATCACAAATTATTCTGATCATCAAGGTTATAGTTTGAAGTGGTTTAATGCTGAACCACGACCAAGCCCCGTTGTTCCGAAATACTTCATGTAATCAATAACAAGAATATCTTTTGTATATTAGATGATTTTCGTCCGATAATACTTCTTTAATTGGTCCGTATCGCTTTGTCCCATCCAACCTCGGACTGTAAAAGGTTGCTACTGATAATCTTGGCCCTTCGCGGCTGACCAACACCCTATGCTCTACACTTTTAAACCTATCATTGCTTATAAGCTACACATTCACAAGTCAGATACGGTTAGCAGAGGTTATTTTTTTCACTGCTCCATTTGAAGCATAGGATCTGAACTACAGATATTCATTCATATGTCCCCACTATGACCGGTTTAGCAAATAAATTATGTATAAAGGACAAATAACATGAACACTCAGTTGTATCAGGTGTTTGAAGCAGCAAAAAAAATCCAATAAGAAGGTGGGCAGATAGAGAAAAATACCTGGAGAAGATCTGGGGTTACTGGAATCCACTGGTTTTGATGAAGTACTTGAAGTCCCCCAATTTCATCTTGCGCAAGTATAGTTAACAGTGCAGGATCAGCATGTTTTGTTGTTCCCAGTGTGAGTTCTGGTTCAGGACATGGAGGGTAATAATGGCATATCAAACTTTGTGTTGCAATGGAATTTATGCTTTTTAGGTAGTTCGAGTTGAGTCCCAGAGCTTCTGATAGTAGTTCACATATTGACTCTGCAACAATATTAACATGCCTTGTGTACTCCATCATCTCCTCCCTGCAACAAAAATAGAACTTTAAAGTAGAGAAATACAAGCCTACGCCCTACTTCGGTAGACTTTTACAAATCTCTGATAAATTTAAAATGTTTTATTTTACCTGAAAACAGAAGGTAATTCTTCAGGTTTGAGTGATCCATCGAAGATAATGGAAAGTGTGTCCCTCCAATCAGAAGCAGACGATGTAAACTAGTTTTGCGCATTTACACTACGCTTTTGACCGTAACTTTTTTTTTACAGCAAGAAATTGTGTGCAACTATAGCAATATGATCTGGTAATGAAAATATGTTGAAAACATGGAGTTGTATGAGATAAGTGACACTAGTTGTAGGCAGATGTGGTTTTTCGTTTATGGTTAACTGCATTTTTTTCCCTCGATTTAATAATACGTACAAGCTTTAAAACGTCTTCTTTGATGTATGAGTACAATATCCACAGCTTCTAAAAATATTGTTAATACGTGACCTGGTACTAATGGATTGGCAGACCGAAATGGCATGAAAATGTTACTAAAATTGATATTTGCTACCAGAAAAAATAGTTAATTGGAAAACTGGGTTGACTACTATTCTGATTAGCCCTGGAGAACCTGACACTGTTAATTAAAACAGAAAAGAAGGTTCTCTGCCAAAACTAACAGTGCATGGGATGCAGTAAGAACTAAGAAAAATGCTGGTTATTACAAACAAATTATTTTGAAAGCAGTTGATTCAGTCCACATCAGATTTCGTGGTTCATCACTCTTGGAAGTAGTTGCTTCAGACCGCATCGAACTTCATGAGTCAACACTGTGAGCTTCACTAAAGCCATCCATAACTTCTACATGCAACGGGCAATAAGGAAGTCATTAGCGTCGCAACCATTGCACCATGGCTCGAGGAGAAAACAAGATGAAGAAAATGTGTGATTGTGAGTAGTCCCACATTGTACAATATTTAAAACCATATTTATTTACATACAATGTTTGCTCAAAGTAGTTAGTCGCCTTAGTTATTTGATGTAGATGATATAAATAGTTCTACATTTAATAACGAAGGTTATATTTTTGGCAGCATATCTAATCAGATGACTACCAATCAGGACAATCAATCATCGAGTAATCCAACGCTAGCACACAATTACTACAGACAAACTAGTAGAATTATTAGAATAACTAAATTCGATCATAGATGTATAAGAGTATAAATTTGAATGTCCAGATGAAATGGATCTTTTATTAGGGAAAATAAATTAATGAGATTAGACAAGGAATTATTCCCTATACACATGTTTGTCTACATATATAGAGGTAGGATCAATAGCATCATTTATCTAGCATCATTTTGTAGGCTCTTGATATCAAACACAAATTTTTATTTAAATATTTTTTTCGTTCTCTCTCCTGTTACCTGGACCAAATATCTATATATAAACTTGTGGCTGATATCAAATGGCTATATATGATGCTAAATAAATGGTGCTATTGATCTCAGCTTATACACACCCACCCTCATAACCATCTTCTTCTTGTTCGTTCATTCTCTCCTTGATTTTAAAAACAAAACAAAACTCCACCAACCATGGTCGACCACCGTTACTAGAGATAAGAAGAGAAAATCAAAATTAAAAGCCTAAGCTTTCATTCCTAAGGAGGAGAAGAAAATTTAATCAAAATTTTCTAAACCAGATACGTAGTACTACTATAATTATCTCTAAACCCGTTTGGGTTTGGCATTGTATTGGTGTTTTAAATGAAGCTAAATATGTTTTGATTATAATAGACTAATTCTAATCAGTTTTGGTATAAAATTACATCATTATTGATATGTTTATGGGTAAAACATGGGTTAATCCACTTTAGATGTTTTGATAGTTTAATAGATATGTTTTCCATTAAATTAGAAGTGGGCTTTAATTTTCACGAATTTTGGGTAAGGAATAATTGGATACGGATTTTAGAAGTGGAAAATAGGCAGATTCAGGTACAAATTAACATCTAAAATTACTAAATTTAGTATTTTGACTTAAAATTTTCTTAGAGGTGCATTATGATGTTCTAGGATTTTGGTGAATTTTTGGGAATTTTCCCATCAAATATTATTTTTTATGATTTTTTTTTTGTAATTCTACTCCGAATAGTAGATCTAGGGGATACAGATGACCCCCCACAAACGAACCCCCTTTTTAGCCACCGATCACAGAGTATCAATCTCCCAAGTATTCTCACTTTCTTAAGGAATAACCACTACATGTCTTAAGGTTTACAGAGCGTAGCTTGCTAGGACTCGAATCCACGATCTCAATGAACTTTATTCCATGATTGTTAAGCAACCCTGATCAACTGAGCTAATCTGAATTAATTGGTAAATGAAAATATACTTTAATTAATAAAACTAACTTGAAAATTATTAATTAAGGAAAAATTAAGAGGTGTGATTTTTGGTACGACCGTAGAATTCGGTTGCAAATTAAAAGTAACCACCGAAATAAATATTGAATATTTAGGTAACATTTTGGAAGCCAGTTTACAAGGTGTTCAACTGAAATTTTATTGGGAAGGAATTTTAAAGGAAAATAATAGGTTAAAATTGTGATAACATATTGAAAACGAAGAAAATAAGCTAAGCTTTAGGAAGCAAAGGAATGATAAGGATATCATTTCAAATAGGAAGACAAAAATGTTTTATCTAAAGAATTGAAAGGTATTAATCCAATATAAAAATCTAAAGAGTGTATAAGATACACAATAAATAAATGAAATAAATGGATTGAACATGATATTTGAAAATATAACCACTCATAGAGTTATTGAATGGTCGAAGGCTAAAGCCTAGGGAATTCTATATACAATAATATAAGACATAGTGCTAAGAATTGGAAAGTGTATAGGGTTCAATTCAAAAAAGTTAAACTCTGGTCTGGTTTTATGGAGGGTGCTAAGACATCGGATGTAACGAATGAATTTGCAATGTGAACGAGTGTTTTGAGACCTAGGATTGACAATTATCATTTATTAAAGACACCTGCTAGAATATATTCCGGGTGCATGCATTTAATCTTTTATGAGAGTAAAGGTGACTCTAGTTAGGATGGCCCCATGGTAGAACAAATGGTCATTTCATCATTGACGTTTATTCAAGTATAAGATAAATTAGTGATATAAAGACCCAAGGAGGTAATCACTAAATAAAGTTAAAGACAACTTCAAAGCTAACACCTAAACAATAATTTAGGTGATGCTTGTGAATGCGATTGATCATTGTATGACATTGTTCATAACAAATTGATAGTAAGTATATGGTATACTTAAACTGAAATGGATGAATATACTGAATGAATGTATGCTAAGTATAGGGTATGCTTGTGTTTGAAATGTCGCTATATATATGTTCATGATGTGATGATTATTTACATGAAATGATGTAATTGCTATTGTTGAATCAATGATGGAAAATTTGTTCCGTACTTTAGCAATATGGTCTCACTATGTGATATTCTTATGGTGTATTACTCATACCAGTCCGAGTCATGTTTTGTTATTGTTTTTTCCATAAATACACGGATACTCATTTAAATAGGTTGGATTTATAAATTAGACAAGTTACTTTCGGAAGACAAATAAAAAGTCAAAGATGAAGCAGGAGGTTTAGCTAATAATAAAGTTTTTTAAATTACGTTGTTGTAAAATCAAGGTATATAACCTGTTAACGGTTCGTGTCGACATCTTCATATGTCATGCATGCCTTTGTTATTTATGTTAATTATATTTTACACATATGTAGGCATGTTTAAAGCTTTTGAAAATGTAAAGACAATTATATGTAATGAAATTTACATACTTGCTTTGTTTACTTAATATTGTTGGAAAAAAACTAATTACATTTTGCTGCTTGAAAATAATTATAGTGATACTGCAGCAACATCAGCATTCATTTTCGGGACTCGGAGAAGGGCATGTTATAACATGGTATCAAAGCTTAGGTTAGGGGACCCTTAAGTAAAACAAAGATAAGTAGAGATCAAGGTAAAATCCGGATAGTTAAAATTTAACACCTTAGGGATGGTATATGCTATATATATTCTTGTATTTTAATATATATACACACACACACACACATATATTACTTTCATTTCTTACTAACCCTTTCTTACACAAAAAGCAAGAATGGAAGCTTGACGTGGACGTTTGGTGTTAGGAGGTTCTAAGACTAATGCTAGTAAAGGAACTACAAGTACTTAAACGAATGGCTAAGGAGTGGAGGTAGCTTTGGAAGTTAATATTGAAGCTAGTACTCATATTCCTGCCCTAAATGCTAGAGAAATGGATATTACAGATCTTTTTCGCTCATTTATAATGGTGATGAGGCAACAGCTAGCTGAAGTTGTTGTGCTAACGCCAGTGGTAGTTCAAGTAGGAGAATTTTTCTAGATGAACCAATACTAGAAATATTTTGGAGAAAATGTGTTTGCAGGAATGGAACCAGCTTTGAAAGTGTTGAAATGGATGAAGTTGTGTGAGCATATTTTTGGAGGAAGGGCTGTGGAAAGGAGGCTTGAGTTCTGGTAAAAAGACACAGGTTCGATTCCTACCATGCGCTTTCCTATCCTATATAAATTTACCCGGGGGTATAGGGGCTTGGGTCAGCGGATGACTTTACTATACCCTCCTCAGGAGTTTACCGGTCCGCCGGGTTCTCCTGGGTTTTCAAAATTTTTTTTTTTTGGAGGAAGGGCTGTGATGATGCTCAAAAGAGGAGGTTGGCTTCTCGTTAGATTTAAGAAGACACACTGGACTTGAAGCAAGGGGAGATGATTTTGGTAGAGTATATTAAGCATTTTAATGCTTTGTTGAAGTATGAAAGGGAGCATATTAGGACTCCAAAGAAGAAAAATGAGAAGTTTATAGACGCTTTTGAGGGAAGGTTTGAATCTTAATGCGATAGAGCATTTGTTGTCTCATTTCGACTTAATATTAGAAATGACAAGAAGGTACAACCACTTGTACCAAGAAAATAGAAAAATTGATGTTAAGGCTAAGGTGGGGGTAGAAGAAGAGATTCAAATCATATACGAAGAGGATTAAGAACTGATAGAGTTAGGGATATGCCCTAGACGCAATTCTGTAATTTGTTTCATATATATGACTCTATGACCAAATCTTGTTTATAATTAGTATTTTAATTTCAATAAAATGCTTTGTTATATAGTCATATAATCAATCATATAAATAAATCTAAAGTATACAAAAATATAAATTTATTAAATGATATGTTATGTGATAATAATTACAAGGAGTTGTAATCGTGAGAAATTTATCACAAAATTTAATAACATATTGTTTTAAATATTCCTAGTCAAGGTGTTACAATAAAGGACATTGATATATCCGTTGAGACTAGAGCACACAGTGATCTCCAAATGTTGGTCAGTGTAATACTTATGGTTATTGAAGGCACCAAGAGGTTATATACTGATAGCTATTGGATAACTACAAATGACTCGTCCAAAAGTTTCCTATTGGTTAATAATAACTAGATCAAATGAGAAATATCAAACTGAAAACATTACATAGTTCTCTCAAATTGAGAATGTTATTGAACTTTAATGTGGAAACTGCACTTTGAATATAGTTAAATTGGGGCAACGTGTCGATCGAATGACTACAGTTAGATCTGATTTAATACATTGGAAGTGAAACACTGTTCGGTAGAGAATTCATCAACTCAATTATACTAGATTAATATTACAGTCAACTGTAGTCAACTCAAAGTCTAAATCTCTGGCAATAGTAGCACGTTAATAATAATGTTATCATTGAATCAAGGATTTTATTTTATGCGCTAGTTATGCAATATGGACGACATTGAATTTTTAACCAAAACCAAATTTCATTAGCTCTAATGTGATATAGTATTGACGAAAAGAATTGACGTAAATAATTATTGCTAAAAGGTACCAACTAAATTTATAAAATTGGATTTTACCAATGATATTTGTAAGAATTAATTCAAAATGTTACACCACTAGCTAAGGTGACGTGTGAATATTAGTATATAAGTTGTTCAAAGTATTAGTCGCTTGCTAAGTTCACAACGGTGGGTCACACAACCGACTATATTCATTCTTCAAGACATGGGTTGATTTAATTGATTTATACTAATTATAATTAATTAAATTAATTTATACTTATAAAATATTAATTATTTTTATATTTATGGTTTAGGGAGTGTTTACTAAAATGGAATTGCCTCTTGAAATGTTTGGGATGCTAATAGTAACTTATTAGGTGTTGTATGTATAAAATTATATGTGTACATATCGATATATAATATCGATAAAGGTTTAAACTGGATTTAAATAAAATAAATTGCTAATAGGTTTGAATGAGTTTATGGCCCATAAAAGGCCCACGTTTGACCAACCAAAAGTAGGCAAAAGGAGTGGCATAAGATTTTGAACTTGTAAGGGAAAATAATGTTAATATTTTTGCATCCTATTTTCAAAGTCAAATCTAAGCCATATCTTTTTGAACTAACTTTTGCTCCTCTCTTCGTTTGTTTTGGCTAGAAGATCCTTCCTCCTCTCCCTTTTTTTCCTCAATCACATTCATTCAATAAAACATAATTAATCTGGTGTTTGTACAATTGTCTCTTTTAATTAAGGTGTAGACATGAAAGGTCCAAGGAATCTGATTAGATAAAAGTGTGAATCAAAAGCAATGCATCTCTAGGTATACTCTTGTTTACATTTTATGATAATTTAGTGCTTAATTATATGTAAATATATTACCGCTTATATATATGTATGTCATTATCATGATGCGTTGATACGTTTCTTTAATTGCTTGATTATGTATTGATTGTGCAAACTAAATCCAATACACATTTGTACATACAAATTATAATTAAACATAAAAACACACACACACACACACTCATATACACACACATATATTTGTATATGCATGCGCGCTTCGGCAGTAAAATAAATTTAACTGAAAATATATTTATTTTATATATCTTAAATATGCTATATTAAAATAAAAATGATTTTGATTTTGAACTCACACACACAGATATATATATATATATATATATATATATATATATAGAGCATATGTAAAAAATGGCGGAAGCGGTTACAAGCTTTAGCGAGTCAGAAAGAAAGAAGAGTGACTCAGCAAAAATGGAGATTATGGCGTTCAAACACTTTAACACAACAAGAAAAAAAATACTACAAAGACATACTAGAATGCTGCAACATCAGGATATAGAATCAAGCAATTAATTTGAAATATTTTATGCCAAAAAAGAAGATTACATCAAATTATGCATTCTTGGCTGATGAAGTCCTTCAAAGATCAGAATTCAAATGGATAAATACACTCTTTTGTTCAATTTATAGTTACATGCCTACATACAACTAATTCAAGAACTACATTTATCGCATCTGGAACCCTAAACACCATTTGAATTGGAAGTCTACTCAGGCTACTTTCTCATCCATTTTACAAATGCTTCTGTTTCGAATCAAATTCTAGATAATGGTCCTTAAACATATGAATAACATTATAACATTATAAAGAAGTGGACTGTTGGCATGAATTTGACATCAACAAGAAATGCTTACTTAGATAAAACTAAGTAACTTAAAACTTAAACACTGGGACATTAAGGCCTTAAGTAGAATTGGCAGCGTAGTTGGTGTGCCAGTTCGAACTGATAGCGTCACTGCAACAAGAAAGCGCGTCAATTATGCTAGGATTCTACTCAATATTAATACAAGTAGTAATAACCCTAACAAAGTCAATGTCAAAACTGCTAAAGGGGATGAGAGTGTGGTCCAATTGGATTACGATTTTAAATCTTACATTTGTATACTATGCCAAAAGTTTAGACATCAAACTGTAATGTGTAACAAATCAAACGAGAAGCAAAGTGCGCAACAAGATTGGAAACCAAAATCTACTTCTGCCACATACCGGCCCATATATAGGGAACAAGACTCTCAACACACACATAAACAATCAGAACAGTCATATGACCCAAATATTGCTAACCATGGTAAACCAGAAGTAGTCAACAAGGACAACAATCCTATTAACATAAGCATAACCAACCCTTTTGGTAATAACTCTAATGGGAAAGGAAAAGAATACATAGAGGTAAATACTACAACTAGTAACAAATATGATATACTTAGCTCTAGTAAGGAGGAAGAAGACACTGATCCAGTAGTTATCCCAGTTGTTAACCAAGATCAAGATGAATTATGCCTTGCATATGAGAAGTTCATTCAAGAAAATGAATTCATAGATAATATTGCAGATAATATTCAAGAAGAGGTTGTAGAGCAGTTACAATACCCAGTTTGCAATATATGTTTCGGCCAATCAATCATATGATAAGGAAGTTAATGAAGCATCGACAAGTTATCAACTACCTTCAGAGCTTCCTAAGATAATTAGAGATCGAAAAGGTGGTAAATAACATTCCTAATATGGAATGTTAGAGGGATTAGTACTTATGTCAAAATGAATCAAATTATATGCCTCTTGAATTCTAAAACAAGTTATCTACCGCTAAAATTCATAAATTCCTTAATAAATTTAGATAATAATTGGGACAGTACTCAGGACAATGACTTAATCGATCATTAGAGTCCCAAAGTCAAGCTTTCCTATTTATGCCAAAGAAAATTGAAAACAAAGAAGAAGTATAATTCAGAATTCCCCTTCCCCTCTTAGTTGGGGATGTACGCCTATTCATAGAGAATTTGGGCCATTGGATTTTGACATGTGACATTTATAGGAAATGGACGGTCAAGATTTTGCTGCTGTGACGCATTGTTTCTTTGACAAGTGGCATAATTTTTCTCTATATCTTTGAAATGGAATGGCACAATTGGACCAATCAGGGTTTGCCACGTGGTTGACTGGAGTATTCTTTTTAGATATTTTCTCAAGCTGCGATATCACCTTTCCTCAACTTGCTATAGCCCATCTTCATGAAGCTGCAATAACTCAATTTTCCACAACCTGAGATAGCTTGTTTTCATCAATCTATGATAGCTTAATAGTCCAAAGTGTGATGGCTTTGAATTTCATCAATTTATGATGGCTTTAACTTTATCATCTTGTGATAGATCCATTTCTTTAATCGTTCTCACCTTATCATAGCTTTACTTCATCAACTTGCGATAGCTTTATTTCATTAACTTACGGTAGCTCTAAAACATCAACTTGTGATAGTTCCTTTACACCAACTTGCGATGGCTCTCTGATATCAATTTGCAATAGCTTTATAAAATCAACTAGTGATAGATCTATAACATCAGCTTGTGATAGCTTCATAACATCAACTTATGATATCTCTCTAACATCAACTTGCGATTGCTTGTGATAACCTTATAACATCAACTTGCGATAGCTCTATAACATCGACTTACAATAGCTTATTAACGTCAACTTGTGATGACTTCTTTTCTTGACTTGTAATGGCTTTTAATTTCTTCAACATGTGATAACCTTTATAATACACCGTCCAACATTTGAAGAGCGTTACGTACTCTGTTCACTCTCAATGATTTCACACTTAAACAAGAGAAAGCAAAACAAATTGAAATCTTCCTCTCTCTATAATTATAAGGGTACTTCCGTTTTCTTCACAAGAATGAATGTTCTTAGATGCCTTTGAGTGATGTCATCTTTAAGTAGGTGTATCGAATACTTCGTAAGCACCTAGTCTACTAATCAGATATGTCATTATCCATTCTTGGAACACTTAACCATGAATATTTCAAATATAATATTATTTTAAATTGTGATAATTTTATCATGATTACAAATCATTGTAATTATTATCACATGGCATATCATTTAAGGATTTTCTATTAAAAATACTTAAATTAATTACTTAACTAATATATCACAATATGACAAGTATATAATAGAAAACAAATGACTTTTATTTCGAATGAGATGTTACTATAGAGCTAATAGTTTACATTATATTACAAAATTTCCCCTTGGGCATACCTTAACTCTCTCAATCTTCCACCTCCACTTGAAGCTAATTTTGAAATCTCAATCCCATCCCTTCGATAAGTTTTCCCAAAATATATCAAGCTAGTCCCTTTGTGAATGGATCTACTATGTTGTCATTAGTACCAACTCTATTTGTGACCACTTCTTTGCTACTGAAAACCCTCCCTTCTCAGGTGGAAATTTTGAAGAACGTGTATGGACTTATTGAAAGCTCTCGGTTCTTTCTTGATCTACACCATGATGTTGTTATCACAAAATAATGATAAGGGATTCTCAAACTTTGGGATCACCCCTAGCTCATACATAAACTTGCGCATCCAGACTGCTAGTTTAGCTGCTTCGTTGAAGGCAGTGTACTTGGCATCCATCATTGAATCAATTACTATTTCCTGCTTGGAACTTTTCCAACTGGTTGCTCCATCATTCAATGTAAATACATAACCAGACACTAATTTATAGTTATTGATATTATCTAAAGATTGGAATCTGTATACCCCTTCATAAAAAGGTCATAATTTCCATATATAAGGAATAAGTCTTTAATATTGCTAAAATGCTTAAGAATACATTTCATTGTTGTCCAATGTTTTTCTCCAGAATTAATTTGATATGGCTTACACATCCTAATGCATAAGCCACATTTAGTCTAGTACATAGCATAGAGCATATAATGGAACTGGTTGCAAATCCATAAGGTATCCTCTTTATACGTTCCTTCTCCTCGTCGGTACGAGGAGTTTCCTTCTTAGAAATGATGATTATAGATTACATATGAACATTTACATGCTTGGAATTCTCTATACTGACCATTATAGTATCTATGTATAGGGATTGGGATAATCCCCATAACCTTTTAAATCTGTCTCTTGATCTTGATACCAGATATATGGGTTTCTTCTTTGAAATCTTTCCTGGAGTAGTTTTTGGACCGTCATGCTTTCACTTTGTACAATGACGCAGTGTCATTCTAATAAGGATAAAATTATCAACATACAAGACTGTGAACAATATAACATTCCTTGTTCTTTTCAGTATACACACACTTTCTCTGTATTCTGATAAAATACAAACTATTTTATTAAGTTATTAAAACACTTATTCCAATTCATTTAAGCATATTGATGACCATATATTGATCTTAACAACTTGCGTGCCTTTCTTTTGCTCCCAGTGGCCTTTAAACCCTTAGACTGCAACATGTAAACAATTTCTTCTAAATCAACATTCAAAATCTTGTTTCCACATCCATTTTATAGTCATAGAACGCGGCTATAGCAAGCATAATCCAAATGTATTTAAACATATCTAGGGACGAAAATGTTTCGTCATAATCAAAGCCTTGAGTCTAACAAAATATTTCACGGCTAACCTCACTTTATAGGTCTCTACATTTTCATCTGCATATGGTCTTTTTCTTAAAAATTTACAGCCGATGGGTTTTATCCCTTTGAGAATGTCATTCAAAGTCCAAAAGTATTGTCATACATGGAATCCGTATTGAATTTTATAGCTTCAAGTCTGTAGAGTCTTTAACGTGTAATTCTTTTCAGAATATGATGTGAGTGTCATCTTCTAAGACAAGGTCCTCCTTCTTACCATCCACGAGAAATCCATAGTATCTCTCTAGTGTGAGATATTCCTTATTAGACATCTACTAAGTCGCATGTTTTCCTATAAGGGTGAATTTTCTTCTTTAACTAGTGCATCATCTATGTTAACTTCTCGAATCTCATCCAAGTCTATAGCTGTTGTTAATTTCTTTTGATAGTAATTCCTTTTTTCTAAATACAACATGTTGAGAAACAACAAACTTTTATTCCTGACTGTTTTAGAAAATATATCCAATAGAATTTTGGGATATCTTATAAATTTATACAGTGTTAATCTTGCCTTAATTTTGTTGGGGAAACATTCTTAATGTTCTCCATTCCAATATCTGAAGATGATACCCCAATATGCTGCAGTTATCTTGGAATTATCTTTTTCCAACAAAAAGGGATCAATTATTTTTTTCAATAGTCTAAGTAAAAAGACCAAATAAGTCATTCTTCCATTACATGTCAAAGTTCAACGTAGTACTCACCGATCTTTCGATGTAGGGGTAAAATAATAATTAGTACATAATAACATCATATTTTTGACATATGAAGATTCAGAACCCTTGCAGTCCCTCGGATTGATATTTAGATTAAGTAGCGAAATAAAAAGCTATCACTAATAATAATCTACCAATGTTCGCCCTTAGCATAGTCTCGGGAAATGTCCTAACTTCAACGATTATCCATCATTTGTATCCATATAACTCAACCTACTCAAATGAATACCCATGAGTTTATAGGAGGAACGATAAACAAAAGAGTCGGACATAACTCTGGTATGAATAGTATCATCTTCCATCAAAACTCCTTCGGTAGTGGGACTCATCGTTAAAGCACGAACTATATTTTTCCATACTAGCCTTGGATACCTAACACATATAAAATTATCATAATTTATATGTCTCATTAAAACAAATGTTATTTTAAATGTACATAATCATGTCTTGGTAAAACAACATATGAAACTACTTTCGATATAGTATTTCAGATGTACAATAATAAACCTGTGTTGATATACAAGTTTAAGTTCATCTACTTACGAAACTATCTATGACTTCATGCCTCGATAAGCAATACTTAAATTTCTAGGCCTCATTTGTTCATCCTTAAATAGTTTCATAAATTTTTAATCTTTAAGATTGAACCACACATGAGGGTTACATCTACTCTCGTGAAAGCGTTCATCCTACTTGGATGTCCCACATCCCTTCAGAAATGAGCATCCCTACTTACCCTCATAAGCTCCACCGAACCTGCATTACATAGTAGGCGCTCACTTTAAATCTTAAGTTATCTTAAATATCTGATACTCCACCTAATTATTTATTTTTTAGGTCTCGCATTTAGCTAGGAATTAAGCTTCGTTAGGCTCTGAGTCTATCATCAGACGGCTTAAGCCTCGGATCTATAAGTCTAAGCATCGACTCTCCGTCGATAGTTAATACGTCTCGGCAAGTCTACATTAGGGAAGCCTTGTTCAACTAGTTCTTAATATAAATTCTTTCAACAATCGCCTATACCATCATATCTCTTATGCTGCTCCATTAAAGTATTAGCTAAGGATTATCTAAGCATCACCACTAGAAAGCCTACCCTTGAAAATGTTGTGGAACCTTCAGAAATTCCTTCTTTGCATTTACTACGTTTTGCATCTGCTCTCACATTTTCTTAGTTCATTTTACTTAACACTCTACTTAGTCTTTCTTAGTTCATATTAAGTTTCAAGTGTCATACCCTTAGTACAACACCTATCAGACCTTCGGTAATTACCCTTGCACTTTGCCACATATACACACCTACCACTATCACCACATATATCGCCTCTATATTTGTTCTACCTCCATATTTTTCGGTTAGCTGCAATGCTTTTATATTACTTTATAGCACTTGTATAGGATCTTGTTCCAAATCATTTATTATACATTTAATATATATAATGCTCTTGGTAATCACATTATAAGTTTCGATAATGCATATTTTAAATCATTAATTCTTATAATAGTTTAATAAAATCCTAGAAAATTATTAAATATGTCCCATGTGCATTTTAACCAAAACTTCTATGTTTTAGCTGATTTCTCATGTTTTTCAAGTCATATGGTTCCTTTAAAATTCCATAAATAATTACTTAACCATGAAAAAATTCTCAAAATTAAAACCCATCGCCTGAACTACATTATGACCATCATATTAAGTTTCTATATCATCTAAAAATCAATAGAATACGGAATCATATATAAACATCATGGTAAAGCCATTTCAACCCATAACATTCATTAAACATTTTCCAATCATTTATAAGTGCTTAAGCGCACACTATCGTATTAATCATTGTTGAATTCAACATAGATAATAATGGTAAAATGAGAGTGATATTGCTTACCTAAACATTTTAATTAGCTTGGTCTTTAATTGCTTTAAGTTTCACTAGCTTTTACCTTCTTCTCTTTTATCCTCTAGGATGCCACCATTAATGAGTCTTATATTTTTTTATTTGGTTTTGTGAGCAGTGAATGAATGAATGAATAAAAGAAGTCATTTTCACTACCTCATAATGGGGCGGGTCATTGGCCCTTTTCTCATTTATTTCACTCTCTTAAGTTAAATTGCAACATAATAAGTAAATGTATGCCCAATTACTTATCGTGATAAATTATTACTTAAGTTAGTCTAACTAATAACAAGCAAATAAATGTCTCGTGGATATTTGCATTGTCATCATCTATTTTACTTCATAGGTTTTCTCATATAATTACTTAATTAAATTATTAACTCATTAATTTCATAATTAATTTTAGCTAATTTTCAATTGAAGACATGGGATGTTACTTTCATAATAGATGAGAAAATGGACCGTTCACATCATTAATTTTCTATAATTTCTTAATTAGACACTGTGTTTGCAAGAATCTCAAACCGTGTTGAAGAAGCTCGCAAACTCACCCAAATTTTGTTGCAAAAAGATGTACTTTTATTATTTGTTTACAAATGCATGTTCATATTTTAGTTTTTTTCTACTACTGAGGTTATTTATAAACTGAATTGATGGGTTTTAAGTAGCTCATATTTTAGTTTTTGTCAAGTTGCTGTCAAACCACTAATTCATTTAACTTTAATAAGAGGTGCACTTTTTTAAATATTACTATAGATCGGTAGTTGGTAAATTTTGACAAAAACTTAAGTTTTTTGCTTAGTAACTTGTGAATTCCCATTATAGTTTTAATACACACATAAGTAAACATTGTTTTTTGCACTTCAACGAAAATACCCATTTCGCAATTTGTAATAAGCCTTTAACAGCAATCATGCAACCGTCATAATATGCGAAATTTGTAACAGGATTAAAGCAGTTCACAAATGATTTAAACCAAGGGCTATTGTAATAAAGTCTTTTACAATTGTTTATGGCCATTGTAACAAAGTATTTAATAACTATTTCTAACAGTTGTTAAAAAATGCAAAATTAAATAAGTGTAAAGCATTTATGCAACAGTACCAGTAAATTAATACAATTTTACAGCTGAAACTAATATTATACTAATAACAACCAAAATCATCCACATTCACTAAAAATGACAAGAAAGATTCACATTCCAAAAATGCTAAAATGATTCATATATTCACACTATCCATGAAGTCTTAGCATAGTCACATTTTTCTATTATGTAACGAACTATTCACACTAGATCAATAGATAAACTCGTATGAAACCCAAGTAAAATACAATAATAATGATATTATCATATTTTTCTTTTATCTTTCAAGCACTTTTAGTGGATGATAATATCAAATATCAACTTCAAAGTGCTCCACGGCTTCTTTCTTCAAATCCTATAATGCCATCCAACTTGGATGAAGAATCTTGGGAGAATACTCCAAGCAAGAAATTTGATAAACTAAATGCATCTTACAATAAATTTTTCTACAAGTCAAAGACTCAAAGTTGATGTCCTCAATAATATGACATGTATATTTCATTTTTTTAACATGTAGAACCAATTCACTTTATATCAAATAATCAATTGAGTAATAACTCAAACATGTCCTAAAAAAATCGATTACACTCGTATTTATATCACCATAACCAAAAAATACACAAAAACCAATAAAAGAAAGCATTGAAGTGTACAGAAACTATACAGTTTTCAATCAGGTAACTGCATTTGTTATCATAAACAAGCCTAATCATTATGGCATACTATAGCTCTATAAGTTTTTTTTGAAGACCCAGAGAACCAAGCTTTGCTTATAAACTCTAGAGAAGTATGCACCGAACCCACAACACATACTTTAGTTAATTCACAAGGATATGTAGACAACTTTACAAGTTATATGTGGGAATACATAAGAAATGCATATCATAAGAGTTGCTGAAGTACCAAAAATGCTAACTTACACATTCTCAACATAAGGAAATTAATATGATGGTCAACAATAAAACTTAGTTATTTTATTCTTTTGGCGCAGTGTTATATTTAACCTATATACTCAACATGAATATAAAAAATTATAAAAAGGATCATCAACTAATTATTTAATGTGCAAAGTATCTAATATATTATAAAATGATGCATATTTTTTCAGTATACACCAAGTTGATAGTAGAGGTGGAGCCTTTGCGCAATGGTTGGTTCATCCACATGGAGATCGGACATCCAGGTTCAAGTCTGGAAACAGCCTCGTCATAATGCAAAGGAAATGTTGTGTACATTATCGACCTTCGCAGATCCCGCTATCATGCGAGAGCCTCATGTACTAGGTTCCACCTTCTTACATTGAGTTGATAGTAAGCTCGGTAATAATAATAAAAAAACTCTAACAAGTTAGCATTTCAAGCACATATAAAGCACCTAAAATGCCAAACTGCAAACTCAAAACTTCAAAAAAATCTAAATAGTAGTCATGGAGACTGGTTAAGGAAAAAGAAAAAGCTTCTCAAAACTGAGAAGGCAAAGAAGAATTATTACAACAATATATATATATGGAGCATATTTGTACACGAAGACACAATGGACAAAAGCTAACATTGGCTAGTATAGTAAGCTGTTTTGGCAATGGAGTTTCTATGCTTCTTATGGTTTTGGTCACCGAAAAAAATCATTTTTCGTGGTTCATCATCTGTCTCTGTCTTTGAAGATTTTACTGACGGAATTAATAAGGTAAATAAGTGAAATTGTGCATCATCATGGTGCTTGATATTACTAGGAATTTACAATGCTTGATATATTATGTGAATATATTTTTGATTACTGTTGGGCACATGCTTAAATGAAATTTGTAGACAGACATGATATAAATGTACAAGGTTTGTATTTTTTAGTCAATTTGATCTACCTAAAGTAAGTTTTCTACAAGTATGTAGGTGAATGCTTAAGTGAAAACTGTTAGTGTTTACGTGTATTGTGTATAAATCATTTTGTTCACCTCATTATTTCCATGCAAACCTATGTTGTACACTATGCTTTTGACCTTAACTTTTTTTTACATCAAGAAAATGTATGTAACTATAGAAATATGACCTAATAATGAAAACATGTTGAAAACATGGAGTTGAATGAGACAAGTGACATTAGTTGCAGATGAGGTTTCTCATTTATGCTTAACTGCGTTTTTGTTCCCTCAATTTAATGATATGTACAGGCTTTAAAACGTCACCTTTGATGTATGAATACAATATCCACGACTTCTCAAAACATTGTTAATATGTGACCTGGTACTAATGGACTCGTATACCAAAATGGCAAGAAAATGTTACTAAAAATTGATATTTGCTACCTAAAAAAATAATTCGAAAACTGAGTTGATTACTAATCTGATTAGTCCACGAGAACCTGACACTGTTTATTATAGCAGAAAAAAAGATTCTTTGCCAAAACTAAAAGTGCATGGGATACAGTAAGAACTAAGAACAATGTTGGTTGTTACACATGCCATATTTTGGAAGTAGTTGCTGCAGTCCACATCAGAATTTCATGGGTCATCACTACTGGAAGTAGTTGCTTCAGACCACATCAGAACTTCATGGGTCATCACTGTTGGCTTCACTAAGGCCATCCATAACTTGTACATGTAACAAGCAATAAGGAAGTCATTAGCGTTGCAGCCATCACACTATAGCTTGAAGAGAATACAAGAAGAAAAAAATGTGTGATTGTGAATAGTCCCACATTGTACAATATCTAAAACCATATTTATTTACATACAATGTTTGCTCAAAGTAGTTGTTCGAGTTATTTGATGTAGAAGATATAGACAATTCTACATCAAATAACTGGAGGTTGTATTTTTGGCAACATATCTAATCAAATGATTATCAATTGGGACGATCAATCATTGAGTACTCCAGCGCTAACATATACAATTAGAACATGCATACTAGTGAGTTGCACAGAGCTCAATGAACGTTTCACAACACAGCAGTAATCTATCATGGACCAAATTATTAGTATCTCCGTCTAAGGGATGCAGATATATCCCATAATTTGAAGTGCCATAATACAGAAATAAATTAATAATATAAATTTATTAAATAATGGAATTTAATTAGAAAAATTAATAAAGGGAACTTTGGTATACCAAAGTATAGGACAGTTAAATATGGTTAACTAAATGGACTAAGAGTAAGTGGAATAATTAAATTCGACCATAGATATATAAGAGTATAAATTTGAATGCCCAGATGAAATGGATCTTTTACTAGGGGAAATAAACTAAGGAGATTAGACAAGAAAGAATTTTTCCCTACACATATGTGTTTGTCTACACACATAGAGCTAAGATCAATAGCACTCTATATTTAGCATCATTTTGTAGCCTCCTGATATCAAACACAAATTTTTATTTAAATATTTGTTATTTCTCTCTCATGATATATAGGCCAAATATCTATATATAAAATTGTGGCTGATATCAGAGGGCTGTATATGGTACTAAATAAAAGGTGCTATTGATCCCAGCTTATACGCACACATCCATAACCATCTTCTTCTTGTTTATTCATTCTCTCTTTACTTTCAAAAACAAAACAAAACTCCACCAACCAAGATCGGCCACCAATACTAGAGATAAAAAGAGAAAATCAAAATTAAAGACCCAAGCTTTCATCCCTAAGGAGAAGAAGAAAATTTTAATCAAAATTTTCTAATCCATATGAGTAATCCTACCCTAATTATCTTCAAACCCGTTTAGGTTTGGAAATGATATTGTATTGATGTTTTAAATGAAGCTAAATATGTTTTGATTATAATAAACTAATTCTAATCATTTTTGGTATAAAATTACATCGTTGTTGATATGTTTATGGGTAAAACATGGGTTACTCAACTTCAGATGTTTTGAAAATTTAATAGATATGTTTAAAATTAAATTAGAAGTGGGTTTTAATTTTCACGGTTTTTGGATAAAGGAATAATGGCTATGAATTTTCTAAGTGGAAAATAGGCAACTTCGGGTACAAATTAACATTTTAAATTACTAAATTTAATATTTTGACCTAATTTTTTTATTAGAGGTACATTACGATGTTTTAGGATTTTGGTGAATTTTTAGGAGTTTTCCATCAGATGTTGATTTTTTATGTTTTTTTTATAATCCTACTCCGATGAGTAGAGCTAGGAGATACAAATGACCTGCCACATCCTTTTTAGCCAGCCCAACACAGAGCATCAATCTTCCAATTGCAATCTCGCTTTTTCAAGGGATAACTGCTTCATGTCTTGAGAGTTACACAACGCAGCTTACTAGGACACGAAACCGCGATGTCAAGCAACTTTAATTGTTCAATAATAGCTAAGCAGCCCCGACCAACCGAGCTATTCTAAATTAATTGGTAAAAGAAAATATACTTTAATTAATAAAATTAGTTAATGAAAATTATTAATGAAGGAAAAATCATGAAACGACCCGGAAATTTTCGAGCCCGAAAATTCCAGATAGTTAGAGAAAAGAAGAAAGAGATAGAAGAAGAATAGAAAAGAAACACACAGTCTCACATTCGCAGCGGATAAAATATAATATCAATAATAATAGTTATACCAAAGAAAACTGTATCTATCAATTTACATCGACATATCAGAGTTACAACAATTTTATACAACATTGGACATATACAATTTAACATGTCACAGATATATACGATATCATAGTGGAAACTCTCCATACCTCCCTGCCATCCAGCTCGCCTCCTGAGCTCCAGAACGTCCTTACCTGAAAATCTGTAATACTCGGTCTGACCCGAGCATTACATCAAAGTAACACCCGGGTCAGGCTGGAAACCAGCGTGAGTAACTCACATAACCTGTAATACTAAATTCAAATCATAAAGAATAAAACCCGGGTAACTCGTACTTTACTACGTGTTCATTACTTGATATGCTCAACACCTATTCACACACCAATTTATTAATTATTCTCTAATTTATTCATTCCACTTAAACACCCTTGATTCATTACATTTTTAATTACATATTTAATTATTTCAATACTTCTTTAATTAATTACCCTAACAAGTAATTTATCACATTGTAATTCATCCTTAATCCCTTGATTAATTAATTACTCTTTAATTAATTAATCAATCTTTTAATCAATTATATTAATTAATCCTTTGAGTAATATTTTCAAGTGATTAACCCTTAATCACTTCAATTCAATTACTTCCATAAGTAATTTTCTAACAATTACTTCCATTAATAATCCCCAAATCACTTCTATTAAGTAATCATCTTTTAATTAATCACCTTCATTAATTTTCCATTAATTATCACATAAATTAATTATCAATCCTTCAGTTATTTATCTAAGTAATTAATCATTAATTACCTTTCTTAATTACTTTTAGAGAGTAATTATCCTTCTTATTTGATTACATTTAGTAATTACACCTTTATTACTTACACTAAGTAATTTAATTAATTACATTAAATAAGTAATCTATAATCAATTTTCAAGTTTATCCTTAATTAATTAAACCAATTTATTTCCTAATTTAATTAGTCATCTCTTAACCACTAGTTAATGATCCCAACATTAACTACCCATTAATTACTTTCACTAAGTAATTAATTGTTTCACTAAGTAATTAATCTTTTAAATCAATCATATCATCAATTAATGGCCAACTAATTACATTCAGTTATTAACCTTATCTCTTAATTGCTCTCATTAAGTGATTATTCTCTAAATTAATTACCTTTTTTGTAATTATTCCTTTGATTGTTATCATTAAACTTCCATTTGAAAACATTTTGCAAATTTATTTCCTTATATAGAGATTTGAGACATTTTGATAACAATTCAAAACATTAGCCTTTAATAATAAGAACTCTGAAACTTATTCGGACTTGATTAATGATTACTTATTCCTTTAAATCTTAGTTAAACATTCCATTAAACCATTTACTTTAAATATATTTAAAACTTAGTTAACATTCTCATTTAAAAACCCGTTTATTTCAAATACACATCATTTATTAACCTTAAAACTTTTCAAAACTTTAAAACTTGTTTGCCAATATTTTGCTTTATCTTTCACTTTGTTTTTCTTTACTTAAATAAAAAACAATCTGGTACAAGTTTCATTTTTAAAACCTGCAATTGATTTTACTTTAACTTTAAACCTGTATTTTAAAACTGGAATAGATTCTCGCCTAAAACAGGAAGCTATCACATTACAACCCGAGCATCTTCCCGAAATTCCCGAGTTTCTCTCTGCCATGAACTAACGCAAGAACGACCCCGAGCTTCCACTTAAGCCTATCATCCCAAGCACTACGTGCACACGGTGCACGTTCACCAAGGACTTCGACCTCCGGTGGTCATCTCGGCATCACACTACAGTCACTCGAACCCATGCGAACTCACATTCGAACCCAGATCGATCGAAACTAAGCGAATCGAAAAATGAGGTATCTCGACCCAACAGGAAAACCACCATGTCCAAAAACTCTCGTCGTCCCAACGCCTCCGGTCACGAGACCACTGGCCCACTTCATCCAAGCTACATCACATCTTCAAGCAGCCACTCCCACCATTGCGACCCTCTCCGATCACGTCACGATCTCGTTCGAGCCCTGGAAAAGTCGACAACCAAAATAACACTGCAAGCCCTAGTTTGATTTCGCCGTGCCCTTCCAATCACCATAAAAATTTCCTAGCATTTTTCCTGTAATTAATGACTTATCAATCACCTTCAGGTCCAATCCCAGCAACCTTAACCACGCTGATCGACAGCAAATGACTAAAACCAAGAATCTGAACAACTTGAGATAGCTCATCACTGACGTACATAAAAATCGTGAATTCCATATTAAAATTTCCCATTAAAGACTTGAATCGGATTCTAGAATCAAAACTAGAATTCTAAATATTCGATTTTGGCTTAATTTTGAACAGACTTGATATTTTTTTCTGCTTTTAAAACAAATACCTCACATATTTATTTGAAAGTATTTGTAAAATTTAACTTATATCCTTACAATCATTTCCTCTTTTAAGATCAAGGTTAAAATTTGATTTGTTTAAGAGGTATGATTTATTTAAAATTTGGGCCTATTATTTTTAATAGAGAAGATGTAGATACACATAATCTCATAGATACACAGACATATAATAATTTACAACATGAATTTATAGTCAAAAGTTTGTAAATCATATATACATCCACGCATTCTTATTCAATCCAGTTAGAATCACAAAATTTTAAAACTGTTTTAAAAGTTTACTCACCTATTTAGCATAGAACAGAGAACAACTTCAGGAAGCTGTAAGCTTGATTCCCTTTCATCCTTCTTTACTTTGTTTAATTGAGATGTTATTTTAATTTCTGAATTCATTATTTTCAATAACAAAACTGCTCAAGATTTTAATTCATGCAATTGAAATGTTTGAGTTTCTGATAAAAAAAGGGTTTTCACTGACATTTTTTTTTGGAAATATTTACATGGTAATTTACTTGAATCAAATTTTTATATTTCAAGAATGTTACACATACAAGCAAACTATGTTCATAGATTAAGGATAAAAATCACTTAAGTGAAAGGTTGAGTTTTAAAATCAGGATTTCAAACCTATATGGTTTAAACAGAGACATGCAATCCTGTTTCAGGCCTAAACACTTATATAATCCCCCATTTGTATACACGAATCATTTTTAAACACATGCATAATAAAAATTCTGGTCATAATTCGATGATTCTTCACATGCCAATTCAATATGTAACAGAATCTAAGAATTTGCTCACCTGCTTTTGGGTTTTGGAACAGAAGAGGTTTGATAAATATTTAATTTGATCTACATGCTTGTTTGATTGCTTGATGTTTAGAAACTTGAATTTATTTGCTTTGAAAACTTGATTGCTTCTTACTTGTTTTGTCCTTTGATCTTGATCTTGCATCTTCAGTTTTTTTTTAAAAAAATTACTTTAAGCATGTGTTTGCTTTGATCTGCCCAAGTTTTTGTGAATTTTCTTACCGATTGAAAAAGTTTTGAAAGAGGATGTGTTGATGAAATTATTGCTTTAGTATATGATTAAAAGAAAAACAAGAAAATTTAAAAGAAATGTTAAGAAAATTGTGACACTTGTAACAAATCCTTACACTTGTCATTAATATTAGTTAATCACCCTACATTTGTTACTAAAATGTATTAACATGTTTACACATGTTACTTAAGTATTTTTAATAATTTTTTTTTCTAAATGTTAATATAAACCTACTTACCTAATTTACTAAATTAATAACTTCTTACATATGTATATATAAATTTATTTTTTTAAAGAAAATAATATAAAACTAATTATAATACAAATAAATTCTTGTACATATTTTTTTTATATTTATCGTGTTTTTCTTTTTAAGTTAAATACTTCTTATATATATATATATATATATTTAATGACTTACTATTGAATTCATCGCTTTCATTCAATAGTTCCAAATTCACCTATATATATCCGTACATCCTAAAATGTCAACTTTTATTTGTTTAATTCAAATAAAATTAGTAACTTCATAGTTAAAAATCAGTTAATTATCCAATTAACTGTTATTCAAAAACTGGGTTATTACATTCCTTCCCCCTTTGAATCTTTTCGTCCTCGAAAAGGAACGAAGCCAAAACTTATTTAATACTTAAAATCAGATAAATCATTTTAAAATACTTTAAAAAAAATCGATATAATATTTACAAAATAGTTTTATAAAAATACTTTTACAACTCGATGTTTCAATAAGTCCATCCTTGTTCTTACAGAAATTCGGTCATATGTTGATCAGGTGTAAGACTGAAAATCTATAAGTACTTAGCAGACCCGTTTCAACACCAGTGAAAATACTTGAAAATAATTTTATTGAAAATTTAGAAAACAGTTTTTGAAAATAGAGGATATATCTTTGGTGAGAATGCTCTGGAAATCATCACCCCCATCCATTGTCACAGTTACATTCCAGGGTTACGTTACCGTCGCAGCAAAAGTCCATGTAACTGCAGGCTCTCCGCGGCCTCTCGATTACGCCATGGAACCCACACAACAGATCACAGTTACATCCAGGGTTACGTTGCCGTCACAGCAAAAATCCATGTAACTGCAGGCTCTCAGCGGCCTCTGATTTTCGCTGTCGAAATGAAACTTCTTTACTCCTACATAGGTCGCAGTCTACCGATATAAAATCAAACGCAGACTGTTGGCTCTCAGCGGCACACACAACTTTCGCTATGTTATACCATAGGCCGCAGTTACATCCTGGGTTACGTTGCCATCGCAGCAAAAGTCCATGTAACTGTTGGCTCTCAGCGGCACACACGACTTTCGCTATGGTATACTCAACTCATAATCTCCAGGAACTAGTTTTGTCCGGACTCCTCACAGGATCAACTTTAGAACCCCCCCTTGGGGCTCAAGGCAGCACCATCTAGTGGTACTCCTGAGAAGTTCATTTCAAGGAAGCACCTTTTTCCCCAGAGCCATCATCAAAACATTTTATACTATACATATATAGTATCTTCAAATCATACACCTAGTATGATCTCATACAAAGCTCCTTTACACAAAATCGATTATTCCAAAATCGATAATTCTCAAACTAGGCTTTTCCAAATTTTCATATTGATTTTTACCCAAAAATCAAAAGCCTTTTCCAAATCCAAAGGTTCCCAAAACCCTTTTTCCAAAATCCTCATATGATCCTTTATATATATATTCAGATATATAAAATCTTTTAAAACTTTGGATCATTTCAAACTTGTATAAAACTCCTTTTATACTTCAAAACATTTCCAAAAACCCTTTTCTTCTGGCAAAAGATTCAATAAGGGGAGTTTTATCTTATGTAACCAAGATATATAACTTTATTTATCCAAAATCAAATATTCAAATTTGATTACTCCTTTCTATATCAATTTTGTTCAAATCCGTACGATATACACATATCATTCATACGCAATACCAATCTGATCGCTCACTCGATCACACAATTTCACTTCCGAACTAGTATCGTCCACCCGACTTCCTAGTTCGGACTCAGATCTGGTTTCTTGATCAGAAACCGTCATTCTCCCTGCATAGTCATAACTATGATAGAGAACATCCAGAACCAATCAACAATCCATATCCAGCTTCGCCGTCGAAAATCGAGTGAAAAATCCCACTCGGATCGATATAACTATCTCGAAATTTTATGCTCGAATTTGGATCAAATCATTATGCGAATAGAATAACATACGCACACCCTACGTATTTATCTTTATTGGTTATTCGCCAAATCAATTCTATTTCTATTCACATCCACTTTGATTTTCATTCACTTACTCACAATTACTACAATCCATTTGGATTATCACCTCTATTCTTATCTCGATTAGGTATTCAACCAATAACAGTTTAAACTCTGTCCAGTTTAAATTTAGAAAATAGCTTGAAATGTTAAAAATAGATAAGTCGTTGAAAAATAATTACTAGTTTGTAAAATGGTTGTAAAATAGTTAGGTAGTTGTAAAATAGTTGGAAAATTGTTAAATAATTCCAAAAATAACTGTATAACAAGTATAAGATAGTTTGGCCTTTAAAAGAAAGATTGTATATATAATGAATAGCTTGGAGAAAATAGGTTTATATTAAAACAATTTACAAATAGTCCAGAGTCAAAACTGCTCACTTCCCAATTTCCACTCTCATCAATTCAATTTAAATTTCCTTTTCCATTTAAATTGACCCAATTCAAATTTTAAATAACTTCAATTTCCATTGAAATTGATTCAACCCCAATTCAAGTTGAATTCCTCAGTTCTTTCCAAATTTAACTTTATTCAACCTTTATCTCAAATTTTACTAATTCAAATAAATTTCAATTGAACTAGTTCCAATTTCAATTCATTTCAACTCCAGATTAGATTAATCCCAATTTCAAACTCCATTTCCAAATCAAGTTGAATTATTCTTGATTTCCTCCCAAATTTAATTCAAATTCCATTTGAATTTAAAACTATTCAACTTTAATTACAATTCCAAATTATTCAAATAAATTTGGAATAATTTCAAATTTTAAATTTAAACCATCTCGAATTATATAAATTCGAGTTAATACTTCAAATGTTGATTTAATTCCTTTAAATCAATTTACCTTTTTATCCCAACAATGGATTACCATACTCCATTTCTCATTCATTTAAACAAATCCAATTCACAACTTAAATATTTTTAACAACAATAGAATGATATCATCTAATTCATCTTAAAACATCCATCAATTTATAATTTCCAGATCTCAAACCCATTTTGAGATCACACAAACTCCCAATTCAGATTAACCATTTAACTCCCCAAATTAAATTCCAATTCCATCTTGAAATTCCCAAATCATGTTGATCATTCCAACTTATTTAACTTTTTCCCAAGTTAAACTCAATTCACTTAATCCAATCAACCTTACCCTATTTGAACTTCCTTTTCAAATTTTAAACTTCACATAAATAATCTTCCCACTTATTAAGTTCAAAAACTTTCACTTTGGGTATCATATCTCATTCCAAATTTAAAACTCAATTTTTTAGAGTTTATCTCAAACCATCTTTGATATTTAAGTATACCCACACATATACATATTTACCTCTTGGCTTACCAAGCCAAATTTTAAAATTTAAAACACCTTTGGTTTTTAATTCAAACAAAGTTCTTTTAAATTTTCAAACAACTCTTGTTTGAAATAGAACCATTTCATTCAATATATTAAATAACATCTCTTATTCTAAAATAAAATCATATTCAAAATATTATCTCCTTTATCATTTTGAAACCAATTTCATATGTTCAAATTTAGAATTCAGAAATTCACAGTTGGAAACCCACTTTAATTTACATCCTTCCTAATTTACATGTTACTCTCAACAAATGGTTACTTACTTAACCATTTATGATAATATACAAGATTATCATATCTTAAACCATCCATTATCATCTTATTCTGAAATACTTCTCCAATTCAAGATTTCAATTTTAGTTTGAATTCCATTTCAAACTTATCTTTATTTAATTTCAGTTTGGTTGTATTACATTACTTCTTAATTTGATTCCAATAATTTAACAACCAATTACCTAATATTTATTAGGAAGAAATATTGCTTTATATATCAAAATATAATCTTGTATAAAACCATTTAAAATCTTTATATAAGAAAATAACAAGTACGCTCTCTCATATATATATATATATATATACACTTAACTCATTCTAGGGTACCACTTACCCTATCCTTAATGAGTAATCCCAACAGAGCTAAGGTTCTCGCTTGACCTTCAGCTCTGATACCAAATGAAACGACCCGGAAATTTTCGAGCCAGAAAATTCCAGATAGTTAGAGAAAATAAGAAAGAGATAGAAGAAAAACAGAAAAGAAACACACAATCTCACATTCGCAGCGGATAAAATATAATATCAATAGTAATAGTTATACCAAAGAAAACTGTATCTATCAATTTACATCGACATATCAGAGTTACAACAATTTTATACAACATTGGACAGATACAATTTAACATGTCACAGATATATACGATATCATAGTGGAAACTCTCCATACGTCCCTGCCATCCAGCTCGCCTCCTGAGCTCCAGAACGTCCTTACCTGAAAATCTGTAATACTCGGTCTGACCGGAGCATTACATCAAAGTAACATCCGGGTCAGGCTGGAAACCAGCATGAGTAACTCACATAACCTATAATACTAAATTCAAATCATAAATAATAAAACCCGGGTAACTCGTACTTTACTACGTGTTCATTACTTGATATGCTCAACACCTATTCACACACCAATTTATTAATTATTCTCTAATTTATTCATTCCACTTAAACACCCTTGATTCATTACATTTTTAATTACATATTTAATTATTTCAATACTTCTTTAATTAATTACCCTAACAAGTAATTTATCACATTGTAATTCATCCTTAATCCCTTGATTAATTAATTACTCTTTAATTAATTAATCAATCTTTTAATCAATTATATTAATTAATCCTTTGAGTAATATTTTCAAGTGAATAACCCTTAATCACTTCAATTCAATTACTTCCATAAGAAATTTTCGAACAATTACTTCCATTAATAATCCCCAAATCACTTCTATTAAGTAATTATCTTTTAATTAATCACCTTCATTAATTTTCCATTAATTATCACATAAATTAATTATCAATCCTTTAATTATTTATCTAAGTAATTAATCCTTAATTACCTTTCTTAATTACTTTTAGAGAGTAATTATCCTTCTTATTTGATTACATTTAGTAATTACACCTTTATTACTTATACTAAGTAATTTACTTAATTAATTACATTAAATAAGTAATCTATAATCAATTTTCAAGTTTATCCTTAATTAATTAAACCAATTTATTTCCTAAATTAATTAGTCATCTCTTAACCACTAGTTAATGATCCCAACATTAACTACCCATTAATTACTTTCACTAAGTAATTAATTGTTTCACTAAGTAATTAATCTTTTAAATCAATCATATCATCAATTAATGCCCAATTATTACATTCAGTTATTAACCTTATCTCTTAATTGCTCTCATTAAGTGATTATTCTCTAAATTAATTACCTTTTTGTAATTATCCCTTTGATTGTTATCATTAAACTTCCATTTGAAAACATTTTGCAAATTTATTTTCTTATATAGAGATTTGAAACATTTTGATAACAATTCAAAACATTAGCCTTTAATAATAAGAACTCTGAAACTTATTCGGACTTGATTAATGATTTCTTATTCCTTTAAATATTAATTAAACATTCCATTAAACCATTTACTTTAAATATATTTAAAACTTAGTTAAACATTCTCATTTAAAAACCCGTTTATTTCAAATACACATCATTTATTAACCTTAAAACTTTTCAAAACTTTAAAACTTGTTTGCCAATATTTTGCTTTATCTTTCACTTTGTTTTTCTTTACTTAAATCAAAAACAATCTGGTACAAGTTTCATTTTTAAAATCTGCAATTGATTTTACTTTAACTTTAAACCTGTATTTTAAAACTGGAATAGATTCTCGCCTAAAATAGGAAGCTATCACATTACAACCCGAGCATCTTCCCAAAATTCTCGAGTCTCTCTCTGCCACGAACTAACGCAAGAACGACCCCGAGCTTCCACTTAAGCCTATCATCCCAGGCACGACGTGCACACGGTGCACGTTCACCAACGACTTCAACCTCCAGTGGTCATCTCGGCATCACACTACAGTCACTCGAACCCATGCGAACTCACATTCGAACCCCGATCGATCGAAACTAAGCGAATCGAAAAATGAGGTATCTCGACCCAACAGGAAAACCACCATGGCCAAAAACTCTCGTCGTCCCAACGCCTCCGGCCACGAGACCACTGGCCTACTTCATCCAAGCTACATCACATCTTCAAGCAGCCACTCCCACCATTGCGACCCTCTCCGATCACGTCACGATCTCGTTCGAGTCCTGGAAAAGTCGACAACCGAAATAACACTGCAAGCCCTAGTTTGATTTCGCCGTGCCCTTCCAATCACCATAAAAATTTCCTAGCATTTTTCCTGTAATTAATGACTTATCAATCACCTTCAGGTCCAATCCCAGCAACCTTAACCACGCCGATCGACAGCAAATGACTAAAACCAAGAATCTGAACAACTTGAGATAGCTCATCACTGACGTACATAAAAATCATGAATTCCATATTAAAATTTCCCATTTACAGACTTGAATCAGATTCTAGAATCAAAACTAGAATTCTAAACATTCAATTTTGGCTTAATTTTGAACAGACTTGATATTTTTTTCTGTTTTTTAAAACAAATACCTCACATATTTATTTGAAAGTATTTGTAAAATTTAACTTATATCCTTACAATCATTTCCTCTTTTAAGATCAAGGTTAAAATTTGATTTGTTTAAGAGGTATGATTTATTTAAAATTTGGGCCTATTATTTTTAATAGAGAAGATGTAGATACACATAATCTCATAGATACACAGACATATAATAATTTCCAACATGAATTTACAGTCAACAGTTTGTAAATCATATATACATCCACGCATTCTTATTCAATCCAGTTAGAATCACAAAATTTTAAAACTGTTTTAAAAGTTTACTCACCTATTTAGCAGAGAACAGAGAACAACTTCAGGAAGCTGTAAGCTTGATTCCCTTTGATCCTTCTTTACTTTGTTTAATTGAGATGTTATTTTAATTTCTAAATCCATTATTTTCAATAACAAAACTGCTCAAGATTTTAATTCATGCAATTGAAATGTTTGAGTTTCTGATAAAAAAAGGGTTTTCACTGACATTTGTTTTTGAAATATTTACATGGTAATTTACTTGAATCAAATTTTTATATTTCAAGGAAATGTTACACATACAAGCAAACTATGTTCAAAGGTCAAGGATAAAAATCACTTAAGTGAAAGGTTGAGTTTTAAAATAAGGATTTCAAACCTGTATGGTTTAACCAGAGACATGCAATCCTGTTTCAGGCCTAAACACTTATATAATCCCCCATTTGTATACACGAATCATTTTTAAACACATGCATAATAAAAATTCTGGTCATACTTCGATGATTCTTCACATGCCAATTCAATATGTAACAGAATCTAAGAATTTACTCACCTGCTTTTGGGTTTTGGAACAGAAGAGGTTTGATAAATATTTAAATTGATCTGCATGCTTGTTTGATTGCTTGATGTTTAGAAACTTGAATTTATTTTCTTTGAAAACTTGATTGCTTCAGGTAACTGTCTTATCCTTTGATCTTGATCTTGCATCTTCAATTTTTTTTTTCAAAATTACTTTGAGCATGTGTTTGCTTTGATCTGCCCAAGTTTTTGTGAGTTTGCTTACTGATTGAAAAAGATTTGAAAGAGGATGTGTAGATGAAATTATAGCTTTAGTATATGATTAAAAGAAAAACAAGAAAATTTAAAAGAAATGTTAAGAAAATTGTGACACTTGTAACAAATCCTTACACTTGTCATTAATATTAGTTAATCACCCTACATTTGTTACTAAGATGTATTAACATGTTTACACATGTTACTTAAGTATTTTTAATAATTTTTTTTCTAAATGTTAATATAAACCTACTTACCTAATTTACTAAATTAATAACTTCTTACATATGTAAATATAAATTTATTTTTTTAAAGAAAATAATATAAAACTAATTATAATACAAATAAATTCTTGTACATTTTTTTATATTTATCATGTTTTTCTTTTTAAGTTAAATACTTCTTATATATATATATATTTAACGACTTACTATTGAATTCATCACTTTAATTCAATAGTTCCAAATTCACCTATATATATCCGTACATCCTAAAATGTCAACTTTTATTTGTTTAATTCAAATAAAATTAGTAACTTCATAGTTAAAAATCAGTTAATTATCCAATTAACTGTTATTCAAAAACTAAGTTATTACAAATCAAGAGGCATGATTTTTGGCTACGACCATAGAATTAGATTACAAATTAGAAGTAACCACTGAAAAAATAAAAAATGCACATATTTGGTCAAAAGTAGTTACTTTATAATGGAAAATATCAGTTTTCCATTTAATTATGGATTTACCAATTGTGACTTACGATCGGCTTTAAGTACGCGCAAGATAACCTTTGAGGTAGACTTACGATAACACTTAAGCAGACTTATGATAACATTTAAGTCCGACTAACGGTAACCCTTGCTTTGGCTTATGAAAGCTCAACACCTTGATTCACGATAGCTCATATTTGCGATCCGTTATAGGTTTAAAATAGACTAAAGATAGCCTAAGATTGTGACGCACAATATTTTTAAAGGCGTGATAGCTTTTGATGTGCGGTATGTTTAGAGGCATGATAGTTTTTAACTTAAAAGAGCTTTAAAGGCACGATAATTGTTAATGCATGACAACTTTAGAGGTGCGATAGTCTTAGAGTTACGATTGCTATTCAAGCATAGCTATGGGATAATGGGTGTTATAGCTATTATACTACAAAGCAAATATTGTTAGATTCCTTAAATAAATAAGTGAATTTTTAGGTAATATTTTGGAAGCTAGTTTCCAAGGTGTTTAATTGAAATTTTATAGGGAAGGAATTTAGAAGGACAATAATAAGTCAAAATTGTAATAACATATTGAAAATGAGGAAAATGATAAGGGTATTACTTTAAAAAGATAGACAAAAATGTTTTATCTAAAGAATTGAAAGGTATAAATGTAATATAAAGATCTAAATAGCGTGTATAGTACACAAATTAATAAATGAAAGAAATGGATCGTACCGATATTTGAAAATGTACCCACTCATGGGGTCATTGAATGGCCAGAAGCCAAAGCCTAGGGAATTCTATATCCAATGATATAAGACAGAGTGCCAAGAAATGGAAAGTATTTAGCGTAAAATTAGGTAAAGTCAAACTCTAGTCTGGTTTTATGGAGGGTGCTAAGACATCATAATGGATGTAACAAATGAATTCACAATGTGAACGAGTGTTTTGAGACCTAAGATGTACAATTGTCATTTATTAAGGACACCTGCTAGAATGTATTCAGGGTGCTTGTATTTAATGTTTTATGATAGTAATGGTGAATCCAGTTAGTATGGCCCCATGGTTGAACGAATGGTCATTTCCTCGGTGAAGTTATTTGAGTATAAGATAAATTAGTGATATAAAGACCTAAGGAGGTAACCACTAAATAAAGTTAAAGACAACTTCAATGCTAACACCTAAATAATAATTTAGGTGATGCTTGTGAATGCGATTGATGATTGTATGACACGGTTCATAACAAATTGGTGGTAAGTATATGGTACACTTAAACTGAAAGGGATGAATATACATATGGCATCATTCATGAATGTATGCTAAGTATAGGGTATGCTTATGTTTGAAATGTCACCATATATATATATATATGTATGTTCATGATGTGATGATTGTTTACATGAATTGATGTAATTGCTATTGTTGAATCAGTGATGGAAAATTTGTTCCGTGCTTTAGTGGTATGGTCTCACTATATGATATTCTTATGGTGTATTACTCATACCAGTCCAAGTCATGTTTTGTTATTGTTTTTTCCATAAATATACGGATCTCATTTAAGTAGGTTGGATTTGTAGATTCGACAAGTTACTTTTGGAAGACAAATAAAAAGTCAAAGACGAAGCAGGAGATTTAGCTAATAATAAAGTTTTTTTAATTACATTGTAAAATCAAGGTATAAAACCTGTTAACGGTTCGTGTCGACATATTCATATGTCAGGGACATTGTTATTTATGTTAATTAAATTTTACACATATGTGGGCATGTTTCAAACTTTTGAAAATGTAAAGACAACTGTATGTAATGAAATTTATGTACCTGCTTTGTTTACTTAATATTGTTGGAAAAAATAATAATTACATTTTGCTGCTTGAAAATAATTATAGTGATGACTGTAGCAGCATCAGCATTCATTTTCGAGACTCGAAGAAGGGCATGTTATAACATGGTATCAAAGCTTAGGTTAGAGGACCCTTAAGTAAAACAAAGCTAAGTAGTGATCAAGGTAAATCAGGATAGTTAAAATTTAACACCTTAGGAGGGTATATGTTATATATATTCTTGTATTTTAATATATATGTATATATTTCCCTTTCCTATTGTTCCCACTCTTTTTACTTTCATTTCTTACTAACCCTTTCTTACACAAAAAGCACGAATGGAAACTCGACATGGACGTTTGGTGTTAGGAGGTTCTAGGACTAATGCTAGTAAAGGAACTACAAGTACTTAAACGAATGGCTAAGGAGTGGACGTAGCTTTGGAAGTTAATAGTGAAGCTAGTACTCAGATGCCTGCCCCAAATGCTAGCAAAATGGATATTACTGCTCTTTTCCCCTAGTTTATAATGGTGATGCAACAGCTAGCTGAAGTTGTTGTGCTAAGGTCAGTGGTAGTTCAAGTAGGAGAATTTTTCTAGATAAACCAATACTAGAAATATTTTGGAGGAAGTGTGTTTGCAGGAATGGAGCCATCTTTGGAAGTGTTGAATTGGATGAAGTTGTATGAGCATATTTTTGGAGGAAGGGATGTAATGATGCTTAGAAGAGGAGGTTGGCTTTCCGTCAGCTTTAAGAAGACGCACTGGACTTAAAGCAAGGCGAGATGATTTTGGCAGAGTATATTAAGCATTTTAATGCTTTATTGAAGTTGAAAGGGAGCATATTAGGACTCCAATAAAGAAAAATGAGAATTTCATAGATGGTTTTGAGGGAAGGTTTGAATCATAAGGTGATAGAGCATTTGGTGTCTCATTTCGACTTAATATTAGAAATGACAAGAAGGTACAACCACTTGTACCAAGAAAAGAACAAAATTGATGTTAAGGACAAGGTGGGGGCAGAAGAAGAGATTCAACTCATATAAGAAGGGGATTAAGAACTGATAGAGTTATTGATATGTCCTAGAGGCAATTCTGTAATTTTTTCATATATATGACTCTATAACCAAATCTTATTTATAATAGGTATTTTAATTTCTATAAATGGTATCTTATATAATGATATAACCAATCACATAAATAAATCTGAATTATACAAAAATATAAATTTCTTAAATGATATGTTATGTGATAATAATTACAAGGAGTTGTAATCGTGAGAAATTTATCACAAAATTTAATAACATATTGTTTTAAATATTCCTAGTCAAGGTGTTACAATAAAGGACATTGATATATCTGTTGAGACCAGAGCACACATTGATCTCCAAATGTTGGTCAGTGTAATACTTATGGTTGTTGAAGACACAAAAAGGTTATATACTGATAGTTATTAGATAACTACAAATGACTCATCCAAAGGTTTCCTATTGGTTAATAATTTATTAACTAGGTCAAATGACAAATATCAAACCGACAGCATTACACAGTTCTCTCAAATTGAGAAAGTTATTGAACTTTAATGTGGAAACTGCACTTTGATTTTAGTTAAATTGTGGCAACGTGTCCACCGAATGACTACTGTTAGATCCGAGTTAATACATTGAAAGCGAAAGACTATTCCGTAGAGAACTCATCTAACTCAATTGTACGAGATTAGTATTATGGTCACCTGTAGTCAACTCAATGTCTAAATCTCTGGCTATAATAGTACGTTAATAATAATGTTATCATTGAACCAAGGATTTTGTTTTAAGCGCTAGTTATACAATATGGACAATATTGAAATTTTAACCAAAACCAAATTTCATTAGCTCTAAAGTAATATAGTATTGACGAAAAGAATTGATGTAAATAATCATTGCGAAAAGGTACCATCTAAAATTTTAAAAATGGATTTTTCCAATGAGATTTGTAAGAATTAAGTAAAAATGTTACACCACTGGCTAAGGTGACATGTGAACATTACTATGTAAGTTGTTCAAAGTATTAATTGCTGGCTAAATTCATAACGGTAGGTCACACAACCGACTACATTCATTCTTCGAAACATGGTTGATTTAATTGATTTATTCTAGTTATAAATTAATTAAATTAATATCTATGAAATATTAATTATCATTATATTTATGGTTTTGGGAGTGTTTTACTAAAATGGAGCTGCCTCTTGAAATTTTTGGGATGCTAATAGTAATTTATTGGGTGTATGTATAAAAGTTATATATGTACATATGGATATATGATATTGATGAAGGTTTATACTAGATTTAAATTAAATAAATTGCTAATAGGGTTGAATGATTTTATGGTCGATAAAGAGCCCATGTTTGACCAACTAAAAGTGGGCAAAAGGAGAGGCTTGAGATTTTGAAATTTTATGAGAAAATTATGTTAATATTTTTGTATCCTATTTTCATTATAAAGTCAAATCTAAGTCACTTGTTTTTGAACTAATTTCCCCCCCCCCTCTCCATTTGTTTTAGCTGCAAGCTCCTCTCTCCTCTCTCTTTTAATTCCTCAAACACATATATTCAATCAAACGTAATTAATCTGGTGTTTGTACAACTATCTCTTTTAAATAAAGGTACAGATATGAGAGGTCCAAGGAGTCTGATTAGATCGAAGTGTGAATTAAAAAGCTATGCATCTCTAGGTATACTCTTGTTTACATTATATGATATTTAGTGCTTAACTATATGTAAATATATTACCACTTATTTATATATATCATGATCAATTGATATGTTTTTTTAATTGCTTGACTATTTATTGATTGTGTAAATTAAATCCAATACACATTTGTATACACTCAAATTATAAATAAACATGTGTGTGTATATGTATATAAATGTATGTACGTATGTAAATTATTTTTGACTTCATAATTTGTTTATATACAAACAAATTCGGTGTAAAAATACATTTTGTACTTATTTAGAGCATTGTTTATATATTAATTTTCTTATATAAACATTAAACTTAAAAAATAAATAAACAATTTGTGTGTGAGCGCGCGCTTCGACAATGGAATAAATTTAACTGAAAATATATTTATTTTATATTCTTAAATATGCTATATTAAAACAAAACTAATTTTGATTTTGAACATGCACAAACACAAAGATATATACGACGTATGTAAAAAAATGGCGAAAGCAGTTATAAGCTCTGGTGATTCAGAAAGAAAGAAGGGCGACTCGGACAAAACTGGAGATTGTGGCGTTCAAGACACTTCAACACAAAAAGAAACGAATAATACAAAGACATACAAGAATGCTGCAACATCATGAATACAAAATCAAGCAATTAATTTGAAATATTTTACGCCAAGAAAGGAGATTTCATCATATTATGCATTGTTTCTTGATGAAGTACTTAAAAGATCAAAATTCAAATGGATAAATACATTCATTTGTTCAGTTTATGGTTGCAAGCCTACATACAATTAATTCAAGAATTACATTTATCGCATCTGGAAGCCAAAAGCACTATTTGAATTGGAAGTCCACTCAAGCAACTTTCTCATCCATTTTACAAATGCCTTTGATCTGAATCAAATTCTAGATAACGGTCCTTACACATATGAATCACGTTATGAAATTACAAAGAAGTGGGACGTTGGCATGAATTTAACATCATAAAAACTATAAGAAATTCCTGTTTGGATAAAACTAAGTAACTTAAAACTTGAATACTGAGACATTGAGGCCTCAAGTAGAATTGCCAGCGTAGTTGGTGTGCCAATTCGAACTGATAGCATCACTGCAACAAGAAAGTGCATCAATTATGCTAGGATTCTTGTCAATATTAATAGGAATACCAATTACCTTAAAAAACTCACTATCAAAACTACTAGAGGGATGAGGGTGTGATCCTAGTGGATTACGGTTTCAAATCCTACATTTGTATATGTTGCCAATAGTTTGCACATAAAACTGTAAAGTGTAAAAATCAAACGAGAAGCAAAATGCACAACAGGATTGGAAACTAAAATCTACATCTACCACACACCGGCCTACATATTGGGAACAAGACTCTTAACACACGCATAAATAATCAGAACGGTCATGGGACCCAAATACTGCTAACCAAGGTAAACCAGATTTGGTCAATAAGGACAACAATCCTAATAACATAAGTAAAGCCAACCCTTTTGGTCAATAAACACGCTCTCTCACATATATATACACTCAGCGACTCATTTTTAGGGTATTACTACCCTATTTAATATGAGTCAAACCCTACAAAGCTAAGGTTATCGCTAAACCATAGCTTTGATACCAACTATAACGACCTGCCTTCTGGACGTTTTAAGTAGACACCCATGTCGACTCAAACCATACAAATTGGCAGATTGTTATTGGGGTAAATAAGAAAAAGCAAGAAAGAAAAACATACAGAATCTCGCAGCGGAATGACAAAATATAATAATCAAAAAACAGTTCTTGACGCTGTTTTATAAATACATTTGATTATACTAATACAATACATAATCAGAGTTACAGACAACCAAAATAAATAAATAAATGCAGCGGAACCACATGATGCAGTGGAATAAATATAATAAATAGTAATAGTATAAATCTTTGACTTCGTCCTCTAGCAACGAGGTCTTCTAAACCTAAAATGCTTAGGCTGTCCCGAGCGAATTGAAAAGACAAAACACTCGAGTCAGAACTAAAAGATCTTATAGTTAAGTCAACGGTAAATATGAGTGTGACGACGTCAGAGATGTTTCTGTGGTTTAACATCTCCTATCCAGTATCTAACGTGAGTGCAATAACTTAAGAGATGTTCGAGATTCACATCTCCTAAGGATCCGTTAAACTATCTACTATGTAGTACAATATGCTATTATAATATGTTTACAGTAAAGTAAAAGCATTAAAATAGCATTAAGGCGTTACTCATATGCCCCTTAACACATTTTATATAATGTCGTAGCCTATACAGATACTGTAAACATCACCCACAGATGGGCTATCAAGGAGCACTCCATTGGTACGACACAGAATAAATTCGTAGAAGGCGTGATAGGGCATGTGACACAGCACTCGAGGCAATGCCAGGGTAGATATACCAATTGCACTCCCGGACTGGTGGTAATGCATAGAAGCTACTACCGCCAACCTCGGAACACACTCCCAAATCAAAATCAAGGGTGGCCACCAAATCAATCACAAAGTCATAGTATAGTATCGAAGAAATGTGCCCGATCGGAGGAATGACCTCACTTGGCCCGGTATAGCACCTGTTTTAGCCACATCAAGCTGACTCACGGGAGTCAGGGTTATGTAAATACCTTATACAGAATCATTCGCCAAAGCATCCTACTTCATTTTTGGAATCTCCACCAAGTACACAGTTGTTAAAGTGGTTTTTGGTATTAGCAAAGAGTATGACAATATCCGATCCCGGTCTCTTTAACAACCAAACACTTATTTCACACCAGATGGCTCTTTTATATTTCAAAAGTCGATTTACAATTGATATCAAAATAACGTATTCTCAAAACCATATCATTTCGAACTCATATTTACTTTTGAAATTATTGATAAGATAGGTTGATTGTATCCTCCTTATAAATCATCATATTTACTCAAATATGGCCCCTTTTCACAAGGTATCCATTCCAAATTCCAACTTAGGTTGTATTATTATTAAGAATTTAAATATAAGTACTTTAGCCTTACATAGTCTGGAATTTTTAGAAAATAGTTTAGGTAGTCATAAATAGTTTTAGTAGTTTTTAAAATGGTTTAAAATAGATTTACAATAGTTTAAATAGATAAGTAGTTTAAATAGTTATATTCCAACATTTTCAATAACTCAATTCCAAGAAATTTATTTACATTTTACACTTCAACTTTAAAATTCCAATTTAAATTCTTTGAACAATTCATTTAAACCCATTTCCAATTTCAGTATTGCCATTTGGATTATCAAATTCTGTTCATACAAATCAATTTATATTTCAGAATACCAGTTAACTGAATTTAAAATTTTAAAGATTCGAAAATCATTTAATTTAACCAATCCGGTGGCCGTATATAATTTTTTACCCCAGGATCAAGTGATACAGATATTTATCATTTCAATCCGCAATTTATTTTCTTTACATCTATATATTATTTCAAACCGTAATCCCGAATCAATTCAAAATCCATAAAATCGCTCGAGTCTATCATTTCAATCGATAACGATTTTTCCCTAATCTACAGATCATTCGGGTATGTATCATTCCAACCCATATGAACTGCACAGTGACAACAATATATAAATCGAACGTAACATCCAATCATCCAATATCAACAACCAAACATCCATCATAATCATCATCCAATTCAACCAATAAATTTCAATAAATAACAGGTTATCATTTACACGTAATTAACTGGCAATTTAAATTCAATAATAAATTTAATGACAATTAAATTCAGAATAAATTCAAATTAACTGGAATGACGATTTAAATATACCAAACAGCCATAAATAAATTTCTAATCACATCATAAATTAATTTAACTAACATAAGAAATTTTAGAAGTTGTGAGTGGGTTAAAACACTCACCTTTGATTTTAAATCGAATTAAAATCCAAATTAGGGCCCAAATTCAAACAGTCTTAGAATTCGTCCAAAAATGTATGTAATTTCAATACGTTCCTAATGCAAGAAACCGCGCGTGAATTGGACCCCGTATATAAAAGTTATGTAAGTTAGAACGACTTGAAATCAAAATATTAAATAACTAAAGAAATAATTCAGTTACATGCCATGTCACCTAAAACCACACGCCCTATCTCCTTCTCGATCGTACGCACACGAGACCCCATCTTCCTGAACCCTAACAAGTCGCGACCGCCTTCGGCAATTTTCACGACAACCTCGTCTAGTTTCAACCCGATCAGAGGCCATCATCGAATTTCCCACGTCAGGCCGCCCCTCCAGGATGCTGACGACCCCCTGCAACGCCTCCAGGTGCCTCGACCCGCCGCGACTCCTATCCGTAGTTTTTGATAAAACCGTTGACCATCACGACACGCCAACCCCATGGATGCACTCGTCCCCACGCTCTCTACGCTCTGGCAACCTCCGATTGACCCATCGACGACGATCCACCGTTAAAAACGATAACCCTATATGAACGGCCGAAACTAAATCATTCAATTTTGGCCACACAAAAATCCCAGTCGAAAAACAGACAGCAGATTTGACTTGCGCTCGTTGAAAGCTTCGAATTGATATATAATTTGATAGGTTTTGGAGGAGTTTGATTTAGAAATAGAATTTGAAATTGAATTTGTAATTTGGGAATTATGGTTTTGTTTGTCTGCCATTGGAAAGGGGTGATGAGAAAGAAATGTACGTACAGATAATAAAAATAAAATGGTTGTTAGGTTTATACCAGGCCATTTATAGGCAAAGCTGAAAACAGAAAGAATGGACCGGATTGATTTACACGTTGAACGATAAATGCCCGAAAAGCCGCTCTGTCTTCGAAACGAAAATGGGTCATCCCATATATCAAAATAGATGTTTTCAATATTTTTAAACTCAATGGAACTGGTTTCAAGTCCTAATTCCATCGCATGAAGAAGTTATGTTAAACTCATCTTTTTTTCAAATTGATTTCGACTAAATTAATTTTTAGATGTTTCGAGTCCGTACGATCAAATAATAGGTTGATCGATACAAAACTTAAAATCCTATAATAATTCACTATTACGGATCCGATGAAATTGGTTTCGTCGAAATCCGAGTCAGTTGTCAAAATGGTTATTTTCATGTTAATTAAATAAATCAATATCGAATTGAATAAATCACTTTTTCAATTCAAATTTAATAATTTACAATTTCTATCACTTTGGATTACTTAGTAATTTATAATCCTTTAAAATAAATTTCTATATCAAATTATTATTGAATATTTCGCCACTCACAGTGTTAAATTTGAATTTCAAATAATTCAACAATTATAAATTAAAATTTCAATAAATGCATTAAATTTGATTTCCATCTTCTTATTCACTCAGTCATCATCTTCTGGGTATATTTAACATTGGTTTATATCTTATTACACTATATTTCCCAATTCATCTTAATTTCAATTAACGTAATACTTAATTATGCTTAATTGCAATAAATCTAATTATTGTAATTCAAATTCCAAAAGTTGATTAAATTTGATTTCAACCTTTATATTTAATCAATTATTACCTTATGAATATAATTACATTCCTATTCCTTCTATTACATTCACAATTTACAGTTATTGTCTTGACTCACATAAATGTAACACTTAATTTAATTTAATTATAATTAATTTCCAATTTAAATTGGTAACAAATAACAATCATCACCATTTCTATATTTAATAACATTTGTAAATTTATTATCCACATAAGTATTATAATTACTATTTCAACACTAATTTAATTCAATTACAATTAGTTATATTGGTTACATCTTATCGAATTAATATTATATAATTATCAAAGTAAATCTACATTAACTGCACTAATTGGGTGAATTAATTGAAGTTTATTTCCAAATCAAATTTAACAGGCTAAATAAATAGGTAGCATATAGTTATTGCCACCATTAACTTTTAGTCACATTAATAAGTTATTATTTACACCCAAAGGTTATAATTACTTACATAACACTGATTTTATTCAATTACCATAAATTATATATTATTTCATTAATTGATTCAGTATTTACATTTATTTTCCTATATTTACTTTATAACTAAGTATAACCTTTTAATTATTTTAATTAATTGGAATTTCATTCAAATTGTTAATAATTAACTTAAGTTAACTTATTGCATTCATTTTAGTTATTATTTCATTAATAAATTACAAATTTTTATTTCTTCCAATATTAAATCCTAAAGCTTTATCAAATTAATAATTTTTAATCATGAAAATTACGGGTCATTACAATATATATGTTCATTATGTGATGATTATTTACATGAAATGATGTAATTGCTATGTTGAATCAGTGATGTCAAACTTGTTCCGTGCTTTAGCGGTATGATCTCACTATATGATATTCTTAGAGTGTGTTACTCATACCAGTCTAGGTCATGTTTTGTTATTGTTTTGTCCATAAATACACGGATACTCATTTAAGTAGGTTGGATTTACATATCAGACAAGTTTCTTTTGGAAGACAAATAAAAAGTCAAAGACAAAGCAAGAGGTTGGGCTAATAATAAAGTTTTTTAAATTATGTTGTTGTAAACCATGGTATATAACCGGTTAACAGTTCATGTTGACATCTTCATATGTCAGGCATGACATGGTTATTTATATTAGTTATATTTTACACCTATGTAGGCATTTTTTGAACTTTTGAAAATGTAAAGACAATCATAAGTAATGGAATTTATACAGTTGCTACGTTTACTTAATATTGTTTGAAAAAAACTAATTACATTTTGCCACTTGAAAATACTTATAGTGATGACTACAGCAACATCAGCATTCATTTTCAAGACTCGGAGAAGGAGATGTTATAACATGGTATCAAAGCTTTGGTTAGGGGACCCTTAATAAAACAGAGCTAAATAGTGATCAAGGTAAAATCTAGGTAGTTTAAATTTAACACCTTAGAGAGGGTATATGCTATATAAATTCTCGTATTTTAATATAGATATATATGTGGATATATTTGTTCCTCACCTATTATTCCCACTCTCTTACTTTCATTTCTTAATAACCTTTGCTTACACAAAAAACAATAATGGAAACTCGACGTGGGCGTTTGGTGTTAGGAGGTTCTAGGACTAATTTTAATAGAGGAACTACAAGTGCTTATACGAATGGCTAAGGAGTGGAGGTAGCTTTGGAAGTTAATATTGAAGCCAATATTCAGATGCCTACCCCAAATCCTAGTGAAATAGATTTTACTGCTCTTTTCTGCTAGTTTATAATGGGGATAAGGCAACAGCTAGCTGAAGTTATTATGCAAAGGCCAGTGATAGTTAGAGTAAGAAACTTTTTCTAGATGAACCAATATTAGAAATATTGTGGAGGAAATGTGTTTGCTGGAATGGAACCAGCTTTGGAAGTGTTGAATTGGAGGAAGTTGTGTAAGCATATTTTTGGAGGTAGGGCTGTGATGATGCTCAGAAGAGGAGGTTGCCTTCTCATCAGCTTTAAGAAGATGCACTGGACTTGACACAAGGGGAGATGATTTAGGCAGAGTATATTGCTTTGTTGAAGTATGAAAGGGAGCATGTAAACGATTTGATTATATTACTAAAACACTTATTCCAATTCAATGAAGCTTGTTTATGACCATATATTGATCTTAACAACTTGCAAGCCTTTATTTTGCTCCCATTGGCCTTGAAACCCTCGGGCTGCGACATGTAAACGATTTTCTCTAAGTCATCATTTAAAATATATTTTTTCAAATCCATTTTGAATTCATAGAACGCGGCTATAGCAAGCATAATCCGAATGGATTTAAGAATAGCTATGGATGAGAATGTTTCTTCATAATTAACGCCTTGAATCTACTTTCATAACTAGCCTCACTTTATAGGTCTCTACCTTTCCATCTACATTTCGCTTTTTCTTAAAAATCCAGTTACAGCCGATGGGCATTATCCCTTCAAGTATGTCATCCGAAGTCCAAAAGTTGTTGTCATACATAGAATCCATATCGAGTTTCATAACTTCAAGTAAAAATGCAAAGTCTTTACTCTATAATGCTTGTCAAAATATGGGGTGGGTGTCATCTTCTAAGACACGGTCCTTCTTCTCACCATCCACGAGAAAATCCATAGTCTCTTTAGTATGTGAAATTCCCTATTAGACTTTTACTAGGTTGCGTGTTTTTCTATAATGGTGAAATTTCTTCTTAACTGGTTCAGCCTCTGTGTTAACTTCTTGAATCTTGGCCAGGTCTATAGTTTTTCTTAATTTAGTTTGATACAGACTCATTTTTCTAAAAACAACATGTTGTGTTGAATGTTTTAGAAATTATATTCTACAAAATTCATGGGAGATCTTATAAATTTACATAGAGCTGATCTTGCCTCAATTTTATTGGGGCCGACATTCTTAATGTCCCCCATTCCAATGTCCAAAGATGATACCCCTCTACGTTGCAGTCGCCTTAGAGTCATCTTTTGCCAACAAAATGGGATCAATTGTTTTTTCAATAGTTTAAGCAAAAATACCAAATAAAGCATTCTTCCGTTATATAAGTTCACCACATAGTACCCGTTGATCTTTCCATGTAGGGGTAAAATAATAACTATTACATGCTAGCATCAAATTTTTGACATCTGATGCTATAGAACCCTTGTAGTCCCTCAGACATATGTTTAGATTAAAAAGCAAAATCAAATGCTATCACTAATAATAATCTTCCAATCTTCGCCTGTAACACTCAAGATTTTTGGTAACATTATTTAGGAGATTTAGTTAGTTAAACTAAACAAAATAATGTGTTGATTAGGGAATTGAGATTTGATTTTAATTAAGGTAGTCATGCCATTAAAACTAATGAATTAAAAGAAGATTGCGAAATTCCGTATTAGACTTCTACCGGGTTGCGTGTTTTTCTATAATGGTGAATTTTCTTCTTAACTAGTTCAACCTCTGTGTTAACTTCTTGAATCTTGTCCAAATCTACAATTGTTCTTAATTTAGTTTGACAGAGATAACTTTTTCTAAAAACAACATGTTGTGAACAACAACCTTTTGTTCTTGAATGTTTTAGAAATTATATTCTTTAAAATTCTTGGGAGATCTTATAAATTTACAAAGAGCTGATCTTGCCTCAATTTTACCGGGGTCGACATTCTTAATGTCCCCTATTTCAATATCCAAAGATGATACCCCTATATGTTGCAACCATCTTGAAGTCATCTTCTGCCAACAAAATGAGATCAATTGATTTTTTAATTAATTTAAGTAAAAAGACCAAATAAGGCATTCTTCCATTATATAAGTTCTTCACACAGTACCCGCTGATCTTTCCATGTAGGGGTAAAATAATAATTATTACATACTAGCATCAAAATTTTGACATCTGAAGCTGTAGAACCCTTGTAGTCCCTCAGACATATATTTAGATTGAAAAGCGAAATCAAAAGCTATCACTAATAATAATCTGCCAATCTTCGCATGTAACACTCTAGATTTTTGGTAACATTATTTAGAAGATTCAGTTAGTTAAATTAAATTAAATAATGTGTTGATTAGGGAATTGAGATTTGATTTTAATTAAGGTAGTCGTGCCATTAAAACTAATGAATTAAAAGAAGGTTTTAAAATGAATTAGAGGAGGGGTATTATAGGAAAGAAATCATTCCTATATCTCCTAGCCTACATATATTACATACACATTCATTTCACTTCAAAAAATTTAAAAACATGGTCGGCCGGCATTAACGAGGAAAGAGGGAGAGGAAACTAAGAAAAGCTAAAGGAAAAGCAAATTCAAATCAAATCCATTCAAATCTCAAGCTCCTTAATCTCTAAAGCAAAGGTGAATAATGTTTACATCTCTAATTTTTATTGGTTTCAGTTTTAAGATTAAATCTGAATATTTTGCAATGATTTACCATGTTTTTGAATGAAAAATGATTATATATACATGTTAATGATTTGTGAATGTTCACATAGATTATATGACATGTTTTGAGATGAAAACCCTATTAAACGACATCCAATTGCCTTGCGAATTTTTGTGAAGATCTAAAATGATATTTTAGGGATGGGTTCCAATTTTCAGATTTTTTTTTGAATTTTTGTGGATTTATTATGAATTTGCTAAGGAAGAAAATGATATTTTGGATTATAAAATTATTTACGGGAAACTAATTTATGGTTGGGATCGGAAAATTTTATATGTTGGAAAACATAGATAAAGTGACTTTTTGGAATTTTTCTAGATTTTTCCAAGATGTTTTAATAGTTATACAAAATTATTTAAGGTATAGGTGTTAAATGCTTTACATAATTATAGAGGAGAAGGGGCTTTTTCAAAATTGTTTAAATTTCCAAATAAGGAAAGATGGCAGCACTTCTGAATATAAAAAAAAATCTGACAACCAATCAAATTTAGACAGATAAGGCAGATTAGGTACAAAAGGACATGCTTTTAAACGTTTCGACTCCTTCGGCAACTAGGTTCCGTCTCTATTTCTCACCTTTCGACAAGGTCGAAGGAATAGCTTTTGACAAGGTCGAAACCAATGCGCATGGTATCTGGCAACTTGTGCGTAGTGAATTAGTAAGGTCGAAAGGTATAGGGCCGAAATCAAGGGGTTCCGAAAGAGATGAAGTTTTGTTTTGGTTTTAAGGAAAATACGTCTGCTAGCTTTCGACTAAGAGCTTCCGACAAGGTCGAAAGCATAGCTGCCGCTTCCTACCGTTCAACCCAAATGGTTTTTGTAGGGAACCTTTTGTTTTCTTAAATTTGCCGCATCTACATTGCTTTCGAAGGGATGGTTTCGACACTATCACTTCATTGTTTATGAAATGGTTTTGAAAGAGTTACTTTCAGAGGGTTCGAAGTAGATGCTTTTGACTCCAATGTTTTATTGATTTTTTTGCTCTACTTGAAGGCATAATCCAAATGTTCTAAATCGAAACGTTCTTAAAAGGTTTCGAAGTAGTTAACTTCAAATGGTTTCGAAAGGTTTCCACTTGTTTAAAGTTGAACCCAAAGTGCTTTCGAAAGAGTTTGTTTTGAATGCTTTCGAATGGTTTTATAATGGTTTTGAAAGGGTAGTTCCTCAGGCTTTCGACAAGGTCGAAATCATAGCTTTCGACAAGGTCGAAAGGTAAGGTTTTTCAATGTTTTCGGAAGGCAAGGTTTAACTGGTTTTAAAGGCGTATGTCATATATTTTAAGGCTTTTTGAGGAAAGTCTTTTATTGGTTTCGAAGGGGTCACCTTCAATGTTTTCAAAAGGCCTTTCAATGGTTTCGAAGGGGTTACCTTCAATGATTTCGAAATGGTTGTTTAAAGGTTTTAAACAAAGGTTTCAAAAATATACTGACTAGGCAGATAGCCTAAGTGTTTTAAGTTATAAAGGACTTTAACTTATTTTAAAAGGATAGACAATCCTTATTGAACATCATTAACATTATTTTAAAGTATATATAACATAGCAAAAATAACATAGAGTAAATCTAAAGAAATATTTTCCTTGCATATGTATGATTTGACGGACTAAATCATTTTGAAAATATTTTCAAGGAAAATTTAAAAGGTAGTTAACCCTAAGAAAATTCGAGTAGTTAGCTCATTTAAATTCGGACAGTCAGTCCATTTTGAGGGCAGCCAGCCAAGAGGACAGTTAGTCCAGATAAGGGCAGCTAGCTTAGATATGAACAATTAGTTCATTTGTTAGCATAATGGACCTTGCTACTTCTTAAGGACAGTTAGTCCACCCTTTTTACATGTTTTATGGAAATATGGTCCATTATTTAGCATAAAGGAAATTGCTATTTTGGTATAATCATATTTAGGATAGTTAGTACAGTAAAGATCAGTTAGATCAGATTTTGGACAGTTAGTCCATTTATTTCCCGTTTTAGCATAATGGATCTTGCTATATTATTATTATAATCAGTTGATTAACCAGTTTGGTTGCAGGAAAGGATTTGCAAAATATATGTTTTGAAAAGAGATATTTGTCAGGGGAAACCCGTTCCGCTAGGCGGCGTGGTCTCATTAAGTATCAGTAAACAGAAATGTAACAGAAATTATTCATATCAGGATTTATGTCTGGCTCAAAGTTTTTGTTTCCATTTAAACTCTCAGGTGCCCAAAATTGATTTGAGTAGGCTGAGGGTTTAGATTTTCAGGTATTAGCAAGTTTGGACGAATAAAGCATTCGAAGACGAGCGGTGGCTGACGGATAGCTAATTTAAGAATTTTGTTTGTTATTTGTTTCTATTGTGTATTAAGGCAATTATGTCTATATTGCGTTGAGCATCCAAGGGGGCATCTTCATATATCGCTCTTGGCGTATTGATGTAATTTATATTTGATCATTGACTGGAAAAATGTTTGGGGATTTTTGTAACTTGGATATGATTTTATTTGAAATATAATCAATGTAATTATAGTTTTTGGAAATTTGTGATTTTGTTCATATTCAAGTGCTTCTGATATTATGGATACCATTAACACTACCATATTTTGTCATCGAAAGTTAATATTGTGGATGAAATGCAGCATCCATAACGCTTAGCTTTTGGCCCCCAGATATAGGATGTCACATCGCCTTTAGCATAGTCTCGAGAAATGTCCTAACTTCGGCTATTATCTATCAATATCCATATAACACCACCTACTCAAATAAATACCCATGATTTTTTAGAGGAAAACAATAAAAAAAAGAGTCATACACAACCTTGGTATGAATATTATCATCTTCCATCAAAACTTCTTTGGCAGTGGGTCCTCGCCGCTAAAGTACGAATCGTATTTTCCCCATACTAGCCTTGGACACCCAACACATATAAAACTATCACAAGTTATATGACTCATAAAAATTTATGTTACTTTAAACGTACATAAACATGCCTTGGTAAAACTACATATGAAACTATTTTCGATATAGTGTTTTGGATATACAATAATCAACCTATGTTAGTATAAAAGTTAGGTTAAGCTACTTATAAAACTACCTATGAATTCATGCCTCCATAAGCAACACTTAACTTTCTAAGCCTTGTTTGTTCATCCTTAAATAGTTTCATAAATTATTAGTCTTAAAGATCGAACCACACAAAAGGGTTACATCCACTCTCGTGAAAGCGTACATCCTACTTGGACGTCCCACGTCCCTTCAGAAATTGAAACATGGCCCATAACCTTTAGACTAGGCGCATTCAAGTAAGCATCCCCACTTACCCTCATAAGCTCTTTCGAACCCGCATTATATAATGGGTCCTCGCTTTTAAACCTTTAGTTATCTTTAACGTCCGAAAATCCACCTAATTATTTATATATTAGGTCTCGTGTTTAACTAGGAATTAAGCTTCATTCGGCTTTGAACCTATCATCGGTCGGCTTAAGCCTCGGATCTACAAGTCTCGGTGTTAACTTTCCATCAATAGTTAATAGGTCTCCGCAAGTCTACATTAAGGAAGCCTTTTATAACTAGTTCTTAATATAAATTCTTTCAGCAATCACCTTTGCCTTTATATCTCCAAGGCTGCTCCATCAAAATATTAGCTAAGGGTTATCTAAGAATTATCACTGGAATGCCTACCCTAGGAAATGTTGTGGAACCTTTGAAAATTCCTTCTTTGCATTTACTAAGTTTCACACCAACTCTCGCATCTTCTTAGTTTATTTTACTTAAAACTCTTCTAAGTTCATATTAAGTTTCAGGGGTCGTACCCTTGGTACAACACCTTTGGATCAGACATTCAACAATTACCTTTGTGCTTTGCAACCTCGGCTATTACAAACAATAAAGCTTGTCCGCCTATATGCACCTACCACTATCACTATACATATCGCCCATATATTTATTCTGCCTCCACCTTTTTCGGTTTGCTACGGTGCTTTTATATTACTTTATTACACATATGTAGTTCTTGTCCCGTAATCATTTATTGTATACATTATGTAGATATATATAATGCTCTTGGTAATCGTATTATAAGTTTCGGTAATGTATATTTTAAATCAAAAATTCTAATAATATTTTCCTAATAAGTTAGTAAATATGTTTCCATGTGCATTTTAACCAAAACTTCTACGTTTTAGCTAATTTCTCATTGTATTTCCAATCGTATGGTTCCTTTAAAATTCCATAACTAATTATTTAACCATGAGAAAATTCACAAAATTAAAACCCATCACCCAAACTACAGTTTTGATCATCATATTAAGTTTTTATATCATCTAGAAATCACTAGAGTATATAAACATCCTGGTAAAGAAATTTCAATCCATAACATTCGCTAAAACATTTTTCGATCATTTATAAATGCTTAGCGCATTTTGAACACTGTCACATTAACCATTATCAAATTCAACATAGATAATAATGGAAAAATGAGAGTGAGGTGCTTGTTTGAACTTTCTACGATGGTGAAGTGTTTACAATGATGAAGTGTTGAAAATTATTCCTACAAGACTTTAGTATCCGTTGAATTGTTTACTTGAACTTTCTAACATATATTTTCAAATTAGGAAAAATGTTTGATTATTTCCTCGACCGTGGCTGGATGTATGAAGTCAGAACTGGTAGGAAAGGTTCAATAAAGGAACGTTTCTATAACAGTGTACATGAATTTAACAGATTCGCTAAATCAGATAATCAAAATAACGAAGAAATTCATTGCCCATGTAGTAAATGCTAACATTTGAAGCATTAAAAAACGGATATAGTTGACGTACATTTGTATAAATATGGTTTTGTGCTAAATTATTACTTCTGGGATCGTCATGGAGAACTTGTTGAACCTACACCTAATCCTGTAGTGTTAGAGCACGATAATATAATGACGAATCCGGTAGAAAATATGGCGGAAGATGCAGCACAATCAATGTTTTCTACCATTCCAGCTGGCGGTAAAGACGTAAATGTCCAAGAAGAACCGACTGTGGGAGCTAAAAGAATAGATGATTTATTGGATTATGCTAAGAGGCCATTGTGGGACGGTTGTAAAAATGGAACCAAATTATCAGTAACCGTTGAATACATTGCTATGAAATCAAAATTCAACCTTACAGAAGCTGCATTTATAGCAGTTGTACAAGCTGCAAAATGACACATGCCACCTAATAATCTGTTGTACGATAGTCATTATAAAGTGAAAAAACTGATGTTCGCTTTCAGTCTACCTTACGAAAAGATAGATACATATGTAAAAGGTTGCATGTTGTATTGGTTAGATGATGTTGACCTTAGAAAATGCATAATATGTAACGAGGAAATATACAAAAAAAGAAAAAAGTAAGGAAAAGAAGTTCCGTACAATAGATTGCATTATTTACCCATCACTCCCAGACTTCAAAGGTTATGTGCATCGTCTGCTACGGCGTGTCATACGCGATGGCACGGTTTGAGAACACCGAAAGAAGGAATTTTGATACATCCATCTGACGGAGAAGCATGGAAACATTTCGATAAGACTTATCCCACATTTGCTGTAGAAAGCTGTAATGTCAGACTCGGTTTATGTATGGACGGGTTTTCACCATTCTCTCGGTTTGGTAGTAAATATTCATCCTGGCCAATTATCGTTACTCCATATAATTTACCTCCATGGATATGTATGAAAACACTGTGTATGAAAACACCACATATGTTTCACACTATTGTCTTCCCTGGCCATCATGATCCGACACAAGGAATCGATATTTATTACAATCATTGATCGAAAAGTTGAAAACAGTGTGGAATGACGGAGTTGAAACATACGACATTTTGAATTTTTTTTTGTATGTTCGCTTCCTTATATGGACTATTAGTGATTTTCCTACATATTGGATGCTTTATGGTTAGAGTACGGCCGGTCGTCTAGGCTGTCCTTAGTGCATGGAAGAAACACGAGCATTTTCTTTACGGTATGGGAAGAAAATTTCTTTGTTTGATTGTCATCGGTGTTTTTCCACCCCAATCATAATTTTAGAACGGATAGAAAAAATTTATAGCTAACAGAGAAGATAATATGCAACCACCAAAGATTTGGTCAAGCGAAGAATTATATGAAATTATAATGAACTATCCAGAGATACATGAAACTGGAGTATAGATTGAAATTCCAAGAAAATCGAACATTCATAATTGGTGTAAACAAAGTATATTTTGAGAGTTACCATATTGGAAAGATCTCTTACTCCGACATAATATTGACGTGATATACAACGAAAAAACGTGTTCGATAATGTGTTTAATATAATTTTGAATGTAATAATGAAAACTAGGGACGATTTGAATTCAAAACTTGATATAGCAAACTAATGTAAACGCCCGGAACTTCATATGAAGCCCAATGACAATAAAAAACCCAAAGCATGCTATGAGCTAGACAACAAGCAAGTAAAACTCGTGCTAAAGTGGATGGAAGAAATAAGATTTTTCGATAGGATTTCTTCTAATCTTCGTAGATGTGTTGACTTTAAAAATAATAATTTGAGTGAGATGAAAAGTCACGATTGTCATATCATGATGGAATGTTTACAACCTGTGGCTTTCAAAGAACTATTGCCCGTAAAAGTATGGAGTGTTATAACAGAATTAAGTATGTTTTATAAACAGCTTTGTTCGATGACATTAAAAGTAGATCATACACATAAACTTGATGTAGAAATCCATATATTGCTCTGCAAACTCGAGAAAATATTTCCGCCAGGTTTCTTTAACGTATTGGAGCATTTACCTGTTTATCTTCCATCCGAAGCACTTCTTCGAGGTCCTGTGCAATATGGATGGATGTATCCATTTGAGAGGTAATATTGAATATCTATAATATTTATGTCTTAAAATTCATATTTCTATACAAATACAAATTAAATTTATTTTGTAATAGGTATTTGAATCATCTGAAGAAAAAAGTTAGACAAAAAGCACGAGTTGAAGGTTTGATTTGCAAATCATATCTTGAAGAAGAAGCTTCATTCTTTTTCTCTCATTACTTTAGTGACAATGTCAACTTATCGTTTGTAAGCGTTCCTCGTAATGATGAAGCCATTGAACAAGATTCTTCTCAAACAATGTTTTCTATTTTTTGACAACATGGCCGACCTGTTGGAAAATGTGTGGAAATATGGTTAGACGATAGAGATCGCCATATAACACACACATATGTTCTTCTAAATTGTGCTGAAGTTGCACCATTTGTTAGGTAATAATTATTCAAATAATTCACATACATATTAAAATAAGCCATATTACATATTTGTAGTATCTACGAATCAGAGCTTCCATCTGGCGATCTCAGTAAAGAATTTGCTAAACGGTTTTCGAACTACGTTTATGATCCAAGAAATCGTGTCGTTGATCAAGGATTACGACATCTAACGATCAGACCAAAATGAAATGTGAAATTTATCCAATATTCTTCGTCAATGGATTTAAGTTCAACACGAAAGATTACGGAGCTGAAAAATTAATATATAACAGCGGTGTATTTGTTAAAGGCAGTGATGATCTAGATAAGCATATAAATATTTTTACGGCATCTTAACATAGGTTCTAGAGTTGACATATTATATAGAACCTGCAAAAAAAGTTTTTTTATTCAAATGCTATTGGTTCAGCAATTTTCCTGGTTTTGGAATCAACATGCACGAAGATTATAAGCTTATTGAAATAAAGCATACCTCACATTACTATAAGTATGATCCTTTCGTATTATCCAAGCAAGCGTTACAAGTTTATTTGCTCCATATCCATTCTTAAAATTAGGTAAAGCGGATTTGTCGGCTGTTTTTAAAACAAAGCCAAGATTTACGTTTGACGGAAATAATATTCCAAATGAAGCAGTGTATTAGGCGGATCTTAAACCAAATATAGAAATAATAATAATCCATGACATTGATTTAGGGCCGTTGAATGATGAATCGAATGTTTTGTTAGGTGCATTTGAAAGTACCGAAGAAAACGAGATAGAGTACGAGAGTGAGTCTGAATCAGAAAACGACAAAAACTGAAAATTCTAAATATTTGCATCGCTTGTTGTATAATGTATTATTATGAGCTATGTATTAATAATGATGAATAATAATGCCAATGTTCAGAGCTATGTATTATTCTGTTTTGAAATTTCTATATATGTATTCTTAAGACCTTGTCCCATTTATTATGATTTAGTGGAAGTTTTATGTGATGATTAATGGAACATGCTTTGTACTAATAAATTTATGTTTTCACATTCTATGGTATTATTTTTCTGTGGTAGATATGTATGGCAGGAGACATAGCCGGAGATCCGAGCCTTCTCCCTCTCCCGGTGCAGGTGCTTGTGGCACGACACCAGATTTACGCCCACGAGCGGAAGTAGATCCAAAAAGCGCAGGGTAAATATCGAATTTATTTCAAGTATATTTTTTATAATTTATTAAATATCTACATCAAAATTTATATAGGGGCTTTGAGGTAGAGCCTTCAGACTTCACTTTACGAGTATCGAGGAAGGCGTTTATGAGTCGGATGTCAGGCTGTTGGGCTCATTGGGACGACATCCCACCCTATATCAAGAACGCTATATTGGCTGATGTACTAGTAAGTATAAGTTTATATTTCAGTTGAAAATTAATATAATGTACATAATTCAAATTAATTTCAATATGTAGGCCGCCGCACGTGTAGACCCACAGGATATGGATGTTTTTACCAATCACTGGAATAAGAGGATGCGAAAAAATTATAGGGACACTCTGTCAAAGGCAAAGAATGCCGGAAAAAATACCCAATTGGATGGGTGCCGATGTGTGGGCTGAGTATCTCCAGCTCTAGGAAATCCTAAAGTGAAAGTAAGTTATGTACTTTTGCATTATTATTATAATTTTTTTAAATTTCGTGTGTTAGTTGTAGTAATTTAGTTAATCGTGTTTCTAAATTTATAGGAATTATCTGCCCGAAAACGTGCAAATAGGAATAAAAATCCTACTTTGCACCATGGCGGCTCCAAATCCTTCTAAGAACAAGGAGAAATCCTGCTTTTGCATTATTATATTTGTAACATTTTTTATTCATATGTATATTTTCAGGCTGCGAGGTACAATCGCGAGCCTACAATGGCTGAGGTGTTCATAGCCACGCATGTTGTTGAGCAGAAAAATGAGTAAGGTAACATTTTATATGGTTAGACGGACGAGAAATTTAGATCTATAATGGTAAACATGCTTATCCATAATGAAAATGTTTCATATTTCTTGATTTCACAGTTTATAAACTTTAAATTGAATTATCGTGTCAAACTATTGTTCGTAATCGAATGAGAGATATGAAACAGAGAAGCACTAGTAGCATAGTTCACCGGATGGGTAGAGTTAATGTTTGAGGAGTCAATCCGTATATGGGATGCTATTATTGATCTGCCTTCGCGAAATAGGCAAGACAGTTACAGAAATTAGGAGGTAAACTTCTTCATTTACTAATATATAAATTTACACATGCAAATGAATATAAACTGAAGTGAACAGATTATTAATTTAATAGCAAAAGAATATTTGAAATTAAATTGTACTTTTTGAGAATATTATAACTTGTTTAAAGTAGTATAAATGAAAATGAATGTGAATTAAGTTGCAATGAAATTTAAGTAAAATTTATGACTTATTGATTTGAGTAGAAATGAATTCTAAATTGGTTAAAAGTGGATGTTATAAAAGAAGATTGAAATGAGCTATGGAATTTAATTTAACCAAGTGAGGTTATGAATCAATAAGGTAAGTTAATAAAATGAATTAATGGAATTAGTTAAATAAAATTCTGCTGAATTGAATTGAATAGAATAAAGATAAGTTAATAAAATTCTGTTGAATAAATGAAATGAATTGATTACAAAATGATATGGTTGTTAACCAATGTGGTTGAAATAAATAAATAAATTGAAAACAAATGAATTGAATGTAAATTAATTGGAAGTGAATAAGGGACCTGAATAATTGAAATAAATATTGTTGCTTAATTAATCAACATCTACGGATAATATTTTTTGTTCATACTGTTTATAATGTTCATAAATTATAACTATATATCAACTATTTTACAGGCGATAATGTCCCAAAGGGATTATAGAAGATTTCTAGCCGAGGAGGAGATAGCTCAACTGAAAAAACAACTGGAGGGAATCAACGATTGGAGGAAGAGCACATTGGCGCAAAAGCAAGATGAGCATATTGCAGCATACTTGGCACAACATGGGACGATGCCTAGAGAGGATGGATCGGGCGATGACGATGAGTAGGTATGCTTGTGTTTCTATCAGATTTTCATCATCTTGTTTTGCAGTTACGTGACATTTGTGTATATATTTGATACTTGTTCGTTCGTTGTGTTATTTGATGGATTAGTGGACATTTTGTTTGATGGATAGTATTTGTACGTATGGTTAAGTTGTTTGATGGATTTGGAATGTTCTGTTTGATTGGTATGATATATTTATATGTTAGTGATGAAATGTATATGTAAATTTATATGTTGCGTTATATATATATATGATTATTTGTGATATGCGTGAGATTATATGATGGATGTAGTGGTATTAGTTGTGAAATTGAATGTATATGTGTTGGAAATAGATATGAAATTGGTTGCATGGTTGGATGGATTAAAGAGCTGAATTAGAGCGAAAATTGGTTCCAGATTAGCAACGGCTCACGACGGCCTATTGGTTCAACTTGTTGACGGCCAGCCATCGGCCATTTGGTTCTAGGTTTGTGACGGTTCGTGTCGACTTGAGGCGGCAGCCCGATGTGTAATATGTTGCCACGTGTTCAGCCAAGCGTTGCAATTCGTCGCTATGTTGGCGACAGTTTACTGTGTGGCGGCGAGTTATTTAGTGATGGCTTGCGTTGGCCGGTGACACTTTTTTGCCGTCGCTAAAGCCACCGTGTTTTGTAGTGAAATAAATTAATGAGATTAGACAAGAAGGAATTTTGCCCTACACACATGTTTGTCAACACACACACATAGCTAGGATCAATAACACCCTTTATTTAGCATCATTTTATAGCCTCCTGATATTAGACACAAATTTTTGTTTAAATTTTTGTTTAAATTTTTGTTCTCTCTCTCTCATGTTAGATAGGCCAAATATATATATATAAATTTATGTTAGTAAAGGGTGCTATTGATCCCAGCTTATACACACATGGATCTATAACCATCTTCTTCTTGTTTATTCATTCTCTTTTTAGTTTTAAACACAAAACTCCACCAACCATGGTCGGCCACCATTACTAGAGATAAGAAGAGAAAATCAAAATTAAAGACCCAAGCTTTCATCCCTAAGTAGAAGAAGAAAATTTTAATCAAAATTTTCTAATCTAGATGAGTAATCCTATCCTAATTATCTCCAAACCCGCTTGGGTTTGGAAATGACGTTGTAGTGATGTTTTAAGTGAAGCTAAATATGTTTTGATTATAATAGACTAATTCTAATCATTTTTGGTATAAAAGCACATCATTATTTATATGTTTATAGGTAAAACATGGGTTACTCAACTTCATATGTTTTGAAAATTTAATAGATATGTTGAACATTAAATTAGAAGTGGGTTTTAATTTTCATGGTTTTTGGATAAAGGAATAATTAGGTATGAATTTTCTAAGTGGAAAATAGGCAACTTCAGATACAAATTAACATTTAAAATTACTAAATTTAGTATTTTGATCTAATTTTTTTATTAGAGGTACATTATGATGTTTTAGGATTTTGGTGAATTTTTGGAAGTTTTCCATCAAATGTTGATTTTTTATTTATTTTTATAATCCTACTCAGAGGAGTAGAGCTACGGGATATAGATGATCCGCCACATCCTTTTTAGCATCCGAACAAAGAGCATCATCTCCCAATTGCATTCTCCCTTTTTCAAGGGATAACCGCTCCATGTCTTAAGGGTTACATAATGCAACTTGCTGGACTCGAACTCGCGACATCAAGGAACTTTGTTCCATAATTGTTAAGCAGCCTCGACCAACTAAGCTATTCTGAATTAATTGGTAAATGAAAATATCTTTAATTAACAAAATTAGTTAATGAAAATTATTAATTAAGGAAAAATAAAGAGGTATGGTTTATGGCTAGACCATAGAATTCTATTACAAATTAGAAGTAACCACTGAAAAAAAAATCAAAAGTGTACATTTTGGTCAAAAGTAGTTACTTTATAATGGAAAATATCATTTTTCCATTTAATTATGGATTTACCAATTGTGACTTAAGATAGGCTTTAGGTACACGCATGATAACCTTGTATGTAGACTCACAATAACACTTAAGCAGACTTACGATAGCACTTATGTTCGATTTATGGTAACCCTTGCTTTGACTTATGAAAGCTCAACACCTTGATTCATGATAGCTCATATTTGCTGTAAGGACCCGATTCTTCGACTTTCGAAAATCGACGTCAATACGTCCACCGTATCAACTGCCGAGCAATCGAATGCCGGAAAACCGAATTCTTAGGGTATAAGAAGAAGAAAACGATAGAACTAAAACCGTATGCCTACTATAGCTACCATGTTCAATAGCAGGTTACCGCCACATTCCATGGTAGGTTATACAACTAAAACCGTATAGGGTTCGTATTGGTTCTTTGGATTTCCACAAATGGTCAGGCAAAGGAACTTCCTACACCGAAATGGGTACGCCTCTAGAAAGACGCCCCGAGAACCTAACCAGATCTCTGCTGACACAAGGCCGAGTTACCACAGGCTTCAGGGTGCAATGAAGCTGTAACTTGATAACTCCACACAAAAAAAAGTATGCCATCCCCCGGTCGTTACCGACCTTTATCCGAGGATCCTCAATATCAACAACCACAAAGTAATAAATTTGCAGCAACCACATAGGTTAAATATCTGGGCTCCATACCATGATACAACCTCTATCCAGAAGAAAATGGACATACCTTAGGGGCGCGACCCCTAAAAAAAACCTTGCCGCAACATTCCTGTTTCGACCATTTCCGGGTTGTGAGGCTCGACGAAGTCTCGTCCACAAAGCTACTCTTTTTTCACAAAGCCACGCTTTGATCAACAAATGATCAATAATAATCATCACACAACAACACTCAGCATGCCACATTACCAAATTGGGAATATATCGCTGATAACCTTCAACTACAAAACCTCTGAGCTCGTACGTCTCAGAGAAGGGTGTTAAGCTAAGAGAATAAATTCTCCGCCACCAACAGAGATGTATTTGAAAGAAATCTGCTTTATATCTCAAATTGTAATGTCAGACACGTAACCATACAAGTCCGTTCCGGGATCGAACGGAACCGAAGGCACTTCCAAAGAAGCGCTTGCAATCCGGATATTCACTAATCACGTCCGGATTCCCATCACAAAGTAATAAATCTCTATACCAGAGAACAGCCGATGCAGAGACATTCGACGGTAATCCTTCCGTTTTCAAAAATATCCGGTCTTCAACACCGGTCTTCAATGTTATCCATTACGTCGTATCACTATTCGGAATGGGTAATCCGAATAACGAGTGCAATAATTTAAAAATAAGTGTAGCATTCAATTTCAACCAAATCACAACAAATACCTATTTAAAGGTCAATATTGATAGTCGGTTATTTAACTATCAATCAATATTCACAACATCACCCGATTATAAATAATCTTCCCAAATTATTTATTTTTCAAAATATCTTTACAAGATATATTTTCCACACTTCAAACATTTGAAAACAAATTTAAAATCATTTTTCTCCTTTTAGTCTTTGAAAACAAATTTCAAATCAATTTCCTTAAACGGAAACACTTCCAAATATTTATCCATTTTAAATTTAAAATGGTTCATTTAAATCAATCAAATAAATCCTTACCGATTTATTTTAAACTTACGTTCCAAATCCGGAAATTTATTTCCACACTTCAAAAATAAATCTCCTTTTCTTTTATAAATTCCATAGTGAATTTACATTTCCAAAATATCTACGAATATGCAATTTTCAAATCGATTTCTAATATTCATTTTCAATTTATCTTTAAAAGATAAAATCTCAAAACATTCACTTCATATTGTAAAAACATTTCCATACTTATTTAAAAATAAGTAATTCACAAATCTATTTATTTTCAATACTTAGAAAATATTCATTATACTTAAATCACAATTAAGTATATATTTTATTCTTTAAGGAAAACATTCTTTTAACACATTTATTTGGGTCAAAACGAATGTTGCGTAAAACATCGTTACGACAACCCAAAATCACTAATATAGGGATTCGAAATTAAAATGGATATACAAATCCCAATACTATATAAAACATTTCCTTTCGGAAATCATTTACTATAACAATAGTGTTATAGTCCACCATTTACTTATTTCTCGAAAACGTCTATTTCAACAATGAATGTTGAAATCTATGATTTCGATATTTAATGCATTTTAAAACATCTTTAAATCGTTTTAAATTCTATTTAAAACATCACTTCCCCAAAACATTTCTTTAATTTATATTCACTGTCCAAAATCGTGAATATACTTCGTTAACCAAATTCAACATTTTCTACACATTTTATCTTAAGGATTATCCGTTGTCCAAAATCGTGAATATTCTCCTTTAATAATCTATAATAATTAACTTATCAAAATAAGCCGATTTCGGAGTTATAAAACAACATTTATAAATTCCACTTATAATTATTTTATAAAAACTTCCACTTATGAAATCCCTTAATGGACAAATTCTATTTATATCTCATTTAAATGCCAAAATCTAATTTATAAGTGAATTACTTATAAATCTTTTATTTTACAAAATCTATTCATTTTATAACATCACAATTTATAAATTTATAAATTTCATTCACTTGTGAAATCCGTTTATACTTTATTTTAACACTTATAAAACTCGTTTTATAATTCCAATATTTTTAATTTATAAATATCAATTTCTTAAACCTTTTATATAGACCGTTTATATTAATTCAAAAATCCCAATTTAAATCATTTTACAAATTTATCAACTATTTATTTCAAAAATCACATTTTTGTTATATTTCACAAAAATCATAATCTTTATAACATTAAAATTATAACGTTTATATTTAAAATGAATCAATTTCAAAATTAAATTTTATTATGAATTCTCAAATTAAAATTTCAAAAATCCAATTTATTTATTTTCGGCATCTAACGATACCAAAAATATATTCGGCTAAATTTTAGCCTTTAACGATCTCAACCACAAAGATAATCACAAAGATTATAAATAGATCAACACACAACATTGAAACCAATTCAATTATTTGAGTAATCCAGTTGGATCCCTCCAACCTGTTTCCCTGCATCCACAGATGTTAGCACAATACCAATTCCGCTTCAAGACGGAATATCGTGGTATATGGGATTTATAAAATATTATCCGCTATTATGCGGCGCAATTGGGTCTCATCCTCTATATAATACGGGAAAATCAACTCCAAGTACATATATAATACCAATTCCACTTCGACGTGGAATATCGCGATATATATGTGTAATAAATAACCTCCGCTTAATAGGCGACGTATAGGGTCTATTTTAAATAATAGATAATACTATATCATCATCCAAGCAAACAATCAACACAATCAACAATTTTAAATCTAACTATTTAAAATTTAAACAAAACCCTTTTTGAGTGAGAAGTTCTTACCTTTGATTTTAATTTGCAGTCCTTTTCCATCTTGACTCGATTTCCTTGTTTTATACCTATTTAATTATTTACAAAATTCATTAATATTCGAATCAACTGAACAATTAATTTCCGTTTAATAGTTTTTGATTAGCTGATAATTCTTTATAAACCAATTTTCTTCTTTAATAAATTTATCTAACTAATTATTAAATTTCCCTTTTTTAATAAATTTTATTAACCAAAAATTATATTTTAGACTAATATTCTTTAACCATGTCTAAAACAAGTAAATTAAACCAATTTTCTTTTTATGAAATAATTTCAGTGACTTATAAAATAATCTATATAGATAAAAAAATCTATTTTTTTAATTAACTAATGATTCGGTTTAAAACTGATTCACATTAACAAATTATCTCACCAAGATAATTGATTTTCTTTTTTAAAAACCTGTCCTATGTATATTTACTGTCTCAAAATCCTATATATTCAAATACACATTTTTTCTAAACTAAACAGAAAAGAAAAGAGTTCGGTTTACTGGGTATGTATACATACATACATACATATATATATATATATATCTCTAAATTGAAGAACAAATGGTTATACCTTACTGTAAATAATCAAATACAGGTTTTACTTTTTTTTTATTGATTCAGACAAAAAAAAATATTTAACAAATTTCCTTACTGTAAACATTTATTATTTTATACCTATATATCAGTATTAACTGAAATCAAAATAACTTGCAATTATACCTTACTGCAGATTAAAAAAATCTATTTTCTGTAGAAATCATCACCACGAGCATCACGTGGCCATCGATCCCCAGCCCAACGCACGCACACCTACCACCCGCTCGAACGAAACCCTAGCTCCCACGCGACCGCTGCCCTCGGCCTCGAGCACTGACGCTCACAACGCCCACCATGCCGATCGCCATCATGAAGCCCTAGCTCTCACGAATCCATCTTCAAGCAGGCCGACATCCTCACCGTAGCATCTCACAATTTGCTCGCGATCCCTACAAGCGATGCGGTTTGCGAATTCTCTTGCGAGTGAGACAAGTCTCGCGATTTCGAACTGGTGGCTTCGGCCATTATTATTATTATTATTATTATTATTATTATTATTATTATTATTATTATTTTCGTTTGGGAATAAAAGAAGGATGATTTGAATTCGTGAACGAAACGGAAGGGGGAGAGGGGAACTCGTGATTTTTCTGAGGAGGCCGGCTTCGTTCGAATGAAATAAAAGGTGGACGCCATTGATTTTTTTTCGTTTTCTTTGGTTTTGAAAAACTGGAGAGAGAGAGAGGGAACTTGCGAACGAATTAAAGAGGAGGGAGACAGGAGTACGCGATTATTTAATTTTTTTTTCCACTCAACGTACATTACTAGGTCTGCTTGAACAGCATAGGGTGGCTTTGAAATGACAATGGCTGTAAAGTTAAATCGATATAAATATATTTTAAATTTAAATTGATTGATTATAGCCTAGGCGTTTATATATCGTACGCTCGCATAACAACTCCGATCAATACGAAATTTGAGATCCGAGAATAATTCAATATTACGGAGCCAATGGAACTGGTTTCGTCAAATTCCAAGACTGTGCCTCGAAAGGCTATTTTAAATATCGATTCGAACGATAAAATTTCAAAACTGAACAAATCATTTTGAAATTCAATTCTGAAGCTTCTAATATCTTCAGTATTATCAATATGGATTTTACAAGCCTTTGAAATATTTTTAATCGGCTTAAAATTGAAGATTCAAATTATTATTCAACTTTCAACAGATTAAATTTTAAAATTTAATCGCCAAATTCATAGTTATATTGGGAATTCAAGCTAAACAATTATTCAAATATTTAAAATTAATTAAATATTTTCAATTTAAATTGTTCGAAATTCTGGGTCGTTACATACTTCCCCCTTAAAAGAATTTCGTCCCGAAATTACAAGTTAGGAAAAATGGTCCTTAACTCGTCTACTATTTTTCACAATCCAAATAGTTTTATCAACTTACTAACCTAAATCTTTTTATTAGAGATTCATTATCATCTCAACTAGCTTTCCAACTTCAATTATAAGTTTCAAACAACATTGTTTACTTCAAAATTCAAATTTAAATTTAAATTCAAATTTTAAAATTTCGAAATTTTCCCGAAATTTTTCTAACACTTTAAATTTTCGAAAAATTTCGCCAGCATCTCCTTTGCGCGGCTAGCTCGGTACGACTACAAAATGCCACATCGGCCCCCCAATTTCAAAAAGAAAAGAAAAAGCCAAGCGGCTGAAGAAAATCATCAAATTTCATACTGAAATTGAAATACGTACCTTTTTGTCGAGCAATTCATTTTTTTTATCTTCAAAATCAAAATCCGAATTCTATTTCCTTTAATACACCTGTATATCCTGCTAGCCATAATATCCAATTACCATATTCAAAAATCATTTTGCACAATTCAAATTAGTTTCCCATTTATGCCTGTTTGATTTGTTAACATTAAATTTTACTAACATTCATTCATTCGATTTCAGTTAGTTTACATTCACATTAGTTCACTTTCAATTCAAATCAAATCCAGTTCATATTCATTTACTTCCAATTTGGATTCAATTACTTTAGCTTTCAATTTATCAATTCAAATTCTTTATCACTTAATGAATTTATATGCAATCAATTTACAACCATATAACAACCAATGTATATTCATTACAACCAAATTTATTCATTTTACATTTCTTTACACTCAATTTGGTTCAACACTTTTAATTAGCTTTAATGAATTAACATTTACATTCATTATTTCGTATTAATTTATTCACATTCAATTGATTTACATTCAATTAGTTCATATTAGATTGATTAATATTCAATCCGTTTATTAATTCAATTGCTAATTCATTTAACAAATAAAGTTGAATTTTCATTTATATAACTCAAGTTCATATCCTTAATGACTTCATTTCATTAATTCACTTATAAATTTACTTCGACACCAAAATCAACTTTATTCAATTTTAATTCAATTTCACATTCCAATTTTGTTCAACTTATCTTAAGTTATATTCCATTTTAAAAATGGATATGGAAAGCACGTTCCCCCATGGATCACAGTTACTCGGCGGTTACGCTACTATCCCAGTAGAATCGCTGTAATCTGTAGATTTCACATCTCTTGAATTTCGCCATGGTTGTTTCCATAGATCGTAGTTCACACGGCGGTTACGCCACTATCCCAGTGGAATCGCTTGTAACCGTAGGCATCTCGCCCCTCGAATTTCGCTATGGCATCTAGATCGCAGTTTACATGGCGGTTGCGCCACTATCCTAGTGGAATCGCTTGTAACTGTAGGCATCTCGCCCCTCGAATTACGCTAGTATACATCACGATCAATCAACATGATCCCATCACGCGGGATTCCAATTCAAATGGACACTCATATCGAGTTCCAACGCCTTCACAAATTTTCAATGGAAGGTACTTTTCCATATCCTTAGTTTTCATTACATTTTAAAACACTTTTCAAATTTCCCGGGATTTAAATTCTGGTTTAAATCAAATTTAGTTATTCTTCCTTTGGATAAATCATACTTATAGAGTTTTATTTGGTTATAAACCCTTTCAAACTCTAGGTTCTTATATTTGATTATTTCATTAACAACCAAACAATCATTTTTATATACATTTTAATAATTCTGAAAAATTATTCCTTATATAAAAAAATATAATCAAGGTAAAATTTTTTCATTTACCCTATTTTAAAACAATATCATGCTGAATTGTTCTGTACAAGTGTTTAGAGATCCCTATCAATAACGTTAATTACTCGTGTTGACAGGAATCCATATACCACTCAACAAACCAATCATCACAATATAAATCAATTTATATTCACTGACAAATAGGCACTCTTATCTATTATTACACTCACACTCATTCTAGAGTACTACTGACTCTATCTCTAATGAGTAATACCCAACAGAGCCAAGGTTGTCACTTAACCATATGCTCTGATACCACATTGTAAGGACCCGATTCTTCGACTTTCGAAAATCGACATCAATACGTCCGTTGTATGAACTGCCGAGCGAAGAATGCCGGAAAACCGAATTCTTAGGGTTTAAGAAGAAGAAAAAATAGAAGAAGAGAGAAAGAAAAGCAACAGAAACAATAACAGAATCTCACAATCGCAGCGGAACAACATATAATAGATAAATGAATAATCTTTAAACAAAAGAACCGTACATTTTATACATTACATCACATTACATTACATTATCAGAGTTTACAACAACAAACAGCGGAAAAAAAATACTACATATGCTAGTTAATACGCCTTGCCATCCAGCTTGCTTCCAAATCTCTATATCAACTCCCGAATCTAGAATAACCTGATAACCTAACTCTAGACTGCCCGCGTGGAAATTGGTGGGCACCCAGAGTTTAGGAAGGGAACAATAAACTCCAGGTCAGTCATGAGACTGGTGTAAGAGCTAAAACAGTTATTTTCACAAAGAAAATCTAAAGAATTTCGCTATGCTTTTGGAAAATGAAACTACCATAAGGCCTCCCGCCACACACACAATGCAAACGCAGAATTGGAGGAGATTTCTCCTCATGATATTCAAATATGCTTGCTACACAGAATCATTTGATTTTTATTATTATTAGTGCATAGTGTAGAAAACATTTTGAAAGTATAATATAAATCTTAGCCAACATACGACCATTATCGTATGCCTACTATAGCTACCATGTTCAATAGCAGGTTACCGCCACATTCCATGGTAGGTTATACAACTAAAACCGTACAGGGTTCGTATTGTTTCTTTGGATTTCCAACAAATGGTCAGGCAAAGGAACTTCCTACACCGAAATGGGTACGCCTTTGGAAAGACGCCCCGAGAACCTAACCGGATCTCTGCTGACACAAGGCCGAGTTACCACACGCTTCTGGGTGCAATGAAGCTGTAACTTGATAACTCCACACAAAAAAAGTATGTCATCCCCCGGTCGTTACCGACCTTTATCCGAGGATCCTCAATACCAACAACCACAAAGTAATAAATTTGCAGCAATCACATTGGTTAAATATCTAGGCTCCATACCATGATACAACCTCTATCCAGAAGAAAATGGACATACCTTAGGGGCGCGACCCCTAAAAAAAAACCTTGCTGCAACATTCCTGTTTCGACCATTTCCGGGTTGTGAGGCTCGACGAAGTCTCGTCCACAAAGCTACGCTTTTTTCACAAAGCCACACTTTGATCAACAAATGATCAATAATAATCATCACACAGCAACACTCAGCATGCCACATTACCAAATTGGGAATATATCGCTGATAACCTTCAACTACAAAACCTCTGAGCTCGTACGTCTCAGAGAAGGGTGTTAAGCTAAGAGAATAAATTCTCCGCCACCAACAGAGATGTATTTGAAAGAAATCTGCTTTATATCTCAAAATGTAATGTCAGACACGTAACCATACAAGTCCGTTTCGGGATCGAACAGAACCGAAGGCACTTCCAAAGAAGCCCTTGCAATCCGGATATTCACTAATCACGTCCGGATTCCCATCACAAAGGGTAATAAATCTCTATACCGGAGATCAGCCGATGCAGAGACATTCGACGGTAATCCTTCCGTTTTCAAAATATCCGGTTTTCAACACCGGTCTTCAATGCTATCCATTACGTCGTATCACTATTCGGAATGGGTAATCTGAATAACGAGCGCAATAATTTAAAAATAAGTGTAGCATTCAATTTCAACCAAATCACAACAAATACCTATTTAAAGGTCAATATTGATAGTCGGTTATTTAACTATCAATCAATATTCACAACATCACCCGATTATAAATAATCTTCCCAAATTATTTATTTTTCAAAATATCTTTACAAGATATATTTTCCACACTTAAACCATTTGAAAACAAATTTCAAATCATTTTTCACCTTTCAGTCGTTGAAAACAAATTTCAAATCAATTTCCTTAAACGGAAATACTTCCAAATATTTATCCATTTTAAATTTAAAATGGTTCATTCAAATCAATCAAATAAAATCCTTACCGATTTATTTTAAACTTACGTTCCAAATCCGTAAATTTATTTCCACACTTCAGAAATGAATCAATGTTTATTTTTAAACAAATCTCCCTTTCTTTTATAAATTCCATAGTGAATTTACATTTCCAAAATATCTATGAATATGCGATTTTCAAATCAATTTCTAATATTCATTATCAATTTATCTTTAAAAGATAAAATCTCAAAACATTCACTTCATATTGGAAAAACATTTCCATACTTATTTAAAAATAAGTAATTCACAAATCTATTTATTATCAATACTTAGAAAATATTCAATATACTTAAATCACAATTAAGTATATATTTTATTCTTTAAGGAAAACATTCTCTTAACACATTTATTTGGGTCAAAACGAATGTTGTGTAAAACATCGTTACGACAACCCAAAATCACTAATATAGGGATTCGAAATTAAAATAGATATACAATCCCAATACTATATAAAACATTTCCTTTCGGAAATCATTTACTATAACAACAGTGTTATAGTCCACCATTTCTTTATTTCTTGAAAACGTCTATTTCAACAATGAATGTTGAAATCTATGATTTCGATATTTAATGCATTTTAAAACATCTTTAAATCGTTTTAAATTCTATTTAAAACATCACTTCCCCAAAACATTTCTTTAATATATATTCACTGTCCAAAATCGTGAATATAATTCGTTAACCAAATTCAACATTTTCTACACATTTTATCTAACGGATTATCCACTGTCCAAAATCGTGAATATTCTCCTTTAATAATCTATAATAATTAACTTATCAAAATAAGTCAATTTCGGATTTATAAAACAATTTATAAATTCAGTTATATTTATTTTATAAAAACTTCCACTTATAAAATCCCTTAATGGACAAATTCTATTTATATCTCATTTAAATGCCAAAATCTAATTTATAAGTGAATTACTTATAAATCTTTTAATTTACAAAATCTATTCATTTTATAACTTCACAATTTATAAATCTATAAATTTCATTCACTTGTGAAATCTGTTTATACTTCATTTTAACACTTATAAAACTCGTTTTATAATTCCAATATTTTTAATTTATAAATATCAATTTCATAAACCTTTTATATAGGCCGTTTATAATAATTCAAAAATCCCAATTTAAACCATTTTACAAATTTATCAACTATTCATTTCAAAAATCATATTTCGGTTATATTTCAAAAAAATCATAATCTTTATAACATTAAAATTATGACGTTTATTTATTTAAAATGAATCAATTTCAAAATTAAATTTTATTATGAATTCTCAAATTAAATTTTCAAAAATCCAATTTATTTATTTTCGGTATCTAACGATACCAAAAATATATTCGGCTAAATTTTAGCCTTTAACGATCTCAACCACAAAGATAATCACAAAGATTATAAATAGATCAACACACAACATAGAAACCAGTTCAATCATTTGAGGAATCCAGTTGGATCCCTCCAACCTGTTTCCCTGCATCCACAGATGTTAGCACAATATCAATTCCGCTTCAAGATGGAATATCGTGGTATATGGGATTTATAAAATATTATCCGCTATTATGCGGCGCAATAGGGTCTCATCCGCTATATAATGCGGGAAAATCAACTCCAAGTACATATATAATACCAATTCCACTTCGAGGTGGAATATTGCGATATATGTGTGTAATAAATAACCTCCGCTTAATAGGCAGCGTATAGGGTCTATTTTAAATAATAGATAATTCTATATCATCATCCAAGCAAACAATCAACACAATCAACAATTCTAAATCTAACTATTTAAAATTTAAACAAAACCCTTTTTGAGTGAGAAGTTCTCACCTTTGATTTTAATTTGCAGTCCATTTCCATCTTGACTCGATTTCCTTGTTTTATACCTATTTAATTATTTACCAATTCATTAATATTCGAATTAACTGAACAATTAATTTTCGTTGAATAGTTTTTGATTAGCTGATAATTCTTTTTACACCAATTTTCTTCTTTAATAAATTTATCTAACTAATTATTAAATTTCCCTTTTTTAATAAATTTCATTAACCAAAAATTATATTTTAGATTAATATTCTTTAACCATTTCTAAAACAAGTAAATTAAACCAATTTTCTTTTTATGAAATAATTTCAGTGACTTATAAAATAACCTATATAGATAAAAAAAAATCTATTTTTTTTATTAACTAATGATTTGGTTTAAAACTGATTTACATTAACAAATTATCTCACCAAGATAATTGATTTTCTTTTTTAAAAACCTGCCCTACGTATATTTACTGTCTCAAAATCCTATATATTCAAATACACATTTTTTCTAAACTAAACAGAAAAGAAAAGAGTTCGGTTTACTGGGTATGTATACATATATACATATATATACACATATACATATATATATATATATCTATATATATATATATCTATATATATATATATATCTATATATATATATATCTCTAAATTGAAGAACAAATGGTTATACCTTACTGTAAATAATCAAATACAGGTTTTACTTCCTTTTTTTATTGATTCAGACAAAAAAAACAATTTAATAAATTTCCTTACCGTAAACATTTATTATTTTATACCTATATATCCGTATTAACTGAAATCAAAATAACTTGTAATTATACCTTACTGCAGATTAAAAAATCTATTTTCTGTAGAAGTCATCACCACGAGCATCACGTGGCCATCGATCCCCAGCCCAACGCTCACAACGACCACCATGCCGATCGCCATCCTGAAGCCCTAGCTCTCACGAATCCATCTTCAAGCAAGCCGACATCCTCACCGTAGCATCTCACAATTTGCTCGCGATCCCTACAGGCGATGCGGTTTGCGAATTCTCTTGCGGGTGAGACAAGTCTCGCGATTCGAACTGGTGGCTTCGGCCATTATTATTTTTTTTATTTTTTTTGGGAATAAAAGAAGGAGGATTTGAATTCATGAACGAAACGGAAGGGGGAGAGGGGAACTCGTGATTTTTCTGAGGAGGCCGGCTTCGTTCGAATGAAATAAAAAGTGGACGCCATTGATTTTTTTTCATTTTCTATGATGTTGAAAAACTGGAGAGGGAGAGGGAACTTGCGAACGAATTAAAGAGGAGGGAGACATGAGTATGCGATTATTTATTTTTATTTTTTCTGCTCAACGTACATTACTAGGTCTGCTTGAACAACATAGGGTGGCTTTGAAATGACAATGGCTATAAAGTTAAATCGATATAAATATATTTTAAATTTAAACTGATTGATTATAGCCTAGGCGTTTATATATCGTACGCTCGCATAACAACTCCGATCAATACGAAATTTGAGATCCGAGAATAATTCAATATTACGGACCCAATGGAACTAGTTTCGTCAAATTCCAAGAATGTGCCTCGAAAGGCTATTTTAAATATCGATTCGAATGATAAAATTTCAAAACTGAACAAATCATTTTCAAATTCAATTCTGAAGCTTCTAATATCTTCAGTATTATCAATATGGATTTTACAAGCCTTTGAAATATTTTTAATCGGCTTAAAATTGAAGATTCAAATTATTATTCAACTTTCAACAGATTAAATTTTAAATTTAATCGCCAAATTCATAGTTATATTGGGAATTCAAGCTAAACAATTATTCAAATATTTAAAATTAATTAAATATTTTCAATTTAAATTGTTCAAAATTCTGGGTCGTTACATTTGCAATCCGCTACAGGTTTAAAATGAGACCTAAGATAGCCTAAGGTTGCGACTCACAATATATTTAAAGGCGTGATAGCTTTTGATGTGCGATATCTTTAGAGGCATGATAGCATTTAACTTAAAAGAGCTTTAAAGGCACGATAATTTTTAATGTGTGACAACTTTAGAGGTGTGATAGTCTTAGAGATACCATAGCTATTCAAGCAAAGCTATGGGATAATGGGAGTTATAGCTATGAAAAGACAGATGCATAATAGCTATTATACTAGAAATCAATAACTAATATTGTTAGATTCCTTAAATAAACAAGTGAATTTTTAGGTAATATTTTGGAAGCCAGTTTCCAAGGCGTTTAATCGAAATTTTATAAAGAAGGAATTTAAAAGGAAAATAATAAGTCAAAATTGTAATAACATATTGAAAATGAAGCAAATGAGCTAAGCATTAGGAAGCAAAAGAATGATAAAGGTATCACTTCAAAAAGAAAGACAAATTTTTTTTATCTAAAGAATTGAAACGTATTAATCTAATATAAAGGTTTAAATTGTGTGTAAGGTACACAATTGATAAATGAAAGTAATGGATTGAACCTGATATTTGAAAATGTACCCACTCATGAAGTCTTTGGATGGTCGGAGGCCAAAGCCTAGGAAATTCTATATTCAATGATATAACACAGTGTGTCAAGACTTGGAAAGTATTTAGGGATCAATTCATAAAATTTAAATTCTAGTCTGGTTTTGTGGAGGGTGCTAAGACATCATAATGGATGTAACGAATGAATTCGCAATGTTAACGAGTGTTTCGAGACCTAGGATGGACAATTGTCATTTATTGATTGAAAAATGGATAATTACTTAATTCCTATTTTTAGATTGACTATCACTAACTTTACTGGTGAGCTAACTTCATGACGTTGCAACACCTCTATATATTTGTCTTAATAATGACATGTTTCTTTTAACTTATTAGTTTTTACTGCAATTGAGACTAATGCTTTCTTTACTTATCACTGTACAAATTTTATTTGCTCAAATTTCTTAACTCCTAAACTATTAGTCTAATGTGGTTTGATGATTCCATTGCAGAGGACCTTTATTTTGTGATCATGAACGATACTCAAATTCTATAGAATTTTCATCTTGTAAATGTAAACATTTAAATTCTAGCACACATCTAGTAAATGAAGATCTGTGTAGGAATGAAAGTTTTGAAACAACTATAGTTTTCATTTCTATTATAGTTTTGTTTGTTTTAAGTATTTTTAAACTGAATTTATGAATCCATTTTCATTTTTGTATAATCTAATCTATGCTAATATTACTACAACTAAAAATGAAACAGATTTTATAATTATAAAATATGAAGGTTAATAAATCAAGTAATACGTACCTCTCATACATATGTGCCCATAATCATATATCCATATGTTGATTGTTAGAAGAACACTCAACGGTTTGAGAGTGGGTACTGCTGATTTCTAAATTACTAATGTCCTCCGTTAACTCTTCAAGATTAGGTGGAAAAGTAGTAGCACCTGTCAAGTTATTGAATTTTTAGAAAATAAAATTTTATGCAGTAGAAAATACAAAATAGAGTAAGAAAGTTAACCTCCATCTCCAAATATCCAATCTCGTATACATATGATTGCCTCAACAACTTCGTGCTTAAGTGCACTTCGGTATTGATCAAGAACTCGACCACCCACTAAATGATGCTTCTGACGCAACCGTTGATATAGGAATGGATAGCACATCACGAGCCATAATAGACAATTCTCGAAATCTAAACCGATTAGCTTTCCAATAGTTAAGAATATCCAAATTTGTCTTTCTATCCAACTTTGGCGCATCCAAGTATAATTCCAATTGAGTTTTTTGAGATGAAAAGTTAAGTTCTTCGCTCTCAAAATTGTCAAAGTCCTACATATATGTAAGATATAGTAAATAGTGTAAAGAGGAAAAATTGTAAAGTTTAATGCGTCATTATATAAAGTTTACCTTCATTACATTCAAGCATTCTTTAGAAACTAAGATATCACCAGAAGAAGATTGACACTGACTACTAGAATCGGTGTCTATTTTTTACCATATATTTGCATGTAAATATCAAAAAGAGCAAACAAAGTTTCATGAACTTTGTTTATTTCGACAGAAGCACCACTATAAAGCCTCTTATACAAAAACTCCACAAAGTGAATCTTATATCTAGGATATAGAATAACAGCAATCGAGAGAATAAGACTGTATGCCTTCTAATACTTCTCAAATTTTCCAATCATACCACATGCAATCTTACTCATAAAACTATCGCCATCAACCCTAGCTCTTTGCAAAGTATCCTAAATAACAAATACTTGAGGAAAATACAGATATGCAGTAGGATATTTGGAGCCAAAAAAAAGACAAGTCATATAATAAAAAACCTTCAAAAACTTACAAATTAGTTCCACTTTCACCCATTCAGATTGAGAAAGAGTGTGCTTATAGTTAGAATCACTCAATTGTAAATGGCGGAAAGCACGCTGATAATAAAGAGCACTTTTGAGCATGAGAAATGTGGAATTCCATATAGTAGGAACATCCTGACGTAAACCTTTTTTACACTCTAAAGAAACATGAGATATGCACTCTAAATTTTTTTGTTTACTCGCTTATGAACCTCTTACATATTTAATGCTCTCCCTAATTTTAGACATATATCAATTTATTTTAGCCCATCTTACAATAGAAAATTAAGAATACGAGCACAACATTTAATGTGAAAAAAATCACCATCGATCACCAAGACTCCCTCAACAAAAGCTGCTCCTTCAGCAAATTAACAAATACATCATTTGCACCAGCATTGTCTAAGGTAATGGAAAATATTTTTTGTCATTGCCCCAATTAGTTAACAAATTATAAAAATTTTCGGACAAACAACTCCAGTATGTGGATGAGGCACAAAACTAAAATATAACACTCTTTTTTGAAGTATCCAATTAGCATCGACAGAACGAGCAGTCAAACAAATATACCCGTCAGCTGCTATAGAAGTCCATAAATCAAAAGTCAGATAAATTATCCCTAGAATTGAAACTAACATGTCTTTAAGTCTTAATTTTTCCTTTTCGTACATTTTCATCACATCAGCTCTAGCGGTATTTCTAGAAATCAACTTAACATCCACACAAACATAAGAAAATAATTGTCTAATTCCAGCATACTCAACAAATTGAAATGGCAAATCATGCATTGATATTGACATTACAAATAATTCTCTAAACTTATCCGGGTCAAAGATAGAAGACCTTGTTATAATAGAGCCGTCGGTTTGACTTAGAAGCAATTGACCTAGATCATGATCAGTAGTTTTGGAACAAGTTTTAATATGACGTTTTAGGTTTCCAGTGCCATAAGTACTATCACATAAATAAACAGCACCACATTTCATACACTTATCTCTTTGCTTTCCATCATTTTGCAAGGGAATAATTTCAAACTTAGTCCATACCTTAGAATCCTACGTCTCTCACCAACAACTTTTGCACCTTTTATTTCTATGTCGTCTAATTCCAATGCTTCTATATTGGCATCTCCAACTTGTTCACCGCTCTAACTACTTGGTGTAAAAGGGTCCATCTCTTTCCTGCAAAATTAAAGAAGAAGAAAACCCTAATCTGGTAGCATTGGACAATAATATACAAACATACAAGCAAGGATCCATAACTCACCACACCTTACACAATTTCCAAAGTAAAGGACTATTTTTTTTGAAGTCAGATGCAAGCAAGGACAGATAATGTAATGACCACGTGGAGTAATGCAGATTGTAATTTTACCTATAACAATTTATAGTAAACGAGTTTGCTACTATCAAAAAGAAAATAAATTTCATGAAAATAAACTTTAACTACCACAAAAGCAATTTATGGTTAGAGATAAATTTGCTGCTATCATAATATAATAGAGTGAGCTCATGTTATGCATACAAATTACAACTTGCAATTAGTTATTCCTAAACGTCTATTTTTTCAAACTTGAAACTATCACTGACAACGTTGATAAGTATGTTGCAAGCTAAGTAAGCATTTCGAAAGATACATAAAGAACATCAAGTAATATCTACACATACATATTTTTCTACCCAGTTTCAAGTTTGAAATGCTACTAAATCTGAGATCGGTAAAAAATAGAGTACTATTATCATATTTACTTTCAGATAGATATCGATATGCACATACACTGGATTTGACTAAATTATACACAATATTATTCGGTTATGTAAAATCAATAGCAACTACCAAGTTTGCTACATATCTGAAATATTACGTTGATTCTGTAATAAAATTATAAAAAGTCAATATTTCGAATGATGAAACTTGACAATCAACTTTATCTAGAATAAAATGAAAAAAGAAACAAAATGCTTAAGATACAATCATAAATTTTTGATAACTTGATCATTAACAAAAAACTAGGAACAAATAAATAAAATTTATCTAAGCCGTCAGCTAGATCTTTATAGGAATCATTCTTTACACCTTTTAACATCTTGGTGCTTTAATCGGAATACACAATGAAGTTCTCCTATCACATATTAATTAATTGATTGCACTAAGTGGTTACTGAATAGCTAATTCCTTTAAACAATGATTTAATGCCAACTTTGAGGTTGAAAAATGTTTACTAGGAGTTTGCTGCTATAAAAAAATACTTACATACGTCTTGGCTGATTTCTTCTACAAAACTTTCCAGGCGCGAGCGATTTGGGTGGACGAAGTGGGGACGCCAAGAAAGGCCGCGCGATCGATTGGGGGGCGATGCGGAAATGAAAATAGAGAACGAAGGAGAAATGAAAACGAAAACCCTAGCCGCCTATGAGTCTCGTGGCTTGGTAATGTATTGTGGAGGAAATGATAATTATTAGATAATGGACAAACACGAAACTACTAAGTCGGCCCAATTTGCAATAAAATAAAATAAAACATTTTATAATAAACGGGTTTGGCAGGTCAAAATCGGGTTCACGGGTCAACCCAAAATCCACCCGTTTATTAAACGGCAGGTTGACCCGAAATTGACTCGCCTGTGTTATCATGTCACCCAAACACGTTAATTTTCATGTCATCTTCGAGCCGTGTTTCGTGTCATGCTGGAAATTTATAGCCCTAGATAAGGCAATAGCTAGTTGAAGGTGTTCTACCAAGGCCAATGATAGTTAGAGTAGAAGACTTTTCTAGATGAACCAATACTAGAAATATTATGGAGGAAATGTGTTTGCAGGAATGGAACCAGCTTTGGAAGTGTTGAATTGGATGAAGTTGCGTGAGCATATTTATGAAGGTAGGGATGTGATGATGCGTAGAAGAGGAGGTTGGCTTCTCGTCAGCTTTAAGAAGACGCACTGGACTTGAATCAAGGGGAGATGATTTTGGCAGAGTATATTGCTTTGTTGAACTATGAAAGGGAGCATGTAAATGATTTGATTATGTTATTAAAACACTTATTCTAATTCAATGAAGCTTGATTATGACCATATGTCGATCTTAACAACTTGCATGCCTTTATTTTATTCCCATTGGCCTTGAGATCCTCGGGTTGTGACATATAAATGATTTTCTTTAAATCATTATTTAAAATATTATTTTCACATCCATTTTTGTATTCATAGTACGTGGCTATAGCAAGCATAATTCGAATGGATTTAAGCATAGTTATGGATGAGAATGTTTCTTCATAATTAATGCCTTGTATCTAATGGAAATCTTTCATGACTAGGCTCACTTTATAGGTCTCCCTTTCCATCAACATTTCGCTTTTTCTTAAAAATCCATTTATAGCCGATGGGCTTTATCCCTTCAAGTATGTCATCTAAAGTCCAAAAGTTGTTGTCATACATAGAATCTATATCGAATTTAATAGCTTCAAGTCAAAATGCAGAGTCTTTACTCTATAATGCTTGTCAAAATATGAGGTGGGTGTCATCTTCTAAGACACGGTCCTTCTTCTCACCATCCGCGAGAAATCCAGTCTCTTTGGTATGCGAAATTCTGTATTAGACTTCTACCAGGTTGCATGTTTTTCTATAATGGTGATTTTTCTAATTAACCGGTTCAGCCTCTGTGTTATCTTCTCGAATCTTGTCCAAATCTACAATTTTTCTTAATTTAGTTTGATAGAGATACCTTTTTCTAAAAACAACATGTTGCGAAAAACAACCTTTTGTTCTTGAAAGTTTTAGAAATTATATTCTATAAAATTCTTAGGTGATTTTATAAATTTACAAAGCGCTGATCTTGCCCCAATTTTATTGGGGCTGACATTCTTAATGTCCTCCATTTCAATATCCAAAGATGATACCCCTATATGCTGCAGCCATCTTGGAGTCATCTTTTGCCAACAAAATAGGATCAGCTGATTTTTTCATTAATTTAAGTAAAAGGAATAAAGCATTCTTCCATTATATAAGTTCTTCACATAGTACCCGTTGATCTTTCCATGTAGGTAAAATAATAATTATTACATACTAGTATCAAAGTTTTGACATCTAAAGCTGTAGAACCCTTGCAGTCCCTCAGCATTTATTTAGATTGAAAAGCAAAATCAAAAGCTATCACTAATAATAATCTGCCAATCTTCGCCTGTAACACTCAAGATTTTTGGTAACATTATTTAGGAGATTCAGTTAGTTAAACTAAACTAAATAATGTGTTGATTAGGGAATTGACATTCAATTTTAATTAAGGTATCCGTGCCATTAGAACTAATGAATTAAAAGAAGGTTTTAAAATGAATTAAAGGAAGGGTATTATGGGAAAGACGCCATTCCTATATCTCCTAGCCTACGCCATGTATTATGTACACATTCATTTCATTTCAAGAAATTTAAAAAAAGGCCAGCCACCATTAACAAGGAAAGAGGAAGAGGAAACTAAGAAAAGCTAAGGAAAAAGCAAATTCAAATCAAATCCATTCAAATCTCAAGCTCCTTAATCTCTAAAGCAAAGGTGAATAATGTTTACATCTCTAATTTTTATTGGTTTTGGTTTTAAGGTTAAATTCAAATATTTTGCAATGATTTGCCATGTTTTTGAATGATAACATGATTATATATACATGTTGATGATTTGTAAATGTTCATATAAATTTTATGACATGTTTTGAGATGAAATCCCTATTAAATGACATTCAATTGCCTTGCAAATTTTTATGAAGATCTAAAAAGATATTTTAAAGATGGGTTCCAATTTTCAGATTTTTCTGAAGTTTCATGGATTTATTATGAATTTGCTAAGGAAGAAAATGATATTTTGGATTATAAAATTATTTTCGGGAAAATAATTTATGTTTTGGATCCGAAAATTTATATGTTGGAAAACATATATAAAGTGATTTTCTGGAATTTTTTTAGATTTTTCCAAGATGTTTTAATAGTTATACAAAATTATTTAAAGTATGTGACTTAAATGCTTTAAATAATTACAGAGGAGAAGGGGCTTTTTCAAAATTGTTTAAATTTCCAAATAAGGAAAGACGGCAGCACTTTTGAATATAAAAAATCTGGCAACCAATCAAATTTAGACAAACAAAGCAGGTTAGGTACAAAAGGACGTTTTAAAGTACAAACGGACAAGCTTTTTAAGGTTTCGACTCCTTCAACAACTAGGTTCCGCCTCTATTTCTCACCTTTCGATAAGGTCGAAGGCATTGCTTTTGACAAGGTCGAAACCAATGCACATGGTATCAGGCAACTGATACGTAGTGAATTAGCAAAGGACGAAAGGTATAGGGCCAAAATTAAGGGGTTTCGAAAGAGATGAAGCTTTGTTTTGGTTTTAAGGAAAATACGCCTGCTAGCTTTCGACTAAGAGCTTTCGATAAGGTAGCACGGTTCGACTAAGAGCTTTCGATAAGGTAGCACAGTTGTCGCTTCCTACTGTTCGACGGATTGGTTTTCGAAGGAAAGCTTTTGTTTTCTAAAATTTGCCGCATCTCCATTGCTTTCGAAGGGATGGTTTGGACAACATCACTTTATTGTTTATGAAATGGTTTTGAAAGAGTTATTTTCAAAGGGTTTTGAAGCAGATGCTTTCGACTCTAATGTTTTCTTGATTCTTTTGCTCTACTTGATGGAATAATCCAAATGTTCTAAATCGAAATGTTTTTAAAAGGTTTCGAAGTAGTTAACTTCAAATGGTTTCGAAAGGTTTCCACTTGTTTTAAATTGAACCCAAAGTGATTTCGAAAGAGTTTGTTTTCAATGCTTTCGAATGGTTTATCAATGGTTTCGAAAGGGGTGGTTTGCCAGGCTTTCGACAAGATCGAAAGGAAGGCTTTCGACAAGGTCAAAAGGTAAGGTTTTCCAATGTTTTTGGAAGGCAAGGTTTAAATGGTTTTAAAGGCGGATGCCATATATTTTAAGGCTTTTTGAGGAAAGTCTATTATTGGTTTCGAAGGGGTCACCTTCAATTATTTCGAAAGGTCTTTCAATGGTTTCGAAGGGGTTACCTTCAATGATTTTGAAATGGTTGTTTAAAGTTTTAAACAAAGGTTTCGATATAATGACTAGGCAGATAGCCTAAGTGTTTCAAGTTATAAAGGACATTAACTTATTTTAATAGAATAGATAATCCTTATTGAACATCATCAATATTATTTTGATTAAAGTATATATAACATGGCAAAAGTTTCTTAGAGTAAAGCTAAAGATATATTTTCCTTGTATATGTATGATTTGACAGACTAAATCATTTTGAAAATATTTTCAAGGAAAATTTAAAGGGTAGTTAACCCTAAGAAAATTTGGATAGTTAGCTCATTTAACTTCGGACAGTCAGTCCATTTTGAGAGCAGTCAGCCCGGAGGACAGTTAGTCCAGATAAGGGCAGTTAGTCTAGATATGAACAATTAGTTCATTTGTTAGCATAATGGACCTTGCTACTTCTTAGGGATAGTTAGTCCACCTTTTTTACCTGTTTTATGGACAGATAGTCTATTATTTAGCATAAAGAAAATTGATATTTTGGTATAATGAGATTTAGGATAGTTGATACAGTAAAGAGCAGTTAGCTCAGATTTTGGACAGTTGGCTATTTATTTCTCGTTTTAGCATAATAGATCTTGCTATATTATTATTATTAGTTGGTTAACCAGTTTGGTTGCAGGAAAGGATTTGCAAAATATATGTTTTGGAAAGAGATATTAGTGAGGGGAAAATCGTTCTGCTATGCGGCGTGGTCTCACTAAGTATCAGTAAACATATATGTAACAGAAATTATTCATACTAGGATTTATGTATGACTCGAAGTTTTTTTCCCTTTAAATTCTCGGATGCTCAAAATTGATTTGAGCAGGCTGAGGGTTTAGATTTTCAGGTTTAAGCAAGTTTTGGCGAATAAAGCATTCGAAGACGAGTAGGTGGCTGACGGATAGCTAATTTAGGAATTCTGTTTGTTATTTTTTTCTGCTGTGTATTACGACAATGACGGATAGCTAATTTAGGAATTCTGTTTGTTATTTGTTTCCGCTGTGTATTAAGACAATTATGTCTATATTGCGTTGATCATCCAAGAAGGCATCTTCATATGTTGCTCTTGGCGTATTGATGTAATTTATATTTGATCATTTCCTAGGAATACATTTGAGGATTTTTGTAACTTGGCTATGATTTTATTTGAAATATAATCACTGTAATTATTATTTTTGGAAATCTGTAATATTTTTTTATATTCAAGTGCTTCTGATATTATGGATACCATTAACATTACTGTATTTCGTCTCCAGAAGTAAATACCATGGATGAATGCAACATCCATAACGCTTAGCTTTTGGCCTCTAAATACGGGATGTTACATCGCCTTTAGCATAGTCTCAGGAAATGTCCTAACTTCGGCGATTATCTATCATTTATATCCATATAACAAAATCTACCCAAATAAATACCAATGAGTTTATGGGGGAAAACAACAAATAAAAGAGTTATACATAACCTTGGTATGAATAGTATCGTCTTCCATCAAAACTCCTTTGGCAGTAGGACCTCGCCGCTAAAGCATGAACCGTATTTTCCCCATACTAGCCTTGGATACCCAACACATATAAAACTATCACAAGTTATATGACTCATCAAAATATATGTTACTTTAAACATACATAAACATGCCTTGGTAAAACTACACATGAAACTATTTTCGATATAGTGTTTTTGATATACAATAATCAACCAATGTTAGTATACAAGTTTAGGTTAAGCTACTTACGAAACTACCTATGAATTCATGCCTCGATAAGCAACACTAAACTTTCTAAGCCTCGTTTGTTCATCCTTAAGTAGTTTCACAAATTATTAATCTTTATCATTGAACCAAGCAATAGGGTTACATCCACTCTCGCGAAAGCATACATCCTACTTGGAAGTCCCGCATCCCTTCAGAAATTAAATGTCGATCCCTAACCTTTAAACTAGGCGCATTCATGTTAGCATCCCCATTTACCGTCATAAGCTCTTCCAAACCTGCATTATATAGTAGGTCCTTACTTTAAACCTTTGGTTATCTTTAACTTTCGAAAATCCACCTAATTATTTATTTATTAGGTCTCGCGTTTAACTAGGAATTAAGCTTCGTTCGGCTTTGAACCTATCATCAGTTAGCTTAAGCCTAATATCTACAAGTCTCGGTGTTAACTTTCCATCAATAGTTAATAGGTCTCGGCAAGTCTACATTAAGGAAGCCTTGTATAACTAGTTCTTAATATAAATTCTTTCAGCAATAACCTTTGTCTTCATATCTCTAGTGTTGCTGCATCAAAATATTAGCTAAGGGTTATCTAAGAATTATCACTAGAAAGCCTACCCTAGGAAATGATTTGGAACCTTTGAAAATTCCTTTTTTGCATTTACTAAGTTTCGCACCAACTCTCTCATTTTCTTAGTTTATTTTACTTAAAACTCTTCTTAGTTCATTTTAAGTTTCTTGTGTCATACCCTTGGTACAATATCTTTGGATCAGACATTCAGTAATTGCCTTTGTACTTTGCAACCTCAGCTATTACAAACAATAAAGCTTATCCACCTATATGCACCTACCACTATCACTGTTCATAACGCCCCTATATTTATTCTGTCTTTTTCGATTCGCTACGGTGCTTTTATATTACTTTATTACACATATGTAGTATCTTGTACAATAATCATTTATTGTATACATTATATATGTATATATAATGTTCTTGGTAATCATATTATAAGTTTCGGTAATGTATATTTTAAATCAAAAATTCTTATAATATTTAATAAAATCCCAATATGTTAATAAATATGTTTCCATGTGCATTTTAACCAAAACTTCTACGTTTTAGCTAATTTCTCATATATTTCAAGTCGTATGGTTCCTTTAAAATTCCATAACTAATTATTTAACCATGAGAAAATTCTTAAAATTAAAACCCCTCGCCCAAACTACATTTTTGATCATCATATTAAGTTTTTATATCATCTAGAAATCACTAGAGTATGAAATCATATATAAGCATCTTGGTAAAGCAATTTCAATCCATAACATTCATTAAAACATTTTCCTATCATTTATAAATGCTTAGCGCATTTTGAACACTGCCATATTAACCACTATCGAATTCAACATAGATAATAATGGAAAAATGAGAGTGATATTGCTCACCTAAACATTTTTATTAGTTTGGTCTTTAATAGCTTTAAGTTTCATTGGCTTTTATTTTCTTATCTTTTTTACTCTAAGCCACCATCATTAATGAGTACCAGAGTTTCAGTTTTGTTTTTCGAGTAATGAATGAATGAAAGAGTTATTTTTATTACCCCATAACGGGTTGGGTCATTGCCCTCTTCTCATTCCGTTCATTCTCTTAATTTAAATTGCAACATAATAAGTAAATGTATGCCCAGTTACTTATCATGACAAATTATTACTTATTTTTGTATAGCTGATAACAAGCAAATAAATGTTTCATAGATATTTACATTAGCAACATCTATTTCACTTCATTGATTTTCTCATATAATTTCTTAATTAAATTATTAAATCATTTATTTCATAATCAATATTAATTAATTTTCTATTTAAGATATATGGTGTAGATGATATCGGGAGGGTAGATGGAGGATAGCATGTAGATGAGGGACTAGAGCTAGTTGAAAGCCATGCAGTCTCAGATGAATTCTATGTTATTGTTGCGAATGAGGTTGAGGAAGGTGATGGAGTTAAAATGGAGGACAACATTGAGATTGGGCTGCCAAGTGTAAGGGGTAGTTCATACCTACAGCCATCTAAGATTTAATTTTTCTTTGGTTTGATGTGTTTTGGTAGGTTGTCAAGTTGCATAACAGAGTGTCATTTGTTCAGAGCCATTTTCTGTCTAGCTAGTTGCAGTGTTATTTTATGGATGATAATGTAGAGAATGAGAGTGGACGTTGGCCAGAGGTTTGAGTTTCAAGAAAGAGGAAAAAGTGGAAGAGAAGGACTAAAGAGATTAGGACGTACATTGTTCTTGAGATGAGTTTCTTTGTGCCAAAATTATGTTGTAGGTTGGTATCTACCACCATGATGTGATGGGGAATGAAGGAAGGGGAAGGGGGAGAAGAAAACACAAAAAAAAAAAGATTGGGTCAAAAGAGGTATGTTTCCTTCTTTTTTTAAAAGTATTGTAGATCGATAGTGAGGCTCCATCTAATGGCAACCACTTGCATTTGGAAAGTCTTACAGGACTTTGACAACAACTTTTGGTTGTTTCTAGACAAAAACTGCAATATGAACAACCTTGGACGAAGAATCTTGGGAGAATACTCCAAGTAAGCAACCTGGTATACTAAATGCATCGTACAATAAATTTTTCTACAAGTCAAAGATTCAAAGTTGATGTCATCAATAATATGACATGTATATTTCTTTTTTTAACGTGTAAAACTGATTCATTTTATATCAAATAGTCAATTGAACAATAACTCAAACACGTCCTTAAGTAATCCGTCACACTCGTATTTATATCACCGCCACAGCCAAAAAATAACCCACAACCAAAAAAAGAAAGCATGGACTAACATAAAATGTATTGTTTTCAATCAAATAACCGCAATTGTTATGATAAACAAACCTAATCATTATGGCATACTACAACTCTACAAGTTAACTATGCGAATGCATATCATAAGAGTTGCTGAAGTACGAAAAAAACGCTAACTTACACACCCTCGACATAAGGAAATTAATATGATGGTCAACAATAAAACTTAGATGTTTTTATGCTTTTGGCGCAGTGTTATATCTAACCAATATAATGAATATCAATAAAAATATTTGTTTAAAAAAGTCATCAACTAATTATTTAATATATGTGCAAAGTATCTAATGTATTATAAAATGATGCATGTTTTTTTAGTATGCATCTAGTTTGATAGTAAGCTCGGTAAAATAATAAAAAAACTCTTACAAGTCAGCTTTTGAAGCACATATAAAGCAACAAAAATGCCAAACTGCAAACTCAAAACTTCAAGAAAATCTAAAGAACAAGCCATGGAGACTAGTTTAGGAAAAACAAGGAAAAAGTTTCTCAAAACTGAGAAGGCAAAGAAGAATTATTACAGCAATATATATATGGAGCGCATTCATACATGAAGCCATAATGGACAAACGGCTAACGTTGACGGGTATTGTAAGCTATTTTGGCGATCGAGTTTCTTGCCTCTTGTGGTTTTGGTCACTAGAAAAAATCAATTTTGCTGGTGCATCATCTACGTCTGGCTCTGAAGATTTTACTAATAGAATTAATAAGGTAAATAATTGAAGTAATACAGATTGTTATATACAATTCAGACATTGATGTATTCTGTTTTTTTACAGAAATCTCTGGTTATGGTTTATTTGGCAATCGCGAAGTTGTTGCTTGGTTTCTTAGGTACTTCAATCAACTGACTTCAACCAACTATTTTGTTGCTATCATTAGTGAAATATTCAGAATTTGTTGTACCATTAACAAAGTTTAAACTATTAGTGACGATAATGAATGCAGATGGATTTTGTTGGACGAGGACTGGCGAGAGACAGGCGTCCAAGTAGGGCCGGCCAGTTAACTTCGATTGCCCAATGCAAAGATGAGATGAAATTGCAGTGAAAACAGAGCAGGGAAAAATAATTCCACTAGTGGGACTCGAACCTGACACTTTGAACAAAGAAGAGGACCAACATACCACTGGAGTGAGGCATTTCTTGGTGTTAGGGGCTCTTCTAAGATAAATTAAACAAATTATTCAAAAGAAATTTAAAAATTTGTTTCCCCACTCCGATCTGTTGCCTTGGCGGCCGCCTTGGTTGCCTTGCCCTGGGTCCGGGCCTACATCCAAGATGAGATTACATTACTTAAAATCCATTTTAAGACAAGATATGGAATATTTTGATCTGAAATAAGTGTCTACTTCGGATGTAATCGCAAGTGTATTGAGCGACACACTGATTTTGACATTCAGATTACCTTCCAAAACATAATAAATATTTCAACAAATACAAAACTTATTTGCAAAAATAGATTATATCTTTTCGTGTATGGAAAAATATAAAATTGGCGTTGTTTCAGACAAAGCCACGACCGATATATTCTTTTAAAAGAAAAAGAAAATAGTATATACTTGTGCTATTTTCACTACAAGAACAACAGTATATTCCAACACCCATGTTCCAACGGCCTCCAACGGCATTTCTAACGGCTTCCAACGGCTCGTTGGATTTTGTCGTAACCGTCTGAAGCTGTTAGAAACCGTTGGAATGAAGCCGTTTGCGGCCGTTGGAAAATTTCCTGTATATTTTCCCGAGAGCCGACCTGAAGCTTATTATCTCCTTTCCCAATCCATATTTTCACCAAATTCCCCCATTCTACCACCTCCTTGCCTGCTACCGCTGCCCCAAACACCATCCCAACCACCTCCAACGCCATCTAGAAGCTGCTCCAGCCCATCTCCATCATTCTAGCTCTCCAAATCGGTAATTTTGCTAAACCTAATATTTAGGTTTTTTTTGATTTAGGATTTAACTTGAATTGTGATTGATTCCTACTTGTTAGTGTATGCATATTACATCATGTTATCCCCTAATTGCAACTGTTATCCCATAATGAACAAGTCATTACAGATTGAAAATTTTGTAATTTAGGATATTGCATTAGTTTATGTTGATTTGGTTAGTATTGAACGTATGTATGTGATAGAGTTTATTGCATTTGGAAGCCGTTAGAATGGATATTGCATTTGTGCGAACACGAGTTTTGTATTTGTGTGTACACCGAATTGATTTAGTGTATAAATGAAATTGTAATAAATGAATTTTTTTTTACAAATTTTGTGTATGAATGAATTTAGTACTTATGAAATAAAACGGTAAAATATAAACCAATATTAATTAAACGAGTTATATATTTAAATTTAAAATAAACAAATATTTAAATCCTTAGATATATTTGGCCCCGTCTGACAAGTGTTGTATATGATCGTTTTAGGGATATACGTTTTTTCTGCAAAATGGACAACCCTATTCACCTGATACATCATTTGTCCCTGTATTGGACAAGTTACAAACACTATAAAGTAATTATATTTCGTCAATCATATCACTTTAAACGGTTCACAAAATTTCGACGGCATTTCCTTTACGTTCCTTGTGTACACGTATTTGTGTACGATACAAGGAACATGGGGGAAATGCTGCCGAAATTTTGTGAAATCATTTAAAATGATATGATTTACGGAATATAATTACTATTGTGTTTGTAATGGGAAGTAGGATGAAAGACCATCAAAGAAGACATATAAGTGGAAATGAATCAATAGTTGTTTATTTAAAAAGAAGTTTGTAGAAAAAATATAAAATTTAGTACATGTTTACTAAATCAGTAAATAAAATTAAAAAAAAATATAAAATGAATGATTTATAATTTTTTTACTTTATCATAGGTTTTTAAGTAGGAAAAATGGTCAATTACTTTAATGATCGGAGCTGGATGTATCAAAGAAGGAAAATTAATGGCGCAATAAGTGAACTTTTTCTAAAAGAGGTACAAGTGTTCATCAAATTTGCTATAAGTAATATTGCAAACGATGAAGAAATTCGTTGTCCATGTAGTAGATGCAAATTGCTGAACTATTTAGTACCGAATATAGCTAAGGTTAATTTGCGCCAATACGGTTTCGTACCCAATTATTTGCTGTGGGATCGTCATGGAGAAATTGTACCCCCTAATAATCAAGAACAATCGGTGGAGGTCATTAGTGATGAAATTAGTACGAATCTCATAGAACATATGGTCGAAGATGCAGCGCGATAAATGTTCCCTATCATTGAAATTGATAACGATGATGTTAACGTCGAAGAGGAACCAAATGTTGGAGCTAAAAATATATATGATTTATTGGATCATGCTAAAAAACACCTTTGGAATGGATGTTTAAGCGGCTCTCAATTTTCGGTAACTGCAGAATACATTGCAGTGAAATCAAAATACAACCTTACAGAAGCTGGATTTACCGCTGTTGTTCAAGCTGCTAAACATCATATGCCACCCGATAATTTAACGTGCGAAAATTATTATGAAGTAAAAAAAACTTATGTCATCTTTCGGTTTGCGGTATCAAAAAATAGATACATGTTTAAAGGGTTGCATGTTGTATTGGAAAGAGGACATCAATCTTAGAAATTGTAAAATATGTAATCAAGAAAGATACAAACTGAGGAAAAAGAAGGGAAAAGAAGTTCCGTACAAGCGTATGCATTACTTACCCATCACCCTTAGACTTCAACGGTTATATGCATCATCTGTAACAGCGCATTATATGAGATGGCACAGTGTGAGAACACCTTAAGAAGGTACGTTGACACACCTATCCGATGGAGAAGCATGGAAATATTTTGATAAGAAATATCACGATTTCGCAACGGAGAGCCGCAACGTTAGACTAGGTTTATGTACAGACGGATTCTCACCGTTTTCTCAGTTTGGTTCTAAATATTCATCTTGTCCTATAATAATCACACCTTACAATCTACCCTCGTAGATGTGTATGAAAACTCCATATATGTTTCTCACAATTGTCGTCCCTGGCCCTGATGATCCGACACAGGGCATTGATGTTTACTTACAACCGTTAATCAAAGAGTTGAAAATATTATGGTATGAAGGAGTTAAAACATACGACATATCAAAAAAGAAAATTTTTCAGATGTTCGCTTCTCTATTATGGACTATTAGCGATTTTCCTACATATGCAATGCTTTCGGGTTGGAGTATGGCCGGTCGTTTTGCTTGTCCTTATTGCATGAAGAAACACGAGCATTTTCCTTAACGCATGGGAAGAAAATTTCATGGTTTGATTGTCATCGATGTTTTCTTCATATTAATCATCCTTTTAGAAGAGACAAAAAAACTTCGTAGCTAATAGGCATGAGACTCTACGACCACCAACGGTTTGGTCAAGCGAGGATATATATATGAACTTGTAAAAGATTATCCAAAGATACACGAGACCGGACAACAAATTGAAATTCAAGGTAAATCGATGTTTCATAATTGGTGCAAACATAGTATATTCTAGGAATTGCCTTATTGGAAAAATCTCTTAATCCGTCATAACATTGACGTGATGCACAACGAAAAAACGTATTTGATAATGTGTTTTATTCAGTTTTGAATGCGAAGGGCAAGACTAAGGACGATTTGAAATCTAGACATGATATAGAGGAAATATGCAATCGTCCTGAGCTTCATATGAAACCCAATGACAGTAAAAAACCCAAAGCATGCTACGAACTAGACATAAACCAAGTTAAAGTACTGTTAAAATGGGTGGAAGGATTACAATTTTCCGATGGAATTTCCTCTAATCTTCGTAGATGTGTTGACTATAAAAATGGAAGACTGAGTGGAATGAAAAGTCATGATTGTCATGTAATGATAGAAAATTTGTTACCCATCGCTTTCAAAGAATTGTTACCGGTAAAAGTTTGGACGGTAATAAAAGAACTTAGTTTATTTTACAAGGAGCTTTGTTCAACTGAGTTAAAAGTTGACTGTCTACATAAACTTGAAGAAGAAATTCCTATACCGCTCTGCAAACTGGAGAAAATATTTCCTCCGGGTTTCTTTAATGTAATGGAGCATTTACCTGTTCATCTTCCATATGAAGCACGTCTTCGAGGTCCTACGCAATATGGATGGATGTATCCATTCGAAAGGTATGTTACTATACTGAGTATGTAAATGTTAATTTAATTTTAGATAGAAGTTAATACTTAACCGAAATATTTTTTTATTAGGTACTTAAATCATTTAAAGAAAAAAGCGAGACAAAAAGCTCGAGTTGAAGGTTCTATTTGCAAATCATATATCGAAGAAGAAGCTTCTTTCTTTTTCTCTCATTATTTTAATGATCATGAGAACTTATCATTTGTAAGTGTTCCGTGTAATGATGAGTCCGTTGAACAAAATTCTTCTTCCGAATCAATATTATCTATTTTTAAACAACATGGCCGACATGCTGGAAAATGTGTGGAAGTATGGCTAGATGATAAAGATTACCATGTAGCACACACATATATTTTCTTAATTATCCTGAAGTTGCACCATTTGTTAGGTAATTATCACCTTCCAAGTTTTGTTAAATTTAATACTACACGTGTAAATAAATAATAATGTAATATATCATGTTTGTGTTTGCAGTATTTTTGAATCACAAAATCCAAACGGCGATTTAAGCAAAGATTTCAGTACTTGGTTTTCAAAATACGTTTCTGATCCCACAAATAATGTGCTCGATGAAGGACTGAAACATTTGATGTTTGGACCGAAAAGAAAAGTTAAAACGTATCCAATATTTTTTGTTAATGGATATAAATTCAACACCAAAGAATACGGTGCTGAAAAATTAACAAACAATACTGGTGTATTTGTTAAAGGCAGTGATGATCCTAATAATCATATAAATGATTTTTATGGCGTGTTAACTCAGATTTTGCAGTTGACATATTTTACGAGACCCGTAGAGGATGTTTATTTGTTTAGATCCAACTGGTTCAGCAATGTTCCAGGTTCTGGTATTAACGTGCATCCAAATTATAATCTTATAGAAATTAAACATACCTCGCGTTATCAAAAGTACGACCCTTTTATACTAGCCAAACAAGCCCTACAAGCTTATTATGCCCCTTATCCATCTCTAAAAAGGGATAAAGCAGATTGGTCTGCGGTTTTTAAAACCAAAGCAAGATTTACGTTCGATGGACAAAATATTCTAGACGAACAAGCCTATCAAGAAGATCTGGAGGAAAATGTTGAAATAGCAATTACAGACGATCAAATTTATTTTGGACCTTTGAATGATGAGACAAATGTATTAGTCGAATCATTTGAGAGTGTAGAGGAAAACGACATAGAACACGAAACCGAGTCTGAATCAGAAAACGACGAGGACGACTAAGTAATATCCGGTAATTTTTACGATTATTCACATTACATTTGTCTCTGATTAATAATGCATTTATCCAAAGTTATACAATTTTAATGACAACAAGTGTATACTCAAACACTCAACACGTACACACAACATGACACATTTGTAGCATATTGTATTATATTTTTTAATGGTTTGTCATATCATAATTATTATGAATTGTATATGTATGTATATGGCAGGTATATTATGTATGGCTCTGGTTCTGGCTCTCGACGACGTGGCTCTTCCCAGCAGATTGGAGAGAGTAGTGGTGAGCCACCAGCTCGTCCAGTCGTTTACTTGCAGCCAAAGGCTGATCAGGCGTAAGTATCATAATTAGCAGCATAGCAATTTAATTTTTTGTACATGATATATCTATAATTGTCTAAAGTTCTATTTTATATTTAACATAGTGGGTTTGAGTTGGAGCCATCTAAAGTGGTTCTGAACATTTCTAAGCAGGCGTATATGGGCAGGATGAGCGATTGCTGGCCTAAGTGGAGCAAGATCCCCGATGATGTGAGAGAGACCATTTGGCAAGATTTTCTAGTAAGTTTATACCGCTTTACAAAATGATTAATTAAATACAAATAAATAATTAGTAATATTTTCTCATTGTACAGGGCGTAGTAGATTTGCAAGAGTCTGACATCAACTTAGTTCAGCGACACTGGAACTCAAAGATCGCTAAGAACTGTAGGGAGAAGATGTCAGTGATTAAAAAAGTGAGGAAGAAACCAAAGTGGATGAGCGCGGCAGTATGTGATAAGTGGGATAACTGGTGGAACTCTGAGGAGTTCAAGGTAAATCTATAATTAATCTCAGTAATTTTTTTAACGTTTAATAAATAATTATTCATTGTAAATTTGCAGGAGGAGTCAAAAAGGAACTCAGCAAATAGGAGCACGAATCTAGTAACTCATCGTGGAGGCTCCAAATCTTTCCAGCATCACCGTGAAGATTTGGTAAATTTATCTATTATCACATTTGTATATTGATCAGTTTAGTAATTAGTTATGTGGAGTTAAATTATCCAAATTATCAATTGCAGGAACGAGCTTATGGACATCCCGTTGGCTTAGTGGACTTATTTGCTCACACCCATGCATCTAGGCAAGTAGACGAGTCTGGCAAAATCATATATCAGTGGGGTGATCAGGATAGGGCGACTGAGGCACATGTATGCGTTTTTTAATTTCTAATACTTACATCGATAAGTTTATTAATTACTAGCTATGTAAAATAAAAATTACATTCTACTATTTTTCAACTGAAATTGTTTTTTTCCATTATATTCAAGGTTACAGGAGGCACGGGCATATGCGCTTCAGCAATCTGGTCGTGATGAGTTGACACAGGAGGAGCAAGATAACATATTTGACGCTGTTATGGATCCGACGCAGCGGAGTAGACGTTATGGCTTCGGGAACATAACGGTAATTAATCCTTTTACATATGTACAACAAATTAGCATTTAGACATAATGTTATAATATTTTATATGCTGAGACAACCCTTTTGCTATTATTTCTAATTGCAGGGTCGACGAGCTCAAAAGGCCCAAGACAAAGAAGAAATTAAGGAGCTTAGAGCTATGATTGAGCAGCTATAGGAGGAGAATCGTCTGCGAGCTGTACATATAGAGCAGCTGAATCAAAATCTTGCGGAGTATGTGTAGAATCATGGTATCTTTCTTTCGTCGTCTAGTGCTTCCGGAGACGATGACGAAGATGCTTGAGGAGGTATGCTTTTTAGTGTTTGTGTTTGAACGATGTATATATTGACTTGGAGATGGTTATTATGTATTTTAATGTTTTATATATTGGTACGGAGTGGGTGAGACGATATTTTGATGGTATGTACATGGTTTGTTGACATTTTTTGATGGTATTTACATTGATGGTACGGTTTATGATGTTTGAATGGCTTGGTTTGTTTATATTGGTGTTTAATTGATTTATGTGTGTTGTTTATATTGATATTGATATATATGTGTGGAATGAGTTGGAAATGTATTGGAAATGGAATGGATTGGAAATGGTGTGGCTGGAAGGTGAATAGGCTTGCTGTTGTACAACAAAATAAACCCAGATTTCCAACGGTTTCCAACGACTTATTGGACATTTTATTCAAACGGCTGGTAACAGTTTTCAACTGCTACTAAACCTTTGGTGGCCATTGGAAATCCCGTTGGAAAATAGTTGTTGGTTCCATTGGAAAGCGTTGGTTCTATTCCAACGGCTATTCCAACGGCGGCCAACGGCTACGAGCCGTTGGAATAGCCGTTTAATCTTGTAGTGTTTGTATATCACCAGTAATTTCTATGAATAATTTTTTTTTACAAGCACTATATGAGATGGTGCTGGTACTTTTTGTACTTAGATAGAAAGTGATATGTTTGTTATAAGTTGTTATAAAACAAGCTTCGATGCGTAAATAGTTCTTAAAAATGACTTAAATTCAAAATTACTATTAACATTTAAAACTAAATAGAACTAAGAGTGTGTGTAATCAATTAAACAAACCTCTTGGCATCCTAAAGCCCTCTGCACTTTCCATACGTATCAACTAGTGCGCTTCCAACAAACACATTCGAATCCACACACGCACGAACCGTCGCCCTGTGCACTGCACGTCCATTCTCCAAACCCGCCAATCCTGCACACACTGTCAGAATGCTGGACACCATGAAGTCAGCTGGCGCCAAGCCTTCTTCCCCCAACCTTCAATTACATCTTAAAAGCCTCCTCCTCCATCCCAAACTACATTTTCGATCATCATATTAAGTTTTTATATCATATAGAAATCACTTGAGTATGAAATCATATATAAACATCCTAGTAAAGCAATTTCAATCCATAACATTCATTAAAACATTTTCTGATCATTTATAAATACTTAGTGCATTTTGAACACTGTCATATTAACCATTATTGAATTCAACATAGATAATAATGGCAAAATGAGAGTGATATTGCTTACCTAAACATTTTAATTAGCATGGTCTTTAATAGCTTTAAGGTTCATTAGCTTTTATTTTCTTATCTTTTTTCCTCTAAGCCGCCGTCATTAATGAGTACTAGAGTTTCAGTTTTGTTTTTGAGTAATAAATGAATGAAAGAAGTTATTTTTATTACCCCATAACGGGTTGGGTCATTGCCCTCTTCTCATTTCGTTCATTCTCTTAATTTAAATTGCAACATAATAAGTAAATGTATGCCCAGTTACTTATCATGACAAATTATTACTTATTTTGGTATAACTGATAACAAGCAAATAAATGTTTCGTTGATATTTACATTGTCAACATCTGTTTCACTTCATAGATTTTCTCATGTAATTTCTTAATTAAGTTATTAAATCATTTATTTCATGATCAATATTAACTAATTATCTATTTAAGATATAAGGTGTTACTTTCATAGTAGATGAGATTTGGAGGGTAGATGGATGAGAGCATGTAAGTGAGGGTCTAAAGCTAGTTGCAAGCCAAGCAGTCTCAGATGAATTCTATGTTTTTGTTGCGAATGAGGGTGAGGACGGTGATGGAGTTAAAATGGCGGACAACATTGAGATTGGGCTGCCAAGTGTAAGAGGTAGTACATATCTACGACCATGTAAGATTTAATTTTTCTTTGGTTTGATGTGTTTTGGTAGGTTGTCAAGTTGCATAACAAAGTGTCATTTGTCCAGATCCATTTTCCATCTAGCTAGTTGCAGTGTTATTTTATGGACGATAATGTAGAGAATGAGAGTGGACGTTGGCGAGTGGTTTGAGTTTCAAGAAAGAGGAAAAAGTGAAAGAGAAGGACTAAAGAGATTAGGACATACATTTCTCTTGAGATGAGTTTCTTTGTGCCAAAATTATGATGCAGGTTGATATCTACCACCATGATGTGATGGGGAATGAAGGAAGGGGAAGGGGGAGAAGAAAACACAAAAAAGAAGAAAGATTGGGTCAAAAGAGGTTGATAAAAGGTACGTTTATTTTTTTTTAAAAGTATTGTAGATCGGTATTGAGGCTCCATCTAATGGCAACCACTTGTAATTGGAAAGTCTTACAGGACTTTGACAACAACTTTTGGTTGTTTCTGGACAAAAACTGCAATATGAACAACCTCAAGTTACTTATAGTTTGTATTAATGAATGAATCCAGTTTTCCGCGCTTTTGTTAGCAAAAGGGTATTCTAAGATGGCTAAAGTTCACGAAAGGGGAATGTGTTATTAGGTTACAAACATGGAATTGAAAGGGTTATTTTCATGAAAGTTATGTTGTATTAATTGCTGTTAATTATTATTTCTTTTTAATTAATTAATATTAACATGAGTGACTTAAACAATAATAAAATTATGATAGATTATAATAACAGATATATTGGAGCATATAAAATAATGCAGAACCGAAATCCATTTTTGTCGATAAAAGACAAAATAGTAAATATAAATGCAATACAAATAATAATTCAGTGAAATCCTACGGCAATTAGTTCATTCCTTCCGCTATTTCAAATCACTCCATATTATTATTACCTACGATCCTTTGAAATGGTTCGTTCTCTCTCGTCGGTATCTTGAAGTATGTAGGATTCTTCAAGGTATTCATTCGAAATAAAATCAAGATCATCGTCAAATGCACTAAAGTCGAAATCCTCACTATCGTGCTTTGGTATGAAACTATAAATAGTCATTGTAGCAATAACCACTTTTGCTTAAATTGAAAATTTAAAAGCAGACATATTATTTAAGATATAAAATTTTCTCTTCTATATTCCAAGTATTCTTTTAATTACCATACAAAAATTTGAAAAATAGAAATTGAAAACATCAGTTTTTAATTTTGATTGATTTTGATTTTCACGAAAATTAAAAATATGATATCTTGCATTTCAATAAGTGGGGTAAATAAACTTCTATCATTGTACATTCCAAATCAACTAAATTGTACTTCTCTCTTGTAGGATTTGGAGCGTTTAAGTCTCTATCGCTTATTACTGCATTAAAAAATCTACTGCCATGTTCAGTTACTTTCCAACCAATCATTACACATGTAAATATTATATCAAATGAGTAGATAGTTGTAATATTTTGTGATGCATATCTTTTTTGACTGATAAAAGATTGAGCACTAGCACTGGGAAAGCACGTACTTATGTATGCCCATCTATAACTCTGATACAATTTAACAAAATATTTAGTATCAGTTTAAATTTCTAATTTGTTCCGGGACAGTGTTAAAATATTGATCGTCTCGTTTAATTATATATTTGGACCTTAACCGCACAACTTTTAGAACTAAAGGAAATAATCACAAATAGTGGTTAGGATATACGACGCTCACTTTGCGGTCAAGAGTTCAATCCCCACCGACTACATATTCTTGTGATTTACCTGAAGTATCTATTGTGGGTTTGTATTAATTACGGTTAATTATTATAACTTTTAATTAACTAATGTTAACATAAGTGAGTTAAATGGTAATAAACATAGAATAGTTTATAATAATAGATATATTGGAGCTGATACAATAATGCAGAACCGAAATCACATTTTAGTCAATAAAGGACACAATAGTAAATATAAATGCGATATAGATGGTGATTCAGTGAAATCATGCAGCAATTAGTTCTTCTCTTCCGCTATTTCGAATCAAAACCATATTATTTTCTATAATCCTTAGGAATGTTTCATTCTCTCCCAACGGTATCTTGAAATTTGTAGGATTCTTCAAGGTATTCATTCAGAATAAGATCAGGATCATCGTCAAATGCAATAAAGTCGAAATCCTCACTGTTGTGCTTTGGTATTAAGTTATGAATAACTATTATAGAAACAACCACTTTTACTTGAATTGAAAATTTAAAAGTAGACATTTTATTTATGATATCAAATTTTCTCTTCTATGTTCCAAATATTCTTTCAATTACCATACGTAAATTTGAACGACAGAAATTGAAAATCTTAATTTTTGATTTTGGTTGATTTTGAGTTTCATGAAAATTAGGAATACGATATCTCACATTTCAGTTAGTGGGATAAATAAACTTCTATCAATGTATATCCCAAGTCAACTAAAGGGTACTTCCCTTGTGTAGGATGTGGAAAGTTTGAGTCTCTATTATTTATTACTGCACTAAAAACTCTACTATCATGTGTAGTTACTTCACAACCAGTCAGTACATATGTAAATGTCATATCAAACAAATGGATAGCCGTAATATTTTGTGTTGTATATCTTTTTTGACCTATAAAAGATTGAGCACTAGCACAGGGCTAGCATGCACTTATGTGTATTCCATCAATAACTCCGATACAATTTAACAAAAAAGATAGTACCTGTTTGAATTTCTAATTTGTTCTAGAACGGTGTTGAAATATTGATCGTCCAATTTAATTATATCTTTGGACATTAATCGCACAACTTTTAGAACAACAAGAAATAATCACAAATAGTGCGACATGATCTTAGAAATCTTTCTACAACCTAATGTCTTGGAAGAGCTAGAACTATGATGTATAGAAGTATTGCTACAATTTCTTTGATGCATATTTCTTTTGTAGAAACGTGATCAAATCTTCATTGTTAGAATTGATGTAAGAAACTGTGTTTGCAAGAATGTTATGAGTGTCAAGGAGAAGAAGCAGTGTGAAGAGAAGAAGAATGGGTAAGAGATTCGTAGATGAAGATTAGATGTTGGCGTCCGATGCTTTGGACTCTAACGGTCCATTTCCGCCATGTCCATTAAACTTGGCTGGAGAACTGTAGCCCAGTTCGGACACATTGAGGGCATCCAACGCATTGAATGCCTAAACTATGCTGAAGAAACCCGCACACTCACCCTAACTTTGATGCAAAATGATGTACCCTTTTCATTTTCTCATAAATGCATGTTCACATTTTAGTTTTATTGTTACCGAGGTTAATTCAACCATTATCATCCAACTTTGATAAGAGGTACATTTTTTTAAAATATTACTATAAATCGGTGGTTGGTAAAGTTTGACAAAAACTTAAAGTAGTTTTTCTTGGTAACATGTGAATTCCCTTTCTAATTATAATACACGCATGAGTAAACATTGTTTTTTGCACTACAACAAAATACCTATTTTGCAACAGACTGTTAGGTGTGGCCCGTAATATATTAGAGTGGGCGCGTTGACTGGATTATGATTAGTCCCACACCATAAGATATTCTAAAAGAAATCAGCATATATATGGGATTGGTAGCATGTAATAACAAGGGATTCCTTTTGTTACAAAAAAATGTTGCCATGAAAATATATGTGCTCTAGGCGGATGTAGGGATATCCAATCATGACGCTGGCACCAAAAGAGCTTCATTCAGTGTTCTTGCTTCTTCTACACTAAATGAAGTGCGCGCATAGCGAAAGATGCGAGGGGGTGCCGAAAATTACAACATGATATCAAAGCCGATGGTTCGTTGGGACCAATATGATGCAGCGTTGACCTATGTATGATCCAATATGTGTGGTTTGAGCTTGGGATTCTCATTAAGGTGGAGTTATAAAGTTAGAATGCAGCCTGCTCCAATCGTGTGAAAGGGAACTTTTTGTGAAACAGCTTGGCCCAACTGCTGGAGGTGGTAGCGACCTAATTTAAACTGCTAGAGGTGTTAGAAACCTAATCTAAAACTGTTGGAGGTGTTAGCGACCTTATCCAAGTGTTTAGGGACTCTGTATAACTTCATGTTGAATTGAGAAAAATTCTCGTCAAAGTGGAGATCTGTTAGGTGTGGCTCGCATTATATTAGAGTGGGTGCATAGATTGGATTATGATTAGTCCCACATCGTAAGATATTCTAAAAGAAATCAGCATATATATGAGATTGGTAGCATGTAACAACAAGAGATTCCTTTTGTTACAAATAAATGTTGCCATGAAAGTATATGTGTTCTAGGCGGATGTAGGGATATCCAATCATGACATTGGCACCAAAAGAGCTTCATTCAGTGTTCTTGCCTCTTCTACACTAAATGAAGTGCGAGCATAGCGGAAGATGCGAGGGGGTGCTGAAAATTACAAAACAGACAATGCTAATTGTAATAGATCTTTAACAGCGGTTTTGCAACCATTATTATATGCAAAATTTGTAATAGGATTGAAGCATTTTACAATGTTTTGAACCGTTGTAAAGACCAGTGTAATACAGTTTTTTTACAATTGTTTTTAGTCGTTGTAACAAAATCTTCTACAACTATTTTTGACAGTTGTTAAAAAATGCAAAACTAATAAATTTACAGCTTTGGTACAGCATGTACCAGTAGATTTAATATAATTTTGCAGCTGAAGATAACGTTGTACTAATAACAACCAAAATCATCCAAATTTACCAAAAATAACAAGAAAGATTCACATTTTAAAAATTCTAAAACAATTCATATATTCGCACTATTCGTAAAGTCTTAGCTAGTCATATTGTTCTATTATGTAAAGAACCATTCACACTAGATCAACTGATAAATTCGTATGAAACCTAAGGCAACAATAATAAGGGTATTGCCTTACATTTTTTTTTATCTTTTCAAGCACTTTTAGCGGATGATAATATCAAATATCAACTTCAAAGTGCTCCACGACTTCTTTCTTCAAATCCTATAATGTCACCCAACTTGGACGAAGAATCTTGAGAAAATACTCCAAGTAAACAACCTGGTAAACTAAATGCATCATACAATAAATTTTTCTATAAGTTAAAGATTCAAAGTTGATGTCATCTATAATATGACATGCATGTTTCTTTTTTAACATGTAGAACCAATTCATTTTATATCAAATAGTCAACTGAATAATAACTCAAACATGTCCTCAAATAATCAGTTACACTCGTATTTATATCATCACCACAGCCAAAAATTATCCCAAACCAAAAAAAGAAAGCATGGACATACAGAAAATGTATCATTTTCAACCAAATAACCGCAATTGTTATGATAAACAAGCCTAATCATTATGGCATGCTACAACTCTACAAGTTAACTATGCGAATGCATAAGAAATGCATATCATAGGAGTTGCTGAAGTATGAAAAATGCTAACTTACACACTCTCAACATAAGGAAATTAATATGATGGTCAACAATAAAACTTAGTTGTTTTTATGCTTTTGGCACTATATCTAACCAATATATTGAATATTAATAAAAATAATTGTTTAAAAAGTCATCAACTAATTATTTAATATGTGAAAAGTATCTAATGCATTATAAAATGATGCATGTTTTTTTAGTATGCATCTAGTTTGATAGTAAGCTCAGTATAATAATAAAAAAACACTAACAAGTCAGCTTTTGAAGCACATATAAAGCAACAAAAATGCCAAACCACAAACTCAAAACTTCAAGAAAAATTAAAGAAGAACCAGTCATGGAGACTGGTTTAGGAAAAACAAGGAAAAAGTTTCTCAAAACCGAGGGGGCGAAGAGGAATTATTGCAGCAATACATATATATATATATTAGAGAAATTTTAGGTGGGAAAATATGCTGCAGTTTTACAACATATTTGACTGCATTTTTTTCCTGTACAAGCTTTAAAACATCTTCTTTGATGTATGGATACAATATCCACGGCTTCTCAAAACATAGTTAAAATGAGACCTGCAACTAAAGGATTCGCACATCGGAATGGCAAGAAAATGTTACTAGAATTGATATTTACAACAGAAAAAACAGTTTATTCGAAATCTGAGTTGACTACTAATCTGATTACTCCACGAGAACCTGACACTGTTGATTATAACAGAAAAGAAGTTTCTGTGCGAAAACTAACAGTGCATGGGATACTGTAAGAATTAAGAACAATGTGGGTTATTACACATGCCATATTTTGGAAGTAGTTGCTTCAGTCCACATCAGAATTTCGTGGGTCATCACTACTGGAAGTAGTTGCTTCAGACCACATCAGAACTTCATGGGTCATCACCGTGAGCTTCTCTGAAGCCATCCATAACTTCTACATGTAACGGGCAATAAGGAAGTCATTAGCGTAGCAGCCTTCACGCTATGGCTCAAAGAGAAAAATAAAAAGAAGAAAATGTGCGATTGTGAATGGTCCCACATTGTACAATATTTAAAACCATATTTATTTACATACAATGTTTGCTCAAAGTAGTCATTCACCATAGTTATTGATGTAGAAAATATAGGTAGTTCTACATCCGATAACTGGAGATTGTATTTTTGGCAGCATATCTAATCAAATGACTACCAACTAGGACAATCAATCATCGAGTACTCCAACACTAGCATATACAAATGGAACAGGCAAACTAGTAGAGTTACTAGAATAACTCAATTCGATCATAGATGTATAAGATTATAAATTTGAACGTCCAGATGAAATGGATTTTTTATTAGGAGAAATAAATTAATGAGATTAAACAAGAAGGAATTATTCCCTGCACACGTGTTTGTCTATGTACATAGAGCTTGGATCAATAGTCACCCTTTATCTAGCATCATTTTGTAGCCTTCTGATATCAGACATAAATTTTTATTTAAATATTTTTCTTTCTTTCTCATGTTACATGGATCAAATATCTATATATAAACTTGTGGCTGATATCAAAGGGATATGTATGGTGCTAAATAAATGGTACTATGGATCCCAGCTTATACACACACACACACACCGCCGTAACCATCTTCTTTTGGTTCGTTCATTTCTCTCTTTAATTTTAGAAACAAAACAAAACTCCACCAACCATGGTCGACCACCGTTACTAGAGATAAGAAGAGAAAATCAAAATTAAAGGCCCAAGCTTTAATCCTTAAGGAGGAGAAGAAAATTTTAATCAAAATTTTCTAATCCAGATACGTAGTTACCATAATTATCTCCAAACCCGTTTGGGTTTGGAAATGGCTTTATATTGGTGTTTTAAATGAAGCTAAATATGTTTTGATTATAATAGACCAATTCTAATCTGTTTTGGTATAAAGTTACATCATTATTGATATGTTTATGGGTAAAACATGGGTTAATCCACTTTAGATGTTTTGGAAATTTAATAGATATGTTTTCCATTAAATTATAAGTGGGTTTCAATTTTCATGATTTTTGGGTAAAGGAATAATTGGATATGAATTTTCGAAGTGGAAAATAGGCAAATTTGGGTACAAATTAACATCTGAAATTACGTGATTTAGTATTTCAACTTAATTTTTTTATTAGGGGTACATTATGATGTTTTAGCATTTTGGTGAATTTTTGGGAATTTAATTTTTATGATTTTTTTTATAACTCTACTCCAAGGAGTAGATCTAGGGGATACAGATGACCTGCCACAAACGAACCCCCTTTTTAGCCACCCACCATAGAGTATCGATCTCCCAAGCATTCTCACTTTTTCAAGGCATAACCACTACATATCTTAAGGTTTACAAAGCATAGCTTGCTAGGACTCGAATCCATGATCTCAAGGAACTTTATTCCATGATTGTTAAGCAGCCCTGATCAACTGAGCTAATATGAATTAATTGGTAAATGAAAATATACTTTAATTAATAAAACTAATTTGAAAATTATTAAATAAGGAAATTAAGACGTATGATTTTTGGCTACGACCGTAGAGTTCTATAGCAAATTAAAAGTAACCACTGAAATAAATATTGAATTTTTTGGTAACATTTTGGAAGCCAGTTTACAAGGTGTTCAACTGAAATTTTGTTGGGAAGGAATTTAAAAGGAAAATAATAGGTTAAAACTGTGATAACATATTGAAAATGAAGAAAATGAGCTAGGCTTTAGGAAGCAAAGGAATGATAAGGGTATTATTTCAAATAGAAAGACAAAAATGTTTTATCTAATGAATTGAAAGGTACTAATCTAATATAAAAATTTAAACAGTATATAAAGTACACAATAAATAAATGAAAAAAATGAATTGAACATGATATCTGAAAATATAACCACTCATAGAGTTATTGAATGGTCGAAGGCCAAAGCCTATGGAATTCTATATACAATGATATAAGACATAGTGCCGAGAATCGGAAAGTGTATAGGGTTCAATTCGAAATAGTTAAACTCTAGTCTGGTTTTATGAAGGGTGCTAAGACATCATAATGGATGTAACGGATGATTTTGCAATGTGAACGAGTGTTTTGAGACCTAGGATGGAAAATTGTCATTTATTAAGGACATCTGCTAGAATGTATTCAAGGTGCTTGCATTTAATCTTTTATGAGAGTAATGGCAACTCTAGTTAGGATGGCCCCATGGTAGAACAAATGGTCATTTCATCGGTGACGTTATTCAACTATAAGATAAATTAGTGATATAAAGACCTAAGGAGGTAATCAATAAATAAAGTTAATGACAACTTCAAAGCTAACACCTAAATAATAATTTAGGTGATGCTTGTGAATGCGATTGATGATTGTATGACATGGTTCATAACAAATTGATGGTAATTATATGGTATACTTAAACTTAAAGGTATCAATATACATATGGCATCATTCATGAATGTATACTAAGTATAATGTATGCTTGTGTTTGAAATGTCGCTATATATATGTTCATGATGTGATGATTATTTACATGAAATGATGTAATTGCTATTGTTGAATCAGTGATGGAAAATTTATTTCGTGCTTTAGCGGTATGGTCTCACTATATGATATTCTTATGGTGTATTACTCATACGAGTCCGAGTCATGTTTTGTTATTGTTTTTTCCATATATACACGGATACTCATTGAAGTAGGTTGGATTTATAAATTAGACAAGTTACTTTTGGAAGACAAATAAAAGGTCAAAGACGAAGTAGGAGGTTTAGCTAATAATAAAGTTTTTTAAATTACGTTGTTGTAAAATCAAGGTATATAACCTGTTGACGGTTCGTGTCGACATCTTCATATGTCAGGCATGACACTGTTATTTATGTTAATTATATTTTACACATATGTGGGCATGTTTCGAGCTTTCGAAAATGTAAAGACAATTATATGTAATGAAATTTATATACTTTCTTTGTTTGCTTAATATTGTTGGGAAAAAAACTAATCGCATTTTGCTGCTTGAAAATAATTATAATGATGACTACAGCAGCATTCATTTTCGGGACTCTGAGAAGGGCATGTTATAACATGGTATCAAAACTTAGGTTAGGGGACCCTTAAGTAAAAAAAAGCTAAGTAGTGATTAAGGTAAAATCCGGATAGTTAAAATTTAACACCTTAGGAAGGGTATATGCTATATATATTCTTGTATTTTAATATATATATATATATATATATATATATGGATATATTTTCCCTCTCCTATTGTTCCTGCTCGTTTTACTTTCATTTCTTACTAACCTTTTCTTACACAAAAAGCAAGAACGGAAAATTGACGTGGACGTTTGGTGTTAGGAGGTTCTAGGACTAATGCTAGTAAAGGAACTACAAGTACTTGAACAAATGGCTAAGGAGTGGAGGTAGCTTTGGAAGTTAATATTGAAGCTAGTACTCAGATGCCTACCTTAAATGCTAGTGAAATGGATATTACTACACTTTTCCACTTTTATATGGTGATGAGGCAACATCTAGCTAAAGTTGTTGTGCTAAGGCCAGTGGTAGTTCAAGTAGGAGAATTTTTCTAGATGAACCAATACTAGAAATATTTTGGAGGAAATGTGTTTGCAGGAATGGAACCAGCTTTGGAAGTGTTGAACTGGATGAAGTTGTGTGAGCATATTTTTGGAGGAAGGCTTGTGATGATGCTCAAAAGAGGAGGTTGGCTTCTCGTCAGCTTTAAGAAGACGCACTGGACTAGAAGCAAGGGGAGATGATTTTGGCAGAGTATATTAAGCATTTGAATGCTTTGTTGAAGTATGAAAGGGAGCATATTAGGACTCCACTGAAGGAAAATGAGAAGCTTATAGACGGTTTTGAGGGAAGGTTTGAATCATAAGGCCATAGAGCATTTGTTGTCTCATTTCAACATAATATTAGAAATGGCAAGAAGGTACGACCGCTTGTACCAAGAAAATAGAAAAATTGATGTTAAGACCAAGGTGGGGGTAGAAGAAGAGATTCAAACCATATACGAAGGGGATTAAGAACTGATAGAGTTAGGGATATGCCTTAGAGGCAATTCTGTAATTTTTTTCATATATATGACTCTATAACCAAATCTTGTTTATAATATGTATTTTAATTTCAATAAAATGCTTTGTTGTATAATTATATAATCAATCATATAAATAAATCTAAAGTATACAAAATATAAATTTCTTAAATGATATGTTATGTGATAATAATTACAAGGAGTTGTAATCAGGAGAAATTTATCACAAAATTTAATAACATATTGTTTTAAATATTCCTAGTCAAGGTGTTACAATAAAGGACATTGATATATCTGTTGAGACCAGAGTACATAACGATCTCCAAATGTTGGTCAGTGTAATACTTATGGTTGTTGAAGGCACCAAGAGGTTATATACTGATAGTTATTGGAGAACTACAAATGAATCTTCCAAAAGTTTCCTATTGGTTAATAATAACTAGGTCAAATGAGAAATATCAAACTGACAGCATTACACAGTTCTCTCAAATTGAGAATGTTATTGAACTTTAATGTGAAAACTACACTTTGATTATAGTTAAATTGTGGCAACGTGTCCATCAAACGATTATAGTTAGATCTGAGTTAATACATGGAAGTGAAACACTATTCGGTAGAGAATTCATCAACTCAATTGTACAAGATTAGTATTACGGTCAACTGTAGTCAACTCAAAGTCTAAATCTCGGGAAATAGTAGTACGTTAATAATAATGTTATCATTGAACAAAGGATTTTGTTTTATGCGCTAGTTATACAATATGGACGATATTAAATTTTTAATCAAAACCAAATTTCATTATCTCTAAAGTGATATAGTATTGACGAAAAGAATTGATGTAAATAATCGTTACTAAAAGGTACCACCTAAATTTATAAAATTGGATTTTACCAATGAGATTCGTAAGAATTAAGTCAAAATGTTACACCACTAGCTAAGGTGACGTGTGAACATTAGTATATAAGTTGTTTAAAGTATTAATCACTTGCTAAATTCACAACGATGGGTCACACAACCGACTATTTTCATTCTTCGAGACATGGGTTGATTTAATTGATTTATACTAGTTATAGATTAATTAAATTAATTAATATTTACAAGATATTAATTATTATTGTATTTATTGTTTAGGGAGTGTTTACTAAAATGGAATTGCCTCTTGAAATGTTTGGGATGCTACTAGTAATTATTAGTGTATGTATAAAAGTTATATATGTACATATTGATAAATAATATCGATAAAGGTTTAAACTGGATTTAAATAAATAAATTGCTAATAGGGTTGAATGAGTTTGTGGTCCTTAAAGGGCCCATGTTTGAGCAGCCAAAAGTAGGCAAAAGGAGTGGCATAAGATTTTGAACTTGTAAGGAAAAATTATGTTAATATTTTTGCATCCTATTTCATTATAAAGTCAAATCTAAGCCACATCTTTTTGAACTAACTTTTGCTCCTCTCTCCGTTTGTTTTGGCGGCAAGCTCCTCTCTCCTCTCCCTTTTATTTCCTCAAACACATTCATTCAATCAAACATAATTAATCTGGTGTTTGTACAATTGTCTCTTTTAAATAAAGGTGTAGACATGAGAGGTCCAAGGAGTCTGATTAGATGAAAGTGTGAATCAAAAGCAATGCATCTCTAGGTATACTCTTGTTTACATTTTATGATATTTAGTGCTTAATTATATGTAAATATATTACCGCTTATATATATGTATGTCATTATCATGATCCGTTGATACGTTTCTTTAATTGCTTGATCATTTATTAATTGTGTAAACTAAATCCAATACACATTTGTACATACAAATTATAATTAAACACACACACACACACACACACACATATATATATAAATGTATGTATATATGTACATAAATTATTTTTGACCTAATAATTTGTATATACATAAACAAATACAATGCAAAAATATAATTTTTATTTATTTAAAACACTTTTTATATATTTATTTTCTTATAAAACATTAAATTTAAATAAAATAATATATATATATATAATTTTATATTCATATATATATATATACACAAACACTCAAATATATATATGTATCTGTGTGTGTACATATATATTTGTGTATGCATGCGCGCTTTGGCAGTAAAATAAATTTAATTGAAAATATATTATTTATTTTATATATCTAAAATATGCTATATTAAAATAAAACTGATTTTGATTTTGAACTCACACACACATACACACATATATGGCATATGTAAAAAATGGCGGAAACGGTTACAAGCTCTAGCGAGTCAGAAAGAAAGTAGAGTGACGCTGGCAAAAATGGAGATTGTTGCATTCAAAACACTTTAACACAACAAGAAAAAAATAATACAAAGACATACTAGAATGCTGCAACATCAGGAATATAGAATCAAGCAATTAATTTGAAATATTTTATGCCAGAAAAGAAGATTACATCAAATTATGCATTCTTGGCTGATGAAGTCCTTTAAAGATCAGAATTCAAATGGATAAATACACTCTTTTGTTCAATTTATAGTTACAAGCCTACATACAACCAATTCAAGAATTACATTTATCGCATCTGGAACCCAAAAGCACCATGTGAATTGGAAGTCCACTCAGGCTACTTTCTCATCCATTTTACAAATGCTTTTGTTCCGAATCAAATTCTAGATAATGGTCCTTAAACATATGAATAACGTTATAAAATTACAAAGAGGTGGACCATTGGCATGAATTTGACATCTACAAGAAATGCTTACATAGATAAAACTAAGTAACTTAAGACTTGAACACTGGGACATTGAGGCCTTGGGTAGAATTGGTAGCGTAGTTGGTTTGCCAGTTCGAACTGATAGCGTCACTGCAACAAGAAAGCGCGTCAATTATGCTAGGATTCTACTCAATATTAATACAAATAGTAATTACCCTAACAAAGTCAATGTCAAAACTGCTAGAGGGGATGAGAGGGTGGTCCAAGTGGATTACGATTTTAAATCTTACATTTGTATACTTTGCCAAAAGTTTGGACATCAAACTATAAAGTATAACAAATAAAAAGAGAAGCAAAGTGTGCAACAAGATTGGAAACCAAAATCTACTTCTACCACATACCAGCAAATATATAGGGAACAAGACTCTCAACACACATATAAACAATCATAACAGTCATAGGACCCAAATATTGCTAACCATGGTAAACCAGAAGTAGTCAATAACGGACAATAATCCTATTAACATAAGCACATCGACCCTTTTGGTAATAACTCTAATGGGAAAGGAAAAAACACATAGAGGTAAATATTACAGCTAGTAACAGATATGATATACTTAGCTCTAGTAAGGAGGAATAAGACACTGATCCAGTAATTATCGCAGTTGTTAGCCAAGATCAAGATGAATTTTGCCTTGCATATAAGGAGTTCATTCAAGAAAATGAATTCATAGATAATATTGCAGATAATGTTCAAGAAGATAGTGTAGAGCAGTTACAATACCCAGTTTGCAACATATGTTTCGGCCAATCCATCATATGATAAGGAAGTTAATGAAGCATCAACAAGTTATCAACCACCTTCAGAGCACCCTAAAAGAATATAATTAGAGATCGAAAAGGTGGTAAATGACATTCCTAATATGGAATGTTAGAGGGATTAGTACTTATGTCAAAATGAATCAAATTATATCCCTCTTTAATTCTAAAACAAGTTATCTACCACTAAAATTCATAAATTCCTTAATAAACTAGATAATAATTGGGACAGTATTCATGACAATGACCTAATCGATCATTAGAGTCCCAAAGTCAAGCTTTCCTATTTATGCCAGAGAAAATTGAAAACAAAGAAGAAGTATAATTCAGAATTCCCCTTCCACTCTTAATCGAGGATGTACGCCTATTCATAGAGAATTTGGGCCCTTGGATTTTGACATGTGGAATCTTTAGGAAATGGACGGTCAAGACTTTGCTGCCATGACACATTGCTTCTTTGACAAGTGGCTTAATTTTTCTCTATATCTTTGAAATGGCATGGCACAATTGGACCAATCAGGGTTTGCCACGTGGTTGACTGGAGTAGTCTTTTTAGATATTTTCTCAAGCTGCGATAGCACCTTTCCTCAACTTGCTATAGCCCATCTTCATGAACCTGCAATAACTCAATTTTCCACAACCTGAGATAGCTTGTTTTCATCAATCCATGATTGCTTTATAGTCCAAAGTGTGATGGCTTTGAATTTCATCAATTTACGATGGCTTTAACTTTCTCATCTTACGATAGATCCATTTCTTTAATATTTCTCACCTTGCCATACCTTTACTTCATCAACTTGCGATAGCTTTATTTCATTAACTTACGGTAGATCTAAAACATCAAGTTGCGATAGTTCCTTTGCACCAACTTACGACATCTCTCTGACATCAATTTGCAATAGCTTTATAACATCAACTAGTGATAGATCTATAACATCAGCTTGTGATAGCTCCATAACATCAACTTATGATTTCTCTCTAACATCAACTTGCGATTGCTTGTGATAACCTTATAACAACAACTTGCTATAGCTCTATAACATCGACGTACAATAGCTTATTAATGTCAAATTGTGATGACTTCTTTTCTTGATTTGTGATGGCTTTTAATTTCTTCAACATGTGGTAGCCTTTATAATACGCCATCCAATATTTGAAGAGCGTTACGCACTCTGTTCACTCTCAATGGTTTCACACTTAAACAAGAGAAAGCAAAACAAATTGGAATCTTCCTTTCTCTATAAGTATAAGGGTACTTCCATTTTATTCACAAGAATGAATGTTCTTAGATGCCTTTGAGTGATGGCATCTTTAAGTAGGTGTATCGAATACTTCGTAAGCACCTAGTCTACTAATCAGATATGTCATTATCCATTCTTGGAACACTTAACCATGAATATTTCAAATATAATATTATTTTTTATTATGATAATTTTATCATGATTACAAATCATTGTAATTATTATCACATGGCATGCCATTTAAGTATTTTCTATTAAAAATACTTAAATTAATTACTTAACTAATATATCACAATATGACAAGTATATAATAGAAAACAAATGACTTTTATTTCATACGAGATGTTATAATAGAGTTAATAGTTTACATTAGATTACACAATTTCCCCTTGGGCATAACTTAACTCTCTCAATCTTTCACCTCCACTTGAAGCTAATTTTGAAATCTCAATCCCATCCCTTCGATAAGTTTGCTCAAAATCGATCAAGATAGTCCCTTCGTGAATGGATCTACTATGTTGTCGTTAGTACCAACTCTATTAGTGACCACTTCTTTACTACTGGAAAACTCCCTTCTCAGGTGGAAATTTTGAAGAACGTGTCTGGACTTATTGAAAGCTCTCGGTTCTCTCTTGATCTACACCACGATGTTGTTATCACAGAATAACGATAAGGGATTCTCAACATTTGGGTTGCGCATCCAGACTGCTAGTTTAGCTGCTTCGTTGAAGGCAGCGTACTTGGCATCCAACATTGAATCAACTACTATTTCCTTCTTGGAAATTTTCCAACCGATTGCTCTATCATTCAACGTAAATACATAACCAAACACTAATTTGCAGCTATTGATATTACTCTAAAGGTTGGAATCTGTATACCCCTTCATCAAGAGGTTGTAATTTCCATATATAATGAATAAGTCTTTAATATTGCTAAAATACTTAAGAATACATTTCATTGTCATCCAATGTTTTTCTCCCAAATTAATTTGATATTGGCTCACACATCCTAATGCATAAGCCACGTTTGGTCCAGTACATGGCATAAAGAATATAATGGAACTGATTGCGAATCCATAAGGTATCCTCTTTATACGTTCCTTCTCCTCATCGGTACGAGGAGTGTCCTTCTTAGAAATGATGATTCCAGATTATGTATGAACATTTACATGCTTGGAATTCTCTATACCGATCCTTATAGTATCTATGTATAGGGATTAGGACAATCCCCGTAACCTTTTAAACTATCACTTGATCTTGATACCGGGTATATGGGTTGCTTCTTTGAAATCTTTCCTAGAGTAGTTTTTGGACCATCATGCTTTCACTTTTTGCAATGACGCAGTGTCATGCTAATAAGGATAAAGTCGTCAACATACAAGATTGTGAACACTATAGCACTTCCGTGTTCTTTTCAGTATAAACACACTCTCTTCGTATTCTGATAAAATACAAACTATTTGATTAAGATATTAAAACACTTATTCCAATTCATTTAAGCTTATTGATGACCCATATATTGATCTTAACAACTTGCATGCCTTTCTTTTGCTCCCAGTGGCCTTCAAACCCTTAGACTGCAACATGTAAACGATTTCCTCTGAATCATCATTTAAAATATTGTTTCCACATCCATTTTGTTGTCGTAGAATGCAGCTATAGCAACTATAATCCAAATGTATTTAAGAATAGCTAGAGACGAAAATGTTTCGTCATAATCAATGCCTTGAATATAACAAAATCTTTCACGGCTAACCTAACTTTATAGGTCTCTACATTTTCATCTGCATTTGGTTTTTTTCTTAAAAATTTACAGCCGATGGGTTTTATCCCTTCGAGAATGTCATTAAAAGTCCAAAAGTTATTGTCATACATGGAATCCATATTGAATTCCATAGCTTCAAGTCAAAATGCAGAGTCTTTAACCTGTAATTCTTGTCAGAATATGATGGGAGTGTCATCTTCTAAGACAAGGTCCTCCTTATTGCCATCCACGAGAAATCCATAGTATCTCTAGTGTGAGATATTCCTTGTTAGACATCTACTAAGTTGCATGTTTTCCTATAAGGTGAATTTTCTTCTTTAACTGGTTCATCCTCTGTGTTAACTTCTCGAATCTCATCTAAGTCTATAATTGTTGTTAATTTCTTTTTCTGAAAACAACATGTTGAGAAACAATAAACTTTTGTTCCTGAATGTTTTATAAAATATATCCAATAGAATTTTGGGATATCTTATGAATTTACATAGTGTTGATCGTGCCTCAATCTTATTGGGGCAACATTCTTAATGTTCTCCATTTCAATATCTGATGATGATATCTCAATATGCTGTAGTCATCTTGGAATTATATTTAGCCAGTAAAAAGGGATCAATTATATTTTTCAATAGTCTAAGTAAAAAGACCGAATAAATCATTCTTCCATTACATGTCAAAGTTCATTACGTAGTACTCACCGATCTTTCGATGCAGGGGTAAAATAATAATTATTACATATTAACATCATATTTTTGACATGTGAAGATTTAGAACCCTTGTAGTCTCTCAGATTGATATTTAGATTAAGTAGCGAAATCAAAAGCTATCACTAATAATAATCTGCCAATGTTCGCCTTTAGCATAGTCTCAGGAAATGTCCTAACTTTGACGATTATCTGTCATTTATATCCGTATAACTCAACCTACTCAAATGAATACCCATGAGTTTATAGAGGCGGAACGATAAACAAAAGAGTCAGACATAACTCTAGTACGAATAGTATCATCTTCCATCAAAACTCGTCTGGTAGTGGGACCTCATCGCTAAAGCACGAACTGTATTTTTCCATACTAGCCTTGGATACCCAACACATATAAAGCTATCATAATTTATATGTCTCATTAAAACAAATGTTGTTTTAAACGTACATAAACATGTCTTGGTAAAACAACATATGAAACTACTTTCGTTATAGTGTTTCAGATGTACAATAATCAACCTATGTTGATATACAAGTTTAAATTCATCTACTTACGAGACTTCATTCCTCGATACGCAATACTTAAATTTCTAGGCCTCATTTGTTCATCCTTAAATAGTTTCATAAATTATTAATCTTTAAGATTGAACCACACAGGAGGGTTACATCTACTCTCATGAAAGCGTACATCCTACTTGGATGTCCTACGTCCCTTTAGAAGTGAGCATCCCCACTTACCCTCATAAGCTCCACCAAACCTGCATTACATAGTAGGTGCTCACTTTAAATCTTAAGTTATCTTAAATATCTGATACTCCACCTAATTATCTATTTTTTAGGTCTCGCATTTAGCTAGGAATTAAGTTTCGTCAGGCTCTGAATCTATCATCAGACGACTTAAGCCTCCGATCTATAAGTCTAAGCATCAACTCTCTGTCGATAGTTAATAGGTCCCGGCAAGTCTACATTAGGGAAGCCTTGTTCAACTAGTTCTTAATATAAATTCTTTTAACAATCACCTTTACCATCATATCTCTTATGCTGCTCCATTAAAGTATTAGCTAAGGATTATCTAAGCATCACCACTAGAAAGCCTACCCTTGAAAATGTTGTGGAACCTTCAGAAATACCTTCTTTTCATTTACTAGGTTTCGCACTTGCTCTCACATTTTCTTAGTTTATTTTTCTTAAAACTCTACTTAGTCTTTCTTAGTTCATATTAAGTTTCAAGCGGAGGAGGCTAGGTTAGCGGAAAGATGGTTATCAGGTGTCATACCCTTGGTACAACACCTATGGATCAGACCTTCGGCAATTACCCTTGCACTTTGCCACCTCAGCCATTACAAACAATAAAGTTTGTCCACATATACGCGCCTACCACTATAACCACACATATCGCCCCTATATTCATTCTACCTCCATCTTTTTTGATTAGCTAAAGTGCTTTTATATTACTTTATAGCACCTATATAGGATCTTGTTCCATAATCATTTATTATACATTTTATATATGTAATGCTCTTGGTAATGACATTATAAGTTTCGATAATGCATATTTTAAATCATAAATTCTTATAAATATTTAATAAAATCCTAGAAAATTAATAAATATATTCCCACGTGCATTTTAACCAAAATTTCTATGTTTTAGCTAATTTCTCATGTTTTTCAAGTCATACGGTTCCTTTAAAATTCCATAAATAATTACTTAACCATGAAAAAATTCTCAAAATTAAAACCCGTCGCATGAACTACATTTTGACCATCATATTAAGTTTCTATATCGTCTAAAAATCATTAGAGTATGGAATCATATATAAACATCATGGTAAAGCCATTCAACCCATAACAGTCATTAAATTTTTTTTCCAATCGTTTATAATTGCTTAGCGCACACTATCGTATTAATCATTGTTGAATTCAACATAAATAATAATGGTAAAATGAGAGTGATATTGCTTACCTAAACATTTTAATTAGCTTGGTCTTTAATTGCTTTAAGTTTCACTAGCTTTTATCTTCTTCTCTTTATTCCTCTAGGATACCACCATTAATGAGTCTTATATTTTTTGTTTGGTTTTGTGAGCAGTGAATGAATAAATGAATAAAAGAAGTTATTTTCACTACCTCATAATGAGGTAGGTCATTGGCCCTTTTCTCATTTCTTTCACTCTCTTAAGTTAAATTGCAACATAATAAGTAAATGTATGCCCAGTTACTAATCATGATAAATTATTATTTAAGTTAGTCTAGCCAATAGCAAGCAAATAAATGTCTCGCAGATATTTACATTGTCATCATCTATTTTACTTCATAGGTTTTCTCATATAATTTCTTAATTAAATTATCAACTCATTAATTTCATAATTAATTTTAACTAATTTTCAATTGAAGACATGGGGTGTTACTTTCATAATAGATGAGAAAATGGACTGTTCACATCATTAATTTTCTATAATTTCTTAATTAGATACTGTGTTTGCAAGAATCTCAAACTGTGTTGAAGAAGCTCGCACACTCACCCTAACTTTGTTGCAAAAAGATGTACTTTTATCATTTGTTTACAAATTCATGTTCGTATTTTAGTTTTTTTCACTACTGAGGTTATTTCCAAACTGAATTGATGAGTTTTAAGTTGCTCATATTTTAGTTTTTGTCAAGTTGTTGTCAAACCACTAATTTATTTAACTTTAACAAGAGGTGCATTTTTTAAAATATTACTATAGATTGGTAGTTGGTAAAGTTTTAAAAAACTTAGTTTTTTGCTTGGTAACTTGTGAATTCCCATTCTAGTTTTAATACACACATGAGTAAACAGTTTTTTGCACTACAACGAAAATACCCATTTCGCAACTTGTAATAGGCCTTTAACAACAATCATGCAACCGTCATAATATGCAAAATTTGTAACAGGATTAAAGCAGTTCACAATTGATTTGAACCATTATAAAGGGCCATTGTAATAAAGTCTTTTACAATTGTTTATGGCCATTGTAACAAAGTATTTAACAACTATTTTTGACGGTTGTTAAAAAATGCAAAATTAAATAAGTGTAAAGCATTTGTGCAATAGTACCAGTAAACTAATACAATTTTACAGCTGAAACTAATTTTGTACTAATAACAACCAAAATCATCCACATTTACTAAAAATGACAAGAAAGATTCACATTCCAAAATTCTAAAATGATTCATATATTCACACTATTCATGAAGTCTTAGCTTAGTCACATTTTTTTACCATGTAAAGAACTATTCACACTAGATCAATAGATAAACTTGTACGAAACCCAAGTAAAATAAAATAATAATGATATTACCATATTATTTTTTTATCTTTTCAAGCACTTTTAGTGGATGATAATATCAAATATCAACTTCGAAGTGCTCCACGGCTTCTTTCTTCAAATCCTATAATGTCATCCAACTTGGATGAAGAATCTTGGGAGAATACTCAAAGTAAGCAATTTGATAAACTAAATGCATCTTACAATAAATTTTTCTATAAGTCAAAGATTCAAAGTTGATGTCCTCGATAATATGACATGTATATTTCATTTTTTAACATGTAGAACCAATTCATTTTATATCAAATAATGAACCGAGTAATAATTCGAACATGTCCTAAAATAATCGATTACACTCGTATTTATATCACCACATCCAAAAAAACCCCAAAACCAATAAAGGAAAGCATTGAAGTGTACATAAACTATACAGTTTTCAATCAGATAACCGCAATTGTTATCAGAAACAAGCCTAACCATTATGGAATACTATAGCTCTACAAGTTTTTTTGAAGACCTAGAAAACCAAGCTTTGCTTATAAATACTAAAGAAGTATGCACCAAACCCACAACACATACTTTAGGTAATTCACAGGGATATGCCGACAACTTTACAAGTTATATGTGGGAGTGCATAAGAAATGCATATCATAAGAATTGCGGAAGTACGAAAAATGCTAACTTACACATTCTCAACATAAGGAAATTAATATGATGGTCAACAATAAAATTTAGTTATTTTTATTCTTTTGGCTCAGTGTTATATTTAACCAATATATTTAATATAAATAAAAAAATTTATAAAAAGGATCATCAACTAATTATTTAATGTGCAAAGTATCTAATGTATTACAAAATGATGCATATTTTTCCAGTATACACCAAGTTGATAGTAGAGGTGGAGCCTTGGCGCAACAATTAGGTCACCCACATGGAGATCGGACATCTAGGTTCAAGTCCGAAAATAGCCTCGTCGCAATGCAAAGGAAATGTTGCGTACATTATCGACCTTCGCAGATCTCGCTATCATGCGGGAGCCTCATGTACTAGGTTCCACCTTACATCGAGTCGATAATAAGCTCGGTAATAATAAAAAAACTCTAATAAGTCAGCATTTCAAGCACATATACAACACCTAAAATGCCAAACTACAAACTCAAAACTTCAAAAAAATATAAAGTAGTAGTCATGGAGACTACTTAAGGAAAAAGAAAGAATTTTTTTCTCAAAACTAAGAAGGCAAAGAAGAATTATTAGAGCATTATATATATGGAGCATATTCGTACACGAAGATACAATGGACAAATAGCTAACATTGGCCGGTATTGTAAGCTGTTTTGGCAATGGAGTTTCTATGCTTCTTATGGTTTTGGTCATCGGAAAAAATCATTTTTCGTGGTGCATCATCTGTATCTGTCTTTGAAGATTTGACTGATGGAATTAATAAGGTAAATAACTGAAGTTATACATGTTGTTATATACATTTCAAACATTGTTATAATCTGTTTTTGTTTTAAAGAAATCTCTGGTTATGGTTTATTTGGTAATCGCAAAGTTGTTGCTTGGCTTCTTAGGTACTTTAACCAACTATTTTGTTGCAAACATCGGTGTTATCGAGAATTTTTCATACCATTAACAAAATTGAAATCAATAAAGTTTAAACTATTGGTGATGATGATGAATGTAGTTAGACTTTTTGGTTGAGAACTAACAAGAGATAGGCATCCTCCATTTTAAGATAAGATATTGAATATTTTGATCTAAAAGAAGTGTCTACTTCAAAAGTAATCATAAGTGTGTTGAGCGACACACTGGTTTTGGCATTCAGATTACATTCCAAAACATAATAATATTTCAACAAATACAAAACTTATTTGCGAAAATAGATTATATCTTTTCCTAAATGGGAAAATATAAAACTAGTGTTGTTTCAAATAATGCCATTACGAATCTATCTATCAAATAGTAGTAAAGGAGAAGAATTTCTAGCACTCTTATTGATTGTTGGAGTTTTCTCTTCACTCCTTAATTCTCTCTTGATATTTTTATTTTCAAATATTTTAGTTTACCAATTTACACGATTACCCATTTGCACTTATTTTACTAACTCTTTACCATCATTTTACATTTTGATACGTACATCTACACATTTATATACTTATTTACAAATAATTTATTGGTTACCTCCTAAATCTGTATTTATCTCCATATACTTAGGTTAATTAAAAAATTAAATAATTCGAATAAATTCATTGAACTAATATTTATTAAAATTCAAAAAAAAATACTAAAGAATAACAATTTCAATAGTGCAAATAAAGGACACGTCCCTAAAATCAAACTTAATACACAAAACATCCTTCAAAAAAAAATATAAATTACATCCATATTTTCAAATACTGCAATTTTCTTCCCTAAATTACCCCTCTGCTCCATGGCTGGACATTGGTTCTCATATATGGATGTTATTCTCACGTACATAATTGTAATTTACACCCCATTAATTAACAATGTTTAAATCACAATAACTTTTTGTTGAAATGATGGATTAACAAACCGTTTTCACTATTAAATCACAAATTTTATTATCTATCTCACGAGCAGCATTATGCATATGTAAAAAGAATGACATGTCAAGTTATATGATATGATTGAAGATAGCAATTATTTGCAATAATTGTAGAAAAGTCTGCAATTATATGGCATAGTTGCACTTTTCTGCGATTACTTGAAATAATCATAGAATTTTCTACAATTATTCGATATAATTGCATAAAAGTATTCAATTGTATGGAATAATTGCAGAAAAGTCTGCAATTATTCCGTTTAATTCCATAAAATTCTATCATTATATGGAATAATTGCTGACAATTAGAGAAAAATTGATGATTATTTCACATAATTGCAGAAAATGTCAAGTATATGGAATAATTGTAGAAAAGTCGGCAATTATATGGAATAATAGCAAGAAGTCTGCAATTATTCCATATAATTGCATAAAAGTCTGCAATTATTCCATATAATTGCATAAAAGTTTGCAATTATATGGAATTATTGCTGACATTTGAAGAAAAATTGATGTTTTTCAAAAATTACAAAATTGTCTACAAATATATGGAATAATTGTAGCCTTACTGCAAATATAATTTGTTGGTAGGATCTCATTTTAATGAATGTAAAATTAGTGATTTTTTTGTGAAAACGGCATGCTGATCCGATGTTTCTACAGAAAGTTATGCGGTTTGAAATGCTAAAAACGTAAATGGCATTTGGTTCTTTTAGCATAGGTGGATTTTTAAAATAGGGACTAGAAACACAAGTTTATTTTAGAGAGGATGTTTTCTCTATTTTGAAACTTAATAAGGATGTAAGCCAAACTATCCCATTTCAATATATATACAACGATTGTTCAACCAAAACGGTAAAACTAATTTTTTATAAATTATGTAAAACAATAATATCAAATTTAAGTCGTAATTCATTTTTCTCAATAAATTCGTCATATATTACATCATAAAATTCCACTTTTAACTTCAAATGCCATCATTTAAAATTATCACGATTATACAAAACTCACCTTGTTTTTCTCCTAATATTTCACATTTCAACCTATATATTAATTTGTAATGCTCAATTATTTAAAAAAAAAATCAATTATACATACTTTTGATAGTAAACTTACCTTTTCAATGAAGTAAAGATACCTAAGTCACATAAGATGAAGTATATACATAAACAATAATAACTAATTCATTTTATAAATCATTTGTCTAAATAATTATATCATGTAGTAAATTACAATATTATGTTTTTAGATCAAATAACATCATCATAAAATTTATAACCACTTAGAAAATCACCTGGCCTCCCTTCTAAAATATGACATTTAATTCTATAAATTAGAGTCAGTTGTGTAACTTTAAAATATTTAAAAAAATTCGGTAATCTATTATTTATTGATTTATCTAATATATTATAAAATATGAAATTTCCATATTTATAACATATTCATACTAAATAAAATTGTATAAAAAATTCATACGAATATGTGAATACATCAGTCACAGAACATTAATTATATACATAAACAATAATTACGAATTTAATTTATAATTGATTTTCATTAATATATTTACCATGCATTACAATGTAAATTTCTTTTTTTAACGTCAAGTGCCTACACTTTGAAATTTTTACAGTTATTTACAAAACCCTTCTCAATATTACCTAATATTGTGCATTTGAATAAATATATTTTAATTGACGATGCAATCTTGAATTTAGTCTCAAATAAATCATTTACCTAATATTCGTTGATTCGTCTACTAAATCATAAAATACGAAGTTTTCAATATGTACACCATATCCATATCAACAAAAGCGATAAAATTGTTTTTCATTCAAATATAAATATATACAAATCACATAACGTAGATAATATACATAAATAATATTAACAAATTTAATTTATTATTTATTTATCTCAACAAATTTATCATACTTTACACTGTAAAATTCTGTTTTAGTTTCAAATACCTATATTTTAACATTTCTACAATTATATAAAGGTGGAACCCAATATACAAGGCTCTCGCACGATAGCGAGCTTTGAGGAGGTCGATAATGTGCGCACATTTTCTCTCGCATTACGAAGAGACTATTTTCGGAATAGAACCTTGATGTCTAGATCGCCATGCGAGTGACCTAACCGTCGCGCTAAGGCTCCACCTTGAAAGTAGATAGTTAGTTTATGCTTATAAAATCTATGTATTTAAATTACTTAAAAAATCTATGTAAATGTAACATTCTACATCAAGAGGCCAAAATCTGAGCGTTACAAATGCTGCAGTCATTTATAATATTAATTTTGGTGACAAAATACGACAATGCTAATGCTATCCATAATATCAGAAGCATTTGAATATGAACAAAATCACATATTTTCAAAAACAACATTTAGCCGATTACATTTCAAAAGGATATCATATCCAAGTTACATAATCCCTTAACTGTTTTCCATGTACTAATCAATTATAATTTACAATAATACACCAAGAGCGATATATGATGATGCGTCCTTGGATGATTAGAGAAATATAGTCATAGCTGACCTAATATACATAGAAAACAAGAAAAACTAAAACTCCTATTTAGCTATCCGACAGCCATCTGCTTGTTTTCGGAAGTTTTATTAGCCAAAAGACTAAAACCTAAAAACCTCAACCCTCAGTCTACTCAAATCAGTTTTGAGCACCCGAGAGTTTAAGCGGAAACAAATACTTCAAGTCAGACATAAAGCATGGTGTAAATAACACTGTTCATCTCTGTTAATTTATGTTAAGTCAGACCACGCCGCTTAGTAGAATGGGTTTTCCCTCACTAACATTTCTTTAAAACATATCTTTTGCAATTTTTTTCTTGTAACCAAAACTGGCGAAATATCCATAAAGCATTATTATGCAAACATACATAAATATAACAGGTAATAAAATGAACCATCTGTTCATGCACAAAAGTTTTGTTTAGCTAACTTTCAACCTTTGGATGACTCGGGCCTACCAGAAAATATCAAAATTTATATAACATCTATTAGACACACCTCTTCTTCTGGACGATCTATCCTTAACTATCTGTTAAATACTTCTCTTTTGGACAGTTTGTCCTTAACTTTTTGTCTTCAAGGGTCTACTGATCCTAATGGTTTTGCAGGCTTACCAATAACCTATATGTACACAAAAACATATTCCTTACTATGTGTATCCATAATTTTAGTTTTACATGTGACATAATCCTACACACTGGAATTTTGGACTAAATTTGCTGGGGCTAATAGCTAATGTATAGGACGGAACCCTATACCAGTCCATCTGGTATTTAATATCCGAGTCATTTTACTTAGGGATATCTTCCCAAATTTTTTTTGAAAACCTTTTCAAAATAATTTAAGATCTTTAAGTCAAACTCAAACAAGGAAAATATATAATCTCTTATGCTTTACTCAAAACCATCTTGCCTTGTTATATATATATACTTTACTCAAATCTTAGTTGATGAAAACACTTAACTTTTGAAAGTCACCCTTCCAAAACCATTGAAAGTACCTCTTTCAAAACCATTGAAAATATCCCTTTCGAAACGTTGAAAGTACCCTTTCTTTTATCTAGGCCGAAAGGCCAAAACCTTCTTTTCGAAACCATTCTCAAAACCCTATCGAAACCTTTGAAAATCTTCCTTTCGAAAGCTTTAAAAACCTTAGACGTATTTCTTTTAAAAACATTTAAACATTGCCTTTCAAAACCATTGGAAAACCATTCCTTTCGAAACCATCAGAAAACAACACCTTTCGACTCTTTCGAAACTTCTGGGAAACCACCCTTCGAAACCACTTTTAAAACATTTTGAAAGCATTAAATCTAAACCTTTCGAAAGCATTTGGGTTCAATTTAAAACATGTGGAAACCTTTCAAAGTTAACTCCTTCGAAACCCTTTGAAAACGTCCCGGTCGAAACCATTGGATTATGTCTTCAAGTAGAACAAAAGGACATAAACCCATTAAAGTCGAAACCACTTTCTTTTGAAATCATTCAAATCATCTCTTTCGAAACAAAATAAGGTTATTCTTCAATTTAACAAAAAGGCCATAAAAATCTTTTAAGATGAAATTCACTCTTTCAAAAGCATTTCCTAAGCAAAAAAAAGTGATGGTGTCAAAACCATCCCTTCAAAAGCATTGGAGAAATGGGCAGATTTTCTAAAATAAAACAACCCTTTCGAAACCTACTAGATCGAAAGGCGGCAACTGGGTGTTTAGACTTACTCGAAAGCATTCATTTAAAATAAAGATGCGACCCAATCGAAGCTATTTCCTTTTAAACCATTTGACCCAATCGAAACCCAACCAAGTCGAAAGCTTGTTAGTTGAATGCAAGCAAATGTATTTTTATTTAAAACCAAAATAAAGCTTCAACCCTTTCAGAACCCCATGGTTTCGACCCTATACCTTTCGTCCACATCCAATTCATTACATTTCAGTTGCCTGATACCATATGCATTAGTTTGGACTATATCGGAGGTGATAGTATGGAGGCGGAACCTGGTGCCGAAGGAGATGAAAAAATGAAAAACCTATTTATTTCTTCTAAACTATTTTTTGTACCTAACCTGCCTTGTTTTTCTAAATCTGATTGGTTGCCATATTAATTTTTCAAAAGTGTTGCCATTTTCCAGAATTAACAAATTTAAATTATTTGCAAAAAGCCTCTTCTCCATTTTTAAAATATATAAAATATTTAAGTCTTATACCTTAAATAATTTTATGTACCTATCAAAACTCTTTCCAGAAAATCTCTTTTAATATGTTCTCAAACATATAAAAATTTCAGACCCAAATCATTTATATTTAACCCAAAATATCATTTTTAATTACTAGAAAATTCATATAAAATCCACATTAATTCCAAAAATTCTTAAAATTGAAACTCATCTCCAAAATATTATTTCTGATCTTCATAACAAATTTTCAAGGAATAAAGATGTCATTTAATAGGGTTTTTAACTTAAAACATATCATAAAATCAATATGAACATGCATAAATCATCAACAATTATATATAAACATTCTATACTTCAAAAACATGGCAACACATTGCAAAACAATTGGAAATCATCTTAAAATCGAAAAAAAATCAAAATAGAGATGTAAATATTATTCACCTTAGCCTTTGTGATTAAAGAGATTGAAATATGAATAGATTTGATTTGATGAAGCTCTTTCCTAGCTTATCTTACTCCTTTTCCCCTTTCCGTATTAATGGCGTTCGGTCTTGGTTTATAAAATTTGAAAATGAAATGAACGTGAATAACCTACATGACTAAGATGAAGATATAGGAATGGCTTCTTTTCCATTTTACCCCTCCTCTTATTCATGTTAAAACTCCTTTTTAATTCATTGTTAAATAATACGGTTACCCCTTTAATAAAATCAAATCTCAATCCTTTAATCAATACATTATTTTATTTTATTTTATTTATCTAATTAAATATCCTAAATAATGTTATCAAAAATCTAGGGTGTTACAGTAAAATCTAACTATATATACCCCCTTAATTCATTCCTACTATGTTATATATAAATCTATGTATTTAAGATACTTATAAAATCTCAAATTTAACCTACTTAAATAATCTAAGTAAATAGTTAGTTTATGCTTCTAATAAATCCTAAAAATATTTATCAATTTTAGAGAGTGTGTGTGTGTGTATGTATCTGTGAGTGTATACATGTTCATATTAAAAAAAAGGGCAAAATTAATTTTTCAATTTAACAAAAAAGATATACAGATCGGATACGTTAAATTATGTACATAAATAATAATGATAAAGTTAATTTGTCAAACAATTATAACCATTTATCTCAAAATTTTATCATACACCGGATTACAAAATTCTTTTTTAACATCAAATAACTTTGCATTAAAATATCTACAGAATCCTTCTCAATTCTTTCATACTATTTACATTTATGTTTAGACATTTAAACTAATTACGTAATTTTAAATTGAACATATTTAAAATATTCAGTTAAATAGTATTTGTTAATTCATTTAATGAAGCATATCAACAAAAACGATAAAAAAAATTTATTCAGTTATAAAGATACATAAGTTACATATTATAAATTATAGTGCATAATTAATAATATTTTGAATTTATAATTTTTTTATTTCACTGAATTTATCATACATTGCATAACACAATTCTAATTTTAACACAAAAGGTATAAATACTATATCATATATACAATATTATCATGTGCAACGCACGGGTACGCGCTAGTTAAATAATAATGAAGCGGAAGAATTCCATGCTTTTTTTATTACTTCTAAGGATTTTTCTCCACTCTCCGTAATTCCCTTTAAATATTTAATTTTCAAATCCTGTTATTTATCATTATTACAATTATTACAATGCTTCTATTGATTCACTCTTCAGTTACTTTTCATTAAATACCAACATTTAATAAGTTTGTATAATATTTGTAGATTTCTCTCAAGTTTTCTTATATTATCTTACATTTAAGTCGTTATGTTAAATCTAACTAAGTGATCTTGAATTTAAACTTTGTTAATAAATACAACTAACAAACATCCATTAGTTGATATAATGAATTCTTTAAAAAAAATTGACAATTCAATGTGTTCATCATATTCATAATATCGGCAAAAATGGTAAAACTAATTTTTCATTCTATATTCGTATAGCTTAAAGTTTCCACAATTGTATAAAGCTAAAATGTTTTACTAATTTCTCCCCTGTTATTTTACATTCAAATGGCAAAAGTTAATAGTTTTTATAATTATTCATGGATTTCTCGTAAGTTTTTTTTATATTGTTTTACATTCAAGTCCATGTATTTGAATTTATTAAGTGATCCTAAATTAAACCTTTTAAAAAATAAAAAAATGACAATTCATATCACATTCCTATTGACAAAATGGTAAAACTATTTTTTCATTGATGTCTATGTGATTCAAATTTTTGCAAAAACATATAAATTTATCTTAATTCTCTTATATTATTCATTAGTATTTTAATACAAAGAGTTGGTATTTCATTACAAACAAATATATATATATACACACACACACACACAATTCTTCCTTTCTAAAATTGGTATATCATTATATATATAACATTTTTGCTTTTCTAAATTTGTATGCTAGGTGAATTCTTTGCCATCAATAAAATTTATTTCCATGTAGAATGACATTATAATTAATCATAGGCAGCGGATGTTTATGTTTTATAATGCTGAAAAATAATTAATATATGTTTTACAAATAAATATAACTTTTTGAAGTGCTGAACAAAGGCACTTAATATATTTAGTAGTTTTAACGTTGTTTGGTTGGAATACTCAGTCAGCAAAACTCAATCAAACCAGCGAAATATCAACAAGCAAATATACGGAGCTTATTTCAACTTCTGAAACAGCTGTAGATATTTTACAACGGATACCCATATTTGTTTTTTCACTATTTACAGCAGCAACAGCTATTTCAAAAGCATAGCAGCAGTCCCTGATTGCACAGCAGAGGTAATGATTTCGTACTTTTCGTTTTTTGTTACTGTACGTCCGTTAATTTTCTCACATATATAATGCAGTTTTGATTTCCCACTCTTCTATGTTATTCCTGATTTTGGTTAGGCAATAAAGCTACGTTGAATTATAATATATTTCCTTCTTTTGCTTAAGTAGAGCAAGTCATAATCTGAAGTTGAATTTTTTGAACCTTGTACTGAATGATAACTAGAAGGTAGCTGTCACGTACATATAAATTTGTTATAGCGGATGATAAATAGTAGTCACACAGCTACAAGTAATGGAGGTGTTGCATTCATTATTTTTCATATTTTTTTAAGAATTTGATTGGTCCCTAGGTCTTTGTATCTTACTATAGATAAGTATTACCTTTTGTGATGCGGCTTATACAAATACCAGAGGCATTCTATCTCCTTATCGCAACACACGTTATTGGTGGAAAAGTTACAGAAATAACACTACGACAAATAAAAAGAAAGATTCAACCATGCACATGCATGATTCAGAAATGTCATCGAACAAAGTTTTGGTGTACTAAAGAAAAGATTTCTCATTTTAGTTAAAATGCCTTCATACAAATTTTCCCACCAAAGAGATACTGTTATTGCATGTATGGCGATACACAACTTTCTACATCGCGTCTCACTAGATAACAAATTATTTTTGGAAGCCGAGCAAGAAGAAGATGCTGCAAATGATGAAACAAGCCATGGAATTGATAGTCAAGAACCACCTCAGGCTCCATCAAGTCATAGTGAAGTATTTTCATCTGAGTTGTCAGCTATTATGGCAAATTTGCGTGATCAAATTGCCGATCTTGTCTAATTTGTGGCGAATATAGTATTATTTTTAATAAACCGTTTTGTTTTTAATTTCCTGTAGAATGCCATTGAATATTTTTCATTTGTATTTGTCACTCATGCCACGTACTCTCATCGTACTATTCAAGTGATAAATGACATTAACAACAGAGGGAAAATTTGTCAACTAATAAGTTATTACAATAAGACATATCTATAACCAGCAACTAATCAAACAACATTTCAACATTCAGCATTCAGCACCCACTATTCAGCATTTAGCTTCAGCCTTCAACATTCAGCCATTTTAACAAACAAAGCCTTAGACCTAAATGAGACGGGCTAAATCGGTGAAAAATCAAATCCAAAGAAGGAAGAACGAAGGACGAAAAATTAGACAAATTTTAGGTGGAAAAATACGTTTCTATTTTATTGCACATCTGTACGCCATGATGAACTATTAATTAATGTAAAAATTACAACTAGTGAAAAATTATATTAAAACCTACCGCTAACGAAAAATTCTTGAACAACGGTATAAAATGAAAATTATTTACCGTTATTTAAGGTTTTTCTGCTGATTTATTCAAATTTTATGAACTATTTAATTTTTTAAACGGATAACAAAAGTTAAATCAAAGAAATTTATGGAAAGTTAATTTCAAATTTTTACCGATTATTAAAATTTTACAAAGTCCCATTTTTGTATTTTGTTAAACTTCTTAATTTCTTGCACGGTTGGTTTCGATAAACATTAAAGTATCGGAGAGGTAACAGTCTCATGTGCTCAAATTTTTATTTGATACTAATGAACGTTCCTTCAAAGTATGCATGATCACTTACAACTTATGAGTACGACGACTATAAATAGATTTTGTTATAAATTAATATTCATGTTGCTATGGATGTCAATGGATACCCGAAAAATCCGAAATTTGTCCACATCCACATCTGAAAAGCAGATAAATATCTGATATTCAAAAAAAGGATGCGGATACGAAGACATCCACATCTAAAAATTATTCGTCCATTTTGTGTTAAGATTACAGTTCAAATTATGTGTATTTTAATGAAGTAAATGATATTCATTTATTATTTCATCAAGTTAGTAATTTATATCATATGCACTTAGTGCTTATTAACTGCTCGAAACTATTTATTATAATCATATTTGTTAATTTCTAAAACTTTTATAATCAATGAGATTTAAAAATATTTATGTTGAGCTAAAATTTTCTTTTTGTAATTCTTAACTTATCGGTAGGATGAGATAATTACACGATATTCGTCCGTTTCTACGGATGCGGATCGTTGATATACGAAAATGATTTCATATGCAGATGTGGATATGCTACTATCTGCATCCGAAAGCATCCGTTGACAGGCCTATATATTGCTATAGACCTTTATTACAACTACAAAATTTATAACCTTGTCAAAATAGCTTTAATACAACTTTCAAAAAATGCCAGTTGTTAAAGACATTTCTTACGATTGTCATGTATTAACGTTGTAAATGAAATGTTATAATAGATTGATAAATAACTACTATTCATTTTATTATCCCTCAAAAATTAGTTCCTGTATTTCTCTCTCAACAAAGCCTGATTTCCATAAAGTTAATAGCTTAGCGTTTCACAAATACTTTGTGTACATGACACTTTCATCAGTCTCAAATTATTTTCTACACATACATGTTTTTATACTTTATAGTGCATTTGGAGCCTGTTATGACTTTACTTTTGATATACCCTGGAAAGAATGAACTAACATTATCATTTTCCATGATTGAGTATTTTTGGAATAAATGGAAAGTTACTATAGAAAGTACATGAATTGTCGATATGCATATATGTAATTTAGTACATATATCATATACCATAGAAAGTTATGTTGTATATTAGGCCATCAAATTCAAATATTTCTGCCTGCTTGATATTACTAGGAATTTACAATGTTGGTTGTTACACATGCCATATATTGGAAGTAGTTGCTTCAGTCCATATCAGAATATCGTGGGTCATCACTACTGGAAGTAGTTGCTTCAGACCACATCAGAACTTCATGGGTCATCACTGTGAGCTCACTAAAGCCATCCATAACTTGTACATGTAACAGGTAATAAGGAAGTCATTAGCTTTGCAGCCATCATGCTATGGCTCGAAGAGAAAACAAGAAGAAAAAAATATGTGATTGTGAATAGTCCCATATTGTACAATATTTAAAACCATATTTATTTACATACAATGTTTTCTCAAAGTAGTCATTCGAGTTATTTGATGTAGAAGATATAGATAATTCCACATCAAATATGCAGAGGTCGTATTTTTGGCAACATATCTAATCTGATGACTACCAATCAGGTCGATCAATCATCGAGTGCTACAGCATTAGCATATACAATTAGAACAGGCATACTAGTAGAGTTGCACAGAGCTCAATGAACGTTTCACAACCCAACAGCAAGCTATCATGGACCAAATTATTAGTATCTTTATCTAGGGGACGCAGATACATCCCATAATTTGAAGTGCCATAATACAGAAATAAATTAATAATATAAATTTATTAAATAATGGAATTTAATTAGAAAAATTACTAAAGGGAAGTTTGATGTATTAAAGTATGGGACAGTTAAATATGGTTAACTAAATGGATTAAGAGTTATTGGAATAATTAAATTCGGTCATAGATACATAAGAGTATAAATTTGAATGTCTAGATGAAATGGATCTTGTACTAGGGGAAATAAATTGAGGAGATTAGACAAGAAGGAATTTTTCCCTACACACATGTTTTTGTCTACACACATAGAGCTATGATAAATAACACCCTATATTTAGCATCATTTTGTAGCCTTCTGATATCAAACACAAATTTTTATTTGAATATTTGTTATTTATCTCTCATGTTACATAGGCCAAATATCTACATATAAAATTGTGGCTGATATCAGAGGGCAATATATGGTACTAAATAAAGGGTGTTATTGATCCCAGCTTATACGCACACACACATAACCATCTTCTTCTTGTTCATTCATTCTCTCTTTAATTTCAAAACCAAAACAAAATTCCACCAACCAAGGCCGGCCACCATTACTAGAGATAAAAAGAGAAAATCAAAATTAAAGACCCAAGCTTTCATCCCTAAGGAGAAGAAGAAAATTTTAATCAAAATTTTCTAATCCAGATGTAATACCACCCTAATTATCTTCAAACCCGTTTGGGTTTGGAAATGATATTGTATTTATGTTTTGAATGAAGCTAAATATGTTTTGATTATAATAGACTAATTCTAATCATTTTTGGTGTAAAATTACATCGTTATTGATATGTTTATGGGTAAAACATGGGTTACTCAACTTCAGATGTTTTGAAAATTTAATAGATATGTTTAAAAATAAATCAAACATGGGTAACCCTTGCTTTGACTTATGAAAGCTCAACACCTTGACTCACGATAGCTCGTATTTGCAATCCATTATAGGTTTAAAATGAGACTAAAGATAGCCTAAGATTGTGACGCACAATATATTTAATGGCGTGATATCTTTTGATGTGCCGTATCTTTAGAGGCGTGATAGTTTTTAACTTAAAAGTGCTTTAAAGGCACGATAATTGTTAATGCGTGACAATTTTAAAGGTGCGATAGTCTTAGAGATACGATAGCTATTCAAGCATAGCTATGGGATAATGGGTGTTATAGCTATGAAAAGACAGATGCATAGTAGCTATTATACTAGAAAGCAAATATTGTAAGATTCCTTAAATAAATTAGTGAATTTTTAGGTAATATTTTGGAAGCCAGTTTCCAAGGGGTTTAATTGAAATTTTATACGGAAGGAATTTAGAAGGAAAATAATAAGTCAAAATTGTAATAACATTTTGAAAATGATAAGGGTATTACTTCAAAAAGATAGACAAAAGGTTTTATCTAAAGAATTGAAAGGTATAAATCTAATATAAAGATCTAAACAGCATGTATGGTATACAATTAATAAATGAAAGCAATGGATCGAACTGATATTTGGAAATATACCCACTCATGGAGTCATTGAATGGTCGGAGGCCAAACCTTAGGGAATTCTATATCCAATGACATAAGACAGAGTACCAAGACATGGAAAATATTAAGCATGCAATTCGATAAAGTCAAACTCTAGTCTGGTTTTATGGAGGGTGCTAAGACATCATAATGGATGTAACGAATGAATTCGCAATGTGAACGAGTGTTTTAAGACCTAGGATGGACAATTGTCATTTATTAAGGCCACCTGCTAGAATGTATTCAGGGTGCTTGTATTTAATCTTTTATGAGAGTAATGGTGACTCCAGTTAGGATGGCCCCAGGGTTGAACGAATGGTCGTTTCATCGGTGACGTTATTTGAGTATAAGATAAATTGGAGATATAAAGACCTAAGGAGGTAACCACTAAATAAAGTTAAAGACAACTTCAATGCTAACACCTAAATAATAATTTAGGTGATGCTTGTGAATGCGATTGATGATTGTATAACATGGTTCATAACAAATTGATGGTAAGAATATGGTATACTTAAACTGAAAGGGATGAATATACATATGGCATCATTCATGAATTTATGCTAAGTATAGGGTATGCTTATGTTTGAAATGTCACTATATATATATGTTCATGATGTGATGATTATTTACGTGAAATGATGTAATTGCTATTGTTGAATCAGTGATGGAAAATTTGTTCTGTGCTTTAGCGGTATGGTCTCACTATATGATGTTCTTATGGTGTATTACTCATACCAGTCCGAGTCATGTTTTGTTATTGTTTTTTCCATAAATATATGGATACTCATTTAAGTAGTTTGGATTTATAGATTAGACAAGTTACTTTTGGAAGAAAAATAAAAAGTCAAAGACGAAGCAGGAGGTTTAGCTAATAATAAAGTTTTCTTAATTATGTTGTAAAATCAAGGTATATAACCTGTTAACGGTTCATGTCGACATCTTCATATGTCAGGCATAAAAATGTTATTTATGTTAATTGTATTTTACACATATGTGGGCATGTTTCAAACTTTTGAAAATGTAAAGACAATTATATGTAATGAAATTTATATACCTGCTCTGTTTACTTAATAATGTTGGAAAAATAATAATTACATTTTGCTGCTTGAAAATAATTATAGTGATGACTGCAGCAGCATCAACATTCATTTTCGGGACTCGAAGAAGGGCATGTTATAACATGGTATCAAAGCTTAGGTTAGGGGACCCTTAAGTAAAACAAAGCTAAGTAGTGATCAAGGTAAATCATGATAGTTAAAATTTAACGGCTTAGGGAGGGTATATGCTATATATATTCTTGTATTTTAATATATATATATATGGATATATTTTTCCCTTTCCTATTGTTCCCACTCTTTTTACTTTCATTTGTTACTAACCCTTTCTTACACAAAAAGCAAGAATGGAAACTCAACGTGGACATTTGGTGTTAGGAGGTTCTAGGACTAATGCTAGTAAAGGAACTACAGGTACTTAAACGAATGACTAAGGGGTAGAGGTAGCTTTGGAAGTTAATATTGAAGCTAGTACTCAGATGCCTGCCCCAAATGCTAGCAAAATGGATACTACTGCTCCTTTCCACTAGTTTATAATGGTGATGCAATAGCTAGCTGAAGTTGTTGCGCTAAGGTCAGTGATAGTTCAAGTAGGGGAATTTTTCTAGATAAACCAATACTAGAAATATTTTGGCGGAAATGAGTTTGCAAGAATGGAACCAGCTTTGGAAGTGTTGAATTTGATGAAGTTGTGTGAGCATATTTTTGGAGGAAGGGATGTGATGATGCTCAGAAGAGGAGGTTGGTTTATCGTCAGCTTTAAGAAGACGCAATGGGCTTGAAACAAGGGGAGATGATTTTGGTAGAGTATATGCTTTGTTGAAGTATGAAAGGGATCATATTAGGACTCCACTGAAGAAAAATGAGAAGTTCATAGATGGTTTTAAGGGAAGGTTTGAATCATAAGGCGATAGAGCATTTGTTTTCTCATTTCGACATAATATTAGAAATGACAAGAAGGTACGACCGCTTTACCAATAAAAGATAAAATTTGATGTTAAGGCCAAGGTGGTGGTAGAAGAAGAGATTCAACTCATATAAGAAGGGGATTAAGAACTGGTAGAGTTAGGGTGCCGTAGAGGCAATTCTGTAATTTGTTTCATATATATGACTCTATAACCAAATCTTGTTTATAAAAAGCATTTTAGTTTCTATAAAATGCCTTCTTATATAATGATATAATCAATCATATAAATAAATTTGAAGTATACAAAAATATAAATTTCTTAAATGATATATTATGTGATAATAATTACAAGGAGTTGTAATCGTGAGAAATTTATCATAAAATTTAATAACATATTGTTTTAAATATTCCTAGTCAATGTGTTACAATAAAGGACATTAATAAATCCGTTGAGACCAGAGTACACAGCGATCTCCAAATGTTAGTCAGTGTAATACTTATGGTTGTTGACGACACCAAGAGATTATATACTGATAGTTATTGGATAACTACAAATGACTCATCCAAAAGTTTCCTATTGGTTAATAATAACTGGGTCAAATGAGAAATATCAAACTGACATCATTACACAGTTCTCTCAAATTGAGAATGTTATTGAACTTTAATGTGGAAATTACACTGTGATTATAGTTAAATTATGGCAATGTGTTCATCGAATGACTACTGTTGGGTCTGAGTTAATACAGTGGAAGTGAAACACTATTCCATAGAGAATTCATCAACTCAATTGTACGAGATTAGTATTACGGTCAACTGTAGTCAACTCGATGTCTAAATCTCTGGCCATAGTAGTACATTAATAATAATGTTATCATTGAACCAAGGATTTTGTTTTAATCGCTAGTTATGCAATATGGACGATGTTGAAATTTTAACCAAAACCAAATTTCATTAGCTCTAAAGTGATATAGTATTAACGAAAAGAATTAATGTAAATAATCGTTGCTAAAAGGTACCACCTAAATTTATAAAAATGGATTTTTCCAATGAGATTTGTAAGAATTAATTCAAAATGTTACACCACTGGCCAAGGTGACATATGAACATTAGTATATAAGTTGTTCAAATATTAATTGCTGGCTAAATTCATAATGGTGGGTCACACAACCGACTATATTCATTATTCGAAACCTAGGTTGATTTAATTGATTTATACTAGTTATTAATTAATTAAATTAATTAATATTTATGAAATATTAATTATTATTATATTTGTGGTTTTGGCAGTGTTTACTACAATGGAGTCACCTCTTGAAATTTCTGGGATGCTAATAGTAATTTGTTGGGTATATGTGTAAAAGTTATGTATGTACATATGGATATATGATATTGATGAAGATTTAGACCAGATTTAAATTAAATAAATTGCTAATAGGGTTAAATGAGTTTATGGGCGCTAAAGAGCCCATGTTTGACCAACTAAAAGTGGGCAAAAGGAGAGGCTTGAGATTTTGAAATTGTATGAGAAAATTATGTTAATATTTTTGTATCCTATTTTCATTATAAAGTCAAATCTCAGTCACTTGTTTTTGAACTAACTTTTTCTCCTCTCTCCATTTGTTTTACCCGCAAGCTCCTCTCTCCTCTCTCCTTTAATTCCTCAAACACATATATTCAATCAAATGTAATTAATCTGGCGTTTGTACTACTGTCTCTTTTAAATAAAGGTGCATATATCAGAGTTCCAAGGAGTCTAATTAGATCGAATTGTAAATCAAAAGCAATGCATCTCTAGGTATACTCTTGTTTACATTTTATGATATTTAGTGCTTAATTATATGTAAATATATTACCACTTATATATATATATATATCATTATCATGATCCATTGATACTTTTTTTAATTGCTTGATTATTTATTGATTGTGTAAATTAAATCCAATACACATTTGTATACATACAAATTATAAATAAACATGTGTGTATATATATATATATATAAATGTATGTACGTATGTAAATTATTTTTGACCTGATAATTTGTATATATACAAACAAATTCAGTGTAAAAATATATTTCTACTTATTTAAAGCATTGTTTATACATTAATTTTCTTATATAAACATTAAACTTAAACAAAATAATATATAAACAATTTGTGTGTGCCCGCGCGCTTCGACAATGGAATAAATTTAACCGAAAATATATTTATTTTATATTCTTAAATATGCCATATTAAAAGAAAAATAATTTTGATTTTGAACATGCGCACACACAAAGATATATATGGAATATGTAAAAAAATGGCGAAAGCAGTTATAAGCTCGGGTGATTCAGAAAGAAAGAAGGGCGCCTCAGGCAAAAATGGAGATTGTGGCGTTCAAGACATTTCAACACAACAAGAAACGAATAGTACAAAGACATACAAGAATGCTGCAACATCATGAATACAAAATCAAGCAACTAATTTGATATATTTTATGCCACAAAAGGAGATTACATCATATTATGCACTCTTTCTTGATGAAGTACTTAAAAGATCAAAATTCAAATGGATAAATACATTCATTTGTTCAGTTTATGGTTACAAGCCTACATACAACTAATTCAAGAATTACATTTATCACATCTGGAAGCCAAAAGCACTATTTGAATTGGAAGTCCACTCAAGCAACTTTCTCATACATTTTACAAATGCCTTTGATCTGAATCAAATTCTAGATAACGATCCTTACACATATGAATCACGTTATGAAATTACTAAGAAGTGGGCCGTTGGCATGAATTTAACATCATAAAAACTATAAGAAATTCCCGTTTGGATAAAACTAAGTAACTTAAAACTTGAATACTGAGTCATTGAGGCCTCAAGTAGAATTGTCGGTGTAGTTGGTGTGCTAATTCGAACTGATAGCATCACTGCAACAAGAAAGTGCATCAATTATGCTAGGATTCTTGTCAATATTAATACGAATACTAATTACCTTAACAAACTCATTGTCAAAACTACTAGAGGGATGAGGGTGTGATCCAAGTGGATTACGGTTTCAAATCCTACATTTGTATATGTTGCCAACAGTTTGCACATAAAACTGTAAAGTGCAAAAATCAAACGAGAAGCAAAATGCACAACAGGATTGGAAACCAAAATCTACATCTACCACGCACCGGCCCACATATTGGGAACAAGACTCTTAACACACGCATAAACAATCAGAACGGTCATGGGACCCAAATACTGCTAAACAAGGTAAACCAGATTTGGTCAATAAGGACAACTATCCTAATAACATAAGTAAAGCCAACCCTTTTGGTCAATAAACATGCTCTCTCATATATATACACTCAACGACTCATTTTTAGGGTATTACTACCCTATTTAATATGAGTCAGGCCCCACAAAGCTAAGGTTATCACTAAACCATAGCTCCGATACCAACTATAACGACCTACTTTCTGGACGTTCTAAGCAAACACCCATGTCGACTCAAACCATACAAATGGGCAGATTGTTATTGGGGTAAATAAGAAAAAGCAGAGAAAGAAAAAATACAAAATCTCGCAGCGGAATGACAAAATATAATAATCAAATAAGAGTTCATGATGCTGTTTTATAAATACATTTGATTATACTAATACAATACAGAATCAGAGTTACAGACAACCAAAATAAATAAATAAATGTAGCGGAACCATATGATACAGTGGAATAAATATAATAAATAGTAATAGTACAAATCTTCGACTTCGTCCTCCAGCAATGAGGTCTTCAAAACCTAAAATGTTCAGGCTGTCCCGAGCGAATTGAAAAGACAAAACACTCGAGTCAGAACTAAAAGATCTTATGTAAGTTAAGTCAATGGTAAATATGAGTGTGACGGCATTAGAGATGTTTCTGTGGTTTGACATCTCTATCCAGTGTCTAACGTGAGTGCAATAACTTAAGAGATGTTCGGGATTCACATCTCCTAAGGATCCGTTAAATTATCTACTATGTAGTACAATATACTATTATAATATGTTTACAGTAAAGTAAAAGCATTAAAATAGCGTTAAGGCGTTACCCATATGCCCCTTAACACATTTTATATAATGTCGTAGCCTATACAGATACTGTAAACTCCACCCATAGATGGGCTATCAAGGAGCACACCATTGGTACGACACAAAATAAACTCGTAGAAGGCACGATAGGGCATGCGACACAGCACTCGAGGCAATGCGAGGGTAGATATACCAATTGCATTCTCGGACTGGTGGTAATGCATATGAGCAACTACCTCCCACCTCGGAACACACTCCCAAATCAAAATCAAGGGTGGCCACCAAATCAATCACAAAGTCATAGTATAGTATCGAAGAAATGTGCCCGATCGGAGGAATGACCTCACTTGGCCCGGTATAGCACCTGTTTTGCCACATCAAGCTGACTCACGGGAGTCAGGGTCATGTAAATACCTTATATAGAATCGTTCGCCAAAGCATCCTACTTCATTTCTGGAATCTCCACCAAGTACACAGTTGTTAAAATGGTTTTTGGTATTGGCAAAGAGTATGACAATATCCGATCCCGGTCTCTTTAACAACCAAACACTTATTTTACACCAGATGGCTCTTTTACATTTCAAAAGTCGATTTACAATTGATATCAAAATATCAAATTCTCAAAACCATATCATTTCGAACTCATATTTACTTTTGAAATTATCGATAAATAGGTTGATTAAATCCTCCTTATAAAATCATCATATTTACTTAAATATGGCCCCTTTTCACAAGGTATCCATTCCAAATTCCAAATTAGGTTGTATTATTATTAAGAATTTAAATATAAGTACTTTAGCCTTACATAGTCTGGAATTTTTAGAAAATAGTTTAGGTAGTCATAAATAGTTTTAATAGTTTTAAAAATGGTTTAAAATAGATTTACAATAGTTTAAATAGATAAGTAGTTTAAATAGTTATATTCCAACATTTTCAATAACTCAATTCCAAGAAATTTATTTACATTTTACACTTCAACTTTAAAATTCCAATTTAAATTCTTTGAACAATTCATTTAAACCCATTTCCAATTTCAGCATTGCCATTTGGATTATCAAATTCAGTTTATACAAATCAATTTATATTTCAGAATACCAGTTAACTGAATTCAAAATTTTAAAGATTCAAAAATCATTTAATTTAACCAATCTGGTGGCCGTATATTATTTTCTACCCCAGGATCAAGTGATACAGATATTTATCATTTCAATCCGCAATTTAATTTCTTTACGGTTATATATTATTTCAAACCGTAATCCCGAATCAATTCAAAATCCATAAAATCGCTCGAGTCCATCATTTCAATCGATAACGATTTTTCCCTAATCTATAGATCGTTCGGGTATGTATCATTTCAACCCATAGTGAACTTGCATAGTGACAACAATATATAAATCGAACGTAACATCCAATCATCCAATATCAACAACCAAACATCCATCATAATCATCATCAAAATCAACCAATAAATTTCAACAAATATCAGGTTATCATTTACACGTAATTAACTGGCAATTTAAATTCAATAATAAATTTAATGACAATTAAATTCAGAATAAATTTAAATTAACTGGAATGACGATTTAAATATACCAAACAGCCATAAATAAATTTCTAATCACATCATAAATTAATTTAACTAACATAAGAAATATAGAAGTTGTGAGTGGGTTAAAACACTCATCTTTGATTTTAAATCGAATTAAAATCCAAATTAGGGCCCAAATTCAAATAGTCTTAGAATTCATCCAAAAATGTATGCAATTTCAATACGATCCCAATGCAAGAAACCGCATATGAATTGGACCTCGTATATAAAAGTTATGTAAGTTAGAACGACTTGAAATCAAAATATTAAATAATTAAAGAAATAATTCAGTTACATGCCATGTCACCTAAAACCACGCGCCCTATCTCCTTCTCGATCGTACGCACACGAGACCCCATCTTCTTGAACCCTAACAAGTCGCGACCACCTTCGGCAATTTTCGCCACAACCTCGTCTAGTTTAACCCGATCAGAGGCCATCATCGAATTTCCCACGTCAGGCCGCCCCTCCAGGATGCTCACGACCCCCTGCAACGCCTGGAGGCAACTCGACCCGCCGCGACTCCTAGCTATGGTTTTTGGCAAAATCGTTGACCATCACGACACGCCAACCCCATGGATGCACTCATCCCCACGCCCTCTACGCTCTGGCAACCTCTGATTGACCCATCGACGACGATCCACCGTTAAAAACGATAACCCTATATGAACGACCGAAACTAAATCATCCAATTTTGGCCACACAAAAATCCCAGTAGAAAAACAGACAACAGATTTGACTTGCGCTCGTTGAAAGCTTCGAATCGATATATAATTTGATAGGTTTTGGAGGAGTTTGATTTCGAAATTGAATTTGAAATCGAATTTTTAATTTGGGAATTATGGTTTTGTTTGTCTGCCATTGGAGAGAAGATGAGAAAGAAATGTACGTACAGATAATAGAAAATAAAAAGGTTGCTAGGTTTATACCGGGCCATTTATAGGCAAAGCTGAAAACAGAAAGAATGGGCCGGATTGATTTACACGTTGAACGATAAATGCCCCGAAAAGCCGCTCTATCTTTAGAACGAAAATGGATCATCCCATATATCAAAATAGATGTTTTCAATTTTTAAACTCAATGGAACTAGTTTCAAGTCCTAATTCCATCGCATGAAGAAGTTATGTTAAACTCTGCTTTTTTTCAAATTGATTTCGACTAAATTAATTTCTAGATGTTTCGAGTCTGTACGATCAAACGACAGGTCTGATCAATACAAAACTTAAAATCCTAGAATAATTCACTATTACGGATCCGGTGAAATTACTTTCGTCGAAATCCGAGTCAGTTGCCAAAATGGCTATTTTCATGTTAATTAAATAAATAAATATTAAATTGAATAAATCACTTATTCAATTCAAATTTAATAATCTACAATTTATATCTCTTTGGATTACTTAGTAATTTATAATCCTTTAAAATAAATTTCTATATCAATTTATTATTGAATATTTCGCCATTCATAGTGTTAAATTTGAATTTCAAATAATTCAACAATTATTAATTAAAATGTCAATAATTCCATTAAATTTGATTTCCATCTTCTTATTCACTCAGTCATCATCTTATGGGTATAATTAACATTGGTTTATATCTTATTACACTAGATTTTCAAATTCATCTTAATTTCAATTAACGTAATTTAATTATGCTTAATTGCAATAAATCCAATTATTATAATTTAAATTCCAAAAGTTGATTAAATTTGATTTCAACCTTTATATTTAATCAATTATTACCTTATGAATATAATTACATTCCTATTCCTTCTATTACATTCACAATTTACAGTTATTGTCTTGACTCACATAAATGTAACATTTAATTTCATTTAATTATAATTAACTTCCGATTTAAATTGGTAATAAATAACAATCATCACCATTTCTATATTTAATAACATTTGTAAATTTATTATCCACATAAGTATTATAATTACTATTTCAACACTAATTTAATTCAATTATAATTAGTAATATTGGTTAAATCTACATTAACTGCACTAATTGGGTGAATTAATTGAAGTTTATTTCCAAATCAAATTTAACGGGCTAAATAAATAGGTAGAATATAGTAATTGTCACCATTAACTTTTAGTCACATTAATAAGTTATTATTTACACCCAAAGGTTATAATTACTTACATAACACTGATTTTATTCAATTACCATAAATTATATATTATTTCATTAATTGATTCAGTATTTACATTTGTTTTCCAATATTTACTTTATAACCAAGTATAACCTTTTAATCATTTCAATTAATTGTAATTTCATTCAAATTGTTAATAATTAACCTAAGTTAACTTATTGCATTCATTTTAGTTATTATTTCATTAATAAATCACAAATTTTTATTTCTTCCAACATTAAATCCTAAAGATTTATCAGATTAATAATTTTTAATCATGAAAATTACGGGTCGTTACAATATATATGTTCATTATGTGATGATTATTTACATGAAGTGATGTAATTGCTATGTTGAATCAGTGATGTCAAACTTGTTCCGTGCTTTAGCGGTATGGTCTCACTATATGATATTCTTAGGTTGTGTTACTCATACCAGTCCGGGTCTTGTTGTTATTGTTTTGTCCATAAATACATGGATATTCATTTAAGTAGGTTGGATTTACATATCAGACAAGTTACTTTTCGAAGACAAATAAAAAGTCAAAGACAAAGCAAGAGGTTGGGATAATAATAAAGTTTTTTAAATTATGTTATTGTAAAACCAAGGTATATAACCAGTTAACAATTTGTGTCGACATCTTCATATGTCACGCATGACATGGTTATTTATATTAGTTATATTTTACACCTATGTAGGCATGTATTGAACTTTTGAAAATGTAAAGACAATTATAAGTAATGGAATTTATATAGTTGCTACGTTTACTTAATATTGTTTGAAAAAAACTAATTACATTTTGCCGCTTGAAAATACTTATAGTGATGACTATAGCAACATCAGCATTCATTTTCAAGACTCGGAGAAGGAGATGTTATAACATGGTATCAAAGCTTTGGTTAGGGGACCCTTAATAAAATAGAGCTAAATAGTGATCAAGGTAAAATCTAGATAGTTTAAATTTAACACCTTAGAGAGGGTATATGCTATATAAATTCTCGTATTTTAATATAGATATATATATATATATGTGTGTGTGTGTGTGTGGATATATTTGTTCCTCACCTATTGTTCCCACTTCTTTACTTTCATTTCTTACTAACCTTTGCGTACACAAAAAGCAATAATGGAAACTCGATGTGGCCGTTTGGTGTTAGGAGGTTCTAGGACTAATTCTAATAGAGGAACTACAAGTGCTTATACTAATGGCTAAGGAGTGGAGGTAGCTTTGGAAGTTAATATTGAAGCCAATACTCAGATGCCTGCCCCAAATCCTAGTGAAATAGATATTACTGCTCTTTTCTGCTAGTTTATAATGGGGATAAGGCAACAGCTAGCTGAAGTTGTTATGCAAAGGCCAGTGATAGTTAGGGTAGGAGACTTTTTCTAGATGAACCAATATTAGAAATATTGTGGAGGAAATGTGTTTGCAGGAATGGAACCTGCTTTGGAAGTGTTGAATTGGAGGAAGTTGTGTAAGCATATTTTTGGAGGTAGGGCTGTGATGATGCTCAGAAGAGGAGGTTGGCTTCTCGTCAGCTTTAAGAACATGCACTGGACATGAAGCAAGGGGAGATGATTTTGGAAGAGTATATTGCTTTGTTGAAGTATGAAAGGGAACATGTAAACGATTTGATTATATTATTAAAACACTTATTCCAATTCAATGAATCTTGTTTATGACCATATATTGATCATAACAACTTGCAAGCCTTTATTTCGCTCCCATTGGCCTTAAAACCCTCGGGCTGTGACATGTAAACGATTTTCTCTAAGTCATCATTTGAAATATTGTTTTCAAATCCATTTTTTATTCATAGAACGCGGCTATAGCAAGCATAATCCGAATGGATTTAAGAATATCTATGGATGAGAATGTTTCTTCATAATTAACGCCTTGAATCTACTTTCATGACTAGACTCACTTTATAGGTCTCTACCTTTCCATCTACATTTTGCTTTTTCTTAAAAATCTAGTTACAGCCGATGGGATTTATCCCTTCAAGTATGTCATCCAAAGTCCAAAAGTTGTTCTCATACATAGAATCCATATCTAATTTCATAAGTTCAAGTCAAAATGCAAAGTCTTTACTATATTATGCTTGTCAAAATATGAGGTGGGTGTCATCTTCTAAGACACGGTCCTTCTTCTCACCATCCACGAGAAATCCATAGTCTCTTTAGTATGTGAAATTCCCTATTAGACTTCTATTAGGTTGCGTGTTTTTCTATAATGGTGAAATTTCTTCTTAACCGGTTAAGCCTCTGTGTTAACTTCTTGAATCTTGTCCAGATCGACAATTTTTCTTAATTTAGTTTGATACAGACTCCTTTTTCTAAAAACAACATGTTGTGTTGAATGTTTTAGAAATTATATTCTATAAAATTCTTGGGAGATCTTATAAATTTACATAGATCTAATCTTGCCTCAATTTTATTGGGGCCGTCATTCTTAATGTCCCCCATTCCAATGTCCAAAGATGATACCCCTATATGTTGCAGTCACCTTGGAGTCATCTTTTTCCAACAAAATGGGATCAATTGTTTTTTTCAATAGTTTAAGTAAAAAGACCAAATAAAGCATTCTTCCGTTATATGAGTTCATCACATAGTACCCGTTGATCTTTCCATGTAGGGGTAAAATAATAACTATCACATGCTAGCATCAAAATTTTGACATCTGAAGCTGTAGAACCCTTGTAGTCCCTCAGACATATATTCAGATTAAAAAGCAAAATCAAATGCTATCACTAATAATAATCTGCCAATCTTCGCCTGTAACACTCAAGATTTTTGGTAACATTATTTAGGAGATTCAATTGGTTAAACTAAACAAAATAATGTGTTGATTAGGGAATTGAGATTTGATTTTAAATAAGGTAGCCGTGCCATTAAAACTAATGAATCAAAAGAAGATTGCGAAATTTCGTATTAGACTTCTACCAGGTTGCGTGTTTTTCTATAATGGTGAATTTTCTTCTCAACTAGTTCATCCTCTGTGTTAACTTCTCCAGTCTTGTCCAAATCTACAATTGTTCATAATTTAGTTTGACAGAGATACCTTTTTTCTAAAAACAACAGGTTGTGAACAACAACCTTTTGTTCTTTAATGTTTTAGAAATTATATTCTTTAAAATTCTTGGGAGATCTTATAAATTTACAAAGAGCTGATCTAGTCTCAATTTCATTGGGGCCGACATTCTTAGTGTCCCCCATTTCAATATCCAAAGATGATACCCCCATATGCTGCAGCCATCTTGATGTCATCTTTTGCCAACAAAATGGGATCAATTGATTTTTTCATTAATTTAAGTAAAAAGACCAAATAAGGCATTCTTCCATTATATAAGTTCTTCACATAGTACCCGTTGATCTTTCCATGTAGGGGTAAAATAATAATTATTACATACTAGCATTAAATTTTTGACATATGAAGCTGTAGAACCCTTGTAGTCCCTCAGACATATATTTAGATTGAAAAGCGAAATCAAAAGCTATCACTAATAATAATCTGCCAATCTTCGCATGTAACACTCCAGATTTTTGGTAACATTATTTAGAAGATTCAGTTAGTTAAATTAAATAAAATAATGTGTTGATTAGGGAATTGAGATTTGATTTTAATTAAGGTAGCCGTGCCATTAAAACTAATGAATTAAAACAAGGTTTTAAAATGAATTAGAGGAGGGGTATTATGGGAAAGAAATCATTCTTATATCTCCTAGCCTACATGTATTACATACACATTCATTTCACTTCAAAAAATTTAAAAACATGGTCGGCCGGCATTAGCAAGGAAAGAGGAAGAGGAAACTAAGAAAAGCTAAAGGAAATGCAAATTCAAATCAAATCCATTCAAATCTCAAGCTCCTTAATCTCTAAAGCAAAGGTGAATAATGTGTACATCTCTAATTTTTATTGGTTTTAGTTTTAAGATTAAATCCGAATATTTTGCAACGATTTGCCATGTTTTTTAATGAAAAATGATTATATATACATGTTAATGATTTGTGAATGTTCACATAGATTATATGACATGTTTTGAGATGAAAACCCTATTAAACGACATCCAATTGCCTTGTGAATTTTTGTGAAGATCTAAAATGATATTTTAGGGATACGTTCCAATTTTCAGATTTTTTTTATGAATTTTTGTGGATTATTATGAAATTTTTAAGGAAGAAAATGATATTTTGGATTATAAAATTATTTACGGGAAAATAGTTTATGGTTGGGATCGAAAAATTTTATATGTTGGAAAACATAGATAAAGTGATTTTTTGGAATTTTTCTAGATTTTTCCAAGATGTTTTAATAGTTATACAAAATTATTTAAGGTATGGAACTTAAATGCTTTACATAATTATAGAGGAGAAGGGGCTTTTTCAAAATTGTTTAAATTTCCAAATAAGGAAAGATGGCAGCACTTCTGAATATAAAAAATCTGACAACCAATTAAATTTAGACAGACAATGCAGATTAGGTACAAAAGGACATTTTAAAGTACAAAAGGACATGCTTTCAAAGGTTTCGACTCCTTCGGCAACTAGGTTCCGTCTCTATTTCTCACCTTTCGACAAGGTCAAAGGCATAGCTTTTGACAAGGTCGAAACCAATGCACATGGTATCAGGCAACTTGCATAGTGAATTAGTAAGGTCGAAAGGTATAGGGCCGAAATCAAGGGGTTCTGAAAGAGATGAAGTTTTGTTTTGGTTTTAAGGAAAATACGACTGCTAGCTTTCGACTAAGAGCTTTCGACAAGTTCGAAAGCATAGTTGCCGCTTCCTACCATTCAACCCAAATGGTTTTCGTAGGGAACCTTTTGTTTTCTTAAATTTGCCGCATCTGCATTGCTTTCGAAGGGATGGTTTCGACACCATCACTTCATTGTTTACGAAATTGTTTTGAAATATTTATTTTCAGAGGGTTCGAAGCAGATGCTTTTGACTCCAATGTTTTTCTTATCCTTTTGCTCTACTTGAGGGAATAATCCAAATGTTCTAAATCGAAACGTTCTTAAAAGGTTTCGAAGTAGTTAACTTCAAATGGTTTCGAAAGGTTTCCACTTGTTTTAAATTAAACTCAAAGTGCTTTCGAAAGAGTTTTTTTTGAATGCTTCCGAATGGTTTTATAATGGTTTTGAAAGGGTGGTTGCCCATGCTTTCGACAAGGTCGAAATCATAGCTTTCGACAAGGTCGAAAGGTAAGGTTTTTCAATGTTTTCGGAAGGCAAGGTTTAACTAGTTTTAAAGGCGTATGTCATATATTTTAAGGCTTTTTGAGGAAAGTCTTTTATTGGTTTCGAAGGGGACACCTTCAATGTTTTCAAAAAGACTTTCAATGGTTTCGAAGGGGTTACCTTCAATGATTTCGAAATGGTTGTTTAAAGGTTTTAAACAAAGGTTTCGAATATAATGACTAGGTAGATAGCCTAAGTGTTTTAAGTTATAAAGGACTTTAACTTATTTTAAAAGGATAGATAATCCTTATTGAAAATCATCAACTTTATTTTAAAGTATATATAACATAGCAAAAATAGCATAAAGTAAAGCTGAAGATATATTTTCCTTGTATATGTATGATTTGACGGACTGAATCATTTTGAAAATATTTCCAAGGAAAATTTAAAGGGTAGTTAACCCTAAAAAATTCGGGCAGTTAGCTCATTTAAATTCGGACAGTCAGTCCATTTTGAGGGCAGCCAGCAAAGAGGACAGTTAGTTCAGATAAGGGCAGTTAGCCTAGATATGAACAATTAGTTCATTTGTTAGCATAATGGACCTCGCTACTTCTTAAGGACAGTTAGTCCACCATTTTTACATGTTTTATGGACAGATGGTCCATTATTTAGCATAAAGGAAATTGCTATTTTGGTATAATCATATTTAGGACAGTTAGTACAGTAAAGATCAGTTAGCTCAGATTTTGGACATTTAGTCCATTTATTTCTTGTTTTAGCATAATGGATCTTGCTATATTATTATTATAATCAGTTGATTAACCAGTTTGGTTGAAGGAAAGGATTTGCAAAATATATGTTTTGAAAAGAGATATTTGTCAGGGGAAACCCGTTCCGCTAGGCGGCGTGGTTTCACTAAGTATCAGTAAACAGAGATGTAACAGAAATTATTCATACCAGGATTTATGTCTGGCTCAAAGTTTTTTTCCATTTAAACTCTCAGGTGCCCAAAATTGATTTGAGTAGGCTGAGGGTTTAGATTTTCAGGTTTTAGCAAGTTTGGGCGAGCATTCGAAGACGAGCGGTGGATGACGGATAGCTAATTTAAGAATTTTTTTTGTTATTTGTTTCCATTGTGTATTAAGGCAATTATGTCAATATTGCGTTGATCATCCAAGGGGGAATCTTCATATGTCGCTCTTGGCGTATTGATGTAATTTATATTTGATCATTGGCTGGGAAAATGTTTGGGGATTTTTGTAACTTGGATATGATTTTATTTGAAATATAATCAATGTAATTATAGTTTTTGGAAATTTGTGATTTTGTTCATATTCAAGTGCTTCTGATATTATGGATACAATTAAGATTACCGTATTTCATCATCGAAAGTTAATATTGTGGATGAATGCAGCATCCATAACGCTTAGCTTTTGGCCTCCAGATACGGGATGTCACGTCGCCTTTAGCATAGTCTCGGGAAAATGTCCTAACTTCGGCTATTATCTATCATTTGTATCCATAGAACACAACCTACTCAAATAAACACCCATGATTTTTTAGGGGAAGACAATAAAAAAAGAGTCATACACAACCTTGGTATGAATAGTATCATCTTCCACCAAAACTTCTTTGGCAGTGGGACCTCGCCGCTAAAGTACGAACCGTATTTTCCCCATACTAGCCTTGGATACCCAAAACATACAAACTATCACAAGTTATATGACTCATCAAAATTTATGTTATTTTAAACGTACATAAACATGCCTTGGTAAAACTACATATGAAACTATTTTCGATATAGTGTTTTGGGTATACAATAATCAACCTATGTTAGTATAAAAGTTTAGGTTAAGCTACTTATGAAACTACCTATGAATTCATGCCTCCATAAGCAACACTTAACTTTCTAAGCCTTGTTTGTTCATCCTTAAATAGTTTCATAAATTATTAATCCTTAAGATTGAACCACACAAAAAGGTTACCTCCACCCTTGTGAAAGCGTACATCATACTTGGACGTCCCACGTCCCTTCAGAAATTGAAACCTGGCCCATAACCTTTAGACTAGGCGCATTCAGGTGAGCATCCCCATTTACCCTCATAAGCTCTTCCGAACCCGCATTATATAGTAGGTCCTCACTTTAAACCTTCAGTTATCTTTAACTTCCGAAAATCCACCTAATTATTTATTTATTAGGTCTCGTGTTTAACTAGGAATTAAGCTTCATTTGGCTTTGAACCTATCATCGGTCGGCTTAAGCCTTGGATCTACAAGTCTCGGTGTTAACTTTCCATCAATAGTTAATAGGTCTCCGCAAGTCTACATTAAGGAAGCCTTATATAACTAGTTCTTAATATAAATTCTTTTAGCAATCACCTTTGCCTTTATATCTCCAATACCGCTCCATCAAAATATTAGTTAAGGGTTATCTAAGAATTATCACTAGAAAGCCTACCCTAGGAAATGCTGTGGAACCTTCGAAAATTCCTTTTTTTCATTTACTAAGTTTCACACCAACTCTCGCATTTTCTTAGTTTATTTTACTTAAAACTCCTCTTAGTTCATATTAAGTTTCAAGGGTCATACCCTTGGTACAACACCTTTGGATCAGACATTCAGCAATTACCTTTGTGCTTTGCAACCTCGGCTATTACAAACAATAAAGCTTGTCCACCTATATGCACCTACCACTATCACTATACATATCGCCCCTATATTTATTTTGCCTCCACCTTTTTCGGTTTGCTACGGTGCTTTTATATTACTTTATTACACATATGTAGTTCTTGTCCCATAATCATTTATTGTATACATTATATAGATATATATAACGCTCTTGGTAATCATATTATAAGTTTCGGTAATGTATATTTTAAAACAAAAATTCTAATAATATTTTCCCAATAAGTTAGTAAATATGTTTCCATTTGCATTTTAACCAAAACTTCTACGTTTTAGCTAATTTCTCATATATTTCAAGTCGTATGGTTCCTTTAAAATTCCATAACTAATTATTTAACCATGAGAAAGTTCACAAAACTAAAACCCATCGCCCAAACTACATTTTTGATCATCATATTAAGTTTTTATATCATCTAGAAATCACTAGAGTATATAAACATCCTGGTAAAGCAATTTCAATCGATAACATTCATTAAAACATTTTCTGATCATTTATAAATGCTTAGCACATTTTGAACACTGTCATATTAACCATAATCAAATTCAACATAGATAATAATGGCAAAATGAGAGTGAGGTGCTTATTTGAACTTTCTACGACGGTCAAGTGTTTACAATGATGAAGTGTTGAAAATTATTCCTACAAGACTTAAGTATCAGTTTAATTGTTTACGTGAACTTTCTAACATATATTTTCAAATTAGGAAAAATGTTTGATTATTTCCAGACCGTGGCTGGATGTATGAAGTCAGAACTGGAAGGAAAGGTTCAATAAAGGAACGTTTCTATAACAGTGTACATGAATTTAATAGATTCGCTAAATCAGATAATCGAAATAACGAAGAAATTCGTTGCCCATGTAGTAAATGCCAACATTTGAAGCATTGAAAAACAGATATAGTTGACATACATTTGTATAAATATGGTTTTGTGCTAAATTATTACTTCTGGGATCGTCATGGATAACTTGTTGAACCTACACCAAATCCTGCAGTGTTAGAGCACGATAATATAATGACGAATCCGGTAGAAAATATGGTGTAAGATGCAGCATAATCAATGTTTCCTACCATTCCAGCTGGCGATGAAGATGTAATTGTCCAAGAAGAACTGACTGAGGAAGCTAAAAGAATATATGAGTTATTGGATTATGCTAAGAGGCCGTTGCGGGACGGTTGTAAAAATGGAACCAAATTATCAGTAACCGTTGAATACATTACTATGAAATCAAATTCAACCTTACAAAAGCTGCATTTACAGCAGTTGTAAAAGCTGCAAAATGACACATGCCACCTCATAATCTGTTGTGCGATAGTCATTATAAAGTGAAAAAATTAATGTCCGCTTTCGGTCTACCTTACGAAAAGATAGATATATATGTAAAAAGTTGCATGTTGTACTGGTAAGATGATGTTGACCTTAGAAAATGCAGAATATGAAACGAGGAAAGATACAAAACAAGAAAAAAGTAAGGAAAAGAAGTTCCGTACAATAGAATGCATTATTTACCCATCACTCCCAGACTTCAAAGGTTATATGCATCGTCTGCTACGGCATGTCATATGTAATGGCACAGTTTGAGAACACCGAAAGAAGGAACTTTGATACATCCATGTGAGGGAGAAGCATGGAAACATTTCGATAAGAATTATCCCACATTTGCTGTAGAAAGCTGTAATGTCAAACTCGGTTTATGTATGGACGGGTTTTCACCATTCTCTCGGTTTGGTAGTAAATATTTATCCTGGCCAATTATCGTTACTCCGTATAATTTACCTCCATGGATGTGTATGAAAACACCAGATATGTTTCACACTATTGTCGTCCCTGGCCATCATGATCCGACATAAGGAATCGATGTTTATTACAATCATTGATCGAAAAGTTAAAAACAGTGTGGAATGACGGAGTTGAAACATACAACATTTTGAGAATTTTTTTGTATGTTCGCTTCCTTATATGGACTATTAGTGATTTTCCTGGATATTGGATGCTTTATGGTTAGAGTACGACCGGTCGTCTAGCCTGCCTTTATTGCATTGAAGAAACACGAGCATTTTCTTTACAGTATGGGAAGAAATTTTCTTGGTTTGATTGTCATCGATGTTTTTCCACCCCAATCATACTTTTAGAACAGATAGAAAAAATTTATAGCTAACAGAGAAGATAATATGCAACCACCAAACATTTGGTCAAGCGAAGAATTATATGAAATTGTAAAGAACTATCCAGAGATACATGAAACTGGAGTATAGATTGAAATTCCAGGAAAATCGGACATTCATAAATCGTGTAAACAAAGTATATTTTGGGAGTTACCATATTGGAAAGTTCTCTTACTCCGACATAATATTGACGTGGTATACAACGAAAAAAACGTGTTTGATAATGTGTTTAATACAATTTTTAATGTAATAAGGAAAACTAGGGATGATTTGAATTCAAGATTTGATATAGCAAACTACTATAAACGCCCGGAACTTCATATGAAGCCCAATGACAATAAAAAACCCAAAGCACGCTATGAGCTAGACAACAAGTAAAACTCGTGCTAAAGTGGGTGGAAGACCTAAGGTTTTTCGATGGGATTTCTTCTAATCTTCGTGGATGTGTTGACTTTAAAAATAATAAATTGAGTGAGATGAAAAGTCACGATTGTCATATCATGATGGAATGTTTACTACCCGTTGCTTTCAAAGAACTGTTGCCTGTAAAAGTATGGAGTGTTATAACAGAATTAAGTATGTTTTATAAACAGCTTTGTTCGATGACATTAAAAATAGATCATACACGTAAACTTGATGTAGAAATCCATATATTGCTCTGCAAACTCGAGAAAATATTTACGCCAGGTTTCTTTAACGTAATGGAGCATTTACCTGTTCATCTTCCATCCGAAGCACTTCTTCGAGGTCCTGTGCAATATGGATGGATGTATCCATTTGAGAGGTAATATTGAATATCTATAATATTTATGTCCGCTTAAAATTTAGATTTCTATACAAACATAAATTAAATTTATTTTGTAATAGGTATTTGAATCATCTGAAGAAAAAAGTTAGACAAAAAGAACGAGTTAAAGATTTGATTTGCATATCATTGAAGAAGAAGCTTCATTCTTTTTCTCGCATTACTTTAGTGACGATGTGAACTTATCGTTTGTAAGCATTCCTCGTAATGATGAAGCCATTGAATAATATTCTTCTCAAACAATGTTTTCTATTTTTAGACAACATGGCTGACCTGTTGGAAAATGTGTGGAAATATGGTTAGACGATAGAGATCGCCATAGAACACACATATGTTCTTCTAAATTGTGCTGATGCACCATTTGTTAGGTAATAATAAATTCATATAATTCACATACATATTAATTATAAGCCATATTACATATTTGCAGTATCTACGAATCACAGCATCCATCTGGCGATCTCAGTAAAGAATTTACTAAATGATTTTTGAACTACGTTTATGATCCAAGAAACTGTGTCGTTGATGAAGGATTACGACATCTTACGATTGGACCAAAATGAAATGTGAAGATTTATCCAATATTCTTCGTCAATGGATTTAAGTACAACACGAAAGATTACGGAGCTGAAAAATTAATATATAACAGCGGTGTATTTGTTAAAGGGAGTGATGATCTAGATAAGCAAATAAATATTTTTACGGCATCTTAACATAGGTTCTAGAGTTGACATATTATATAGAACCTGCAAAAAAAGTTTTTTTTATTCAAATTCTATTGGTTCAGTAATTTTCCTGGTTTTGGAATCAACATGCATGAAGATTATAAGCTTGTTGAAATAAAGCATACCTCACATTACTATAAGTATGATCCTTTCGTATTATCCAAGAAAGCATTACAAGTTTATTTTGCTCCATATCTACCCTTAAAATTAGGTAAAGCGGATTTATCGGCTGTTTTAAAAACAAAGCCAAGATTTACGTTTGACGGAAATAATATTCCAAACGAAGCAGTGTATTAGGCGGATTTTATACCAAATATAGAAACAATAATAACCAATGACATTGATTTAGGGCCGTTGAATGATGAATCGAATGTTTTGTTAGGTGCGTTTGAAAGTACCAAAGAAAACGAGATAGAGTACGAGAGTGAGTCTGAATCAGAAAACGACGAAAACTGAAAATTCTAAATATTTGCATCGCTTGTTGTATAATGTATTATTATGAGATTTGTATTAATAATGATGAATAATGATGCCAATGTTCAGAGCAATGTATTATTCTATTTTGAAATTTCTATATATGTATTCTTGAGATCTTGTCCCATTTATTATGATTTAGTGGAAGTTTTATGTGATGATTAATGGAACATGCTTTGTACTAATAAATTTATGTTTTTACATTCTATGGTATTATTTGTCAGTGGTAGATATGTCTAGCAGGAGACATAGCCGGAGATCCGAGCCTTCTCCTTCTCCCGGTGCGGGTGCTTGTGGCACGACACCGGATTTACGCCCACTTGCGGAAGTAGATCCAAAAAGCGCAGGGTAAGTATCGAATTTATTTCAAGTATATTTTTTATAATTTATTAAATATCTACATCAAAATTTATACAAGGGCTTTGAGGTAGAGCCTTCAGACTTCATTTTACGTGTATCGAGGAAGGCATTTATGAGTCGGATGTCAGGCTGTTGGGCTCATTGGGACGACATCCCACCCTATATTAAGAACGCTATATTGGCTGATGTACCAGTAAGTATGAGTTTATATTTCAGTTGAAAATTAATACAATGTACATAATTCAAAATAATTTAAATATGTAGGCCTCTGTACGTGTAGACCCACAGGATATGGATGTTTTTACCAATCACTAGAACAAGAGGATGCAAAAAAATTATAGGGACACTCTATCAAAGGAAAAGAATGCAGGAAAAAATACCCAATTGGATGGGTGCCGACGTGTGGGATGAGTATCTCCAGCTCTGGGAAACTCCTAAAGTGAAAGTAAGTTATATACTTTTGCATTATTATTATAATTTTTTTAAATTTTGTATGTTAGTTGCAGTAATTTGGTTAATCGTGTATCTAAATTTATAGGAATTATCTGCCCGAAAACGTGCAAATAGGAATAAAAATCCTACTTTGCACCATGGCGGCTCCAAATCCTTCTAAGAACATAGGAGATAGTTGGTAAATTTATAAATTGTGTTTATAAATATCTAAAATGTTGTTTATTGTCCGCGAGCATAGCTCAGCTGGTTGAGGACTACCTTGCAACCATGGAACAAAGTTCCTGGAGGTCGCGGGTTCGAGTCCCGCAGCTGAGATTTGTTTCCCATTGGCCTTGAGCGGTCTATCCTCTGAATAAGCTGAAACGCGTGAGGATTAATGCCCTTGGTCGGGCTAGCTTAAAAGGGGGGTCAGTGTGGCGGACAGCTGTATCCCCTAGCTCAACTCTCCGGAGTAGGGTTTAAAAAAAATGTTGTTTATTCATATTTGTAACATTTTTTATTCATATGTATATTTTTAGGCTGCGAGGTACAATCGCGAGCCTACAGTGGCTGAGGTGTTCATAGCCACGCATGATGTTGAGCAGACAAATGAGGAAGGCAATGTTTTATATGGTTAGACAGACGAGAAATCTAGATCTGCAATGGTAAAACATGCTTATCCATAATGAAAATGTTTCATATTTCTTGATTTCACAGTTCATAAACTTTAAATTTAATTATCGTGTCAAACTATTGTTCGTAATCACATGAGAGATATGAAGCAGAGCAGTACAAGTAGCATAGTTCACCGAACGGGCAGAGTTAACGTCTGAGGAGTCAATCCATATATGGGATGTTATTATTGATCTGCCTTCGTGAAAAAGGCGGTACAGTTACGGAAATTAGGAGGTAAACTTCTTCATTTACTAATATATAAATTTACACATGCAAATGAATATAAACTTAAGTGAACAGATTATAAATTGAATAGCAAAAGAATATTTGAAATTAAATTGTACTTTTTGAGAATATTATAACTTGAATAAAGTGGTATAAATGAAAATGAATGTGAATTAAGTTGCAATGAAATTTAAGTGAAACTTATGACTTATTGATTTGAGTTGAAATGAATTCTAAATTGGTTAAAAGTAGATGTTATAAAAGAAGATTGAAATGAGCGGTGGAATTTAATTTAACCAAGTGAAGTTATGAATCAATAAGGTAAGTTAATAAAATGAATTAATGGAATTAGTTAAATAAAATTCCGCTGAATTGAATTGAATAGAATAAAGGTAAGTTAATAAAATTCTGTTGAATAAATGAAATGAATTGATTACAATATGATATGGTTGTTAACCAATGTGGTTGAAATAAATAAATAAATTGAAAACAAATGAATTGAATGTAAATTAATTGGAAGTGAATAAGGAACCTGAATAATTGAAATAAATAAATTGCAACCAATGTGTATTATTTAATTATAAATATTTGCCGCTTAATTAAACAGCATCTTTGGATAATATTTTTTTTTCATACTGTTATAATGTTCATAAATTATAACTAGATATCAACTATTTTACAGGCGATAATGTCCCAGAGGGCTTAAAGAAGATTTCAAGCCGGGGAGGAGATGGCTCAACTGAAAAAACAACTGGAGGGAATCAATGATTGGAGGAAGAGCACATTGTCGCAAAAGCTAGATGAGCACATTGCAGCATACTTGGCACAACATGGGACGATGCCTAGAGAGGATGGATCGGGCGATGACGATGAGTAGGTATGCCTGTGTTTCTGTCAGAATTCCATCATCTTGTTTTGCAGTTACGTGGAATTTGTGTATATATTTGATACTTGTTTATATATTTGATGCTTGTTCGTTGGTTGTGTTGTTTGATGGATTAGTGGACATTTTGTTTGATGGATAGTATTTGTACGTATGGTTAAGTTGTTTGATGGATTTGGGATGTTCTGTTTGATTGGTATGATATATTTATATGTTAGTGATGAAATGTCTATGTAAATTTATATGTTGCGTTATATATATGATTATTTATGATATGCGTGAGATTATATGATGGATGGAGTGGTATTAGTTGTGAAATTGAATGTATATGTGCTGGAAATAGATATGAAATTGGTTGCATGGTTGGATGGATTAAAGAGCTGAATTAGAGCAAAAATTGGTTCCAGATTAGCAACGGCTCGCAACGGCCTATTGGTTCAACATGGTGACGGCCAGCGACGGCCATTTGGTTCCAAGTTCGCGACGGTTCGTGTCGACTTGAGGCGGAAGCCCGATGTGTAATACATTGCCACATGTTTAGCCTAGCGTCGCAATTCGTCTCTATATTGGTGACGGAGTCGTCATTTTACTGTGTGGCGGCGAGTTATTTAGTGATGGCTTGCGTTGGCCGGTGACACTTTTTTATCGTCGCTAAAGCCACCGTGTTTTGTAGTGAAATAAATTAATGAGATTAGACAAGAAGGAATTTTTCCCTACACACATGTTTGTCTACACACACATATAGCTAGGATCAATAGCACCCTTTATTTAGCATCATTTTATAGCCTCCTGATATTAGACACAAATTTTATTTAAATATTTTTTCTTTCTCTCTCATGTTACATAGGCCAAATATCTATATATAAATTTATGTTAGTAAAGGGTGCTATTGATCCCAGGTTATACACACACGCATCGATAACCATCTTCTTCTTGTTCATTCATTCTCTTTTTAATTTTAAACACAAAACTCCACCAACCATGGTCGGCCACCATTACTAGAGATAAGAAGAGAAAATCAAAATTAAAGACCCAAGCTTTCATCCCTAAGGAGAAGAAGAAAATTTTAATCAAAATTTTCTAATCCAGATGAGTAATCCTATCCTAATTATCTCCAAACCCGCTTGGGTTTGGAAATGATGTTGTATTGATGTTTTACGTGAAGCTAAATATGTTTTGATTATAATAGACTAATTCTAATCATTTTTGGTATAAAATTACATCATTATTTATATGTTTATAGGTAAAATATGGGTTGCTCAACTTTAGATGTTTTGAAAATTTAATAGATACGTTGAACATTAAATTAGAAGTGGGTTTTAATTTTCATGGATTTTGGATAAAGGAATAATTGGCTATGCATTTTATAAGTGGAAAATAGGCAACTTCAGATATAAATTAACATTTAAAATTAATAAATTTATTATTTTGATCTTAATTTTTTATTAGAGGTACATTATGTTGTTTTAGGATTTTGGTGAATTTTTGGAAGTTTTCCCATCAAATGTTGATTTTTTATTTATTTTTATAATCCTACTCCGAGGAGTAGAGCTACGGGATATAGATGATCCGCCACTTCCTTTTTAGCCATCCCAACAAAGAGCATCATCTACCAATTGCATTATCCCTTTTTCGAGGGATAACTGCTCCATGTCTTAAGAGTTACATAATGCAGCTTGCTGGACTCGAACTCCCGACATCAAGGTACTTTGTTCCATAATTGTTAAGCACCCTCGACCGACTAAGCTATTCTGAATTAATTGGTAAATGAAAATATCTTTAATTAATAAAATTAGTTAATTAAAATTATTAATTAAGGAAAAATCAAGAGGCACGATTTTTGGCTATGACCATAGAATTCTATTACAAATTAAAAGTAACCACTGAAAAAATCAAAAGTGTACATTTTGGTCAAAAGTAGTTACTTTATAATGGAAAATATCAGTTTTCCATTTAGTAATGGATTTACCAATTGTGGCTTAAGATAGGCTTTAAGTACACACATGATAACCTTTGATGTAGACTCGCGATAACACTTAAGCAGACTTACGATAGCACTTATGTTCGATTTATGGTAACCCTTGCTTTGACTTATGAAAGCTCAACACCTTGATTCATGATAGCTCATATTTGCAATCCACTACAGGTTTAAAATGGGACCTAAGATAGCCTAAGGTTGCGACTCACAATATATTGAAAGGCGTGATAGCTTTTGATGTGCGATATCTTTAGAGGCGTGATAGCTTTTAACTTAAAAGAGCTTTAAAGGCACGATAATTTTTAATGTGTGAAAACTTTAGAGATGTGATAGTCTTAGAGATACGATAGCTATTCAAGCATAACTATGGGATAATGGGAGTTATAGTTATGAAAAGACAGATGCACAATAGCTATTATACTAGAAATCAATAACTAATATTGTTAGATTCCTTAAATAAATAAGTGAATTTTTAGGTAACATTTTGGAAGCCAGTTTCCAAGGTGTTTAATTGAAATTTTATGAAGAAGGAATTTAGAAGGAAAATAATAAGTCAAAATTATAATAACATATTGAAAATGAGGCAAATGAGCTAAGCATTAGGAAGCAAAAGAATGATAAAGGTATCACTTCAAAAAGAAAGACAAATTTTTTTTATCTGAAGAATTGAAACGTATTAATCTAATATAAATGTTTAAATTGTGTGTAAGGTACACAATTAACAAATGAAAGTAATGGATTGAACCTGATATTTGAAAATGTGCCCACTCATGGAGTCTTTGGATGGTCGAAGGCCAAAGCCAAGGAAATTCTATATTCAATGATATAACACAGTGTGTCAAGACTTGGAAAGTATTTAGGGATCAATTCATAAAATTTAAATTCTAGTCTGGTTTTGTGAAGGGTGCTAAGACATCATAACGGATGTAACGAATGAATTCGCAATGTTAATGAGTGTTTCGAGACCTAGGATGGACAATTGTCATTTATTGATTGAAAAATGGATAATTACTTAATTCCTATTTTTAGATTGACTATCACTAACTTTATTGGTGAGCTACCTTCATGACGTTGCAACACCTCTATATATTTGTCCTAATATTGACATGTTTCTTTTAACTTATTAGTTTTTACTGCAATTGAGACTAATGCTTTCTTTACTTATTACTGTACAAATTTTATTTGCTCAAATTTCTTAACTCCTAAACTATTAGTCTAATATGGTTTGATGATTCCATTGCAGAGGACCTTTATTTTGTGATCATGAACGATACTAAAATTCTATAGAATTTTCATCTTGTAAATGTAAACATTTAAATTCTAGCACACATCTAGTAAATGAAGATATGTGTAGGAATGAAAATTTTGAAACAACTATAGTTTTCATTTCTATTATAGTTTTGTTTGTTTTAAGTATTTTTAAACTGACTTTATGAATCCGTTTTCAATTTTGTATAATCTAATTTATGCTAATATTACTAAACTAAAAATGAAACAGATTCTATAATTATAAAATATGAAGTTTAATAAATCAAGTAATACGTCCTCTCATACATATGTGCCCATAATCATATATCCATATGTTGATTGTTAGAAGAACACTCAACGGTTTGAGTGTAGGTACCACTGATTTCTAAATTATTAATGTCCTCTGTTAACCCTTCAAGATTAGGTGGAAAAGTAGTAGCACCTGTCAAGTTATTGAATTTTTAGAAAATCAAATTTTATGTAGTAGAAAATACAAAATAGAGTAAGAAAGTTAACCTCCATCTCCAAATATCCAATCTCGTGTACATATGATTGTGTGACGGCCCACCTCTATACCCACGCTAGCCAAGGACACTACAGGGCAATGCCGTCAACTAGCACGGAGAATAAGGCAGTTGAGGAGCGACCATCTGTATAATTGCTTTGTGTGAGTACCGATATGCCAGATAAAAATATAACTCTTCATCTCAAGAGGTAATCCGACATACCAATGCAGACACAAAGCTACTACACAGTGGCTGTAATATCTCCAGAAAAAAATATAGAAATAAACATAACAAAAATCAGTCACAGATATCCATATCACAAAGGCGGAAAAAGATATGAATACTACACATAGAAGTGTAGGTCAGAGTAGTGGTCAAACAAGATCCACAATATCACAAAAGAATAGTTACAAGTGCTACACAAAAGAATAAGTATACATCAATGAGTCTATATCTCAAATGTATACAACCAAAAACTACTAATCTAAGTAGTTAGCCAAAAGTCAGGATAATAATAATAATCCCAGATGAGGAGTCAAGCAGAAGCACCTGTAACATCTCGGTCTGACCCAAGTATTATTTAATAAAAAAATAATAAATGGATCAGTCAAGCTATAAATATCAGATGAAATGATATAGCATAAGAGATATGACAAAATTGTATGATAACCATAAGGCCATACTATAATAAGTATGCAACTGAAAATCAACTAGAGATCAATCAATATCACAAGAATCTTCTCAAAGATCAAAAAGAATGTCATACTCTTTATTTTTATTCACCAAACCACAAATATTGACAACATACCTATGCCAATAATAAAATTGGTGTAACATAAATTCTAGAAATCATCAATGGAAATCCAGAAATCACAAAAGGGGGACGCCTATCACAAAAAAGGAGCATGAAAGCTCACCAACACGTGTATCACAAACGGGATGCTATCCCATGGTCGCTAACCATAAATTCCAAATATCGACGCAGTACAAACGGTACGTCCAATGAAACAAAAAGCCCAGACATCGATGTAGTACAATAACGGTACATCCGATGAACCGAAACTCAAACAATTCGGAACATCGACGTAGTACAATAACGGTACGTCCAATGTACCGAAAAGCCGAGACATCGATGTAGTACAATAACGGTACATCCGATGAACAGAATATCATAAAAGAACATGGGTCGCTAGCCCATAAAGAAATGAGACAAAGCTCAATAGAACGAGGTACAGTCCACTACGTGGACAAAGAGACATCGCACATTGCTAGTCTAAACCATAAAATGATCTTCATCGATCATCAAGAAGTGTCAACTACACTAAGCTAGTAAATATATGAGCCTAGTTTCATGTCCCATAACCACTAGCTTAACTTAAATATTTACGAACAAATTGTAGATCTCCACTAGAAAATTGTCACAAGAGATTCAATCGAACAAGTCCAAGAATTAACCGACGAAGTAAACGCAAGCGTTTCATACCACTTGTTTTACTAAGCCGTTTAATTAGATTTCTCATACGAGTGAGGTAAAGGTTTGTATATGCTAGTAGATTGAAAAACGGTTTAAGAAACGAGCTTTGCATTAAAATAGTGTTGAAATAGTTTTGATGAAAGAGCTTTGATTATTTACTACTAGTATAGAAACCTTTGCATTTTTAAAGTGACAAGTCACAAAAATGATTGTAGAAACAATCAATAACCAAAATTCACGTTTGAAGCCATGAATCAAATCCATATAAATCGATATCAAATCCATCGAATGGATATTCCCAAACATTCCGATAAGGAGTCACCAAAGTCAATAATAAATGATAACAATAAGTCGGATAAACACGAATCGATTTAAAACTGGAAAACCCAAACACATTAGGCAAATTGGGCAAAGAAAACAGATTCAGACGTCTGAAATAGGTTATTCAGACGTCTGAATCTGGAAAATGAATATTTTCCAGAGCCCTATTCAGACGTCTAAACCATTTACTTCAGACGTCTGGAAATGGCTAATTTTTTCCTATTTGCTTGCGGGTTGGATTTGATCAAATTCAAACGTCTGAATCTATAATTCAGACGTCTGACCTGGGAAATGAAATTTTTCCCAGAGCAGATTCAGACGTCTGAAATTATAATTCAGACGTCTGAAAACTGATGTTCAGGCTTTTCCTGAACCTAGGCAAATAATGGCCAAAATGATTGCCGGAAGCGATCGGACGAGCGACGACGGCTAAGGATTTATGCCAAGCGACAACCCAGCCTTAATGGCCCTTCGATACGCCTCGAGTATCAATGTCCAAATATCCATAAAAGGATTTAATAAATTTTGCATTCAAAACACCAAAAATTGGAATATACACCAAAGCTATCCAAAACAAAAGCAATTGCACATGAATAAGTGTTAGGAATTCATACCTAAGAACAAGGATAGATATAGACATAGATGTGAGATAAAAATCTCACCTTTAAACCCAAAACAAATGAAGAAGAAGCTACAGAGCAATGGCAAGGACAATAACTCTTCAATTCCAACCCAACAAGCTTGAACCCAAGCTTAAAAGAGAAACATTTCCTAAGTTAGGTTTAGGAATTTCTGAAATTGATAAGAGAATGAGTTGGGGAAGAAGAAGAGAAGGCTTACCAAAGCTTCTCCTTTGAATTTGGAGCTAGAACTTGGATTTGCAAAGAAGATTGGGGCTTGGAGTTTTAATTTCCCATTCCACTCTCCATTATTGCTAAAGCTTGAGTATTAGTAAATAGAAATGAAGTAATGAAGAGGAGAGGGTTGGGGCTAAGTTAATAAGTGGTGCTAATGGGCTGAAACCAAACCAAAGCCATAAGTGAAAAAGTGGCAAAATTCCACTAACTCCAAACATAACAAAGTTTATACTCAAAACGGTCGCAAACGTCATTTTGAACTCAATGGGGGTGGTATCGAGTCCAAATTAGACCGATTGCAAAAAGTAGCATTTCGGACTATAATCCGACTAACGATGAAATATTTAAATAAAATATTTAAATATTAAATCGTAAAATATACGGGTTGTTACAGATTGCCTCAACAACTTCGTGCTTAAGTGCACTTTGGTATTGATCAAGAACTCGACCACCTACACTAAATGATGCTTCTGATGCAACCATTGATATGGGAATGGATAGCACATCATGAGCCATAATAGACAATTCTAGAAATCAAAACTGATTAGCTTTCCAATAGTTAAGAATATCCAAATTTGTCTTTCTATCCAACTTTGGCTCATCCAAGTATAATTCCAATTGAGTTTTTTGAGATGAAAAGGTAAATTCTTCACTCTCAAAATTGTCAAAGTCCTACATATATGTAAGATATAGTAAATACTAAATAGTGCAAAGAGGAAAAATTGTAAAGTTTAATGCGTCATTATATAAAGTTTACCTTCATTACATTCAAGCATTCTTTAGAAACTAAGATATCACCATAAGAAGATTGACTCTGACTACTAGAAACGGTGTCTATTTTTTACCATATATTTGCATGTAAATATCAAAAAGAGCAAACAAAGTTTCACGAACTTTGTTTATTTCTACAGAAGCACCACCATAAAGCCTCTTATACAAAAACTCCACAAAGTGAATCTTATATCTAGGATATACAATAACAGCAATCGAGAGAATAAGACTGTATGCTTCTAATACTTCTCAAATTTTCCAATCATACCACATGCAATCTTACTCATAAAACTATCGCCATCAACCCTAGCTCTTTGGAAAGTATCCTGAATAACAAATACTTGAGGAAAATACAGATTTGCAGTAGGATATTTGGAGCCAAAAAAAGACAAGTCATATCATAAAAAACCTTCAAAAACTTACAAATTAGTTCCACTTTCACCCTTTCAGATTGAGAAAGAGTGTGCTTATGTTAGAATCACTCAATTGTAAATGGCGGAAAGCACGCTGATAATAAAGAGCACTCTTAAGCATGAGAAATGTGGAATTCCATATAGTAGGAACATGCTGACGTAAACCTTTTTTACACTCTAAAGAAACATGAGATATGCACTCTAAATTTTTTTGTTTACTCGCTTGTGAACCTCTTACATATTTAATGCTCTCCTTAATTTAGATACACATATATCAAATTCATTTAGCCCATCTTACAACAGAAGATTAAGAATACGAGCACAACATCTAATGTGAAAAAAACCACCATCCATCACCAAGACTCCCTCAACAAAAGCTGCTCCTTCGGCAAATTAATAAATACATCATTTGCACTAGCATTGTCTAAGGTAATCGAAAATATTTTTTATCATTACCCCAATTAGTCAACAAATTATAAAAAATTTCGGACAAACAACTCCAGTATGTGGATGAGGCACAAAACTAAAATATAACACTCTTTTCTGAAGTGTCCAATTAGCATCGACAAAATGAGCAGTCAAACAAATATACCCGTTAGCTGCTATAGAAGTCCATAAATCAGAAGTCAAATAAATTGTCCCTGGAATTAAAACTAGCATGTCTTTAAGTCTCAATTTTTTGTTTTCGTACATTTTCATCACATCAGCTCTAGCGGTATTTCTAGAAATCAACTTAACATCCACACAAACGTAAGAAAATAATTGTCTAATTCCAGCATATTCAACAAATTGAAATGGCAAATCATGCATCAATATTGACATTACCAATAATTCTCTAAACTTATCCGGGTCAAAGATAGAAGACCTTGTTATAATAGAGCCGTCGGTTTAACTTAGAAGCAATTGACCTAGATCATGATCAGTAGTTTTGGAACAAGTTTTAATATGACGTTTTAGGTTTCCAGTGCCATAAGTACTATCACATAAATAAACAGCACCGCATTTCATACACTTAGCTCTTTGCTTTCCATTATTTTGCAAGGGAATAATTTCTAACTTAGTCTATACCTCAGAAGTAAGCTTCCTACGTCTCTCACCAACAACTTTTGCACCTTTTATTTCTATGTCGTCTAATTCCAATGCTTCCATATTGGCATCTCCAACTTGTTCACCACTCTAACTGCTTGGTGTAAAAGGGTCCATCTCTTTCCTACAAAATTAAAGAAGAAGAAAACCATAATCTGGTAGCATTGGACAATAATATACAAACATACAAGCAAGGATCCATAACTCACCACACCTTACCCAATTTCCAAAGTAAAGGACTATTTTTTTTGAAGTCTGATGCAAGCAAGGAGTGAAAATGTAATGACCACGTGGAGTAATGCAAATTGTAACTTTACCTATAACAATTTATAGTAAACGAGTTTGCTGCTATCAAAAAGAAAATAAATTTCATGAAAATAAACTTTAACTACCACAAAAGCAATTTATGGTTAGAGATAAATTTGCTGCTATCGTAATATAATAAAGTGAACTCAAGTTATGCACACAAATTACAACTTGCAATTAGTTATTCCTAAATGTCTATTTATTCAAATTTGAAACTATCATTGACAACATTGATAAGTATGTTGCAAGCTAAGTAAGCATTTCGAAAGATACATAAAGAGCATCAAGTAATATCTACGCATACATATTTTTCTACCAAGTTTCAAGTTTGAAATGCTACTAAATCTGAGATCGGTAAAAAATAGAGTACTATTATCATATTTACTTTCAGATAGATATCGATATGCACATACACTGAATTTGACTAAATTATACACAATATTATTCGGTTATGTAAAATCAATAGCAGCAACCAAGTTTGCTACATATTTGAAAATATTATGTTGATTCTGTAATAAAATTGTAAAAAGTCAATATTTCGAATGATGAAACTTGACAATCAACTTTATCTAGAATAAAATGAAAAAAGAAACAAAACGCTTAAAATACAATCATAAATTTTTGATAACTTGATCATTAACAAAAAAACTAGGAACAAATAAATAAAATTTATCTAAGCCGTCAGCCAGATCTTTATAAGAATCATTCTTTACACCTTTTAACATCTTGGTGCTTTAATCAGTTGGCCTAACAAATGGGAATACACAATGAAGTTCTCCTATCACATATTAATCAATTGATTGCACTGAGTGGGTACCGAATAGCTAATTCCTTTAAACAACGATTTAATGCCAACTTTGAGGTTGAAAAATGTTTACTAGGAGTTTGCTGCTATAAAAAAATACTTGCATACGTCTTGGCTGATTTCTTCTACAAAACTATCCAAGCGCGAGCGATTTGGGTGGACGAAGAGGAGATGCCAGGAGAGGCCGCGTGATCGATTGGGGGGCGATGTGGAAATGAAAATAAGAACGAAGGAGAAATGAAAAGGAAAACCCTAGCCGCCTATGAGTCTCGTGGCCTGGTAATGTATTGTGGAGGAAATGATAATTATCAGATAATGGACAAACACGAATCTACTAACGTCGGCCCAATTTGCAATAAAATAAAATAAAACATTTTATAATAAACGGGTTTGGTAGGTAAAAATCGGGTTCACAGGTCAACCCAAAATCCACTCGTTTATTAAACGGCAGGTTGACCCGAAATTGACTCGCCTGTGTTATCGTGTCACCCAAACACGCTAATTTTCATGTCATCTTCGAGTCGTGTTTCGGGTCGTGCTGGAAATTTATAGCCCTAGATAAGGAAACAACTAGTTGAAGTTGTTCTGCCAAGGCCAGTGATAGTTAGAGTAGGAGACTTTTCTAGATGAACCAATACTAGAAATATTGTGGAGGAAATGTGTTTGCAGGAATGGAACCAGCTTTGGAAGTGTTGAATTGGATGAAGTTGTGTGAGCATATTTATGGAGGTAGGGCTGTGATGATGCGCAAAAGAGGAGGTTGGCTTCTCGTCAGCTTTAAGAAGACACACTGGACTTGAAGCAAGGGGAGATGATTTTGGCAAAGTGCATTGCTTTGTTGAAGTATGAAAGGGAGCATGTAAACGATTTGATTATGTTATTAAAACACTTATTCCAATTCAATGAACCTTGATTATGACCATATGTTGACCTTAACAATTTGCATGCCTTTATTTTATTCTCATTGGCCTTGTAATCCTTGGGGCTGTGACATGTAAATGATTTTCTTTAAATCATTATTTAAAATAATATTTTCACATCCATTTTTGTATTCATAGAACGTGGCTATAGAAAGCATAATTCGAATGGATTTAAGCATAGTTATGGATGAGAATGTTTCTTCATAATTAATGCCTTATATCTAATGGAAATCTTTCGTGACTAGCCTCACTTTATAGGTCTCCCTTTCCATCTGCATTTCACTTTTTCTTAAAAATCCATTTACAGCAGATGGGCTTTATCCCTTCAAGTATGTCATCTAAAGTCCAAAAGTTGTTGTCATACATAGAATCTATATCGAATTTTATAGCTTCAAGTCAAAATGCAGAGTCTTTACTCTATAATGCTTGTCAAAATATGAGGTGGGTGTTATCTTCTAAGACACGGTCCTTCTTCCCACCATCCACGAGAAATCCATAGTCTCTTTGGTATGCAAAATTCCGTATGTGATATCCCGGAAATTTGGCAATATAAATTTAATAATCTGTGTTTAAAAATTAATTTGATTAGATAAATTTTGATAATAAAATTTGAATTGATCTAATAATCATCTTTTAATAAATATTTAAATTGGTAGATTTTATCATTTTAAAGCTAATAAACTGTTTTCTGTTTATAATATATATAATTGTATATATTGTAAATGGATAAACTTTTATTTAAAACTTAGTAAATGAATCAATTATCTAATCTTAATTTATATTTGGTAAATTGGAAATTTGATTTAAACTTAACATTTAACTTTTTAAGACAATTTAATAAATAATTATATGGTTTACATTAAAGGAAAATCTTGTTTGTTTAAATTATATTTAAAGTAAACCTTATTTGTTTAAATTATATTTAATATGAATTTAAATTTGATTAACATAAAAGCTTTGTCTTATTTTCTTTTTAAAAATATTGTTTGAAATTTTATGTGTAAGAATTTAAAATACAGATTACTTATGATCTTAATATATTGAGTAATAAATGTGGTTGATAATCTCTTTTATAAATCATTTAAAATTTGTTTAATTTGTTATTTTCAAATGATATTGAGAATACTTAGTTTTTATGAACATAAATAGATTTTGTAGGAAACAGGATTTGTTATTTTTAATTTTAATAAGAATTATATATGCACACATATATAACTTGATTTTTCAAAAAAAAAATGGATTTGATAAATTAATTTAAAATTTGGATTTAATATTTTGAAATTTAAAAGAGTAAATACATAAAGATATTTGAATAAGCTTGTATTTATATTTTTTTGTTTTCATTTCTTTTTAATTTAAAAAGAGATAAATTCATTTATATATACATAAGGAATAAAATAAGTTAAAGTATTTATAAACAATTTTAAATTAAATTAAATGCTCTAAATATAAGTGTAAGTTTCTTAAGATACTTAAATGACACATGTTAAGCCATAAAATAAGCAAGTGACAAATGTTTAAAAATAGAACAGGTGTCCCATTTGATTTTCTTCTTCCTTTATTTTAATTAAATCAAAAATTTACTTAACACATATTTTTTCCTCACCTTATTTTCTTTTCTATTCTTCTTCAATTCAAAATGTAAGGAAATCTTCAACTGTAACTTAAGAGATCTGTAATCAAGATTCAAACCAAGATCTAAAATTTGTGATGATTCTCTTCAAAAACAAAATTCTGTTCTAAACTAAATCCTGCAAATTCCCCTCTCACAAACTAAATCCAAAACCAGTTTCCAGTAACCAGAAAATCAAACTGCAATTCCATTCTCAGATTCATAAACCTGAAGCAACTCTGTAATACATTAACCTGAAAGGCAAAATTGCAACTTCATCCAAAAAGCCCTGCAGCCCCCTCCTTTTCTGTTTTGAACTTCATCAAATTTGCATGCAAACCACAAAGCTAAATCCAAGCCTGCATTTTCTTTCTCTGGAGGCATGCATGCATTATGGAGCTTAAGAAATGTAGTAAAATCAAGACTAAAAAGTTTTTAAAGTACTGCAGCAACTTAAAGTTTTTTGTTCAAAGCAATTCAAGTTCAGGCTTTTCTAAAACAAGGGCTCTGCTCCTAAAATTAAGGTGAGTAACAATTTTATATAAACTAATTTAAGCATAAATTTAGTGTCTTATTATACTCGGGGAATAAATGTGGTTGTGAGCTATTTGCAAGTTATTACTAGTATATACATGATTGTATGAAATTGTGCATGCTTGCTGTTGAAATGTGGTGTTTGGGTCTGTTCTAGGATTCAGGATTAAATCCCGACCAAATTAATGATCTCATATTAAAAACCCTGTTAATATTTAAGATTTAAACAAAGTAGGTATGTAATATAAGTTAAAGCTCTAATTTATTTTAATATGGAAAACATGATGATAAAAACTGTAATGTCTCTGGAAAGAATAAAGTTCAACAGAGCAATCTTTTGGAAGTGAAAATTTCATCATCTCGATTCTTCGATTTAAGTTTATAAATCAATTACATGATCAAAAACATGAATTTTAAAACTAAAATTAGAATTTATAGATTGTAATTGATTGAGGAACTCTGGTTTAACCAGAAATCATATTTTGGGTTGGAATTGATAACCTAGATGGTCGGGGTGGCTGGCGATGTTTCTGGAGGTGGAATAGTGGTGGTTGATTCATGGAAAAATACTGGTTGATGGATTAACACATTGAGGTGGGGGTAATTTAGGATTGAAGTTGATAAGCCCTAGTTTTTATTCATCTGAGAAAATTGATCACCACGATCAAAATATGTGATCGAGCTTGATCAGATTCTAGCTGGTGATAGATAGGGTATGGGAGAGTTCGAGGCCGGAGTTGGTACTTCTCTGATGATCAGAATGTTGAGATTGAGACGAATTCCAAGTTATGACATTACTTCCTGTTTTTGAGCTCGAATGCTCGATTTCGATCTAGGGGTTCTGCAGCGAATTTGAGGGTTGGAAACGTTTTTGGTGATGGTCGTCGACTTGTGAGAGTTGTCGCGAGGGGTAGGAATGGGTTGCCGTGGTGGTGCAGGTGCACGGGGGTGATCTTGGTGTATCAGTTTGTTTTGGGAGGAAGGGTTGCTCGAGAGTGTTTCGGGTTGTTCTATGTTTATACTCGAAGCTTTTGGGTTTGGGACTCGGGGGAAACTGTTGCTATGGGATTGGGGGTATTGATGTTTCAGGTTTATGAGTAAACCTGTCAGTGCAGGATTTTAAAAAGAAAGAAAGAAAGAAAGAAACTGACTATATTTAAATATGAATGAATTCAAAGGGATGTGTTACTCGAGTTTTACTCGAGATATTTTGGGTTTTGCTCGAGCTATATTTAGGTTAGGCTCGAGCGAATTATTTGAGTTCGAGTTAGTTACAGGTTAAGATCCTATTATGTTTTCAAATTCAAACTGAAATTTAAAATATTTAGCAAAGTTTTAAAATACGTTTTAAATCTAATCTTAAATTATGAATTCAAGTTTAATTTGAATCTTAAGCAGGAAATGAATGAAGTTTTAAATTCAAATTTGTTTAAATAAACTTTAGAAGGGTTTATTGTTTAGAAATGTTTTAAAGAAATTTGAATTTAAATTTGAAATTGAAATATAAAAGAATGTGTTAAACAAGTTTAAATTTGATTCAAATCTAGTTTTGAATCTTTGGTTTAAAATAAATTTAAGTTTTATAAATTTGAAGTGTTTAACAAATTTGAATGATTAAGAAAATTTAAATGTTTGAATTTTTAAAGGGAAATTGATTTAAACCTTTGTAAAATTTCTTTTATAAGAAAGTATTATATATCAATTAAAGGTTTTAAATTGATTTTAAAAACTTGTTAAAGTTAAATTAGGAGTTAATAATTTATAATTCATTTAATTAATAGGGTAATTAAATGGATAATTAATTTATTTAACAAATTAATAAGATGGTTAATTACTTAAAGTAATTAAAGGTTTCAATTTAAAGGTTTAAGATTTATTATTATTTTTAGAATAATTAACTTCTAATTAAGAATAACTAATTAAATAAGATTAATTCTTAATTAATGATTAATAATTAATAATTAATTAATCAAGTAATAAAGGATTAATTAAGTTTTTCTTAACACTTAATTAATTAAATAATTAGGGGTTAATTAATGAGTTATTAATGATTAATTAATTTGAAATTAATAATGATTTAAAATAAGTTAATTATTTCGGATAAGTAATTAATAAATTGTTTAATAGTTAATGAAGGTCATTAACTAAGGATTATTTAATAATTAATTAATGTGATTAATTTTAATAATTAATTAGATTAATTAATTTAAAGATAATCATTTGAGTAAATTATTAAGTATAATTACTTATGGAAGTAATTAAGGAAATTAATTACTTATTGTAATTAATTGAGTTTAATTTGATTAGATTAAGTTAATTAATTCAGTTTAATTAATTTAAAATAATCATTAAATGATTATGGAGTATAATTACTTATTGTAATTAAATAAAGAGAAATTACTTAGAGAAGTAATTAATGGGTAATTACTGTATGTAATTAAGTGAAGGTGATTTGATAATTAAAGTAATTTAAGTATAATTACTTGGTGAATTAATCAAGGGATTAATTTGAGATAATTAATTATGGAGTAGTTAATTTGTTTGGTAAAGTAATTAAGGGTAATTAATTACTGAATAGGGTTAATCAAGAGGGATTAACAATTATGATTTAAATTAAGATTAATTTCTAAATGTAATTAATTTAAATAAGGTAGTTAACTAAAATGTAATTAAAGATCATTAATTAATATAATTAATGATGTAATTAAGATTGATTAATTAAGATTAATTAATCAATAAATAGTGATTAAAGGAAATTAATTAATGTAGTTAATTAAGAATTAATGTAATTAATTATAGTTAACTAATTTGTGAAGTAATTAAGGTTAATTACTGAATTTGGATAAGTATAATTAATTTATGAAATTAATTAAAGGATAATTACTTAAATGTAATTAGGAATAATTAATCAAAGGTGATTAATTAAAGTGATTAATTGGAAGATGATTAATTAATTAATTTGTAATTAATTAAATGTTATGTAAGTAAGATTTATATTGATGAAGTAATTAATTTAATTCACTTTAAATTAATTAGAGAATGATGTAATTAATTTAATTCATTTTAAATTAATTATATTTGGCATGGTAAATCATTGCTTATATGGATAGATGATATTGTTTGCCTTGATTGGTTTGAATCTCTGAAATGAGATAATTAATGTTGAGTGATATGGATGCATTGGTTGCATTGTGATGATGATTTGGATTATCTTTTGATAATGATAATATAGATTATTTGTTGTGATGATAATGTTGATTACCTATTGTGAATCTATGATTTATCTATCTGTGTGTAAATAGATAATGAAATTAAATTTGTTTTAAAAACTTTAAAACAACTTGGCCTTAAAAGACACGCTTTGGATTTCGATGAGATCGGGATGGGTTTCCATATTTGGATATCCGAAAACCACATCGATCCAAATTAACGTTAGGTCGTTAATCCAAATGGAGCAAGTGAAGACTCGAGGTGTAGGAACTATACGTCAGTATAACTCTGTGGGTGATTCCGTAATGAGTTTGACGGAATAGTACTTATAGGTTCGAGATGGTGATTTAGATTGCAAGGGTTATCGTCGTTAACTCTGAGGGTGATTCCAAAATGAGTGTAATGAGATAATGCCTTCGGTTTCGTTCGAACCCGGAACGAACTTGTATGGATTGAATGCTTTCAGAACATCGTCAGGTGGACGATGAGCATTCTAAGAGATAAGTCCTATAAAGGTAATCGTAGCCTCAAGCCTCATCAACCAGGAATGGCTAAAATAGGGGAGGTGCAGCAAGGCTTCGTGGGTAGCTCCCACTGGAGAGCAAGATTTTCCCCTGTCCAGAGGTCCCTTTTTATTTCGGCTGTGTGGGAAGTTTGGAGCGTACGCCAACTGCGGGGTTGTCTTGTTCGGGACTGTCCAGTAAGGGATGGTTCCGGTCTTGTGTTGCAGGGGGTCGGGAGTGATCCTCGGTACGTTGATATAGGCCACGTACTGTGACGGGCGGTACCCCAGTAGCCCTGCCATTGTATGGAATCCACAATCCAATAAGTGCCAACGGTTTTGATTGTATTACCCACTTTTGTGGCTAGTAGCTGGAATTTAATAATGTAACAATTTCGGCTATTTCATATTTACTTGAAAACCCTAGACCTATTATAATATCACTGGATTTCCTATCAAATGTTTTGGTTAGCGTAAGGTAAAAACTTTTCCATGTTTATGTGTGGGAAGTCTTACGTGATACCTTTTCTTTTCAAAGGATTTTTAAAGTTAAGCAACTTTAACCTGTTACTCACACCAGACCCATGTCTGACCCGGAGTTTATTTTTGTTTTTCATAAACTCTTGGGTACTCAAATTTTTACGAGTAGCCAAGGGATTCAGGTTAGCTTTGACGAATATTGGAGGAGCAATGGAGCAGGAGGCTTCTGCGTTAGATATATAGTATTCCGCTGTGCGTTCTGTGTTGTCTCTGGATTGTATTATGTTGTAAATACTAGACAGGTGTTTATAACTGTTTAGTATGTGTTGTATATTTGTGTACTCTGATTAGTGTTGTAAACTATGTAATATTTATGTTATTAATATAATTTATTTGTTCCGCTGTTTAGATTCTGATGTGTTGTTTCTTTCTTCTTCTCTTTCTTTCTATTCTCTATCCCTTTCTTTCTTACTAACGATGTGACTTCCTGGAGTCTGGAAGTTGGATCGTTACAGTGCTACCAGAGCGTTAGGTTGAGTGAATACCTAGGCTCTGGAGTGGTGTCTATCTTGAGAGAGCGTATTTGTATTTTTAATATATATATATGTATATATATTTCTACCTATTTGTTGGGTTACCCGTTCAGGTTTTCCAACGTAAGTTATAAAGGTAGAAGGGGTAGTAGTGTGTTTAACACGACTGCCAGTGGTTGGAGTTTGAGTGTTAAAGTTGGGAGTGTATCTGTCGAGACTGTAGAGCTAATACCGTCTCGAATAAGCTTTGTAGTGATGAAGGATTTCATTTATCTCTGAAGGTAACCTGAAAAGGTTCGGGAATCATCTCTGAGTTGGATGAGTAGAGTTTGGATCTGTTAATTGGCAGAAGAAATGATGGTATCTCGATACCTGAGGAATGAGTAGTTGTGTAATGAGACGCAGTGACTATGGATGTGTCCAAAGATTTTTCTTTGGAACAAGTTTAGGAAGTATGTCTGCTTCGATGTTGTGGCTGGGTTCAGCAGGATGTTTCTGTCTGGTTTGAAACCCGAGTTTCTCGAAGAATTTTGGATTAGGAAGTCTTTGGCATCGGTATTAACAGTGCAGCTCGGAGTGTTCTATGCTGACAAGAAGGATTTCTGGTTAGCAGTTTTTCTGAAGGAATTCAGAAGCAGCCGGGTAGATTCATTTCTTTGTTGGGTTGGCTAGTTAAGAATAGACAGTTTTGATTAGTAATGAGAGAACAGTTTTTCTTTGGATATTTGACGGGTTGATCGCAAAAGTGACTTGCGATAGTTTGAGTGTTCTCTTGAGCTATGAGAATTTTGTCCGCACCTGGAGGCTGAGTTTTCTTATCGACTGGATTCCAGAAGTGCTACTAGCGGTTCAGTTTAGTAGAAGGATCAGATGGGGCATCTGAGTTTACTTTTATGGATTTGTTGAACCATGTTTCTGAGATGTGTTATCCAGTTTGTGCTCAGGTTTTTCTTCTGCTTCAGATCAGAGTTGTGCAACGGAAGCAGATGGAAATGCTTTTGTTTTATTTTTTACGGATAGGAGAAGTAAGTTGGTTTTATGATGTTTATGGAGAAGGGTTGGTATTCTTGGTTTGGGATTAATCTTGAGCAGATCATTCTGTTAGGTTGTTTTGGATCTGTTTGTTTCTAGAGACAACAGCGAAGGTTGAGCTGATCAGGAGAATTGAAGGCAGCGCAGGATCATCAGAAGAGTTCTGTGGGTAAGAGACGAAGGAATCTAGAGCCCGGAGTCGGAGATTTGATTTTGGGTAAGTTTTTCTCCGATCTAAAGAATTTTAAGATTGAGTAAGACTGGGTAAGTCAGCTCCGAAGTGTTTTGGATCTTTTCTGTATTCTTGTGAGGGTTGGTGTTTGATTTTTCAAAGTTGAATTGCCAGTTTGGATAACTGGGATTCGTTGTGATTCATGTATCTCTAAGGAAGTACGTGTATGATTTATTTCTGGTTGTGAAATCAGCAGTTCAGGAGGATGTGATTATTGAGTCAGACTTGTTTATAGTCTGATATCCTGTTTAGTTTTGTAGATCTAGTTGGATAGGAGCTCTATAGCTTAATAGTATTGATTGTTAAGATTCTATAGAGCGAGTATCCCGATATTTACCGGGGAAACTCGTGAAAATTTTATCCAGAATTTTTCTGGATAATTAGATTTGTTTGATTGTGTAAATTGGTTGCTATGGTTGTTAGCATATGTTTGATATATATGCTTGTGTTTTAAAATAAAATCTAAGGATAAATTATTAAATTACCTTTGCTTTTAAATTTCGGGGACGAAATTCTTTTAAGGGGGGAGGAATGTGATATCCTGTGAATTTGGCAATATAAATTTAATAATCTGTGTTTAAAAATTAATTTGATTAGATAAATTTTGATAATAAAATTTGAATTGATCTAATAATCATCTTTTAATAAATATTTAAATTGGTAGATTTTATCATTTTAAAGCTAATAAACTATTTTCTGTTTATAATATATATAATTGTATATATTGTAAATGGATAAACTTTGATTTAAAACTTAGTAAATGAATCAATTATCTAATCTTAATTTATATTTGGTAAATTGGAAATTTGATTTAAACTTAACATTTAACTTTTTAAGACAATTTAATAAATAATTATATGGTTTACATTAAAGGAAAATTTTGTTTGTTTAAATTATATTTAAAGTAAATCTTATTTGTTTAAATTATATTTAATATGAATTTAAATTTGATTAACATAAAAGCTTTGTCTTATTTTCTTTTTAAAAATATTGTTTGAAATTTTATGTGTAAGAATTTAAAATACAAATTACTTATGATCTTAATATATTGAGTAATAAATGTGATTGATAATCTCTTTTATAAATCATTTAAAATTTGTTTAATTTGTTATTTTCAAATGATATTGAGAATACTTAGTTTTTATGAACATAAATAGATTTTGTAGGAAATAGGATTTGTTATTTTTAATTTTAATAAGAATTATATATGCACACATATATAACTTGATTTTAAAAAAAAATGGATTTGATAAATTAATTTAAAATTTGGATTTAATATTTTGAAATTTAAAAGAGTAAATACATAAAGATATTTGAATAAGCTTGTATTTATATTTGTTTGTTTTCATTTTTTTTTTAATTTAAAAAGAGATAAATTCATTTATATATACATAAGGAATAAAATAAGTTAAAGTATTTATAAACAATTTTAAATTAAATTAAATGCTCTAAATATAAGTGTAAGTTTCTGAAGATACTTAAATGACACATGTTAAGCCATAAAGTAAGCAAGTGACAAATGTTTAAAAATAGAACAAGTGTCCTATTTGATTTTCTTTTTCCTTTATTTTAATTAAATCAAAAATTTATTTAACACATATTTTTTCCTCACCTCATTTTCTTTTCTATTCTTCTTCAATTCAAAATGTAAGGAAATCTTCAGCTGTAACTTAAGAGATCTGTAATCAAGATTCAAACCAAGATCTAAAATTTGTGATGATTCTCTTCAAAAACAAAATTCTGTTCTAAACTAAATCCTGTAAATTCCCCTCTCACAAACTAAATCCAAAACCAGTTTCCAGTAACCAAAAAATCAAACTGCAATTCCAGTCTCAGATTCATAAACCTGAAGCAACTCTGTAATACATTAACTTGAAAGGCAAAATTGCAACTTCATCCAAAAAGGCCTGCATCCCCCTCCTTTTCTGTTTTGAACTTCATCAAATTTGCATGCAAACCACAAAGCTAAATCCAAGCCTGCATTTTCTTTCTCTGGAGGCATGCATGCATTAGGGAGCTTAAGCAATGTAGTAAAATCAAGACTAAAAAGTTTTTAAAGTACTGCAGCAACTTAAAAGTTTTTTGTTCAAAGCAATTCAAGTTCAGGCTTTTCTAAAATAAGGGCTCTGCTCCTAAAATTAAGGTGAGTAACAATTTTATATAAACTAATTTAAGTATAAATTTAGTTTCTTATTATACTCTGGGAATAAATGTGGTTGTGAGCTATTTGCAGGTTATTACTAGTATATACATGATTGTATGAAATTGTGCATGCTTGCTGTTGAAATGTGGTGTTTGGGTCTGTTCTAGGATTCAGGATTAAATCCTGACCAAATTAATGATCTCATATTAAAAACCCTGTTAATATTTAAGATTTAAACAAAGTAGGTATGTAATATAAGTTAAAGCTCTAATTTATTTTAATATGGAAAACATGATGATAAAAACTGTAATGTCTCTGGAAAGAATAATGTTCAACAGAGCAATCTTTTGGAAGTGAAAATTTCATCATCTAGATTCTTCGATTTAAGTTTATAAATCAATTACATGATCAAAAACATGAATTTTAAAACTAAAATTAGAATTTATAGATTGTAATTGATTGAGGAACTCTGGTTTAACCAGAAATCATATTTTGGGTTGGAATTGATAACCTAGATGGTCGGGGTGGCTGGCGATGTTTCTGGAGGTGGAATAGTGGTGGTTGATTCATGGAAAAATACTGGTTGATGGATTAACACATTGAGGTGGGGGTAATTTAGGATTGAAGTTGATAAGCCCTAGTTTTTATTCATCTGAGAAAATTGATCACCACGATCAAAATATGTGATCGAGCTTGATCAAATTCTAGCTGGTGATAGATAGGGTATGGGAGAGTTCGAGGCCGGAGTTGGTACTTCTCTGATGATCAGAATGTTGAGATTGAGACGAATTCCAGGTTACGACATTACTTCCTGTTTTTGAGCTCGAATGCTCGATTTCGATCTAGGAGTTCTGCAGCGAATTTGAGGGTTGGAAACGTTTTTGGTGATGGTCGCCGACTTGCGAGAGTTGTCGCGAGGGGTAGGAATGGGTTGCCGTGGTGGTGCAGGTGCACGGGGGTGATCTTGGTGTATCGGTTTGTTTTGGGAGGAAGGGTCGCTCGAGAGTGTTTCGGGTTGTTCTATGTTTCTACTCGAAGCTTTTGGGTTTGGGACTCGGGGGAAACTGTTGCTATGGGATTGGGGGTATTGATGTTCAGGTTTATGAGTAAACCTGTCAGTACAAGATTTAAAAAAATAAAAAAATAAAGAAAGAAACTGATTATATTTAAATATGAATGAATTCAAAGGGATGTGTTACTCGAGTTTTACTCGAGATATTTTGGGTTTTGCTCGAGCTATATTTAGGTTAGGCTCGAGCGAATTATTTGAGTTCGAGTTATGACGCAGCGGATAATCAACAAAACGATATGGATCGATGAAAGTAGCAATCGGTGGATTGAAGATACTGAAATGCCCAAATTCGTTGATCACAAGGATACCGAATTCTAGCTATCTTCGACACGTTGATCGCGCACGATACCGTGAGAGAAGATCTTCAATTCTTCAAGCGTTGATCAAGCGCACTTGATTCCGCGAATCGGCTTCAACAATCGTTGATTCGAGCGCACTCGAATAACCGAAAGTGGAGATAGGAGATTACACTCAACTACCAATTTAAATTGAAAGCACAAAGCTAACAAAAGAGAATTTTATTCAAAAATCAACAACCTTACAAAATGACACAACACTGCTATTTATAACTTTTACAACGCAACGCAATCAAAACATCACCAGGCTCTTAGGTCGTTCGCGACTTTCGACCCAACTAAGTCGTTGCCAACCTATCTGACCAATATTGCAAACAGTAAGCGACCTAACTTGCTTACACACAGCACAGCGCAAACGACTCAAGACACACGACTTAAGAACCCACTGTTTACGACCTATACAACCCCGCGACCTAATAGTTACAACATAAGAAGACGCGACTTAAAAAATACAACTCACCAATACAACACTTCACATAGGTCAGTAACGACCTAAAATACAACGCGACTCAACTCATTACATCTCACCCGACTCATGACTTAAGATAAATCGTACGCGACTTATCAATCTTCGGTACAAGTCGTTAGGTCGTATGCGACTTATCTTAGGTCGAAAACTCCTGTCTTCTGCATACTTGTTAGGTCGTAGATGACTTACACTCTTTTCCTTAGGTCGTAGCCGACCTACTCCCTCTTCCTTGAGTCGTTCCCGACCTAAACCCAGCAAACCTTCCTTAGGTCGTGCCTTCCCTGGTTGACTCGTGAACGACTTAAGGTTTAAACCTGAAGCTCCCTTAACTCGTGTACGATTCATTCCCTGAGCTTTGTTAAGTCGCAAAGGACTTAAATCCCCTTCATTAACTCGCAGCTCCTCTTCCTGTAACTCCTTAGGTCTTAACTCGTTATCCTTCACTCTGTTAAGTCGTGAACGACTTAAGGCCTTAACATTAGGTCGTGAATACCCTTAGTTAAGTCGTGAGCGACTTATAACCCCCGAACGACTTAAAAACGAAGCCAACTCCAAACGACTTAAAGGCCTTGAACAATTTAAACATATTGATTCCGTAGTTCGTACTGCATCATCCTCCCCCGGTTGACAGAAGTTCGTCCTCGAATTTTCACTTTCTCTTTCCACAACAAATTCATTTCCATGATACGGAATCAAATGTTTAACATTGAACACGTCAGAGGTATACACATCCTCCGGCAGCTTCAGCTTATAAGCGTTTTTATTAATCCGTTTCACAACTTCCACAGGACCAATTTTTCTGGCTTTCAACTTGTTATAAGCGCCTACTGGAAAACGATCCTTAGTTAACACAGCATAAACCAAATCTCCTTCGTTAAATTCAACATTTTGTCGCTTCAAGTCTGCAGTTTGCTTATATTTCTCATTTGCTTTCTCCAATCGTTTCTGAACGATTTTATGACATTCAGTCAATACATCAACAAAATATATAGCTCGTTTGACCGTCCCCTTTGGTTGTGGTACTACCGTTAAGTCCAACGGTCCCCTGGTTAGATTTGAATATACAATCTGAAATGGACTGAATCCCGTGCTACGATTCACTACATGATTATGAGCAAACTCTGCTTTGCATAACTTCATGTCCCAACTCTTCAAATTGTCCTTCACAAGACATCGCAATAAATTTCCCAACGATCGGTTAACAACTTCGGTCTGTCCATCCGTTTGCGGATGATAAGAGCTGCTAAAGTTCAACTTCGTTCCCACCATCTTCCACAAACTTAACCAAAAATGGCTTAAAAATCTAGTATCCCGATCAGAAACATTAGATTCTGGTAAACCATGCAATCGATACACCTCCTTAAAGAATAATTGTGCTACTCGAACTGCATCCGCTGTCTTCTTGCAGGCAATAACATGTGCCATCTTCGAAAATCTGTCAACCACCATGTAGATAGAATCATTGCCACGCTGCGTTCTCGGCAATCCCAACACAAAGTCCATACTCACATCTACCCATGGTTTAGCTGGTACAGGTAACAACATATACAACCCTGCATTCGTAGCTGTTCCCTTCGAAACTTGACAAATATGACATCTTTGAATAAACCTTTCAACTTCCTTCCTCATTGATGGCCAATAGTAGGATTGAGAAATCAACTGCAATGTTCGATCTCTACCCACATGTCCTTCCTCGTGTAACTCCTTGATAATCTTCAATCTCAAACTGCTCTCTGGAATACATAACTGATTTCCTTTAAACAGAAAACCATCAGCTAACACAAATTCATTAGTACTTCCTTCCTTGACTTTCTCGACAAATTTCACAAAGTAAGGATCTTCTTCAATCAGCTCTGGCAATAATTCAAACCCTGTCACTTCAACTTTCATTGTAGTCAACAAATGACTTCTCCTACTCAAAGCATCAGCTACCCGATTTGTTGCCCCAGATTTATGTTTCACGACAAAAGTAAACTGCTGCAGATAAGCACTCTATGATGCATGTCTCGCAGAAATCTTATCCTGTCCTTGCAAATGCTTCAACGCCTCATGATCAGTGTAAAGAACAAACTCTTTCTGAAATAGATAATGCCTCCAATGTTTAACAGCTTACACAACAGCATAAAACTCAACATCGTATGTACTGTATCTCATCTTTGCCCCTGATAACTTCTCGCTGAAATATGAAATAGGACGTCCCCTCTGACTCAACACTCCACCAATCCCAACCTTGGATGCATCAGTGTGTAACTCAAACAACAACTGAAAATCTGGTAATACAAGAATTGGTGCTGTCGTCAAAAGTTCTTTGATCCGTTCAAAAGCAACTCCTGCTTCCTCTGACCAAGAAAACTGCTTTCCTTTCATACAATCGGTAACTGGTGCCATCACGCTACTGAAGTGTGGAATGAATCTTCGGTAGAATGATGCCAATCCATGAAAACTTCTAACTTCAGTGATAGTTCTCGGTTGTGGCCAATTTCTAATAGCTTCAACTTTACTTTGGTCCACTTGGATTCCCTTCTCAGATACAACATATCCCAGAAATAAAACACCATGCGTCATGAACACGCATTTCTTCGTAGCAGCATAAAATTGTTCCTCACGAAGAATAATCAGCACTTCCCTCAAATGTTGAACATGCTCCTCCATACTCCTGCTGTATATCAGAATATCATCGAAATAAACCACCACGAACTTCCCAATGAATTGTCTAAATATTTGATTCATCACCCACATGAATGTACTAGGCGCATTTGATAAACCAAATGGCATAACCAACCATTCGTATAACCCCTCTCTCGTCTTGAAGGCTGTCTTCCATTCGTCTCCAGGTCTAATCCAAATTTGATGATATCCGCTTTTCAAATCAATCTTTGAAAAGATAGTAGCCCCACTCAACTGATCTAGTAAGTCATCCAACCTCGGCATAGGAAATCTATAGTGAACGGTAATCTTGTTCAATGCTCGACTATCGGTACACATTCTCCATGTTCCATCCTTCTTCGGCACTAATAAAGCTGGTACTGCACAAGGACTCAAGCTTTCCTGAACACGTCCCTGTTCTAACAACTCTTCCACTTGCCTTCTCAACTCCTCATGTTCCTTCGGACTCATTCAATAATGTGGTCGATGTGGTAAAACTGCTCCTGGAACAAGATCAATTTGATGTTGAATGTCTCTCAGTGGCGGTAACTCCTTAAGCAACTCTTCTGTAAATACATCCTCAAATTCTTTCAAAACTGGCTTTGCTTCTTGTGGAATTTCAACCCCTTCACTGCACTCTCGCCCAATCAACAAATAGACTTTCGGCTCCTCTTCAACCTCCTTGACAAACTCTTTCAAAGATAGTAAAGTTTTCAGTTCTTCGATCTCCTCTAGCTTGCTTTCCTTCTGTTGTTGCTTCTTGGGAACTAAAGTGATTTTAGTACCTTTGAACATAAAACTGTAACTATTAGCGCGACCATCATGTTGCACTGCTCTATCAAACTGCCATGGTCTTCCCAACAACAGATGACACACATCCATGTCCACAACATCACACCAGATTTCATCTTTGTACTTCTTTCCAATAGAAAAATTCACACAAGCTCTTCGACAAACTTTCACTTCACCACCTTTCCTCAACCATGCTAACTTGTACGGTTTAGGATGCTTCTCAGTTTTCAAGTTCAACTTCTTTACTGCTTCAGTAGAGATAATATTGTCACAACTCCCAGCATCAATGATGAACTTGCAAACCTTTCCCAGGATAGTGCATGTGGACTGAAATATATTGCTCCTCGACCAACTAGAATCTTCCTCTTGCTTTGGTGTAAGACAAGATCTCCTCATCATAAGGTTACAACCCTCATCTCCGGACAATAAGTCTTCCTCCTCAACTGGTAATGAATTAGAACATTTTGCTTCCACATCCTCTTCTTCAATCTCTGCAACCATTGCTCTCCTCTGTGGCTTCGGACATTCATTGCTTTTGTGACCCAACTCCTGACAATTATAACATTTGAAACTGCTATTAACCTTTGCCTTCTCGCCCTCCTTCACAACTGGCTTACTAACAGGTTTAGGAACATTAGAACTTCCACTAACACCCTTCACCTGATTGTTGGAATTAGTAAACACACCACCTCCACGCCTTCCCTGCTTCTCCCAAGCCAACGCTTTCTGATGTGCTTCCGCCACAGATCTTGGATCAAACATATTAACCATATCCTAGATCTGCACCCTCAACCCTCCAACAAATCTAGCAGTCAATTGTTCTTCTGTCTCCATAATATCATTTCTGGCAATGAGTTGGTAAAATTCATCTGCATAATCATTAACCGACTTCGTTCCTTGCCTCAGATTCTGCAATCTCTGGTACATAAGTGATTGATAATTGTAAGGTAAAAATGTAGCTCTCATCATTTTCTTCATCTTATCCCAAGACTCAACCTTTGACTTCCCCATTCTCTCTCTTGTAAGTTTAGTTTGCTGCCACCATGCCAAAGCTCTCCCCCTCAACCTAGTAGCAACCAACTTCACTCAACGATTCTCCGGAACCTCCTTGAAATCAAAGATCTCCTCCACATTTGACAACCAGTCTAAGAATTCTTCAGCAACCATTCCACCCTTAAATTCTGGAATTTCCATCTTCATACCTGATTCCCATCGACGATCATCATCTATATCTCGATATGAATTTCGAACTTGGTCTCGATCTTGATAATGAATGCTAGCTCTATCACCCTCTTCACCAAAATCAAATGTATGTCTATATCGATCTCGACCATCAACATCCCTTTGATCATGCATGTCTCTTCTACTATGTCTTTCTTCATCTCTATATGCCACATTTTCAAACTCTCGCGGAGTTCTCCTTTCTTCATGTCCATAATCATGGTGATCTCTCCTCGATGAAATTGATGTTTCTCTTCTCTCTTTAAAAGATTGCGGTGATACCCTTCTCGCTTCCGTGACCGATGGCGAAACTCGGTTTCCTCCATGGTTCGAGATTGGTGATCTCCTCCTTTGAGTTTGATTCAAATCATTCATCAATTTCTCTAACTTTCCAATGCCTTCATCAAATTTCTCATTAATACATTGTTCCATAAGCTCGGCTTCTTCTCTTCTATACAATGCTTCAACATTTTGATGTCGATTAGCTCTCCTTGGTGGCATGGTTAAATTTCACAACACTTCAACGAATACTTCAATACAAGTCAAACAAGTCACGGCTCAATTCAACTTGGCTCGGCCTCAACTTTGCAACGACCCAAAGTTAGGTCGGTTTCGACTCAACAAAGCACGCACGACTTAACACTTCAAACAATGATACCAAAAACTGATGCTCGGCCTATACTTAACACGATGTTATGCTCGGCCTTCACCCTTCAACACAAATCAAATTCAAACAACTTTCGGATTTTGATCCAAAATGGAATGGATCGAAAACTCCAAACTTGTTGAAACTTCAAGATGAACACGATGAACTTCAACTTCAAATTTCTTGGCTCCAAGACTCGTCTTAGCTATGATTGGCTAAGTCAAGCTCCGATACCAAACTGACGCAGCGGATAATCAACAAAACGATATGGATCGATGAAAGTAGCAATCGGTGGATTGAAGATACTGAAATGCCCAAATTCGTTGATCACAAGGATACCGAATTCTAGCTATCTTCGACACGTTGATCGCGCACGATACCGTGAGAGAAGATCTTCAATTCTTCAAGCGTTGATCAAGCGCACTTGATTCCACGAATCGGCTTCAACAATCGTTGATTCGAGCACACTCGAATAACCGAAAGTGGAGATAGGAGATTACACTCAACTACCAATGAGAATTTTATTCAAAAATCAACAACCTTACAAAATGACACAACACTGCTATTTATAACTTTTACAACGCAACGCAATAAAAACATCACCAGACTCTTAGGTCGTTCGCGACTTACGACCCAACTAAGTCGTTGCCGACCTATCTGACCAATATTGCAAACAGTAAGCGACCTAACCTGCTTACACACAGCACAGCGCAAACAACTCAAGACACACGACTTAAGAACCCACTGTTTACGACCTATACAACCCCGCGACCTAATAGTTACAACATAAGAAGACGCGACTTAAAAAATACAACTCACCATTACAACACTTCACATAGGTCGGTAACGACCTAAAATACAACGCGACTCAACTCATTACATCTCACCCGACTCACGACTTAAGATAAATCGTACGCGACTTATCAATCTTCGGTACAAGTCGTTAGGTCGTATGCGACTTATCTTAGGTCGGAAACTCCTGTCTTCTGCATACTTGTTAGGTCGTAGATGACTTACACTCTTTTCCTTAGGTCGTAGCCGACCTACTCCCTCTTCCTTGAGTCGTTCCCGACCTAAACCCAGCAAACCTTCCTTAGGTCGTGCCTTCCCTGGTTGACTCGTGAACGACTTAAGGTTTAAACCCGAAGCTCCCTTAACTCGTGTACGATTCATTCCCTGAGCTTTGTTAAGTCGCAAACGACTTAAATCCTCTTCATTAACTCGCAGCTCCTCTTCCTGTAACTCCTTAGGTCTTAACTCGTTATCCTTCACTCTGTTAAATCGTGAACGACTTAAGGCCTTAACATTAGGTCCTGAATACCCTTTGTTAAGTCGTGAGCGACTTATAACCCCCGAACGACTTAAAAACGAAGCCAACTCCAAACGACTTAAAGGCCTTGAACAATTTAAACATATTGATTCCGTAGTTCGTACTGCATCAAGTTAGTTACAGGTTAAGATCCTATTAAGTTTTCAAATTCAAACTGAAATTTAAAATATTTAGGAAAGATTTAAAATACGTTTTAAATCTAATCTTAAATTATGAATTCAAGTTTAATTTGAATCTTAAGCAGGAAATGAATGAAATTTTAAATTCAAATTTGTTTAAATAAACTTTAGAAGGGTTTATTGTTTAGAAATGTTTTAAAAAAATTTTAATTTAAATTTGAAATTGAAATATAAAAGAATGTGTTAAACAAGTTTAAATTTGATTCAAATCTAGTTTTGAATCTTTGGTTTAAAATAAATTTAAGTTTTATAAATTTGAAGTGTTTAACAAATTTGAATGATTAAGAAAATTTAAATGTTTGAATTTTTATAGGGAATTTGATTTAAACCTTTGTAAAATTTCTTTTATAAGAAAGTATTATATATCAATTAAAGGTTTTAAATTGATTTTAAAAACTTGTTAAAGTTAAATTAGGAGTTAATAATTTATAATTCGTTTAATTAATAGGGTAATTAAATGGATAATTAATTTATTTAATAAATTAATAAGATGGTTAATTACTTAAAGTAATTAAAGGTTTCAACTTAAAGGTTTATGATTTATTATTATTTTTAGAATAATTAACTTGTAATTAAGAATAATTAATTAAATAAGATTAATTTTTAATTAATGATTAATAATTAATTAATCAAGTAATAAAGGATTAATTAAGTTTTTTTAACACTTAATTAATTAAATAATTAGGGGTTAATTAATGAGTTATTAATGATTAATTAATTTGAAATTAATAATGATTTAAAATAAGTTAATTATTTCAGATAAGTAATTAATAAATTGTTTAATAGTTAATGAAGGTCATTAACTAAGGATTATTTAATAATTAATTAATGTGATTAATTTTAATAATTAATTAGATTAATTAATTTAAAGATAATCATTTGAGTAAATTATTAAGTATAATTACTTATGGAAGTAATTAAGGAAATTAATTACTTATTGTAATTAATTGAGTTTAATTTGATTAGATTAAGTTAATTAATTCAGTTTAATTAATTTAAAATAATCATTAAATGATTATGGAGTATAATTACTTATTGTAATTAAATAAAGAGAAATTACTTAGAGAAGTAATTAATGGGTAATTACTGTATGTAATTAAGTGAAGGTGATTTGATAATTAAAGTAATTTAGGTATAATTACTTGGTGAATTAATCAAGGGATTAGTTTGAGATAATTAATTATGGAGTAGTTAATTTGTTTGGTAAAGTAATTAAGGGTAATTAATTACTGAATAGGGTTAATCAAGAGGGATTAACAATTATGATTTAAATTAAGATTAATTTCTAAATGTAATTAATTTAAATAAGGTAATTAACTAAAATTTAATTAAAGATCATTAATTAATATAATTAATGATGTAATTATGATTGATTAATTAAGATTAATTAATCAATAAATAGTGATTAAAGGAAATTAATTAATGTAGTTAATTAAGAATTAATGTAATTAATTATAGTTAATTAATTTGTGAAGTAATTAAGGTTAATTACTGAATTTGGATAAGTATGATTAATTTGTGAAATTAATTAAAGGATAATTACTTAAATGTAATTAGGAATAATTAATCAAAGGTGATTAATTAAAGTGATTAATTGGAAGATGATTAATTAATTAATTTGTAATTAATTAAAAGTTATGTAAGTAAGATTTATATTGATGAAGTAATTAATTTAATTCACTTTAAATTAATTAGAGAATTATGTAATTAATTTAATTCATTTTAAATTAATTATATTTGGCATGGTAAATCATTGCTTATATGGATAGATGATATTGTTTGCCTTGATTGGTTTGAATCTCTGAATGAGATAATTAATGTTGAGTGATATGGATGCATTGGTTGCAGTGTGATGATGATTTGGATTATCTTTTGATAATGATAATATAGATTATTTGTTGTGATGATAATGTTGATTACCTATTGTGAATCTATGATTTATCTATCTGTGTGTAAATAGATAATGAAATTAAATTTGTTTTAAAAACTTTAAAACAACTTGGCCTTAAAAGACACGCTTTGGATTTCGATGAGACCGGGATCGGGTTTTCATATTTAGATATCCGAAAACCACATTGATCCAAATTAACGTTAGGTCGTTAATCTAAATGGAGCAAGTGAAGACTCGAGGTGTAGGAACTATACGTCAGTATAACTCTGTGGGTGATTCCGTAATGAGTTTGACGGAATAGTACTTATAGGGTCGAGATGGTGATTTAGATTGCAAGGGTTATCGTCGTTAACTCTAAGGGTGATTCCAAAATGAGTGTAATGAGATAATGCCTTCGGTTTCGTTCGAACCCGGAACGAACTTGTATGGATTGAATGCTTTCAGAACATCGTCAGGTGGACGATGAGCATTCTAAGAGATAAGTCCTATAAAGGTAATCGTAGCCTCAAGCCTCATCAACCGGGAATGGCTAAAACAGGGGAGGTGCAGCAAGGCTTCGTGGGTAGCTCCCACTGCAGAGCAAGATTTTTCCCTGTCCAGAGGTCCCTTTTTATTTCGGCTGTGTGGGTGGTTTGGAGCGTACGCCAACTGCGGGGTTGTCTTGTTCGGGACTGGCCAGTAAGGGATGGTTCCAGTCTTGTGTTGCAGGGGGTCGGGAGTGATCCTTGGTACGTTGATCTAGGCCACGTACTGTGACAGGCGGTACCCCAGTAGCCCTGCCATTGTATGGAATCCACAATCCAATAAGTGCCAACGGTTTTGATTGTATTACCCACTTTTGTGGCTAGTAGATGGAATTTAATAATGTAACAATTTCGGCTATTTCATATTTACTTGAAAACCCTAGACCTATTATAATATCACTGGATTTCCTATCAAATGTTTTGGTTAGCGTAAGGTAAAAACTTTTCCATGTTTATGTGTGGGAAGTCTTACGTGATACCTTTTCTTTTCAAAGGATTTTTAAAGTTAAACAACTTTAACCTGTTACTCACACCAGACCCATGTCTGACCCGGAGTTTATTTTTGTTTTTCATAAACTCTTGGGTACTCAAATTTTTACGAGTAGTCAAGGGATTCAGGTTAGCTTTGACGAATATTGGAGAAGCAATGGAGCAGGAGGCTTCTGCGTTAGATATATTGTATTCCGCTGTGCGTTCTGTGTTGTCTCTGGATTGTATAATGTTGTAAATACTAGACAGGTGTTTATAACTGTCTAGTATGTGTTGTATATTTGTGTACTCTGATTAGTGTTGTTAACTATGTAATATTTATGTTATCAATATAATTTATTCGTTCCGCTGTTTAGATTCTGATGTGTTGTTTCTTTCTTCTTCTCTTTCTTTCTATTCTCTGTCCCTTTCTTTCTTATTAACGATGTGACTTCCTGAAGTCTGGAAGTTGGGTCGTTACACCGTATTAGACTTCTACCAGGTTGCATGTTTTTCTATAATGGTGAATTTTCTAATTAACTGGTTCAGCCACTGCGTTAATCCCGAATCTTGTCCAAATCTACAATTGTTCTTAATTTAATTTGACAGAGATACCTTTTTCTAAAAACAACATGTTGTGAAAAACAACCTTTTGTTCTTGAATGTTTTAGAAATTATATTCGATAAAATTCTTGGGTGATTTTATAAATTTACATAGTGCCGATCTTGCCCCAATTTTATTGGGGCCGACATTCTTAATGTCCCCCATTTCAATATCCAAAGATGATACCCCTATATGCTGCAGCCATCTTGGAGTCATCTTTTGCCAACAAAATGGGGTCAATTGATTTTTTCATTAATTTAAGTAAAAAGTCCAAATAAAGCTTTCTTCCATTATATAAGTTCTTCACATAGTTCCCGTTGATCTTTCCATGTAGGGGTAAAATAGTAATTATTACATACTAGTATCAAATTTTTTGACATGTGAAGCTGTAGAACCCTTGTAGTCCCTCAGCGCATATTTAGATTGAAAAGCAAAATCAAAAGCTATCACTAATAATAATATGTCAATCTTCGCCTGTAACACTCAAGATTTTTGGTAACATTACTTAGCAGATTCAGTTAGTTAAACTAAACTAAATAATGTTTTGATTAGGGAATTGATATTCAATTTTAATTAAGGTATCTGTGCCAGTAGAACTATTGAATTAAAAGAAGGTTTTAAAATGAATTAAAGGAAGGGTATTATGGGAAAGACGCCATTCCTATATCTCCTAGCCTATGCCATGTATTATGTACACATTCATTTCATTCCAAAAATTTTAAAGAAAAGGCCGGCCACCATTAACAAGGAAAGAGGAAGAGGAAACTAAGAAAAGCTAAAGGAAAAGCAAATTCAAATCAAATCCATTCAAATCTCAAGCTCCTTAATCTCTAAAGCAAAGGTGAATAATGTTTACATCTCTAATTTTTATTGGTTTTGGTTTTAAGGTTAAATTCGAATATTTTGCAATGATTTGCCATATTTTTGAATGATAAAATGATTATATATACATGTTGATGATTTGTAAATGTTCAGTTTTTCTGAATTTTCATGGATTTATTATGAATTTGCTAAGGAAGAAAATTATATTTTGGATTATAAAATTATTTTCGGGAAAATAATTTATGGTTTGGATCCGAAAATTTATATGTTGGAAAACATATATAAAGTGACTTTCTGGAATTTTTTTAGATTTTTCCAAGATGTTTTAATAGTTTACAAAATTATTTAAAGTATGGGACTTAAATGCTTTACATAATTATAGAGGACAAGGGGCTTTTTCAAAATTGTTTAAATTTCCAAATAAGGAAAGACGGCAGCAAATTTGAATATAAAAAATCTGGCAACCAATCAAATTTAGACAAACAAGGCAGGTTAGGTATAAAAGGACGTTTTAAAGTACAAACGGACAAGCTTTTTAAGGTTTCAACTCCTTCAGCAACTAGGTTCCGCCTCTATTCCTCACCTTTCGATAAGGTCGAAGGCATATCTTTTGACAAGGTCGAAAGTAATGCACATGGTATCAGGCAACTGATACGTAGTGAATTAGCAGAGTACGAAAGGTATAGTGCCGAAATTAAGGGGTTCCGAAAGAGATGAAGCTTTGTTTTGGTTTTAAGGAAAATACGCCTGCTAGCTTTTGACTAAGAGCTTTTGACTAAGAGCTTTTGATAAGGTAGCATAGTTGTCGCTTCCTATTGTTCGACGGACTGGTTTTCGAAGGGAAGCTTTTGTTTTCTAAAATTTGCCACATCTCCATTGCTTTCGAAGGGATGGTTTGGACACCATCACTTTATTGTTTATGAAATGGTTTTGAAAGAGTTAGTTTCAAAGGGTTTTGAAGCAGATGCTTTTGGCTCTAATATTTTTTTGATTCTTTTGCTCTACTTGTTGGCATAATCCAAATGTTCTAAATCGAAATGTTTTTAAAAGGTTTCGAAGTAGTTAACTTCAAATGGTTTCGAAAGGTTTCCACTTGTTTTAAATTGAACCCAAAGTGCTTTCGAAAGAGTTTGTTTTCAATGCTTTCGAATGGTTTTATAAATGGTTTCGAAATGGGTGGTTCCCCGGGCTTTCGACGAGATCGAAAGGAAGGCTTTCGACAAGGTCGAAAGGTAAGGTTTTCCAATGTTTTTGGAAGGCAAGGTTTAAATGGTTTTAAAGGCGGATGCCATATATTTTAAGGCTTTTTGAGGAAAGTCTATTATTGGTTTCGAAGGGGTCACCTTTAATTTTTTCGAAAGGTTTTTCAATGGTTTTGAAGGGGTTACCTTCAATGATTTTGAAATGGTTGTTTAAAGGTTTTGAACAAAGGTTTCGATATAATGACTAGGCAGATTGCCTAAGTGTTTCAAGTTATAAAGGACTTTAACTTATTTTAAAAGGACAGATAATCCTTATTGAACATCATCAACATTATTTTGATTAAAGTATATATAACAAGGCAAAAGTAGCTTAGAGTAAAGTTAAAGATATATTTTCCTTGTATATGTATGATTTGACAGACTAAATCATTTTGAAAATGTTTTGAACGAAAATTTAAAGGGTAGTTAACCCTAAGAAAATTCGGATAGTTAGCTCATTTAACTTCGGACATTCATTCCATTTTGAGAGCATTCAGCCCAGAGGATAGTTAGTCCAGATAAGGGCAGTTAGTCTAGATATGAACAATTAGTTCATTTGTTAGAATAATGGACCTTGCTACTTCTTAGGGACAGTTAGTCCACCTTTTTTACCTGTTTTATGGACAGATAGTCTATTATTCAGCATAAAGGAAATTGCTATTTTGGTATAAGGAGATTTAGGATAGTTGATACAGTAAAGAGCAGTTAGCTCAGATTTTGGACAATTGTCTATTTATTTCCCGTTTTAGCATAATGGACCTTGCTATATTATTATTATTATCAGTTGATTAACCAGTATGGTTGCAGGAAAGGATTTGCAAAATATATGTTTTGGAAAGAGATATTAGTGAGGGGAAACTCGTTCCGCTAGGCAGCGTGGTCTCATTAAGTATCAGTAAACAGATATGTAACAGAAATTATTCATACGAGGATTTATGTATGACTCAAAGTTTTTGTTTCCCCTTAAACTCTCGGATGCTCAAAATTGATTTGAGCAGGCTGAGGGTTTAGATTTTTAGGTTTAAGCAAGTTTTGGCAAATAAAGCATTCGAAGACGAGTAGGTGGCTGACGGATAGCTAATTTAGGAATTCTGTTTGTTATTTGTTTCTGGTGTGTATTAAGACAATTATGTCTATATTGCGTTGATCATCCAAGAAGGCATCTTCATATGTTTCTCTTGGCGTATTGATGTAATTTATATTTGATCATTTCCTGGGAATACATTTGGGGATTTTTGTAACTTGGCTATGATTTTATTTGAAATATAATCACTGTAATTATTATTTTTGGAAATATGTTATATTTTTTATATTCAAGTGCTTCTGATATTATGGATACCATTAACATTACGGTATTTCGTCTCCAGAAGTTAATACCGGGGATGAATGCAACATTCATAACGCTTAGCTTTTGGCCTCCAAATACGGGATGTTACATCGCCTTTAGCATAGTCTCAGGAAATGTCCTAACTTTGGCGATTATCTATCATTTGTATCCATATAACACAACCTACTAAAATAAATACCAATGAGTTTATAAGGGAAAACAATAAACAAAAGAGTCATACATAACCTTGGTATGAATAGTATCATCTTCCATCAAAACTCCTTTGGCCGTGGGACCTCGCCGCTAAAGCATGAACCGTATTTTCCCTATACCAGCCTTGGATACCCAACACATATAAAACTATCACAAGTTATATGACTCATCAAAATATATGTTACTTTAAACATACATAAACATGCCTTGGTAAAACTACACATGAAACTATTTTCGATATAGTGTTTTGGATATACAATAACCAACCAATGTTAGTATACAAGTTTAGGTTGAGCTACTTACGAAACTACCTATGAATTCATGCCTCGATAAGCAACACTTAACTTTCTAAGCCTCGTTTGTTCATCCTTAAATAGTTTCATAAATTATTAATCTTTATGATTGAACCAAACAATAGGGTTACATCCACTCTCGTGAAAGCATACATCCTACTTGGACGTACCATATCCCTTCAGAAATTAAATGTCGACCCCTAACCTTTAAACTAGGCGCATTCAATTTAGCATCCCCATTTACCCTCATAAGCTCTTCCGAACCCGCATTATATAGTAGGTCCTTACTTTAAACCTTTAGTTATCTTTAACTTCCAAAAATCCACCTAATTATTTATTTATTAGGTCTCGCGTTAAACTAGGAATTAAGCTTCGTTCGGCTTTGAACATATCATCATTTGGCTTAAGCCTCATATCTACAAGTCTCAGTGTTAACTTTCCATCAATAGTTAATAGGTCTCGGCAAGTCTACATTAAGGAAGCCTAGTATAACTAGTTCTTAATATAAATTCTTTCAGCAATCACCTTTGCCTTCATATCTCTAGTGTTGCTGCATCAAAATATTAGCTAAGGGTTATCTAGGAATTATCACTAGAAAGTCTACCCTAGGAAATGATGTGGAACCTTTGAAAATTCCTTTTTTGCATTTACTAAGTTTCGCACCAACTCTCACATTTTCTTAGTTTATTTTCCTTAAAGCTCTTCTTAGTTCATTTTAAGTTTCTGGTGTCATACCCTTGGTACAATACCTTTGGATCAGACATTCAGTAATTACCTTTGTGCTTTGCAACCTCAGCTATTACAAACAATAGAGCTTATCCACCTATATGCACCTACCACTATCACTGTACATATCGCCCCTATATTTATTCTGCCTCCGCCTTTTTCAGTTTGCTACGGTGCTTTTATATTACTTTATTACACATATGTAGTATCTTGTACCATAATCATTTATTGTATACATTATATATGTATATATATAATGCTCTTGGTAATCATATTATAAGTTTCGGTAATCTATATTTTAAATCAAAATTTTTTATAATATTTAATAAAATCCCAATATGTTAATAAATATGTTTCCATGTGCACTTTATCCAAAACTTCTACGTTTTAGCTAATTTCTCATATATTTCAAGTCGTATGGTTCCTTTTAAATTCCATAACTAATTATTTAACCATGAGAAAATTCTTAAAATTAAAACCCATCGCCCAAACTACATTTTTGATCATCATATTTAGTTTTTATCATCTAGAAATCACTAGGTTATGAAATCATATATAAGCATCCTGGTAAAGCAATTTCAATCTATAACATTCATTAAAACATTTTCCTATCATTTATAAATGCTTAGCGCATTTTGAACACTGTCATATTAACCATTATCGAATTCAACATAGATAATAATGGAAAAATGAGAGTGATATTGCTCACCTAAACATTTTAATTAGCCCGGTCTTTAATAGCTTTAAGTTTCATTAGCTTTTATTTTCTTATCTTTTTTCCTCTAAGCCACCATCATTAATGAGTACCAGAGTTGCAGTTTTGTTTTTCGAGTAATGAATGAATGAAAGAAGTTATTTTTATTACCCCATAACGGGTTGGGTCATTGCCCTCTTCTCATTTCGTTCACTCTCTTAATTTAAATTGCAACATAATAAGTAAATGTATGCCCAGTTACTTGTCATGACAAATTATTACTTATTTTTGTATAACTGATAACAAGCAAATAAATGTTTCACAGATATTTACATTAGCAACATCTATTTCACTTCACAGATTTTCTCATATAATTTCTTAATTAAATTATTAAATCATTTATTTCATAATCAATATTAACTAATTTTCTATTTAATAAATAAAGTGTTACTTTCATAGTAGATGAGATCTGGAGGGTAGATGGAGGAGAGCATGTAGATGAGGGACTAAAGCTAGTTGCAAGCCATGCAGTCTCAGACGAATACTATGTTATTGTTGCGAATGAGGTTGAGGAAGGTGATGGAGTTAAAATGGCAGACAACATTGAGATTGGGCTGCCAAGTGTAAGGGGTAGTTCGTACCTACGGCCATGTAAGATTTAATTTTTCTTTGGTTTGATGTGTTTTAGTATGTTGTCAAGTTGCATAACAGAGTGTCATTTGTTCAGAGCCATTTTCTGTCTGGCTAGTTGCAGTGTTATTTCATGGATGGTAATGTAGAGAATGAGAATGGACGTTGGCGAGAGATTTGAGTTTCAGGAAAGAGGAAAAAGTGGAAGAGATGGATTAAAGAGATTAGGACATACATTGTTCTTGAGATGAGTTTCTTTGTGCCAAAATTATGTTGTAGGTTGGTATCTACCACCATGATGTGATGGGGAATGAAGGAAGGGGAAAGGGAGAAGAAAACACAAAAAATAAAGATTGGGTCAAAAGAGGTACGTTTCTTTCTTTTTTTAAATGTATTGTAGATCGATAGTGAGGCTCCATCTAATGGCAACCACTTTTAATTGGAAAGTCTTACAGGACTTTGACAACAACTTTTGGTTGTTTCTGGACAAAAAATGCAATATGAACCACCTTAAGTTACTTATAGTTTGAATTAATGAATGAATCCAGTTTTCTGTGCTTTTGTTAGCGAAAGGGTATTCTAAGATGGCTAAAGTTCACGAAAGGAGAATCTGTTATTAGGTTACGAATAGGGAATTGAAAGGGTTATTTTCATGAAAGTTATGTTGTATTAATTACCGTTAATTATTTTTTCTTTTTAATTAATTAATTAATATTAACATAAGTGACTTAAACAATAACAAAAATATGATAGATTATAATAACAGATATATTGGAGCATATAAAATAATGCAGAACCAAAATCCATTTTTGTTGATAAAAGACAAAATAGTAAATATAAATGCGATACAAATGATAATTCAGTGAAATCTTGTGGAAATTAGTTCGTCCCTTCCGCTATTTCAAATCATGGCCATATTATTATTACCTACGATCCTTTGAAATGGTTTGTTCCCTCCCATCGGTAACTTGAAATATATAGGATTCTTCAAGGTATTCTTTCGAAATAAAATCAAGATCATCGTCAAATGCACTAAAGTCGAAATCCTCACTATCATGCTTTGGTATGAAACTATAAATAGTCATTGTAGCAATTACCACTTTTACTTAAATTGTATTTAAGTCATAAAGTTTTCTCTTCTATATTTCAAGTATTCTTTCAATTACCATACGTAAATTCGAAGGATAGAAATTGAAAACATCAGTTTTTGATTTTGGTTGATTTTGATTTTCACGAAAACTAAAAAATGATATCTTGCATTTCAATAAGTGGGGTAAATAAACTTCTATCAATGTACATCCCAAATCAACTAAATAGTACTTCCCTCGTGTAGGATGTGGAGCATTTAAGTCTCTATCATTTATTACTACATTAAAAAATCTACTGCCATGTTCAGTTACTTCCCAACCAATCATTACACATGTAAATGTTATACTAAATGAGTAGATAGTTGTAATATTTTGTGATGCATATCATTTCTGACCGATAAAAGATTGAGCACTAACACTTGGCAAGCATCACTTACGTATGCTCCATCTATAACTCCGATGCAATTTAACAAAAAATATAGTATCAGTTTAAATTTCTAATTTGTTTCGGGACAGTATTAAAATATTGATCGTCCAGTTTAATTATATCTTTGGACCTTAACGCACAACATTTAGAACAACAGGAAATAATCAAAAATAGTGGTTAGGACGTACGACGCTCACATTGGAGGTCGAGGGTTCAATCCCCACCAACTACATATCCTTGTGATTTACCTGAAGTATGTATTGTGGGTTTGTATTAGTTACGATTAATTATTAAAACTTTTAATTAACTAATATTAACATAAGTGAGTTAAACTGTAATAAAGATAGAATAGTTTATAATAATAGATATATTGGAGCGGATACAATAATGCAGAACCGAAATCACATTTTAGTTGATAAAGGACATAATAGTAAATTCTAATGCGATACAGATGGTGATTCGGTGAAATCATGCAGCAATTAGTTTATCTCTTCCGCTATTTCGAATCAACACCATATTCATTTCTACAATCCTTAGGAATGTTTCATTCTCCCCCATCGGTATCTTGAAGTTTGTAGGATTCTTCAAGGTATTCATTTGGAATAAGATCAGGATCATCGTTAAATGCAATAAATTCGAAATCCTCACTGTTGTGCTTTGGTATTAAGTTATGAATAGCTATTATAGCAACAACCACTTTTACTTGAATTGAAAATTTAAAAGTAGACATTTTATTTAAGATATCAAATTTTCTCTTCTATATTCCACATATTCTTTCAATTACCATACGTAAATTTGAACAATAGTAAATGAAAATCTTAATTTTTGATTTTGGTTGATTTTGAGTTTCACGAAAATTAGGAATACGATATCTCAGAATTCAGTTAGTGGGATAAATAAACTTCTATCAATGTATATCCCGAGTCAACTAAATAGTACTTCCCTTGTGTAGGATGTGGAAAGTTTGAGTCTCTATTAGTTATTACTGCATTAAAAACTCTACTGTCATGTGCAGTTACTTCACAACCAGTCAGTACACATGTAAATGTCATATCAAACAAATGGATAGCCGTAATATTTTGTGTTGCATATCTTTTTTGACCTATAAAAGATTGAGCACCAGCACTGGGCAAGCATGCACTTATGTATGTTCCATCTATAACTCCGATACAATTTAACAAAAAAGATAGTATCGGTTTGAATTTCTAATTTGTTCTAGAACAGTGTTAAAATATTGATCGTCCAATTTAATTACATCTTTGGACATTAACCGCACAACTTTTAGAACAACAAGAAATAATCACAAATAGTGCGACATGATCTATGAAATCTTTCTACAACCTAACGTCTTGGAAGAGCTAGAACTATGATGTATAGAAGTATTGCTACAATTTCTTTGATACATATTCTTTTGTAGAAACATGACCAAATCATCATTGTCAGAATTGATGTAAGATACTATGTTTACAAGAATCTTATGAGTGTCAAAGAGAAGAAGCGGTGTGAAGAGAAGATGAATGGGTAAGAGATTCATAGATGATGATTAGATGTTGGTGTCCGATGCTTTGGACCCTGATGGTCCATTTCCGCAACGTCCATTAAATTGGTCAGGAAAACTGTAGCCCAGATCAGACACATCGAAGGCGTCCAACTCATTGAATGCCTAAACTGTGTTGAATATACTCGCACACTCACCCTAACTTGATGCAAAAAGATGTACCTTTATCATTTGTTCATAAATGCATGTTCATATTTTTGTTTTTTCGTTACTGAGGTTGATTCAACCATTATCATCCAACTTTGATAAGGGTATATTTTTTTAAATATTATTATAAATCGATGGTTGGTAAAGTTTGACAAAAACTTAAAGTAGTTTTGCTTGGTAACATGTGAATTCCCTTTCAAATTATAATACACGCAAGAGTAAACATTGTTTTTTGCACTACAACAAAATACCTATTTTGTAATAGATAATGCTAATTGTAATAGGTCTTTAATAGCAGTCTTGCAACCGTTATTATATGCAAAATTTGTAATAGGATTAAAGCATTTTACAATGTTTTGAACTGTGGTAAAGGACCATTGTAATAAAGTTTTTTACAATTTTTTTAGTCGTTGTAACAAAATCGTTTTACAACTATTTTTGACAGTTATTAAAAAGTGCAAAATTAAATAAATTTACTGCTTTGGTACAACACATACCAATAGATTTAATATAATTTTACAGTTGAAGTTAACATTGTACTAATAACAACCAAAATCATCCACATTAACCAAAAATAACAAGAAAGATTCACATTTTAAAAATTCTAAAACGATTCATATATTCACACTATTCGTAATGTCTTAGCATTGTCATATTGTTCTATTATGTAAAGAACCATTCACGCTAGATCAACTGATAAACTCGTACGAAACCTAAGGTAAAATACAATAATAATGGTATTGCCTTACATTTTTTAAATCTTTTCAAGCACTTTTAGCAGATGATAATATCAAATATCAACTTCAAAGTGCTCCATGGCTTCTTTCTTCAAATCCTACAATGTCACCCAACTTGGACGAAGAATCTTGGGAGAATACTCCAAGTACGCAACCTGGTAAACTAAATGCATCATACAATAAATTTTTCTACAAGTCAAAGATTCAAAGTTGATGTCATCAATAATATGACATGTATATTTCTTTTTTTAACATGTAGAACCGATTCATTTTATATCAAATAGTCAACTGAATAATAACTCAAACATGTCCTCAAATAATCAGTTACACTCGTATTTATATCACCGCCACAGCCAAAAATAACCCACATCCAAAAAAAGAAAGCATGGACTAACAGAAAATGTATTGTTTTCAATCAAATAACTGCAATTGTTATGATAAACAAACCTAATCATTATGGCATACTACAAATCTACAAGTTAACTGTGCGAATGCATAAGAAATGCATATCATAAGAGTTGCTGAAGTATGAAAAAAACGCTAACTTACGCACCCTCGACATAAGGAAATCAATATGATGGTCAACAATAAAATTTAGTTGTTTTTATGCTTTTGGCGCAGTGTTATATCTAACCAATATAATGAATATGAATAAAAATATTTGTCTAAAAAGGTCATCAACTAATTATTTAATATATGTGCAAAGTATCTAATGTATTATAAAATGATGCATGTTTTTTTAGTATGCGTCTAGTTTGATAGTAAGCTCAGTATAATAATTAAAAAACTCTTACAAGTCAGCTTTGGAAGCACATATATAGCAACAAAAATGCCAAACCGCAAACTCAAAACTTCAAGAAAATCTGAAGAACAAATCATGGAGACTAGTTTAGGAAAAACAAGGAAAAAGTTTCTCAAAACTGAGAAGGCAAAGAAGAATTATTACAGCAATATATATATGGAACATATTCGTACATGAAGCCACAGTGGACAAACGGCTAACGTTGACGGGTATTGTAAGCTATTTTGGCGATGGAGTTTCTTGCCTCTTGTGGTTTTGGTCACCAGAAAAAATCAATTTTGTTGGTGCATCATCTACGTCTGGCTCTGAAGATTTTACTGATGGAATTAATAAGGTAAATAACTGAAGTAATATAGATTGTTATATACAATTCAGACATTGATGTATTCTGTTTTTTTACAGAAATCTCTGGTTATGGTTTATTTGGCAATCGCGAAGTTGTTGCTTGGTTTCTTAGGTACTTCAATCAACTGACTTCAACCAACTGTTTTGTTGCTATCATTAGTGAAATATTCAGAATTTGTTGTACCATTAACAAAGTTTAAACTATTAGTGACGATAATGAATGCAGTTGGATTTTGTTGGACGAGGACTGGCGAGAGACAGGCGTCCAATTAGGGACGGCCAGTTAACTTCGACTGCCCAATGCAAAGATGAGATGAAATTGCAGTGAAAACAGAGCAGGCAAAAATAATTCCACTAATGGGACTCGAACCTGACACTTTGAACAAGGAAGAGGACCAACATACCACTGGAGTGAGACATTTATTGGTGTTAGGGGCTCTTCTAAGACAAATTAAACAAATTATTCAAAAGAAATTTAAAAATTTATCGCCCCCCCTCCGATCTGTTGCCTTGGCGGCCGCCTTGGTTACCTTGCCCTGGGGCTGGGCCTGCATCCAAGATGAGATTACATTACTTAAAATCCATTTTAAGACAAGATATGGAATAGATCTTTTACTAGGGAAAACACTACTAGAACGGTTTGCAATAGTGGCAGCCTTTTGCATCGGCTAGCGACGGCTAAAAAAGGAGGTCGTCGCCAGCCATCGTTAGCCGACGCAAAGTCGTATATACAGGCTGAAACCCGTGAACAACAATTCACTTTCCTCCTTCCCACCAAAACACCCAAATTCCTCCTCCCCTTGCCAACCGCCGCCCGCCGTCGCAGCTCGCCGTCTCAAGAAGAACTCTCCAAAGCTTGTTGGTATCTCTCCTCGTCTCTAATATTTATAGTTTTTAGGTATAAAGTCAACCCTAATTTTGAAATTGATTGATTTAGGAATTTGAAGTTGATGGTTATATCTTATTAATTGATGATAATATAGTGTAGTAGATGATTTGGTTATTTAATTAAAACCTTAATTTAGAAAATTAGTTGATAATGGATTAGAAATTGATGATTATTGCGTAATAGTTGATGATAATTAAAAATTGTTCGATTTGGGGATATTAATTAGCGATTTGATTGTTTACTTTGTAGTTAAAAAGTAGGGTTAATTTAAAATCCGAAAATTAGTCCATAATTATTGATTAATATGCTTATTGTTGATTTTACATGAATGTTTGTTATAGTTTACGCAAAAATTAGAGTATAATTAATGATAAAAAATGATGCTAGATTGGTACAGTTAAACATAAGTAATATTTTTTATTTAATTAGCGTATGTACATTACAAGTTTCAGTTGTTAGTATAAAATAAAATCAATTTAATTTATTACAAGTGCTAATTAACATCTAATTATTGTTAACAAAATCGATAAAAAAAAACTAAATTGTTAACTGAAGTTTAAATTACATTTGAAAATTCCAAATGTATTAAGTAGGCGATTTAAATAGTTGATTGAATTATATAATTTTGAAATGAGCAACAGAAACAAATATCAAACTGAAATCAATTTTTGAAAAAAATTAAGAAATGAATATAACAACAATAAATATTCTACTAAAATTGATTTTGTTAAAAATGAAGAAATGAGTATGATAACACTATATATCTTGCTAAAATCGATTTTGTAACTAAAATTTATTCTAATTTGTTATAATTGCTAACTACTTATTTTAGTTCACAAAATCGGTAACTAAAATTTTAAGCGGTTAAACAAAAGTTAAAATACGTTTTAAAATTTCAGAATTGATTAATAAATATTTAAATAGTTGAATGAATTATAAAACAGTTTTTGTAGTTGTTAAAATAGTAATTGTAAAATGTGTTTTATTTTTTTAATCTCTTGAGAGTTTTGGCCTCGTTTGACAAGTGTTGTATATGATCATTATATGGATATTCTTTTTTAACAGAACATCTATATTCATCCGATACAATATTTGTCGGATTTGTCCCTGTATTGGACAAGTTACAAACACAATAATGTAATTACATTTTATAAATCATTTCATTTTAAACTATTTACAAAATTTTACAGCACTTCCTTCTCGTCCCCTATGCACATGCATTTGTGTACAATACAGGGAACAAAAGGAAAGTGCTGTCGAAATTTGTTGAATCGTTTAATCAGAAAAGATTTAAAACTGTAATTATATTATTGTGTTTATAATGGGAAGTAGGATGATCGACCATCAAAGTAAAAACCAATAAACTAAAAATTAAAAAATAAAGCGAAGTGCTTATTTGAATTTTCTATGATGGTGAAGTGTTTACAATAATGAAGTGTTGAAAATTATTTCTACAAGACTTTAGTATTAGTTGAATTGTTTGCTTGAACTTTCTAACATATATTTTCAAATCAAGAAATATGTTCAATTATTTCCTCGACCGTAGCTGGATGTATGAAGTCAAAACTGGTAGGAAATGTTCGATAAAGGAACATTTCTATAACGGTGTACATGAATTTATTAGATTCGTTAACTCTAATAATCGAAATAACGAAGAAATTCGTTGTCCGTGTAGTAAGTGCCAACATTTAAAGCATTGAAAATTAGATATAGTTGAAGTACATTTGTATAAATATGATTTTGTGCCGAATTATTATTTCTAGAATCCTCATGGAGAACTTGTTGAACCTACACATAATCCTGTAGTGTTAGAGGACGATAATATTATGACGAATCCGATAGAAAATATGGTGGAAGATGCAGCACGATCAATGTTTTCTACCATTTCAGCTGACAATGAAGACGTAAATGTTGAAGAAGAACCAACTGTGGGAGTTAAAAAAATAAATTATTTATTAGATTCTTCTAAGAGGCCATGTGGGACGGTTGTAAAAGCGGTTTCGAATTATTAGTAACCGCCGAATACATTACTATAAAATCAAAATTCAACCTTACAGAAGCTGCATTTACAGCAGACGTACATGCTGTAAAAGAACACGTGCCACCCAATAATCTGATATGCGATAGTCATTATAAAGTGAAAAAACTGAAGTCCTCTTTTGGTCTGCGGTACGAAAAGATAGATACATGTGTAAAAGGTTGCATGTTGTATTGGAAAGATGACGTTGACCTTAGAAAAGGCAGAATATGTAACAAGGAAAGATACAAACCAAGAAAAAAATAAGGAAAATAAGTTCCGTATAAGAGAATACATTATTTACCCATCACTTCTAGACATCAATGGTTAGATGCATCCTCTGCTACGGCGTGTCATATGCCATGGCACAATATGAGAACAACGGAAGAAGGAACTTTGATACATCCAACAGATGGGGAAGCATGGAAACATTTCGATACCCGCATTTGCTGTAGAAAGCCGAAATGTCAGACTCGGTTTATGTACGGATGAATTTTCAACATTCTCTCGGTTTGGTTGTAAATATTCATCCTGACCAATTATCGTCACTTCGTATAAGTTACCCCCATGGATGTGTATGAAAACACCATATATGTTTCTTACTTCTGTCGTCCTTAGCTCTCATGATCCAACACAAGGAATCGATGTTTATTTATAACCATTGATCGAAGAGTTGAAAACAGTGTGGAATGAAGGAGTTGAAACATACGACATTTCCAAGAATTTTTTTTGTATGTTCGCTTCTTTATTATGGACTATTAGTGATTTTCGTGCATATTGGATGTTTTCTGGTTGGAGTACGGCTCATCCTGCCCTTATTGCATGGAAGAAACATGAGCATTTTCTTTACGATATGGGAAGAAAATTTCTTGGTTTGATTGTCACTGATGTTTTCCGTCCCAATCATACTTTTAGGAGGGATGGAAAAAACTTATAGCTAACATGGGAGATAATATGCAACCACTAAAGATTTGGTCAAGCGAAAAATTATATGAAATTGTAAAGGACTATCCAAAGATACATGAAACTGGAATACAGATTGAAATTCCAGAAAAATCGGACATTCATAATTGGTGCAAAAAAAGTATATTTTGGAAGTTACCATATTGAAAAGATCTCTTACTCCGACATAATATTGACGTGATGCACAACAAAAAAAACGTGTTTGATAATGTGTTTAATATAATTTTGAATGTAAAGGGGAAAACTAAGGACGATTTGAATTCAAGACTTGATATATATAACTATTGTAAATGCCCCAACCTTTATATGAAGCCCAATGACAATAAAAAACCAAAGCATGCTATGAGCTAGACAGCAAGCAAGATTCATGCTAAAGTGGGTGGAAAAACTAAGATTTCACGATCGAATTTCTTCTAATCTTCGTAGATGTGTTGACTTTAAGAATAATAAATTGAGTGGGATGAAAAGTCACGATTGTCATATCATGATGGAATGTTTACTACCCGTGGCTTTCAAAGAACTGTTGCTTGTAAAAGCATGGAGTGTTATAACAGAATTAAGTATGTTTTATAAACAACTTTGTTCGATGACATTAAAAGTAGATTGTATACGTAAACTCGAAGTAGAAATCTCTATATGCTCTGCAAACTAGAGAAAATATTTCCACCGGGTTTCTTTAATGTAATGGAGCATTTACCTGTTCATATTCCATCCGAAGCACTTCTTCGAGGTCCTGTGCAATATGGATGGATGCATCCATTTGAGAGGTAATATTGAATAACTGCAATATTTATGTCAGTTTGAAATTCAAATTTTTATACCTAAATATAAATTAAATTTATTTTGTAATAGGTATTTGAATAATTTGAAGAAAAAAGTTAAACAAAAAGCATGATTGAAGGTTCGATTTGCAAATCATATCTTGAAAAGGAGGCTTCATTCTTTTTCTCTCATTACTTCAGTGACGATGTGAACTTATCGTTTGTAAGCGCTCCTCGTAATGATGAATCTGTTGAACAATATTTTTCATAAACAATGTTATCTATTTTTAGACAACATAGTCGACCTGTTGGAAAATATGTGGAAATACGGTTAGACGATAGAGATCACCATGTAGCACACACATATATTCTTCTAAATTGTGCTGAAGTTGCACCATTTGTTAGATAATAATACATTCAAATATAATTCACTTATACATACATATTAATTATACGCCATATTACATATTTGCATTATCTACGAATCACAGCATCCATCTGGCGATCTCAGTAAAGAATTTGCTAAATGGTTTTCGAACTACATTTTTGATCCAAGAAACTAAGTCATTGGTGAAGGATTACGACATCTTGCGATCAGACCAAAATGAAATGTGAAGACTTATCCAATATTCTTCGTCAACGGATTTAAGTTCAACATGAAAGATTACAGGACTGAAAAATTTAGCGTATAACAGCGGTGTATTTGTCAAAGGTAGTGATGATCCAGATGAGCATATAAAAGATTTTTACGATGTCTTAACACAGGTTCTAGAGTAGACATATTATATAGAACCTGCAAAAAAGTTTATTTTTATTCAAATGCAATTGGTTCAGTAACGTTCCTGGTTTTGGAATCAACGTGCAGAATGATTATAAGCTTATTGTAATAAAGCATACATCACATTACTATGAGTATTATCCTTTCATATTATCCAAGCAAGTGTTACAAGTATATTTTGCTCCATATTCATCCTTAAAAAGAGATAAAGAAGATTAGTCGGCTATTTAAAACAAAGCCAAGATTTACGTTTGAAGGAAATAATATTCCAGACGAAGCAGCATATTAAGCGGATCTTGAACCAAATACAGAAATAATAATAAATGATGACATCGATCTAGGGTCGTTGAATGATGAATTGAATGTTTTGTTAGATGCATTTGAAAGTACTGAAGAAAACGATATAGAGTATGAGACCGAGTCTGTAATAACCCGGATTTTGGAGTATCTATTAGTTGATATTAACTGGGTTAATTAATAAAATACTGAATTGTAAATTTAACAAATGAATCTAATCGTAAATATTTATGTTTGGATAAATATTTCTTTGATCATATCTTAATATAATCACTTAAAATTTGACAAAGTATTCTTTTAAAAATAAGTAATGATGATGGTTTATATAAGTAAATTATTTAAATTAGACAAAATTGTTAATTTTCAAACCAATAATAAATATGTGATATTTTAAGATAAATAGAGTTAGAAAGAAAAATAAAAATAAAATATCTTAAATATATGTTATATTGATTTGATCAAAAACATAAGTTATGTATAAATAAATGTATATATAAATTCATATGTAAATATACAAAAATCTAAAGCTCATTTATATAAAATAAATACACATTATATTCATGTGAATATTACATAATTACTTATTCATAACTTAAGCAAAATTTTAGATAACAAGGATAGCACTTGTAAATCAATAACAAAACATTAAAACACTTGTAAACATTTTAGTGCATGTTAAAAACAAGTGTAAGATAACTAAAACATTTATGGGACAAATGTCAATTTTCTTTAATTTAAAATCTAAAAAATAAAAATAAACAATAAATATAATAAAAGAAGAATTTTGTTCTTCAGCTGAAATCTTTTCTTCATTTTCAACTCAAACATAATATAAAACAAAAGATTTAAAAGAAGAAGAAAAAAAGTAGTAAAATCTGAAAACAAAGAAAAGATGATAATCTGGAATCAAGAAATCAGAGGCATCAAGGGAATTAAATCAAACCACAATCAATTCTTTCAAGTCTTTAACCTGGAGATTTAGGATCAACTCAATAAATCATCAAGCAAAGGTTCAAATTTCAGATTAAATTCAAATTCCAGAACAGTTTTTCTGGGTTCAGGCCTTTGTCCTCTGTTTCAGTGTACAGGTGAGTAAAACTTCACCCTTCAATGTTTGATCTGATGCCGAGTCTTTTGAGTGAAGTATGAATATAGGTTTGCATGTATAAACTCATATGTTAATGAGTATGAAGTAAAAGATCTGTTTATATATTAACACATATGTCTCTGTCATACTGTATTTTCTTAAGCTCCGTTCAAAAGAAAATATTATAACAGAAGGTAAACAAAACCACATCTGGTTTTAATGTAGTGTATATGATGACTTTATGGAGTAAGGATGTGGTAGTAGTTTGCATTTATGAATTTAAACTTGCGTGTTTTAAATATAAAGTAAAAAGTGTGTGCATGTTTGAATATATCAAAGCACCCTATTCCTAGGTTACAGATTTTAGAAATCTAGGGGAAATTCAATACTCTTAAACAAATCTATTATAAGTATTAATATTTAATTGAGTTGTGATGATTTAAAAATCTAAACTAAGTTTTTAAAATATATTTAAACAAAATTTTGTTGGAATTTTATCTGGAAATTCTGTAAGGCAGTGGAAATCTGGTAATATGGTAAAATTTAATATCATGATTCTGCTGATTCAAGCATGTCACCTAAATTGTCTTTGGAAACAAGGATTTTTAATAGAAGAATCGAAATTTATAATATAGTATCGGGTGAGAAATTTATGGTTGACTAGATTTTGGGTTTTGGGGTCTTTCTGGGAATCGGCGAACTCGAGATGGTCAGAATCGCCACCGGAGGTAGCTAGGAGGGTGGTGAGTGTAGGAAAAATGCGGGTCGATTTTATTAATCACCGTGGTGGAGGATCTCGGTCGAATTAGGGTTTTGGTACCATTTTGAATGAAGCTCAAATTTTTGTCTGCTGTGTTATCTCTAGGGCATGGTAGATGATCGGTACTAGGGGAAAAGCCACATATGTCAGTGGTGCAGCTGAGGGCTTGGTGGTGTGGGTGATAGTGGCCGAAGTTATCGACGGCTAGGCGATTTCCTTGAAGGCTTCAGTTTAGATTTGAGTCAAAGGGCTCGATTTTGATTTCATGGGGATGCGAGAATTCTGGGTTGTCGATCAGAGTGAGATGGTCGACGGCGACTTATGGGCGGTGGCGGCGCTGGTCAGAAGCGACCATACTTCATGTGCATGTGCACGAGTATTCGTCGATATTTGAGGGTTGCTGAGTTTTGGTTGCTTTGGGAAAAATTTTGATTTGTGCGATGTTGTTCTCGGGTATGATTAGGACATTGATTGACTTTTAGGATCGGTAGGGTAGAGTTCTGTTGTTATGAGCTCGAGCTTGTGTTCGATAATTTTATGCTTGGGCTGGAAAGAAAAAAAAATTGTGACCAAGTTGTTTAATTCTTGAATAAAAGTTTGCAGTACCAAGTTACGGCTAAGAAATTTAATTAATTAAGGATTTAATTTCTTAGAAAGTGCATTTAGAAGTTAATTAATTAACTAATTAATTTAAGGTTATTTAATTAATATTTAAGGTTAAATTAATTAATGATTTAAGTATTAATTAATGATGAGAAGTTAATTACTCAACTAAGGTGGGTAATAAATAGACAAATACTATATATGTTTATTTCTATGAATTATTCAATTATAGGAAAAGAGAGGATAAATCTATCAACCGTTAATAAGTTAAATTAGAAATTTAAGATCAAATTAAATAAATGATCAGGAGTTGATTAGTTAAAAATAATCAACCATGGATAATTACTTGATGGAAGTAATTAATAATTAATTACAAAGTGTAATCAATTTAAGAATCGACTAATAAAAGTTATGGAAGTTAATTAAGTAATGTAATTAAGTAAGAGTAATTAATTACAGGTTGAGATTAATCAAAGATGATTAATAAATATAATTAATTTAAGATTAAGTAAAATTACATGAAGTAATTAATAAGGTGTAATCCTTTAGTGAAGTAATGAGTGAATAATTACTGGATGTAATTTAAAAGAAAATTACTTGGTGAAGGGAACTAGGTGATAATTACTCAGTGTAATTTAAGGATAAATTAATATAATTTATCAAGGAGTTGGTTTAATTGATGAGGTAATTCAGAAAGGTTAATTTCTGATTTGATTAATCAAGATTGATTAATGAATGTAATCAAGTTAAGGGTTAATTATTTAAGAATAATTAACCGATGAAGGTAATTAGAGGATCATTAATTATGTGATTAATGAAAGTGATCAAACTTGTTTGTTAATGATTAAATAATGATGAGAGCTTTGAATTTGTTAATATCTGTGATATGAATTACTTTGTGATATGATATGTTGGATGGACAGTGATAATGTGATTATCTATCAATTATAAATCGCTGTGTAAAAAGATGACATCTTTTATTAAATATATATCACTTGAATAACCTGGGTTAACATGACCTTTGAATTCGAAGAGACCGGAGTTGGGTATTAGTTAATACCCGAAACCACTTCGATTCTTATAAATTGCTATGTGAAATACATAGGCTGAAGTGGAATGACTTAAGTAAATTGGACCATTTAAATCTAAGTTTTGATACTTAGAAATTGATGTGTGAAATAAGTAATGTCTATAACAGCTTGTGAAGTTGTAAATTGATATAAGTTACCCCGGGTTTATTTAAGTTATATTCTTTTGTATTCCTTGTTAGTTGGGTTTACTCACGCTGGTTTCCAGCCTGACCCGGGTGTTACTTTGATGTAATGCTTAGGTCAGACCGAGTATTACAGATTTTCGGGTAAGGACGTTCTGAAGCTCAGGAGGCGAGCTGGAGAGCAGGAACGTATAGAGAGCTTCTGATGTTAATATATTATAGTATCTGTAACACATAGATTTATCTGTTCTATGATTGTAAATCTGTTGTAACTCTGATATAATAAAGTGTAATTTGACAAGTACAGTTTCCTTTATATAACTATTATTTATGTGATATTATATTTTATCCACTGCGTATGTGAGACTTTGGGTTTGGTTTTCTGTTCTTCTTCTTCTATCTCTTTCTTCTTTTCTCTAACTATCTGGAATTTTCGGGATCGAAAATTTTGGGTCGTTACATTTGGTATCAGAGCTGAAGGTTAAGCGAGAACCTTGGCTCTGGTGGGATTACTCATTAAGGATAGGGTAACTGGTACCCTAGGATGAGTTGATTTTATATATATGAGAGAGCGTACTTGTTATTTTCTTATATAAAGATTTTTAAATGATTTCAGAAGTAAATGAATCTTATATAAGAAATAGATTATCTATTATATTAAGGAAATTGGTTGTAGTATTAATTAAATTAAAAGTAATAGTAAGAATTAAATTAAGAAGTAAAAGAATGCAACCAAATTAAAATTGGAATTAAATAAAAATAAGTTTGAAATGGATTCAAACTGAAATTGAAATCTTGAATTGGAGAGGTATTTCAAAATAAGATGAATTAGAATTGGTTTCAAACCAAAGAAATAGATGGTTATTGTGTTTAATAATGGAATTATTGTTCTTCAATAAACAATAAAATGTTTTAAGGAAGTAACCATTTAAAAAGAGTAACTTGTAAATTTGAAAGGATGTAACTTAAAGTGGGTTTCAAATTATGCGGTTTTGAATTCTAAATTTAAACATTTGAATTGGTTTCAAAATATTAAAGGAGATAGTATTATTCAAACTATTTTGAATATGATCTTATTTTAAAATAAGAAGTGTTATTTAATATATTCAAATGAAATGGTCCTATTTCAAACAAGAGCTGTTTGAAAATTTAAAGAAATTTGTTTTGAATTAAAAACCAAAGGTGGTTTAAAATTTCAAAGTATAACTTGGTATGTAAAAGAAGTAAAATGTATATATATGTGGATGGTTTGAAATAAACTCTAAATGTTGAGTTTTAAATCTGGAATGAGATGTGATACCCAAAGTGATAAGTTTTTGAACTTAAAAGTGGGAGGATTATATATGACAATTTTAAATTTTGAAATGGAAGTTCAAACTAGGTAAGGTTGACTGGATTAAGTGAATTGAGTTTAACTTGGGAAAAGTTAAATATGTTGGGATGTTCAACCTGATTTGTAAATTTTAAGATGAAATTAAGATTTAACTTGGGAAGTTAAATGGTTGATTGTAATTGAGAGTTTGAGTGATCTTAAATTGGGTTTGAGATCTAGAAATTTAAAATGAATGGATGTTTTAAAATAAATTAGATAATATCATCATATTGTTGTTAAAAATCTTTAAGTTGTGAATTGGAATTGTTTAAATGAATGAGAGATGGTTTAAATTTGAAATTTGAATTAGTTCAAATTGAATTTGATTTGAAGTAATTGAAAGTGTGATTGAATATGTATGAGTATAAGATTCAAATGGAAAATTTGAATTGGATTAATTTGTAACAATTTGAAATTGAAGTGGATTCAATTTGAAATTAGTCCAAATTTATTGGAATAATTCGGAATTATAACTAATGTTGAATGGTTTTTAATTCAAATGGAATTTGAATTGAATTTGGGAAGAAATCAAGAATAATTCAACTTGATTTGGAAATGGAGCATGAAATTGGGATTAATTCAAACGGGAGTTGAAATGAATTGAAATTGAAACTAGTTAAATTGAAATTTATTTGAATTGGTAGAATTTAAGATAAAGGTTGAATAAAGTTAAATTTGGAAAGAAACTAAGGTTAATTCAACTTGAATTGGGATTGAATCAATTTCAATGGAAATTGAAGTTATTTAAATTGGAATTGGGTCAATTTAAATGGTAGAGGAAATTTAAATTGAATTGATGAGAATGAAGATTGGGAAGTGAATATTTTTGACTCTAGACTATTTTAATATAAATTATTTTAATATAAACCTATTTTTCCAAGCTATTCATTATATAAACAACCTTTCTTTTAAAAGCCAAACTATCTTATACTTGTTTTACAATTATTTTTGAAACTGTTTAACAATTTTCTAACTATTCTATAAAATAATTACTATTTTCAACTACTAATTACTATTTTATAGCTATTTTGCAATTATTTAAAATTTCTATGACTATTTAACTATTTTCCAATTATTTTACAATTACTGAACTATTTTACAGCTATTTTACAAACTAGTAATTATTTTTCAACTACTTATCTATTTCTTTAACTTTTCAAGTTATTTTCTAAATTTAAACCGAACAGAGTTTAAACTGTTATTGTTTAAATACCCAATCGAGATTAGAATTTAAGGAATAATCCAAATATGGATTAAGGCAATTGAGAGTAAGTGAATAGAATCTAAAGGAAATGTGAATAGAAATAGAATTGATTTGGCTAATAACCAATAAAGATAAATACGTAGGGTGTACGTATGTTATTCTATTCGCATAGTGATTTGATCCAGATTTGAGCACAAAATTTCGAGATAGTTATATCAATCCGAGTTGGAATTTTCCACTCCATTTTTGAAGGTGAACCTGGATATGGATTGTTGATTGGTTCTGGATATTCTCTATCATAGTTATGACTATGCAAGGAGAATGACGGTTTCTGACCAAGAAACCAGATCTGTGTCCGCACTAGGAAGTCGGGCGGACGATACTAGTTCGGAAGTGAAATTGTGTGATTGAGTGAGCGATCAGATTGGTATAGCGTACGGATGGTATGTGTACATCGTATGGATTTGGACGAAAATGATATTGAAAAGAGTAATCAAATCTGAATATATGATTTTGAGTAAACAAAGTAAATATCTTTGTTTTATAAGATAAAACTCCCCTTGATGAATCTATTGCCAGAAGGAAAGGATTTTGAAAGTGTTTGAAGTATAAAAGGAGTTTTATACAAGTTTGAAATGATCCAAAGTTTTAAAAATTGTATATATCTGTGTGTGTGTGTGTGTGTGTGTGTGTGTATAAAGGATCTTATGAGGATTTTGGAAAAGGTTTTGGGAACCTTTGAATTTGGAAAGGCTTTTGATTTTTGGGTAAAATCAATATGAGAATTTGGAAAGCCTAGTTTGAGAATTATCGATTTTGGAATAATCGATTTTGAGTAAAGGAGCTTTGTATGAGATCATACTAGGTGTATGATTTAAAGATACTATATATGTATAGTATAAAATGTTTTGATGATGGCTCTGGGGGAAAAGGCGCTCCCTTGAAATGAACTTCTCAGGAGTACCACCGGGTGGTGCTGCCTTGAGCCCTAGGGGGGGTTCTAAAGTTGATCCTGTGAGGAGTCGGGACAAAACTAGTTCCTGGGGATCTTGAGTAGAGGTTACCATAGCGAAAGTCGTGTGTGTCGCTGAGAGCCAAGGTTTACGTTTGATTTTATATCGGTAGACTGCGATCTATGGTAACATAGTGAAGGTCGTGTGTGTCGCTGAGAGCCAACAGTCTGCGTTTGATTTTATATCAGCAGATTGCGACGTGTGATAACATAGCGGAAGTCGTGTGCGTCGCTGAGAGCCAACAGTCTACGTTTGATTTTACATCGGTAGACTGCGACCTACGTTGGAGTGGAGAAGTTTCATTTCGACAGCGAAAATCAGAGGTCGCTGAGAGCCTGCAGTTACATGGACTTTTCTTGTGACGGCAACGTAACCCTAGATGTAACTGTGATCTGTCGTGTAGGATCCATGGCGTAATCGAGAGGCGTTGCAGTTACATGGACTTTTACTGCGATGACAACGTAACCCTGGGATGTAACTGCGACCATGGATGGGGGTGATGATTTCCAGAGCATTCTCACCAAAGATATATCCTCTATTTTCAAAAATGTTTTCTATATTTTCAATAAAATTATTTTCTAAGTATTTTCACTGGATGTTGAAAATGAGTCTGCTAAGTATTTATAGATTTTCAGTCTTACGCCTGATCAACGTATGACCGAATTTCTATAAGAACGAGGATGGACTTGTTGAGACATCGAGTTATAAAAGTATTTTTATAAAAACTATTTTGGAAATATTATATAGATTTTAAAGGTGTTTGAAAAATGATCAAAGAATATTTTAACTGGTTTTAAATATTTAATAAATTTTGGCTTCGTTCCTTTTCGAGACGAAAAGATTCAAGGGGGGAGGAATGTAATAACCCAGATTTTGGAGTATCTATTAGTTGATAATAATCGGGTTAATTAATAAAATACTGAATTGTAAATTTAACAAATGAATCTAATCGTAAATATTTATGTTTGGATAAATATTTCTTTGATCATATCTTAATATAATCACTTAAAATTTGACAAAGTATTCTTTTAAAAATAAGTAATGATGATTGTTCATATAAGTAAATTATTTAAATTAGACAAAATCTTTAATTTTCAAACCAATAATATTTATGTGTGATTTTAAGATAAATAGAGTTAGAAAGAAAAATAAAAAAATATATCTTAAATATATGTTATACTGATTTGATCAAAAACATAAGTTATGTATAAATAAATGTATATATAAATTCATATGTAAATTTACAAAAATATAAAGCTCATTTATATTAAATAAATACACATTATATTCATGTGAATATTACATAATTACTTATTCATAACTTAAAAAAAAATTAGATAAGAAGGATAACACTTGTAAATCAATAACAAAACATTAAAACACTTGTAAACATTTTAGTGTATGTTAAAAACAAGTGTAAGATAACTAAAACATTTATGGGACAAATGTCAATTTTCTTTAATTTAAAATCTAAAAATAAAAATAAAAAATAAATATAATAAAAGAAGAATTTTATTCTTCAGCTGAAATCTTTTCTTCATTTTCAACTTAAACATAATATAAAACAAAAGATTTAAAAGAAGAAAAAAAAGTAGTAAAATCTGAAAACAAAGAAAATATGATAATCTGGAATTAAGAAATTAAAGGCATCAAGGGAATTAAATCAAACCACAATCAATTCTTTCAAGTCTTTAACCTGGAGATTCAGGATCAACTCAATAAATCATCAAGCAAAGATTCAAATTTCAGATTGAATTCAAATTCTAGAACAGTTTTTCTGGGTTCAGGCCTCTGTCCTCTGTTTCAGTGTACAGGTGAGTAAAACTTCACCCTTCAATGTTTGATCTGATGCCGAGTCTTTTGAGTGAAGTATGAATACAGGTTTGCATGTATAAACTCATATGTTAATGAGTATGAAGTAAAAGATCTGTTTATATATTAACACATATGTCTCCGTCATACTGTATTTTTTTAAGATCTGTTCAAAAGAAAAATATTATAATAGAAGGTAAACAAAACCACATCTGGTTTTAATGTAGTGTATATGATGACTTTATGGAGTAAGGATGTGGTAGTAATTTGCATTTATGAATTTAAACTTGCATGTTTTAAATATAAAGTAAAATGTGTGTGCATGTTTGAATATATCTAAGCACCCAATTCCCAGGTTACAGATTTTAGAAATCTAGGGAAAATTCAATACTCTTAAACAAATCTATTATAAGTATTGATATTTAATTGAGTTGTGATGATTTAAAAATCTAAATTAAGTTTTTAAAATATATTTAAACAAAATTTTGTTGGAATTTTATCTGGAAATTCTGTAAGGCAGTGGAAATCTGGTAATATGGTAAAATTTAATATCATGATTCTGCTGATTCAAGCATGTCACCTAAATTGTCTTTGGAAACAAATATTTTTAATAGAAGAATCGAAATTTATAATATAGTATCGAGTGAGAAATTTGTGGTTGACTAGATTTTGGGTTTTGGGGTCTTTCTAGGAATCGGGGAACTCGAGATGGTCAGAATCGCCACCGGAGGTAGCTAGGAGGGTGGTGAGTGTGGGAAAAATGAGGGTCGATTTTATTAATCACCGTGGTGGAGGATCTCGGTCGAATTAGGGTTTTGGTACCAATTTGAACGAAGCTCAAATTTTTGTCTGCTGTGTTATCTCTAGGGCATGGTAGATGATCGGTACTAGGGGAAAAGCCACATATGTCAGTGGTGCAGCTGAGGGCTTGGTGGTGTGGGTGATAGTGGCCGAAGTTATCGACCGGCGAGGCGATTTCCTTAAAGGCTTTAGTTTAGATTTGAGTCAAAGGGCTTAATTTTGATTTCATGGGGATGCGAGAATTCTAGGTTGTCGATCAGAGTGAGATGGTCGACGGCGACTTATGGGCGGTGGCGGCGCCGGTCAGAAGCGACCATACTTCATGTGCATGTGCACGAGTATTCGTCGATATTTGAGGGTTGCTGAGTTTTGGTTGCTTCGGGAAAAATGTTGATTTGTGCGATGTTGTTCTCGGGTATGATTAGGACATTGATTGACTTTTAGGATCGGTAGGGTAGAGTTCTGTTCTTATGAGCTCGAGCTTGTGTTCGATAATTTTATGCTTGGGCTGGAAAGAAAAAAAATTGTGACCAAGTTGATTAATCCTCGAATAAAAGTTTGCAGTACCAAGTTACGGCTAAGAAATTTAATTAATTAAGGATTTAATTTCTTAGAAAGTGCATTTAGAAGTTAATTAATTAACTAATTAATTTAAGGTTATTTAATTAATATTTAAGGGTAAATTAATTAATGATTTAAGTATTAATTAGTGATGAGAAGTTAATTACTCGACTAAGTTGGGTAATAAATAGACAAATACTATATATGTTTATTTCTATGAATTATTCAATTATAGGAAAAGAGAGGATAAATCTATCAACCGTTAATAAGTTAAATTAGAAATTTAAGATCAAATTAAATAAATGATCAGGAGTTGATTAGTTAAAAATAATCAACCATGGATAATTACTTGATGGAAGTAATTAATAATTAATTACAAAGTGTAATTAGTTTAAGAATCGACTAATAAAAGTTATGGAAGTTAATTAAGTAATGTAATTAAGTAAGAGTAATTAATTACAGGTTGAGATTAATCAAAGATGATTAATAAATATAATTAATTTAAGATTAAGTAAAATTACATGAAGTAATTAATAAGGTGTAATCCTTTAGTGAAGTAATGAGTGCATGATTACCTGATGTAATTTAAAAGAAAATTACTTGGTGAAGGGAACTAGGTGATAATTACTCAGTGTAATTTAAGGATAAATTAATATAATTTATCAAGGAGTTGGTTTAATTGATGAGGTAATTTAGAAAGGTTAATTTCTGATTTGATTAATCAAGATTGATTAATGAATGTAATCAAGTTAATGGTTAATTATTTAAGAATAATTAACCGATGAAGGTAATTAGAGGATCATTGATTATGTGATTAATGGAAGTGATCAAACTTGTTTGTTAATGATTAAATAATGATGAGTGCTTTGAATTTGTTAATATCTCTGATATGAATTACATTGTGATATGATATGTTGGATGGACAGTGATAATGTGATTATCTATCAATTATAAATCGGTGTGTAAAAAGATGACATCTTTTATTAAATATATTTAATTTGAATAATCTGGGTTTACATGACCTTTGAATTTGAAGAGACCGGAGTTGGGTATTAGTTAATACCCGAAACCACTTCGATTCTTATAAATTGTTATGTGAAATACATAGGCTGAAGTGGAATGACTTAAGTAAATTGGACCATTTAAATCTAAGTTTTGATACTTAGAAATTGATGTGTGAAATAAGTAATGTCTATAACAGCTTGTGAAGTTGTAAATTGATTTAAGTTACCCCTGGGTTTATATAAGTTATATTCTTTTGTATTCCTTGTTAGTTGGGTTTACTCACGCTGGTTTCCAACCTTACCCGGGTGTTACTTTGATGTAATGCTCAGGTCAGACCGAGTATTACAGATTTTCGGGTAAGGACGTTCTGAAGCTCAGGAGGCGAGCTGGAGAGCAGGAACGTATGGAGAGCTTCTGATGTTAATATATTATAGTATTTGTAACAGATAAATTTATCTGTTCTGTGATTGTAAATCCGTTGTAACTCTGATATAATAAAGTGTAATTTGACAAGTACAATTTCCTTTATTAACCATTATTTATGTGATATTATATTTTATCCGCTGCGTATGCGAGACTTTGGGTTTGGTTTTCTGTTCTTCTTCTTCTATGTCCTTCTTCTTTTCTCTAACCATATGGAATTTTCGGGATCGAAAATTTCGAGTCGTTACAGAGTCTGAATCAAAAAACTCTAAGACAGAAAATTCTAAATATTTGCATCGCTTATTGTATAATGCATTATTTTGTGCTATGTATTAATAATGATGAATAATTATGACTATGTTCTGAGCTATGTATTATTCTGTTTTAAAATTAATATATATATATATATATATATATATATATATATATATATTCATGAGATCTTGTCCCATTTATTATGATTTAGTGGAAGTTTTATGTGATGAATGAAACATGCTCCGTAGTAAGAAATTTATGTTTTTTCATTCTAAGATATTATTTGTCTATGGTAGATATGTCTGGCAGGAGACATAGCCGGAGATTCGAGCATTCTCCTTCTCCCGGTGCGGTTGCTAGTGGCACGGCACCAGATTTACGCCCACTTGCGGAGGTAGTTCCAAAATGCGCAGGGTAAGTATCGAATTTATTTCAAGTATATATTTCAAAATTTATTAAATATCTGCATCAAAATTTATACAGGGGCTTTGAGGTGGAGCCTTCGGACTTCATTCTACAAATATCAAGGAAGGCATCTATGAGTCGGATGTCAGGCTGTTGGGCTCATTGGGACAACATCCCACCCCATATTAAGAATGCTATATTGGCCGATGTATTGGTAAGTATAAGTTTATACTTCGGTTGAAAATTAATGTAATGTACATAGTTCAAACTAATTTCAATATACAAGACGCCGTACGTGTAGATCCATATGATATGGATGTTTTTACCAATGACTGGAACAAGATGATGCGAAAAAATTATAGGGACACTCTGTGAAGGCAAAGAATGCAGGAAAAATACCCAATTGGATGGGTGCTGATGTGTGGGCTGAGTATCTCCGGCTCTAGGAAACTCCTGAAGTGAAAGTAAGTTATATACTTTTGCATTGTTATTATAATTTTTTTGAATTTCGTATGTTAAGTGCGGTTATTTAGTTAATCGTGTATCTAAATTTATAGGAATTATCTGCTCGGAAACGTGCAAATATGAATAAAAATTCTGCTTTGCAACTTGGCGGTTCCAAATCCTTCCAAAAATATAGGAAAGAGTTGGTAAATTATAAATTGTGTTTATAAATATCTAAAATGTTGTTTAATCATATTTGTAATATTATTTATTCATATGTATGTTTTCAAGCTGCGAGGTACAATCACAAGCCTATAATGGATGAGGTGTTCATTGCCACGCGTGTTGTTGAGTAGACAGAGGAGAAAGGCAACCTTTCATATAATTGGACAGAGAAATCTAGATCCATGATGGTAAACATGCTTATCTGTAATGACAATGTTTCATATCCATTTATTTCACAATTCATAAATTTTAAATTGAATATTTATTGTGTCAAACTATTGTTCGTACTCGCGGGAGAGATATGAAGCTGAGTGGGCACTAGTAGCACTGTCCACCGAACGGGGAGAGTTAGTGTTCAATGAGTCAAACCGTATATGGGATGCTATTATTGATCCGCCTTCACAAAATAGGCGATACAGTTACGGAAATCAAGATGTAAAATTCTTCATTTACTAATATATAAATTACACATGCAAATGAATATAAACTTAAGTGAACAAATTATAAATTGAATAGCAAAATAATGTTTGAAATTAAATTTTACTTTTTGAGAATATTAAAACTTGAATAAAGTGGTATAAATGAAAATGAATGTGTATTGAGTTGCAGTGAAATTTAAGTAAAATTTATGACTTATTGATTTGAGCTGAAAGGAATTCTAAATTGGTTAAAAGTTGATGTTATAAAAGAAGATTGAAATGAGCTATGGAATTAAATTTAACCAAGTAAAGTTATGAATCAATAAGGTAAGTTAATAAAATGAATTAATGGAATTAGTTAAATAAAATTCCGTTGAATTGAATTGAATAAATAAGGTAAGTAAATAAAATTCTGTTGAATAAATGAAATGAATTGATTATAAATGATATGGTTGTTAACCAATGTGGTTGAAATAAATAAATAAGTTGAAAACAAATGAATTGAATGTAAATTAATTGGAAGTGAATAAGGAACCTGAATAATTGAAATAAATAAATTGCAACCAATGTGTAATATTTAATTATAAATATTAGCCGCTTAATTAATCAACATCAATGGATAATTTTTTTTGTTCATACTATTTATAATGTTCATAAATTATAACTAGATATCAACTGTATTACACGCGATAATGTCCTAGAGGGCTTATAGGAGATTTCAAGCCAAGGAGGAGATAGCTCAACTGAAAAAACAGCTGGAGGAGATCAACGATTGGAGGAAGAGCGCATTGGCGCAACAGCTAGATGAGCATATTGCAGCATACTTGGCACAACATGGGACGATGCCTGGAGAGGATGGGTTAGGGGATGACGATAAGTAGGTATGCTTGTGCTTCTGTTGGATTTTCATCATCTTGTTTTGCAGTTATGTGACATTTGTGTATATATTTGATACTTGTTCGTTGGTTGTGGTGTTTGATGGATTAGTGGATATTTTGTTTGATGGATAGTATTTGTACGTATGGTTAAGTTGTTTGACAGATTTGGAATGTTCTGCTTGATTGGTATGATATATTTATATGTTGGTGATGAAATGTTCATGTAAATTTATATGTTGCATTATATATATGATTATTTGTGATATGCATGAGATTATATGATGGATGGAGTGGTATTAGTTGTGAAATTGAATGTATATGTATTGGAAAGAGATATGAAATTGGTTGCATGGATGGATGGATTAAAGAGCTTAATTAGAGCAAAAATTTGTCCTAGATTAGTCGCGGCCAGCGACGGCTCGCGTAGGCATATTAGTTCAACTTGGTGACGGCTTGCGACAGTTATTTGGTTTCAGGTTTGCGACGGTTCGCATCGACTTGAGGCTGCAGCCCGATATGTAATACGTTGCCACGTGTTCAGCCTGGCGTCGCCATTCATCGCTATATTAGTGACGAAGCCATCACTTTATTGTGTGGTGGCGGGTTATTTAGCGACGGCTTACGTCGGTCGATGACGGCTGGTGATGTAACGACCCAGAATTTCTTTCATTTGAAATTCGTATATTTAATTGATTTTAAATATTAACAAGTAAAATTTATAAGTCGAATAAATTTTATTTCGAATATCTAGATTTAATTAGATAATTAAATCGATAATTTAATATTTGAAATTACAGAAATAATTGGAAATTGGGTTTAATGTGATTAAAATTGATTTGTAAAGTTGTATTAAATCATATTGGAGTTAGAATGATGGTATACAACTTTTAAAATTGAATTAAGAGTTAATTTGTGGAAAATGAATATTTTAATATTTAATTGACGAGTAAAAATAGTCATTTTTCAAACAGTCTCGGATTTCGACGAAACTAGTTTGATCAGATCCATAATGTTAAATTATTGTATGATTTGAAATTTCGTGTCAATCGGATTTACGGTTTGTCCGGGGCAAGCTAAAACGCACTGAAATCGGTTTAAGTGTATTTTAAATTTAAATAGTCGATTCGAAAACTTATCTTCCAAATACGATCGAATTGGCTTCCAATATATATTCCATTGTGTACGGAACGCAGGTAAAACCCTAGGAACGTCAGCCGGCACGCTTCGTTTGGAGTTCGGAAAATCTCGGGTGAATAGTGTTTCGTAGAATTTTCTATAAAAGGACCCATTATCTTCTATTTTGCAAAACCCTAGTTAACTCTAACCCTAGCCGGCCCTAATTGATTAATGGCCGAAATCGTTCGATTCTTCTCTCCTTAATTTCTTCTAATCCATGCATCAATTCAAGAAACTCTCAACTACAAAAACGAATAGGATGATGAGATCTATCGATCTATACGGTGATGATCGAAAACGAAGCTACGAATCATTGGCAATTTTCATTCGAATGCGTACGTTTGTGCATGAATTCCGAGGCATGGGAAGCACCGAGCTCGGCCAGTCTGGGGGTGTTGGTGCGGCGGAGTACGCGCTTCGAAGTGGTGAGACCCGATCGGCTTCAAGTTGCTCGAGTTAGTCACGAAAATTCAAAACCTAATGGCGACTCGATGGGTTTTACTGTGTTCGAATGCAACGATGGAGAAGATGGAACTATCGACCCAATTTGGTCAAAGAGGAACGTGCGGCCCAGATTGGAAACAAGGTTTAAAAATAAAAATAAAATGTTGATTAATTTATATATTAATTCGTGAATGTTTAAAACACTAACTTTTTGATACGATGTCCGTTTCGCACGAAACGACTTGTGTTGGAATCGTTTTGACGAGCACTACATTATGGAGTTGGTTTGGAGTCGATTGGAGCTAGTGAAAATTTTAGGTAAAATTAAAAGTGTGTTTAATTTTATTCGAAATAAAACACTACAGCTGTTATTGGAAGCAAGGTGAGAACTTCTCACTCAATCGAAATTGTTTCGATTTAAATTTTAAATAGTTAGATTTAAAATTGCTTGATTGTGTTGATTGTATGCTTGGATGATAAATTGCTATCTGTTGTATTGAGATAGACCCTATACGCCGCATATTAAGCGGAGGTTATTATATTAAACTCATATACCGCAATATTTCCCCTTGAAGTGGGATTGGTATTATATATGTACTTGGAGTTGATTTCCCGCATTACATAGCGGATGAGACTCTATTGCGCCGCATAATAGCGGATGATATTTTATGTAAACTCATGTACCGCGATCTCCCGTCTTGAAACGGGATTGGTATTGTGCTAACATCTGTGGATGCAGGGAAACAGGTTGGAGGAATCCAACTGGATTCCTCAAAACATTTGAATTTGTTTCAATTTTATGTGTTGATTATTTATAATCTGTGTGTGATTATATTGTGATTGAAATTTTTGAAGGCTAAAATTTAGCCGAATATATTCTTGGTATCATTGGATACAGGAAATAAATAAAATTGGATTTTTGAAAATTCGAGTTGAAAATAATATTAAAAATTTATTATTGAGAATTGGATTAATTAAATGAAGGAATTTTAAAAAGATAAAGTTTTTTATCTCATTGAATAAAATTCCAAATATGGGAAAAGCTTTAATAAATGGATTTCGGGTAATATTATTCAAAGGTTGAAGAATTTATTCAAAATACGGATTTTTAAAGAGTTTGGAAAATAAAAAAAATTATTTTTCTTAGAAAGGAATTTATTTTAAAAAGGAATAAATTTGGAAATCCATTTGGAAATTAATTTGGGAAAGTGAAATGAATTTGGAAAATCAATATAGAATTTGAATTGGTGTTTTTGGAAATCAATTGAAAATTGAATTGGTGTTGAAAGTGAATAATTGAAATCGATCTGAAAATCGTATATTAATAGATATTTTGGAAATGTAAATTCACCATGGAATTTATAAAGGAAAGGGAAATTTGTTTTTAACAAAATAAATATTGATTTATTTTTGAAGTGTGGAAATAAATTTACGGATTTGGAACGTAAATTTAAAGTAAATCGGTAAGGATTTATTTAATTGGTTTAAATGAACCATTTTGAAATGAAAGTGTATTCTCCCTGGAAAGCCGAATAAAATTTCTGAATAGGTTTGAAATATATATATATATATATATATATATATATATATATATAATTCTAGAATTGGTTTTGAAAAGGATACTTTGGAGAAATTAACTTCTTAAGTTATTTTGAAATCCTTTAAGTAAAGATTTATTGAATTGATTAAAGAAATGGTTATTTCTAAGATTTAATTAATATTTGAGTCAGAAAATAGTTATTTAAAATAGTTATACTCTATCCACAAATTTTATTTTGAAAAGTTAGTTTGGACTTAAGTTGTATGTAATATTAGTATAATGTTTTTATAACTAATATTTTAAGTAAAGTGTTTAAAGAAAAATAGTTTTATTTCAAAGTGTTTTCCCGATATATTTTGGATAAGTGTTATAAATTATTTTAAATATTTGAACTCGGCAGATTTCCAGTGAAAATGAATAAATATTTGGAAGTGTTTCTGCATAAGGAAAATGATTTGAAATTTGTTTTCAAAAGTTGTAAAGGTGAAAAGTGATTTGAAATTTGTTTTCAAATGGTTGAAGTGTGGAAAAATATATCTTGTAAAGATATTTTTGGAAAATAAATAATTTGGGAAATTATTTGGAATCTCGTGATGTTGTGCATATCTATTGATAGTTAAATAACCAACTATCAATATTTATCTTTAAATGGGTATTTGTTGTGATTTGCCTGAATTTGAATGCTACACTTATTTTACAATAAGCGCTCGTTATTCGGTTTAGCCGGGAGAGGACCTTTGGGTCATAAATCCCATTCCGAATAGTGATACGTCGTAATGGATAGCATTTGAAGACCGGTGTTGAAGATCGGATATTTTCGAAAACGGAAGGATTACCGTCGAATGTCTCTGCATCGGCAGGTCCCCGATTTAGAGATTTTATCACTCTTTGTGATGGAAAGTCCGGACGTGATTAGTGAATATCCGGATTGCAAGGGCTTCTTTGGAAGTGCCTTCTGTTCCGTTCGATCCCGGAATGGACTTGTATGGATGTATGTCTGACGTTACAATTTGAGATGTAAAGCTGGTTTCTATCAAATACATTTCTGTTGGTGGGGGAGAATTTATTCTCTTAGCTTAACACCCTTCTCTGAGACGTACGAGCTCAGAGGTTAGGTAGTTGATGGTTACTAGTGATATTTTCCCAATTTGGTAACGTGGCATGCCGAGTGCTGTTGAACATTTGTTGATCAAAGCGTGGCTTTTGTGAAAAGCGTAGCTTTGCGGATGAGATTTCGTCGAACCTCACAACCCAGTAATGGTCAAAACAGGAAGAATGCAGCAAGGTTATTAGGGGATAGCGCCCTTTTAGGGTATGTACATTTCCTTCTAGATAGAGGTAGTATTATGGTATGGAGCCCAGATACTTAACCTATGTGGTTGCTGCAAATTTATTTCTTTGTGGCTGTTGGTGAATCCCGGGATAAAGGTCGGTTACGACCGGGGGACGGCATACTCGTGTCAGTAGTTACTTAGCTAGAGGTAACCCGGCCTTGTGTTGGCAGAGATCCGGTTTGGTTCTCGGGGAGTCCTTCCAGAGGCGTACCCATGTGGTAATGGGAAGTTCCTTGGCCTGACCATTTGTTGGAAATATAATCATCCAATATGTGCTTTGTACGGTTTTAGTTGTAGAACTTGCCATTTACTTATGGTGGTCACCACTGTTTAAATGGTAGCTATAGTAGGCATACGAGAATGGTCGTATGCTGGCTAAGATTTATATCATACTTTCGAAATGTTTTCTGCACTTTGCACTTATAGTAATAATATCAAAGAAATTCACGTATCAAGCAAATTTAACTATCATAAGAAGAAATCTCCTCCAATTCTGTGTTTGCATTGTGTGTGTGGCGGGAGGCCTTATGGTAGTTACATTTTCTAAAAGCATTGCAGATCTATTTTAAAATATTTCTTTGTTTGTTTTTAAAGAATAACTGTTTTAAGTTCTCACACCAGTCACATGACTGACCTGGAGTTTATTGTTCCCTTCCTAAACTCTGGGTGCCCATCATTTTCCACACGAGCAGCCTAGAGTCAGGTTATCAGGATATTCTGGAATTCAAGAGGTGCTGTGGAGCTCAAGAGGCGAGCTGGATGGCGAAACGTATCACTTGTATATGATATTATCTTTTCCGCTGTGTATTCAGTTGTGAGGACAGGTTTATATAACTGTCCATTATTGTGTTGTGTTGTATATTGACTCTGATGATGTAATGTATAAAATGTACAGTTCTTTTGATTTAAAGATTATTCATTTATCTATTATATGTTGTTCCGTTGCGATTGTGAGATTCTGATATTATTTCTATTGCTTCTTCTTTCTTTCTTCTTCTACCTCTTCATCTTTAACCCCAACAATTCGATTTTCCGGCCTTCGATTGCTCGGTAGTTGATACAATGGACGTATTAATGTCGATTTTCAATCGTCGAAAATCCCAGACGTTACAGATGACGCTTTTTTGCCGTCGTTAAAGCCACCGTGTTTTGTACTGAAATAAATTAATGAGATTAGACAAGAAGGAATTTTTCCCTACACACATGTGCTTGTATACACATTCATAGAGCTAGGATCAATAGCACCCTTTATTTATCATCATTTTATAGCCTCGTGATATTGAACACAAATTTATATTTTAATATTTGTTCTTTCTCTTTCATGTTACATAAGCCAAATATCTATATATAAATTTGTGGCTCATATCAGAGGGCAATATATGGTGCTAAGTAAAGGGTGCTATTGATCCCAACTAACACACACATCGATAACCATCTTCTTCTTGTTCCTTCATTCTCTTTTTAATTTTAAAAACAAAACAAAACTCCACCAACCATGGTCGGCCACCATTACTAGGGATAAGAATAGAAAATCAAAATTAAAGACCCAAGCTTTCATCCCTAAGGAGAAGAAAAAATTTAAATCAAATATTTCTAATCCAAATGAGTAATCCTACCCTAATTATCTCCAAACCCACTTGGGTTTGGAAATGATGTTGTATTGATGTTTTAAGTGAAGCTAAATATGTTTTGATTATAATAGACTAATTCTAATCATTTTTGGTATAAAATTACATCATTATGTTTATGTGTAAAACATGGGTTACTCAACTTCAGATGTTTTGAAAATTTAATAGATATGTTGAATATTAAATTAGAAGTAGGTTTTAATTTTTACGGTTTTTAGGTAAAGGAAAAATTGGCTATGCATTTTCTAAGTGGAAAATAGGCAACTTCAGATACAAATTAACATTTAAAATTACTAAATTTAGAATTTTGATCTACAATTTTTATTAGAGGTACATTATGATGTTTTAGGATTTTGGTGAATTTTCGGAAGTTTTCCTATCAAATGTTGATTTTTTATGTTTTTTATATCCTACTCCAAGGAGTAGAGCTATGCGATACAGATGATCTGCCACATCCTTTTTAGCCAACCCAACACGGAGCATCAATCTCCCAATTGCATTCTCACTTTTTCAAGGGATAACCGCTTCATGTCTTAAGGGTTACACAGTGCAGCTTGATGGGACTCGAACCCGCGACATCAAGGAACTAATACATCATAACGGATGTAACGAATGAATTCACAATGTGAACGAGTGTTTTGAGACCTAGGATGGACAATTGTCATTTATTAACGACACCTGCTAGAATGTATTCATGGTGCTTGCATTTAATCTCTTATGAGAGGAATAGTGACTCTAGATAGGATGGCCCCATGGTAGAATAATGGTCATTTCATCGGTGACGTTATTTGAGTATAAGATAAAATAGTGATATAAAGACCTAAGGAGGTAATCACTAAATAAAGTTAAAGACAACTTCAATGCTAACACCTAAATAATAATTTAGGTGATGCTTGTGAATGCGATTGATGATTGTACGTCATGATTTATAACAAATTGATGGTAAGTATATGGTATACTTAAACTGAAAGGGATGAATATACATGTGGCATTATTCATGAATGTGTGCTAAGTACAGGATATGCTTATGTTTGAAATGTTTCTATATATATATATATATATATATATATATATATGTATGTATGTATGTATATATGTATATGTATGTTCATGATGTGATGATTATTTACATGAAATGATGTAATTGCTATTGTTAAATCAATGATGTCAAACTTGTTTCGTGCTTTAGCGGTGTGGTCCCACTATATGATATTCTTAGGGTGTGTTACTCATACCAGTCCGAGTCATCTTTCATGACTAGCCTCACTTTATAGGTCTCTACCTTTCCATCTGCATTTCGCTTTTTCTTAAAAATCCAATTAAAGCCGATGGGCTTTATCCCTTCAAGTATGTCACCCAAAGTTCAAAAGTTGTTTTCATACATAGAATCCATATCGAATTTCATAGCTTCAAGTCAAAATGCAGAGTCTTTACTCTATAATGCTTATCGAAATATGAGGTTGGTATCAGAGCAGTTGGTTTAGCGACAATCTTGGCTCTGTTGGGAATTACTCATTAGAGATAGAGTCAGTAGTACTCTAGAATGAGTGTGAGTGTAATAATAGATATGAGCACGTATTTGTTAGTGAATATAAAAATGTTTTATATTGTGTTTGCTTATCCGTTGAACTGTTTGTGAATTCTGGTCGGTATGCGGGATGCCATGTTATCGATAGGGATTTCTAAACACTCAAACGAGGCAAGTCGACATAGTATCATTTTAAATTGGGTAAATGAAATAATTTTACCTCGATTATATTTTACATATAATGGAAATAATTTTTCAGAAATTATTAAAGCGTATATAAATTGATTTTTTTGTTGTTGAAAATGTTGAATCATGTTTATTTTGGAAATTATTTTCCAAAATTAAAAGTTAAATAGTGAAATTATATATAAGAAAAAGATTTATAAATGTGATTTATGAATGAAAGGAAAATTTTGAAAGAATTTAAAGCACTGGATTCGCTACGGTTGTTGGGAAATAATAAGGGTGATGACTGCAGCATATCAGTATCATTTTCGAGTTTCTGTATGATGGATTTGCTACCATAGTAAATTGGAAATTGAAGTTTGGTTGTGATAATCAGATTTGAATTAAAAATCCAAATTGAAATTGTTGAATATAAGTAATCAAGTTTTGGACTTATAATATGAAATAATAAAGATTTTAGCTTTGGTAAAGTTAAAAAATTTGGGTTACATAGTAAATATATGATGTGAAATTTAACTAAAGGAAAGTTAAATAAATTGAATTGGATTAGATAGGTGATTATTTAATATGATTTGGAAGTTTAAATGTATAAGTTGTATAACTTATTAAATGTGAAAATGTAAGTGAAACCAAATGATAAAATAGTTAAACAATTTTGTTAATCAAAACGAGATATGAATTTGAATAAGTGACGAAATTTAACTTTGGTAAAAGTTAAACACAATTTACTTTAGAATTGGAGAATTGGATTTATAAGGGGAAATTTAAGTTAAGTTAAACAAATGATGTTTGAAATGGAATATAACTTAAGTAATGTTGAATGAAGTTGATTTTGGCATCGAAGTAAAATAATAAAGTGGATTAAATGGATGTGGACTTGAGTTATATAAATGAAATTCAACCTTATTTGTTAAATGAATTAGCAATTGAATTAATAAATGGATTGAATGTTAATCAATCTAATATAAATGAATTGATATGGAATAATGGATGTAAGTGTTAATTCATTAAAAACTAGTAAATTGGAAATTGAATAATTGAATGGAAGTCAATTTAATATCAACCAATTGGAATTAAAAGTGTTAAACCAAATTGAATGTAAATTTAATAATTTGGATATGTTGGTTGTGATTTGGTTGTTATATGATTGTTGTTAGTTGATTGTATAGAAATTCATATGAAATTGAATTGATAAATTGAAAACTAAAGTAATTGAATTCAAATTGAAAGTGAAGTAAATTTAAATAGAATTAAATTTAAATTGAAAATGAACTAATGTGAATTGGTTGTAAGCAATTAAAATTTGTATCGAAACCTCATAAATTGCTTATGGGAATTATTTTGAGTATATTGCTTATGAAAACTATGTGTTTTCTATTAAAAATTAGTGAAATGTAAATGAATTTCCTATATATGTCACTTACATGTTTAAATTGAGTAAGTACAGGTACCGAGGCTGTAGTTGGCTGGATTTGGTCATGTTAAAATGCTAATAAATAACTGCTTTGCTTAGAAATGCTAAAAAGGTACGCCTACGCAATAAAAATAGGAAATATGAACTGTTTTTCTGTTTTCCGACCGTGTGGGTCGATGTATATATATTTATATCTATTGTGATATTGCAAAAGATCCTCCGTACAAGGGAGACTCTGCCAAAATTTTCCGTAAATTTTGGGAGTTAGAAAAACTTTGAGAATTTTTGGAAAATGTTTGTTAACGAAAAGTCAATTTCTAAATTGAAATGAAAATGTAGGAATTAAACTAGAAAAGTGTAACCATCGGATTTTGGAAAAGTTAAGAAATGAAAATGAATCTGAAATCAAGTTGGAACGGTTCGTTTTTGCAAAAAAAAGTTAATGGATTATGTAACTTTTTCTTACTTGGCAATTTCGAGGATGAAATTCTTTTAAGGGGGGAAGTTTGTAACGATCCAGAATTTCTGTCATTTGAAATTCGTACATTTAATTGATTTTAAATATTAACAAGTAAAATTTGTAAGACGAATAAATTTTATTTCGAATATCAAGATTTAATTGGATAATTAAATCGATAATTTAATATTTGAAATTACAGAAATAATTGGAAATTGGGTTTAATGTGATTAAAATTGATTTGTAAAGTTGTATTAAATCATAGTGGAGTTAGAATGATGTTACAGAACTTTTAAAATTGAATTAAAAGTTAATTTATGGAAAATGAATATTTTAATATTTAATTGACGAGTAAAAATAGTCATTTTTCAAACAGTCTCGGATTTCGACGAAACTAGTTTCATCGGATCCGTAATGTTAAATTATTGTAAGATTTCAAATTTCGTGTCAATCGGTTTTACGGTTTGTCCGGGGCAAGCTAAAATGCACTGAAATCGGTTTAAGTGAATTTTAAATTTAAATAGTCGATTCGAAAATCTATCTTCCAAATACGATCGAATTGGCTTCCGATATATATTCCATTGTGTCCGGAACGCGGGTTAAACCCTAGGAACGGTAGTCGGCACGCTTCGTTTGGAGTTCGGAAAATCTCGAGTAAATAGTGTTTCGTAGAATTTTCTATAAAAGGACACATTATCTTCTATTTTGCAAAACCCTAGTTAACTCTAACCCTAGCCGGCCCTAACTGATTAATGGCTGAAATCGTTCGCTTCTTCTCTCCTTAATCTCTTCTAATCCACACATCAATTCAAAAAACTCTCAACTACAAAAACGAAGAGGATGATGAGATTTATCGATCTATACGGTGATGATCGAAAACGAAGCTACGAATCATTGGCAATTTTCATTCAAGCGCGTACGTTTGTGCACGAATTCCAAGGCGTGGGAAGCACCGAGCTCGGCCGGTCTGGGGGTGTTGGTGCGGCGGAGTACGTGCTTCGAAGTGGTGAGATCCGATCGGCTTCAAGTTGCACGAGTTGGTCACAAAAATTCAAAACCTAATGGCGGCTCAATGGGTTTTACTGCGTTCGAACGCAACGATGAAGAAGATGGAACTATCGGCCAGATTTAGTCAAAGAGGAACGTGCGGCCCAGATTGGAAACAAGGTTCAAAAATAAAAATAAAATGTTGATTAATTTATATATTAATTTGTGAATGTTTAAAACACTATAACTTTTTGATACGAGGTCCCTTTCGTACGAAACGACTTGCGTTGGAATCGTATTGACGAGCACTACATTATGAAGCTGGTTTGGAGTCGATTAGAGCTAGTGAAAATTTTGGGTAAAATTAAATGCGTGTTTAATTTTATTCGAAATAAAACACTACAACTGTTATTGGAAGCAAGGTGAGAACTTCTCACTCAATCGAAATTGTTTCGATTTAAATTTTAAATAGTTAGATTTAAAATTGCTTGATTGTGTTGATTGTATGCTTGGATGATTAATTGCTATCTGTTGTATTAAAATAGACCCTATACGCCGCATATTAAGCGATGGTTATTATATTAAACCCATATACCGCGATATTCCACCTTGAAGTGGGATTGGTATTATATATGCACTTAGAGTTGATTTTCCGCATTATATAGCGGATGAGACCCTATTGCGCCGCATAATAGCGGATGATATTTTATGTAAACCCATGTACCATGATATCCCGTCTTGAAACGGGATTGGTATTGTGCTAACATCTGTGGATGCAGGGAAATAGGTTGGAGGAATCCAACTGGATTCCTCAAAACATTTGAATTTGTTTCAATGTTGTGTGTTGATTATTAATAATCTGCGTGTGATTATATTGTGATTGAAATTTTTGAAGGCTAAGATTTAGCCGAATGTATTCTTGGTATCATTGGATACCGGAAATAAATAAAATTGGATTTTTGAAAATTCGAGTTGAAAATAATAGTAAAAATTTATTTTTGAGAATTGGATTAATTAAACGAAGGAATTTTAAAAAGATAAAGTTTTTTTTATCTCAATGAATAAAATTCCAAATATGGGAAAATCTTTAATAAATGAATTTCGGGTAATATTACTCAAAGGTTGAAGAATTTATTCAAAATATGGATTTTTAAAGAGTTTGGAAAATAAAGAAATTTATTTTTCTTAAAAAGGAATTTATTTTAAAACGGAATAAATTTGGAAATCCATTAGGAAATTAATTTGGGAAGGTGAAATGAATTTGGAAAATCAATATAGAATTAGAATTGGTGTTTTTGGAAATCAATTGAAAATTGAATTGGTGTTGAAAGCGAATAATTGAAATCGATCTGAAAATCGTATATTAATAGATATTTTGGAATTGTAAATTCACCATGGAATTTATAAAGGAAAGGGAAATTTGTTTTTAAAAAAAATAAACATTGAATTATTTTTGAAGTGTGGAAATAAATTTACGGATTTGGAACGTAAATTTAAAGTAAATCGGTAAGGATTTATTTAATTGGTTTAAATGAACCATTTTGAAATGAAAGTGTATTCTCCTTGGAAAGCCGAATAAAATTTCTGAATAGCTTTGATATATATATATATATATATATATATATATCTGTATATATATATATGTATATATATATAATTCTAGAATTGGTTTTGAAAAGGATACTTTGGAGAAGCTAACTTCTTAAGTTATTTTGAAATCCTTTAAGTAAAGATTTATTGAATTGATTAAAGAAATGGTTATTTCTAAGATTTAATTAATATTTGAGTCAGAAAATAGTTATTTAAAATAGTTATACTTTATCTACAAATTTTATTTTGAAAAGTTAGTTTGGACTTAAGTTGTATGTAATATTAGTATAACGTTTTTATAACTAATATTTTAAGTAAAGTGTTTAAAGAAAAATAGTTTTATTTTCAAAGTGTTTTCCCGATATATTTTGGACAAGTGTTATAAATTATTTTAAATATTTGAACTCGGCAGATTTCCAGTGAAAATGAATAAATATTTAGGAGTGTTTCCGCGTAAGGAAAATGATTTGAAATTTGTTTTCAAAAGTTGTAAAAGTGAAAAGTGATTTGAAATTTGTTTTCAAATGGTTGAAGTGTGGAAAAAATATATCTTGTAAAGATATTTTTGGAAAATAAATAATTTGAGAAATTATTTGGAATCTGGTGATGTTATGCATATCTATTGATAGTTAAATAACCGACTATCAATATTTACTTTTAAATGGGTATTTGTTGTGATTTGCTTGAATTTGAATGCTACACTTATTTTAAAATAAGCGCTCGTTATTCGGTTTAGCCGGGAGAGGACCTTTGGGTCATAAATCCCATTCCGAATAGTGATACGTCGTAATGGATAGCATTTGAAGACCAGTGTTGAAGGCCAGATATTTTCGAAAACGGAAGGATTACCTAGCATGTCTCTGCATTGGCTGATCCCCAATATAGAGATTTTATCACCCTTTGTGATGGGAAGTCCGGACGTGATTAGTGAATATCCGGATTGCAAGGGCTTCTTTGGAAGTGCCTTCGGTTCCGTTCAATCCCGGAACGAACTTGTATGGATGTGTGTCTGACGTTACAATTTGAGATGTAAAGCTGGTTTCTATCAAATACATTTCTGTTGGTGGCGGAGAATTTATTCTCTTAGCTTAACACCCTTCTCTGAGACATACGAGCTCAGAGGTTATGTAGTTGATGGTTACCAGTGGTATATTCCCAATTTGGTAATGTGGCATGCTGAGTGCTGCTGATCATTTGTTGATCAAAGCGTGGCTTTTGTGAAAAGCGTAGCTTTGCGGACGAGATTTCGTCGAACCTCACAACCCGGTAATGGTCAAAACAGGAAGAATGCAGCAAGGTTATTAGGGGATAGCGCCCCCTTAGGGTATGTACATTTCCTTCTGGATAGAGGTGGTATTATGGTATAGAGCCCAGATACTTAACCTATGTGGTTGCTGCAAATTTATTTCTTTGTGGTTGTTGGTGAATCCCGGGATAAAGGTCGGTTATGATCGGGGGACGGCATACTCGTGTCAGTGGTTACCTAGCTAGAGGTAACCCGACCTTATGTTGGCAGAGATCCGGTTAGGTTCTCGGGGTGTCCTTCCAGAGGCGTATCCATGTGGCAATGGGAAGTTCCTTGGCCTGACCATTTGTTGGAAATCCAATCATCCAATACATGCTTTGTACGGTATTAGTTGTAGAACCTGCCATTTACTTATGGTGGTCACTACTGTTTAGATGGTAGCTATAGTAGGCATACGATAATGGTCGTATGTTGGCTAAGATTTATGTCATACTTTTGAAATGTTTTCTGCACTTTGCACTTATAGCAATAATATCAAAGAAATTCATGTATCAAGCATATTTAACTATCATAAGGAGAAATCTCCTCCAATTCTGCATTTGCATTGTGTTTGTGGCGGGAGGCCTTATGGTAGTTACATTTTCTAAAAGCGTCGCGGATCTATTTTAAAATATTTCTTTGTTTGTTTTTAAAGAATAACTGTTTTAAGTTTTCACACCAGTCACATGACTGACATGGAGTTTATTGTTCCCTTCCTAAACTCTGGGTGCCCATCATTTTCCACACGCGCAGCCTAAAGTCAGATTATCAGGATATTCCGGAATTCAGGAGGTGCTGTGGAGCTCAAGAGGCGAGCTGGATGGCGAAACGTATCACTTGTATATGATATTATCTTTTCCGCCGTGTATTCAGTCATGAGGACAGGTTTATATAACTGTCCATTATTGTGTTGTGTTGTATATTGACTCTGATGATGTAATGTATAAAATGTACAGTTCTTTTGATTTAAAGATTATTCATTTATCTATTATATGTTGTTCCGCTGCGATTGTGAGATTCTGGTATTGTTTCTGTTGCTTCTTTTTTCTTTCTTCTACCTCTTCATCTTTAACCCCAACAATTCGGTTTTCCGACCTTCGATTGCTCGGCAGTTGATATAGTGGACGTATTAATGTCGATTTTCGATCGTCGAAAATCCCGAACGTTACAGGTGACGCTTTTTTGCCATCGTTAAAGCCACCGTGTTTTGTACTGAAATAAATTAATGAGATTAGACAAGAAGGAATTTTTCCCTACACACATGTGTTTGTATACACATTCATAGAGCTAGGATCAATAGCACCCTTTATTTATTATCATTTGATAGCCTCCTGATATTAAACACAAATTTATATTTTAATATTTGTTCTTTCTCTTTCATGTTACATAGGCCAAATATCTATATATATATTTGTGGCTCATATCAGAGGGCAATATATGGTGCTAAGTAAAGGGTCCTATTGATCCCAACTACACACACACATCGATAACCATCTTCTTCTTGTTCCTTCATTCTCTTTTTAATTTTAAAAACAAAAAAAAACTCCACCAACCATGGTCGGCCACCATTACTAGAGATAAGAATAGAAAATCAAAATTAAAGACCCAAGCTTTCATCCCTAAGGAGAAGAAAAATTTTAAATCAAATATTTCTAATCCAGATGAGTAATCCTACCCTAATTATCTCCAAACCCACTTGGGTTTGGAAATGATGTTGTATTGATGTTTTAAGTGAATCTAAATATGTTTTGATTATAATAGACTAATTCTAATCATTTTTGGTATAAAATTACATTATTATGTTTATGGGTAAAACATGGGTTACTCAACTTCAGATGTTTGCAAATTTAATAGATATGTTGAAATTAATTTAGAAGTAGTTTTTAATTTTTACGGTTTTTAGGTAAAGGAAAAATTGGCTATGCATTTTCTAAGTGGAAAATAGGCAACTTCAGATACAAATTAACATTTAAAATTACTAAATTTAGAATTTTGATCTGTAACTTTTATTAGAGGTACATTATGATGTTTTGAAATTTTGGTGAATTTTTGGAAGTTTTCCTATCAAATGTTGATTTTTTATGTTTTTTTTATATCCTACTCCAAGGAGTAGAGCTATGCGATACAGATGATCTGCCACATCCTTTTTAGCCAGCCCAACACAGAGCATCAATCTCTCAATTGCATTCGCACTTTTTCGAGGGATAATCGCTTCATGTCTTAAGGGTTACACAACGCAGCATGATGGGACTCGAACCCACGACATCAAGGAACTAAGACATCATAACGGATGTAATGAATGAATTCGCAATGTGAACGAGTGTTTTGAGACCTAGGATGGACAATTGTCATTTATTAACGACACCTGCTAGAATGTATTCATGGTGCTTGCATTTAGTCTCTTATGAGGGGAATGGTGACTCTAGATAGGATGTCCCCATGGTAGAATAATGGTCATTTCATCGGTGACGTTATTTGAGTATAAGATAAATTAGTGATATAAAGACCTAAGGAGGTAATCACTAAATAAAGTTAAAGACAACTTCAATGCTAACACCTAAATAATAATTTAGGTGATGCTTGTGAATGCGATTGATGATTGTACGTCATGATTCATAACACATTGATGGTAAATATATGGTATACTTAAACTGAAAGGGATGAATATACATGTGGCATTATTCACGAATGTGTGCTAAGTACAGGGTATGCTTATGTTTGAAATGTTTCTATATATATATATATTCATGATGTGATGATTATTTACATGAAATGATGTAATTGCTATTGTTAAATCAATGATGTCAAACTTGTTTCATGCTTTAGCGGTGTGGTCCCACTATATGATATTCTTAGGGTGTGTTACTCATACCAGTCCGAGTCATCTTTCATGACTAGCCTCACTTTATAGGTCTCTACCTTTCCATCTGCATTTCGCTTTTTCTTAAAAATCCAATTAAAGCCGATGGGCTTTATCCCTTCAAGTATATCACCCAAAGTCCAAAAGTTGTTGTCATACATAGAATCCATATCAAATTTCATAGCTTCAAGTCAAAATGCAGAATCTTTACTCTATAATGCTTATTAAAATATGAGGTCGGTGTCATCTTCTAAGACATGGTCCTTCTTCTCACCATCCACGATAAATCCATTAGTCTCCTTGGTGTTTTTCTATAATGGTGAATTTTTTTCTTCACTGGTTCTGCCCCTGTGTTAACTTCTCGAATCTTGTCCAAATCTACAATTGTTCTTAATTTAGTTTGATAGAGATTCCTTTTCCTAAAAACAACATGTCGTGAGCAACAACCTTTTGTTCATGAATGTTTTAGAAATTATATTCTATAAAATTCTTGGGAGATCTTATAAATTTAAATAGAGCTGGTTTTGCCTTAATTTTTTTGGGGCTGACATTCTTAATGTCCCTCATTTCAATATCCAAAGAAGATACCCATATATGTTGCAGTCACCTTGGAGTCATCTTTTGCCAACAAAATGGATCGATTGTTTTTTCAATAATTTAAGTGAAAAGACCTAATAAAGCATTCTTCCATTATATAAGTTCATCACATAGTGCCCGTTGATCTTTCCATGTAGGGGTAAAATAATAATTATTACATACTAGCATCAGATTTTTGAGATATGAAGATGTAGAACCCTTGTAGTCCCTCAGACATATATTTAGATTAAAAGCAAAATCAAAAGCTATACTAATAATAATTTGCCAATCTTCGCCTGTAACACTCCAGATTTTTGGTAGCATTATTAGGAGATTCAGTTAGTTAAACTAAATAAAATAATGTGTTGATTAGAGAATTGAGATTTGATTTTAATTAAGGTAGTCGTGCCATTAAAACTAATGAATTAAAAGGAGGTTTTAAAATGAAATAGAGGAGGGGTATTATGGGAAAGAGGCCATTCCTATATTTCCTAGCATATGCCATGTATTACATACACATTCACTTCATTTCAAAAAGTGTAAAAACAAGGCCGACCACCATAAATAAGGAAAGAGGAAGAGGAAACTAAGTAAAGCTAAAGGAAAATCAAATTCAAATAATATCCATTCAAATCTCAAGCTCCTTAATCTCTAAAGCAAAGGTGAATAATGTCTAAAACTTTAATTTTTATTGGTTTCAGTTTTAAGGTTAATTCCTAATATTTTGCAATGATTTGCCATGTTTTTGAATGATAAAATGATTATATATACATGTTGATGATTTATGAATGATGATATAGATTTTATGACATGTTTTGAGATGAAAACCCCACTAAACGACATCCAATTGCCTTGTGAATTATTATGAAGATCTAAAATGATATTTTAGAGATGGGTTTCAATTTTTAGATTTTTCTGAATTTTCGTAGATTTATATGAATTTGCTAAGGAAGAAAATGATATTTTGGATTATAAAATTATTTACGGGAAAATAATTTATGGTCTGGATCCGAAAATTTCATATGTTGGAAAACATATATAAAGTGATTTTATGGAATTTTTCAGATTTTCCAGGATGTTTTAATAGTTATACAAAATTATTTATGGTATGAGACTTAAATGCTTTACATAATTATAGAGGAGAAGGGGCTTTTTCAAAATTGTTTAAATTTCCATATAAGGAAAGATGGCAGCACTTTTGAATATAAAAATATCTGGCAACCAATCAAATTTAGACAGACAAGGTAGGTTAGGTACAAAAGGACGTTTTATAGTACAAACGGACATGATTTTTAAGGTTTCGACTCCTTCAGCAACTAGGTTCCGCCTCTATTCCTCACCTTTCGACAAGGTCGAAGGCATAGCTTTTGACGTGGTCGAAACTAATGCACATAGTATCGGATAACTGGTACGTAGTGAATTAGTAGAGGTCGAAAGGTATAGGGCCGAAATCAAGGGGTTCCGAAAGAGATGAAGCATTGTTTTTTCAAGGAAAATACGCTGCTAGCTTTCGACTAAGGGGTTTCGACAAGGTCGAAAGCATAGCTGCCGCTTACTACCGTTCGACCCAGATGGTTTTCAAAGGGAAACTTTTATTTTCTAAAATTTGCCTCATCTCCATTGCTTTCGAAGGGATGGTTTCGACACCATCACTTCATTGTTTGTGAAATGGTTTTGAAAGAGTTACTTCCAAAGGGTTTCGAAGCAAATGCTTTCGGCTTTAATGTTTTTTTGATTCTTTTGCTATACTTGAAGGCATAATCCAGATGTTCTAAATCGAAACGTTTTTTAAAAGGTTTCGAAGTAGTTAACTTCGAATGGTTTCAAAAGGTTTCCACTTGTTTTAAATTGAACCAAAAATGCTTTCGAAAGAGTTTGTTTTCAATGCTTTCGAATGGTTTTATCAATGGTTTCGAAAGGGGTGGTTCCCTAGGCTTTCGACAAGATCGAAAGGAAGGCTTTCGACAAGGTCAAAAGAAAGGCTTTCGACAAGGTCAAAAGAAAGGCTTTCGACAAGGTCGAAAGGTAAAGTTTTTCAATGTTTTCGAAAGGCAAAGTTTAAATGGTTTTAAAGGCGGATGCCATATATTTCAAGTCTTTTTGGGGAAAGGATTTTATTGGTTTCGAATGCGTCACCTTCAATATTATTGAAAGGTCTTTTAATGATTTCGAAGGGGTTACCTTCAATGATTTTGAAAGGGTTATTTAAAGGTTTTAAACAAAGGTTTCGAATATAATGACTAGGCAGATAGCCAAAATGTTTTAAGTTATAAAGGACTTTAACTTGTTTTAAAAGGATAGATAATCCTTATTGAACATCATCAACATTATTTTGAGTAAAGTATATATAACATGGCAAAAGTAGCTTAGAGTAAAGCTAAATATATATTTTCCTTGTATATGTATGATTTGACGGACTAAATCATTTTGAAAATGTTTTCAAGGAAAATTTAAAGGGTTGTTAACCCTAAGAAAATTCAGGCAGTTAGCTCATTTAAATCCGACAATCAGTCCATTTTGAGGGCAGTCAGCCCAGAGGACAATTAGTCCAGATAACGGCAGTTAGCCTAGATATGAACGGTTAGTTCATTTGTTGGCATAATGGACCTTTCTACTTCTTAGGGACAGTTAGTCCACCCTTTTTACTTGTTTAATGGATAGATAGTCCATTATTTAGCATAAAGGAAATTGCTATTTTGATATAATCATATTTAGGACAGTTAGTACAGTAAAGAGCAGTTAGCTCTGATTTTGGACAGTTAGTCCATTTATTTCTTATTTTAGCACAATGGATCTTTCTATATTATTATTATAATCAGTTGATTGACCAGTTTGGTTGCAGAAAAGGATTCACAAAATATATGTTTTGAAAAGAGATATTAGTGAGGAGAAACCCGTTCCGCTAGTCGGCGTGTAAATAGAGATGCAATAGAAATTATTCATACCAGGATTTATGTCTGACTTGAACTTTTTGTTTCCCCTTAAACTCTCTAGTGCTCAAAACTGATTTGAGTAGACCGAGGGTTTAGATTTTCAGGTTTTAGCAAGTTCTGGCGAATAAAGCATTCGAAGATGAGCTGGTGGCTGACGGATAGCTAATTTAGGAATTATGTTTGTTACTTGTTTCCACTGTGTATTAAGACAATTATTTCTATATTGCGTTGATCATCCAATGGGGCATCTTCGTATGTCGCTCTTGGCTTATTGATGTAATTTATATTGACCATTGCCTGGGAATACGTTTGGGGATTTTTGTAACTTGGATATGATTTTATTCGAAATATAATCATTGTAATTATTGTTTTTGGAAATCTGTGATTTTGTTTATATTCAGGTGCTTCTAATATTATGGATATCATTAACATTACCTTATTTCGTCACCAGAAGTTAATACCATGCATGACTACAACATCCATAACGCTTTGCTTTTGACCTCCAAATACGGGATGTGACATCGCTTTTAGTGTAGTCTCGGGAAATGTCCTAACTTTGGCGATTATCTATCATTTGTATCCAAATGACACAACCTACTCAAATAAATACCCATAAGTTTATAGGGGAAAGCAATAAACAAAAGAGTCATACATAACCATGGTATGAATAGTATCATCTTCAATCAAAACTCCCTTTGGCAGTGGGACCTCGCCGCCAAAGCACGAACCGTATTTTCCCCATACTAGCCTTGGATACCTAACACATATAAAAATATCAAAAGTTATATGACTCATCAAATATATGTTACTTTAAACATACATAAACATGCCTTGTTAAAACTACACATGAAACTATTTTCGATACAGTGTTTTGGATATACAATAATCAACCTATGTTAGTGTACAAGTTTAGGTTAAGCTACTTATGAAACTACCTATGAATTCGTTCCTCAATAAGAAACATTTAATTTTCTAAGCCTCGTTAGTTCATCCTTAAATAGTTTCGTAAATTATTAATCTTTAAGATTAAACCACACAAGAGGGTTACATCCACTCTCGTGACAGCATACATCCTACTTGGATGTCCTACATCTTCAGAAATTGAATGCCGACTCCTAACCTTTAAACTAGGCGCATTCAAGTAAGCATCCCCACTTACCCTCATAAGCTCTTCCGAACTCGCAATATATAGTAGTTCCTCACTTTAAACCTTTAGTTATCTTTAACTTTCGAAAATCCACCTAATTATTTATTTATTAGGTCTCACGTTTAACTAGGAATTAAGTTTCGTTCGGCTTTTAACCTATCATCAGTCGGCTTAAGCCTCGGATCTAGTAGTCTCGGTGTTAACTTTCCATCAATAGTTAATAGGTCTCGGCAAGTCTACATAAGGGAAGCCTTGTATAACTAGTTCTTAATATAAATTCTTTCAGCAATCACCTTTGCCATCATATCTCCAATGTTGCTCCATCAAAATATTAGCTAAGGGTTATCTAAGAATTATCATTGGAAAGCCCACTCTAGGAAATGCTGTGGAACCTTCGAAAATTCCTTCTTTGCATTTACTAAGTTTCCCACCAACTCTTGCATTTTCTTAGTTCATTTTACTTAAAACTCTTCTTAGTTCATATTAAGTTTCAGGTGTCATACCCTTGGTACAACACCTTTGGATTAGACATTCAGCAATTACCTTTGTGCTTTGCAACCTCGGCTATTACAAACAATAAAGCTTGTCCACCTATATGCACCTACCACTGTCACTATACATATCGCCCCTATATTTATTCTGCCTCCACCTTTTTCGGTTTGCTACGTTGCTTTTATATTACTTTATTACTACATATATGTAGTATCTTGTCCCATAATCATTTATTGTATACATTATATATATAATGCTCTTGGTAATCATATTATAAGTTTCAGTAATGTATATTTTAAATAAAAAATTCTTATAATATTTAATAAAATCCCAATAAGTTAATATGTTTCCATGTGCATTTTAACCAAAACTTCTATGTTTTAGCTAATTTCTCATATTTTTCAAGTCGTATGGTTCCTTTAAAATTCCATAACTAATTATTTAACCATGAGAAAATTCTTAAAATAAAACCCATCGCCCATACAACATTTTTGATCACCATGTTAAGTTTTTATATCATCTAGAAATCACTAGAGTATGAAATCATATATAAACATCTTGGTAAAGCAATATCAATATATGACATTCATTAAAACAATTTCCTATCATTTATAAATGCTTAGTGCATTTTGAACACTGTCATATTAACCATTATCGAATTCATCATAGATAATAATGGAAAAATGAAAGTGATATTGCTTACCTAAACATTTTAATTATCTTGGTCTTTAATAGCTTTATGTTTATTAGCTTTTATTTTCTTATCTTTTTCCTCTAAGCCGCCATCGTTAATGAGTACTAGAGTTTCAGTTTCTTTTGTGAGTAATGAATGAATGAAAGAAGTTATTTTTATTACCCCATAACGGGTTGGGTCATTGCCCTCTTCTCATTTCGTTCATTCTCTTAATTTAAATTGCAACATAATAAGTAAATGTATGCCATGTTACTTATCATGACAAATTATTACTTATTTTGGTATAACTGATAACAAGAAAATAAATGTTTCGTAGATATTTACATTGTCAACATCTATTTCACTTCATAGATTTTCTCATATAATTTCTTAATTAAATTATTAAATCATTTATTTCATAATCAATATTAACTAATTTTCTATTTAAGATATAAGGTGTTACTTTCATAGTAGATGAGATTTGGAGGGTAGATGGACGAGAGCATGTAGATGAGGGACTAGAACTAGTTGCAAGCCATGCAGTCTTAGATGAATTCTATGTTTTTGTTGCGAATGAGGTTGAGGAAGTTGATGGAGTTAAAACGGCAGACAATATTAAGATTGGGCTGCCAAGTGTAAGGGGTAGTTCATACCTACGGCCATGTAAGATTTAATTTTTCTTTGGTTTGATGTGTTTTGGTAGGTTGTCAAGTTGCATAACAGAGTGTCATTTGTTCAGATCCATTTTTCGTCGAGCTAGTTGCAGTGTTATTTTATGGACGATAATGTAGACAACGAGAGTGGACGTTGGTCTAAACGAGTGGTTTGAGTTTCAGGAAAGAGGAAAAAGTGGAAGAGAAGGATTGAAGAGATTAGGACGTATATTGTTCCTGAGATGAGTTTCTTTGTGCCAAAATTATGTTATAGGTTGGTATTTACCACCGTGATGTGTTGGGGAATGAAGGAAGGGGAAGGGGGAGAAGAAAACACAAAAAAAAAAAGATTGGGTCAAAAGAGGTTGATAAAAGGTATGTTTCTTTCTTTTTTAAAAAGTATCGCAGATCACTAGTGGGGCTCCATCTAATGGCAACTACTTGTAATTGGAAAGTCTTACAGGACTTTGACAACTACTTTTAATTGTTTCTGGACAAAAACTACAACATGAACAACCATAAGTTACTTATAGTTTGAATTAATGAATGTATCCAGTTTTTTGTGCTTTTGTTAGCGAAATGGTATTCTAAGATGGCTAAAGTACACGAAAGGGGAATGTATTATTAGGTTACAAATATGGAATTTAAAGGGTTATTTTCAAGAAAGTTATGTTATATTAATTAATGTTTTGTATTAATTACTATTAATTATTATTTCTTTTTAATTAATTAATATTAACATAAGTGACTTAAACAATAATAAAAATAGAATAGATTATAATAATAGATATATTGGAGCATATACAATAATGTAGAACCAAAATCCATTTTTGCCGATAAAAGACAAAATAGTAAATATAGATGCGATACAAATGATAATTCGGTGAAATTCTACGGTAATTAGTTCAACCCTTCCACTATTTCAAATCAATGCCATATTATTTCCTACAATCCCTTGAAATGGTTCGTTATCTCACATCGGTATCTTGAAATATGTAGGATTCTTCAAGGTATTCATTCGAAATAAGATCAGGATCACCATCAAATGCATTAAAGTCGAAATCCTCACTATCGTGCTTTGGTATGAAACTATAAATAACCATTGAAGTAATAACCACTTTTACTTAAATTGAAAATTTAAAAGTAGACATATTATTTAAGATATAAATTTTCTCTTATATATTCCAAGTATTCTTTCAATTACCATATGTAAATTTGAACGATAGAAATTGAAAACATCAATTTTTGGTTTTGGTTAATTTTGATTTTCACGAAAATTAAAAATATGATATCTTGCATTTCAATAAGTGGGTAAATAAACTTCTATCAATGTATGTTCCAAATCAACTAAATAGCACTTCTCTCGTGTAGGATGTGGAACGTTTAAGTCTCTATCGTTTATTACTGCATTAAAAATCTACTACCATGTTCAGTTACTTCCCAACCAATCATTACACATGTAAATGTTATATCAAACGAGTAGATAGTTGTAATATTTTGTGATGCATATCTTTTTTGACCGATAAAGGATTGAGCACTAGCACTGGGCAATCATGCACTTATGCATGCTCCATCTATAACTCCGATACAATTTAACAAAAAGTATAGTATCAGTTTAAATTTCTAATTTGTTTCAAGACAGTGTTAAAATATTGATCGTCTGGTTTAATTATATCTTTGGAACTTAATCGCACAACTTTTCAAACAACAGGAAATAATCACAAATAGTGCGACCTAATCTTTGAAACCTTTCTGCAACATAATGTCTTGGAGCAGCTAGAACTATGATGTATAGAAGTATTGCTACAATTTCTTTGATACATATTTCTTTTGTAGAAACGTGATCAAATCTTCATTGTCAGAATTGATGTAAGACACTGTGTTTGCAAGAATGTTATGAGTGTCAAGGAGAAGAAACTGTGTGAAGAGAATAAGAATGAGTAGGAGATTCATAGATGATGATTAGATGTTGGCGTCCGATGCTTTGGACTCTGACGGTCCATTTCCGCCACGTCCATTGAACTGGGCTGGAGAAATGTAGCTCAGTTCAGACACATCGAAGGCGTCCAACACATTGAACGCCTAAGCTGTGCTGAAGAAACCCGCACACTCACCCTAATTTTGATGCAAAAAGATGTACATTTATCATTTGTTTATAAATGCATGTTCAAATTTTAGTTTTTTCATTACTGAGGTTAATTCAGCCATTATCATCCAACTTTGATAAGAGGTACATTTTTTTTTAAATATTACTATAGATCGGTGGTTGGTAAAGTTTGACAAAACTTAAAGTAGTTTTGCTTGGTAACATGTGAATTCCCTTTCTAATTATAATACACGCATGAGTACACACTATTTTTTGCAATACAACAGACAATGCTAATTGTAATAGGTCTTTAACAACGGTCTTGCAACCGTCATTATATGCAAAATTTGTAATAGGATTGAAGCATTTCACAATGTTTTGAACCGTTGTAAAGGACCATTGTAATAAAGTATTTTACAATTGTTTTTAGCCGTTGTAACAAAATCTTTTTACAACTATTTTTGACAGTTGTTAAAAAATGCAAAATTAAATAAATTTACAACTTTGGTACGACACATATCAGTGGATTTAATATGATTTTACAGCTGAAGCTAACACTGTACTAGTAACAACCAAAATCATCCACATTTACCAAAAATAACAAGAAAGATTCACATTTTAAAAATTCTAAAACGATTCATATATTCACACTATTCGTAAAGTCTTTAGTCATATTGTTCTATTATGTAAAAAAACCATTCACACTAGATCAACTGATAAACTCGTACGAAACTTAAGGAAAAATACAATAATAATGGTATTGCCTTACATTTTTTTATCTTTTCACGCACTTTTAGCAGATGATAATATCAAATATCAACTTTAAAGTGCTCCACGGCTTCTTTCTTCAAATCTTATAACATCACCTAACTTGGACGAAGAATCTTGGGAGAATACTCCAAGTAAGCAACCTGGTAAACTAAATGCATCGTACAATAAATTTTTCTATTTGTCAAAGATTCAAAGTTGATGTCATCAGTAATATGACATGCATATTTCTTTTTTTAACATGTAGAACCGATTCATTTTATATCAAATAGTCAACTGAATAATAACTCAAACATGTCCTCAAATAATCAGTTACACTCGTATTTTATTTCAAATAGTCAACTGAATAATAACGCTGGCACCAAAAGAGTTTCATTCAGTGGTTTTGCTTCTTCTACACTAAATGAAGTGCACACATAGCGGAAGATGTGAGGGGGTGCCGAAAATTACAACATGGTATCAAAGCCGATGGTTCGATGGGACCAATATGATGCAACGTTGACCTAAGTATGCTCCAATATGTGTGGTTTGAGCCCGGGATTCTCATTAAGGTGGAGTTATAAAGTTAGAACGCGGCCTGCTCCAACCGTGTGAAAGAGAACTCTTTGTGAAACAGCTTGGCCCAACTGCTGGAGGTGGTAGCGACCTAATCTAAACTGCTGGACGTGTTAGCAACCTAATCTTAAACTGTTGGAGGTGTTAGCGACCTTATCCAAGTTTTTGAGGACTCTGTATAACTTCAAGTTGAATTGAGAAAAATGCTCGCCAAGGTGGAGATCTGTTAGGTGTGACTCGCATTATATTAGAGTGGGTGCGTAGATTGGATTATGATTAGTCCCACATCATAAGATATTCTAAAAGAAATCAGCATATATATGAGATTGGTAGCATGTAACAACAAGGGATTTCTTTTGTTACAAATAAATGTTGCCATGAAAATATGTGCTCTAGACGGATGTAGGGATATCCAATCATGACGCTGGCACAAAAAGAGCTTCATTCAGCGGTCTTGCTTCTTCTACACTAAATGAAGTGCGCACATAGCAGAAGATGCGAGGAGGTGCCGAAAATTATAACACAGACAATGCTAATTGTAATAGATCTTTAACAGCGGTCTTGCAACCGTTATTATATGCAAAATTTGTAATACGATTGAAGAATTTTACAATGTTTTGAACCGTTATAAAGACCAGTGTAATAAAAAAAATTTACAATTGTTTTTAGTCGTTGTAACAAATTCTTTTACAACTATTTTTGACAGTTAATAAAAAATGCAAAATTAATAAATTTACAGCTTTGGTACAGCACGTACCAGTAGATTTAATATAATTTTACAGCTGAAGCTAACGTTGTACTAATAACAACCAAAATCATCCAAATTTACCAAAAATAACAAGAAAGATTCACATTTTAAAAATTCTAAAACAATTCATATATTCGCACTATTCGTGAAGTGTAAGCTAGTCATATTGTTCTATTATGTAAAGAACCAATCACACTAGATCAACTGATAAATTCGTATGAAACCTAAGGCAACAATAATAATGGTACTGCCTTACATTTTTTTTTAATCTTTTCATGCACTTAGCGGATGATAATATTAAATATCAACTTCAAAGTGCTCCACGACTTCTTTCTTCAAATCCTATAATGTCACCCAACTTGGATGAAGATCTTGGGAGAATACTCCAAGTAAGCAACCTGGTAAACTAAATGCATCATACAATAAATTTTTCTATAAGTCAAATGTTCAAAGTTGATGTCGTCAATAATATGACATGTATATTTCTTTTTTTAACATGTAGAACCGATTCATTTTATATCAAATAGTCAACTGAATAATAACTCAAACATGTCCTCGAATAATCAGTTACAGTCGTATTTATATCACCACCACAGCCAAAAAATAACCCACAACCAAAAAAAGAATGCACGGACGTACAGAAAATGTATTGTTTTCAACCAAATAACCGCAATTGTTATGATAAACAAGCCTAATCATTATGGCATACTACAACTCTACAAGTTAACTGTGCGAATGCATAAGAAATGCATATCATAGGAGTTGCTGAAGCATGAAAAACGCTAACTTACACTCTCAACATAAGGAAATTAATATGATGGTGAACAATAAAACTTAGTTGTTTTTATGCTTTTGGCGCAGTATTATATCTAACCAATATATTGAATATCAATAAAAATATTTGTTTAAAAAAGTCATCAACTAGTTATTTAATATGTGCAAAGTATCTAATGCATTATAAAACGATGCATGTTTTTTTAGTATGCATCTAGTTTGATAGTAAGCTCAGTATAATAAAAAAAAAAACACTAACAAGTCAGCTTTTGAAGCACATAAGCAACAAAAATGCCAAACTGCAAACTCAAAACTTCAAGAAAAATCAAAGAGGAACTAGTTATGGAGACTAGTTTAGGAAGAACAAGGAAAAAGTTTCTCAAAACTGAGAAGGCAAAGAAGAATTTTTACAGCAATATATATATATACACACACACATATATATATATATGGAGCATATTCGTACATGAGGCCACAATGGACAAATGGCTAACATTGACCGGTATTGTAAGCTGTTTTGGCTATAGAGTTTCTATGCCTCTTATGGTTTTGGTCACCAGAAAAAAATCGATTTTGCTGGTGCATCATCTATGTCTGTCTCTGAAGATTTTACCGATGGAATTAATAAGGTAAATAACTGAAGTTATACTTATTGTTATATACATTCCAGACATTGATGTAATCTATTTTTGTTTTACAGAAATCTCTGGTTATGGTTTATTTGGCAATCACAAAGTTGGTGCTTGGTTTCTTAGGTGCTTCAACCAACTGTTTTGTTGCTAACATCAGTGAAATATTCAGAATTTTTTGTACCATTAACAAAGTTTAAACTATTAATGACGATAATGAATGCAGTTGGATTTTGTTTGAAGAGGACTGGCGAGAGACAGGCGTCCAAGATGAGATTACATTACTTAAAATCCATTTTAAGACAAGATATTGAATATTTTGATCTGAAATAAGCATCTACTTCAGATGTAATTGCAAGTGTGTTAAGCGACACACTGATTTTGACATTCAGATTACATTCCAAAACACAATAAATATTTCAACAAATACAAAACTTACTTGCAAAAATAGATTATATCTTCTCCTATATGGAAAAATATAAAACTGGTGTTGTTTCAGATAACGCCACTAGCAATATATTATTTTAAAAGAAAAGGAAAATAGTGTATACTTGTGCTATTTTGTACAGCACCAGTACATTTCTATGAATAATTTTGTTTTACAAGCACAATATGAGATGGTGCTGGTACTTTTTGTACTTAGTCAGAAAGCGATATGTTTGTTATAAGTAGTTATAAAACAAAGCTTCGATGTGTAATTAGTTCTTAAAAGCGACTTAAATTCTAAATTACTATTAACATTTAAAACTAAATAGGACCAAGAGTGTGTGTAATCAATTAAACAAACCTCTCGGCTTCCTAAACTCCTCTGCACTTGCCATACGTATCAACTAGTGCACTTCCAACAAACACATTTGAATCCACACACGCACGAACCGCCGCCCTGTGCACTGCACGTCCATGCTCCAAACCCGTCAACCCTTCACACACTGTCAAAATGCTGGACACCGTGAAGTCAGTTGGCACCAAGCCTTCTTCCCCCAGCCTTCAATTACATCTTAAAAGCCTCCTTCTCCGTCCCATTTTGTGCATACACCACAACCATCAAATAGCAAGAAACTTCGTTCCTTACCCTCATTTCATCAAACAGTTCCTTCGCTTCTTTCACAAAAGTACACTTTCCATAGAAATCAATCAGTCCACTTCCAACCGAAACATTTCCACAAAATCCAGAGTGAATCTACGTTCCATGCACCTGAAAGCCAAATTTAGAATCCACTGAGTCTGCAAAAGTATTGAAAACTGCACAATACGAAACTTTAGGTATTAAGTTTCCTTCCCTGACTAACCCTAGAAATGCGTCCATAGCGGATAAACTACCTGCTTATAAGCCTAGGGTCTACAGGAGGATCCCCAATCTCACGTCTCTACTTCCTCCATGGAGGGCACCGCCAATGGCTGTCCAGCAGATGCGCGACTAGAGACGGAAACGGACTGGGGAAGGCGGTGGACTAGTGACGCGCAACTGAGCTGGTCAAGGTGAGCGACTGACAGTTCAAGACGACCAATTTATTGCAGGGATGAGCGATCGCCTCGTTACAGGGGATGAGCGATTTGGGATTTATGGCTGTAGGGAGAAATAAAGTTTCAAGTGGTGAAAATTTTAGGCGGCGAATGAAAATGTTAGACCTAAATGAGACAGGCTAAATCAGTGAAAAATCAAATCCGAAGAACGAAAAATTAGAGAAATTTTAGGTGGGAAAATATGCTGTAGTTTCACTGCACATTTGACTGCATTTTTTTTCCTGTACAAGCTTTAAAACGTTTCTTTGATGTATGAATACAATATCCACGGTTTCTCAAAACATAGTTAAAATGAGACCTACAGCTAAAGGATTCGCACACCGAAATGGCATGAAAACGTTACTAGAATTGATATTTACCAACAGAAAAAACAGTTAATTCGAAAACTGAGTTGACTACTAATCTGATTATAGCAGAAAAGAAGTTTCTTTGCGAAAACTAACAGTGCATGGGATACTGTAAAAATTAAGAACAATGTTGGTTATTACATGCCATATTTTGGAAGTAGTTGCTTCAGTCAACATCGGAATTTCGTGGGTCATCACCACTACTGGAAGTAGTTGCTTCAGACCACGTCAGAACTTCATGGTCATCACTGTGAGCTGCTCTGAAGCCATCCATAACTACTACATGTAACGGGCAAACGTCGCAGCCAGCACACTATGGCTCGAAGAGAAAAACAAGAAGAAAATGTGTGTTATTGAATAGTCCCACATTATACAATATTTGAAACCATATTTATTTACATACAATGTTTGCTCAAGATAGTCAATTGCCTTAGTTATTCGATGTAGAAAATATAAATAGTTCTACATTCAATAATGGAGGTTGTATTTTTGGCATCATGTACAATCAGGACACTCAATCATCGAGTACTCCAACTCTAGCATTATTAGAATAACTAGTAGAATTATTAGAATAACTAAATTCGATCATAGATGTGTAAGAGTATAAATTTGAATGTCCGGATGAAATGGATCTATTACTAGGGGAAATAAATTAATGAGATTAGACAATAATGAATTATTCCCTATACACATGTTTGTCTACGTATATCAAAGGGTTATATATGATGTTAAATAAATGGTGTTATTGATCCCAGCTTATACAGACACCCTCATAACCATCTTCTTCTCGTTCATTCGTTCTCTCTTTGATTTTAAAAACAAAACAAAGCTCCACTGACCATGGTCGACCACCGTTACTAGAGATAAGAAAAGAAAATCAAAATTAAAGACCTAAGCTTTCATCCCTAAGGAGGAGGAGAAAATTTTAATTAAAATTTTCTAATCCAGATACGTAGTACTACCATAATTATCTCCAAACCCGTTTGGGCTTGGAAATGACGTATTGGTGTTTTAAATGAAGCTAAATATGTTTTGATTATAATAGACTAATTCTAATCAGTTTTGGTATAAAATTACATCATTATTGATATGTTTATGGGTAAAACATGGGTTAATCCACTTTTGATGTTTTGGAAATTTAATAGATATGTTTTGGAACTTTAATGTGAAAATTGCACTTTGATTATTGTTAAATTGTGGCAACGTGTCCGTCGAATGACTATAGATAGATCTGAGTTAATACATTGGAAGTGAAACACTGTTCGGTAGAGAATTCATCAACTCAATTGTACAAGATTAGTATTACGGTCAACTGTAGTCAACTCAAAGTCTAAATCTCTAGCAATAGTAGCACGTTAATAATAATGTTATCATTGAGCCAAGGATTTTGTTTTATGCGCTAGTTATACAATATTGACAATATTGAATTTTTAACCAAAACTAAATTTCATTAGCTCTAAAGTGATATAGCATTGACGAAAATAATTGATGTAAATAATCGTTGCTAAAAGGTACCACCTAAATTTATAAAATTGGATTTTACCAATGAGATTTGCAAGAATTAAGTCAAAATGTTACACCACTAGGTAAGGTGATGTGTGAACATTAGTATATAAGTTGTTCAAAGTATTAATCGCTTGCTAAATTCACAATAGTGGGTCACACAACCGACTATATTCATTCTTCGAGACATGTACACTAGTTATAAATTAATTAAATAAATTAATATTTATAAAATATTAACTATTATTATATTTATGGTTTAGGGAGTGTTTACTAAAATGGAATTGCAACTTGAAATGTTTGGGATGCTAATAGTAATTTATTTTGTGTTGTACGTATAAAAGTTATATATGTACATATCGATATATAATATCAATAAAGGTTTAAACTGGATTTAAATAAAATAAATTGCTAATAGGGTTGAATGTGTTTATGGTCCATAAAGGGCCCATATTTGACCAGCCAAAAGTAGGCAAAAGGAGTGGCATAAGATTTTGAACTTGTAAGGTAAAATTATGTTAATATTTTTGCATCCTATTTTCATTATAAAGTCAAATCTAAGCCACGTCTTTTTGAACTAACTTTTGCTCCTTCTCCATTTGTCTTGACTGCAAGCTCCTCTCTCCTCTCCCTTTTATTTCCTCAAACACATTCATTCAATCAAACATAATTAATCTGGTGTTTGTACAATTGTCTCTTTTAAATAAAGGTGTAGACATGAGAGGTCCAAGGAGTCTGATTAGATGAAAGTGTGGTATACTCTTGTTTACATTTTATGATATTTAGTGCTTAATTATATGTAAATATATTACCGCACACACACACACACATATATATATGTCATTACCATGATCCGTCGATACGTTTCTTTAATTGCTTGATTATTTTGTTGATTGTGTAAACTAAATCCAATACACATTTGTACATAAAAATTATAATTAAAAATACACACACATATGTATATAAATATATGTATATACGTACATAAATTATTTTTGACCTAATAATTTGTACATACATAAACAAATTGAATGCAAAAATATAATTTTTATTTATTTAAATCGCTGTTTATATATTTATTTTCTTATAAAACATTAAATTTAAATAAAATTATATATATATACACAATTTTATATTCATATACACACACACAAGCATTCATATATATATATATATATATATATATATATATATACATATACATACATACATACATACATATTTGTGTATGCATGCGCTTTGACAGTAAAATAAATTTAACTGAAAATATATTTATTTTATATATCTTAAATATGCTATATTAAAATAAAACTGATTTTGATTTTGAACTCTCACACACGCACGCACGCGCGCGCACGCGCGCGCACACACACACACACACACACACATATATATATATGTAAAAAATGGCAAAAGCGGTTACAAGCTCTAGCGTGTCAGAAAGAAAGAAGAGTGACTCGGGCAAAAATGGAGATTGTGGCGTTCAAGACACTTTAACACAACAAGAAAAAATATAATACAAAGACATACTAGAATGCTGCAACATCAGGAATATGGAATCAAGCAATTAATTTGAAATATTTTATGCCAGAAAAGAAGACTACATCAAATTAATTATGCATTCTTGGCTGATGAAGTCCTTCAAAGATCAGAAATCAAATGGACAAATACACTCTTTTGTTCACTTTATAGTTACAAGCCTACATACAACCAATTCAAGAATTACATTTATCGCATCCGGAACCCAAAAGCACCATTTGAATTGGAAGTCCGCTCTGGCTACCTTCTCATCCATTTTACAAATTCTTCTGCTCCGAATCAAATTCTAGAAAATGGTCCTTAAACATATGAATAACGTTATAAAATTACAAAGAAGTGGACTGTTGGCATGAATTTGACATCTACAATAAATGCTTACTTATTAAGTAACTTAAAACTTGAACACTGGGACATTGAGGCCTTGAGTAGAATTGCCAGCGTAGTTGGTGTGCCAGTTCGAACTGATAGCGTCAATGCAACAAGAAAGCATGTCAATTATGCTAGGATTTTACTCAATATTAATACAAATAGTAATTACCCTAACAAAGTCAATGTCAATACTGCTAGAGGGGATGAGAATGTGGTCCAAGTGGATTATGATTTTAAATCTTACATTTGTATACTTCGCAAAAAGTTTGGACATCAAACTATAAAGTGTAACAAATCAAACGAGAAGCAAAATGCGCAACAATATTGGAAACATACCAACCCATATATAAGGAACAAGACTCTCAACACACACATAAACAATCTTAACAGTCATAGGACCCAAATATTGCTAACCATGGTAAACCAGAAGTAGTCAAGAAGGACAACAATCCTAGTAACATAAGCACAACCAAACCTTTTGGTAATAACTCTAATGGGAAAGGAAAAGAACACATAGAGGTAAATACTATAACTAGTAACAGATATGATATACTTAGCTCTAGTAAGGAGGAAGAAGACACTGATCCAGTAGTTATCCCAGTTGTTAACCAAGATCAAGATGAATTATGCCTTGCATATGAGGAGTTCATTCAAGAAAATGAATTCATAGATAATGTTGCAGATAATATTCAAGAAGAGGGTGTAGAGCAGTTACAACACCCAGTTTGCAACATATGTTTCGCCATTCCATCATATGATAAGGAAGTTAATGAAGCATCAACAAGTTATCAACCACCTTCAGAGCTCCTTAAAAGATAATTAGCGATCGAAAAGGTGGTAAATGACATTCTTAATATGAAATGTTAGAGGGATTAGTACTTATGTCAAATTGAATCAAATTATAGCCCTCTTGAATTCTAAAACAAGTTATCTACCACTAAAATTCATAAATTCCTTAATAAACTAGATAATAATTGGGACAGTACTCATGACAATGACCTAATCGATCATTAGAGTCCCAAAGTCAAGCTTTCCTATTTATGCCAAAGAAAATTGAAAACAAAGAAGAAGTATAATTCAGAATTCCCCTTCCCCTCTTAGTTGAGGATGTATGCCTATTCACAGAGAATTTGGGCCCTTGGATTTTGACATGTGGCATTTATAGGAAATGGACGGTCAAGATTTTACTGCTGTGACACATTGTTTCTTTGATAAGTGGCGTAAATTTTCTCCATATCTTTGAAATGGCATGGCATAATTGGACCAATCAGGGTTTGCCATGTGGTTGACTGGAGTAGTCTTTTTAGATTTTTTCTTAAGCTGCAATAGCACCTTTCCTCAACTTGTTATAGCCCATCTTCATGAATCTGCAATAACTCAATTTTCCACAACCTGAGATAGCTTGTTTTCATCAATCTATGATAGATTTATAGTCCAAAGTGTGATGGCTTTGAATTTCATCAATTTATGATGGCTTTAACTTTCTCATCTTGCAATAAATCCATTTCTTTAATCTTTCTCACTTTGCCATAGCTTTACTTCATCAACTTGCGATAGCTTTATTTCATTAACTTACGATAGCTCTAAAACATCAACTTGTGATAGTTCCTTTACACCAACTTGCGACAGCTCTCTGACATCAATTTGCAATAGCTTTATAACATCAACTAGTGATAGATCTATAACATCAGCTTGTGATAACTCCATAACATCAACTTATGATATCTCTCTAACATCAACTTGCGATTGCTTCTGATAACCTTATGACATCAACTTGCGATAGCTCTATAACATCGACTTACAATAGCTTATTAAAGTCAACTTGTGATGACTTATTTTCTTGACTTGTGATGGCTTTTAATTTCTTCAACATGTGGTAGCCTTTATAATACACCATCCAACATTTGAAGAGAGTTACATACTATGTTCACTCTTAATGATTTGACACTTAAACAAGAGAAAGCAAAACAAATTGGAATCTTCCTTTCTCTATAAGTACAAGGGTACTTCCATTTTCTTTGAAAGAATGAATGTTCTTAGATGCCTTTGAGTAATGGCATCTTTAAGTAGATGTATCGAATACTTCGTAAGCACTTAGTCTACTAATCAAATATGTCATTATCCATTATCGGAACACTTAACCATGAATATTTCAAATATAATATTATTTTATATTGTGATAATTTTATCATGATTACAAATCATTGTAATTATTATGACATAGCATATCATTTAAGGATTTTTTATTAGAAATACTTAAATTAATTACTTAACTAATATATCACAATATGACAACTATATAATAGAAAGCAAATGACTTTTATTTCGAACGAGATGTTATTATAGAGTTAATAGTTTACATTAGATTACACAATTTTCCCTTAGGCGTACCTTAACTCTCTCAATCTTCCACCTCCACTCGAAGCTAATTCTGAAATCTCAATCCCATCCCTTCGGTAAGTTTGCTCAAAATCAATCAACCTAGTCCCTTCGTGAATGGATCTACTATGTTGTCGTTAGTACTAACTCTATCAGTGACCACTTCTTTGCTACTGAAAAACTCCCTTCTCAGGTGGTAATTTTGAAGAACGTGTCTGGACTTATCGAAAGCTCTTAGTTCTTTCTTGATCTACACCACGATATTGTTATCGTAGAATAAAGATGAGGGATTCTCAACATTTGGGTTGCGCATCCAGACTGCTAGTTTAGCTGCTTCATTGAAGGCAGTGTACTTGGCATCCTCATTGAATCAACTACTATTTCCTGCTTGGAACTTTTCCAACTGGTTTCTCCATCATTCAATGTAAATACATAACCGGACACTAATCTACAGCTATTGATATTACTCTAAAGGTTGTAATCTGTATACCCCTTCATAAAGATGTCGTAATTTCCATATATAAGGAATACGTCTTTAATATTGCTAAAATACTTAAGAATACATTTCATTGTCGTCCAATGATTTTCTCCCAAGTTAATTTGATATTGGCTTACACATCCTAATGCATAAGCCACGTTTGTTCTAGTACATAGCATAGAGTTTATAATGGAACTTATTGTGAATCCATAAGGTATCCTCTTTATACGTTCCTTTTCCTCATCGGTATGAGGAGCGTCCTTCTTAGAAATGATGTTTCTATATTACATACGAACATTTGCATGCTTGGAATTCTCTATACCGATCCTTATAGTATCTATTTATAGGGATTGGGACAATCCCCATAACCTTTTAAATCTATTTCTTCATCTTGGTACCAGGTATATGGGTTGCTTCTTTGAAATCTTTCCTAGAGTAGTTTTTGGACCATCATGCTTTCACTTTTTGCAATGACGCAGTGTCATGATAATAAGGATAAAATCGTCAACATACAGGACTTTGAACACTATAGCACTTCCTTGTTCTTTTCAGTATACACACATGTTAATCGGCTAGTTTTCTATTGATTAGGAAATATCGAAGAATTTCAAACTAAAATAACTGCAAGCGCACGGCATGCACTTGTAGTACGTGGCGAATACAGATCGATCTGTAGGGATTGTTGATTTTAAATTTTTATTCCATCAAATTAACCAAAGATTTGGAGAGTGATTAATTAAAAAAATAAGAAAAATGATAAACTAGCAAAAGAAAACAAATAGAAATATGAGAGTGTAGAGGCAATTTAGAGATAAATCCACTCTCTATATCATGTAGTTCAACATATATGAAATCATGATCTCTCTTTTATGGTCATTAGTGCTTTAATTGATGTGTTTATCATAAGTATGACATATTTGTATCATTGATTAGCCAACATAAGCCATCAAACTATAATACATCCCTTAAAACACTTACTAACTTTCATGAAACTTGACAAAGAAAATGAAAATGAAATCTGTTTTAAGTATGGCCTATTAACCATTGATTAGAAATATAGACCGTCAAATTTGAATTTCAAATCACTTTCTTATGCCATAATCATATTTTGATGAAGAGGCATTTGTGTTAGTGATTTTTTAAGCATATCCTATTTGGTGTCAATAATATAGGTTATCAAATTCAAAACAAAAATAACTATTAAACCACTTCAATCATTCTTACTAAGCACAAAAAAGGAGTATGAATTAACAACTAATTGAAGCTACATAATTAGAGAGCTTCATTACCCTTAAATTAAAGGGATTTAGCCTCCATATTTATCATTTGATTAACAAATGTAGCTAGCAACATGAAAGCAAAAGGAAAAGAAAATGAAAGCTAATGGAAAAAAGAACTAATCTAATTGCATAAAATAAAATCTACACTATTAGTATGAAAGGAAATGAACATGTAACTAAAAGGAAACACAAATTAATATTACATAAAAAAAAGAAAAAAAATACATAAAGTAAAAATGGCTAAGTAGCTATGAAAAGATAAAGAGATCTTTCTTTTTTATTTTGAGCCTAAACTAAACTAAAGAGAGACTAAGGAAGAAGAGAGTTACATGAAACATAAGAGGTATATATACATGTGTTAAACACTAATTCATATTTTTGGAGAATGTCTAAAATGCTCTTGCGAAAGTGTGGAGGCCAAGCAATCATTAGCTTCTACTAATTATCATTTAAATATACATGAAACCATTAATTCCCTAAGCATGTGCATTAGCCTCTAATTTGTACATTAAGGTAGGTTGGCAAGTAGGGGCCTCCATGTTTTTCACTTTGAATTATTTTCATCTTCATTCCTTTGTATTCATTTTGTGTATGCATGTGTCTTCATGAAACCACTCCTATTTGAGATCAAATTCCTACACAAATATATATAAATTTCCTATTAATTTTTCTTAAAGAAATATATGCACACAATAACCGTTTTTGCCCCTATATGAAGATGAATATGTGACAATTTGAAATAATTTCAATTTGGTTTAAACAAGTTAAAATACCCAATATGATCATTTATTCAATTTAAATAGATTAAATATGGTGGTAAAAATATGCACATTTACGTGCACATCAAATACCTCTACACTTATCTTTTTATTCGTCCTCGAATAAAGGAAGACTAAGACAAATCCATTTTCATAGGAAGCACGATTGCATTGAGCGTATGCAATAAGCCGCTAAACCTCTGGTTATCCCCAGTAGGACGAGTGTTGTCTCGTGAGGGTTTTAAGCGGATACTACCCACAAAATCCAAAGGCAGGATGAAAATATTTACAAAATGAAAGATTTATTTACAAAGAGATGAATGCAAGTTTTTGAAAATATTTAGAAATGAAGGATTTATTTTTAAATCGACATGAATAGGTTAAATATAAGTTTTGGCTATTATCTTGAAAATTTATGTCATTTGCTCGTCAAAATTTCCAACAAAAATCAAGTTATCATAACGAATAGACTATAGTTTAACACGTTGTTTTGGTTAATAACACAGTACAACTATGAAATGAATCCTTAGTTGATTATCAAAGTTTATCAAAGTGGTATTTTCATTTCTTTTCAATAACAAATCAAATCAAATAAGCAAAAATAGTGCTTGAATTTCAATTGCTTGCTCTCTCATTATTTGCATGAAAAATTGCACATCTAGCTCAGGTAAACTGAGGCCAGATATACCACCCATGCACTGCCTTTCGAGTTCATGTAAGAGGAGTACAAGCATGGCGAATGCACACACCTTCGAGCATACACCTATCGACCGTAGATGGCTTTTATTAAGTCTATTCTTTTTTTTCTTTTTCTTTTTTACATGTGTTCCATACATGCATAACCGTGATGACTTTTAAAAGCACATAATCAAAGATTCCAAGTAATTCACCCGTGCATAACTGTGAGGACTTTTAAATGAGAGAGAATACTTTGGATGTTATTATTTTTTATTTTTTTAAGAGAGAAAGAGTTTTGCAAAATCATCTTAGCACCATTTAACTTAGAAGACAAAAAATGTTATATCTTTACTTTAAATCAACCACTTTTTAAAACAAAGATTTTCAATTAGGATGCATTTCAAAATTAACATGTATGAATCTTCTTGTATACTAGTTAAATCATTGTTATTTGTAATCAAACTTCCTTTTTATTTTTCTTAAGATAAATAAACTTTCAAAAATTTCAATTTAATAAGCCAAAACCATATATATATCCTATAGTGTTTCTTTACAAATAAATAAAATTTTGTTTTTTTATTTTTGAAAAGAAAATGTAAAATAAACTATGAAAAATCAAAAAGATGATGAGACTACCCCCACACTTGATTTTGACTGTATCCCCATAGTCAACTCAAGTGTAATGAGAAATAAGAAAAATAAAAATAAAATCCTATATTTACATGAAAGGATGATTATTTACAAGAGATGAGAAAGTATGTCGTTATAAAGCAAATGAAACGGTCTTTCAAAAACCGATTCATTTGTCTCGCCAAGTATGCGAGACACAGCTTGAGCTTGAAAAACCAAACCATAAAAGATTCGAAGTTGAATGTGGATTTGGAAAAATGAATGTCGTTTTATTGAAAATCGTACGAGTTGTTTTATTTTCGATGATTTTCGGGGTCAATAAAACAATTGGTTGAAGTTAAAGTTTATTTTCACCAAATTGAAAATCAAGCTCTCCATTGAAAAATTCTTCAGAATTATTGATTTCAAAATCAAAGTAATGAATTAAACCTTTCCCATCAGAATTTAACAACTCGTTATCGAAAAGTCCAAAAAATTCATGTTCGTTAAATTTATCTTCCTTTGTTGGATTATCAACAACTTCATTGCGTTTCTCAAGTTCAAAACCCAAAGTCGTTGTGTTCAAATTTTTGAAATCTAGAAAAGGAAGATCGAATTTTAAATTTGGTTACACACCCTCAAAAGAATTGAAATCCAACTCAGTTACCATATTTTCAATAACTTCATTAAGATCGTCATTTTCAGTTTCAAAAGTTATTATTTGAAAATCGTCAATTTTGGTAAAAGATGGATTATCATTTGACTTGTCACACGTTGGAATTTGGTTTTGTTTTTCACGTTGTTTCATATAAGTTTCAAACAACGAATCCGTGTGATCATCTAAAATTTCGTTCATTTGTTCAACAAAATCCAATTTGTAGTTATTAACTTGAGAATTTTTGATTTGGATTTGTTGAGAATAAAAAATTTCAATCGCATCATAGTCGAAATTATTTCCATTGCCAAAATTATTTGACAAGTGGATCATATTTTCGTTTTGATTTTGAAACTCATTTTGGAGTTCAAAATTGAATTGGCATGGGTTATACTCGAAATCGTTTGAATTTTGAAGTGAATTCAAATTTTGATTATTTTGAAAACTTTGATTCAAGTTATCGCATAAATATGAATTACACAACTCATTTATCATTTGATTTTGTTGTGTAGAGATTTTAAGTAAAGACGAAATGCTATTTTCAAGAGTTGAGGGTTGGTTGTTGTTTTGAAAATTTTGTGGTTCGAAATTTGAATCATTTAAAAAATAGCACATGTTAAAATATCCGTACGAATTTGAGTGAAATCGTATGGATTATATTGATTTTCACAACTATTGTAAAATTTACGTAAGTGGGGAAACTCAGACATTTTCAAGAAATTTTTTTTGGTTGTTTTGTTATAAAGGCAAAATATTCACAAATCAATTTTTTTTTCAAAAGGGACATTGATTTTTTTTCAAATTTTTTCTTTATTTTTGAAAAGGTTTTATATTTTTTTGGATTTATGAAATTTCAAAGAAAAGGATTTAAAAATTTCAATGAAAATGAAAAGGAATATTTACAATTTTTTTTTAGTTTTGGATTTTGCATATTTTTTAAAATATGCATGAACTAAATGCAACTAAATGGATGCAGTGGTTTAATTACAAATATTTATCCTAAGTTAACCTAAATTTGTATAATCACACTTTGTCTTAAATCAACAAGATAGTTCTCAGCCAGGTAACGGGCAGGATTTATCGGTGCACCACGAATCACCGTAGCAATGCAGCCGAAGGTTTAAGTACCTTCAGAGGAACAACCACTATAATATTTACGAATCACCGTAATATTTATAAATGGTTATTACTCTGCCTAGCCTATACACTGAGAAATTAAATTGTTTAAAGAAGACAAATTATCAGTATACAATTCATTGTTAATGATGTCTAACCGTTATTCCTAAACAAAATTCTAGAACGAAATGCAAAGCAGAAATTAAACGTGTATTAATAATGCAACTACGAATAGATTTTTTTTGTTTTTAATTTTTTTATATAAATGCCAATACAAGCAATCAACAATGCAACTAAAATAAAAGCAAGAGATAAGAGTTATATAAGAGTAACAAATTTTTTATAGCAAGCACGCTAAGCAGTTTATTTTCGGCAAACGGGCTGTCTTCTTCTGCTTCGGCAACCTGAAATAAAAGCAATATATACACAAAACTTTACACACACATATCAAAGGAAGAACTAAAACAATTGAAAACAAAACAAATTAACCCATAACAATTGAAAACATCCCCCTTTTTTATAACTATTACCAAATAAATTTTTCTCCCTTATTTTTTTTTGGGTTTCAGAAAAACAAAAAGAACAAAAGGAGAATAGAAAGCAAAATGAAATTAAAAAAACAAAAAAAAAAGAAGCCCACCCGACCCACAAGCAACCCAGACCCACTATAACAAGTAACCGCTCACTTCACTCTCTGTTTTTTTTTAACGTATAAACTTCTCAAAGCAGTACTTCAAAATCAATTCCCAAAATCGATTTTTTTAAAAATTGAAATCACTTCCCAAGTTCGTAACTCCCCAAGTTTTGATTTTGGTTCGAATTTGTGGTTGCGATGTTATTTGCGAGGTCTAAGGTCGCGGCAGATGTTATTCGTGAGGTCTAAGGTCGCAGCAGTTGTTATTTGGGGTCAACCGATTGGTTCGACGATGGTTGCTGGAGGCTGCTATGGGTCGCGATTGGCGAATTGATGCTTTGGGATGAAGGCGATGGGACGTGTTTGTGGTGGTGTTCGACTGGGTTCCGGCGAAGTGGAGACTGCAGTTTTTTGTTGTTGTTGTTGTTGTGATGCATGGGTGTTTTCAAGTGTGCGGTGCAGTAAATGTTGTTGAGAAGCTATTTTGAAGAGACAGTGATTGTTTGTATATGTGCAGTGCACTGGAATGATGCAAGTAGTGGGTTAAAGTGGAAGTGGAACTGTGTTTTGATGTGGTTTTTGTACTGGAGATGCAGTGGAAGTTGGCCAATGAATGTCAGGAAGTTTTGTAGTTGATGAGAGGAAGAGTGCTATGGCAGTTGATATGAAGGTGTATATGGTTGTGGAAGACAAGTATGAAGACAAGTGGTGGTTCGAGCAGTTTTGCGGTGAAGTGGCTAGTGTAGTTTTGGCAATGGTAGATGAATTGGAGAGAAATGATTAGCAAATGGTAGAGAAATGGGTGATGACAGTGATAGTTGGTAGTGTAATGACTGTATGCAACTATGGGATGCTATGTTGGTACTGTGGGATGATACTGGAGTGACAGTTGACTGTGTTGTGGATGTTCAGGCGAGGCGAAGGAATTTGTATAGTATGTGATGTAGGCTGGGAGGAGTTGATGGTATTCGGTGGTGTTGCTGCAGTGATACAGGCAGCAAATTGATGAAGAGTCGAGTATTGTGAGTTGCTGTTGTATCACAGTGATGTTGAGTTGTGGATGTGGTTCTGCTATGTCAGTGGAAGTTGCTGGTGGAAGAGCAGGTCAGAGGCGATGTTTGACGGTCAAAGCAGTGTTGTTGCACCATGGTAGTTGTAGGAATGCAGTTTGAAGTATGTTGATGGATGTGGTGAGTTATGATGATGTGGTGGTGGATGTGGAGATTGCAGCAATAGCCAATGTCAGACGGTGTGGTGGTTTTGTATGTGGGCAGAAACAAGGCAATGGGTAGAGGGGAGAGGTAGAATTGAGGTGAAGTGACTGATGTGTAGAGGAAATGCGTGGCACTGAACTCAGATAGCACAGTTGAGCAGTTTGATGGAGGCAGAGAAATGATGCTTGCTGTGGGAGGAACAAAACAGAAACAGACAGGATTGTATAGGCAGAAACCAGTGAATGTAAAAACTGTAAATGAATGCAAATGTAAATGTAATTAAAACAAAAATTATAAATGAAAATGAAACCTCTTTTTTTTTAATATGCAAATGCAATGCTAATAGAAAACTTGAACAACACACACACAAAAAAAATACACAAACACGCAATTTTGTTTTTTTTACAAGGAAAATGAAAAAACACACAAAATAAAAAACACACAAAAATCAAACAAAGAAAAATAATCCCAAAAATAAAAATTTAAAATCAAAACAACTATCCCGACAACGGCACCAAAAATTTGTTAATCGACTAGTTTTCTATTGGTTTAGAAAATAGTCAAAAAATTTCAAATTAAAATAACTGCAAGCGCACGATGTACACTTGTAGTACGTGGCGAATACGGGTCGATCCGCATGAAATTGTTGATTTTAAATTTCTATTTAATCAAATTAACCAAAAATTTGGAGAGTAATTAATTAAAAAATGAGAAAAATGTCAAACTAGCAAAAGAAAATAGATAAAAATAGGAGAGTGTAGAGGCAATTTAGAGATAAATCCACTCTCTAGATCATGTAGTTCAACATATATGAAATCATGATCTCTCTTTTGTGCTCATTAGTGCTTTAACTGATGCGTTTATCATAAGTATGACATATTTGTGTCATTGATTAGGCAACATAAGTCATCAAACTATAACACATCACTTAAAACACTTACAACTTTCATGAAACTTGACAAAGAAAATGAAAATGAAATCTATTTTAAGTATGCCTTATTAACAATTGATTAGAAATATAGACCATCAAATTTGAATTTTAAATCCCTTTCTTATGCCATAATCATATTTTGACGGAGAGGCATTTGTGTTATTGATTGTTTAAAATAGCCTATTTGGTGTCAACAATATAAGCTAACAAATTCAAAACAAAAACAACTATTAAATCACTTTAATCGTTCTTACTTAGCAAAAAAAGAGCATGAATTAACAACTTGTTGAAGCTACATAATTAGAGAGTTTCATTACCCTAAAATTGAAGGGGTTTAGCATCTCATATTTGTCATTTGATTAACAAATGTAGCTAGCAACACGAAAGTTAAAAGAAAGGAAAATGAAAGCTAATGGAAAAGAGAGCTAATCTAATTGCATAAAATAAATTCTACACTATTAGCATGAAAGGAATGAACATGTAATTAAAGAAAACACAAATTAACATTGCATAAAAAAGGAAAAATACATGAAGTAAAAATGGCTAAGTAACCATGAAAAGAGAAAGAGAGTTTTTTTTTAATTTGAGCCTAAACTAAACTAAAGAAAGACTAAGGAAGAAGAGGGTTACATGAAACGTAAAGGAATATACATACATGTGTTAAACCCTAATTCATATTTTTAGAGAATGCCCAAAATACCGATGAGAAAGTGTGGAGGCTATACTTGAAGCCATTAATTCCCTAAGCATGTGCATTAGCCTTTAATTTGTACATTAAGGTTGGTGGGTAAGTCGGGTCTCCATGTTCTTCACTTTGAATTATTTCCATCTTCGTTCCTTTTGTATTCATTTTATGCATGCATGTGTCTTCATGAAACCACTCCTATTTGAGATCAAATTCCTACACAAATATATATAAATTTTCAATTAATTTTTCTCAAAAAAGTATATGCACACAAATGACCGTTTTGCTCCTATATGAAGATAAATATGTGACAATTTGAAAATAATTTGAATTTGGTTTAAACAAGTTAAAATATCCAATATGATCATTTATTCAATTTAAATAGGTTAAATATGGAGGTAAAAATATGCACATTTACGTGAATATCCACACACTTTCTCTGTATTCTGATAAAATACTAACTATTTGATTAAGTTATTAAAACACTTATTCCAATTCATTTAAGCATATTGATGACCATATATCGATCTTAACAACTTGCATACCTTTCTTTTGCTCGCAGTGGCCTTCAAACCCTTAGACTGCAATATGTAAACGATTTCCTCTGAATCAACATTTAAAATGTTGTTTCCACATCCATTTTATAGTCATAGAACACGACTATAGCAAGCATAATCCAATGTATTTAAGCATAACTAGGGACAAAAATGTTTTGTCACGACGCCTTGAATCTAACAAAATCTTTTGAAAATAACTAATAATGCAAGTTACTTAGGATCGACTAATATAGAATATAACTAAATCTAAATGAGGAACAGATGATAATGGCAAAGTAAATAAAAAAATAAAACAAGCACACCAGGAATTTTTATACTGGTTCGAACTTCCCGTTCTACGTCCAGTCCCAGACTCCTTCTGGAATTTCAACTACAACAACCCTCACTTAACCCGGAGGAACAGGTTTACACTGCCTGAGCAACCGAACATGACTTCACCCGCCTAAGCAACCGAATATGACTTCAATACAAATAACAAAGGTATCTGACTGTAGTGTGTTCTTAAATAACACTGATAAGTCAATTGAGTACAATCTTCCTATAATCTTCTCCTTTATGATATATAGTGAAATATGCTTTGAGGATTGTGGAAGATAAAGTGATCAATGATCAAAGTATATAAATGATTTGAGTGTAATTTGAAAGTTTGAGAATAGACGAGAATTCAAGAGTGCTAAAAGTAAATTCGGTGAATTGTTTGTTGAATTCTGTAATCTATATATAGTATATAAGGAGTTGCATCTTTAAATAAAAAGTTATATTGAAAAGAACGGATGCAACTGTTGATTTTAAAAAATGTTCCTCTTGGTGAAGAGAAGTGACTTTTCAAGAATATAGCAATTGGAATATTCAGACTTCTGAATTAAAAATTTCAAACTTCTGAATTAGATTGAAACGCAAACAGCAAAGAAATAGGCTATTTTTGGTCTCATTCAGACGTCTGAATATTTTAGTTCAGACGTCTGAATATTGTGAAAACAATATTCTTATTCAACACTCAGACGACTGAATGAATGGTTTCAGACGTCTAAGTTTGCTTTTTTGTGCATGTATGAGCATGTGTGTGCATGTGTGTATATATATTTATATATATATATTATTTAAGGAGAGATTTTAACAAATTTTCTAAGTAATATACAGACTATAGACACATAATATACAACTTTAAACATCTGTAGATGAATCTGCAATAGATCTCCTGCAAAGGTGGTTTAATATACACATAATATTTTATATAGGTTGTTATAATCAAAATCGAGATTCTAATATTCTCCCCCTTTTTGATGATGACAACTATATAAAATTAATAGACTAGATACTCCCCCGTCAATATGCACAATTCAAAATTTTCCCCCTTAGTCATCGACAAAAAGAAATAACATGAATGATAATAGATAATACATTTCATTAAGGCAAACAGAGGAAATAGTACATAAAGAAACAATGCTTTAGATATTTCTCATACAACTAACCAATAAAAGTGTAACGACCCGCCTTTCATAGCACAGAAAGACGCATCATTAAGAAGAAAGAAAGCGATAGCAGAAGAAAAGAAAGAGAAAGAAGAAAAACAACAACATCAGAGAACTCATAGCGGAACGAAATAAAATAAAATATATCACATAAATATTTCATAGTATCACATTACATCAGAGTACACAACTTATTTCAACACATATTAGACAGTTATAAACATCTGCCTAACTATACAACTCAAGTACAACAGTAACAGATACCCAACAAACACAGCGGAACCATAATATATCTACACGTGGAAGCCTCCTGCTTCATATCTCCTCCAGAATTCGTCAAGCAAACCTGAATCACTTGACTACTCATACATAATATGAGTACCCAAGAGTTTAATAAAACAAAAAATAAACACTCGGGTCAGATAGAGGTCTGGTATGAGTAAACGGTTTAAAATTGCTTAACTTTAGAAAACCTTTGAAAAGAAAAGGTATCACGTAAGACTTCCCACACATAAACATGGAAAAGTTTTTACCTTACGCTAACCAAAACATTTGATAGAAAATCCAGTGATATTATAATAGTGTCTAGGGTTTTCAAATAAATATGAAATAGCCGAAATTGTTACATGATTAAATTCCAGCTACTAGCTACAAAAGTGGGCAATACAATCAAAACCGTAGGGTCTCGTAGGAAGAATGAGTTTCCATCAATGGCAGGGCAACTGGGGTATTGCCCGTCACAGTACGTGGCCTAGATCACCGTACCGAGGAGCCATCCTAACTCCCCTGCAACACAAGGCCGGAACCATTCCTTACTGAACAATTCCGAACAAGACAACCCCGCAGTTGTTTGCAACCAACTGCCCACACAGCCGAATATAAAGGGACTTCTAGACAGGGGTAAATCTCACTCTCAAGTGGGGGCTACCACGAAGCCTTGCTGCACCTCCCCTGTTTTAGCCATTCCCGGTTGATGAGGCTTGAGGCTACGATTACCTTTAGAGAACACATCTCTTAGAATGCTCATCGTTCACTTGACGATGTTCTGAAAGCATTCAATCCATACAAGTTCGTTCCGGGTTCGAACAAAACCGAAGGCATTATCTCGTTACACTCATTTTGGAATCACCCTCAGAGTTAACGACGATAACCCTTGCACTCTGAATCACCATCTCGAACCTATAAGCACTATTCCGTCAACTCATTACGGAATCACCCACAGAGTCATCTGACGTATAGTCCTTACACCTCGAGTCTTCACTTGCTCCACTTGGATTCACGACCTAACGTTTAATTGGAATAGGTGTGGTTTTCGGATCCCAAATATGGAAACCCGATCCCGGTCTCACCGAAACCAAACGCCATTTTAATGTCCAAGTTGTACTTAAGGGTTTGAACAATTTAAACTCATGTTCAGGATGATATATAAACAGATAGATGAATCACATTATCACAATATATAATCCATAACAACAATCATCTCACACAGCAGCATATCACATAACATAGATACTCAAATCATCCAGTATCAACCAATCACCTAATATCAATCACCCAATATTGATTAATCATCCAATATCAATCAATCAACCAATATTGATAAATCATCCAAAGCAGAATTGATTAACTCTTAATCAATTGGATTACCTAAATCCTTCTCCATTAATTTATTTCAAATAAATAAATTAATCATCTCTAATGATCTTCTTCAATTAATCTTTCTTGATTAATTATACTTTAATCACATTCAAGTAATTAACCTTAACCATATTCAGTAATTAACCTTTAATTACTATCATTAATTACAATAATTAATGTTCCTTTATTAACTTCCATTTGTTAATTAACTATAATTAATTACAATTAATTAATCATACCTTAATTAATTACTTTCATTAATCAACCTTGATTAATTCATTAATTATATCTCTAATGATCCTTATTAATAATTACTTAATTTATTAATCAAATAATTAACTTATAATTAATCATTCTATTGATCATAATCAGTAATTAACAATTTGTAAATACTTATCTTAATTAATTAACTTCTTAATTAATTATATTAACTCTTGATTTATTAATCTAATTAATCCTTAATTACTTCATTAAGTAATTATTAAAAAATTAAATTAATAAATAATCCTTAATTAATTACTTAATTAATTACACTTTTTAATTAATTACACTTAGTAATTAATCTTAAGTTAATCACATTTATAAATTGATTAATCACATTAATTAATTAACTAAAATAATTAAGTAATTAACTCTTAATTACTTACATAAGTATTTATCTCTAATTACTTCTATTATATAATTGCTTTCTTAATTAATTACTTAACAAATAATTAATCCCATTATTAAATAATCCTTAATTATTTAATTAATTAATTACTCCATAATTAATTTAACTTCAAACAATTATACTAATTCAATTCCTTAATTGATAACAACAAGTGAATACCCATTAATCACTTCAACTAATTACTCCCATGAGTAACTTCTCTAATTACTCCCATAAGTAATTACCATTATAATTTTATTTGAAATAAACCATTGATTACTTCATTAAGTAATCACACTTAATTAATCCATAATTAAGTGATTAAATAAACAATTAACTAATTATTTAAAATTAATTAAATAATTAATTAACTAACTTCTTATATTTTTAAATCATTAATTAATTAAGAAAATCATTAATCTTAATCAAACTTAACTTACTAACAAATCATATTAAATAAGTATTCTTAAGTTAATTATCCAAATAATTTAACCTTATTTATTTTCATAAATAAATTATTTGAATAATTTAAATCTTATCAATTCAAAGACAAATTATTAAACTTGGTTTACAAAATCATAATAATAGCCTTACTTGGAGATAAAGCATTTATAAATCATTTACAAATTTAAAACACTTTAAATTATCAAGTTTAAACTAATTTATTTTCAATATAAATTGAAAATTTTGTTATTAAAACATTACTTCAATATTTAACTTAAAACTTTTGATTTAATAATTAAATTCACGACACTCTTTTAAATTGAAATTCAAAAATTTATTTATGTAATTATTTTCAAAAACAATCATCTTAAGTTGATTTAAATTTGAAATATAAATTTAATTTACGTCTTGTTCAAAGAACAAGTTTAACCTTTATAAATTTGTTTTTCTTTTTATAAACCTGTTTATACTTAATGCTTGATTTCACCTGTTCAAACTCAAGTTAAAATTTATATCATATATCATTACATAACTCAACAGGGAAGCATCACTCAAACTCGAGCACCAACCCAGGAAACCCTCGTGCCTACCCCGAAGCTAACTCAACCACATCTCCTTCGAGTCGAACGCTAGCATCACGCGAGATCCCACCGAGTACAACTTCGTCTCCCCAAAACAGAAATCCATCAGAAGCACAGCCGTGCATGGTGCACGTGCACCATCACTGTCGGCCACCCAAGGTCGTCGCAACAATCGTCGCCGATCACTCTAACATCCACGTGCACAACCCTAAACCCAGATCAAACAAAACATGATCAAATCGAATTCGAGCATCACACTCGAACAACTGCAGAAAACATCATCCACAAAATCCATCGCCGCCGGCCAACCTAACACCGATGAGCCTCGCCGTTCCCACCACAGCACCGCCACGACTCGAGCTCCATTTTCCCCCATGTGCGAACACCCCCGATCTTTCGTTCGCGACGCAATCACCTCAACAGTAAAGCCCAATAAAAAGCAAGCTTAAACCCTACTTTCATCAATTCCCAACAATCCACTCAATTGAAAATTTCTTTTGCATTTTTCCTTAGATCCTCAACTCAAAAGCTTGCTTTACCCACGAATTCGATTGAAAACAATAAGTTGATCATCGACAAATCACTCTAATGTCGAAACCCTTCTTGCCCAAATTTCCAACAAATTATCAATTTAAAATTTATAACTTTCATGTTAAAAATCATTATTTTTAACAACAAATCCAACTAGATAACTCAAACAAAGAATCAAGAGTTTTGATTTCTGACAGGAATTAAAAATTACACTGTATTTTCTATTTTAAATACTATTTATACATTTAAACTTACAAAATTTATTTTTAAAATTTTCATCTAACAATAACTAACAACTTTTATTTAATCATCAAGATTAAATAAAAATGTTATTGTAAGGTTTGGAATTTTTGAAGTGATATCTGGTCTTAAAACAGAAACAAAGTTCATATGAATACAACTTATTTCTCATATATAAACAGATCATATAAATTCAAAATTATACATACTGAAACGATTTTCATGCAATCACCAATAACAATTCACAGATAACTCATGCATGCAGTAACAACCAAATCTAACTGTTTTTAAAATAGAATTTACTTACCATAGATTAGGAGCAGAGAATAGCTTTTATTACTGCATTTTTTTATTTCCTGGAATTTGAATTACTGCGTTTCATTGCTGTTGAACCACTGAGTTTTGCTTTAGCACTTGCATGTTGATTTCCAGTTGCTTGAAGCCATTTTTTTTTCAGGTTGCAATTAGATCTGGGTTGAACATAGCTTCAGATTTCCCTTTGGTTACAATTTTGATTTTGTGAATTTATTTTCTGGTTACAGATTTGAATCTTCTTGCATTTGGTTTTTTCTTTTTTAAATTTTAGAAGAAGAGAAAATTGAAGAATGTTTAGCTGAAGAAACAAAATCAAAACAGATCTTTTCTTTTGAACTTTTATTTTCTTTTTAACTTTTAATAAAAACAAAACTTTCTTTTAAAATAAAGATTTGCCACATGTTACAAGAATGATTCATTGAATTAACAAATGTCAAGCCCCTCATTATTTTGCAAACAAGTGTACTTTCTAATTTCTTATGATGTCATGTGTTTAAGAGGTGATTATTTACATTAATTACTTGTTTAAAAATGAGTTAAATCTTAATTACAATACTAATTTAATACTCATGTTATATATGTATAACTTATGAAATGTATTTAACTTTGTCTTAAATTTATAATTATTTTAAATCTCACTTTTCAACAAATAAGTTTAAAAGAAGAAACATTCATTTAAATTTTATTTTAAAGTTTAAACTAAAGATATTATAGCTATACTGATATTATATTTAAAAATCTAAATTTGTTTCCAAAAATCAATTTTAAAGAATTTTTTTTTAAATTTTATAACAATGTACTATATTTCAAGCTATTATTCTTTTAAATAAAAATAAAATTTTCCTTTAAGTGTTTATAAACAAAATTTAAATTTTAAATTTCTTTTGAAAAACATTTTATTAAATCAAATCAAAAACTTTCCAAATTACTATAAAAACTTATGTATACTAAAATTTGAAAACACATTTTCTATTTAAGTTTAATTCATATATTTCTATTTACAATAAATATCCAAATATAAATATTCATTTTAATAGAACATCTTAAATATTAGATTTAGAAATTATTTGAATTTTAAAACAGAACACCAAATCTCAATATAAACATATATGTATTATAATTTGAAAATATTTTTATTAAATTTAAATTGAACCAATTTCCTTTTTACAATGTATACATATATACATTACAAATAGAATATTTTTATTAACTTAAAAAGATCAATTATTATTAATTACACACATATATTATTATTATTATTTGAAAAGAAAAAAAACATTCAAATTATAGTATCATTATTATTGAGTTTTTTTTAAAAAAAAGATAGCATTTGTTAAATTAGATTAATTATTAGTTTTGAATATATAATATTTGGTTGAATTAGATTTTTAAATCAATATAAAATATTTAAAATAATTTATAAATGGAAATAATTAAATAAGTATTGCCAACATCCCGGGACATCACAAAAAGCGATAAGTAAACACAAAAAATAAACCTAGATAATTTAAAATTGACTTGAAAGAGATGGATCATTATGATTAGAGCTTAAGCTTGAAGTAGGCCACTCAAATGGAGATGGATTATAAGCTTGAGCGGATGAAGAACCGGAACAAGAAATTCGGTCCCATATTTTATTGAGAAAGCCTTTGATAGAGTTGAATTTTCTATCCATCTTCTTCTCAAGTGCATTTATGTCCCAATGAATCTTTGATTGATTTCGGGAGAGAGTGATGATGGCTTGTCTTGAAGAAGTATCCGAGCCAATTTCTTGGATGGTGTCATCGTCCTCCTCTTCTTCTTCATGTTGAGTATGAGAGCAAGAAGCAATACTAGTGTCTCGAGGTTGAGGAACACCTTGTTGAATATTTTATGACCATTGTTGGAAGGAAATGATTTGTTGAGAAGGAGGTCGTATAGGAAGACCCATCAACCCTAAAGTTTTAGCGCCCAACTCAATAATACTTGTAAAATCGGAGTCAATCATTGGTACACCGATATTTAGTAGAATTCGCATAATATAGGCACCATAATGAATGGTTCTATACTTCCTTCGGATTGTGATATCTTGGAATTCATCCAAAATAATTTTCCCCCAATTTACTTGTTGATTAGAGTAGATAGAATAAAGTGCTTGAAATTTTTCTTTATACACTTTTTCATAGCTACCCATCCTTGGTTGGAGAGAGCGAATAAAAGCACGGTGAGTTAGCCTAGCTTGTGGCCTTAAGAAGGTAGATTTTAAATTACCCATATTTATAAGTTGATCGGATAAAAATTGATGTGAAACTTCATCATGATGTTCCATATCAACTTCAATTTCATTAATATCAATTCCTTGATAAGGGCAATTCAAAATATGACTTAGTCGTTGTAAAGGTAAGAATATTCTGATGCCACAAACTAACGACCAAACACAATCTTGACGGTTTTGAGGATTTTGATGATCCACATTTAAGTTTGCAAGAATTTTTTTAATCATAAGATGATTAATCTTAACATTGTTAGGAGTATACCCAATCAAGCTGTCGAAGTGAAATTTCTCTGCTAGTTCTCTAATACGATATACTGTGAAATCCGGGAATTTCATGAATGCTCCTTCGAAGATGTTGGAGTTCTTCATGGAATTGAACTGAGAAACAGCAACATCGTTCCATAGCCATTGTCGGATTTGGTCTTCGGATGGTCCGGAAGTTGATTCTCTTGTTCTCTTTGATCTTGGTGCCATTGGATAGTTAGAGGAAGGTTAAAAGCTTTGAGTGAGATGAAAATAGGGGCTAGGGTTCTGAAGTAAGAAGTAAAGAAGTAAAGAATGTTAAAATCTCGATTTTTATTATAACATCTTTCATGGCTAACCTCACTTTATAGGTCTCTACATTTTCATCTGCATTTGGTTTTTTTCCTAAAAATTTGCAGTCGATGGGTTTTATCCCTTCGAGAATGTCATTCAAAGTCCAAAAGTTATTGTCATACATGGAATCCATATTGAATTTCATAGCTTCAAGTCAAAATGCAGAGTCTTTAACCTGTAAATCATGTCAGAATATGATGTGAGTGTCATCTTCTAAGACAAGGTCCTCCTTACCATTCACGAGAAATCCATAGCATCTCTCTAGTGTGAGATATTCCTTATTAGACATCTACTAAGTTGCATGTTTTCCTATAAGGGTGAATTTTCTTCTTTATCTGGTTCATCCTCTGTGTTAACTTCTCGAAACTTATCCAAGTCTATAATTGTTGTTAATTTCTTTTGATAGAAATTCGTTTTTCTAAATACAACATGTTGAGAAACAACAATCTTCTATTCCTGAATGTTTTAGAAAATATATCCAATAGAATTTTCGGATATCTTATAAATTTACATAGTGTTGATCTCGCCTCAATTTTATTGGGGCGGCATTCTTAATGTTCTCCATTCCAATATCTGAAGATGATACCCCCAATACGCTGTAGTCATCTTAGAATTATCTTTCGCCAACAAAAAGGGATCAATTTTTTTTTTTCAATAGCCTAAATAAAAAGACCAAATTAATCATTCTTTCATTACATGTCAAAGTTCATTACGTAGTACTCACCGATCTTTCAATGCAGGGGTAAAATAATAATTATTACATAGTAACATCATATTTTTGATATATGAAGATTCAGAACCCTTGTATTCCCTCAGATTGATATTTAGATCAAGTAGCGAAATCAAAAGCCTATCACTAATAATAATCTACCAATGTTCGCCTTTAGCATAGTCTCGGGTAATGTCCTAACTTCGACGATTATCTATCATTTATATCCATATAACTCAATCTACTCAAATGAATACCCATGAGTTTATAGTGGGGAATGATAAACAAAAGAGTCATACATAACTCTGGTATGAATAATATCATCTTCCATCAAAACTCCTCCGGTAGTGGGACCTCATCGCTAAAGCACGAACTGTATTTTTCCATGCTAGCCTTGGATACCCAACACATAAAAAACTATCATAATTTATATGTCTCATTAAAACAAATGTTATTTTAAATGTACATATACATGCCTTGGTAAAACAACATGTGAAACTACTTTCGATATAGTGTTTCAGATGTACAATAATCAACCTGTGTTGATATACAAGTTTAAGTTCATCTACTTACGAAACTACCTATGACTTCATGCCTTGATAAGAAATACTTAAATTTCTAGGCCTCATTTGTTCATCCTTAAATAGTTTCATAAATTATTAATCTTTAAGATTGAACCACACAGGAGGGTTACATCTGCTCTCACGAAAGCGTACATCCTACTTGGTTGTCCTACGTCCCTTCAGAAGTGAGCATCCCCACTTACCTTCATAAGCTTCACCAAACCTGCATTACATAGTAGGTGCTAACTTTAAATCTTAAGTTATCTTAAATATCCGATACTCCACCTAATTATTTATTTTTTAGGTCTCGCATTTAGCTAGGAATTAAGCTTCATTAGGCTTTGAATCTATCATCAGATGGCTTAAGCCTCAGATCTATAAGTCTAAGCATCAACTCTCCGTCGATAGTCAATAGGTCTCAGCAAGTCTACATTAGGGAAGCCTTTGTTCAACTAGTTCTTAATATAAATTCTTTCAACAATCACCTTTACCATCATATCTCTTATGCTGCTCCATTAAAGTATTAGCTAAGGATTATCTAAGCATCACCACTTGAAAGCCTACCCTTGAAAATGTTGTGGAACCTTAAGAAATTCCTTCTTTGCATTTACTAGGTTTCGCACCTGCTCTCACATTTTCTTAGTTTATTATACTTAAAACTCTACTTAGTCTTTCTTAGTTCATATTAAGTTTCAAGTGTCATACCCTTGGTAAAACACCTATGGATTAGACCTTCGGCAATTACCCTTGGACTTTGCCACCTCAGCTGTTACATACAATAAAGTTTGTCCACATATACATGCCTACCACTATCACCAACATATCACCACTATATTCGTTCTATCTCCGTCTTTTTCGGTTAGCTACAGTGCTTTTATATTACTTTATAGCACCTGTATAGGATCTTGTTCCATAATCATTTATTATACATTTTATATCTATAAAGCTCTTGGTAATCACATTATAAGTTTCGATAATGCATATTTTAAATCATAAATTCTCATAAATATTTAATAAAATCCTAGAAAATTAATAAATATGTTTCCATGTGCATTTTAACCAAAACTTCTATGTTTTAGCTAATTTCACATGTTTTTCAAGTCATACGGTTCCTTAAAATTACATAAATAATTACTTAACCATGAAAAAATTGTCAAAATTAAAACCCGTCGCCTGAACTACATTTTGACCATCATATTAAGTTTCTATATCATCTAAAAATCATTAGAGTATGGAATCATATATAAACATCATGGTAAAGCCATTTCAACCCATAACATTCATTAAAACATTTTCCATTCATTTATAAATGCTTAGCGCACACTATCGTATTAATCATTGTTGAATTCAACATAGATAATAATGGTAAAATGAGAGTGATATTGCTTACTTAAACTTTTTAATTAGCTTGGTCTTTAATTGCTTTATGTTTCACTAGATTTTATCTTCTTCTCTTTTTTCCTCTAGGATGCCACCATTAACGAGTCTTATATTTTTTGTTTGGTTTTGTGAGCAGTGAATGAATGAATAAATAAAAGAAGTTATTTTCGCTACCTCATAACGAGGCGGATCATTGGCCCTCTTCTCATTTCTTTCACTCTCTTAAGTTAAATTGCAACATAATAAGTAAATGTATGCCCAGTTACTTATCATGATAAATTATTACTTAAGTTAGTCTAACTAATAACAAGCAAATAAATGTCTCGCAGATATTTACATTGTCATCATCTATTTTACTTCATAGGTTTTCTCATATAATTTCTTGATTAAATCATTGACTCATTAATTTCATAATTAATTTTAACTAATTTTCAATTGAAGACATGAGGTGTTACTTTCATGATAGATGAGAAAATGGACCGTTGACATCATTAATTTTCTATAATTTATTAATCAGACACTTTGTTTGCAAGAACCTCAAACTGTGTTGAAGAAGCTCGCAAACTCACCCTAACTTTGTTGTGAAAAGATGTACTTTTATCATTTGTTTACAAATGCATATTCATATTTTAGTTTTTTCACCACTGAGGTTATTTTCAAACTGAATTTGTGACGACTCGGAATTTTGGACAATTTAGATCGGGATATTTAATTGATTTAAATATTTAAAAGTTAATTTTCAACTTGAATTCAAATATCGCTATTTATTTGATAATTAAATTATTGAATTTAATAATTGAAAGTTGGGTAAAATATTGAATCTCCAGTTTTAAGCCTGTTAAAAATAATTTAAGGCTTTGTAAAATTATATTGATAGTACTAAAGATAGTCAAAGTGTTAAAATTGAGTTTGACAGTGATTTTTTCAGTTTTGAAAATATATCGTTTAAAATTGATATTTAAATAGCCTTTCGAGGCACGGTCTCAGAATTCGACGAAACATGTTCCATTGGATCCATAATATTGTATTATTATCGGATTTAAAATTTCGTAGTGATCGGAGTTGTTGTATGAGCGCACGATATATAAACGCGTTGAAATTTATATCGAATTCAATATAATAACTGGGTCAAAAAGCTATCTTCTCCATACGATCGAATTAGGACTCGAAACCCTTTTCAATACGTTCGGAATGGGGGTATAACATTATGAAAGCCTAGCGGCATGCCTCAATAGGGGATTGTGATTTTACTATATGTAATTGGAGACATTTGGAATAAAAATCTAATTAAAAATCAAATCATCCGCCTCCGTTTTGAAACGTACACGTTTCATATATCGTCTCTAACACGCCACCTATCTATTCATTACCGTACCCTTTCATTTCCTTTTAGATTTGTCTTTCCTCTCGTGCTTACCAAAAATTAATCTTGTCTTCAAAAAAAAGGGGGCGAATTCAATTTGAAAAAAAGACGAGAGAGCGAAATCAAACGAAGGCCTCTCTCTCTCAGTCGCTCTCCTTTTTCGACCTCTTTCCCAAAGGCGAAGCTGCGTTCGTTCTTCGCCATGGCAGCAGAAGGCAGGCCGCGAACGGTTTGGAGAAGCTCGCGTGCGTGGTAGCATGGAGCTGTTGTAGCCGTGCAATTTGGGAGTTACGATCGACTTCTAGGAGTAAGCAGCATGGAGATCGTGACTTGATTTTGGGGCGACGTCTGCTGGAGCTCGACACCGATGGCGGCGACAGTGGTGGAAGTTGCAGGTAGGAGGCGATGAGGTATATTAACCTATTTACTTTCAATTTTTATGTATATAAAATTATACAGTAAGTAAAAATAAATAAATATATTTATTTATATATATTTACAGTAAAGCAGTTTTGTTTTAACATATATACAGAAAAAGAGAAAAAAAATATTAACAGAATTTTTTTACCCATTTAAGTTAATACATATATGCACAAATCAAGTATATAACAGTGAAGTTTATAACAGAAATAGTTTTGTATAGAGAGAAAAATCTAGATGAAATTTTATACTGTTTTTATAGTATTAAACTGAAAGGTATATAAGATTTACGTAAGTAGAAATAATAGATTTGGTGGATAAATTGTTAAATTAACGTATTTAGTTATTAATATAAAGGGAATAATTTGTTTAAGTGGATAATCAATTATTTTAGTTATTAAAGGCTTCTTAAAAGAAGTTTTTTTTAGAATGAAATAATTAGTAAATTAAATCTATTGAATGGTAATTAATTTGTTTGATTAATTCAAATAATAATAAATCGTGAATTATATATATATATATATATAAGATTTTGGGAAGAAATGGGAATTTTATACTATTTGGGAGTGTATATAAAGGTAGATTTTTTGGAAACTATATTTTATTTTTATGAGTATATATATGTTATTTCAAAGGAAGACAATTATACATATTCACACTTTAAAACTACTAGGTTATAAAAGAAAATATATGTTTAAGGAAATTAACGTATTTAATAAACTTATTTGATTTATTTTAGTTACTAAAGATTTCAAGGGAAAATTAGTTAAATCAAATTATAAGTTAAAGTCAAATGTGTAAATGGTGATTAATTGTTTGATAAATTCAAATAGTAATAGCGGATGAGACCCTATGCGCCGCATAATAGCGGATGATATTATATAAAACCCATATACCGCGATATTCCATCTCGAAGTGGAATTGGTATTATTGTATTGTGCTAACATCTGTAGATGCAGGGAAAAGGTTGGAGTAATCCAACTGGATTTCTTAAAATTATTTAGATTGTTTAATATTCTCTGTTATAATTATTAGATATCCTTCGATGAATTATATTGATAATTGGAATATTGAATGCTATCGTTTGCTTGAATATATTCCGGTACTATGAGATTATCAAAATATATAGAATTGGACTTTTGAAAAGAAAATAAAAGAGTGAATCTTTAAGTAAAGTAATCATAGAAAATTTGAATAAATTTAAGAATGAAATTTGAAAAAATAAAAGTGATTTTAAAATTTTAATTAATAAATTCCGTGTGTGGAAAGGGGATTTTGAATAAATAGGAAGATAATGAATTTTAAACTTAAGTGTTATTATTTTAAAGAATAAAAGCATTTATTTTAAATTTAAGATTTAAATTATTGAAAAAAATAAAGAAGGAATTTGGGAAAAATATGAAATTGGTGTTTTCAGTTAAAAGATTTTAAATCATAATTAAGGAATAAAGGCTGAAGTTAATGAATTTTGAAATGAATTGAGTAAGTAAAGAAATTTATTTCAAACAGAGTAAATTGGGAATCAATTTGGAAATTGATCTAAGTGTTTGGAATCGGAATTTAAAAGGGGAGTTGAAACTAAGAAATTTATAAACTGGGTTTATAAAAGTGAAATAATATATCAGTGGATATTTGGAAGAATAAATTCACGATGGGAATTTATTAAAGGATTGGGAAAATTTGTTTAAAAATAAATAGTGATTTATTTTTAAAAGGTGTGAAAGAAAAGCGTATTTCCCTGGATAGCCAAGTACGTTTTTAAAACAAATTTGAAGGTATAAGTTAAATGTTTTAAGTTGTTTGAAAGTATGTCATATAAAACTTATTATTTCTAATTGTTTAAAATTCCAAAGTAAGTATTTTTCAAATCTATTATAGTAGTAATTATTTAAAGGTGACTTGGTATTTTATTTTTAAAAAAGAAAATCTTGTTTTATATTTTATAAAGTAACCTCATTTTCAAATATTCCTATAGTATATATTTTTAATAAAGTATTGAAGTAGTTTTAATGTAAATGTTTTAAAGGATATTTTAAAATAAAGAGTGTTTAAAAATTATTTTAAAAATCTAAGGATTTGTACTTGGTGATTTCAGTGGAAGTAGAAAATATTTGGGAAATGTATTCCATGAGAGGAAAATGGTTTGAAAACTGTTTTCAAAGGGTTGAAAACAAAAATATATCTCGTGAAGTTATTTTGAGATTAATAAATAATTTGGTGAAACTATTTATTGTTGATGGTTGTTTGTGAATGCTAATTGATATTAAATAACCGACTATCAATATTGGCCAATGCGCTGATCGTTTCGAAGAGACCGGGATCATGATTTATTTCCTGAAAACCACTTCGATCCGATTTGTACGTTTTCATGAGGAAGACGAGTTTGGATTCGAAGATGGAGCAATGAAGTGCAAGGGCTAGTCGCTACTAATCCTGAGGATGATTCCAAAATGGATGTAGTAGGAGTAGTGTCTTCGGTTCCGTTCGAACCCGGGACGGACTTGTATGGATGAATGCTTTCAGAACATCGTCAGGTGGATGATGAGCATTCTAAGTGAAACGTTCTAAAAAGGTAACGCTTAGCCTCAAGCCTCATCAACCGGGAATGACTAAAAATCAGGGGTTATGCAGCAAGGCTAGGTGGGTAGCGCCCATTAGGGTGAGGTCATCCCTGTCTAGATGTCCCTTTATATTCGGCTTAGTGGTGCGGTTGCTAACCCCAACCGTGGGGTTATCTTACTCAGGATTATCCAGTAAGGAGTAGTCCCGGTCTTATGTTGCAGGGGGTCGGGAGTGATCCTCGGTATGCTGATCTAGACCAGGTACCGTGACAGGTGGTACCTCAGTGCCTAATCACTAGTTGGAAATCCATTCTCCCTACGCGCCAGTACGGTTTTGATTGTGCTCAACTATTGCTGAAACGTGAGATGCAAGCATTTCAGCTAGATTCTATTTTACTTTCTATGGACACTACTATAATATCAGTGAATTTTAATAAAAAAATGTTTTAGCTATCGTAAGATAAAAACCCGACATGTTTATTTGTGGCGTGGTCTTACGAGATGCTTTTGTTTCAAAAGAATTTTGAAACTCTAATAATCAATTTGAGTGTGGTTTTCTCACGCTAGTATTCCAGACTGACTCGGGTGTTATTTAACTATAATGCTCGGGTCAGACCGAGTATTATAGGATACAGGAAAGGATGCTGTGTAGCTTAGGAGACAAGCTGGATGGCGATACGTACTTCCGTACTTGATTATTATGCCGTTGTGTATTCAGTTTTGAGGATAAGTGTATATGACTGTCCAGTTGTATATAGTTGATGTTGTTGAACTCTGATGATGTATTCTGATGATGTATATATATAAAACAGTTATAGTTTTCTTTTGTGTAAAGATCTATTATTATCTATTATATTTTATTCCGCTGCGATGGTTAGATTCTGATGTTGTTTTCTATTTTCTTCTTCTACCACTTTTTATTTAACCCTAATGGTTCGTATTTCCGTTCATCTTGAGTTGATTGATGGAGAATAGCGTTGACTCAAGGGGTACGGATTTGCGAGTCGTTACATAATTGATGGGTTTTAATTCGCTCATATTTTAGTTTTTGTCAAGTTGTTGTCAAACACTAATTCATTTAAGTTTAACAAGAGATGCATTTTTTTAAATATTACTGTAGATCGATAGTTGGTAATGTTTGACAAAACTTAAGTTTTTGCTTGGTAACTTGTGAATTCCCATCCTAGTTTTAATACACACATGAGTAAACATTGTTTTTTGTACTACAACGGAAATACCCATTTCGCAACTTGTAATAGGCCTTTAACAGCAATCATGCAACCATCATAATATGCAAAATTTGAAATAGGATTAAAGCAGTTCACAAATGATTTGAACCATTGTAAATGGCCATTGTAATAAAGTCTTTTACAATTGTTTATGGCCATTGTAAAAAGTATCTAACAACTATTTTTGACAGTTGTTATAAAATGCAAAATTAAATAAGTGTAAAGCATTTGTGCAACAACACCAATAATTAATACAATTTTACAGCTGAGAATATATTGTACTAATAACAACCAAAATCATCCACATTTACTAAAAATGACAAGAAAGAGTCACATTCCAAAAGTGCTAAATGATTCATATATTCACACTATTCATGAAGTCTTAGCATAGTCACATTTTTCTATTATGTAAAGAAATATTCACACTAGATCAATAAATAAACTCGTACGAAACCCAAGTAAAATACAATAATAATGATATTATCATATATATTTTTATATTTTCAAGCACTTTTAGTGGATGATAACATCAAACATCAACTTTAAAGTGCTCCACGGCTTCTTTCTTCAAATCCTACAATGTCATCCTACTTGGACGAAGAATCTTGGGAGAATACTCCAAGCAAGCAATTTGATAAACTAAATGCATCTTACAATAAATTTTTCTACAAGTCAAAGATTTAAAGTAGATGTCCTCAATAATATGACATGTATATTTCATTTTTTTAACATGTAGAACCGATTCATTTTATATCAAATAGTCAACTGAGTAATAACTCGAACATGCCCTAAAATAATCGATTACACTCGTACTTATATCACCACAGCCAAAAAATACCCCAAAACCAATAAAAGAAAGCACTGAAGTGTATAGAAACTATACAGTTTTCAATCAGATAACCGCAATTGTTATCATAAACAAGCCTAATCATTATGGCATACTACAGCTCTATAAGTTATTTTTTTGAAGATCCAGAGAACCAAGCTTTGCTTATAAACACTAAAGAAGTATGCACCGAACCCACAACACATACTTCAGGTAATTCACAAGGACATGTAGACAGCATTACAAGTTATATGTGGAATGCATAAGAAATGCATATCATAAGAGTTGCTGAAGTAATAAATAAATGCTAACTTACACATTCTCAACATAAGGAAATTAATATGATGGTCAACAATAAAACTTAGTTATTTTTATTCTTTTAGCGTAGTGTTATGTTTAACCAATATTGTGATATCCCGGAATTTCAAGCAAATAAAATGTGATAATCTTCTTTTATAAATTATTCTTTTAAAACAAATAATAATGGGTTGTTTATATGTATATATATAAGTAGATTTTAAATAGAATTATTATTGTTCAAACAAATAAATTATGTGTTGTTCATATATGTATATATATGTGAGTTGATTTTAAACTGAATTTGAATTTGGAATTCAATTAGATAAATATCTTAAAATAAATTGGATTTAAAAATACATATATAATTTTTATCAGTATATAATTAGTTTTATATTATTTTCTTTAAAGACTTTATAAATATAAATTAAGAAATGTATTAACTAAGTAGAAAATAAATATAAAAAAATTTATAATAACATATTAAAAATATAATTAACACATGCATAAAACAAATGTAAGTTAATTAACATGCAAATGACAAGTGTAAGAGAATCAAACAAGTGTCACATTTACTCATTTTCTTTTATTTTTAAAAATATTAGGAAATCAAGCTATAAATATATTTACACTCCTCTCTTTCATTTCTTTTATATCCTCATTTTTCAAAACTAAGAAACAAAACCTGTTAACAACTTCAAAACCAGAAATTAAAAATCAAACAATAATCCATTTAAAGCAACAACCCTTTCAACATGATCAAGCAAATTCAGCTCAGTATTAAAGTAAGATATCAACTCAACTAAGCAACACAACTAAGCTTCAGATCATCAAGCATTATCCAGTTTTAAAAGATTTTAAGCATTTTTAAGTTCCAATTTTCAAGCTTTCAAAAAAAAAAACAGCATGCCCAGTTTCAAACTTCTCTGCTCATCATTTAGCAAGTGAGTAAACAAACTAATTACTTGTGTTAATTGTTGCATGTGATGAATATATTATATAATGATGTAATAATTGTTTGCATGAGTGAAAATTAGGCTTGCATGTTATAAATATGCAGATAGATAAGTGTGCATGTCTGGATATATATATGTATGTATGTATGTATGTATGTATGTATGTATGTATATTATATATGCATCTCTGTTTTTAAGTTACAGGGTTTAAAATAAAGTCAAAAATTCAAAATCTTCTTATCTAATCTCTTATAGACTTTGGTATTTAAATAAGTTATGATTGTTTTAACAGAAACTGAGTTTTAAAAATATTTCTAAGCAAGATTAGTTGAATATTATCTAGAAAATGAGAAAGACAGTGAAATTTAAAACATATCAAAATCTCGACTCAAATAATTTATGTTTTCAGGTATATAATCTATTTTGTTTTCAAAAATCATGAATTTTAAAAGTTAAATCAGAATTTTTAGTGTTGAATCGAGTAAGATATTCGTGGCTGATCAGAAATTGGGTTTTGGGCAATTACTGGTGATCGGAGGATGGTGAGGTCTCGAGTTCTCTACTGGAGGTAGCTAGGGAGTAGTCGAGCTAAGGAAAAATGGTAGGTGGTTTTTTAGTTCACCGTGGCGGCGGCAGATCATCAGAGTAGGGTTTCATACCCAGGTTTGGTCGAGGCTAGAAGTTTGGCTGCTGCATCGTCTCTGGAGCATCGGGGTTCATCGGTGTTGGGGGACATGAAGCGTGAATGGCCGACGAAGGTGTGGACGGGGTTCCGGGGTTGCTGGTGGTCGGAAACGACAGGTCGAGGATTTAAACCTTTTCTTAAATAAATTTTCTTTTATAATAGAATGTTTAAAATAATTGGTTTAAGAAGTAGTATGCTTTATTTTACTTAAATTAATTAAGATAAATTCTTAAGTTTATTTTAAAAACTTAATTAAATGGTTTAATCAAGCAGTCAATTAAAGGATAAAATGTTTTAAATTTATAATCATAATTAAGTAATTAATAAAGATAAATGTTTTATCTTAAATTTAATTAAGGTTTTGGGTAATTGAAGATTAACCAATTAATTAATTAGTAATTAAAGTTTAATTAAATTAATGAAGTAATTAAAGAGTAATTAATTAATTAATAATTAAGGATTAATTAAATTAATTAATTAAGGATTAATTAGTTTATAATTAAGAATTTATTAATTAATAATTAAGGATTTATTAATTAATAATTAGGATTCATTAATTATTGATTAAGGTTAATTAATTAATAATTAAAGGATAATTAATAAGTGATTAAAAATTAATTAATTAATTTGTAAAGTAATTAAAGAATGAATAATTAATTCAAATGGTTTGTAATTAATTAATGATTAAGCAGGTTAGGTAATTAATTCATGAGTAATTAATTTAACTTGTGTTAATTAAATTATTATAGTATGGATTAATAAGTCTTGCTTATGGATGATTGATTGTATAGAATGTCTGGATTGATTGATATTTATAGTATGATAATATGTGATATCCTATTATGTGATATAATGTGGATATAGATGTGATAAATGTGTGTTGTTTATCTATGATGAATGCTGTGTGTATACAAAGTTCTTAATGTAATTAAATTGTTTAAACTTAAAAAACTTGGACTTTAAGAAACGTTTGGATTTCGATGATATTGGATCGGATATCAGATTTGATTATCCGAAAACCACATCGATCTAAGTTAAACGATAGGTCGTAAAATCTCAAGTGAAGATCAAGATGAAGTTTCAGAGTGCAAGGGCTATTGTCGTTAACTCTGAGGGTGATTCCAAAATGAGTGTAGCGAGATAGTGCCTTCGGTTTCGTTCGAACCCGGAACGAACTTGTACGGATGAATGCTATCAGACCATCGCCAATGAAGGACAATGAGCATTCCAAGTTATGTGGTCTTAAAAGGTAATCGTAGTCTCAAGCCTCATCAACCGGGAATGGCTAAAACAGGGGAGGTGAACGCAAGCCTAAGTGGGTAGCACCCAAGTAGGATTATATTTTCCTCTGTCTAGAGGCCCCTTTATTCGGCTGTGTGGGCGGTTGTTGGTCACAACCGCGGGGTTGTCTTATTCGGACTATCTAGTAAGGGGTAGCTCCGGCTTTGTGATGTAGGGGATCAGGGTGGATCCTCGGTACAGTGATCTAGACCACGTACTGTGACGGGCGGTACCCCCACCATTGTATGGAATCCAATCTCCAATAAGTGCATGTACTGTTTTGATTGTGCCCAACTATGTTGGAACGTGAGATGTAAGCATTCCAGCTATTTCTATATTTTATATTAAAAACCCTAGACACTAGTATAATATAACCAGATTTCCTATCAAATGTTTTGGTTATCGTAAGGGAAAAACTTGTCCGTGTTTATTTGCGGAGAGTCTTACGAGATACAATTTATTTCAAAGGGTTTTTCAAGTTAAACAACTTAACTGTTTGCTCACACCAAACCCATGTCTGACCCGGAGTTTATTTCTGTTTTCTTAAACTCTTAGGGTACTCAAATTTTTATGAGTAGCCAAGTGATCAGGTTTGGCTTGATGAATTTTGGGAAGCTTGGAGCAGAAGTCTTGGCGTATCTATATATCTACTTCCGCTGTGTTGGTGTCTTATGTCATTTGAAATGTAATCGATAGACAGGTCTTCATGACTGTCTACTGTGATGATGTTGTAACTGTATAACTCTGATGTGTAATGACTATGTAATAGTTATGTGATATATTATATTTTTCTATTTCCGCTGTGAGATTCTGATATTGTTGTTCTTTCTTTCTATCTTTTCTCTTTCTACATATTTCTTTCTTATTGATGATACGTCTTTATGTGGAATGAAAGGCGGGTCGTCACAAATATATTAAATATAAATAATTTTTTTATAAAAAGGATCATCAACTAATTATTTAATGTGCAAAGTCTCTAATGTATAATAAAATGATGCATATTTTTTCAGTATACACCAAGTTGATAGTAGAGGTGGAGCCTTGGCGCAACGGTTAGGTCACCCACATGGAGATCGGACATCTAGGTTCAAGTCCGTAAACAGCCTTGTCGCAATACAAAAGAAACATTGTGTACATTATCGACCTTCGCAGATCCCGCTATCATGCGGGAGCCTCATGTACTAGGTTCCACCTTCTTACATCGAGTTAATAGTAATCTCGGTAATAATAATAAAAACTCTAACAAGTCAGCATTTCAAGCACATATAAAGCACCTAAAATGTCAAACTGCAAACTCAAAACTTCCAAAAAAAATCTAAAGTAGTAGTCATGGGGATTAGTTAAAGAAAAAGTTTCTCAAAAATGAGAAGGCAAAGAAGAATTATTACAACAATATATATATGGAGCATATTCATACATGAAGACATAATGGAAAAATAGCTAACATTGGCTAGTATTGTAAGCTGTTTTGGCAATGGAGTTTCTATGCTTCTTATGGTTTTGGTCACCGAAAAAAATCATTTTTCGTAGCGCATCATCTGTATCTGTCTTTCAAGATTTTACTGATGGAATTAATAAGGTAAATAACTGAAGTTATACATGTTGTTATATACATTTCAAACATTGATATAATTTGTTTTTGTTTTACAGAAATCTCTGGTTATGGTTTATTTGGTAATCGCAAAGTTGTTGCTTGGTTTCTTAGGTACTTCAACCAACTGTTTTGTTGCAAACATCAGTGTTATTGAGAATTTTTCATACCACCAACAAAATTGAAATCTATAAAGTTTAAACTATTAGTGATGATGATGAATGCAGTTGGATTTTTTGGTTGTGAACTGGCGAGAGATAGGCGTCCAAGATGAGATGACCTTACTCAAAATCCATTTTAAGATAATATATTGAATATTTTGATCTGAAAGACGTGTCTACTTCAGAAGTAATCACAAGTGTGTTGAGCGACACACTGGTTTTGACATTCAGATTACATTCCAAAACATAATAATATTTCAACAAATACAAAACTTATTTGCAAAAATAGATTATACCTTTTCCTATATGGGAAAATATAAAACTAGTGTTGTTTCAGATAATGCCATTACGAATTTATCTATCAAATAGTAGTAAAGAAGAAGAATTTATAGCATTCTTATTGATCATTGGAGTTTTCTCCTCACTCCTTAATTCTCTCTTGATATTTTTATTTTCAAATATTTTAGTTTACCAATTTACACGATTACCCATTTGCACTTATTTTACTAACTCTCTACCATTTTACATTTTGAACGTACATCTACACATTTATATACTTATTTACAAATAATTTATTGGTTACCTCCTAAATTCTGTATTTATGTCCATATATTTAGGCTAATAAAAAAATAAAAAATTTAAACAATTTGAATAAATTCATTGAACTAAAATTTATTAAAATTCCTAAAAAAAATACTAAAGAACAACAATTTCAATAGTGAAAATAAGAAACACGTCCCTAAAATCAAACTTAACACACAAAACATCCTTCAAAAAAGATATAAATAACATCCATATTTTCAAATACTGCAATTTTCTTCCCTAAAATACCCCTCTGCTCCATGGTTGAACGTTGGTTCTTCATATGTGAGTGTTATTCTCACGTACATAATTAAAATTTACACCCCATTAATTATCAATCTTTAAAACACAATAACTTTTTGTAGAAATGATGGATTAACAAACTGTTTTCACCATTAAATCACAAATTTTATTATGTTTCTAACGAGTAGCATTGTGCATATATAAAAAGAATGACATGCCAAGTTAGATGATATGATTGCAGAGCATTCAGCAATTATATGCAATAATTATAGAAAAGTCTGCAATTATATGATATATTTGCACTTTTCTACGATTACTTGAAATAATCGCAGACTTTTCTACAATTATTCGATATAATTGCATAAAATATGCAATTATATGGAATAATTGTAGAAAAGTCTGCAATTATTTCATTTAATTCCATAAAAATCTACAATTATATGGAATAATTGCTGACAAGTGAAGAAAAACTAATGATTATTTCACATAATTGCAGAAAATGGCAAGTATACGGAATAATTGTAGAAACGTCGGCTATTATATGGAATAATAGCAAGAAGTCTGCAATTATTCCATATAATTGCATAAAAGTCTGCAATTATTCCATATAATTTGCTTAAAAGTTTGCAATTATATGGAATTATTGCTGATATTTGAAGAAAATTGATGTTTTTCAAAAATTACAGAATTCTCTACAAATATATGGAATAATTGCATTCTTACTGCAAATATAATTTTTCGGTATCAACAATGGATCTCATTTTAAAGAATGTAAAATTTATGATTTTTTTGTGAAAATGTCATGCTGATACGATGTTTCTACAGAAAGTTATGCGCATTTGAAATGCTAAAAATGTAAATGGTATTTGGTTCTTTTGGCGTAGGCGAATTTTAAAATAGGGACAAGAAACGCAAGTTTATTTTGGAGAGGATGTTTTCTCTATTTCGAAACTTAACAAGGATGTGAGCAAAACTATCCCATTTCAATATATATACAACGATTGTTCAACCAAAACGATAAAACTAATTTTTCATTCAAGTATAATATATAAATTATGTAAAATAATAATAACAAATTTAATTTGTAATTCATTTTTCTCAATAAATTCATCATATATTACATCGTAAATTCCACTTTTAACTTCAAATGTCAACATTTAAACTTATCACGGTTATACAAAACTCACCTTCTTTTTCTCCTAATATTTCACATTTCAACCTATATATTAATTTGTAATGCTCAATTATTTAAAAAAAAATTCAATTGTACATACTTATGATAGTAAACTTACCTTTTCGATGAAGTAAAGATACCTAAGTCACATAAGATGAAGTATATACAAAAACAATAATAACTAATTCATTTTATAAATCACTTGCCTAAATAATTATATCATGTAGTAAATTACAATATTATGTTTTTTAGATCAAATAACATCATCTTAAAATTTATAACCATTTTGAAAATCACCTGCCTCCCTTCTAAAATATGACATTCAATTCTATAAATTAGAGTCACTCGTGTAACTATAAACTATTTAAACAAATTCAGTAATCTATTATTTATTGATTTATCTAATATATTGTAAAATATGAAATTTCCATATTTATAACATATTCATACTAAATAAAATGGTATTAAAAGTTCATTCGGATATGTGAATACATCAGTCACATAACATTAATTATATACATAAATAATAATTACGAATTTAATTTATAATTGATTTTCATTAATAAATTTACCATGCATTGCAATGTAAAATTCTTTTTTTAACGTCAAGTGCCTATACATTGAAATTTCTACAGTTATTTCTAGAACGCTTCTCAATATCACCTAATATTGTACATTTGAATAAATATATTTTAATTGACTATGCAATCTTGAATTTAGCCTCGAATAAATTCAATTGCCTAATATTCGTTGATTCATCTACTAAATCGTAAAATACGAAGTTTTCAATATGTACACCATATCCATATCAACAAAAACGGTAAAATTGTTTTTCATTTAAATATAAATATATGCAAATCTCATAACATAGATAATATACATAAATAATATTAATAAATTTAATTTATTATTCATTTATCTCAATAAATTTTTCATACTTTACATTGTAAAATTCTGTTTTAGTTTCAAATACCTATATTTTAACATTTCTACAATTATATAAAGGTGGAACCCAACGTACAAGGCTCCCGCACGATAGCGAGCTTTAAGGAGGTCGATAATGTGCGCACATTTTCCCTCACATTACGAAGAGACTATTTTCGGACTAAAACCTTGATATCCATATCACCATGTGGGTTACCTAACCGTTGCGCTAAGGCTCCACCTTGAAAGTAGATAGTTAATTTATGCTTATAAAATCTATGTATTTAAATTACTTATAAAATCTATGTAAATGTAACATTCTATATCTAGAGGCCAATATCTAAGTGCTACAGATGCCGCAATCATTTATAATATTAATTACGGTGACAAAATACGGCAATGCTAATAGTATCGATAATATCAGAAGCATTTGAATACGAGCAAAATCACAGATTTTCAAAAACGATATTTAGCTGATTACATTTCAAAAGGATATCATATCTAAGTTACATAATCCCTTAACTGTTTCTCATGTACTGATCAAATATAATTTACAATAATACACCACGAGCGACATATGACGATGCCCCCTTGGATGATCAGAGAAATATAGTCATAACTGACCTAATATACACAGAAAACAAGAAAAACTGAAACTCGTATTTAGCTATCCGACAACTACCTGCTCGTTTCTGAAAGTTTTATTAGCCAAAAGAATAAAATCTGAAAACCTCAACCCTCAGCCTACTTAAATCAATTTGAGCACCCGAAAGTTTAAGCGGAAACAAAAACTTCAAGTCAGACATAAAGCCTCTGTTAATTTATGTTAAGTCAGACCATGCCGCTTAGCAGAACGGGTTTTCCCTCACTAACATTTCTTTAAAACATATCTTTTGCAAAAAAAATCTTGTAACCAAAACTGGCGAAATATCCGTAAAGCATTATTATGCAAACATACATAAATATATCAGGTAATAAAATGAATCTGTTCATGCACAAAAGTTTTGTTTAGCTAACTTTTAACCTTTGGATGACCCGAGCTTACCAGAAAATATCAAAATTTATATAACATATGTTAGACACACCTCTTCTTCTGGACGATCTACCCTTAACTATTTATTAAATACTTCTCTTTTGGACGGTCTGTCCTTAACTTTTCGTCTTCAAGGGTCTCCTGATCCTAATGGTTTTGCGGGCTTACAATAACCTATCTGTACACAAAAATATATTCCTTTCTACATGTATCCATAGTTGTAGTTTTACATGTGACAAAATCCTACACACTGGAATTTTGAACTAAATTAGCTGGGGCTAATAGCTAATGTATAAGACACAATCCTATATCAGTCCATCTGGTATCTAATATCTGAGTCGTTTTACTTAGGGATATCTTCCCAAAATTTCCTTGAAAACCTTTTCAAAATGATTTAAGATCTTTAAATCAAACTCAAACAAGGAAAATATATAATCTCTTATGCTTTACTCAAAACCATCTTGCCATGTTATATATATAATTTACTCAAATCTTAGTTGACAAACACTTAACTTTTGAAAGTCACCCTTCCAAAACCATTGAAAGTACCTCTTTCAAAACCGTTGAAAGTATCCCTTTTGAAACATTGAAAGTACCCTTCTTCTATCTAGGCCGAAAGGCCAAAACCTTCCTTTTGAAGCCATTCTCAAAACCCTATCGAAACCTTTGAAAATCTTCCTTTTGAAAGCTTTAAAAACCTTAGACATCTTTCTTCTAAAAACATTTAAACATTGCCTTTCGAAACCATTGGAAAACCTTTCCTTTCGAAACCATCAGAAAACAACACATTTCGACTCTTTCGAAACCTCTAGGAAACCACCCTTCGAAACCACTTTTAAAACATTTCAAAAGCATTAGATTTAAACCTTTCAAAAGCATTTGGGTTCAATTTAAAACACGTGAAAACCTTTCAAAGTTAACTCCTTCGAAACCCTTTGAAAACGTCCCGGTCGAAACCATTGGATTATGCCTTCAAGCAGAACAAAAGAACATAAACCCATTAAAATCGAAAGCACTTTCTTTTGAAATCATTCAAATCATCTCTTTCGAAACCAAACCGGGTTATTCTTCAATTTGGCCATAAAAATCTTTAAGTCGAAAGCCACTCTTTCAAAAGCATTTCCTAAGTAAAAAAAGTGATGATGTCAAAATCATCCCTTCAAAAGCATTGGAGAAATGGGCAGATTTTCTAAAATAAAAAAACCCTTTCGAAACCTGCTAGATCGAAAGGCGGCAACTGGGTGTTTAGACTTAGTCGAAAGCATTCATTTAAAACAAAGATGCAACTCAATTGAAGTTATTTCCTTTTAAACCATTTGACCCAATCGAAACCCAACCAAATCGAAAGCTTCTTAGTCGAAAGCAAGCAAATGTATTTTCATTTGAAACCAAAATAAAGCTTCAGCCCTTTCGGAGCCCCATGGTTTCGACCCTATACCTTTTGTCCACATCCAATTCATTACGTACCAGTTGCCTGATACCATATGCATTAGTTTCGACTGTATTGGAGGCGATAGTATGGAGGCGGAACCTGGTGCCGAAGGAGAGAAACAGTGAAAACCTTATTTATTTATACTTTAAACTATCTTTTTGTACCTAACCTGCCTTGTTTGTCTAAATCTGATTGGTTGACATGTTACTTTTTCATAAGTGTTGCCATTTTCCAGAATTAACAAATTTAAATTATTTGCAAAAACCCCTTCTCCATTTTTAAAATATATAAAACATTTAAGTCTCATACCTTAAATAATTTTATATACCTATCGAAACTCTTAGGAAAAGTCTGGAAAAATTCCAGAAAATCTCTTTTAATATGTTCTCAAACATATGAAAATTTCAGACCCAAATCATTTATTATTTAACCCATAATATCATTTTCATTACTAGAAAATTCATATAAAATCCACATTAATTCCAAAAATTATTAAAATTAAAAATCATCTCCAAAATATTATTTCTGATCTTCATAACAAATTTTCAAGGAATAAAGATGTCATTTAATAAGGTTTTTACCTTAAAACATATCATAAAATCAATACGAATATGTATAAATCATCAACAGCTATATATATACATTTTATCCTTCAAAAACATAGCAATACATTGCAAAACAATTGGAAATCATCTTAAAACTGAAAATAATTCAAAATAGAGATGTAAACATTATTCACCTTAGCCTTTGTGATTAAATAGATTGAAATATGAATAGATTTGATTTGATGAAGCTCTTTCCTAGTCTATCTTCCTCCTTTTCCCCTTTCCGTATAAATTACATTCGGTCTTGGTTTATAAAATTTGAAAATGAAATAAACGTGAATAACCTACATGACTAAGAGATAAAGATATAGGAATGGCCTCTTTCCCATTTTACCCCTCCTCTTATTCATTTTAAAACTCATCTTTAATTCGTTGTTAAATAACACGGTTACCCCTTTAATAAAATCAAATCTCAATCCTCTAATCAACACATTATTTTATTTTATTTATCTAATTAAATATCGTAAATAATGTTATCAAAAATCTATGGTGTTACGGTAAAATCTAATTATATATACACCCTTAATTCATTCCTACTATGTTATATATAAATCTATGCATTTAAGCTACTTATAAAATCTCAAATTTAAACTACTTAAATAATCTCAGTAAATACATGCTTCTAATAAATCCTAAAAATATTTGTCAATTTTAGTGATGTATGTATGTATCTGTGAGTGTATATATGTTCATTAAAAAAAAGGGCAAAATTAATTTTTCATTTTAACAAAAAAGATATACAGATCGGATACATTAAATTATGTACATAAACAATAATGATAAAGTTAATTTGTCAAACAATTATAACCATTTATCTCAAAATTTTATCATACACCGGATTACAAAATTCTTTTTTAACATCAAATAATTTTGCATTAAAATGTCTACAAAATCCTTCTCAATTCTTTCATACTATTTACATTTATGTTTAGATATTCAAACTAATTCGTAATTTTAAATTGAACATATTTAAAATATTCAGTTAAATAGTATTTGTTAATTCATTTAATAAAGCATATCAACAAAAACGATAAAATTGTTTTTTTATTCAGTTATAAAGATACATAAGTTACATAATATAAATTATAGTACATAATTAATAATATTTTGAATTTATAATTTATTTATTTCACTGAATTTATCGCACATTGCATAACAAAATTCTAATTTTAACACAAAAGGTATAAATACTATATTATACAATATTATCATGTGCAACGCACGGGTTACGCGCTAGTTAAATAATAATGAAGCAGAAGAATTTCATGCTTTGTTATTACTTCTAAGGATTTTTCTCCACTCTCCGTAATTCTCTTTAAATATTTGATTTTCAAATCTTGTTATTTATCATTATTACAATTATTACAATGCTTCTATTGATTCACTCTTCAGTTACTTTTCATTAAATACCAACATTTAATAAGTTTGTATAATATTTATAGATTTCTCTCAGGTTTTCTTCTATTATTTTACATTTAAGTCCTTATGTTAAAACTAACTAAGTGATCTTGAATTTAGACTTTGTTAATAAATACAGCTAACAAACATCCATTAGTTGATATAATAAATTCTTTAAAAAAATTGACAATTCAATGTGTGTATCATATTCATAATATTGGAAAAAATGGTAAAACTAATTTTTCATTCTATATCCGTATAGCTTAAAGTTTCCATAATTATATAAAGTTAAAATGTTTTACTAACTTTCTCCCTTGTTATTTTACATTCAAATGCCAAAAGTTAATAGTTTTTATAATTATTTACGGATTTCTCGTAATTTTTTTTATATTGTTTTACATTCAAGTCCATGAATTTGAATTTATTGAGTGATCCTAAATTAAACCTTTTAAAAAATAAAAAAAATGACAATTCATATCACATTCCTATTGAAAAAATGGTAAAAATATTTTTTCATTGAAGTTCGTGTGATTTAAATTTTTGCAAATACATATAAATTTATCTTAATTCTCTTATATTATTCTAATCTCAAGTTCATAAAATTAGTATTTTAATACAGAGAGTTGGTATTTCATTACAAACATATATATATATATATGTATGTATGTATATATACACAATTCTTCCTTTCTAAAATTGGTATATCATTACAAATATAACATTTTTGCTTTTCTAAATTTGTATGCTAGGTGAATTCTTTGTCATCAATAAAATTTATTTTCATGAAGAATGACATTAAAATTAATCATAGGTAGCGAATGTTTATATTTTATAATGCTGAAAAATAATTAGTGATTCCAATTAGAATCTTTTTGTAAAAAAATTACATTTTAACTATTTATAGTTGTAATTTACGTTAAATGAACGTCAAAAATCATACCATACTTTGATTCGAAATATATTTCTTTTGTGTTTTATTATCTTTTAGAGGTAAATGTTAATTATTTCTTGGAACATTTTATTAGAAATTGAAATTATTGATGTATGAAACAATGGACTAAAAGTCATTTTTTGCATAATTAAAATGGAAATGTGATCTGTAATGTTTCAGGTCTTATTTTCAATTAATATTTCTTTTAATAGTTAAATAAATATATTTTTATCACTTTGTTAGTATCATATACTTATTTTTGAATATGCTTAACAGTTCCATTTTCAGGGATTTTCGCCCATTCAATAGCATTACACTTTTATTTTTAGGTATTTTCGAGTAATATTTGAAATTCAATCTATACGTTATTTATTTTTTAGTCAATTGTATTAAAAGCTTAAAGTTAATTTCAAAATCTATGTACATGAATATTTCCTATATAATTTATTCAAAACATTAATTTCAAAGTTAATTAAGAATACTAATTTTCATTTGTTTGCATAAAAAATATTGAATCCTAAAAAATAATAAATTAATATACAACTCATTTTTATCAAAAAAAATGATAACTTAATTTATAAATAAATCTCATAACAAAAATTATACACTCAGAAGTATAGTAAGTTTGATTTATAACTCATTTATCCTAACAAATTCATCATATATTGCATATTAAATTTTATTCTTCTAAAATATCTACGATATTATTTTTTTACAGCATTCCGTGTACAACGCACGGGTTACTCACTTGTATTTATTTTAGTAAAAAGAAAATAGTATATTCTTGTGTTATTTTGTATAGCACCAGCACATTTTTATATGAATAAATTTGTTTTACAAGCACTATATGGAAATGGTGCTGGTATTTTTGTACTTAGACAGAAAGTGATATGTTTGTTATAAATAGCTATAAAACAAGCTTCGATGCGTAATTAGTTCTTAAAAACGACTTAAATGGACAAAATTACTACTAAAATTTAAAAATAGATAGAACGAAGAGTGTGTGTAATTATTAAACAAACCTCTCGGCCTCCTAAAGCCATCTGCACTTGCCATACATATCGACTAGTGCACTTCCAATAAACACAATTCCAATCCACACACGCACGAACCGCCACCTTATGCACTTCACGTCCAGGCTCCAAACCTGTCAGCCCTGCACAGACTGTCAAAATGTTGAAACCATGAAGTCAGTTGGCACCAAGCCTTCTTCCCCCGGGCCTTCAATTACATCTTAAATGCCTCCTCCTCTGTCCCATTTTGTGCATATAATCACAACCATCAAACAGCAAGAAACTTTGTTCCTTATCCCCATTTCAACGAACAGTATCTCTGCTTCTTTCACAAAATTACACTTTCCATATAAATCATTCAGTCCACTCCAACCGAAACGTTTCCACAAAAACCAGACTGAATCCACGTTCCATGCACCTGAAATCCAAATTTCGAATCCATTGGGTCCGCAAAAGTATCCAAAACTGCACAGTACGAAACTTTAGGTATTAAGTTTCCTTCCCTGACTAACCCTAGAAATGCATCCATAGCGGATAAACTGCCGGCTTCTAAGCCTAAGGTCTACAGGAGGACCCCTAATCTCACGTCTCTACTTCCTCCACGAAGGGCACCGCCAATGGCTGTCCAGCAGATGCGCGACTAGAGACGGAAAGGGACTAAAGACGAGGAAGCCGGTAGACTAGTGACGCGCGACTGAGCTGGCCAAGATGAGCGACTGACAGTTGTAGACGATCAATTTATTGCAGGGATGAGCGTCTGCGATCTAGGGTTGTAGGGAGAAATAAAGTATCAAGTGGTGGAAGCTTTAGGGGGCGAATGAAAATGTTAGACCTAAATGAGACGGGCTAAATCAGTGAAAAATCAAATCCGAAGAACGAAGAACGAAAAATTAGAGAAATTTTAGGTGGGAAAATATGTTTCTATTTTACTGCACATCTGTACACCGTGATGAACTATTGATTACTGTAAAAATTACAACCAGTGAAAAATTATCTTAAAACCTACCGCTAACGAAAAATTCTTGAACAACAGTATAAAATGAAAGTTATTTACCGTTATTTAATCTTTTTTTACTGATTTATTCAAATTTTATGAACAATTTAATTTTTTAAATGGTTAAAAAAAAGTTAAATCAAAGAAATTTGTGAAAAATTAATTTCAATTTTTTACCGATTATTAAAATTTTACGAAGTTCTATTTTTGTATTTTGTTGAGCTTCTTAATTCTTTTAGCGATTGATTTTGATAAACATTTATGTGCTCAAATTTTTATTTGCTACTAATGAACTTTCCTTCAAAGTATGCATGATCAATTACAACTTATGAGTACAACAACTATAAATAGATTTTGTTATAAATTAATATTTACAAGGGTCAAGACTACATGTTGCTAAAAACCTTTATTGCATCTCGGTGTTAAAACCGACTTTAATACAATTTTGAAAATGTCTGATGTTACGTTTATTATAACCGTCACTTTACTAACATTGTAAATGAAAAGTTATAATAGAATAATTTTGTTGCAGCGATTGATAGATAACTAGTATTCTTTTTATTATCCCCAAAACATTAGTTGATGTTTCTTTCTTTCAACATATCCCGATTTCCCTAAAGTTAATAGCTTAGTGCTTGACATATACCTTGTGTACATGACACATTCATCAGTCTCAACTTATTTTCCACGCACATATGTTTTTATAGTGCATTTGGAGCCTCTTATGATTTTACCTTTGATATACCCTGGAAAGAATGAAGCGGCATGAATTTTTTCCATAACTGAATATTTTTGGAATAAATGGCAAGTTAGTATAGAAAGTACATGAATTATTGATATGAATATATGTAATTAGTACATATATCGTATACCATTGAAAGTTATGTTGTATATTAGGCCATCAAATTCAAATATTTCAGCCTGCTTGAAATTACTAGGAATTTACAGTGCTTGATATATTATGTAAATATTTTTTTTTTTTGAATACCGTTGGGCACATGCTTAAATGAAATTTATAGATGGCATGATATAAATGTATGAGGTTTGTATTTCTTAGTCAATTTGATCTACCTAAAGTAAGTTTTCTACAAGTATTCTCCCTTTTTCATTTTGTAGGTATATGCTTAAATGAAAACTGTTAATGGTTACGTGTGAATTGTGTATTTATTTTTTATTGAATTATTTTTTTCACTTTTTATTTCCATGCAAACCTATGTTTTACACTATGCTTTTGACCGTAACTTTTTTTTACAGCAAGAAATTGTATGCAACTATAGCAATATGATCTGATAATGAAAATATGTTGAAAACATGGAGTTGTATGAGATAAGTGACATTAGTTGTAAACAGACGTGGTTTTTCGTTTATGGTTAACTGCATTTTTTTCCCCTCGATTTAATAATACGTACAAGCTTTAAAACGTTTCTTTGATGTATGAGTACAATATCCATAGCTTCTAAAAACATTGTTAACACGTGACCTGGTACTAATGGATTCGCATACCGAAATGGCATGAAAATGTTACTAAAATTGATATTTGCTACCAGAAAAAATAGTTAGTTCGAAAACTGGGTTGACTACTAATCTGGTTAGTCCACGAGAACCTGACACTGTTGATTAAAGCAGAAAAGAAGGTTCTCTGCCAAAACTAACAGTGCATGGGATACAATCAGAACTAAGAACAATGCTGGTTATTACACATGAAATATTTTGGAAGTAGCTGCTTCAGTCCACATCAGAATTTCGTGGTTCATCACTCTTGGAAGTAGTTGCTTCAGACCATATTGAAATTCATGGGTCATCACTGTGAGCTTCACTGATGCCATCCATAACTTCTACATGTAACGGGCAATAAGAAAGTCATTAGCGTCGCAGCCACCACGCTATAGCTTGAAGAGAAAACAAGATGAAGAAAACGTGTGATTGTGAATGGTCCCACATTGTACAATATTTAAAACCATATTTATTTACATACAATGTTTGCTTAAAGTAGTCATTCACCCTAGTTATTCATGTAGAAGATATAGATGGTTCTACATCCAATAACTGGAGGTTGTATTTTTGGCAGCATAACATATCTAATCAGATGACTACCAATCAGGACAATAAATCATCGAGTACTCCAACACTAGCATATCAAATAGAACAGGCAAATTAGTAGAGTTATTAGAAGGGGAAATTAATTTAAAGGACAAAGATTTGTATATTTTTTGCCTTAAGGACACGACCTCAATATTTTTACCACAAGGACAAACATTCTTCTAAAAATTATTCATAATAATAAACATTTTCCAAAATTATTCATAAGGACAACAAAACTGCTACCATGCTAAAAATTGCTACCGAGCTAAATACAAACTGATACTTAAAAACTGCCATCGATAACTAAAGCCTGATACCTGCAGAAAATTGTTCTTTAGGATAAAATATTGAGGGTCTGTCCTTGAGGCTAAAAAGCTGTGAAATTTTGTCCTCGACGATAATTTTCTGGTTATTAGAATAACTAAATTCGATCATAGATGTATAAGAGTATAAATTTGAACGTCGAGATGAAATGTATCTTTTATTAGGGGAAATAAATTAATGAGATTAGACAAGAAGGAATTATTCTCTCACTACTAGAACTACAGTATATAGCCACCAACGGGAATTTCCAACGGCTCGTTATTTTTTAACATACCGTTGGTAACCGTTCGAAAAATTGCCGTTTGCGGCTGTTGGATGCCGTTGGAAATATTCGTGTAAACCTGCAGCGAGGCCGAGACCTAAATCATTATCTTCTTCCTCCCCTAAAACACCAAAATCCTCCTCCACTCGTCCTCTTTTCTTCCTCCCAGCTTCCCCACGCAACCGGCAGCCACTCCGACGCCATCAATCAACACCAGCGGCCTCTCTCCATCCAAGTACATCTCCAAAATCAGGTTTTGCCTAAAACCCTAATATTTTAAGTTTTTCTAGTTTTGTGTTAATTTGTTGTTATTGTTGTATCTAATGGCCTATTGATTGTTTATTATACCAAACTAAGTGCTAATTATAATTATTACCATCCAAATGTCCAAATTGTTTGTGTATATATATTATGCACATATATACATATGTTGATAATTTAGTGTAAATGCGCATTTGAGTTAGCGTTAGATTAGTTAGGATTGATTTAAATTATTTTGTGTATGTTTTGTAAAATATTAGGCAAACATGAATTAGTCGAATATTTTACGAACATGAATTAGTCGGAAGGTTTGATTAAGCTCTCGGCTTATATGGAACACGGCCCGCGGTTACTTGCTGCTAGACCGCGGTCCGGTCGGGTTTTAAAAACTATGATTGTGTGCAATCAATCATAATATCTTTTTAAATATTGACATTATGCATATTTTTCCCATAGATTATTATTCTTTTGCGAAGCAAAAACTACTACAATGTACCCTCTTTCATTTTTTACATGGTCTTAATGGAGCAAATTAATTTTGCTGGTTTATTTATGTAAACCTGAAGCAAAATATTGTCCAAACTCATTCTCCAAAAAAAAAAAAAAGAAAGGAAGAAAGGAGGATATCACAAATTATTCTGATCATCAAGGTTATAGTTTGAAGTGGTTTAATGCTGAACCATGACCAAGCCCCGTTGTTCCGAAATACTTCATGTAATCAATAACAAGAATATCTTTTGCATATTAGATGATTTTCGTCCGATAATACTTCTTTAATTGGTCCGTATCGCTTTGTCCCATCCAACCTCGGACTGTAAAAGGTTGCTAACCTCGGACTGTAAAATTGAAAATGAATATTAGAAATCGATTTGGAAATCGTATATTCATAAATATCTTGGAAAGGTAAATTCACTATGGAATTTGTAAAAGAAAGGGAAATTTGTTTAAAAATAAACATTGATTTATTTTGAAGTGTGGAAATAAATTTACGGATTTGGAACGTAAGTTTAAAATAAATCGGTAAGGATTTATTTGATTGATTTAAATGAACCATTTTAAATTGAAAATGGATAAATATTTGGAAGTGTTTCCCATTTAAGGAAATTGATTTGAAATTCGTTTCCAAAGATTGAAAGGTGGAAAATGATTTGAAATTTGTTTTCAAATGGTTGAAGTGTGGGAATTATATCTTGTAGAGGTATTTTTCTGAAAATAAATAATTTAGGAAATTATTTGAAATCGGGTGATGTTATGAATATATATTGATAGTTAAATAACCGACTATCAATATTGACCCTTAAATGGCCATTTGTTGTCAATTGGTTGAAATTGAATGCTACACTTATTTTTAAATTATTGCGCTCGTTGTTCGGACTACCCATTCCGAATAGTGATACGACGTAATGGATAGCATTGAAGACCGGTGTTGAAGACTGGGTATTTGTGAAAATGATAGGATGACCTATCGATTGTCTCTGCACCGTCAGCTACGGTATGGAGATTTCCTTTGTGATGGGAAATTCGATCGAGATTGTGAATACCCGGATTTGCAATGGCTTCTTTTGAAGTGCCTTCGGTTCTGTTCGAGCCCGGAACAGACTTGTATGGTTACGTGTCTGACATTACATTTTGAGATATAAAGCAGATTTCTTTCAAATACATCTCTGTTGGTGGCGGAGAATTTATTCTCTTAGCTTAACACTCTTCTCTGAGACTTACGAGCTCAGAGGTTTTGTAGTTGAAGGTTATCAGCGATATATTCCCAATTTGGTAATGAAAATGTTACTAAAATTGATATTTGCTACCAGAAAAAATAGTTAGTTCGAAAACTGGGTTGACTACTAATCTGGTTAGTCCACGAGAACCTGACACTGTTGATTAAAGCAGAAAAGAAGGTTCTCTGCCAAAACTAACAGTGCATGGGATACAATCAGAACTAAGAACAATGCTGGTTATTACACATGAAATATTTTGGAAGTAGCTGCTTCAGTCCACATCAGAATTTCGTGGTTCATCACTCTTGGAAGTAGTTGCTTCAGACCATATTGAAATTCATGGGTCATCACTGTGAGCTTCACTGATGCCATCCATAACTTCTACATGTAACGGGCAATAAGAAAGTCATTAGCGTCGCAGCCACCACGCTATAGCTTGAAGAGAAAACAAGATGAAGAAAACGTGTGATTGTGAATGGTCCCACATTGTACAATATTTAAAACCATATTTATTTACATACAATGTTTGCTTAAAGTAGTCATTCACCCTAGTTATTCATGTAGAAGATATAGATGGTTCTACATCCAATAACTGGAGGTTGTATTTTTGGCAGCATAACATATCTAATCAGATGACTACCAATCAGGACAATAAATCATCGAGTACTCCAACACTAGCATATCAAATAGAACAGGCAAATTAGTAGAGTTATTAGAAGGGGAAATTAATTTAAAGGACAAAGATTTGTATATTTTTTGCCTTAAGGACACGACCTCAATATTTTTACCACAAGGACAAACATTCTTCTAAAAATTATTCATAATGATAAACATTTTTCAAAATTATTCATAAGGACAACAAAACTGCTACCATGCTAAAAATTGCTACCGAGCTAAATACAAACTGATACTTAAAAACTGCCATCGATAACTAAAGCCTGATACCTGCACAAAATTGTTCTTTAGGATAAAATATTGAGGGTCTGTCCTTGAGGCTAAAAAGCTGTGAAATTTTGTCCTCGACGATAATTTTCTGGTTATTAGAATAACTAAATTCGATCATAGATGTATAAGAGTATAAATTTGAACGTCGAGATGAAATGTATCTTTTATTAGGGGAAATAAATTAATGAGATTAGACAAGAAGGAATTATTCTCTCACTACTAGAACTACAGTATATAGCCACCAACGGGAATTTCCAACGGCTCGTTATTTTTTAACATACTGTTGGTAACCGTTCGAAAAATTGCCGTTTGCGGCTGTTGGATGCCGTTGGAAATATTCGTGTAAACCTGCAGCGAGGCCGAGACCTAAATCATTATCTTATTCCTCCCATAAAACACCAAAATCCTCCTCCACTCGTCCTCTTTTCTTCCTTCCAGCTTCCCCACGCAACCGGCAGCCACTCCGACGCCATCAATCAACACCAGCGGCCTCTCTCCATCCAAGTACATCTCCAAAATCAGGTTTTGCCTAAAACCCTAATATTTTAAGTTTTTCTAGTTTTGTGTTAATTTGTTGTTATTATTGTATCTAATGGTCTATTGATTGTTTATTATACCAAACTAAGTGCTAATTATAATTATTACCATCCAAATGTCCAAATTGTTTGTGTATATATATTATGCACATATATACATATGTTGATAATTTAGTGTAAATGCGCATTTGAGTTAGCGTTAGATTAGTTAGGATTGATTTAAATTATTTTGTGTATGTTTTGTAAAATATTAGGCAAACATGAATTAGTCGAATATTTTACGAACATGAATTAGTCGGAAGGTTTGATTAAGCTCTCGGCTTATATGGAACACGGCCCGCGGTTACTTGCTGTTAGACCGCGGTCCGGTCGGGTTTTAAAAACTATGATTGTATGCAATCAATCATAATATCTTTTTAAATATTGACATTATGCATATTTTTCCCATAGATTATTATTCTTTTGCGAAGCAAAAACTACTACAATGTACCCTCTTTCATTTTTTACATGGTCTTAATGGAGCAAATTAATTTTGCTGGTTTATTTATGTAAATCTGAAGCAAAATATTGTCCAAACTCATTCTCCAAAAAAAAAAAAAAGAAAAAAGAAAGGAGGATATCACAAATTATTCTGATCATCAAGGTTATAGTTTGAAGTGGTTTAATGCTTGAACCACGACCAAGCCCCGTTGTTCCGAAATACTTCATGTAATCAATAACAAGAATATCTTTTGTATATTAGATGATTTTCGTCCGATGATACTTCTTTAATTGGTCCATATCGCTTTGTCCCATCCAACCTCGGACTGTAAAAGGTTGCTACTGATAATCTTGGCCCTTCGCGGCTGACCAACACCCTATGCTCTACACTTTTAAACCTATCATTGCTTATAAGCTACACATTCACAAGTCAGATACGGTTAGCAGAGGTTATTTTTTTCACTGCTCCATTTGAAGCATAGGATCTGAACTACAGATATTCATTCATATGTCCCCACTATGACCGGTTTAGCAAATAAATTATGTATAAAGGACAAATAACATGAACACTCAGTTGTATCAGGTGTTTGAAGCAGCAAAAAAAATCCAATAAGAAGGTGGGCAGATAGAGAAAAATACCTGTAGAAGATCTCCAATATTGCATAACAAAGCTCCATGAACTGGGGTTACTGGAATCCACTGGTTTTGATGAAGTACTTGAAGTCCCCCAATTTCATCTTGCGCAAGTATAGTTAACAGTGCAGGATCAGCATGTTTTGTTGTTCCCAGAGTGAGTTCTGGTTCAGGACATGGAGGGTAATAATGGCATATCAAACTTTGTGTTGCAATGGAATTTATGCTTTTTAGGTAGTTCGATCGAGTTGAGTCCTAGAGCTTCTGATAGTAGTTCACATATTGACTCTGCAACAATATTAACATGCCTTGTGTACTCCATCATCTCCTCCCTGCAACAAAAATAGAACTTTAAAGTAGAGAAAAACAAGCCTACGCCCTTCTTCGGTAGACTTTTATAAATCTCTGATAAATTTAAAATGTTTTATTTTACCTGAAAACAGAAGGTAATTCTTCAGGTTTGAGTGATCCATCGAAGATAATGGAAAGTGTGTCCCTCCAATCAGAAGCAGACGATGTAAACTAGTTTTGCGCATTTACACTACGCTTTTGACCGTAACTTTTTTTTTACAGCAAGAAATGTGCAACTATAGCAATATGATCTGGTAATGAAAATATGTTGAAAACATGGAGCTGTATGAGATAAGTGACATTAGTTGTAGGCAGATGTGGTTTTTCGTTTATGGTTAACTGCATTTTTTTTCCCTCGATTTAATAATACGTACAAGCTTTAGAACGTCTTCTTTGATGTATGAGTACAATATCCACAGCTTCTAAAAATATTGTTAATACGTGACCTGGTACTAATGGATTGGCAGACCGAAATGGCATGAAAATGTTACTAAAATTGATATTTGCTACCAGAAAAAATAGTTAATTGGAAAACTGGGTTGACTACTATTCTGATTAGTCCTGGAGAATCTGACACTGTTAATTAAAACAGAAAAGAAGGTTCTCTGCCAAAACTAACAGTGCATGGGATGCAGTAAGAACTAAGAAAAATGCTGGTTATTACAAACAAAATATTTTGAAAGTAGTTGATTCAGTCCACATCAGATTTCGTGGTTCATCACTCTTGGAAGTAGTTGCTTCAGACCGCATCGAACTTCATGAGTCAACACTGTGAGCTTCACTAAAGCCATCCATAACTTCTACATGCAACGGGCAATAAGGAAGTCATTAGCGTCGCAACCATTGCACCATGGCTCGAGGAGAAAACAAGATGAAGAAAATGTGTGATTGTGAGTAGTCCCACCTTGTACAATATTTAAAACCATATTTATTTACATACAATGTTTGCTCAAAGTAGTTAGTCGCCTTAGTTATTTGATGTAGATGATATGAATAGTTCTACATTTAATAACGAAGGTTATATTTTTGGCAGCGTATCTAATCAGATGACTACCAATCAGGACAATCAATCATCGAGCACTCCAACGCTAGCACACAATTACTACAGACAAACTAGTAGAATTATTAGAATAACTAAATTCGATCATAGATGTATAAGAGTATAAATTTGAATGTCCAGATGAAATGGATCTTTTATTAGGGAAAATAAATTAATGAGATTAGACAAGGAATTATTCCCTATACACGTGTTTGTCTACATATATAGAGCTAGGATCAATAGCATCCTTTATCTAGCATCATTTTGTACGCTCTTGATATCAGACACAAATTTTCATTTAAATATTTTTTTCGTTCTCTCTCCTGTTACCTGGACCAAATATCTATATATAAACTTGTGGCTGATATCAAATGGCTATATATGATGCTAAATAAATGGTGCTATTGATCTCAGCTTACACACACCCACCATCATAACCATCTTCTTCTTGTTCGTTCATTCTCTCCTTGATCTTAAAAACAAAACAAAACTCCACCAACCATGGTCGACCACCGTTACTAGAGATAAGAAGAGAAAATCAAAATTAAAAGCCTAAGCTTTCATCCCTGAGGAGGAGGAGAAAATTTAATCAAAATTTTCTAAACCAGATACGTAGTACTACTATAATTATCTCTAAATCCGTTTGGGTTTGGAAATGACATTGCATTGGTGTTTTAAATGAAGCTAAATATGTTTTGATTATAATAGACTAATTCTAATCAGTTTTGGTATAAAATTACATCATTATTGATATGTTTATGGGTAAAACATGGGTTAATCCACTTTAGATGTTTTGCTAGTTTAATAGATATGTTTTCCATTAAATTAGAAGCGGGTTTTAATTTTCACGAATTTTGGGTAAGGGATAATTGGATACGAATTTTAGAAGTGGAAAATAGGCAAATTCAGGTACAAATTAACATCTAAAATTACTAAAGTTAGTGTTTTGACTTAAAATTTTCTTAGAGGTACATTATGATGTTCTAGGATTTTGGTGAATTTTTGGGAATTTTCCCATCAAATATTAATTTTTATGATTTTTTTTTATAACTCTACTCCGAAGAGTAGATCTAGGGGATACAGATGACCCCCCACAAACGAACCCCTTTTTTAGCCACCGATCACAGAGTATCAATCTCCCAAGCATTCTCACTTTTTAACGGATAACCACTACATGTCTTAAGGTTTACAGAGCGTAGCTTGCTAGGACTCGAATCCACGATCTCAATGAACTTTATTCCATGATTGTTAAGCAACCCTGGTCAACTGAGCTAATCTGAATTAATTGGTAAATGAAAATATACTTTAATTAATAAAACTAACTTGAAAATTATTAATTAAGGAAAAATTAAGAGGTGTGATTTTTGGTACGACCGTAGAATTCGGTTGCAAATTAAAAGTAACCACCGAAATAAATATTGAATATTTAGGTAACATTTTGGAAGCCAGTTTACAAGGTGTTCAACTGAAATTTTATTGGGAAGGAATTTTAAAGGAAAATAATAGGTTAAAATTGTGATAACATATTGAAAACGAAGAAAATGAGCTAAGCTTTAGGAAGCAAAGGAATGATAAGGATATCATTTCAAACAGGAAGACAAAAATGTTTTATCTAAAGAATTGAAAGGTATTAATCCAATATAAAAATCTAAAGAGTGTATAAGATACACAATAAATAAATGAAATAAATGGATTGAACATGATATTTGAAAATATAACCACTCATAGAGTTATTGAATGGTCGAAGGCTAAAGCCTAGGGAATTCTATATACAATGATATAAGACATAGTGCTAAGAATTGGAAAGTGTATAGGGTTCAATTCAAAAAAGTTAAACTCTGGTCTGGTTTTATGGTGGGTGCTAAGACATCGGATGTAACGAATGAATTTGCAATGTGAACGAGTGTTTTGAGACCTAGGATTGACAATTATCATTTATTAAAGACACCTGCTAGAATATATTCCGGGTGCATGCATTTAATCTTTTATGAGAGTAAAGGTGACTCTAGTTAGGATGGCCCCGTGGTAGAACGAATGGTCATTTCATCGTTGACGTTTATTCAAGTATAAGATAAATTAGTGATATAAAGACCCAAGGAGGTAATCACTAAATAAAGTTAAAGACAACTTCAAAGCTAACACCTAAACAATAATTTAGGTGATGCTTGTGAATGCGATTGATCCTTGTATGACATTGTTCATAACAAATTGATAGTAAGTATATGGTATACTTAAACTGAAAGGGATGAATATACTGAATGAATGTATGCTAAGTATAGGGTATGCTTGTGTTTGAAATGTCGCTATATATATGTTCATGATGTGATGATTATTTACATGAAATGATGTAATTGCTATTGTTGAATCAATGATGGAAAATTTGTTCCGTACTTTAGCAGTATGGTCTCACTATGTGATATTCTTATGGTGTATTACTCATACCAGTCCGAGTCATGTTTTGTTATTGTTTTTTCCATAAATACACGGATACTCATTTAAATAGGTTGGATTTATAAATTAGACAAGTTACTTTTGGAAGACAAATAAAAAGTCAAAGATGAAGCAGGAGGTTTAGCTAATAATAAAGTTTTTAAAATTACGTTGTTGTAAAATCAAGGTATATAACCTGTTAACGGTTCGTGTCGACATCTTCATATGTCATGCATGACTTTGTTATTTATGTTAATTATATTTTACACATATGTAGGCATGTTTAAAGCTTTTGAAAATGTAAAGACAATTATATGTAATGAAATTTACATACTTGCTTTGTTTACTTAATATTGTTGGAAAAAAACTAATTACATTTTGCTGCTTGAAAATAATTATAGTGATACTGCAGCAACATCAGCATTCATTTTCGGGACTCGGAGAAGGGCATGTTATAACATGGTATCAAAACTTAGGTTAGGGGACCCTTAAGTAAAACAAAGATAAGTAGAGATCAAGGTAAAATTCGGATAGTTAAAATTTAACACCTTAGGGATGGTATATGCTATATATATTCTTGTATTTTAATACACACACACACACACACACACACACACACACACACACATTACTTTCATTTCTTACTAACCCTTTCTTACACAAAAATAAAGAATGGAAGCTTGACGTGGACGTTTGGTTTTAGGAGGTTCTAAGAGTAATGCTAGTAAAGGAACTACAAGTACTTAAACGAATGGCTAAGGAGTGGAGGTAGCTTTGGAAGTTAATATTGAAGCTTGTACTCATATGCCTACCCTAAATGCTAGAGAAATGGATACTACAGATCTTTTTCGCTCATTTATAATGGTGATGAGGCAACAGCTAGCTGAAGTTGTTGTGCTAACGCCAGTGGTAGTTCAAGTAGGAGAATTTTTCTAGATGAACCAATACTAGAAATATTTTGGAGGAAATGTGTTTGCAGGAATGGAACCATCTTTGAAAGTGTTGAAATGGATGAAATTGTGTGAGCATATTTTTGGAGGAAGGGCTGTGGAAAGGAGGCTTGAGTTCTGGTAAAAAGATACAGGTTCGATTCCTACTATGCGCTTTCCTATCCTATATAAATTTACCCGGGGGTATGGGGGCTTGGATCAGCGGATGGCTTTACTATACCCTCCTCAGGAGTTTACCGGTCCGTCGGGTTCTCCTGAGTTTTCAAAAAAAATTTTTTTGGAGGAAGGGCTGTGATGATGCTCAAAAGAGGAGGTTGGCTTCTTGTTAGATTTAAGAACGCGCACTGGACTTGAAGCAAGGGGAGATGATTTTGGTAGAGTATATTAAGCATTTTAATGCTTTGTTGAAGTATGAAAGGGAGCATATTAGGACTCCAAAGAAGAAAATGAGAAGTTTATAGACGCTTTTGAGGGAAGGTTTGAATCATAAGGCGATAGAGCATTTGTTGTCTCATTTCGACTTAATATTAGAAATGACAAGAAGGTACAACCACTTATACCAAGAAAATAGAAAAAATGATGTTAAGGCTAAGGTGGGGGTAGAAGAAGAGATTCAAATCATATACGAAGGGGATTAAGAACTGATAGAGTTAGGGATATGCCCTAGACGCAATTCTGTAATTTGTTTCATATATATGACTCTATGACCAAATATTGTTTATAATTGGTATTTTAATTTCAATAAAATGCTTTGTTATATAGTCATATAATCAATCATATAAATAAATCTAAAGTATACAAAAATATAAATTTATTAAATGATATGTTATGTGATAATAATTACAAGGAGTTGTAATCGTGAGAAATTTATCACAAAATTTAATAACATATTGTTTTAAATATTCCTAGTCAAGGTGTTACAATAAAGGAAATTGATATATCCGTTGAGACTAGAGCACACAGTGATCTCCAAATGTTGGTCAGTGTAATACTTATGGTTATTGAAGGCACCAAGAGGTTATATACTGATAGCTATTGGGTAACTACAAATGACTCGTCCAAAAGTTTCCTATTGGTTAATAATAACTAGATCAAATGAGAAATATCAAACTAAAAACATTACATAGTTCTCTCAAATTGAGAATGTTATTGAACTTTAATGTGGAAACTGCACTTCGAATATAGTTAAATTGGGGCAACGTGTCCATCAAATGACTACAGTTAGATCTGATTTAATACATTGGAAGTGAAACACTGTTCGGTAGAGAATTCATCAACTCAATTATACTAGATTAATATTACAGTCAATTGTAGTCAACTCAAAGTCTAAATCTCTGGCAATAGTAGTACGCTAATAATAATGTTATCATTGAATCAAGGATTTTGTTTTATGCGCTAGCTATACAATATGGACGACATTGAATTTTTAACCAAAACCAAATTTCATTAGCTCTAATGTGATATAGTATTGACGAAAAGAATTGACGTAAATAATTATTGCTAAAAGGTACCAACTAAATTTATAAAATTGGATTTTACCAATGATATTTGTAAGAATTAAGTCAAAATGTTACACCACTAGCTAAGGTGACGTGTGAACATTAGTATATAAGTTGTTCAAAGTATTAGTCGCTTGCTAAATTCACAACGGTGGGTCACACAACCGACTATATTCATTCTTCAAGACATGGGTTGATTTAATTGATTTATACTAGTTATAATTAATTAAATTAATTTATACTTATAAAATATTAATTATTTTTATATTTATGGTTTAGGGAGTGTTTACTAAAATGGAATTGCCTCTTGAAATGTTTGGGATGCTAATAGTAACTTATTAGGTGTTGTGTGTATAAAATTATATGTGTGCATATCGATATATAATATCGATAAAGGTTTAAACTGGATTTAAATAAAATAAATTGCTAATAGGGTTGAATGAGTTTATGGCCCATAAAAGGCCCACGTTTGACCAGCCAAAAGTAGGCAAAAGGAGTGGCATAAGATTTTGAACTTGTAAGGGAAAATAATGTTAATATTTTTGCATCCTATTTTCAAAGTCAAATCTAAGCCATATCTTTTTGAACTAACTTTTGCTCCTCTCTTCGTTTGTTTTGGCTAGAAGATCCTTCCTCCTCTCCCTTTTTTTCCTCAATCACATTCATTCAATCAAACATAATTAATCTGGTGTTCGTACAATTGTCTCTTTTAATTAAGGTGTAGACATGAAAGGTCCAAGGAATCTGATTAGATAAAAGTGTGAATCAAAAGCAATGCATCTCTAGGTATACTCTTGTTTACATTTTATGATAATTTAGTGCTTAATTATATGTAAATATATTACCGCTTATATATATGTATGTCATTATCATGATGCGTTGATACGTTTCTTTAATTGCTTGATTATTTATTGATTGTGCAAACTAAATCCAATACACATTTGTACATACAAATTATAATTAAACATAAAAACACACACACCCACACACACACTCATACACACACACACACACACATATTTGTGTATGCATGCGCGCTTCGGCAGTAAAATAAATTTAACTGAAAATATATTTATTTTATATATCTTAAATATGCTAAAAATAAAAATGATTTTGATTTTGAACTCACACACACACACACACATATATATATATATATGTGTTTGTGTGTGTGTGTATATATATAGCATATGTAAAAAATGGCGGAAGCGGTTACAAGCTTTAGCGAGTCAGAAAGAAAGAAGAGTGACTCAGGCAAAAATGGAGATTATGGCGTTCAAACACTTTAACACAACAAGAAAAAAAATACTACAAAGATATACTAGAATGCTGCAACATCAGGAATATAGAATCAAGCAATTAATTTGAAATATTTTATGCCAAAAAAGAAGATTACATCAAATTATGCATTCTTGGCTGATGAAGTCCTTCAAAGATCAGAATTCAAATGGATAAATACACTCTTTTGTTTAATTTATAGTTACAGGCCTACATACAACTAATTCAAGAACTGCATTTATCGCATCTGGAACCCAAAACACCATTTGAATTGGAAGTCTACTCAGGCTACTTTCTCATCCATTTTACAAATGCTTCTGTTTCGAATCAAATTCTAGATAATGGTCCTTAAACATATGAATAACATTATAACATTACAAAGAAGTGGACTGTTGGCATGAATTTGACATCAACAAGAAATGCTTACTTAGATAAAACTAAGTAACTTAAAACTTAAACACTGGGACATTAAGGCCTTAAGTAGAATTGGCAGCGTAGTTGGTGTGCCAGTTCGAACAGATAGCGTCACTGCAACAAGAAAGCGCGTCAATTATGCTAGGATTCTACTCAATATTAATACAAGTAGTAATAACCCTAACAAAGTCAATGTCAAAACTGCTAAAGGGGATGAGAGTGTGGTCCAATTGGATTACGATTTTAAATCTTACATTTGTATACTATGCCAAAAGTTTAGACATCAAACTGTAATGTGTAACAAATCAAACGAGAAGCAAAGTGCGCAACAAGATTGGAAACCAAAATCTACTTCTGCCACATACCGGCCCATATATAAAGAACAAGACTCTCAACACACACATAAACAATCAGAACAGTCATATGACCCAAATATTGCTAACCATGGTAAACCAGAAGTAGTCAATAAGGACAACAATCCTATTAACATTAGCATAACCAACCCTTTTGGTAATAACTCTAATGGGAAAGGAAAAGAATACATAGAGGTAAATACTACAACTAGTAACAAATATGATATACTTAGCTCTAGTAAGGAGGAAGAAGACACTGATCCAGTAGTTATCCCAGTTGTTAACCAAGATCAAGATGAATTATGCCTTGCATATGAGAAGTTCATTCAAGAAAATGAATTCATAGATAAAATTGCAGATAATATTCAAGAAGAGGTTGTAGAGCAGTTACAATACCCAGTTTGCAACATATGTTTCGGCCAATCAATCATACGATAAGGAAGTTAATGAAGCATCGACAAGTTATCAACTACCTTCAGAGCTTCCTAAGATAATTAGAGATCGAAAAGGTGGTAAATGACATTCCTAATATGGAATGTTAGAGGGATTAGTACTTATTTCAAAATGAATCAAATTATATGCCTCTTGAATTCTAAAACAAGTTATCTACCACTAAAATTCATAAATTCCTTAATAAATTTAGATAATAATTGGGACAGTACTCATGACAATGACTTAATCGATCATTAGAGTCCCAAAGTCAAGCTTTCCTATTTATGCCAAAGAAAATTGAAAACAAAGAAGAAGTATAATTCAGAATTCCCCTTCCCCTCTTAGTTGAGGATGTACGCCTATTCATAGAGAATTTGGGCCATTGGATTTTGACATGTAACATTTATAGGAAATGGACGGTCAAAATTTTGCTGCTGTGACGCATTGTTTCTTTGACAAGTGGCATAATTTTTCTCTATATCTTTGAAATGGAATGGCACAATTGGACCAATCAGGGTTTGCCACGTGGTTGACTGGAGTATTCTTTTTAGATATTTTCTCAAGCTGCGATAGCACCTTTCCTCAACTTGCTATAGCCCATCTTCATGAAGCTGCAATAACTCAATTTTCCACAACCTGAGATAGCTTATTTTCATCAATCTATGATAGCTTAATAGTCCAAAGTGTGATGGCATTGAATTTCATCAATTTATGATGGCTTTAACTTTATCATCTTGTGATAGATCCATTTCTTTAATCTTTCTCACCTTATCATAGCTTTACTTCATCAACTTGCGATAGCTTTATTTCATTAACTTACGGTAGCTCTAAAACATCAACTTGTGATAGTTTCTTTACACCAACTTGCGATGTTTCTCTGATATCAATTTGCAATAGCTTTACAAAATCAACTAGTGATAGATCTATAACATCAGCTTGTGATAGCTTCATAACATCAACTTATGATATCTCTCTAACATCAACTTGCGATTGCTTGTGATAACCTTATAACATCAACTTGCGATAGCTCTATAACATCGACTTACAATAGCTTATTAATGTCAACTTGTGATGACTTCTTTTCTTGACTTGCGATGGCTTTTAATTTCTTCAACATGTGATAACCTTTATAATACACCGTCCAACATTTGAAGAGCGTTACGTACTCTGTTCACTCTCAATGATTTCACACTTAAACAAGAGAAAGCAAAACAAATTGGAATATTCTTCTCTCTATAATTATAAGGGTACTTCCATTTTCTTCACAAGAATGAATGTTCTTAGATGCCTTTGAGTGATGTCATCTTTAAGTAGGTGTATCGAATACTTCGTAAGCACCTAGTCTACTAATCAGATATGTCATTATCCATTCTTGGAACACTTAACCATGAATATTTCAAATATAATATTATTTTAGATTGTGATAATTTTATCATGATTACAAATCATTGAAATTATTATCACATGGCATATCATTTAAGGATTTTCTATTAAAAATACTTAAATTAATTACTTAACTAATATATCACAATATGACAAGTATATAATAGAAAACAAATGACTTTTATTTCGAATGAGATGTTACTATAGAGCTAATAGTTTACATTAGATTACACAATTTCCCCTTGGGCATACCTTAACTCTCTCAATCTTCCACCTCCACTTGAAGCTAATTTTGAAATCTCAATCCCATCCCTTTGATAAGTTTTCCCAAAATATATCAAGCTAGTCCCTTCGTGAATGGATCTACTATGTTGTCATTAGTACCAACTCTATTAGTGACCACTTCTTTGCTACTGAAAACCCTCCCTTCTCAGGTGGAAATTTTGAAGAACGTGTATGGACTTATTGAAAGCTCTCGGTTCTTTCTTGATCTACACCATGATGTTGTTATCACAGAATAATGATAAGGGATTCTCAACATTTGGGATCACCCCTAGCTCATACATAAACTTGCGCATCCAGACTGCTAGTTTAGCTGCTTCGTTGAAGGCAGTGTACTTGGCATCCATCATTGAATCAATTACTATTTCCTGCTTGGAACTTTTCCAACTGGTTGCTCCATCATTCAATGTAAATACATAACCAGACACTAATTTACAGTTATTGATATTATCTAAAGGTTGGAATCTGTATACCCCTTCATAAAAAGGTCATAATTTCCATATATAAGGAATAAGTCTTTAATATTGCTAAAATACTTAAGAATACATTTCATTGTTGTCCAATGTTTTTCTCCAGAATTAATTTGATATGGCTTACACATCCTAATGCATAAGCCACGTTTAGTCTAGTACATAGCATAGAGCATATAATGGAACTGGTTGCAAATCCATAAGGTATCCTCTTTATACGTTCCTTCTCCTCGTCGGTACGAGGAGTTTCCTTCTTAGAAATGATGATTCTAGATTACATATGAACATTTACATGCTTGGAATTCTCTATACTGACCCTTATAGTATCTATGTATAGGGATTGGGACAATCCCTATAACCTTTTAAATCTGTCTCTTGATCTTGATACCAGATATATGGGTTTCTTCTTTGAAATCTTTCCTGGAGTAGTTTTTGAACCGTCATGCTTTCACTTTGTACAATGACGCAGTGTCATGCTAATAAGGATAAAATTATCAACATACAAGACTATGAACAATATAACATTCCTTGTTCTTTTCAGTATACACACACTTTCTCTGTATTCTGATAAAGTACAAACTATTTTATTAAGTTATTAAAACACTTATTCCAATTCATTTAAGCATATTGATGACCATATATTGATCTTAACAACTTGCGTGTCTTTCTTTTGCTCCCAGTGGCCTTCAAACCCTTAGATTGCAACATGTAAACAATTTCCTCTAAATCAACATTCAAAATCTTGTTTCCACATCCATTTTGGAGTCATAGAACGCGACTATAGCAAGCATAATCCAAATGTATTTAAACATATCTAGGGACGAAAATGTTTCGTCAAATCAAAGCCTTGAATCTAACAAAATATTTCACGGCTAACCTCAATTATAGGTCTCTACATTTTCATCTGCATATGGTCTTTTTCTTAAAAATTTACAGCCGATGGGTTTTATCCCTTTGAGAATGTCATTCAAAGTCCAAAAGTATTGTCATACATGGAATCCATATTGAATTTTATAGCTTCAAGTTTGTAGAGTCTTTAACGTGTAATTCTTTTCAGAATATGATGTGAGTGTCATCTTCTAAGACAAGGTCCTCCTTCTTACCATCCATGAGAATCCATAGTATCTCTCTAGTGTGAGATATTCCTTATTAGACATCTACTAAGTCGCATGTTTTCCTATAAGGGTGAATTTTCTTGTTTAACTAGTTCATCATCTATGTTAAAGACTCTCATCCAAGTCTATAGCTGTTGTTAATTTCTTTTGATAGTAATTCCTTTTTTCTAAATACAACATGTTGAGAAACAACAAACTTTTATTCCTGACTGTTTTAGAAAATATATCCAATAGAATTTTGGGATATCTTATAAATTTATACAGTGTTGATCTTACCTTAATTTTGTTGGGGAAACATTCTTAATGTTCTCCATTCCAATATCTGAAGATGATACCCAATATGCTGCAGTTATCTTGGAATTATCTTTTGCCAACAAAAAGGGATCAATTATTTTTTTCAATAGTCTAAGTAAAAAGACCAAATAAATCATTCTTCCATTACATGTCAAAGTTCAACGTAGTACTCACCGATCTTTCGATGCAGGGGTAAAATAATAATTAGTACATAATAACATCATATTTTTGACATATGAAGATTCAGAACCCTTGTAGTCCCTCGGATTGATATTTAGATTAAGTAGCGAAATCAAAAGCTATCACTAATAATAATCTGCCAATGTTCGCCTTTAGCATAGTCTCGGGAAATGTCCTAACTTCAACAATTATCTATCATTTATATCCATATAACTCAACCTACTCAAATGAATACCCATGAGTTTATAGGAGGAACGATAAACAAAAGAGTCGGACATAACTCTGCTATGAATAGTATCATCTTCCATCAAAACTCCTTCGGTAGTGGGACTCATCGTTAAAGCATGAACTGTATTTTTCCATACTAGCCTTGGATACCTAACACATATAAAATTATCATAATTTATATGTCTCATTAAAACAAATGTTATTTTAAATGTACATAAACATGTCTTGGTAAAACAACATATGAAACTACTTTCGATATAGTATTTTAGATGTACAATAATCAACCTGTGTTGATATACAAGTTTAAGTTCATCTACTTACGAAACTATCTATGACTTCATGCCTCGATAAGCAATACTTAAATTTCTAGGCCTCATTTGTTCATCCTGAAATAGTTTCATAAATTATTAATCTTTAAGATTGAACCACACATGAGGGTTACATCTACTCTCGTGAAAGCGTTCATCCTACTTGGATGTCCCACATCCCTTCAGAAATGAGCATCCCTACTTACCCTCATAAGCTCCACCGAACTTGCATTACATAGTAGGCGCTCACTTTAAATCTTAAGTTATCTTAAATATCTGATACTCCACCTAATTATTTATTTTTTAGGCCTCGCGTTTAGCTAGGAATTAAGCTTCGTTAGGCTCTGAGTCTATCATCAGACGGCTTAAGCCTCGGATCTATAAGTCTAAGCATCAACTCTCCGTCGATAGTTAATAGGTCTCGGCAAGTCAACATTAGGGAAGCCTTGTTCAACTAGTTCTTAATATAAATTCTTTCAACAATCGCCTATACCATCATATCTCTTATGCTGCTCCATTAAAGTATTAGCTAAGGATTATCTAAGCATCACCACTAGAAAGCCTACCCTTGAAAATGTTGTGGAACCTTCAGAAATTCCTTCTTTGCATTTACTACGTTTCGCACCTGCTCTCACATTTTCTTAGTTCATTTTACTTAACACTCTACTTAGTCTTTCTTAGTTCATATTAAGTTTCAAGTGTCATACCCTTAGTACAACACCTATCAGACCTTCGGTAATTACCCTTGCACTTTGCCACCTTAGCCATTGCAAACAATAAAGTTTGTCCACATATACACACCTACCACTATCACCACATATATCGCCTCTATATTTGTTCTACCTCCATCTTTTTCGGTTAGCTGCAATGCTTTTATATTACTTTATAGCACTTGTATAGGATCTTGTTCCAAATCATTTATTATACATTTAATATATATAATGCTCTTGGTAATCACATTATAAGTTTCGATAATGCATATTTCAAATCATTAATTCTTATAATAGTTTAATAAAATCCTAGAAAATTATTAAATATGTCCCATGTGCATTTTAACCAAAACTTCTATGTTTTAGCTGATTTCTCATGTTTTTCAAGTCATATGGTTCCTTTAAAATTCCATAAATAATTACTTAACCATGAAAAAATTCTCAAAATTAAAACCCATCGCCTGAACTACATTATGACCATCATATTAAGTTTCTATATCATCTAAAAATCAATAGAATACAGAATCATACATAAACATCATGGTAAAGCCATTTCAACCCATAACATTCATTAAACATTTTCCAATCATTTATAAGTGCTTAAGCGCACACTATCGTATTAATCATTGTTGAATTCAACATAGATAATAATGGTAAAATGAGAGTGATATTGCTTACCTAAACATTTTAATTAGCTTGGTCTTTAATTGCTTTAAGTTTCACTAGATTTTACCTTCTTCTCTTTTTTCCTCTAGGATGCCACCATTAATGAGTCTTATATTTTTTTTGTTTGGTTTTGTGAGCAGTGAATGAATGAATGAATAAAAGAAGTCATTTTCACTACCTCGTAATGGGGCGGGTCATTGGCCCTTTTCTCATTTATTTCACTCTCTTAAGTTAAATTGCAACATAATAAGTAAATGTATGCCCAGTTACTTATCGTGATAAATTATTACTTAAGTTAGTCTAACTAATAACAAGCAAATAAATGTCTCGTGGATATTTGCATTGTCATCATCTATTTTACTTCATAGGTTTTCTCATATAATTACTTAATTAAATTATTAACTCATTAATTTCATAATTAATTTTAACTAATTTTCAATTGAAGACATGGGATGTTACTTTCATAATAGATGAGAAAATGGACCGTTCACATCATTAATTTTCTATAATTTCTTAATTAGACACCGTGTTTGCAAGAATCTCAAACCGTGTTGATGAAGCTTGCAAACTCACCCAAATTTTGTTGCAAAAAGATGTACTTTTATTATTTGTTTACAAATGCATGTTCATATTTTAGTTTTTTTTTCTACTACTGAGGTTATTTCTAAACTGAATTGATGGGTTTTAAGTAGCTCATATTTTAGTTTTTGTCAAGTTGCTGTCAAACCACTAGTTCATTTAACTTTAATAAGAGGTGCATTTTTTTAAATGTTACTATAGATCGGTAGTTGGTAAATTTGACAAAAACTTAAGTTTTTTGCTTAGTAACTTGTGAATTCCCATTATAGTTTTAATACACGCATGAGTAAACATTGTTTTTTGCACTTCAACGAAAATACCCGTTTCGCAATTTGTAATAGGCCTTTAACAGCAATAATGCAACCGTCATAATATGCGAAATTTGTAACAAGATTAAAGCAGTTCACAAATGATTTAAACCAAGGGCTATTGTAATAATGTCTTTTACAATTGTTTATGGCCATTGTAACAAAGTATTTAATAACTATTTCTAACAGTTGTTAAAAAATGAAAAATTAAATAAGTGTAAAGCATTTGTGCAACAGTACCAGTAAATTAATACAATTTTACAGCTGAAACTAATATTATACTAATAACAACCAAAATCATCCACATTCACTAAAAATGACAAGAAAGATTCAAATTCCAAAAATGCTAAAATGATTCATATATTCACACTATCCATGAAGTCTTAGCATAGTCACATTTTTCTATTATGTAACGAACTATTCACACTAGATCAATAGATAAACTCGTATGAAACCCAAGTAAAATACAATAATAATGATATTATCATATTTTTCTTTTACCCTTTCAAGCACTTTTAGTGGATGATAATATCAAATATCAACTTCAAAGTGTTCCACGGCTTCTTTCTTCAAATCCTATAATGCCATCCAACTTGGATGAAGAATCTTGGGAGAATACTCCAAGCAAGAAATTTGATAAACTAAATGCATCTTACAATAAATTTTTCTACAAGTCAAATATGACATGTATATTTCATTTTTAAACATGTAGAACCAATTCATTTTATATCAAATAATCAATTGAGTAATAACTCAAACATGTCCTAAAAAAATCGATTACACTCGTATTTATATCACCATAGCCAAAAAATACACAAAAACCAATAAAAGAAAGCATTGAAGTGTACAGAAACTATACAGTTTTCAATCAGGTAACTGCAATTGTTATCATAAACAAGCCTAATCATTATGGCATACTATAGCTCTATAAGGTTTTTTTGAAGACCCAGAGAACCAAGCTTTGCTTATAAACACTAGAGAAGTATGCACCGAACCCACAACACATACTTTAGTTAATTCACAAGGATATGTAGACAGCTTTACAAGTTATATGTGGGAATACATAAGAAATGCATATCATAAGAGTTGCTGAAGTACCAAAAATGCTAACTTACACATTCTCAACATAAGGAAATTAATATGATGGTCAACAATAAAACTTAGTTATTTTATTCTTTTGGCGCAGTGTTATATTTAACCTATATACTCAACATAAATATAAAAAATTATAAAAAGGATCATCAACTAATTATTTAATGTGCAAAGTATCTAATGTATTATAAAATGATGCATATTTTTTCAGTATACACCAAGTTGGTAGTAGAGGTGGAGCCTTGGCGCAACGGTTAGTTCATCCACATGGAGATCGGACATCCAGGTTCAAGTCTGGAAACAGCCTCGTCGTAATGCAAAGGAAATGTTGTGTACATTATCGACCTTCGCAGATCCCGCTATCATGCGGGAGCCTCATGTACTAGGTTCCACCTTCTTACATCGAGTTGATAGTAAGCTCGGTAATAATAATAAAAAAACTCTAACAAGTTAGCATTTCAAGCACATATAAAGCACCTAAAATGCCAAACTGCAAACTCAAAACTTCAAAAAAAAATCTAAATAGTAGTCATGGAGACTGGTTAAGGAAAAAGAAAAAGCTTCTCAAAACTGAGAAGGCAAAGAAGAATTATTACAACAATATATATATGGAGCATATTTGTACACGAAGACACAATGGACAAAAGCTAACATTGGCTAGTATAGTAAGCTGTTTTGGCAATGGAGTTTCTATGCTTCTTATGGTTTTGGTCACCGGAAAAAATCATTTTTCGTGGTGCATCATCTGTCTCTGTCTTTGAAGATTTTAATGACGGAATTAATAAGGTAAATAACTGAAATTGCGCATCATCATGGTGCTTGATATTACTAGGAATTTACAATGCTTGATATATTATGTGAATATATTTTTGATTACTGTTGGGCACATGCTTAAATGAAATTTGTAGACAGACATGATATAAATGTACAAGGTTTGTATTTTTTAGTCAATTTGATCTACCTAAAGTAAGTTTTCTACAAGTATGTAGGTGAATGCTTAAGTGAAAACTGTTAGTGTTTACGTATATTGTGTATAAATCATTTTGTTCACCTCATTATTTCCATGCAAACCTATGTTGTACACTATGCTTTTGACCTTAACTTTTTTTTACATCAAGAAAATGTATGCAACTATAGAAATATGACCTGATAATGAAAACATGTTGAAAACATGGAGTTGAATGAGATAAGTGACATTAGTTGCAGATGAGGTTTCTCATTTATGCTTAACTGCATTTTTGTTCCCTCAATTTAATAATATGTATAGGCTTTAAAACGTCACCTTTGATGTATGAATACAATATCCACGACTTCTCAAAACATTGTTAATATGTGACCTGGTACTAATGGACTCGTATACCAAAATGGCAAGAAAATGTTACTAAAAATTGATATTTGCTACCAAAAAAAAAAATTTGAAAACTGAGTTGATTACTAATCTGATTAGTCCACGAGAACCTGACACTGTTTATTATAGCAGAATAAAAGATTCTTTGCCAAAACTAAAAGTGCATGGGATACAGTAAGAACTAAGAACAATGTTGGTTGTTACACATGCCATATTTTGGAAGTAGTTGCTGCAGTCCACATCAGAATTTCATGGGTCATCACTACTGGAAGTAGTTGCTTCAGACCACATCAGAACTTCATGGGTCATCACTGTTGGCTTCACTAAGGCCATCCATAACTTGTACATGTAACAAGCAATAAAGAACTCATTAGCGTTGCAACCATCACACTATAGCTTGAAGAGAATACAAGAAGAAAAGAATGTGTGATTGTGAATAGTCCCACATTGTACAATATTTAAAACCATATTTATTTACATACAATGTTTGCTCAATGTAGTTATTCGAGTTATTTGATGTAGAAGATATAGATAATTCTACATCAAATAACTGGAGGTTGTATTTTTGGCAACATATCTAATCAAATGATTATCAATCAGGACGATCAATCATCGAGTACTCCAGCGCTAACATATACAATTAGAACATGCATACTAGTGAGTTGCACAGAGCTCAATGAACGTTTCACAACACAGCAGTAAGCTATCATGGACCAAATTATTAGTATCTCCGTCTAAGGGACGCAGATATATCCCATAATTTGAAGTGCAATAATACAGAATAAATTAATAATATAAATTTATTAAATAATGGAATTTAATTAGAAAAATTAATAAAGGGAAGTTTGGTATACTAAAGTATGGGACAGTTAAATATGGTTAACTAAATGGATTAAGAGTAAGTGGAATAATTAAATTCGATCATAGATATATAAGAGTATAAATTTGAATGCCCAGATGAGATGGATCTTTTACTAGGGGAAATAAACTAAGGAGATTAGACAAGAAGGAATTATTCCCTACACATATGTGTTTGTCTACACACATAGAGCTAAGATCAATAGCACTCTATATTTAGCATCATTTTGTAGCCTCCTGATATCAAACACAAATTTTTATTTAAATATTTGTTATTTTTCTCTCATGATATATAGGCCAAATATACGCACACATCCATAACCATCTTCTTCTTGTTTATTCATTCTCTCTTTACTTTCAAAAACAAAACAAAACTCCACCAACCAAGATCGGCCACCAATACTAGAGATAAAAAGAGAAAATCAAAATTAAAGACCCAAGCTTTCATCCCTAAGGAGAAGAAGAAAATTTTAATCAAAATTTTCTAATCCATATGAGTAATCCTACCCTAATTTTCTTCAAACACGTTTAGGTTTGGAAATGATATTGTATTGATGTTTTAAATGAAGCTAAATATGTTTTGATTATAATAGACTAATTCTAATCATTTTTGGTATAAAATTACATCGTTATTGATATGTTTATGGGTAAAACATGGGTTACTCAACTTCAAATGTTTTGAAAATTTAATAGATATGTTTAAAATTAAATTAGAAGTGGGTTTTAATTTTCATGGTTTTTGGATAAAGGAATAATGGCTATGAATTTTCTAAGTGGAAAATAGGCAACTTCGGGTACAAACTAACATTTTAAATTACTAAATTTAATATTTTGACCTAAATTTTTTATTAGAGGTACATTACGATGTTTTAGGATTTTGGTGAATTTTTAGGAGTTTTCCATCAGATGTTGATTTTTTATGTTTTTTTTATAATCCTACTCCGATGAGTAGAGCTAGGAGATACAAATGACCTGCCACATCCTTTTTAGCCAGCCCAACACAGAGCATCAATCTTCCAATTGCAATCTCGCTTTTTCAAGGGATAACTGCTTCACGTCTTAAGGGTTACACAACGCAGCTTACTAGGACTCGAAACCGCGATGTCAAGCAACTTTAATTGTTCCATAATTGCTAAGCAGCCCCGACCAACCGAGCTATTCTAAATTAATTGGTAAAAGAAAATATACTTTAATTAATAAAATTAGTTAATGAAAATTATTAATGAAGGAAAAATCAAGAGGCATGATTTTTGGCTACGACCATAGAATTAGATTACAAATTAGAAGTAACCACTGAAAAAATAAAAAATGCATATATTTGGTCAAAAGTAGTTACTTTATAATGGAAAATATCAGTTTTCCATTTAATTATGGATTTACCAATTGTGACTTACGATCGACTTTAAGTACGCGCAAGATAACCTTTGAGGTAGACTTACGATAACACTTAAGCAGACTTATGATAACATTTAAGTTCGACTAACGGTAACCCTTGCTTTGACTTATGAAAGCTCAACACCTTGATTCACGATAGCTCATATTTGCGATCCGTTATAGGTTTAAAATAGACTAAAGATAGCCTAAGATTGTGACGCACAATATTTTTAAAGGCGTGATAGCTTTTGATGTGCGGTATGTTTAGAGGCATGATAGTTTTTAACTTAAAAGAGCTTTAAAGGCACGATAATTGTTAATGCATGACAACTTTAGAGGTGCGATAGTCTTAGAGATACGATAGCTGTTCAAGCATAGCTATGGGATAATGGGTGTTATAGCTATTATACTACAAAGCAAATATTGTTAGATTCCTTAAATAAATAAGTGAATTTTTTAGGTAATATTTTGGAAGCTAGTTTACAAGGTGTTTAATTGAAATTTTATAGGGTAGGAATTTAGAAGGAAAATAATAAGTCAAAATTGTAATAACATATTGAAAATGAGGAAAATGATAAGGGTATTACTTTAAAAAGATAGACAAAAATGTTTTATCTAAAGAATTGAAAGGTATAAATGTAATATAAAGATCTAAATAGCGTGTATAGTAAACAAATTAATAAATGAAAGAAATGGATCGTACCGATATTTGAAAATGTACCCACTCATGGGGTCATTGAATGGCCGGAAGCCAAAGCCTAGGGAATTCTATATCCAATGATATAAGACAGAGTGCCAAGAAATGGAAAGTATTTAGCGTACAATTAGGTAAAGTCAAACTCTAGTCTGGTTTTATGGAGGGTGCTAAGACATCATAATGGATGTAACAAATGAATTCACAATGTGAACGAGTGTTTTGAGACCTAAGATGTACAATTGTCATTTATTAAGGACACCTGCTAGAATGTATTCAGGGTGCTTGTATTTAATGTTTTATGATAGTAATGGTGAATCCAGTTAGTATGGCCCCATGGTTGAACGAATGGTCATTTCCTCGGTGACGTTATTTGAGTATAAGATAAATTAGTGATATAAAGACCTAAGGAGGTAACCACTAAATAAAGTAAAAGACAACTTCAATGCTAACACCTAAATAATAATTTAGGTGATGCTTGTGAATGCGATTGATGATTGTATGACACGGTTCATAACAAATTGGCGGTAAGTATATGGTACACTTAAACTGAAAGGGATGAATATACATATGGCATCATTCATGAATGTATGCTAAGTATAGGGTATGCTTATGTTTGAAATGTCACCATATATATATATATATATGTATGTATGTATGTATGTATGTTCATGATGTGATGATTGTTTACATGAAATGATGTAATTGCTATTGTTGAATCAGTGATGGAAAATTTGTTCCGTGCTTTAGTGGTATGGTCTCACTATATGATATTCTTATGGTGTATTACTCATATCAATCCAAGTCATGTTTTGTTATTATTTTTTCCATAAATATACGGATACTCATTTAAGTAGGTTGGATTTGTAGATTCGACAAGCTACCTTTGGAAGACAAATAAAAAGTCAAAGACGAAGCAGGAGATTTAGCTAATAATAAAGTTTTTTTAATTACATTGTAAAATCAAGGTATAAAACCTGTTAACGATTCGTGTCGACATATTCATATGTCAGGGACATTGTTACTTATGTTAATTAAATTTTACACATATGTGGGCATGTTTCAAACTTTTGAAAATGTAAAGACAACTGTATGTAATGAAATTTATATACCTGCTTTGTTTACTTAATATTGTTGGAAAAAATAATAATTACATTTTGCTGCTTGAAAATAATTATAGTGATGACTGTAGCAGCATCAGCATTCATTTTCGGGACTCGAAGAAGGGCATGTTATAACATGGTATCAAAGCTTAGGTTAGGGGACCCTTAAGTAAAACAAATCTAAGTAGTGATCAAGGTAAATCGGGATAGTTAAAATTAAACACCTTAGGAGGGTATATGTTATATATATTCTTGTATTTTAATATATATATATATATATATATATATATATTTCCCTTTCCTATTGTTCCCACTCTTTTTACTTTCATTTCTTACTAACCCTTTCTTACACAAAAAGCAAGAATGGAAACTCGATATGGACGTTTGGTGTTAGGAGGTTCTAGGACTAATGCTAGTAAAGGAACTACAAGTACTTAAACGAATGGCTAAGGAGTGGAGGTAGCTTTGGAAGTTAATAGTGAAGCTAGTACTCAGATGCTTGCCCCAAATGCTAGCAAAATGGATATTACTGCTCTTTTCCCCTAGTTTATAATGGTGATGCAACAGCTAGCTGAAGTTGTTGTGCTAAGGTCAGTGGTAGTTCAAGTAGGAGAATTTTTCTAGATAAACCAATATTAGAAATATTTTGGAGGAAGTGTGTTTGCAAGAATGGAGCTAGCTTTGGAAATGTTGAATTGGATGAAGTTGTATGAGCATATTTTTGGAGGAAGGGCTGTAATGATGCTCAGAAGAGGAGGTTGGCTTTCCGTCAGCTTTAAGAAGACGCACTGGACTTGAAGCATGGGGAGTTGATTTTGGCAGAGTATATTAAGCATTTTAATGGTTTGTTGAAGTTGAAAGGGAGCATATTAGGACTCCAATGAAGAAAAATGAGAATTTCATAGATGGTTTTGAGGGAAGGTTTGAATCATAAGGCGATAGAGCATTTGGTGTCTCATTTCGAAATAATATTAGAAATGACAAGAAGGTACAACCACTTGTACCAAGAAAAGAACAAAATTGATGTTAAGGACAAGGTGGGGGCAGAAAATGAGATTCAACTCATATAAGAAGGGGATTAAGAACTGATAGAGTTATTGATATGTCCTAGAGGCAATTCTGTAATTTGTTTCATATATATGACTCTATAACCAAATCTTATTTATAATAGGTATTTTAATTTCTATAAATGCTTTCTTATATAATGATATAACCAATCATATAAATAAATCTGAATTATACAAAAATATAAATTTCTTAAATGATATGTTATGTGATAATAATTACAAGGAGTTGTAATCGTGAGAAATTTATCACAAAATTTAATAACATATTGTTTTAAATATTCCTAGTCAAGGTGTTACAATAAAGGACATTGATATATCTGTTGAGACCAGAGCACACAGTGATCTCCAAATGTTGGTCAGTGTAATACTTATGGTTGTTGAAGACACAAAAAGGTTATATACTGATAGTTATTAGATAACTACAAATGACTCATCCAAAGGTTTCCTATTGGTTAATAATTTATTAACTAGGTCAAATGAGAAATATCAAACTGACAGCATTACACAGTTCTCTCAAATTGAGAAAGTTATTGAACTTTAATGTGGAAACTGCACTTTGATTTTAGTTAAATTGTGGCAGCGTGTCCACCGAATGACTACTGCTAGATCCGAGTTAATACATTGAAAGTGAAACACTATTCCGTAGAGAACTCATCTAACTCAATTGTACGAGATTAGTATTACGGTCAACTGTAGTCAATTCAATGTCTAAATCCCTGGCTATAATAGTACGTTAATAATAATGTTATCATTGAACCAAGGATTTTGTTTTAAGCGCTAGTTATACAATATGGACGATATTGAAATTTTAACCAAAACCAAATTTCATTAGCTCTAAAGTTATATAGTATTGACGAAAAGAATTGATGTAAATAATCGTTGCGAAAAGGTACCATCTAAATTTTTAAAAATGGATTTTTCCAATGAGATTTGTAAGAATTAAGTAAAAATGTTACACCACTGGCTAAGGTGACATGTGAACATTATTATGTAAGTTGTTCAAAGTATTAATTGCTGGTTAAATTCATAACGGTAGGTCACACAACCGACTACATTCATTCTTCGAAACATGGGTTGATTTAATTGATTTATTCTAGTTATAAATTAATTAAATTAATTAATATCTATGAAATATTAATTATCATTATATTTATGGTTTTGGGAGTGTTTTACTAAAATGGAGCTGCCTCTTGAAATTTTTGGGATGCTAATAGTAATTTATTGGGTGTATGTATAAAAGTTATATATGTACATATGGATATATGATATTGATGAAGGTTTATAATAGATTTAAATTAAATAAATTGCTAATAGGGTTGAATGATTTTATGGTCGATAAAGAGCCCATGTTTGACCAACTAAAAGTGGGCAAAAGGAGAGGCTTGAGATTTTGAAATTTTATGAGAAAATTATGTTAATATTTTTGTATCCTATTTTCATTATAAAGTCAAATCTAAGTCACTTGTTTTTGAACTAATTTTTCCCCCCTCTCCATTTGTTTTAGCTGCAAGCTCCTCTCTCCTCTCTCTTTTAATTCCTCAAACACATATATTCAATCAAACGTAATTAATCTGGTGTTTGTACAACTATCTCTTTTAAATAAAGGTACAGATATGAGAGGTCCAAGGAGTCTGATTAGATCGAAGTGTGAATTAAAAAGCTATGCATCTCTAGGTGTACTCTTGTTTACATTATATGATATTTAGTGCTTAACTATATGTAAATATATTACCACTTATTTATATATATCATGATCTATTGATATGTTTTTTTTTTAATTTCTTGACTATTTATTGATTGTGTAAATTAAATCCAATACACATTTGTATACACTCAAATTATAAATAAACATGTGCGTATATGTATATAAATGTATGTACGTATGTAAATTATTTTTGACTTCATAATTTGTTTATATACAAACAAATTCAGTGTAAAAATACATTTTGTACTTATTTAGAGCATTGTTTATATATTAATTTTCTTATATAAACATTAAACTTAAAAAAAATATAAACAATTTGTGTGTGAGCGCGCGCTTCGACAATGGAATAAATTTAACTGAAAATATATTTATTTTATATTCTTAAATATGCTATATTAAAACAAAACTTTTTGATTTTGAACATGCACAAACACAAAGATATATACGACATATGTAAAAAAATGGCGAAAGCAGTTATAAGCTCTGGTGATTCAGAAAGAAAGAAGGGCGACTCAGACAAAAATGGGGATTGTGGCATTCAAGACACTTCAACACAAAAAGAAATGAATAATACAAAGACATACAAGAATGCTGCAACATCATGAATACAAAATCAAGCAATTAATTTGAAATATTTTACGCCAAGAAAGGAGATTTCATCATATTATGCATTGTTTCTTGATGAAGTACTTAAAAGATCAAAATTCAAATGGATAAATACATTCATTTGTTCAGTTTATGGTTACAAGCCTACATACAATTAATTCAAGAATTACATTTATCGCATCTGGAAGCCAAAAGCACTATTTGAATTGGAAGTCCACTCAAGCAACTTTCTCATCCATTTTACAAATGCCTTTGATCTGAATCAAATTCTAGATAACGGTCCTTACACATATGAATCACGTTATGAAATTACAAAGAAGTGGGACGCTGGCATGAATTTAACATCATAAAAACTATAAGAAATTCCTGTTTGGATAAAACTAAGTAACTTAAAACTTGAATACTGAGACATTGAGGCCTCAAGTAGAATTGCCAGCGTAGTTGGTGTGCCAATTCGAACCGATAGCATCACTGCAACAAGAAAGTGCATCAATTATGCTAGGATTCTTGTCAATATTAATAGGAATACTAATTACCTTAACAAACTCACTGTCAAAACTACTACAGGGATGAGGGTGTGATCCTAGTGGATTACGGTTTCAAATCCTACATTTGTATATGTTGCCAATAGTTTGCACATAAAACTGTAAAGTGTAAAAATCAAACGAGAAGCAAAATGCACAACAGGATTGGAAACTAAAATCTACATCTACCACACACCGGCCCACATATTGGGAACAAGACTCTTAACACACGCATAAACAATCAGAACGGTCATGGGACCCAAATACTGCTAACCAAGGTAAACCAGATTTGGTCAATAAGGACAACAATCCTAATAACATAAGTAAAGCCAACCCTTTTGGTCAATAAACACGCTCTCTCATATATATACACTCAGCGACTCATTTTTAGGGTATTACTACCTTATTTAATATGAGTCAAACCCCACAAAGCTAAGGTTATCGCTAAACCATAGCTCTGATACCAACTATAACGACCTGCCTTCTGGACGTTTTAAGCAGACACCCATGTCGACTCAAACCATACAAATTGGCAGATTGTTATTGAGGTAAATAAGAAAAAGCAAGAAAGAATAAAATACAGAATCTCGCAGCGGAATGACAAAATATAATAATCAAATAACAGTTCATGACACTGTTTTATAAATACATTTGATTATACTAATACAATACATAATCAGAGTTACAGACAACCAAAATAAATAAACAAATGCAGCGGAACCACATGATGCAGTGGAATAAATATAATAAATAGTAATAGTACAAATCTTCGACTTCGTCCTCTAGCAATGAGGTCTTCTAAACCTACAATGCTTAGGCTATCCCGAGCGAATTGAAAAGACAAAACACTCGAGTCAGAACTAAAAGATCTTATAGTTAAGTCAACGGTAAATATGAGTGTGACGGCGCCAGAGATGTTTCTATGGTTTAACATCTTCTATCCAGTATCTAACGTGAGTGTAATAACTTAAGAGATGTTCGAGATTCACATCTCCTAAGGATCCGTTAAACTATCTACTATGTAGTACAATATGCTATTATAATATGTTTACAGTAAAGTAAAAGCATTAAAATAGCATTAAGGCGTTACTCATATGCCCCTTAACACATTTTATATAATGTCGTAGCCTATACAGATACTGTAAACATCATCCACAAATGGGCTATCAAGGAGCATTCCATTGGTACGGCACACAATAAATTCGTAGAAGGCGTGATAGGGCATGTGACACAGCACTCGAGGCAATGCCAGTGTAGATATACCAATTGCATTCCCGGACTGGTGGTAATGCATAGAAGCTACTACCGCCAACCTCGGAACACACTCCCAAATCAAAATCAAGGGTGGCCACCAAATCAATCACAAAGTCATAGTATAGTATCGAAGAAATGTGCCCGATCGGAGGAATGACCTCACTTGGCCCGGTATAGCACCTGTTTTAGCCACATCAAGCTGATTCACGGGAGTCAGGGTTATATAAATACCTTATACAAAATCGTTCGCCAAAGCATCCTACTTCATTTTTGGAATCTCCACCAAGTACACAGTTGTTAAAGTGGTTTTTGGTATTAGCAAAGAGTATGACAATATCTGATCCCGGTCTCTTTAACAACCAAACACTTATTTCACACCAGATGGCTCTTTTATATTCCAAACGTTGATTTACAATTGATATCAAAATAACGTATTCTCAAAACCATATCATTTTGAACTCATATTTACTTTTGAAATTATCGATAAGATAGGTTGATTGTATCCTCCTTATAAAATCATCATATTTACTCAAATATGGCCCCTTTGCACAAGGTATCCATTCCAAATTCCAACTTAGGTTGTATTATTATTAAGAATTTAAATATAAGTACTTTAGCCTTACACAGTCTGGAATTTTTAGAAAATAGTTTAGGTAGTCATAAATAGTTTTAATAGTTTTTAAAATGGTTTAAAATAGATTTACAATAGTTTAAATAGATAAGTAGTTTAAATAGTTATATTCCAACATTTTCAATAACTCAATTCCAAGAAATTTATTTACATTTTACACTTCAACTTTAAAATTCCAATTTAAATTCTTTGAACAATTCATTTAAACCCATTTCCAATTTCAGTATTGCCATTTGGATTATCAAATTCTGTTTATACAAATCAATTTATATTTCATAATACCAGTTAACTGAATTCAAAATTTTAAAGATTCAAAAATCATTTAATTTAACCAATCCGATGGCCATATATAATTTTCTACCCCAGGATCAAGTGATACAGATATTTATCATTTCAATCCGCAATTTAATTTCTTTACATCTATATATTATTTCAAACCGTAATCCCGAATCAATTCAAAATCCATAAAATCGCTCGAGTCTATCATTTCAATCGATAATGATTTTTTCCTAATCTACAGATCGTTCGGGTATGTATCATTCCAACCCATAATGAACTGCACAGTGACAACAATATATAAATCGAACGTAACATCCAATCATCCAATATTAACAACCAAACATCCATCATAATCATCATCCAATTCAACCAATAAATTTCAACAAATAACAGGTTATCATTTACACGTAATTAACTGTCAATTTAAATTCAATAATAAATTTAATGACAATTAAATTCAGAATAAATTCAAATTAACTGGAATGACGATTTAAATATACCAAACAGCCATAAATAAATTTCTAACCACATCATAAATTAATTTAACTAACATAAGAAATTTTAGAAGTTGTGAGTGGGTTAAAACACTCACCTTTGATTTTAAATCGAATTAAAATCCAAATTAGGGCCCAAATTCAAACAGTCTTAGAATTCGTCCAAAAATGTATGTAATTTCAATACGTTCCTATGCAAGAAACCGCGCGTGAATTGGACCCCGTATATAAAAGTTATGTAAGTTAGAACAACTTGAAATCAAAATATTAAATAACTAAAGAAATAATTCAGTTACATGCCATGTCACCTGAAACCACACGCCCTATCTCCTTCTCGATCGTACGCACACGAGACCCCATCTTCCTGAACCCTAACAAGTCGCGACTGCCTTCGGCAATTTTCGCGACAACCTCGTCTAGTTTCAACACGATCAGAGGCCATCATCGAATTTCCCACGTCAAGCCGCCCCTCCAGGATGCTGACGACCCCCTCCAACGCCTCCAGGTGCCTCGACCCGCCGTACCGGAGTTTTTGGAAAAACCGTTGACCATCACGACACGCCAACCCCATGGATGCACTCGTCCCCACGCTCTCTACGCTCTGGCAACCTCCGATTGACCCATCGACGACGATCCACCATTAAAAACGATAACCCTATATGAACGGCCGAAACTAAATCATCCAATTTTGGCCACACAAAAATCCCAGTCGAAAAACAGACAGCAGATTTGACTTGCGCTCGTTGAAAGCTTCGAATTGATAGATAATTTGATAGGTTTTGGAGGAGTTTGATTTTGAAATAGAATTTGAAATAGAATTTGTAATTTGGGAATTATGGTTTTGTTTGTCTGCCATTGGAAAGGGGTGATGAGAAAGAAATGTACGTACAGATAATAGAAAATAAAAAGGTTGCTAGGTTTATACTAGGTCATTTATAGGCAAAGCTGAAAACAGAAATAATGGACCGGATTGATTTACACGTTGAACGATAAATGCCCGAAAAACCGCTCTGTCTTCGGAACGAAAATGGGTCATCCCATATATCAAAATAGATGTTTTCAATATTTTTAAACTCAATGGAACTGGTTTCAAGTCCTAATTCCATCGCATGAAGAAGTTATGTTAAACTCATCTTTTTTTCAAATTGATTTCGACTAAATTAATTTTTAGATGTTTCGAGTCTGTACGATCAAATAATAGGTTGATCGATACAAAACTTAAAATCCTATAATAATTCACTATTACGGATCCGATGAAATTGGTTTCGTCGAAATCCGAGTCAATTGTCAAAATGGCTATTTTCATGTTAATTAAATAAATTAATACTAAATTGAATAAATCACTTTTTCAATTCAAATTTAATAATTTACAATTTCTATCACTTTGGATTACTTAGTAATTTATAATCCTTTAAAATAAATTTCTATATCAAATTATTATTGAATATTTCGCCACTCACAGTGTTAAATTTGAATTTCAAATAATTCAACAATTATAAATTAAAATATCAATAAATCCATTAAATTTGATTTCCATCTTCTTATTCACTCTGCCATCATCTTCTGGGTATAATTAACATTGGTTTATATCTTATTACACTATATTTCCCAATTCATCTTAATTTCAATTAACGTAATACTTAATTATGCTTATTTGCAATAAACCTAATTATTATAATTCAAATTCCAAAAGTTGATTAAATTTGATTTTAACCTTTATATTTAATCAATTATTACCTTATGAATATAATTACATTCTTATTCCTTATATTACATTCACAATTTACAGTTATTGTCTTGACTCACATAAATGTAACATTTAATTTAATTTAATTATAATTAATTTCCAATTTAAATTGGTAACAAATAACAATCGTCACCATTTCTATATTTAATAACATTTGTAAATCTATTATCCACATAAGTATTATAATTACTATTTCAACACTAATTTAATTCAATTACAATTAGTTATATTGGTTACATCTTATCGAATTAATATTATATAATTATCAAATTAAATCTACAATAACTGCACTAATTGGGTGAATTAATTGAAGTTTATTTCCAAATCAAATTTAACAGGCTAAATAAATAGGTAGCATATAGTTATTGCCACCATTAACTTTTAGTCACATTAATAAGTTATTATTTACACCCAAAGGTTATAATTACTTGCATAACACTGATTTTATTCAATTACCATAAATTATATATTATTTCATTAATTGATTCAGTATTTACATTTATTTTCCTATATTTACTTTATAACTAAGTATAACCTTTTAATTATTTTAATTAATTGGAATTTCATTCAAATTGTTAATAATTAACTTAAGTTAACTTATTGCATTCATTTTAGTCATTATTTCATTAATAAATCACAAATTTTTATTTCTTCCAATATTAAATCTTAAAGCTTTATCAAATTAATAATTTTTAATCATGAAAATTACGGGTCGTTACAATATATATGTTCATTATGTGATGATTATTTACATGAAATGATGTATTTGCTATGTTGAATCAGTGATGTCAAACTTGTTCCGTGCTTTAGCGGTATGATCTCACTATATGATATTCTTAGGGTGTGTTACTCATACCAGTCTAGGTCATGTTTTGTTATTGTTTTGTCCATAAATACACGGATACTCATTTAAGTAGGTTGGATTTACATATCAGACAAGTTACTTTTGGAAGACAAATAAAAAGTCAAAGACAAAGCAAGAGGTTGGGCTAATAATAAAGTTTTTTAAATTATGTTGTTGTAAACCAAGGTATATAACCGGTTAACAGTTCGTGTTGACATCTTCATATGTCAGGCATGACATGGTTATTTATATTAGTTATATTTTACACCTATGTAGGCATGTTTTGAACTTTTGAAAATGTAAAGACAATCATAAGTAATGGAACTTATATAGTTGCTACGTTTACTTAATATTGTTTGAAAAATAATAATTACATTTTGCCACTTGAAAATACTTATAGTGATGACTACAGCAACATCAGCATTCATTTTCAAGACTCGGAGAAGGAGATGTTATAACATGGTATCAAAGCTTTGGTTAGGGGACCCTTAATAAAACAGAGCTAAATAGTGATCAAGGTAAAATCTAGATAGTTTAAATTTAACACCTTGGAGAGGGATATGCTATATAAATTCTCGTATTTTAATATAGATATATATGTGGATATATTTGTTCCTCACCTATTGTTCCCACTCTCTTTACTTTCATTTCTTAATAACCCTTGCTTACACAAAAAACAATAATGGAAACTCGACGTGGGCGTTTGGTGTTAGGAGGTTCTAGGACTAATTTTAATAGAGGAACTACAAGTGCTTATACGAATGGCTAAGGAGCGGAGGTAGCTTTGGAAGTTAATATTGAAGCCAATATTCAGATGCCTACCCCAAATCCTAGTGAAATAGTTTTTACTGCTCTTTTCTGCTAGTTTATAATGGGGATAAGGCAATAGCTAGCTGAAGTTATTATGCAAAGGCCAGTGATAGTTAGAGTAGGAGACTTTTTCTAGATGAACCAATATTAGAAATATTATGGAGGAAATGTGTTTGCTGGAATGGAACCAGCTTTGGAAGTGTTGAATAGGAGGAAGTTGTGTAAGCATATTTTTGGAGGTAGCGCTGTGATGATGCTCAGAAGAGGAGGTTGGCTTCTCATCAGCTTTAAGAAGATGCACCGGACTTGAAGCAAGGGGAGATGATTTAGGCAGAGTATATTGCTTTGTTGAAGTATGAAAGGGAGCATGTAAACGATTTGATTATATTACTAAAACACTTATTCCAATTCAATGAAGCTTGTTTATGACCATATATTGATCTTAACAACTTGCAAGCCTTTATTTTGCTCCCATTGGCCTTGAAACCCTCGGGCTGCGACATGTAAACGATTTTCTCTAAGTCATCATTTAAAATATATTTTTTCAAATCCATTTTGAATTCATAAAATGCGGCTATAGCAAGCATAATCCGAATGGATTTAAGAATAGCTATGGATGAGAATGTTTCTTCATAATTAACGCCTTGAATCTACTTTCATAACTAGCCTCACTTTATAGGTCTCTACCTTTCCATCTACATTTCGCTTTTTCTTAAAAATCCAGTTACAGCCGATGGGCATTATCCCTTCAAGTATGTCATCCAAAGTCCAAAAGTTGTTGTCATACATAGAATCCATATCGAATTTCATAACTTCAAGTCAAAATGCAAAGTCTTTACTCTATAATGCTTGTCAAAATATGAGGTGGGTGTCATCATCTAAGACACGGTCCTTCTTCTCACCATCCACGAGAAAATCCATAGTCTCTTTAGTATGTGAAATTCCCTATTTGACTTCTACTAGGTTGCGTGTTTTTCTATAATGGTGAAATTTCTTCTTAACTGGTTCAGCCTCTGTGTTAACTTCTTGAGTCTTGTCCAAATCTACAGTTTTTCTTAATTTAGTTTGATACAGACTCCTTTTTCTAAAAACAACATGTTGTGTTGAATGTTTTAGAAATTATATTCTATAAAATTCATGGGAGATCTTATAAATTTACATAGAGCTAATCTTGCCTCAATTTTATTGGGGCCGACATTCTTAATGTCCCCCATTCCAATGTCCAAAGATGATACCCCTCTAGTTGCAGTCGCCTTGGAGTCATCTTTTGCCAACAAAATGGGATCAATTGTTTTTTCAATAGTTTAAGCAAAAATACCAAATAAAGCATTCTTCCGTTATATAAGTTCACCATATAGTACCCGTTGATCTTTCCATGTAGGGGTAAAATAATAACTATTACATGCTAGCATCAAATTTTTGACATCTGATGCTATAGAACCCTTTTAGTCCCTCAGACATATATTTAGATTAAAAAGCAAAATCAAATGCTATCACTGCCAATCTTCGCCTGTAACACTCAAGATTTTTGGTAACATTATTTAGGAGATTCAGTTAGTTAAACTAAACAAAATAATGTGTTGATTAGGGAATTGAGATTTGATTTTAATTAAGGTAGGCGTGCCATTAAAACTAATGAATTAAAAGAAGATTGCGAAATTCCGTATTAGACTTCTACCAGGTTGCGTGTTTTTCTATAATGGTGAATTTTCTTCTTAACTAGTTCAGCCTCTGTGTGAACTTCTCGAATCTTGTCCAAATCTACAATTGTTCTTAATTTAATTTGACAGAGATAACTTTTTCTAAAAACAACATGTTATGAACAACAACCTTTTGTTCTTGAATGTTTTAGAAATTATATTCTTTAAAATTCTTGGGAGATCTTATAAATTTACAAAGAGCTGATCTTGCCTCAATTTTACCGGGGTCGACATTCTTAATGTCCCCCATTTCAATATCCAAAGATGATACCCCTATATGTTGCAGCCATCTTGAAGTCATCTTCTGCCAACAAAATGGGATCAATTGATTTTTTCATTAATTTAAGTAAAAAGACCAAATAAGGCATTCTTCCATTATATAAGTTCTTCACACAGTACCCGCTGATCTTTCCTTGTAGGGGTAAAATAATAATTATTACATACTAGCATCAAATTTTTGACATCTGAAGCTGTAGAACCCTTGTAGTCCCTCAGACATATATTTAGATTGAAAAGCGAAATCAAAAGCTATCACTAATAATAATCTGCCAATCTTCGCATGTAACACTCTAGATTTTTGGTAACATTATTTAGAAGATTCAGTTAGTTAAATTAAATTAAATAATGTGTTGATTAAGGAATTGAGATTTGATTTTAATTAAAGTAGCTGTGCCATTAAAACTAATGAATTAAAAGAAGGTTTTAAAATGAATTAGAGGAGGGGTATTATGGGAAAGAAATCATTCCTATATCTCCTAGCCTACATGTATTACATACACATTCATTTCACTTCAAAAAATTTAAAAACATGGTCGGCCGGCATTAACAAGGAAAGAGGGAGAGGAAACTAAGAAAAGCTAAAGGAAAAGCAAATTCAAATCAAATCCATTCAAATCTCAAACTCCTTAATCTCTAAAGCAAAGGTGAATAATGTTTACATCTCTAATTTTTATTGGTTTCAGTTTTAAGATTAAATCTGAATATTTTGCAATGATTTACCATGTTTTTGAATGAAAAATGATTATATATACATTTTAATGATTTGTGAATGTTCACATAGATTATATGACATGTTTTGAGATGAAAACCCTATTAAACGACATCCAATTGCCTTGCGAATTTTTGTGAAGATCTAAAATGATATTTTAGGAATGGGTTCCAATTTTCAGATTTTTTTGAATTTTTGTGGATTTATTATGAATTTTCTAAGGAAGAAAATGATATTTTGGATTATAAAATATTTACGGGAAACTAGTTTATGGTTGGGATCGGAAAATTTTATATGTTGGAAAACATAGATAAAGTGACTTTTTGGAATTTTTCTAGATTTTTCCAAGATGTTTTAATAGTTATACAAAATTATTTAAGGTATAGGAGTTAAATGCTTTACATAATTATAGAGGAGAAGGGGCTTTTTCAAAATTGTTTAAATTTCCAAATAAGGAAAGATGACAGCACTTCTGAATATAAAAAAAATCTGGCAACCAATCAAATTTAGACAGATAAGGCAGATTTGGTACATAAGGACATGCTTTTAAACGTTTCGACTCCTTCGGCAACTAGGTTCCGTATCTATTTCTCACCTTTCGACAAGGTCGAAGGAATAACTTTTGACAAGGTCGAAACCAATGCACATGGTATCTGGCAACTTGTGCGTAGTGAATTAGTAAGGTCGAAAGGTATAGGGCCGAAATCAAGGGGTTCCGAAAGAGATGATGTTTTGTTTTGGTTGTAAGGAAAATACATCTGCTAGCTTTCGACTAAGAGCTTCCGACAAGGTCGAAAGCATAGCTGCCGCTTCCTACCGTTCAACCCAAATGGTTTTCGTAGGGAACCTTTTGTTTTCTTAAATTTGCCGCATCTGCATTGCTTTCGAAGGGATGGTTTCGACACTATCACTTCATTGTTTATGAAATGGTTTTGAAAGAGTTACTTTCAGAGGGTTCGAGTAGATGCTTTTGACTCCAATGTTTTATTGATTCTTTCGCTCTACTTGAAGGCATAATCCAAATGTTCAAAAATCGAAACGCTCTTAAAAGGTTTCGAAGTAGTTAACATCAAATGGTTTCGAAAGTTTTCCACTTGTTTAAAATTGAACCCAAAGTGCTTTCGAAAGAGTTTGTTTTGAATGCTTTCGAATGGTTTTATAATGGTTTTGAAAGGGTAGTTCCTTAGGCTTTCGACAAGGTCGAAATCATAGCTTTCGACAAGGTCGAAAGGTAAGGTTTTCAATGTTTTCGGAAGGCAAGGTTTAACTGGTTTTAAAGGCGTATGTCATGTATTTTAAGGCTTTTTGAGGAAAGTCTTTTATTGGTTTCGAAGGGGTCACCTTCAATGTTTTCAAAAGGCCTTTCAATGGTTTCGAAGGGGTTACCTTCAATGATTTCGAAATGGTTGTTTAAAGGTTTTAAACAAAGGTTTCAAAAATATAATGACTAGGCAGATAGCCTAAGTGTTTTAAGTTATAAAGGACTTTAACTTATTTTAAAAGGATAGACAATCCTTATTGAACATCATTAACATTATTTTAAAGTATATATAACATAGCAAAAATAACATAGAGTAAATCTAAAGAAATATTTTCCTTGTATATGTATGATTTGACGGACTAAATCATTTTGAAAATATTTTCAAGGAAAATTTAAAGGGTAGTTAACCCTAAGAAAATTCGAGTAGTTAGCTCATTTAAATTCGGACAGTCAGTCCATTTTGAGGGCAGCCAGCCAAGAGGACAGTTAGTCCAGATAAGGGCAGCTAGCCGAGATATGAACAATTAGTTCATTTGTTAGCATAATGGACCTTGCTACTTCTTAAGGACAGTTAGTCCACCCTTTTTACATGTTTTATGGAAATATGGTCCATTATTTAGCATAAAGGAAATTGCTATTTTGGTATAATCATATTTAGGACAGTTAGTACAGTAAAGATCAGTTAGCTCAGATTTTGGACAGTTAGTCCATTTATTTCCAGTTTAGCATAATGGATCTTGCTATATTATTATTATAATCAGTTGATTAACCAGTTTGGTTGTAGGAAAGGATTTGCAAAATATATGTTTTGAAAAGAGATATTTGTCAGGGGAAACCCGTTCCGCAAGGCGGCGTGGTCTCATTAAGTATCAGTAAACAGAAATGTAACAGAAATTATTCATACCAGGATTTATGTCTGGCTCAAAGTTTTTGTTTCCATTTAAACTCTCAGGTGCCCAAAATTTATTTGAGGAGGCTGAGGGTTTAGGTTTTTAGGTTTTAGCAAGTTTGGGCGAATAAAGCATTCGAAGACGAGCGGTGGCTAACGGATAGCTAATTTAAGAATTTTGTTTGTTATTGTTTCTATTGTGTATTAAGGCAATTATGTCTATATTGCGTTGATCATCCAAGGGGGCATCTTCATATATCGCTCTTGGCGTATTGACGTAATTTATATTTGATCATTGACTGGGAAAATGTTTGGGGATTTTTGTAACTTGGATATGATTTTATTTGAAATATAATCAATGTAATTATAGTTTTTGAAAATTTGTGATTTTGTTCATATTCAAATGCTTCTGATATTATGGATACCATTAACATTACCATATTTCGTCATCGAAAGTTAATATTGTGGATGAAATGCAGCATCCATAACGCTTAGCTTTTGTCCTCCAGATATAGGATGTCACATCGCCTTTAGCATAGTCTCGGGAAATGTCCTAACTTCAGCTATTATCTATCAATATCCATGTAACACCACCTACTCAAATAAATACCCATGATTTTTTTAGAGGAAAACAATAAAAAAAAGAGTCATACACAACCTTGGTACGAATATTATCATCTTCCATCAAAACTTCTTTGGCAGTGGGTCCTCGCCGCTAAAGTACGAATCGTATTTTCCCCATACCAGCCTTGGACACCCAACACATACAAAACTATCACAAGTTATATGACTCATCAAAATTTATGTTACTTTAAACGTACATAAACATGCCTTGGTAAAACTACATATGAAACTATTTTCGATATAGTGTTTTGGATATACAATAATCAACCTATGTTAGTATAAAAGTTTAGGTTAAGCTACTTATAAAACTACCTATGAATTCATGCCTCCATAAGCAACACTTAACTTTCTAAGCCTTGTTTGTTCATCCTTAAATAGTTTCATAAATTATTAGTCTTAAAGATCGAACCACACAAAAGGGTTACATCCACTCTCGTGAAAGCGTACATCCTACTTGGACGTCCCACGTCCCTTCAGAAATTGAAACATGGCCCATAACTTTTAGACTAGGCGCATTCAAGTAAGCATCCCCACTTACCCTCATAAGCTCTTCCGAACCCGCATTATATAGTAGGTCCTCGCTTTTAAACTTTTAGTTATCTTTAACGTCCGAAAATCCACCTAATTATTTATATATTAGGTCTCGTGTTTAACTAGGAATTAAGCTTCATTCGGCTTTGAACCTATCATCGGTCGGCTTAAGCCTCGGATCTACAAGTCTCGGTGTTAACTTTCCATCAATAGTTAATAGGTCTCCGCAAGTCTACATTAAGGAAGCCTTGTATAACTAGTTCTTAATATAAATTCTTTCAACAATCACCTTTGCCTTTATATCTCCAATGCTGCTCCATCAAAATATTAGCTAAGGGTTATCTAAGAATTATCACTGGAAAGCCTACCCTAGGAAATGCTGTGGAACCTTTGAAAATTCCTTCTTTGCATTTACTAAGTTTCACACCAACTCTCGCATTTTCTTAGTTTATTTTACTTAAAACTCTTCTAAGTTCATATTAAGTTTCAGGGGTCGTACCCTTGGTACAACACCTTTGGATCAGACATTCAGCAATTACCTTTGTGCTTTGCAACCTCAGCTATTACAAACAGTAAAGCTTGTCCACCTATATGCACCTACCACTATCACTATACATATCGCCCATATATTTATTCTGCCTCCACCTTTTTCGGTTTGCTACGGTGCTTTTATATTACTTTATTACACATATGTAGTTCTTGTCCCGTAATCATTTATTGTATACATTATGTAGATATATATAATGCTCTTGGTAATCGTATTATAAGTTTCGGTAATGTATATTTTAAATCAAAAATTCTAATAATATTTTCCCAATAAGTTAGTAAATATGTTTCCATGTGCATTTTAACCAAAACTTCTACGTTTTAGCTAATTTCTCATGTATTTCCAGTCGTATGGTTCCATTAAAATTCCATAACTAATTATTTAACCATGAGAAAATTCACAAAATTAAAACCCATCGCCCAAACTACAGTTTTGATCATCATATTAAGTTTTTATATCATCTAGAAATCACTAGAGTATATAAACATCCTGGTAAAGCAATTTCAATCCATAACATTCACTAAAACATTTTTCGATCATTTATAAATGCTTAGCGCATTTTGAACACTGTCACATTAACCATTATCAAATTCAACATAGATAATAATGGCAAAATGAGAGTGAGGTGCTTATTTGAACTTTCTACGATGGTGAAGTGTTTACAATGATGAAGTGTTGAAAATTATTCCTACAAGACTTTAGTATCCGTTGAATTGTTTACTTGAACTTTCTAACATATATTTTCAAATTAGGAAAAATGTTTGATTATTTCCTCGACCGTGGCTGGATGTATGAAGTCAGAACTGGTAGGAAAGGTTCAATAAAGGAACGTTTCTATAACAATGTACATGAATTTAACAGATTCGCTAAATCAGATAATCGAAATAACGAAGAAATTCGTTGCCCATGTAGTAAATGCCAACATTTGAAGCATTGAAAAACAGATATAGTTGACGTACATTTGTATAAATATGGTTTTGTACTAAATTATTACTTCTGGGATCGTCATGGAGAACTTGTTGAACCTACACCTAATCCTGTAGTGTTAGAGCACGATAATATAATGACGAATCCGGTAGAAAATATGGCGGAAGATGCAACACAATCAACGTTTTCTACCATTCCAGCTGGCGATGAAGACGTAAATGTCCAAGAAGAACCGACTGTGGGAGCTAAAAGAATATATGATTTATTGGATTATGCTAAGAGGCCATTGTGGGACGGTTGTAAAAATGGAACCAAATTATCAGTAACCGTTGAATACATTACTATGAAATCAAAATTCAACCTTACAGAAGTTGCATTTATAGCAGTTGTACAAGCTGCAAAATGACACATGCCACCTAATAATCTGTTGTGCGATAGTCATTATAAAGTGAAAAAACTGATGTCCGCTTTCAGTCTACCTTACGAAAAGATAGATACATATGTAAAAGGTTGCATGTTGTATGGTAAGATGATGTTGACCTTAGAAAATGCAGAATATGTAACGAGGAAATATGCAAAATAAGAAAAAAGTAAGGAAAAGAAGTTCCGTACAATAGAATGCATTATTTACCCATCACTCCCAGACTTCAAAGGTTATGTGCATCGTCTGCTACGGCGTGTCATATGCGATGGCACAGTTTGAGAACACCGAAAGAAGGAACTTTGATACATCCATCTGACGGAGAAGCATGGAACATTTCGATAAGACTTATCCCACATTTTCTGTAGAAAGCTGTAATGTCAGACTCGGTTTATGTATGGACGGGTTTTCACCATTCTCTCGGTTTGGTAGTAAATATTCATCCTGGCCAATTATCGTTACTCCATATAATTTACCTCCATGGATGTGTATGAAAACACTGTGTATGAAAACACCACATATGTTTCACACTATTGTCTTCCCTGGCCATCATGATCCGATACAAGGAATCGATATTTATTACAATCACTGATCGAAAAGTTGAAAACAGTGTGGAATGACGGAGTTGAAACATACGACATTTTGAGAATTTTTTGTATGTTCGCTTCCTTATATGGACTATTAGTGATTTTCCTACATATTGGATGCTTTATGGTTAGAGTACGGCTGGTCGTCTAGGCTGTCCTTATTGCATGGAAGAAACACGAGCATTTTCTTTACGGTATGGGAAGAAAATTTCTTTGTTTGATTGTCATCAGTGTTTTTCCACCCCAATCATAATTTTAGAATGGATAGAAAAAATTTATAGCTAACAGAGAAGATAATATGCAACCACCAAAGATTTGGTCAAGCGAAGAATTATATGAAATTATAATGAACTATCCAGAGATACATGAAACTGGAGTATAGATTGAAATTCCAAGAAAATCGAACATTCATAATTGGTGAAACAAAGTATATTTTGGGAGTTACCATATTGGAAAGATCTCTTACTCCGACATAATATTGACGTGATATACAACAAAAAACGTGTTCGATAATGTGTTTAATACAATTTTGAATGTAATAATGAAAACTAGGGACGATTTGAATTCAAAACTTGATATAGAAAACTAATGTAAACGCCTGGAACTTCAAATGAAGCCCAATGACAATAAAAAACCCAAAGCATGCTATGAGCTAGACAATAAGCAAGTAAAACTCGTGCTAAAGTGGATGGAAGAACTAAGATTTTTCTATGGGATTTCTTCTAATCTTCGTAGATGTGTTGACTTTAAAAATAATAATTTGAGTGAGATGAAAAGTCACGATTGTCATATCATGATGGAATGTTTACTACCTGTGGCTTTCAAAGAACTATTTCCCGTAAAAGTATGGAGTGTTATAACAGAATTAAGTATGTTTTATAAACAGCATTGTTCGATGACATTAAAAGTAGATCATACACATAAACTTGATGTAGAAATCCATATATTGCTCTGCAAACTCGAGAAAATATTTCCGCCAGGTTTCTTTAACGTATTGGAGCATTTACCTGTTTATCTTCCATCCGAAGCACTTCTTCGAGGTCCTGTGCAATATGGATGGATGTATCCATTTGAGAGGTAATATTGAATATCTATAATATTTATGTCCGTTTAAAATTCATATTTCTATACAAATACAAATTAAATTTATTTTGTAATAGGTATTTGAATCATTTGAAGAAAAAAGTTAGACAAAAAGCACGAGTTGAAGGTTTAATTTGCAAATCATATCTTGAAGAAGAAGCTTCATTCTTTTTCTCTCATTACTTTAGTGACGATGTCAACTTATCGTTTGTAAGCGTTCCTCGTAATGATGAAGCCATTGAACAAGATTCTTCTCAAACAATGTTTTCTATTTTTTGACAACATGGCCGACCTGTTGGAAAATGTGTGGAAATATGGTTAGACGATAGAGATCGCCATATAACACACACATATGTTCTTCTAAATTGTGCTGAAGTTGCACCATTTGTTAGGTAATAATATATTCAAATAATTCACATACATATTAAAAATAAGCCATATTACATATTTGTAGTATCTACGAATCAGAGCTTCCATCTGGCGATCTCAGTAAAGAATTTGCTAAACGGTTTTCGAACTACGTTTATAATCCAAGAAATCGTGTCGTTGATCAAGGATTACAACATCTTACGATCGGACCAAAATGAAATGTGAAATTTATCCAATATTTTTCGTCAATAGATTTAAGTTCAACACGAAAGATTACGGAGCTGAAAAATTAATATATAACAGCGGTGTATTTGTTAAAGGCAGTGATGATCTAGATAAGCATATAAATACTTTTACGGCATCTTAACATAGGTTCTAGAGTTGACATATTATATAGAACCTGCAAAAAAAGTTTTTTTTATTCAAATGCTATTGGTTCAGCAATTTTCCTGGTTTTGGAATCAACATGCACAAAGATTATAAACTTATTGAAATAAAGCATACCTCACATTACTATAAGTATGATTCTTTCGTATTATCCAAGCAAGCGTTACAAGTTTATTTGCTCCATATCCATTCTTAAAATTAGGTAAAGCGGATTTGTCGGCTGTTTTTAAAACAAAGCCAAGATTTACGTTTGACGGAAATAATATTCCAAATGAAGCAGTGTATTAGGCGGATCTTAAACCAAATATAGAAATAATAATAACCCATGACATTGATTTAGGGACGTTGAATGATGAATCGAATGTTTTGTTAGGTGCATTTGAAAGTACCGAAGAAAACGAGATATAGTACGAGAGTGAGTCTGAATCAGAAAACGACGAAAACTGAAAATTCAAAATATTTGCATCGCTTGTTGTATAATGTATTATTATGAGCTATGTATTAATAATGATGAATAATGATGCCAATGTTCAGAGCTATGTATTATTCTGTTTTGAAATTTCTATATATGTATTCTTGAGACCTTGTCCCATTTATTATGATTTAGTGGAAGTTTTATGTGATGATTAATAGAACATGCTTTGTACTAATAAATTTATGTTTTCACATTCTATGGTATTATTTTTCTGTGGTAGATATGTCTGGCAGGAGACATAGCCGGAGATCCGAGCCTTCTCCCTCTCCCGGTGCAGGTGCTTGTGGCACGACACCAGATTTACGCCCACGAGCGGAAGTAGATCCAAAAAGCGCAGGGTAAGTATCGAATTTATTTCAAGTATATTTTTTATAATTTATTAAATATCTACATCAAAATTTATACAGGGGCTTTGAGGTAGAGCCTTCAGACTTCACTTTACGAGTATCGAGGAAGGCGTTTATGAGTCGGATGTCAGGCTGTTGGGCTCATTGGGACGACATCCCACCCTATATCAAGAACGCTATATTGGCTGATGTACTAGTAAGTATAAGTTTATATTTCAGTTGAAAATTTATATAATGTACATAATTCAAATTAATTTCAATATGTAGGCTGCCGCACGTGTAGACCCACAGGATATGGATGTTTTTACCAATCACTGGAATAAGAGGATGCGAAAAAATTATAGGGACACTCTGTCAAAGGCAAAGAATGCCGGAAAAAAATACCCAATTGGATGGGTGCCGATGTGTGGGCTGAGTATCTCCAGCTCTGGGAAATCCTAAATTGAAAGTAAGTTATGCACTTTTGCATTATTATTATAATTTTTTTAAATTTCGTATGTTAGTTGCAGTAATTTAGTTAATCGTGTATCTAAATTTATAGGAATTATCTGCCCGAAAACGTGCAAATAGGAATAAAAATCCTACTTTGCACCATGGCGGCTCCAAATCCTTCTAAGAACAAAGGAGAAATCCTGCTTTTGCATTATTATATTTGTAACATTTTTTATTCATATGTATATTTTCAGGCTGCGAGGTACAATCGCGAGCCTACAATGGCTGAGGTGTTCATAGCCACGCATGTTGTTGAGCAGACAAATGAGCAAGGTAACATTTTATATGGTTAGACGGACGAGAAATCTAGATCTATAATGGTAAATGATGTGCACGTAAATGTGCATATTTTTATCATCATATTTATTCTTTTTAAATTAAATAAATGATCATATTGGGTATTTTAACTTGTTTAAACCAGAATTCATATTATTTGAAATTGTCACATATTCATCTTCATCCAAGGGCAAAATGGTCATTTGTGTGCATATATTTCTTTGAGAAAAATTAATTGAAAATTTGTATATATTTTGTAGGAATTTAGCTTCTCATATTAGTGGGTTCATGAAGAAACATGCATGCACAAAATGGATATAAAGGAATGAAGATGGAAATAATTCAAAGTGAAGATCATGGAGGACCCCGCCTACCCACTACCTAATGTACAAATTAAAGGCTAATGCACATGCTAAAAGACATTTAAAGCTTCATGTACATTTAAGGCGGGGGTTATTAAAGCTAATGATAACTTGGCCACCACACTTCCTCCAAGGGCATTTTGGGTACTCCCCAAAAATATGCATTAGGGTTTCTAACTTGTATAAATACCCCTTATGTTTCATGTAGCCATCTTCCTCTTAGTTAGTTAGTTTTAGTTTAGAAAATAAATCAAATCTCTCTTTCTTTCCATGGCTACTTAGCCATTTCTTCTCTTATGTAATTCTTTTTTTATGCAATGTTAATTATTGTTTCTTTTTAATTAAATGTTCATTTCCTTTTATGCAAGTAGTGTAGATTTTCCTTTATGCAATTAGAATAGTTTTCCATTTCACTTTGCTCTCTTTTCCTTTTCTTTTTCTCTTATGTTGCAAGCTACATTTGTTCATATGATAACAAATATGAGAGGCTAAACCCCTTCAATTTAGGGGTAATGAAGCTCTCTAATCATGTAGCTTCAACTTAATTTGATGTTTATGCTCTCTTTTTGTGCTTAATGAGAATGATTGAAGTGGTTTAATGATGTTGTTTAGCTTTGAATTTGATAGTCTATGTTGTTTATAACAAATAGGCTATGCTTACTCAAACAAAACACAAATTGCCTCTTCATCTACATATGATTATGGAAAAGAAGTGACTGTAGAAATTAAAATTTGATGGCTTATATTTCTAATTAATAGTCAATAGGCCATGCTTAAAATAGATTTTGCTTTCAACTTTCTTGTCATATTTTATGAGATTTAAAAGTGTATTAGTGGTTGTGTTATAGTTTGATGGTTTATATTGAGCTAATTAATAGCACAAATATACCATACTTATGATAAGCACATCAACTAATTCACTAATGACAAGAAAAGAGAGATCATAACTTCATTTTATTGATTTATGTGATCTGGAGAGTGGAAATTGCCTCTTAATTGTCTTACCACTCATATTTTTATCAATTTTCTTTTGCTTGTTTTTCTTCTTTTCTAGTTTAACATTCTCTTCAAGATTGGTTTAATTTGATTGAATAGATTTTTAAAATCATCAATTCCCTGCGGATTGACCCGTATTCGCCACGTGCTACATTTGTACACCGTGCGCTTGCGGTTATTTTTAATTCAAATTCGTTCGACGGTTTTCTAAACCGATAGAACTTCCGTCGACGAACAAGTTTTTGGCGCCGTTGCCGGGGATTTGTTTTGATTTTGATATTCTATTCTTCGAATTATTTTCGTTTGATTTTTATTGTGTGTTTTTTGTGTGTGTTTGCATTAAAAAAAATTGTGTGTTTGTCGTTTTCATTTTTGTTTGTGTGATTGTTGCATTCTATTTGTTTTGCATTTGCATTGTATATATTTAAAAAAAAAAACATCAAAATATCAACAAAAAAAAAGATTTTATTTCCATTTCATTTACACTGTGCATTTATTTTTACAATCTCTTTTTTTTTCATTTTACAAATTTTTATTGCTTCACTTCACTGTTACATTTCCTCTCTGTTGCATTTACCTCTCTATTCACTGCCTCACTGTTCACTGTGCACAGAGAACCTGTTACTGCCCTGCACATCCCCAGTTGACAATGCTTACGGACACTTATCACAAAACAAAGCCCACTCTCCTCAACCACTAACCCCTAACTATACAGTGCCTGCCTGTCCTATACAATTCACTTCAACCCAAGTCTTCACTTTCTACAACCATCCAACATCACTACTCCTCCTACCCAGTGACAACCTACACCCCACCATCAATCATACAAAAGCTGCTCTGCCTTTAGTACATCATCACTGCCAGGCCAACATTCCCACAGCTCCCTTCATCACAGTCATCGTTCTCACTGTTACCATAATTTCTAACCCCACATCATTTACATACTCCACTACTACAAAACATCATCCCCTTCCCTGAAGACCATCACACTTCTTCCATCAAACTTCATTGCCTCGACAACCCTACTGAATTCATTGCCGAAACACAACTCCTAACATCACTTCCACACTGCTTTCAGTCATCAACCCCAATCCCAAACATACTGACTCCAATTCCCCCCACTGGCATCTCCTGTCACTGCCATTCAATCACTGCCTTCCCATCTCCCCTTCTAAAAAACTGCTCCACATACACATTACCTTCTGCCTTATCCATCAACCATCACCAAACAACTGCTTTTCAGCCTAACATCATAGAACATCTACACTGTGCATATTAACTCTGCTGCCTCTCTCTACAACTTCACAATCCATCACCATTCCAGCCCCTCTGCCCTCTGTCCACACCCACTGCATACTTCACTGACCTTGCCGCAAACAAACCATCGAGATTTCAAAAGAAAAAAAACAGAAAGTTTTAGACTACCACAAAACTACTTACAACTTCAACCACTTCTTTTACCTCCGCCGCACTGCAACGAGATCACCTCCGACCATCACCCCTGTTCTCTGCCTCACTGCATCCTCTAACATCAACCAATAGCCACTGCACTTCGGTAACCACCAACAACCACACTTGCAATCCCCTGACCTCCACCACCATCAACTGAATCATTGCCTGCATCTCCTTTATAACCTCCAGAGCACTGACACCATACCGACCTGAACAACAACCTACTGTTACCACTGTGAGCCTTCATACATCACCACCTAAATCGACTGCAGCCACATCGCGAACAACCACAACGCAAACCATCAATCCTTCTCTAAACGCACGACCTCACCTCAAACTTGAACATCGCTTCACCCTAATCCGCAACCACTGCAACCTTTAATTCGAATCACCTCGAACATCAAACTGCCGTCAACTCAATCATTTTGCCAACCCAACCTCGAACAGCACCCCATCAACACCGAGTAACCTCGAACCGAAGCTTGTGTGATTTGAGTGTGTTTTCGCACGAGAATTTGATTTCTTTGAGAAAGTGTGAATTTGATTTCATTTCTTCAATCGGTTTGGGGATTATCTGTGTGTCAAAAAAAAAAGGGAGAGAACAAAATAATGTATGCGGGCTTGATCATATTTGGTCCGGTAAATGTATATTTTTATTTGTCAAGTTTCTTTTAAACCAAAACCTTTGTTTTTACTTTAACAAAAAAAAATTCGTGCTTTCATTAAAAAAAGGGGGAGGGTTGAATTTGTTTCGTTTTAATTTGTTCTAGTTTTCATTTGTTTTAGTTTTTCTTTGATACACATATAATTTATTTATTTATTTATTTTTTCCTTTTGTTTTATCTTGTTTCTATTTTCAGGTTGCCAAAGCAGAATGAAAGATTTGCTTGCTTCGGTCTGCTGCCAAAAATAAATTGCTGACTTGCTTATAAAAAAAATTGCTGCTTTCATCTCTATTTTTATTTGAATTGCATTGTTGTTTGCTTGCATATTAAAAAAAAATCAAAAATTCAAAAACAAAAATCATCCGTAGTTGCATTGTTAATACACGTTTAATTTCAGTTTTGCATTTCATCTTAGAATTTTGATTAATAATAACGATTAGACATCGATAACACTTAATTGTATATTGATAATTTGTCTTCTTTGAACAATTTAATTTCTCGGTGTCCAGGCTACGGCAGAGTAATAACCATTTATAAATATTACGGTGATTTGTAAATATTATAGTGGTTGTTCCGCTGAAGGTACTTAAACCTTTGGCTGCATTGCTACTGTGATTCGTGGTGCACCGATAAATCCTGTCCGTTACCTGGCTGAGAACTATCTTGTTTATCTAAGACAATTTGTGATTATACAATTTTGGGTTAACTTAGGATAAATCATTTGTAATTAACCCTTGCATTCATTTAGTTGCATTAGTTTATGCATATTTTAAAAAAAATCAAAAATCCAAAACAAAGAATTTTTTTTGTAAATATTCCTTTTATTTTCTTTGAAATCTTTAAATCCTTTTCCTTTCAAATTTCAAAAATCCAAAAAATTTAGAAAAACTAAAATCCAAAAAATATATAAAACTTTTTCTTAAAAAAAACAAAAAAATTTGAAAATAAAAAAAACAAACAAAAATCAATTTTCCATTTTGAAAAATAAATTCCACTTGTAAATATTTTTCTTTATAAAAAAACAACAAAAAAAAATCTTGAAAATGTCCGAGTTTCCTCTCTCTTACTCACTTGAATTTAGTTGTGAAAATCAATATAATCCATATGAGTTCACTCCAAATTCGTATGGATATTTTAACAACAACTATTATTTAAACGATTCGAATTTTGAATCACAAAATTTTCAAAATGAGGACCAACCTTTAAATCTTGAAAATAGCATTTCATCTTTACTTGAAATCGCTACACAACAAAATCAAATGATAAATAAGTTGTGTAATTCATATTTGTGCAGTAACTCGAATAAAAGTTTTCAAAATAATCAAAATTTGAATTCACTTCAAAATTCAAATGATTTCGAGTATAACCCATGCCAATTCAATTTCGAGCTTCAAAATGAATTCCAAAATCAAGATGAAAATGTGAACCAATTTTCAAATAATTTTGGCAATGGGAATAGTTTCAATAACGATACGATTGAAAACTTTGGTTGTCAACAAATTCAAAATGAAAATTTTCAAATTAATAATCCTGAATATGATTTTGTTGACTAAATGGAAGAAGACAACGGGGATTTATTACTTGAGAAATACAAAACTTTTCATGAAAATCATAATCAAATCCCAACTTTCGAAGAATCAAATCCACCATTTATTGAAATTGGCGATTCTTGTCCTCAACAAGTACAAATCAAAAGTTTTCAAGTTAATAATCACAAATTTGACTTTGTTGAACAAATGAATGAAATGCACAATGATCACATGGATTTGGTGTTTGAAACATATTTGAATCAACGTGATAAACATACTCAAATCCCAACGTGTGACAAGTCAAGCGATAATCCATCTTTTACCCAAATCGACGATTTTCAAATAACAAATTTTGAAATGGAAAATGATGATCTTAACGAAGTTGTTGAAATTTTGGTAATTGAGTTGGATATCAATTCTATTGAGGGTGAGAAAATCGATTTAAATTTCGATTTTCCTTTTTCTGAAAATTTGAATACAACAACTTTGAATTTTGAACTTGATTTATGTAATAAAGTTGTTGATAATCCAACAAAGGAAGATGAATTCAATGAACATGAATTTTTTGGACTGTTGGATGACGAGTTGTTAAATTTCGACGGGGAAGATGAAAATCGCCATTTCTATTTTGAAATCAATAACTCTGAAAATGTTTTCAATGATAAGCTTGAATTTCAAATTGGTGAACATAAATGTGAATTTCAATCAATTGTTTTATCAACCCCAATAATCATTGAAAATAAAACAACTCGTACGATTTTTAGTAAAACGACATTCGTTTTTCCAAATCGACAATCAACTTCAAATTCTTTTACGATTTGATTTTTCGTGCTTAAGCCGTGTCTCACACATTTGACGAGACAAATGAATTGGTCTTTGGAAGACCGTTTCATTTACTTTTTGACTATATACTTTCTCATCTCTTGTAAATAGTAATCTTTCATGTAAATATAGGATTTTTATTTTATTTTTCTCCTTCCATTTGGGTTGACTGTGGGGACACAGTCAAAATCAAGTGTGGGGGGGACTCATCTTCATTTTTTTTCATGGTTTATTTTTGCTTTAAAATCAAAAAAAAATCCCAAAAACAAATTTTCTTTTGATTTATTTTTAAAAGAAACACTATAAGATAAATATATGGCTTTGGTTTATTAAATTGAAATTTTTGAAAATTTATTGGTCTTAACAAAAATAAAAATGAAGTTTGATTACAAATAATAATGGTTTAACTAGTATCTAGGAAGATTCATATGTGTTAATTATGAAGTACATCCTAATTGAAAATCTTTGTTTTAAAAAGTGGTTGATTTAAAGTAAAGGATATAACATTTTTTTTGTCTTCTAAGTTAAATAGTGCTAAGATGATTTTGCAAAACTCCCTTTCAAAAAAATATAAAAATAATAACATCCAAATATTCACTCTCATTTAAAAGTCCTCACGGTTATGCATGGGTGATTACTTGGAATTTTTGATTATGTGATTTCATACTCATTTAAAAGTCCTCACGGTTATGATGTATGGAACACATGTAAAAAAAAACTTAATAAAAACCACCTACGGTCGATAGTGTATGCATGAAAGTGTGTGCACTCGCCATGCTCTGTACTCCCCTCACATAAGCCCAAAAGGCAGTGCATGGGTGGTATATCTGGCCTCAGTTTATCTGAGCTAGGTGAGTAATTTTTCTTGCAAGAGAGAGCAAGCAATTGAAATCCTAGACTATGTTTACTTATTTGATTTGATTTTTTATTGAAAAGAAATTAAAATACCACTTTAATAAACTTTGATAATCAACTAAGGATCCATTTTATAATTACACTTTGTTATCAACAGAAACAACAAGTTAAACTATTGTCTATTTGTTATGATAACTTGATTTTTGTTGGAAATTTTGACGAGTAAATGACATAAATTTTCAAGATAATAACCAAAACCTATATTTAACTTATTCGTGTCAATTTAAAAATAAATCCTTCATTTGTAAATGTTTCAAAAACTTGCATTATTCTCTTTGTAAATAAATCTTACATTTTGTAAATATTTTCATCCTGCATTTGGATTTTGTGGGTAGTATCCGCTGAAAACCCTCACGAGACAACACTCGTCCTACTGGGGACACCCAGAGGTTTAACGACTTGTTGCATACGCTCAATGCAATCATGCTCCCTACGAAAACGGATTTATCTTAGTTTCCCTTTATTCGAGGACGAATAAAAAGATAAGTGTGGGGGTATTTGATGTGCACGTAAATGTGCATATTTTTATCATCATATTTATTCTTTTTAAATTAAATAAAATCATATTGGGTATTTTAACTTGTTTAAACCAAAATTCATATTATTTGAAATTGTCACATATTCATCTTCATCCAAGGGCAAAATGGTCATTTGTGTGCATATATTTTTTTGAGAAAAATTAATTGAAAATTTGTATATATTTTGTAGGAATTTAGCTTCTCATATTAGTGGGTTCATGAAGAAACATGCATGCACAAAATGGATATAAAGAAATGAAGATGGAAATAATTCAAAGTGAAGATCATGGAGGACCCCATCTACCCACTACCTAATGTACAAATTAAAGGCTAATGCACATGCTAAAAGACATTTAAAGCTTCATGTACATTTAAGTGGGGGGTTATTAAAGCTAATGATAACTTGGCCACCACACTTCCTCCAAGGGCATTTTGGGTACTCCCCAAAAATATGCATTAGGGTTTCTAACTTGTATAAATACCCCTTATGTTTCATGTAGCCATCTTCCTCTTAGTTAGTTAGTTTTAGTTTAGAAAATAAATCAAATCTCTCTTTCTTTCCATGGCTACTTAGCCATTTCTTCTCTTATGTAATTCTTTTTTTATGCAATGTTAATTATTGTTTCTTTTTAATTAAATGTTCATTTCCTTTTATGCAAGTAGTGTAGATTTTCCTTTATGCAATTAGAATAGTTTTCCATTTCACTTTGCTCTCTTTTCCTTTTCTTTTTCTCTTATGTTGCAAGCTACATTTGTTCATATGATAACAAATATGAGAGGCTAAACCCCTTCAATTTAGGGGTAATGAAGCTCTCTAATCATGTAGCTTCAACTTAATTTGATGTTTATGCTCTCTTTTTGTGCTTAATGAGAATGATTGAAGTGGTTTAATGATGTTGTTTAGCTTTGAATTTGATAGTCTATGTTGTTTATAACAAATAGGCTATGCTTACTCAAACAAAACAAAAATTGCCTCTTCATCTACATATAATTATGGCAAAGAAGTGATTGTTGAAATTAAAATTTGATGGCTTATATTTCTAATTAATAGTTAATAGGCCATGCTTAAAATAGATTTTGCTTTCAACTTCCTTGCCATATTTTATGAGATTTAAAAGTGTATTAGTGGTTGTGTTATAGTTTGATGGTTTATATTGAGCTAATTAATAGCACAAATATACCATACTTATGATAAGCACATCAACTAATTCACTAATGACAAGAAAAGAGAGATCATAACTTCATTTTATTGATTTATGTGATCTAGAGAGTGGAAATTGCCTCTTAATTGTCTTACCACTCATATTTTTATCAATTTTCTTTTGCTTGTTTTTCTTCTTTTCTAGTTTAACATTCTCTTCAAGATTGGTTTAATTTGATTGAATAGATTTTTAAAATCATCAATTCCCTGCGGATCGACCCGTATTCGCCACGTGCTACATTCGTACACCGTGCGCTTGCGGTTATTTTTAATTCAAATTTGTTCGACGGTTTTCTAAACCGATAGAACTTCCGTCGACGAATAGTAAATATGCTTATCCATAATGAAAATGTTTCATATTTCTTGATTTCACAGTTTATAAACTTTAAATCAAATTATCGTGTCAAACTATTGTTCGTAATCGCATGAGAGATATGAAACAGAGCAGCACTAGTAGCATAGTTCAACGGATGGGCAGAGTTAACGTTTGAGGAGTCAATCCGTATATGGGATGCTATTATTGATCTGCCTTCGCGAAATAGGCAAGATAGTTACGGAAATTAGGAGGTAAACTTCTTCATTTACTAATATATAAATTTACACATGCAAATGAATATAAATTGAAGTGAACAGATTATTAATTTAATAGCAAAAGAATATTTGAAATTAAATTGTACTTTTTGAGAATATTATAACTTATTTAAAGTAGTATAAATGAAAATGAATGTGAATTAAGTTGCAATGAAATTTAAGTAAAATTTATGACTTATTGATTTGAGTTGAAATGAATTCTAAATTGGTTAAAAGTGGATGTTATAAAAGAAGATTGAAATGAGCTATGGAATTTAATTTAACCAAGTGAAGTTATGAATCAATAAGGTAAGTTAATAAAATGAATTAATGGAATTAGTTAAATAAAATTCTGCTGAATTGAATTGAATAGAATAAAGGTAAGTTAATAAAATTCTGTTGAATAAATGAAATGAATTGATTACAAAATGATATGGTTGTTAACCAATGTGGTTGAAATAAATAAATAAATTGAAAACAAATGAATTGAATGTAAATTAATTGGAAGTGAATAAGGGACCTGAATAATTGAAATAAATAAATTGCAACCAATGTGTATTATTTAATTATAAATATTTGTCGCTTAATTAATCAACATCTACGGATAATATTTTTGGTTTATGCTGTTTATAATGTTCATAAATTATAACTAGATATCAACTATTTTACAGGCGATAATGTCCCAAAGGGATTATAGAAGATTTCAAGCCGAGGAGGAGATAGCTCAACTGAAAAAAACAACTGGAGGGAATCAACGATTGGAGGAAGAGCACATTGGCGCAAAAGCTAGATGAGCATATTGCAGCATACTTGACACAACATGGGACGATGCCTAGAGAGGATGGATCGGGCGATGACGATGAGTAGGTATGCTTGTGTTTCTATCAGATTTTCATCATCTTGTTTTGCAGTTACGTGACATTTGTGTATATATTTGATACTTGTTCGTTCGTTGTGTTATTTGATGGATTAGTGGACATTTTGTTTGATGGATAGTATTTGTACGTATGGTTAAGTTGTTTGATGGATTTGGAATGTTCTGTTTGATTGGTATGATATATTTATATGTTAGTGAAGAAATGTATATGTAAATTTATATGTTGCGTTATATATATGATTATTTGTGATATGCGTGAGATTATACGATGGATGGAGTGGTATTAGTTGTGAAATTGAATGTATATGTGTTGGAAATAGATATGAAATTGGTTGCATGGTTGGATGGATTAAAGAGCTGAATTAGAGTGAAAATTGGTTCCAGATTAGCAACGGCTCACGACGGCCTATTGGTTCAACTTGGTGACGGCCAGCGATCAGCCATTTGGTTCCAGGTTTGCGACGGTTCGTGTCGACTTGAGGCGGCAGCCCGATGTGTAATATGTTGCCACATGTTCAGCCTAGCATTGCAATTCGTCGCTATGTTGGCGACAGTTTACTGTGTGGCGGCGAGTTATTTAGTGATGGCTTGCGTTGGCCGGTGACACTTTTTTGCCGTCGCTAAAGCCACCGTGCTTTGTAGTGCATTAAATTAATGAGATTAGACAAGAAGGAATTTTGCCCTACACAAATGTTTGTCAACACACACATATAGCTAGGATCAATAGCACCCTTTATTTAGCATCATTTTATAGCCTCCTGATATTAGACACAATTTTTTTTTTTAAATATTTGTTCTTTCTCTCTCATGTTAGATAGGCCAAATATGTATATATAAATTTATGTTAGTAAAGGGTGCTATTGATCCCAGCTTATACACACATGGATCGATAACCATCTTCTTCTTGTTTATTCATTCTCATTTTAATTTTAAACACAAAAATCCACCAACCATGGTCGGCCACCATTACTAGAGATAAGAAGAGAAATCAAAATTAAAGACCCAAGCTTTCATCCCTAAGTAGAAGAAGAAAATTTTAGTCAAAATTTTCTAATCCAGATGAGTAATCCTATCCTAATTATCTCCAAACCCGCTTGGGTTTGGAAATGACGTTGTAGTGATGTTTTAAGTGAAGCTAAATATGTTTTGATTATAATAGACTAATTCTAATCATTTTTGGTATAAAAGCACATCATTATTTATATGTTTATAGGTAAAACATGGGTTACTCAACTTCAGATGTTTTGAAAATTTAATAGATATGTTGAACATTAAATTAGAAGTGGGTTTTAATTTTCATGGTTTTTGGATAAAGGAATAATTAGGTATGCATTTTCTAAGTGGAAAATAGGCAACTTCAGATACAAATTAACATTTAAAATTACTAAATTTAGTATTTGATCTAATTTTTTTATTAGAGGTACATTACGATGTTTTAGGATTTTGGTGAATTTTTGGAAGTTTTCCCATCAAATGTTGATTTTTTATTTATTTTTATAATCCTACTCCGAGGAGTAGAGCTACGGGATATAGATAATCCGCCACATCCTTTTTAGCATCCGAACAAAGAGCAATTTCTCCCAATTGCATTCTCCCTTTTTCGAGGGATAACCGCTCCATGTCTTAAGGGTTACATAATGCAGCTTGCTGGACTCGAACTCGCGACATCAAGGAACTTTGTTCCATAATTGTTAAGCAGCCTCGACCAACTAAGCTATCTGAATTAATTGGTAAATGAAAATATCTTTAATTAATAAAATTAGTTAATGAAAATTATTAATTAAGGAAAAATAAAGAGGCATGGTTTATGGCTAGACCATAGAATTCTATTACAAATTAGAAGTAACCACTGAAAAAAATCAAAAGTGTACATTTTGGTCAAAAGTAGTTACTTTATAATGGAAAATATCATTTTTCCATTTAATTATGGATTTACCAATTGTGACTTAAGATAGGCTTTAAGTACACGCATGATAACCTTTGATGTAGACTCAGGATAACACTTAAGCAGACTTACGATAGCACTTATGTTCGATTTATGGTAACCCTTGCTTTGACTTATGAAAGCTCAACACCTTGATTCATGATAGCTCATATTTGCTGTAAGGACCCGATTCTTCGACTTTCGAAAATCGACGTCAATACGTCCACTGTATCAACTGCCGAGCAATCGAATGCCGGAAAACCGAATTCTTAGGGTATAAGAAGAAGAAAAAGATAGAACTAAAACCGTATGCCTACTATAGCTACCATGTTCAATAGCAGGTTACCGCCACATTCCATGGTAGGTTATACAACTAAAACCGTATAGGGTTCGTATTGTTTCTTTGGATTTCCAACAAATGGTCAGGCAAAGGAACTTCCTACACCGAAATGGGTACGGCTCTGGAAAGACGCCCCGAGAACCTAACCAGATCTCTGCTGACACAAGGCCGAGTTACCACACGCTTCAGGGTGCAATGAAGCTGTAACTTGATAACTCCACACAAAAAAAGTATGCCATCCCTCGGTCGTTACCGACCTTTATCCGAGGATCCTCAATACCAACAACCACAAAGTAATAAATTTGCAGCAACCACATAGGTTAAATATCTGGGCTCCATACCATGATACAACCTCTATCCAGAAGAAAATGGACATACCTTAGGGGCGCGACCCCTAAAAAAAACCTTGCAGCAACATTCCTGTTTCGACCATTTCCGGGTTGTGAGGCTCGACGAAGTCTCGTCCACAAAGCACTATTTTTTCACAAAGCCACGCTTTGATCAACAAATGATCAATAATAATCATCACACAGCAACACTCAGCATGCCACATTACCAAATTGGGAATATATCGCTGATAACCTTCAACTACAAAACCTCTGAGCTTATACGTCTCAGAGAAGGGTGTTAAGCTAAGAGAATAAATTCTCCGCCACCAACAGAGATGTATTTGAAAGAAATCTGCTTTATATCTCAAAATGTAATGTCAGACACGTAACCATACAAGTCCGTTCCGGGATCGAACGGAACCGAAGGCACTTCCAAAGAAGCCCTTGCAATCCAGATATTCACTAATCACGTCCGGATTCCCATCACAAAGGGTAATAAATCTCTATACCGGAGATCAGCCGATGCAGAGACATTCGACGGTAATCCTTCCGTTTTCAAAAATATCCGGTCTTCAACACCGGTCTTCAATGCTATCCATTACGTCGTATCACTATTCGGAATGGGTAATCCGAATAATGAGCTCAATAATTTAAAAATAAGTGTAGCATTCAATTTCAACCAAATCACAACAAATACCTATTTAAAGGTCAATATTGATAGTCGGTTATTTAACTATCAATCAATATTCACAACATCACCCGATTATAAATAATCTTCCCAAATTATTTATTTTTCAAAATATCTTTACAAGATATATTTTCCACACTTCAACCATTTGAAAACAAATTTAAAATCATTTTTCACCTTTCAGTCTTTGAAAACAAATTTCAAATCAATTTCCTTAAAGGGAAACACTTCCAAATATTTATCCATTTTAAATTTAAAATGGTTCATTTAAATCAATCAAATAAAATCCTTACCGATTTATTTTAAACTTACGTTCCAAATCCGTAAATTTATTTCCACACTTCAAAAATAAATCAATGTTTATTTTTAAACAAATCTCCCTTTCTTTTATAAATTCCATAGTGAATTTACATTTCCAAAATATCTACGAATATGCGATTTTCAAATCGATTTCTAATATTCATTTTCAATTTATCTTTAAAAGATAAAATCTCAAAACATTCACTTCATATTGGAAAAACATTTCCATACTTATATAAAAATAAGTAATTCACAAATCTATTTATTTTCAATACTTAGAAAATATTCAATATACTTAAATCACAATTAAGTATATATTTTATTCTTTAAGGAAAACATTCTTTTAACACATTTATTTGGGTCAAAACGAATGTTGCGTAAAAAATCATTACGACAACCCAAAATCACTAATATAGGGATTCGAATTTAAAATAGATATACAAATCCCAATACTATATAAAACATTTCCTTTCGGAAATCATTTACTATAACAATAGTGTTATAGTCCACCATTTCCTTATTTCTCGAAAACGTCTATTTCAACAATGAATATTGAAATCTATGATTTCGATATTTAATGCATTTTAAAACATCTTTAAATCGTTTTAAATTCTATTTAAAACATCACTTCCCCAAAACATTTCTTTAATATATATTCACTGTCCAAAATCGTGAATATACTTCGTTAACCAAATTCAACATTTTCTACACATTTTATCTAAAGGATTATCCGCTGTCCAAAATCCTGAATATTCTCCTTTAATAATCTATAATAATTAACTTATCAAAATAAGCCGATTTCGAATTTATAAAACAACGTTTATAAATTCCACTTATAATTATTTTATAAAAACTTCCACTTATAAAATCCCTTAATGGACAAATTCTATTTATATCTCATTTAAATGCCAAAATCTAATTTATAAGTGAATTACTTATAAATCTTTTATTTTACAAAATCTATTCATTTTATAACTTCACAATTTATAAATCTATAAATTTCATTCACTTGTGAAATCCGTTTATACTTCATTTTAACACTTATAAAACTCGTTTTATAATTCCAATATTTTTAATTTATAAATATCAATTTCTTAAACCTTTTATATAGACCGTTTATAATAATTCAAAAATATCAATTTAAACCATTTTACAAATTTATCAACTATTTATTTCAAAAATCACATTTCGGTTATATTTCACAAAAATCATAATCTTTATAACATTAAAATTATAACGTTTATATTTAAAATGAATCGATTTCAAAATTAAATTTTATTATGAATTCTCAAATTATATTTTCAAAAATCCAATTTATTTATTTTCGGCATCTAACGATACCAAAAATATATTCTGCTAAATTTTAGCCTTTAACGATCTCAACCACAAAGATAATCTCAAAGATTATAAATAGATCAACACACAACATTGAAACCAATTGAATCATTTGAGGAATCCAGTTGGATCCCTCCAACCTGTTTCCCTGCATCCACAGATGTTAGCACAATACCAATTCCGCTTCAAGACGGAATATCGTGGTATATGGGATTTATAAAATATTATCGGCTATTATGCGGCGCAATAGGGTCTCATCCGCTATATAATGCGGGAAAATCAACTCCAAGTACATATATAATACCAATTCCACTTCGAGGTGGAATATCGCGATATATATGTGTAATAAATTACCTCCGCTTAATAGGCGGCGTATATGGTCTATTTTAAATAATAGATAATACTATATCATCATCCAAACAAGCAATCAACACAATCAACAATTTTAAATCTAACTATTTAAAATTTAAACAAAACCCTTTTTGAGTGAGAAGTTCTCACCTTTGATTTTAATTTGCAGTCCATTTCCATCTTGACTCGATTTCCTTGTTTTATACCTATTTAATCATTTACACAATTCATTAATATTCGAATCAACTGAACAATTAATTTCCATTTAATAGTTTTTGATTAGCTGATAATTCTTTATAAACCAATTTTCTTCTTTAATAAATTTATCTAACTAATTATTAAATTTCCCTTTTTTAATAAATTTTATTAACCAAAAATTATATTTTAGACTAATATTCTTTAACCATTTCTAAAACAAGTAAATTAAACCAATTTTCTTTTTATGAAATAATTTCAGTGACTTATAAAATAATCTATATGGATAAAAATAATCTATTTTTTTAATTAACTAATGATTTGGTTTAAAACTGATTTACATTAACAAATTATCTCACCAAGATAATTGATTTTCTTTTTCAAAAACCTGTCCTACGTATATTTACTGTCTCAAAATCCTATATATTCAAATACACATTTTTTCTTAACTAAACAGAAAAGAAAAGCGTTCGGTTTACTGGGTATGTATACATACATACATACATACATACATACATACATACATACATACATACATATATATATATATATATATCTAAATTGAAGAAAAATGGTTATACCTTACTGTAAATAGTCAAATACAGGTTTTACTTTTTTTTATTGATTCAGACAAAAAAAACAATTTAACAAATTTCCTTACTGCAGATTAAAAAATCTATTTTCTGTAGAAATCATCACCACGAGCATCACATGGCCATCGATCCCCAGCCCAACGCACACACACCTACCACCCGCTCGAACGAAACCCTAGCTCCCACGCGACCGCTGCCCTCGGCCTCGAGCACTGACCCTCACAACGCCCACCATGTCGATCGCCATCATGAAGCCCTAGCTCTCACGAATCCATCTTCAAGCAAGCCGACATCCTCACCGTAGCATCTCACAATTTGCTCGCGATCCCTATTGGTGATGCGGTTTGCGAATTCTCTTGCGAGTGAGACAAGTCTCGCGATTTCGAACTGGTGGCTTCGACCATTATTATTATTATTATTATTATTTTCGTTTGGGAATAAAAGAAGGTGGATTTGAATTCGTGAACGAAACGGAAGGGCGAGAGGGGAACTCGTGATTTTTCTGAGGAGGACGGCTTCGTTCGAACGAAATAAAAGGTGGACGCCATTGATTTTTTTTTCGTTCTCTTTGATTTTGAAAAACTGGAGAGGGAGAGGGAACTTGCGAACGAATTAAAGAGGAGGGAGACAGGAGTACGCGATTATTTAAATTTTTTTTCCGCTCAACGTACATTACTAGGTCTGCTTGAACAGCATAGGGTGGCTTTGAAATGACAATGGCTGTAAAGTTAAATCGATATAAATATATTTTAAATTTAAATTGATTGATTATAGCCTAGGCGTTTATATATCGTACGCTCTCGTAACAACTCCGATCAATACGAAATTTGAGATCCGAGAATACTTCAATATTACGGACCCAATGGAACTAGTTTCGTCAAATTCCGAGACTGTGCCTCGAAAGGCTATTTTAAATATCGATTCGAACGATAAAATTTCAAAACTGAACAAATCATTTTCAAATTCAATTCTGAAGCTTCTAATATCTCCAGTATTATCAATATGGATTTTACAAGCCTTTGAAATATTTTTAATCGGCTTAAAATTGAAGATTCAAATTATTATTCAAATTTCAACAGATTAAATTTTAAAATTTAATCGCCAAATTCATAGTTATATTGGGAATTCAAGCTAAACAATTATTCAAATATTTAAAATTAATTAAATATTTTCAATTTAAATTGTTCGAAATTCTGGTTCGTTACATACTTCCCCCTTAAAAGAATTTCGTCCCGAAATTACAAGTTAGGAAAAATGGTCCTTAACTCGTCTACTATTTTTCACAATCCAAATAGTTTTATCAACTTACTAACATAAATCTTTTTATTAGAGATTCATTATCATCTCAACTAGCTTTCCAACTTCAATTATAAGTTTCAAACAACATTGTTTACTTCAAAATTCAAATTTAAATTTAAATTCAAATTTTAAAATTTCGAAATTTTCCCGAAATTTTTCTAACACTTTAAATTTTCGAAAAATTTCGCAAGCGTCTCCTTTGCGCGACTAGCTCAGTACGACTACAAAATGCCACATCGGGCCCCCAATTTCAAAAAGAAAAGAAAATGCCAAGCGGCTGGAGAAGAAAATCATCAAATTTCATACTGAAATTGAAAAACGTACCTTTTTGTCGAGCAATTCAATTTTTTTTATCTTCAAAATCAAAATCCGAATTCTATTTCCTTTAATACACCTATATATCCTGCTAGCCATAATATCCAATTACCATATTCAAAAATCATTTTGCACAATTCAAATTAGTTTCCCATTTATGCCTGTTTGATTTGTTAACATTAAATTTTACTAACATTCATTCATTCGATTTCAGTTAGTTTACATTCACTAATTTACATTCACATTAGTTCACTTTCAATTCAAATCAAATCCAGTTCATATTCATTTACTTCCAATTTGGATTCAATTACTTTAGCTTTCAATTTATCAATTCAACTTCTTTATCACTTAATGAATTTATATGCAATCAATTTACAACCATATAACAACCAATGTATATTCGTTACAACCAAATTTATTCATTTCACATTTCTTTACACTCAATTTGGTTCAACACCTTTAATTAGCTTTAATGAATTAACATTTACATTCATTATTTCGTATTAATTTATTCACATTCAATTGATTTACATTTAATTAGTTTATATTAGATTGATTAATATTCAATCCGTTTATTAATTCAATTGCTAATTCATTTAACAAATAAAGTTGAATTTTCATTTATATAACTCAAGTTCATATCCTTAATGACTTCATTTCATTAGTTCACTTATTAATTTACTTCGACACCAAAATCGACTTTATTCAATTTTAATTCAATTTCACATTCCAATTTTGTTCAACTTATCTTAAGTTATATTCCATTTTAAAAATGCATATGGAAAGCACGTTCCTCCATGGATCACAGTTACTCGGCGGTTACGCTACTATCCCAGTAGAATCGTTTGTAATATGTATATTTCATATCTCTTGAATTTCGCCATGGTTGTTGCCATAGATCGTAGTTCACACGGTGGTTACACCACTATCCCAGTGGAATCGCTTGTAACCGTAGGCATCTCGCCCCTCGAATTTCGCTATGGCATCTAGATCGCAGTTTACACGGCGGTTGCGCCACTATCCCAGTGGAATCGCTTGTAACTGTAGGCATCTCGCTCCTCGAATTACGCTAGTATACATCATGATCAATCAACATGATCCCATCACGCGGGATTCCAATTCAAATGGACACTCATATCGAGTTCCAACACCTTCACAAATTTTCAATGGAAGGTACTTTTCCATATCCTTAGTTTTCATTACATTTTAAAACACTTTTCAAATTTCCCGGGATTTAAATTCTGGTTTAAATCAAATTTAGTTATTCTTCCTTTGGATAAATCATACTTATAGAATTTTATTTGGTTATAAACCCTTTCAAACTCTAGGTTCTTATATTTGATTATTTCATTAACAACCAAATAATCATTTTTATATACATTTTAATAATTCTGAAAAATTATTCCTTATATAAAAAAATATAATCAAGGTAAAATTATTTCATTTACCCTATTTTAAAACAATATCATGCTGAATTGTTCTGTACAAGTGTTTAGAGATCCCTATCAATAACGTTAATTACTCGTGTTGACCGGAATCTATGTACCACTCAACAAACCAATCATCACAATATAAAATAATTTATATTCACTGACAAATACGCACTCGTATCTATTATTACACTCACACTCATTCTAGAGTACTACTGACTCTATCTCTAATGAGTAATACCCAACAGAGCCAAGGTTGTCACTTAACCATATGCTCTGATACCACATTGTAAGGACCTGATTCTTCGACTTTCGAAAATCGACATCAATACGTCCGCTGTATCAACTGTCGAGCAATCGAATGCCGGAAAACCGAATTCTTAGGGTTTAAGAAGAAGAAAAAGATAGAAGAAGAGAGAAAGAAAAGCAACAGAAACAATAACAGAATCTCACAGTCGCAGCGGAACAACATATAATAGATAAATGAATAATCTTTAAAACAAAGAACTGTACATTTTATACATTACATTACATTATCAGAGTTTACAACAACAAACAGCGGAAAAGAAATACTACATATGCTAGTTAATACGCCATGACATCCAGCTTGCTTCCAAATCTCTATAGCAACTCCCGAATCCAGAATAACCTGATAACCTAACTCTAGACTGCCCGTGTGGAAATTGGTGGGCACCCAGAGTTTAGGAAGGTAACAATAAACTCTAGGTCAGTCATGGGACTGGTGTGAGAACTAAAACAGTCATTTTCACAAAGAAAATCAAAAGAATTTCTCTATGCTTTTGGAAAATGAAACTACCATAAGGCCTCCCGCCACACACACAATGAAAACGCAGAATTGGAGGAGATTTCTCCTTATGATATTCAAATATGCTTGCTACGCACAATCATTTGATTTTTATTATTATTAGTGTATAGTGTAGAAAACATTTTGAAAGTATAATATAAATCTTAGCCAACATACGACCATTATCGTATGCCTACTATAGCTACCATGTTCAATAGCAGGTTACCGCCACATTCCATGGTAGGTTATACAACTAAAACCGTACAGGGTTCGTATTGTTTCTTTGGATTTCCAACAAATGGTCAGGCAAAGGAACTTCCTACACCGAAATGGGTACGCCTCTGGAAAGATACCCCGAGAACCTAACCGGATCTCTGCTGACACAAGGCCGAGTTACCACACGCTTCAGGGTGCAATGAAGCTGTAACTTGATAACTCCACACAAAAAAAGTATGCCATCCCCCGGTCGTTACCGACCTTTATCCGAGGATCCTCAATACCAACAACCACAAAGTAATAAATTTGCAGCAACCACATAGGTTAAATATCAGGGCTCCATACCATGATACAACCTCTATCCAGAAGAAAATGGACATACCTTAGGGGCGCGACCCCTAAAAAAAACCTTGCCGCAACATTCCTGTTCGGACCATTTCCGGGTTGTGAGGCTCGACGAAGTCTCGTCCACAAAGCACTATTTTTTCACAAAGCCACACTTTGATCAACAAATGATCAATAATAATCATCACACAGCAACACTCAGCATGCCACATTACCAAATTGGAAATATATCGCTGATAACCTTCAACTACAAAACCTCTGAGCTCGTACGTCTCAGAGAAGGGTGTTAAGCTAAGAGAATAAATTCTCCGCCACCAACAGAGATGTATTTGAAAGAAATCTACTTTATATCTCAAAATGTAATGTCAGACACGTAACCATACAAGTCCGTTCCGGGATCGAACGGAACCGAAGGCACTTCCAAAGAAGCCCTTGCAATCCGGATATTCACTAATCACGTCCGGATTCCCATCATAAAGGGTAATAAATCTCTATACCGGAGATCAGCCGATGCAGAGACATTCGACGGTAATCCTTCCGTTTTCAAAAATATCCGGTCTTCAACACCGGTCTTCAATGCTATCCATTACGTCGTATCACTATTTGGAATGGGTAATCCGAATAACGAGCGCAATAATTTAAAAATAAGTGTAACATTCAATTTCAACCAAATCACAACAAATACCTATTTAAAGGTCAATATTGATAGTCGATTATTTAACTATCAATCAATATTCACAACATCACCCGATTATAAATAATCTTTCCAAATTATTTATTTTTCAAAATATCTTTACAAGATATATTTTCCATACTTCAACCATTTGAAAACAAATTTCAAATCATTTTTCACCTTTCAGTCTTTGAAAACAAATTTCAAATCAATTTCCTTAAACGAAAACACTTTCAAATATTTATCCATTTTAAATTTAAAATGGTTCATTTAAATCAATCAAATAAAATCCTTACCGATTTATTTTAAACTTACGTTCCAAAACCGTAGATTTATTTCCACACTTCAAAAATAAATCAATGTTTATTTTTAAAAAAATCTCGCTTTCTTTTATAAATTCCACAGTGAATTTACATTTCCAAAATATCTATGAATATGCGATTTTCAAATCGATTTCTAATATTCATTATCAATTTATCTTTAAAAGATAAAATCTCAAAACATTAACTTCATATTGGAAAAACATTTCCATACTTATTTAAAAATAAGTAATTCACAAATCTATTTATTTTCAGTACTTAGAAAATATTCAATATACTTAAATCACAATTAAGTATATATTTTATTCTTTAAGGAAAACATTCTCTTAACACATTTATTTGGGTCAAAACGAATGTTGCGTAAAACATCGTTACGACAACCCAAAATCACTAATATAGGGATTCGAAATTAAAATAGATATACAAATCCCAATACTATATAAAACATTTCCTTTCGAAAATCAGTTACTATAACAACAGTGTTATAGTCCACCATTTCTTTATTTCTCGAAAACGTCTATTTCAACAATGAATGTTGAAATCTATGATTTCGATATTTAATGCATTTTAAAACATCTTTAAATCGTTTTAAATTCTATTTAAAACATCACTTCCCCAAAACATTTCTTTAATATATATTCACTGTCCAAAATCGTGAATATACTTCGTTAACCAAATTCAACATTTTCTACACATTTTATCTAAAGGATTATCCACTGTCCAAAATCAAGAATATTCTCCTTTAATAATCTATAATAATTAACTTATCAAAATAAGTCGATTTCGGATTTATAAAACAATTTATAAATTCCACTTATATATATTTTATAAAAACTTCCACTTATAAAATCCCTTAATGGACAAATTCTGTTTATATCTCATTTAAATGCCAAAATCTAGTTTATAAGTGAATTACTTATAAATCTTTTATTTAACAAAATCTATTCATTTTATAACTTCACAATTTATAAATCTATAAATTTCATTCACTTGTGAAATCCGTTTACACTTCATTTTAACACTTATAAAACTCGTTTTATAATTCCAATATTTTTAATTTATAAATATCAATTTCATAAACCTTTTATATAGACCGTTTATAATAATTCAAAAATCCCAATTTAAACCATTTTACAAATTTATCAACTATTCATTTCAAAAATCACATTTCGGTTACATTTCACAAAAATCATAATCTTTATATCATTAAAATTATGACGTTTATTTATTTAAAATGAATAAATTTCAAATTAAATTTTATTATGAATTCTCAAATTAAATTTTCAAAAATCCAATTTATTTATTTTCGGCATCTTACGATACCAAAAATATATTCGGCTAAATTTTAGCCTTTAACGATCTCAACCACAAAGATAATCACAAAGATTATAAATAGATCAACACACAACATTGAAACCAATTCAATCATTTGAGGAATCCAGTTGGATCCCTCCAACCTGTTTCCCTGCATCCACAGATGTTAGCACAATATCAATTCCGCTTCAAGATGGAATATCGCGGTATATGGGATTTATAAAATATTATCCGCTATCATGCGGCGCAATAGGGTCTCATCCGCTATATAATGCGAGAAAATCAACTCCAAGTACATATATAATACCATTTCCACTTCGAGGTGGAATATCGCGGTATATGTGTGTAATAAATAACCTCCGCTTAATAGGCGGCGTATAGGGTCTATTTTAAATAATAGATAATACTATATCATCATCCAAGCAAACAATCAACACAATCAACAATTCTAAATCTAACTATTTAAAATTTAAACAAAACCCTTTTTGAGTGAGAGGTTCTCACCTTTGATTTTAATTTGCAGTCCATTTCCATCTTGACTCGGTTTCCTTGTTTTATACCTATTTAATTATTTACCAATTCATTAATATTCGAATTAACTGAACAATTAATTTTCGTTTAATAGTTTTTGATTAGCTGATAATTCTTTTTAAACCAATTTTCTTCTTTAATAAATTTATCTAACTAATTATTAAATTTCCCATTTTTAATAAATTTTATTAACCAAAAGTTATATTTTAGACTAATATTCTTTAACATTTCTAAAACAAGTCAATTAAACCAATTTTCTTTTTATGAAATAATTTCAGTGACTTATAAAATAACCTATATAGATAAAAAAAATCTATTTTTTTTATTAACTAATGATTTGGTTTAAAACTGAATTACATTAACAAATTATCTCGCCAAGATAATTGATTTTCTTTTTTAAAAACCTGTCCTACGTATATTTACTGTCTCAAAATCCTAGATATTCAAATACACATTTTTTCTAAACTAAACAGAAAAGAAAAGAGTTCGGTTTACTAGTTATGTATACATATATATATATATATATATATATATATATATATATATCTAAATTGAAGAACAAATGGTTATACCTTACTGTAAATAATCAAATACAGGTTTTACTTCTTTTTTTTATTGATTCAGACAAAAAAAACAATTTAATAAATTTCCTTACCGTAAAAATTTATTATTTTATACCTATATATCAGTATTAACTGAAATCAAAATAACTTGTAATTATACCTTACTACAGATTAAAAAATCTATTTTCTGTAGAAGTCATCACCACGAGCATCACGTGGCCATCGATCCCCAGCCCAACGCACGCATACCTACCACCCGCTCGAACGAAACCCTAGCTCCCACGCGACCGCTGCCCTCGGCCTCGAGCACTGACCCGCACAACGACCACCATGCCGATCACCATCATGAAGCCCTAGCTTTCACGAATCCATCTTCAAGCAAGCCGACATCCTCACCGTAGCATCTCACAATTTGCTCGCGATCCCTACAGGCGATGCGGTTTGCGAATTCTCTTGCGGGTGAGACAAGTCTCGCGATTTCGAACTGGTGGCTTCGGCCATTATTTTTTTTTTTAGTTTTTGTTTGGGAATAAAAGAAGGAGGATTTGAATTAGTGAACGAAACAGAAGGGCGAGAGGGGAACTCGTGATTTTTCTGAGGAGGCCGGCTTCGTTCGAATGAAATAAAAAGTGGACGCCATTGATTTTTTTTCGTTTTCTTTGATTTTGAAAAACTGGAGAGGGAGAGGGAACTTGCGAACGAATTAAAGAGGAGGGAGACAGGAGTACGTGATTATTTATTTTTATTTTTTTCTGCTCAACGTACATTACTAGGTCTGCTTGAACAGCATAGGGTGGCTTTGAAATGACAATGGTTGTAAAGTTAAATCGATATAAATATATTTTAAATTTAAACTGATTGATTATAGCCTAGGCGTTTATATATCGTACGCTCGCATAACAACTCCGATCAATACGAAATTTGAGATCCGAGAATAATTCACTATTACGGACCCAATGGAACTAGTTTCGTCAAATTCCGAGACTATGCCTCGAAAGGCTATTTTAAATATCGATTCGAACGATAAAATTTCAAAACTGAACAAATCATTTTCAAATTCAATTCTGAAGCTTCTAATATTTTCAGTATTATCAATATGGATTTTACAAGCCTTTGAAATATTTTTAATCGGCTTAAAATTGAAGATTCAAATTATTATTCAACTTTCAACAGATTAAATTTTAAAATTTAATCGCCAAATTCATAGTTATATTGGGAATTCAAGCTAAACAATTATTCAAATATTTAAAATTAATTAAATATTTTCAATTTAAATTGTTCAAAATTCTGGGTCGTTACATTTGCAATCCGCTACAGGTTTAAAATGAGACCTAAGATAGCCTAAGGTTGCGACTCACAATATATTTAAAGGCGTGATAGCTTTTGATATGCGATATCTTTAGAGGCATGATAGAATTTAACTTAAAAGAGCTTTAAAGGAACGATAATTTTTAATGTGTGACAACTTTAGAGGTGTGATAGTCTTAGAGATACCATAGCTATTCAAGCATAGCTATGGGATAATGGGAGTTATAGCTATGAAATGACAGATGCATAATAGCTATTATACTAGAAATCAATAACTAATATTGTTAGATTCCTTAAATAAACAAGTGAATTTTTAGGTAACATTTTGGAAGCCAGTTTCCAAGGCGTTTAATTGAAATTTTATAAAGAAGGAATTTAAAAGGAAAATAATAAGTCAAAATTGTAATAACATATTGAAAATGAGGCAAATGAGCTAAGCATTAGGAAGCAAAAGAATGATAAAGGTATCACTTCAAAAAGAAAGATAAATTTTTTTTATCTAAAGAATTGAAACGTATTAATCTAATATAAAGGTTTAAATTGTGTGTAAGGTACACAATTGATAAATGGAAGTAATGGATTGAACCCGATATTTGAAAATGTACCCACTCATGGAGTCTTTGGATGGTCGGAGGCCAAAGCCTAGGAAATTCTATATTCAATGATATAACACAGTGTGTCAAGACTTGGAAAGTATTTAGGGATCAATTCATAAAATTTAAATTCTAGTCTGGTTTTGTGGAGGGTGCTAAGACATCATAATGGATGTAACGAATGAATTCGCAATATTAACGAGTGTTTCGAGACCTAGGATGGACAATTGTCATTTATTGATTGAAAAATGGATAATTACTTAATTCCTATTTTTAGATTGACTATCACTAACTTTACTGGTGAGCTAACTTCATGACGTTGCAACACCTCTATATATTTGTCTTAATAATGACATGTTTCTTTTAACTTATTAGTTTTTACTGCAATTGAGACTAATGCTTTCTTTACTTATTACTGTACAAATTTTATTTGCTCAAATTTCTTAACTCCTAAACTATTAGTCTAATATGGTTTGATGATTCCATTGCAGAGGACCTTTATTTTGTGATCATGAACGATACTCAAATTCTATAGAATTTTCATCTTGTAAATGTAAACATTTAAATTCTAGCACACATCTAGTAAATGAAGATCTGTGTAGGAATGAAAGTTTTGAAACAACTATAGTTTTCATTTCTATTATAGTTTTGTTTGTTTTAAGTATTTTTAAACTGACTTTATGAATCCATTTTCATTTTTGTATAATCTAATCTATGCTAATATTACTACAACTAAAAATGAAACAGATTTTATAATTATAAAATATGAAGGTTAATAAATCAAGTAATACGTACCTCTCATACATATGTGCCCATAATCATATATCCATATGTTGATTGTTAGAAGAACACTCAACGGTTTGAGAGGGGTACCACTGATTTCTAAATTACTAATGTCCTCTGTTAACTCTTCAAGATTAGGTGGAAAAGTAGTAGCACCTGTCAAGTTATTGAATTTTTAGAAAATCAAATTTTATGCAGTAGAAAATACAAAATAGAGTAAGAAAGTTAACCTTCATCTCCAAATATCCAATCTCATGTACATGTGATTGCCTCAACAACTTCGTGCTTAAGTGCACTTCGGTATTGATCAAGAACTCGACCACCTACATTAAATGATGCTTCTGATGCAACCGTTGATATAAGAATGGATAGCACATCACGAGCCATAATAGACAATTCTCGAAATCTAAACTGATTAGCTTTCCAATAGTTAAGAATATCCAAATTTGTCTTCCTATCCAACTTTGGCTCATCCAAGTAAAATTCCAATTGAGTTTTTTGAGATGAAAAGGTAAATTCTTCACTCTCAAAATTGTCAAAATCCTACATATATGCAAGATATAGTAAATAGTGTAAAGAGGAAAAATTGTAAAGTTTAATGCATCATTATATAAAGTTTACCTTCATTACATTCAAGCATTCTTTAGAAACTAAGATATCTCCAGAAGAAGATTGACACTGACTACTAGAAACGGTGTCTATTTTTTACCATATATTTGCATGTAAATATCAAAAAGAGCAAACAAAGTTTCATGAACTTTGTTTATTTCTACAGAAGCACCACTATAAAGCCTCTTATACAAAAACTCCACAAAGTGAATCTTATATCTAGGATATAGAATAACAGCAATCGAGAGAATAAGACTGTATGCCTTCTAATACTTCTCAAATTTTCCAATCAAACCACATGCAATCTTACTCATAAAACTATTGCCATCAACCCTAGCTCTTTGCAAAGTATCCTGGATAACAAATACTTGAGGAAAATACAGATTTGCAATAGTATATTTGGAGCCAAAAAAAAGACAAGTCATACAATAAAAAACCTTCAAAAACTTACAAATTAGTTCCACTTTCACCCATTCAGATTGAGAAAGAGTGTGCTTATAGTTAGAATCACTCAATTGTAAATGGCGGAAAGCACGCTGATAATAAAGAGCACTCTTGAGCATGATAAATGTGAAACATGAGATATGCACTCTAAATTTTTTTGTTTACTCGCTTATGAACCTCTTACATATTTAATGCTCTCCCTAATTTTAGACATATATCAATTTCTTTTAGCCCATCTTACAATAGAAGATTAAGAATATGAGCACAACATTTAATGTGAAAAAATCACCATCCATCACCAAGACTCCCTCAACAAAAGCTGCTCCTTCAGCAAATTAACAAATACATCATTTGCACTAGCATTGTCTAAGGTAATGGAAAATATTTTTTGTCATTGCTCCAATTAGTCAACAAATTATAAAAAATTTCGGACAAACAACTCCAGTATGTGGATGAGGCACAAAACTAAAATATAACACTCTTTTTTGAAGTATCCAATTAGCATCGACAGAATGAGCAGTCAAACAAATATACCCGTCAGCTGCTATAGAAGTCCATAAATCAGAAGTCAAATAAATTATCCCTAGAATTGAAACTAACATGTCTTTAAGTCTCAATTTTTCCTTTTCGTACATTTTCATCACATCAGCTCTGGCGGTATTTCTAGAAATCAACTTAACATCCACACAAACATAAGAAAATAATTGTCTAATTCCAGCATACTCAACAAATTGAAATGGCAAATCACGCATTGATATTGACATTACAAATAATTCTCTAAACTTATCCGGGTCAAAGATAGAAGACCTTGTTATAATAGAGCCGTCGGTTTGACTTAGAAGCAATTGACCTAGATCATGATCAGTAGTTTTGGAACAAGTTTTAATATGACGTTTTAGGTTTCCAGTGCCATAAGTACTATCACATAAATAAACAGCACCGCATTTCATACACTTAGCTCTTTGCTTTCCATCATTTTGCAAGGGAATAATTTCAAACTTAGTCCATACCTCAGAATCCTACGTCTCTCACCAACAACTTTTGCACCTTTTATTTCTATGTCGTCTAATTCCAATGCTTCTATATTGGTATCTCCAACTTGTTCACCACTCTAACTACTTGGTGTAAAAGGGTCCATCTCTTTCCTATAAAATTAAAGAAGAAGAAAACCCTAATCTGGTAGCATTGGACAATAATATACAAACATACAAGCAAGGATCCATAACTCACCACACCTTACACAATTTCCAAAGTAAAGGACTATTTTTTTTGAAGTCAGATGCAAGCAGGGACTGATAATGTAATGACCACGTGGAGTAATGCAAATTGTAACTTTACCTATAAAAATTTATAGTAAACGAGTTTGCTGCTATCAAAAAGAAAATAAATTTCATGAAAGTAAACTTTAACTACCACAAAAGCAATTTATGGTTAGAGATAAATTTGCTGCTATCGTAATATAATAGAGTGATCTCATGTTATGCATACAAATTACAACTTGCAATTAGTTATTCCTAAACGTCTATTTTTTCAAACTTGAAACTATCACTGACAACGTTGATAAGTATGTTGCAAGCTAAGTAAGCATTTCGAAAGATACATAAAGAACATAAAGTAATATCTACGCATACATATTTTTCTACCAAGTTTCAAGTTTGAAATGCTACTAAATCTGAGATCGGTAAAAATAGAGTACTATTATCATATTTACTTTCAGATAGATATCGATATGCACATACACTGAATTTGACTAAATTATACACAATATTATTCGGTTATGGAAAATCAATAGCAACTACCAAGTTTGCTACATATCTGAAACATTATGTTGATTATGTAATAAAATTATAAAAAGTCAATATTTCGAATGATGAAACTTGACAATCAACTTTATCTAGAATAAAATGAAAAAAGAAACAAAATGCTTAAGATACAATCATAAATTTTTGATAACTTGATCATTAACAAAAAACTAGGAACAAATAAACAAAATTTATCTAAGCCATCAGTTAGATCTTTATAAGAATCATTCTTTACACCTTTTAACATCTTGGTGCTTTAATCAGTTGGCCTAACAAATGGGAATACACAATGAAGTTCTCCTATCACATATTAATCAATTGATTGCACTAAGTGGTTACTGAATAGCTAATTCCTTTAAACAATGATTTAATGCCAACTTTGAGGTTGAAAAATGTTTACTAGGAGTTTGCTGCTATAAAAAAATACTTACATACGTCTTGGTTGATTTCTTCTAGAAAACTTTCCAGGCGCGAGCGATTTGGGTGGACGAAGTGGAGACGCCAAGAGAGGCCGCGCGATCGATTGGGGGGCGATGCGGAAATGAAAATAGAGAACGAAGAAGAAATGAAAACGAAAACCCTAGCCGCCTATGAGTCTCGTGGCCTGGTAATGTATTGTGGAGGAAATGATAATTATTAGATAATGGACAAACACGAAACTACTAACGTCAGCCCAATTTGCAATAAAATAAAATAAAACATTTTATAATAAATGGGTTTGGTAGGTCAAAATCGGGTTCACGGGTCAACCCAAAATCCACCCGTTTATTAAACGGCAGGTTGACCCGAAATTGACTCGCCTGTGTTATCATGTCACCCAAACACGCTAATTTTCATGTCATCTTTGAGCCGTGTTTCGGGTCATGCTGGAAATTTATAGCCCTAGATAAGGCAATAGCTAGTTGAAGGTGTTCTACCAAGGCCAATGATAGTTAGAGTAGGAGACTTTTCTAGATGAACCAATACTAGAAATATTATGGAGGAAATGTGTTTGCAGGAATGGAACCAGCTTTAGAAGTGTTGAATTGGATGAAGTTGTGTGAGCATATTTATGGAGGTAGGGATGTGATGATGCGTAGAAGAGGAGGTTGGCTTCTCGTCAGCTTTAAGAAGACGCACTGGACTTGAATCAAGGGGAGATGATTTTGGCAGAATATATTACTTTGTTGAACTATGAAAGGGAGCATGTAAATGATTTGATTATGTTATTAAAACACTTATTCTAATTCAATGAAGCTTGGTTATGACCATATGTTGATTTTAACAACTTGCATGCCTTTATTTTATTCCCATTGACCTTGAAATCCTCGGGCTGTGACATATAAATGATTTTCTTTAAATCATTATTTAAAATATTATTTTCACATCCATTTTTGTATTCATAGAACGTGGCTATAGCAAGCATAATTCAAGTGGATTTAAGCATAGTTATGGACGAGAATGTTTCTTCATAATTAATGCCTTGTATCTAATGGAAATCTTTCATGACTAGCCTCACTTTATAGGTCTCCCTTTCCATCTACATTTCGCTTTTTCTTAAAAAATCCATTTATAGCCGATGGGCTTTATCCCTTCAAGTATGCCATCCAAAGTCCAAAAGTTTTTGTCATACATAGAATCTATATCGAATTTAATAGCTTCAAGTCAAAATGCAGAGTCTTTACTCTATAATGCTTGTCAAAATATGAGGTGGGTGTCATCTTCTAAGACACGGTCCTTCTTCTCACCATCCGCGAGAAATCCAGTCTCTTTGGTATGCGAAATTCTGTATTAGACTTCTACCAGGTTGCATGTTTTTCTATAATGGTGATTTTTCTAATTAACTGGTTCAACCTCTATGTTATCTTCTCGAATCTTGTCCAAATCTACAATTTTTCTTAATTTAGTTTGATAGAGATACCTTTTTCTAAAAACAACATGTTGCGAAAAACAACCTTTTGTTCTTGGAAGTTTTAGAAATTATATTCTATAAAATTCTTAGGTGATTTTATAAATTTACAAAGCGCTGATCTTGCCCCAATTTTATTGGGGCTGACATTCTTAATGTCCCCCATTTCAATATCCAAAGATGATACCCCTATATGCTGCAGCCATCTTGGAGTCATATTTTGCCAACAAAATGGGATCAACTGATTTTTTCATTAATTTAAGTAAAAAGACCAAATAAAGCATTCTTCCATTATATAAGTTCTTCACATAGTACCCGTTGATCTTTCCATGTAAGTAAAATAATAATTATTACATACTAGTATCAAATTTTTGACATCTGAAGCTGTAGAACCCTTGCAGTCCCTCAGCATATATTTAGATTGAAAAGCAAAATCAAAAGCTATCACTAATAATAATCTGCCAATCTTCGCCTGTAACACTCAAGTTTTTTGGTAACATTATTTAGGAGATTCAGTTAGTTAAACTAAACTAAATAATGTGTTGATTAGGGAATTGACATTCAATTTTAATTAAGGTATTTGTGCCATTAGAACTAATGAATTAAAAGAAGATTTTAAAATGAATTAAAGGAAGGGTATTATGGGAAAGACGCCATTCCTATATCTCCTAGCCTATGCCATGTGTTATGTACACATTCATTTCATTTCAAGAAATTTAAAAAAAGGCCGGCCACCATTAACAAGGAAAGAGGAAGAGGAAACTAAGAAAAGCTAAAGAAAAAGCAAATTCAAATCAAATCCATTCAAATCTCAAGCTCCTTAATCTCTAAAGCAAAGATGAATAATGTTTACATCTCTAATTTTTATTGGTTTTGGTTTTAAGGTTAAATTCAAATATTTTGCAATGATTTGCCATGTTTTTGAATGATAAAATGATTATATATACATGTTGATGATTTGTAAATGTTCATATAAATTTTATGTCATGTTTTGAGATGAAATCCCTATTAAATGACATCTAATTGCCTTGCAAATTTTTGTGAAGATCTAAAAAGATATTTTAAAGATGGGTTCCAATTTTCAGATTTTTCTGAATTTTCGTGGATTTATTATGAATTTTCTAAGGAAGAAAATGATATTTTGGATTATAAAATTATTTCCGGGAAAATAATTTATGCTTTGGATCCAAAAATTTATATGTTGGAAAACATATATAAAGTGATTTTCTGGAATTTTTTTAGATTTTTCCAAGATGTTTTAATAGTTATACAAAATTATTTAAAGTATGTGACTTAAATGCTTTAAATAATTATAGAGGAGAAGGGGCTTTTTCAAAATTGTTTAAATTTTCAAATAAGGAAAGACGGCAGCACTTTTGAATATAAAAAATCTGGCAACCAATCAAATTTAGACAAACAAAGCAGGTTAGGTACAAAAGGACGTTTTAAAGTACAAACGGACAGGCTTTTTAAGGTTTCGACTCCTTCAACAACTAGGTTCCGCCTCTATTCCTCACCTTTCGATAAGGTCGAAGGCATTGCTTTTAACAAGGTCGAAACCAATGCACATGGTATCAGGCAACTGATACGTAGTGAATTAGCAAAGGACGAAAGGTATAGGGCCAAAATTAAGGGGTTCCGAAAGAGATGAAGCTTTGTTTTGGTTTTAAGGAAAATACGCCTTCTAGCTTTCGACTAAGAGCTTTCGATAAGGTAGCACAGTTGTCGCTTCCTACTGTTCGACGGATTGGTTTTCGAAGGAAAGCTTTTGTTTTCTAGAATTTGCCGCATCTCCATTGCTTTCGAAGGGATGGTTTGGACACCATCACTTTATTGTTTATGAAATGGTTTTGAAAGAGTTATTTTCAAAGGGTTTTGAAGCAGATGCTTTCGACTCTAATGTTTTCTTGATTCTTTTGCTCTACTTGATGGCATAATCCAAATGTTCTAAATCGAAATGTTTTTAAAAGGTTTCGAAGTAGTTAACTTCAAATGGTTTCGAAAGGTTTCCACTTGTTTTAAATTGAACCCAAAGTGATTTCGAAAGAGTTTGTTTTCAATGCTTTCGAATGGTTTATCAATGGTTTCGAAAGGGGTGGTTCCCCAGGCTTTCGACAAGATCGAAAGGAAGGCTTTCGACAAGGTCGAAAGGTAAGGTTTTCCAATGTTTTTGGAAGGCAAGGTTTAAATGATTTTAAAGGCGGATGCCATATATTTTAAGGCTTTTTGAGGAAAGTCTATTATTGGTTTCGAAGGGGTCACCTTCAATTACTTCGAAAGGTCTTTCAATGGTTTCGAAGGGGTTACCTTCAATGATTTTGAAATGGTTGTTTAAAGTTTTAAACAAAGGTTTCGATATAATGACTAGGCAGATAGCCTAAGTGTTTCAAGTTATAAAGGACATTAACTTATTTTAAAAGGATAGATAATCCTTATTGAACATCGTCAACATTATTTTGATTAAAGTATATATAACATGGCAAAAGTTTCTTAGAGTAAAGCTAAAGATATATTTTCCTTGTATGTGTATGATTTGACAGACTAAATCATTTTGAAAATGTTTTCAAGGAAAATTTAAAGGGTAGTTAACCCTATGAAAATTTGGATAGTTAGCTCATTTAACTTCGGACAGTCAGTCCATTTTGAGAGCAGTCAGCCCAGAGGACAGTTAGTCCAGATAAGGGCAGTTAGTCTAGATATGAACAATTAGTTCATTTGTTAGCATAATGGACCTTGCTACTTCTTAGGGACAGTTAGTCCACATTTTTTTACCTGTTTTATGGACAGATAGTCTATTATTTAGCATAAAGGAAATTGATATTTTGGTATAATGAGATTTAGGATAGTTGATACAGTAAAGAGCAGTTAGCTCAGATTTTGGACAATTGTCTATTTATTTCTCGTTTTAGCATAATGGATCTTGCTATATTATTATTATCAGTTGGTTAACCAGTTTGGTTACAGGAAAGGATTTGCAAAATATATGTTTTGGAAAGAGATATCAGTGAGGGGAAAATCGTTCTTCTATGCGGCGTGGTCTCACTAAGTATCAGTAAACATATATGTAACATAAATTATTCATATTATGATTTATGTGTGACTCGAAGTTTTTGTTTCCCCTTAAATTCTTGGATGCTCAAAATTGATTTGAGAAGGCTGAGGGTTTAGATTTTCAGGTTTAAGCAAGTTTTGGCGAATAAAGCATTCGAAGACGAGTAGGTGGCTGACGGATAGCTAATTTAGGAATTATGTTTGTTATTTTTTTCCGCTGTGTATTACGACAATGACGGATAGCTAATTTAGAAATTCTGCTTGTTATTTGTTTCCGCTGTGTATTAAGACAATTATGTCTATATTGCGTTGATCATCCAAGAAGGCATCTTCATGTGTTGCTCTTGGCGTATTGATGTAATTTATATTTGATCATTTCCTGGGAATACATTTGAGGATTTTTGTAACTTGGCTATGATTTTATTTGAAATATAATCATTGTAATTATTATTTTTGGAAATCTGTAATATTTTTTTATATTCAAGTGCTTCTGATATTATGGATACCGTTAACATTACTGTATTTCGTCTCCAGAAGTTAATACCATGGATGAATGCAACATCCATAACGCTTAGCTTTTGGCCTCTAAATACGGGATGTTACATCGCCTTTAGCATAGTCTCAGGAAATGTCCTAACTTCGGCGATTATCTATCATTTATATCCATATAACACAATCTACCCAAATAAATACCAATGAGTTTATGGGAAAAAACAATAAATAAAAGAGTTATACATAACCTTGGTATGAATAGTATCGTCTTCCATCAAAACTCCTTTGGCAGTAGGACCTTGCCGCTAAAGCATGAACCGTATTTTCCTCATACTAGCCTTGGATACCCAACACATATAAAACTATCACAAGTTATATGACTCATCAAAATATATGTTACTTTAAACATACATAAACATTCCTTGCTAAAACTACACATGAAACTATTTTCGATATAGTGTTTTGGATATACAATAATCAACCAATGTTAGTATACAAGTTTAGGTTAAGCTACTTACGAAACTACCTATGAATTCATGCCTCCATAAGCAACACTTAACTTTCTAAGCCTCGTTTGTTCATCCTTAAATAGTTTCACAAATTATTAATCTTTATGATTGAACCAAGCAATAGGGTTACATCCACTCTCGTGAAAGCATACATCCTACTTGGAAGTCCCACATCCCTTCAGAAATTAAATGTCGACCCCTAACCTTTAAACTAGGCGCATTCATGTTAGCATCCCTATTTACCGTCATAAGCTCTTCCGAACCCGCATTATATAGTAGGTCCTTACTTTAAACCTTTGGTTATCTTTAACTTCCGAAAATCCACCTATTTATTTATTACGTCTCGCGTTTAACTAGGAATTAAGCTTCGTTCGGCTTTGAACCTATCATCAGTTAGCTTAAGCCTCATATCTACAAGTCTCGGTGTTAACTTTCCATCAATAGTTAATAGGTCTCGGCAAGTCTACATTAAGGAAGCCTTGTATAACTAGTTCTTAATATAAATTCTTTCAGCAATAACCTTTGCCTTCATATCTCTAGTGTTGCTGCATCAAAATATTAGCTAAGGGTTATCTAAGAATTATCACTAGAAAGCCTACCCTAGGAAATGATTTGGAACCTTTGAAAATTCCTTTTTTGCATTTACTAAGTTTCGTACCAACTCTCGCATTTTCTTAGTTTATTTTACTTAAAACTCTTCTTAGTTCATTTTAAGTTTCTTGTGTCATACCCTTGGTACAATATCTTTGGATCAGACATTCAGTAATTACCTTTGTGCTTTGCAACCTCAGCTATTACAAACAATAAAGCTTATCCACCTATATGCACCTACCACTATCACTGTTCATAACGCCCCTATATTTATTCTGTCTTTTTCGGTTTGCTACGGTGCTTTTATATTACTTTATTACACATATGTAGTATCTTGTACCATAATCATTTATTGTATACATTATATATGTATATATAATGCTCTTGTTAATCACATTATAAGTTTCGGTAATGTATATTTTAAATCAAAAATTCTTATAATATTTAATAAAATCCCAATATGTTAATAAATATGTTTCCATGTGCATTTTAACCAAAACTTCTACGTTTTAGCTAATTTCTCATATATTTCAAGTCGTATGGTTCCTTTAAAATTCCATAACTAATTATTTAACCATGAGAAAATTCTTAAAATTAAAACCCATCGCCCAAACTATATTTTTGATCATCATATTAAGTTTTTATGTCATCTAGAAATCACTAGAGTATGAAATCATATATAAGCTTCCTGGTAAAGCAATTTCAATCCATAACATTCATTAAAACATTTTCCTATCATTTATAAATGCTTAGCGCATTTTGAACACTGCCATATTAACCATTATCGAATTCAACATAGATAATAATGGAAAAATGAGAGTGATATTGCTCACCTAAACATTTTTATTAGTTTGGTCTTTAATAGCTTTAAGTTTCATTGGCTTTTATTTTCTTATCTTTTTTACTCTAAGCCACCATCATTAATGAGTACCAGAGTTTCAGTTTCGTTTTTTGAGTAATGAATGAATGAAAGAGTTATTTTTATTACCCCATAACGGGTTGGGTCATTGCCCTCTTCTCATTCCGTTCATTCTCTTAATTTAAATTGCAACATAATAAGTAAATGTATGCCCAGTTACTTATCATGACAAATTATTACTTATTTTTGTATAACTGATAACAAGCAAATAAATGTTTCATAGATATTTACATTAGCAACATCTATTTCACTTCATAGATTTTCTCATATAATTTCTTAATTAAATTATTAAATCATTTATTTCATAATCAATATTAATTAATTTTCTATTTAAGATATAAGGTGTAGATGATATCGGGAGGGTAGATGGAGGAGAGCATGTAGATGAGGGACTAGAGCTAGTTGCAAGCCATGCAGTCTCAGATGAATTCTATGTTATTGTTGCGAATGAGGTTCAGGAAGGTGATGGAGTTAAAATGGCAGACAACATTGAGATTGGGCTGCCAAGTGTAGGGGGTAGTTCATACCTACGGCCATGTAAGATTTAATTTTTTTTTGGTTTGATGTGTTTTGGTAGGTTGTCAAGTTGCATAACAGAGTGTCATTTGTTCAGAGCCATTTTCTGTCTAGCTAGTTGCAGTGTTATTTTATGGACGATAATGTAGAGAATGAGAGTGGACGTTGGCGAGAGGTTTGAGTTTCAAGAAAGAGGAAAAAGTGGAAGAGAAGGACTAAAGAAATTAGGACGTACATTGTTCTTGAGATGAGTTTCTTTGTGCCAAAATTATGTTGTAGGTTGGTATCTACCACCATGATGTGATGGGGAATGAAGGAAGGGGGAGAAGAAAACTCAAAAAAAAAAGATTGGGTCAAAAGAGGTATGTTTCTTTCTTTTTTTAAAAGTATTGTAGATCGATAGTGAGGCTCCATCTAATGGCAACCACTTGTAATTGGAAAGTCTTACAGGGCTTTGACAACAACTTTTGGTTGTTTCTGGACAAAAACTACAATATGAACAACCTTGGACGAAGAATCTTGGGAGAATACTCCAAGTAAGCAACCTGGTATACTAAATGCATCGTACAATAAATTTTTCTACAAGTCAAAGATTCAAAGTTGATGTCATCAATAATATGACATGTATATTTCTTTTTTTAACGTGTAAAACCGATTCATTTTATATCAAATAGTCAATTAAACAATAACTCAAACACGTCCTTAAGTAATCCGTTACACTCGTATTTATATCACCGCCACAGCCAAAAAATAACCCATAACCAAAAAAAGAAAGCATAGACTAACATAAAATGTATTGTTTTCAATCAAATAACCGCAATTGTTATGATAAACAAACCTAATCATTATGGCATACTACAACTCTACAAGTTAACTATGCGAATGCATAAGAAATGCATATCATAAGAGTTGCTGAAGTACGAAAAAAACGCTAACTTACACACTCTCGACATAAGGAAATTAATACGATGGTCAACAATAAAACTTAGATGTTTTTATGCTTTTGGCGCAGTGTTATATCTAACCAATATAATGAATATCAATAAAATTATTTGTTTAAAAAAGTCATTAACTAATTATTTAATATATGTGCAAAGTATCTAATGTATTATAAAATGATGCATGTTTTTTAGTATGCATCTAGTTTGATAGCAAGCTCAGTAAAATAATAAAAAAACTCTTACAAGTCAGCTTTTGAAGCACATATAAAGCAACAAAAATGCCTAACCGCAAACTCAAAACTTCAAGAAAATCTGAAGAACAAGCCATGGAGACTAGTTTAGGAAAAACAAGGAAAAAGTTTCTCAAAACTGAGAAAGCAAAGAAGAATTATTACAGCAATATATATGTGGAGTGTATTCGTACATGAAGCCATAATGGACAAACGGGTAACGTTGACGGGTATTGTAAGCTATTTTGGCGATGGAGTTTCTTGCCTCTTGTGGTTTTGGTCACCAGAAAAAATCAATTTTGCTGGTGCATCATCTAAGTCTGGCTCTGAAGATTTTACTAATGGAATTAATAAGGTAAATAATTGAAGTAATACAGATTGTTATATACAATTCAGACATTGATGTATTCTGTATTTTTTACAGAAATCTCTGGTTTATTTGGCAATTGCGAAGTTGTTGCTTGGTTTCTTAGGTACTTCAATCAACTGACTTCAACCAACTGTTTTGTTGCTATCATTAGTGAAATATTCAGAATTTGTTATACCATTAACAAAGTTTAAACTATTAGTGACGATAATGAATGCAGTTGGATTTTGTTGGACGAGGACTGGCGAGAGACAGGCGTCCAAGTAGGGCCGGCCAGTTAACTTCGATTGCCCAATGCAAAGATGAGATGAAATTGCAGTGAAAACAGAGCAGGCAAAAATAATTCCACTAATGAGACTCGAACTTGACACTTTAAACAACGAAGAGGACCAACATACCACTGGAGTGAGACATTTCTTGGTGTTAGGGGCTCTTCTAAGATAAATTAAACAAATTATTCAAAAGAAATTTAAAAATTTGTTTCCCCACTCCGATCTGTTGCCTAGGCGGCCGCCTTGGTTGCCTTGCCCTAGGGCTGGGCCTACATCCAAGATGAGATTACATTACTTAGAATCCATTTTAAGACAAGATATGGAATATTTTGATCTGAAATAAGTGTCTACTTCGGATGTAATCGCAAGTGTATTGAGCGACACACTGATTTTGACATTCAGATTACCTTCCAAAACGTAATAAATATTTCAACAAATACAAAACTTATTTGCAAAAATAGATTATATCTTTTCGTGTATGGAAAAATATAAAACTGGCGTTGTTTCAGACAAAGCCACGACCAATATATTCTTTTAAAAGAAAAAGAAAATAGTATATACTTGTGCTATTTTCACTACAAGAACAACAGTATATTCCAACACCCATGTTCCAACGGCCTCCAACGGTATTTCTAACGGCTTCCAACGGCTCGTTGGATTTTGTTGTAACCATCTGAAGCTGTTAGAAACCGTTGGAATGAAGCCGTTTGCGGCCGTTGGAAAATTTCCTGCATATTTTCCCGAGAGCCGACCTGAAGCTCTTTATCTCCTTTCCCAATCCATATTTTCACCGAATTCCCCCATTCTACGACCTCCTTGCCTGCTACCGCTGCCCCCAAACACCATCCCAACCACCTCCAACGCCATCTAGAAGCTGCTCCAGCCCATCTCCATCATTCTAGCTCTCCAAATCGGTAATTTTGCTAAACCTAATATTTAGGTTTTTTTTGATTTAGGGTTTAACTTGAATTGTGATTGATTCCTACTTGTTAGTGTATGCATATTACATTATGTTATCCCCTAATTGCAACTGTTATCCCATAATGAACAAGTTATTACAGATTGAAAATTTTGTAATTTAGGATATTGCATTAGTTTATGTTGATTTGGTTAGTATTGAACATATGTATTTGATAGAGTTTATTGCATTTGGAAGCCGTTAGAATGGATATTGCATTTGTGCGAACACGAGTTTTGTATTTGTGTGAACACCGAATTGATTTAGTGTATAAATGAATTTGTAATAAATGAATTTTGTGTACAAATTTTGTGTATAAATGAATTTAGTACTTATGAAATAAAACGGTAAAATATAAACCAATATTAATTAAATGAGTTATATATTTATATTTAATACAAACAAATATTTAAATCCTTAGATATATTTGGCCCCGTCTGACATGTGTTGTATATGATCGTTTTAGGGATATACGTTTTTCTGCAAAATGGACAACCCTATTCACCTTATACATCATTTGTCGGATTTGTCCCTGTATTGGACAAGTTACAAACACTATAAAGTAATTATATTACGTCAATCATATCACTTTAAACGGTTCACAAAATTTCGATGGCATTTCCTTTACGTTCCTTGTGTACACGTATTTGTGTACGATACAAGGAACATGGGGGAAATGCTGCCGAAATTTTGTGAAATCATTTAAAATGATATGATTTACGGAATATAATTACTATTGTGTTTGTAATGGGAAGTAGGATGAAAGACCATCAAAGAAGACATATAAGTGGAAATGAATCAATAGTTGTTTATTTAAAAAGAAGTTTGTAGAAAAAATATAAAATTTAGTACATGTTTACTAAATCAGTAAATAAAATTTAAACAAAATATAAAATGAACGATTTATAATTTTTTTACTTTATCATAGGTTTTCAAGTAGGAAAAATGGTCAGTTACTTTAATGATCGAAGCTGGATGTATCAAAGAAGGGAAATTAATGGCGCAATAAGTGAACATTTTCTAAAAGGGGTACAAGTGTTCATCGAATTTGCTATAAGTAATATTGAAAACGATGAATAAATTCGTTGTCCATGTAGTAGATGCAAATTGCTGAACTATTTAGTACCGAATATAGCTAAGGTTAATTTGCGCCAATACGGTTTCGTACCCAATTATTTGCTATGGGTTCGTCATGGAGAAATTGTACCCCCTAATAATCAAGAACAATCGGTGGAGGTCATTAGTGATGAAATTAGTACGAATCTCATAGAACATATGGTCGAAGATGCAGCACGATCAATGTTCCCTATCATTGAAATCGATAACGACGATGTTAACGTCGAAGAGGAACCAAATGTTGGAGCTAAAAATATATATGATTTATTGGATCATGCTAAAAAACACCTTTGGAATGGATGTTTAAGCGGCTCTCAATTTTCGGTAACTGCAGAATACATTGCAGTGAAATCAAAATACAACCTTACAGAAGCTGGATTTACGGCTGTTGTTCAAGCTGCTAAACATCATATGCCACCCGATAATTTAACGTGCGAAAATTATTATGAAGTAAAAAAAAAACTTATGTCATCTTTCGGTTTGCCATATCAAAAAATAGATAAATGTTTAAAGGGTTGCATGTTGTATTGGAAAGAGGACATCAATCTTAGAAATTGTAAAATATGTAATCAAGAAAGATACAAACCGAGGAAAAAGAAGGGAAAAGAAGTTCCGTATAAGCGTATGCATTATTTACCCATCACCCCTAGACTTCAACGGTTATATGCATCATCTGTAACAGCGCATCATATGAGATGGCACAGTGTGAGAACACCTCAAGAAGGTACGTTGACACACCTATCCGATGGAGAGACATGGAAATATTTTGATAAGAAATATCACAATTTCGCAACGGGGAGCCGCAACGTTAGACTAGGTTTTTGTACAGACGGATTCTCACCGTTTTCTCAGTTTGGTTCTAAATATTCATCTTGTCCTATAATAATCACACCTTACAATCTACCCTCGTAGATGTGTATGAAAACTCCATATATGTTTCTCACAATTGTTGTCCCTGGCCCTGATGATCCGATACAGGGCATTGATGTTTACTTACAACCGTTAATCGAAGAGTTGAAAATATTATGGTATGAAGGAGTTAAAACATACGACATATCAAAAAAGAAAATTTTTCAGATGTTCGCTTCTCTATTATGGACTATTAGCGATTTTCCTACATATGCAATGCTTTCGGGTTGGAGTACGGCCGGTCGTTTTGCTTGTCCTTATTGCATGAAGAAACACGAGCATTTTCCTTACCGCAAGGGAAGAAAATTTCATGGTTTGATTGTCATCGATGTTTTCTTCATATTAATCATCCTTTTAGAAGAGACAAAAAAAACTTCATAGCTAATAGGCATGAGACTCTACGACCACCAACGGTTTGGTCAAGCAAGGATATATATATGAACTTGTAAAAGATTATCCAAAGATACACGAGACCGGACAACAAATTGAAATTCAAGGTAAATCGATGTTTCATATTGGTGCAAACATAGTATATTCTAGGAATTGCCTTATTGGAACAATCTCTTAATCCGTCATAACATTGACGTGATGCATAACGAAAAAACGTATTTGATAATGTGTTTTATACAGTTTTGAATGTAAAGGGCAAGACTAAGGGCGATTTGAAATCTAGACGTGATATAGAGGAAATATGCAATCGTCCTGAGCTTCATATGAAACCCAATGACAGTAAAAAACCCAAAGCATGCTACGAACTAGACATCAACCAAGTTAAAGTACTGTTAAAATGGGTGGAAGGATTACAATTTCCCGATGGAATTTCCTCTAATCTTCGTAGATGTATTGACTATAAAAATGGAAGACTGGGTGGAATGAAAAGCCATGATTGTCATGTAATGATAGAAAATTTGTTACCCATCGCTTTCAAAGAATTGTTACCGGTAAAAGTTTGGACGGTAATAACAGAACTTAGTTTATTTTACAAGGAGCTTTGTTCAACTAAGTTAAAAGTTGACCGTCTACATAAACTTGAAGAAGAAATTCCTATAACACTCTGCAAACTGGAGAAAATATTTCCTCTGGGTTTCTTTAATGTAATGGAGCATTTACCTGTTCATCTTCCATATGAAGCACGTCTTCGAGGTCCTACGCAATATAGATGGATGTATCCATTCGAAAGGTATGTTACTATACTGAGCATGCAAATGTTAATTTAATTTTAGATAGAAGTTAATACTTAACCGAAATATTTTTTATTAGGTACTTAAATCATTTAAAGAAAAAAGTGAGACAAAAAGCTTGAGTTGAAGGTTCTATTTACAAATCATATATCGAAGAAGAAGCTTCTTTATTTTTCTCTCATTATTTTAATGATCATGAGAACTTATCATTTGTAAGTGTTCTGCGTAATGATGGGGCCGTTGAACAAAATTCTTCTTCTGAATCAATATTATCTATTTTAAACAACATGGCCGACATGCTGGAAAATGTGTGGAAGTATGACTAGATGATAAAGATTACCATGTAGCACACACATATATTCTTCTTAATTGTCCTGAAGTTTCACCATTTGTTAGGTAATTATCACCTTCCAAGTTTTGTTAAATTTAATACTACACGTGTAAATAAATAATAATGTAATATATCATGTTTGTGTTTGCAGTATTTTTGAATCACAAAATCCAAGCGGCGATTTAAGAAAAGATTTTAGTACTTGGTTTTCAAAATACGTTTCTGATCCCACAAATAATGTGCTCGATGAAGGACTAAAACATTTGACGTTTGGACCGAAAAGAAAAGTTAAAACGTATCCAATATTTTTTGTTAATGGATATAAATTCAACACCAAAGAATACGGTGCTGAAAAATTAACAAACAATACTGTTGTATTTGTTAAAGGCAGTGATGATCCTAATAATCATATAAATGATTTTTATGGCGTGTTAACTCAGATTTTGCAGTTGACATATTTTACAAGACCCGCGGAGGATGTTTATTTGTTTAGATGCAACCGGTTCAGCAATGTTCCAGGTTCTGGTATTAACGTGCATCCAAATTATAATCTTATAGAAATTAAACATACCTCGTGTTATCAAAAGTACGACCCTTTTATACTAGCCAAACAAGCCCTACCTCGTGTTATCACCGTGAAGATTTGGTAAATTTATCTATTATCACATTTGTATATTGATCGGTTCAGTATTTAGTTATGTGGAGTTAATTATCCAAATTATCAATTGCAGGAACGAGCTTATGGACATCCCGTTGGCTTAGTGGACTTATTTGCTCACATCCATGCATCTAGGCAAGTAGACGAGTCTGGTAAAATCATATATCAGTGGGGTGATCAGGATAGGGTGACCGAGGCACGTATGCGTTTTTTAATTTCTAATACTTACATCGATAAATTTATTAATTACTAGCTATGTAAAATAAAAATTACATTCTACTATTTTTCAACTGAAATTGTTTTTTTTTCCATTAGAGTCAAGGTTACAGGAGGCACGGGCATATGCGCTTCAGCAGTCTGGTCGTGATGAGTTGACACAGGAGGAGCAAGATAACATATTTGACGCTGTTATGGATCCGACGCAGCGGAGTGGACGTTATGGCTTCGGGAACATAGCAGTAATTAATCCTTTTACATATGTACAACAAATTAGCATTTAGACATATAATGTTATAATATTTTATATGCTAAGACAACCCTTTTGCTATTATTTCTATTTGCAGGGTCGACGAGCTCAAAAGGCCCAAGACAAAGAAGAAATTAAGGAGATTAGAGCTATGATTGAGCAGCTATAGGAGGAGAATCGTCTGCGAGCTGTACATATAGAGCAGCTGAATCAAAAGCTTGCGGAGTATGTGTAGAATCATGGTATCTTTCTTTCGTCGTCTGGTGCTTCCGGAGACGATGACGAAGATGCTTGAGGAGGTATGCTTTTTAGTGTTTGTGTTTGAACGATGTATATATTGACTTGGAGATGGTTATTATGTGTTTTAATGTTTTATATATTGGTACGGAGTGGGTGAGACGATATTTTGATGGTATGTACATGGTTTGTTGACATTTTTTGATGTTATTTACGTTGATGGTATGGTTTATGATGTTTGAATAGCTTGGTTTGTTTATATTGGTGTTTAATTGATTTATGTGTGTTGTTTATATTGATATTGATATATATGTGTGGAATGGATTGGAAATGTATTGGAAATGGAATGGATTGGAAATGGTGTGGCTGGAAGGTGAATAGGCTTGCTGTTGTACAATAAAATAAACCCAGATTTCCAACGCTTTCCAACGACATATTGGACATTTTATTCAAACGGCTGGTAACGGTTTTCAACTGCTACTAAACCGTTGGTGGCCATTGGAAATCCGTTGGAAAATAGTTGTTGGTTCCATTGGAAAGCGTTGGTTCTATTCCAACGGCTATTCCAACGGCTATTCCAACGGCGGCCAACGGCTACGAGCCGTTGGAATAGCCGTTTAATCTTGTAATGTTTGTATATCACCAGTAATTTCTATGAATAATTTTGTTTTACAAGCACTATATGAGATGGTGCTGGTACTTTTTGTACTTAGACAGAAAGTGATATGTTTGTTATAAGTAGTTATAAAACAAGCTTCGATGTGTAAATAGTTCTTAAAAACGACTTAGATTCAAAATTACTATTAACATTTAAAACTAAATAGAACTAAGAGTGTGTGTAATCAATTAAACAAACCTCTTGGCATCCTAAAGCCCTCTACACTTTCCATACGTATCAACTAGTGCGCTTCCAACAAACACATTCGAATCCACACACGCACGAACCGCCGCCCTGTGCACTGCACGTCCATTCTCCAAACCCGCTAACCCTGCACACACTGTCAGAATGCTTGACACCATGAAGTCAGCTGGCTCCAAGCCTTCTTCCCCCAACCTTCAATTACATCTTAAAAGCCTCCTCCTCCATCCCAAACTATATTTTCGATCATCATATTAAGTTTTTATATCATATAGAAATCACTTGAGTATGAAATCATATATAAACATCCTGGTAAAGCAATTTCAATCCATAACATTCATTAAAACATTTTCTGATCATTTATAAATACTTAGTGCATTTTGAACACTGTCATATTAACCATTATTGAATTTAATATAAATAATAATGGCAAAATGAGAGTGATATTGCTTACCTAAACATTTTAATTAGCATGGTCTTTAATAGCTTTAAGGTTCATTAGCTTTTATTTTCTTATCTTTTTTCCTCTAAGCCGCCGTCATTAATGAGTACTAGAGTTTCAGTTTTGTTTTTGAGTAATAAATGAATGAAAGAAGTTATTTTTATTACCCCATAACGGGTTGGGTCATTGCCCTCTTCTCATTTCGTTCATTCTCTTAATTTAAATTGCAACATAATAAGTAAATGTATTCCTAGTTACTTATCATGACAAATTATTACTTATTTTGGTATAACTGATAACAAGCAAATAAATGTTTCGTTGATATTTACATTGTCAACATCTATTTCACTTCATAGATTTTCTCATGTAATTTCTTAATTAAATTATTAAATCATTTATTTCATGATCAATATTAACTAATTATCTATTTAAGATATAAGGTGTTACGTTCATAGTAGATGAGATTTGGAGGGTAGATGGATGAGAGCATGTAGATGAGGGTCTAGAGCTAGTTGCAAGCCAAGCAGCCTTGGATGAATTCTATGTTTTTGTTGCGAATGAGGTTGAGGAAGGTGATGGAGTTAAAATGGCGGACAACATTGAGATTGGGCTGCCAAGTGTAAGAGGTAGTACATATCTACGACCATGTAAGATTTAATTTTTCTTTGGTTTGATGTGTTTTGGTAGGTTGTCAAGTTGCATAACAAAGTGTCATTTGTCCAGATCCATTTTCCATTTAGCTAGTTGCAGTGTTATTTTACGGACGATAATGTAGAGAATGAGAGTGGACATTGGCAAGTGGTTTGAGTTTCAAGAAAGAGGAAAAAGTGGAAGAGAAGGACTAAAGAGATTAGGACATACATTGCTCTTGAGATGAGTTTCTTTGTGCCAAAATTATGATGCAGGTTGATATCTACCACCATGATGTGATGGGGAATGAAGGAAGGGGAAGGGGGAGAAGAAAACACGAAAAAAAAGAAAGATTGGGTCAAAAGAGGTTGATAAAAGGTACGTTTCTTTTTTTTTTAAAAGTATTGTAGATCGGTAGTGAGGCTCCATCTAATGGCAACCACTTGTAATTGGAAAGTCTTACAGGACTTTGACAACAACTTTTGATTGTTTCTGGACAAAAACTGCAATATGAACATCCTCAAGTTACTTATAGTTTGAATTAATGAATGAATCTAGTTTTCCGCGCTTTTGTTAGTGAAAGGGTATTCTAAGATGGCTAAAGTTCACGAAAGGGGAATGTGTTATTAGGTTACAAACATGGAATTGAAAGGGTTATTTTCATGAAAGTTATGTTGTATTAATTGCTGTTAATTATTATTTCTTTGTAATTAATTAATATTAACATAAGTGACTTAAACAATAATAAAATTGTGATAGATTATAATAACAGATATATTGGAGCATATGAAATAATGCAGAACCGAAATCCATTTTTGTCGATAAAAGACAAAATAGTAAATATAAATGCGATACAAATAATAATTCAGTGAAATCCTACGACAATTAGTTCATTCCTTCCGCTATTTCAAATCAACGCCATATTATTATTACCTACGATCCTTTGAAATGGTTCGTTCTCTCCCGTCGGTATCTTGAAATATGTAGGATTCTTCAAGGTATTCATTCGAAATAAGATCAAGATCATCGTCAAATGCACTAAAGTCGAAATCCTCACTATCGTGCTTTGGTATGAAACTATAAATAGTCATTGTAGCAATAACCACTTTTACTTAAATTAAAAAATTAAAAGCAGACATATTATTTAAGATATAAAATTTTCTCTTCTATATTCCAAGTATTCTTTTAATTACCATACAAAAATTTGAAAAATAGAAATTGAAAACATCAGTTTTTGATTTTGATTGATTTTGATTTTCGCGAAAATTAAAAATATGATATCTTGCATTTCAATAAGTGGGGTAAATAAACTTCTATCATTGTACATTCCAAATCAACTAAATTGTACTTCACTCGTGTAGGATTTGGAGCGTTTAAGTCTCTATCGCTTATTACTGCATTAAAAAATCTACTGCCATGTTCAGTTGCTTTCCAACCAATCATTACACATGTAAATGTTATATCAAATGAGTAGATAGTTGTAATATTTTGTGATGCATATCTTTTTTGACCGATAAAAGATTGAGCACTAGCACTGGGAAAGCACGTACTTATGTATGCCCCATCTATAACTCTGATACAATTTAACAAAATATTTAGTATCAGTTTAAATTTCTAATTTGTTCTGGGACAGTGTTAAAATATTGATCGTCTGGTTTAATTATATATTTGGACCTTAACCGCACAACTTTTTGAACTAAAGGAAATAATCACAAATAGTGGTTAGGATATACGACGCTCACTTTGCGGTCGAGGGTTCAATCCCCACCGACTACATATTCTTGTGATTTACCTGAAGTATCTATTGTGGGTTTGTATTAATTACGGTTAATTATTATAACTTTTAATTAACTAATGTTAACATAAGTGAGTTAAACAGTAATAAACATAGAATAGTTTATAATAATAGATATATTGGAGCAGATACAATAATGCAGAACCGAAATCACATTTTAGTCAATAAAGGACACAATCGTAAATATAAATGCGATATAGATGGTGATTCAGTGAAATCATGCAGCAATTAGTTCTTCTCTTCCGCTATTTCGAATCAACACCATATTATTTTCTACAATCCTTAGGAATGCTTCATTCTCTCCCAACAGTATCTTGAAATTTGTAGGATTCTTCAAGGTATTCATTCAGAATAAGATCAGGATCATCGTCAAATGCAATAAAGTCGAAATCCTCACTGTTGTGCTTTGGTATTAAGTTATGAATAACTATTATAGAAACAACCACTTTTACCTGAATTGAAAATATAAAAGTAGACATTTTATTTATGATATCAAATTTTCTCTTCTATGTTCCAAATATTCTTTCAATTACCATACGTAAATTTGAACGATAGAAAATGAAAATCTTAATTTTTGATTTTGGTTGATTTTGAGTTTCATGAAAATTAGGAATACGATATCTCACATTTCAGTTAGTGGGATAAATAAACTTCTATCAATGTATATCCCGAGTCAACTAAATGGTACTTCCCTTGTGTAGGATGTGGAAAGTTTGAGTCTCTATTATTTATTACTGCATTAAAAACTCTACTGTCATGTGCAGTTACTTCACAACCAGTCAGTACATATGTAAATGTCATATCAAACAAATGGGTAGCCGTAATATTTTGTGTTGTATATCTTTTTTGACCTATAAAAGATTAAGCACTAGCACAGGGCAAGCATGCACTTATGTGTGTTCCATCAATGACTCCGATAAATTTAATAAAAAAGATAGTACCGGTTTGAATTTCTAATTTGTTGTAGAACGGTGTTGAAATATTGATCGTCCAATTTAATTATATCTTTGGACATTAATCGCACAACTTTTAGAACAACAAGAAATAATCACAAATAGTGCGACATGATCTTAGAAATCTTTCTACAATCTAATGTCTTGGAAGAGCTAGAACTATGATGTATAGAAGTATTGCTACAATTTCTTTGATGCATATTTCTTTTGTAGAAACGTGATCAAATCTTCATTGTTAGAATTGATGTAAGAAACTATGTTTGCAAGAATGTTATGAGTGTCAAGGAGAAGAAGCAGTGTGAAGAGAAGAAGAATGGGTAAGAGATTCATAGATGAAGATTTGATGTTGACGTCCGATGCTTTGGACTCTAACGGTTCATTTCCGCCATGTCCATTAAACTGGGCTGGAGAACTGTAGCCCAGTTCAGACACATTGAGGGCATCCAACCATTGAATGCCTAAACTATGCTGAAGAAACCCGCACACTCACCCTAATTTTGATGCAAAATGATGTACCTTTTTCGTTTTCTCATAAATGCATGTTCACATTTTAGTTTTATTGTTACTGAGGTTAATTCAACCATTACCATCCAACTTTGATAAGAGGTAAAAAAATTTAAAATATTACTATAAATCGGTGGTTGGTAAAGTTTGACAAAAACTTAAAGTAGTTTTTCTTGGTAACATGTGAATTCCCTTTCTAATTATAATACACGCATGAGTAAACATTGTTTTTTGCACTACAACAAAATACCATTTTGCAACAGACTGTTAGGTGTGGCCCGCAATATATTAGAGTGGGTGCGTTGATTGGATTATAATTAGTCCCACATCATAAGATATTCTAAAAGAAATCAGCATATATATGGGATTGGTAGCATGTAATAACAAGGGATTCCTTTTGTTACAAAAAAATGTTGCCATGAAAATATATGTGCTCTAGGCGGATGTAGGGATATCCAATCATGACGTTGACACCGAAAGAGCTTCATTCAGTGGTCTTGCTTCTTCTACACTAAATGAAGTGCGCGCATAGCGGAAGATGCGAGGGGGTGCCGAAAATTACAACATGGTATCAAAGCCGATGGTTCGATGGGACCAATATGATGCAGCGTTCACCTATGTATGCTCCAATATGTGTGGTTTGAGCTTGGGATTCTCATTAAGGTAGAGTTATAAAGTTAGAACGCGGCCTGCTCCAACCGTGTGAAAGGGAACTTTTTGTGAAACAGCTTGGCCCAACTGCTGGAGGTGGTAGCGACCTAATCTAAACTGCTGGAGGTGTTAGAAACCTAATCTAAAACTGTTGGAGGTGTTAGCGACCTTATCCAAGTGTATAGGGACTCTGTATAACTTCAAGTTGAATTGAGAAAAATTCTCGTCAAAGTGGAGATCTGTTAGGTGTGGCTCGCATTATATTAGAGTGGGTGCGTAGATTGGATTATGATTAGTCCCACATCGTAAGATATTCTAAAAGAAATCAGCATATATATGAGATTGGTAGCATGTAACAACAAGGGATTCCTTTTGTTACAAATAAATGTTGCCATGAAAGTATATGTGCTCTAGGCGGATGTAGGGATATCCAATCATGACATTGGCACCAAAAGAGCTTCATTCAGTGGTCTTGTTTCTTCTACACTAAATGAAGTGCGAGCATAGCGGAAGATGCGAGGGGGTGCCGAAAATTACAAAACAGACAATGCTAATTGTAATAGATCTTTAACAGCGGTCTTGCAACCATTATTATATGCAAAATTTGTAATAGGATTGAAGCATTATACAGTGTTTTGAACCGTTGTAAAGACCCGTGTAATACAGTTTTTTTACAATTGTTTTTAGTCGTTGTAACAAAATCTTCTACAACTATTTTTGACAGTTGTTAAAAAATGCAAAACTAATAAATTTACAGCTTTGGTACAGCATGTACCAGTAGATTTAATATAATTTTACAGCTGAAGCTAACGTTGTACTAATAACAACCAAAATCATCCAAATTTACCAAAAATAACAAGAAAGATTCACATTTTAAAAATTCTAAAACGATTCATATATTCGCACTATTCGTAAAGTCTTATCTAGTCACATTGTTCTATTATGTAAAGAACCATTCACACTAGATCAATTGATAAATTCGTATGAAACCTAAGGCAACAATAATAAGGGTATTGCCTTACATTTTTTTATCTTTTCAAGCACTTTTAGCGGATGATAATATCAAATATCAACTTCAAAGTGCTCCACGACTTCTTTCTTCAAATCCTATAATGTCACCCAACTTGGACGAAGAATCTTGGGAGAATACTCCAAGTAAACAACCTGGTAAACTAAATGCATCATACAATAAATTTTTCTATAAGTTAAAGATTCAAAGTTGATGTCATATATAATATGACATGCATATTTCTTTTTTTAACATGTAGAACCGATTCATTTTATATTAAATAGTCAACTGAATAATAAATCAAACATGTCCTCAAATAATCAGTTACACTCGTATTTATATCATCACCACAGCCAAAAATTAACCCAAACCAAAAAAAGAAAGCGTGGACGTACAGAAAATGTATCATTTTCAACCAAATAACCGCAATTGTTATGATAAACAAGCCTAATCATTATGGCATACTACAACTCTACAAGTTAACTATGCGAATGCATAAGAAATGCATATCATAGGAGTTGCTGAAGTATGAAAAATGCTAACTTACACACTCTCAACATAAGGAAATTAATATGATGATCAACAATAAAACTTAGTTGATTTTATGCTTTTAGCACTATATCTAACCTATATATTGAATATTAATAAAAATAATTGTTTAAAAAGTCATCAACTAATTATTAAATATGTGAAAAGTATCTAATGCATTTTAAAATGATGCATGTTTTTTTAGTATGCATCTAGTTTGACAGTAAGCTCAGTATAATAATAATAAAACACTAACAAGTCAGCTTTTGAAGCACATATAAAGCAACAAAAATGCCAAACCACAAACTCAAAACTTCAAGAAAAATTAAAGAAGAACCAGTCATGGAGACTGGTTTAGGAAAAACAAGGAAAAAGTTTCTCAAAACTGAGGGGGCAAGAGGAATTATTACAACAATATATACATACACACACACACACATATATATATATATATATGTATTAGAGAAATTTTAGGTGGGAAAATATGTTGCAGTTTTACTACATATTTGACTGCATTTTTTTCCTGTATAAGCTTTAAAACATCTTCTTTGATGTATGGATACGATATCCATGGCTTCTCAAAACATAGTTAAAATGAGACCTGCAACTAAAGGATTCGCACACCGAAATGGCAATAAAATGTTACTAGAATTGATATTTACAACAGAAAAAACAGTTTATTCGAAAACTGAGTTGACTACTAATATGATTAGTCCACGAGAACCTGACACTATTGATTATAACAGAAAAGAAGTTTCTGTGCGAAAACTAACAGTGCATGGGATACTGTAAGAATTAAGAACAATGTTGGTTATTACACATGCCATATTTTGGAAGTAGTTGCTTCAGTCCACATCATAATTTCATGGGTCATCACTACTGGAAGTAGTTGCTTCAGACCACATCAGAACTTCATGGGTCATCACCGTGAGCTTCTCTGAAGCCATCCATAACTTCTACATGTAACGGGCAATAAGGAAGTCATTAGCGTAGCTGCCTTCACGCTATGGCTCGAAGAGAAAAATAAGAAGAAGAAAATGTGCGATTGTGAATGGTCCCGCATTGTACAATATTTAAAACCATATTTATTTACATACAATTTTTGCTCAAAGTAGTCATTCACCCTAGTTATTGATGTAGAAAATATAGGTAGTTCTACATCCGATAACTAGAGGTTGTATTTTTGGCAGCATATCTAATCAAATGACTACCAACTAGGACAATCAATCATCGAGTACTCCAACACTAGCATATACAAATGGAACAGGCAAACTAGTAGAGTTATTAGAATAACTAAATTCGATCATAGATGTATAAGATTATAAATTTGAACGTCCAGATGAAATGGATCTTTTATTAGGGGAAATAAATTAATGAGATTAAACAAGAAGGAATTATTCCCTGCACACGTGTTTGTCTATGTACATAGAGCTTGGATCAATAGTCACCCTTTATCTAGCATCATTTTGTAGCCTTCTGATATCAGACATAAATTTTTATTTAAATATTTTTCTTTCTTTCTCATGTTACATGGATCAAATATCTATATATAAACTTGTGGCTGATATCAAAGGGCTATGTATGGTGCTAAATAAATGGTACTATTGATCCCAGCTTATACACACACACCGCCGTAACCATCTTCTTTTGGTTCGTTCATTCTCTCTTTAATTTTAGAAACAAAACAAAACTCCACCAACCATGGTCGACCACCGTTACTAGAGATAAGAAGAGAAAATCAAAATTAAAGGCCTAAGCTTTCATCCCTAAGGAGGAGAAGAAAATTTTAATCAAAATTTTCTAATCCAGATACGTAGTACTACCATTATTATCTCCAAACCCGTTTGGGTTTGGAAATGACTTTATATTGGTGTTTTAAATGAAGCTAAATATGTTTTGATTATAATAGACCAATTCTAATCAGTTTTGGTATAAAGTTACATCATTATTGATATGTTTATGGGTAAAACATGGGTTAATCCACTTTAGATGTTTTGGAAATTCAATAGATATATTTTCCATTAAATTATAAGTGGGTTTCAATTTTCATGATTTTTGGGTAAAGGAATAATTGGATATGAATTTTTGAAGTGGAAAATAGGCAAATTTGGGTACAAATTAACATCTGAAATTACTTGATTTAGTATTTCAACTTAAATTTTTTATTAGGGGTACATTATGATGTTTTATCATTTTGGTGAATTTTTGGGAGTTTAATTTTTATGATTTTTTTTATAACTCTACTCCAAGGAGTAGATCTAGGGGATACAGATGACCTGCCACAAACGAACCCCCTTGTTAGCTACCCACCATAGAGTATCAATCTCCCAAGCATTCTCACTTTTTCAAGGCATAACCACTACATATCTTAAGGTTTACAAAGCATAGCTTTCTAGGACTCGAATCCATGATCTCAAGGAACTTTATCCCATGATTGTTAAGCAGCCCTGATCAACTGAGCTAATATGAATTAATTGGTAAATGAAAATATACTTTAATTAATAAAACTAATTTGAAAATTATTAAATAAGGAAATTAAGAGGTATGATTTTTGGCTACGACAGTAGAGTTCTATTGCAATTAAAAGTAACCACTGAAATAAATATTGAATTTTTTGGTAACATTTTGGAAGCCAGTTTACAAGGTGTTCAACAGAAATTTTGTTGGGAAGGAATTTAAAAGGAAAATAATAGGTTAAAATTGTGATAACATATTGAAAATAAAGAAAATGAGCTAGGCTTTAGGAAGCAAAGGAATGATAAGTGTATTATTTCAAATAGAAAGACAAAAATGTTTTATCTAATGAATTGAAAGATACTAATCTAATATAAAAATTTAAACAGTATATAAGGTACACAATATACATAAATGAAAAAAATGAATTGAACATGATATCTGAAAATATAACTACTCATAGAGTTATTGAATGGTCGAAGGCCAAAGCCTATGGAATTCTATATACAATGATATAAGACATAGTGCTGAGAATCGGAAAGTGTATAGGGTTCAATTCGAAAAAGTTAAACTCTAGTCTGGTTTTATGGAGGGTGCTAAGACATCATAATGGATGTAACAGATGATTTTGCAATGTGAACGAGTGTTTTGAGACCTAGGATGGACAATTGTCATTTATTAACGACATCTGCTAGAATGTATTCAAGGTGCTTGCATTTAATCTTTTATGAGAGTAATGGAAACTCTAGTTAGGATGGCCCTATGGTAGAACAAATGGTCATTTCATCGGTGACGTTATTCAACTATAAGATAAATTAGTGATATAAAGACCTAAGGAGGTAATCACTAAATAAAGTTAAAGACAACTTCAAAGCTAACACCCAAATAATAATTTAGGTGATACTTGTGAATGCGATTGATGATTGTATGACATAGTTCATAATAAATTGATGGTAATTATATGGTATACTTAAACTTAAAGGGATGAATATACATATGGCATCATTCATGAATGTATGCTAAGTATAATGTATGCTTGTGTTTGAAATGTCGCTATATATATGTTCATGATGTGATGATTATTTACATGAAATGATGTCATTGCTATTGTTGAATCAGTGATGGAAAATTTATTTCGTGCTTTAGCGGTATGGTCTCACTATATGATATTCTTATGGTGTATTACTCATACGAGTCCGAGTCATGTTTTGTTATTGTTTTTTTCATAAATACACGGATACTCATTGAAGTAGGTTGGATTTATAAATTAGACAAGTTACTTTTGGAAGACAAATAAAAGGTCAAAGATGAAGTAGGAGGTTTAGCTAATAATAAAGTTTTTTAAATTACGTTGTTGTAAAATCAAGGTATATAACCTGTTGACGGTTCGTGTCGACATCTTCATATGTCAGACATGACACTACTATTTATGTTAATTATATTTTACATATATGTGGGCATGTTTCGAGCTTTCGAAAATGTAAAGACAATTATATGTAATGAAATTTATATACTTGCTTTGTTTACTTAATATTGTTGGGAAAAAAACTAATCGCATTTTGCTGCTTGAAAATAATTATAATGATGACTACAGCAGCATTCACTTTCGGGACTCTGAGAAGGGCATGTTATAACATGGTATCAAAGCTTAGGTTAGGGGACCCTTAAGTAAAAAAAAGCTAAGTAGTGATTAAGGTAAAATCCGGATAGTTAAAATTTAACACCTTAGGAAGGGTATATGCTATATATATTCTTGTATTTTAATATATATATATATATATATATATATATATATATATATATGGATATATGTCCCCTCTCCTATTGTTCCTGCTCGTTTTACATTCATTTCTTACTAACCTTTTCTTACACAAAAAGCAAGAATGGAAAATTGACCTGGACGTTTGGTGTTAGGAGGTTCTAGGACTAATGCTAGTAAAGGAACTACAAGTACTTGAACAAATGGCTAAGGAGTGGAGGTAGCTTTGGAAGTTAATATTGAAGCTAATACTCAGATGCCTGCCTTAAATGCTAGTGAAATGGATATTACTACACTTTTCCACTAGTTTATATGGTGATGAGGCAACATCTAGCTGAAGTTGTTGTGCTAAGGCCAGTGGTAGTTCAAGTAGGAGAATTTTTCTAGATGAACCAATACTAGAAATATTTTGGAGGAAATGTGTTTGCAGGAATGGAACCAGCTTTGGAAGTGTTGAACTGGATGAAGTTATGTGAGCATATTTTTGGAGGAAGGCTTGTGATGATGCTCAAAAGAGGAGGTTGGCTTCTCGTCAGCTTTAAGAAGACGCACTGGACTAGAAGCAAGGGGAGATGATTTTGGCAGAGTATATTAAGCATATTAATGCTTTGTTGAAGTATGAAAGGGAGCATATTAGGACTCCACTGAAGGAAAATGAGAAGCTTATAGACGGTTTTGAGGGAAGGTTTGAATCATAAGGCCATAGAGCATTTGTTATCTCATTTCGACATAATATTAGAAATGACAAGAAGGTACGACTGCTTGTACCAAGAAAATAGAAAAATTGATGTTAAGGCCAAGGTGGGGGTAGAAGAAGAGATTCAAACCATATACGAAGGGGATTAAGAACTGATAGAGTTAGGGATATGCCTTAGAGGCAATTCTATAATTTTTTTCATATATATGACTCTATAACCAAATCTTGTTTATAATATGTATTTTAATTTCAATAAAATGCTTTGTTATATAATTATATAATCAATCATATAAATAAATCTAAAGTATACAAAATATAAATTTCTTAAATGATATGTTATGTGATAATAATCACAAGGAGTTGTAATCATGAGAAATTTATCACAAAATTTAATAACATATTGTTTTAAATATTCCTAGTCAAGGTGTTACAATAAAGGACATTGGTATATCTGTTGAGACCAGAGTACATAACGATCTCCAAATGTTGGTCAATGTAATACTTATGGTTGTTGAAGGCACCAAGAGGTTATATACTGATAGTTATTGGAGAACTACAAATGAATCATCCAAAAGTTTCCTATTGGTTAATAATAACTGGGTCAAATGAGAAATATCAAACTGACAGCATTAGACGGTTCTCTCAAATTGAGAATGTTATTGAACTTTAATGTGAAAACTACACTTAGATTATAGTTAAATTGTGGCAACATGTCCATCAAAGGACTACAGTTAGATCTGAGTTAATACATTGGAAGTGAAACACTATTCGGTAGAGAATTCATCAACTCAATTGTACAAGATTAGTATTACGGTCAACTGTAGTCAACTCAAAGTCTAAATCTCGGGCAATAGTAGTACGTTAATAATAATATTATCATTGAACAAAGGATTTTGTTTTATGCGCTAGTTATACAATATGGACGATATTAAATTTTTAATCAAAACTAAATTTCATTAGCTCTAAAGTGATATAGTATTGACGAAAAGAATTGATGTAAATAATCGTTGCTAAAAGGTACCACCTAAATTTATAAAATTGGATTTTACCAATGAGATTCGTAAGAATTAAGTCAAAATGTTACACCACTAGCTAAGGTGACGTGTGAACATTAGTATATAAGTTGTTTAAAGTATTAATCACTTGCTAAATTCGCAACGATGGGTCACACAACCGACTATTTTCATTCTTCGAGACATGGGTTGATTTAATTGATTTATACTAGTTATAGATTAATTAAATTAATTAATATTTTCAAGATATTAATTATTATTGTATTTATGGTTTAGGGAGTGTTTACTAAAATGGAATTGCCTCTTGAAATGTTTGGGATGCTACTAGTAATTATTAGTGTATGTATAAAAGTTATATATGTACATATTGATATATAATATCGATAAAGGTTTAAACTGGATTTAAATAAAATAAATTGCTAATAGGGTTGAATGATTTTGTGGTCCTTAAAGGGCCCATGTTTGAGCAGCCAAAAGTAGGCAAAAGGAGTGGCATAAGATTTTGAACTTGTAAGGAAAAATTATGTTAATATTTTTGCATCCTATTTCATTATAAAGTCAAATCTAAGCCACATCTTTTTGAACTAACTTTTGCTCCTCTCTCCGTTTTTTTTGGCGGCAAGCTCCTCTCTCCTCTCCCTTTTATTTCCTCAAACACATTCATTCAATCAAACATAATTAATCTGGTGTTTGTATAATTATCTCTTTTAAATAAAGGTGTAGACATGAGAGGTCCAAGGAGTCTGATTAGATGAAAGTGTAATCAAAAGCAATGCATCTCTAGGTATACTCTTGTTTACGTTTTATGATATTTAGTGCTTAATTATATGTAAATATATTACCGCTTATATATATGTATGTCATTATCATGATCCGTTGATACGTTTCTTTAATTGCTTGATCATTTATTGATTGTGTAAACTAAATCCAATACACATTTGTACATACAAATTATAATTAAACACACACACACACATATATATATAAATGTATGTATATATGTACATAAATTATTTTTGACCTAATAATTTGTATATACATAAACAAATACAATGCAAAAATACAATTTTTATTTATTTAAAACACTTTTTATATATTTATTTTCTTATAAAACATTAAATTTAAATAAAATAATATATGTATATATATAATTTTATATTCATATATATATATATATATACAAACACTCATATATATGTATATATCTGTGTGTGTGTACATATATATTTGTGTATGCATGCGCGCTTTGGCAGTAAAATAAATTTAACTGAAAATATATTATTTATTTTATATATCTTAAATATGCTATATTAAAATAAAAATGATTTTGATTTTGAACTCACACACACACACATATATGGCATATGTAAAAAATGGCAGAAACGGTTACAAGCTCTAGCGAGTCAGAAAGAAAGTAGAGTGACTCTGGCAAAAATGGAGATTGTTGCATTCAAAACACTTTAACACAACAAGTAAAAAATAATACAACGACATACTAGAATGCTGCAACATCAGGAATATAGAATCAAGCAATTAATTTGAAATATTTTATGCCAGAAAAGAAGATTACATCAAATTATGCATTCTTGGCTGATGAAGTCCTTTAAAGATCAGAATTCAAATGGATAAATACACTCTTTTGTTCTATTTATAGTTACAAGCCTACATACAACCAATTCAAGAATTACATTTGTCGCATCTGGAACCCAAAAGCACCATGTGAATTGGAAGTCCACTCAGGCTACTTTCTCATCCATTTTACAAATGCTTTTGTTCCGAATCAAATTCTAGATAATGGTCCTTAAACATATGAATAACGTTATAAAAATACAAAGAGGAGGACCATTGGAATGAATTTGACATCTACAAGAAATGCTTACTTAGATAAAACTAAGTAACTTAAGACTTGAACACTGGAACATTGAGGCCTTGAGTAGAATTGGTAGCGTAGTTGGTTTGCCAGTTCGAACTGATAGCGTCACTACAACAAGAAAGCGCGTCAATTATGCTAGGATTCTACTCAATATTAATACAAATAGTAATTACCCTAACAAAGTCAATGTCAAAACTGCTAGAGGGGATGAGAGTGTGGTCCAAGTGGATTACGATTTTAAATCTTACATTTGTATACTTTGCCAAAAGTTTGGACATCAAACTATAAAGTATAACAAATCAAAAGATAAGCAAAGTGTGCAACAAGATTGGAAACCAAAATCTACTTCTACCACATACCAGCAAATATATAGGGAACAAGACTCTCAACACACATATAAATAATCATAACAGTCATAGGACCCAAATATTGCTAACCATGGTAAACCAGAAGTAGTCAATAACAGACAATAATCCTATTAACATAAGCACATCGACCCTTTTGGTAATAAATATAATGGGAAAGGAAAAAATACATAGAGGTAAATACTACAACTAGTAACAGATATGATATACTTAGCTCTAGTAAGGAGGAATAAGACACTGATCCAGTAATTATCGCAGTTGTTAGCCAAGATCAAGATGAATTTTTCCTTGCATATGAGGAGTTCATTCAAGAAAATGAATTCATAGATAATATTGCAGATAATATTCAAGAAGATAGTGTAGAGCATTTACAATACCCAGTTTGCAACATATGTTTCGGCCAATCCATCATATGATAAGGAAGTTAATGAAGCATCAACAAGCTATCAACCACCTTCAGAGCACCCTAAAAGAATATAACTAGAGATCGAAAAGGTGGTAAATGACATTCCTAATATGGAATGTTAGAGGGATTAGTACTTATGTCAAAATGAATCAGATTATATCCCTCTTTAATTCTAAAACAAGTTATCTACCACTAAAATTCATAAATTCCTTAATAAACTAGATAATAATTGGGACAGTATTCATGACAATGACCTAATCGATCATTAGACTCCCAAAGTGAAGCTTTCCTATTTATGCCAGAGAAAATTGAAAACAAAGAAGAAGTATAATTCAGAATTCCCCTTCCACTCTTAGTCGAGGATGTACGCCTATTCATAGAGAATTTGGGCCCTTGGATTTTGACATGTGGCATCTTTAGGAAATGGACGGTCAAGACTTTGCTGCCGTGACACATTGTTTCTTTGACAAGCGGCTTAATTTTTCTCTATATCTTTGAAATGGCATGGCACAATTGGACCAATCAAGGTTTGCCACGTGGTTGACTGGAGTAGTCTTTTTAGATATTTTCTCAAGCTGCGATAGCACCTTTCCTCAACTTGCTATATCCCATCTTCATGAACCTGCAATAACTCAATTTTCCACAACCTGAGATAGCTTGATTTCATCAATCCATGATTGCTTTATAGTCCAAAGTGTGATGGCTTTGAATTTCATCAATTTACGATGGCTTTAACTTTCTCTTCTTACGATAGATCCATTTCTTTAATATTTCTCACCTTGCCATACCTTTACTTCATCAACTTGCGATAGCTTTATTTCATTAACTTACGGTAGATCTAAAACATCAAGTTGTGATAGTTCCTTTGCACCAACTTACGACATCTCTCTGACATCAATTTGCAATAGCTTTACAACATCAACTAGTGATAGATCTATAACATCAGCTTGTGATAGCTCCATAACATCAACTTATGATTTCTCTCTAACATCAACTTGCGATTGCTTTTGATAACCTTATAACAACAACTTGCTATAGCTCTATAACATCGACTTACAATAGCTCATTAATGTCAACTTGTGATGACTTCTTTTCTTGAATTGTGATGGCTTTTAATTTCTTCAACATGTGGTAGCCTTTATAATACGCCATCCAATATTTGAAGAGCGTTACACACTCTGTTCACTCTCAATGGTTTAAATTTAAACAAGAGAAAGCAAAACAAATTGGAATCTTCCTTTCTCTATAAGTATAAGGGTACTTCCATTTTCTTCACAAGAATGAATGTTCTTAGATGCCTTTGAGTGATGGCATCTTTAAGTAGGTGTATCGAATACTTCGTAAGCACCTAGTCTACTAATCAGATATGTCATTATCCATTCTTGGAACACTTAACCATGAATATTTGAAATATAATATTATTTTATATTATGATAATTTTATCATGATTACAAATCATTGTAATTATTATCACATGGCATGCCATTTAAGTATTTTCTATTAAAAATACTTAAATTAATTACTTAACTAATATATCACAATATGACAAGTATATAATAGAAAACAAATGACTTTTATTTCGTAGGAGATGTTATAATAGAGTTAATAGTTTACATTAGATTACACAATTTCCCCTTGGGCATAACTTAACTCTCTCAATCTTTCTCCTCCACTTGAAGCTAATTTTGAAATCTCAATCCCATACCTTCGATAAGTTTGCTCAAAATCGATCAAGCTAGTCCCTTCGTGAATGGATCTACTATGTTGTCGTTAGTACCAACTCTATTAGTGACCACTTCTTTGCTACTGGAAAACTCCCTTCTCAGGTGGAAATTTTGAAGAACGTGTCTGGACTTATTGAAAGCTCTCGGTTCTCTCTTGATCTACACCACGATGTTGTTATCACAGAATAACGATAAGGGATTCTCAACATTTGGGTTGCGCATCCAGACTGCTAGTTTAGCTGCTTCGTTGAAGGCAGTGTACTTGGCATCCATCATTGGATCAACTACTATTTCCTGCTTGGAACTTTTCCAATCGGTTGCTCTATCATTCAACGTAAATACATAACCAAACACTAATTTACAGTTATCGATATTACTCTAAAGGTTGGAATCTGTATACCCCTTCATCAAGAGGTTGTAATTTCCATATATAACGAATAAGTCTTTGATATTGCTAAAATACTTAAGAATACATTTCATTGTCATCCAATGTTTTTCTCCCAAATTAATTTGATATTGGCTCACACATCCTAATGCATAAGCTACGTTTGGTCCAGTAAATGGCATAAAGCATATAATGGAACTGATTGCGAATCCATAAGGTATCCTCTTTATATGTTCCTTCTCCTCATCGGTACGAGGAGTGTCCTTCTTAGAAATGATGATTCCAGATTATGTATGAACATTTACATGCTTGGAATTCTCTATACCGATCCTTATAGTATCTATGTATAGGGATTAGGACAATCCCCATAACCTTTTAAACTATCACTTGATCTTGATAACGGGTATATGGGTTGCTTCTTTGAAATCCTTCCTAGAATAGTTTTTGGACCATCATGCTTTCACTTTTTGCAATGACGCAGTGTCATGCTAATAAGGATAAAATCCTCAACATACAAGATTGTGAACACTATAGCACTTCCGTGTTCTTTTCAGTATAAACACGCTCTCTTCGTATTCTGATAAAATACAAACTATTTGATTAAGTTATTAAAACACTTATTACAATTCATTTAAGCTTATTGATGACCCATATATTGATCTTAACAACTTGCATGCATTTCTTTTGCTCCCAGTGGCCTTCAAACCCTTAGACTGCAACATGTAAACGATTTCCTCTGAATCATCATTTAAAATATTGTTTCCACATCCATTTTGTTGTCGTAGAATGCAGCTATAGCAAGCATAATCCAAATATATTTAAGAATAGCTAGAGACGAAAATGTTTCATCATAATCAACGCCTTGAATATAACAAAATCTTTCACGGCTAACCTAACTTTATAGGTCTCTACATTTTCATCTGCATTTGGATTTTTTCTTAAAAATTTACAGCCGATGGGTTTTATCCCTTCGAGAATGTCATTCAAAGTCCAAAAGTTATTGTCATACATGGAATCCATATTGAATTCCATAGCTTCAAGTCAAAATGCAGAGTCTTTAAGCTGTAATTCTTGTCAGAATATGATGGGAGTGTCATCTTCTAAGACAAGGTCCTCCTTCTTGCCATCCACGAGAAATCCATAGTATCTCTCTAGTGTGAGATATTCCTTATTAGACATCTACTAAGTTGCATGTTTTCCTATAAGGGTGAATTTTCTTCTTTAACTGGTTCATCCTCTGTGTTAACTTCTCGAATCTCATCTAAGTCTATAATTGTTGTTAATTTCTTTTTCTGAATACAACATGTTGAGAAACAATAAACTTTTGTTCCTGAATGTTTTATAAAATATATCCAATAGAATTTTGGGATATCTTATGAATTTACATAGTGTTGATCGTGCCTCAATCTTATTGGGGCAACATTCTTAATGTTCTCCATTTCAGTATCTGATGATGATATCTCAATATGCTGCAGTCATCTTGAAATTATATTTGGCCAGTAAAAAGGGATCAATTATTTTTTTCAATAGTCTAAGTAAAAAGACCGAATAAATCATTCTTCCATTACATGTCAAAGTTCATTACGTAGTACTCACCGATCTTTCGATGCAGGGGTAAAATAATAATTATTACATATTAACATCATATTTTTGACATATGAAGATTCAGAACCCTTGTAGTCTCTCAGATTGATATTTAGATTAAGTAGCGAAATCAAAAGCTATCACTAATAATAATCTGCCAATGTTCGCCTTTAGCATAGTCTCAGGAAATGTCCTAACTTTGACGATTATCTATCATTTATATCCGTATAACTCAACCTACTCAAATGAATACCCATGAGTTTATAGAGGCGGAACGATAAACAAAAGAGTCAGACATAACTCTAGTACGAATAGTATCATCTTCCATCAAAACTCGTCTGGTAGTGGGACCTCATCACTAAAGCACGAACTGTATTTTTCCATACTAGCCTTGGATACCCAATACATATAAAGCTATCATAATTTATGTCTCATTAAAACAAATGTTGTTTTAAACGTACATAAACATGTTTTGGTAAAACAACATACGAAACTACTTTCGTTATAGTGTTTCAGATGTACAATAATCAGCCTATGTTGATATTCAAGTTTAAATTCATCTACTTACGAAACTACTTGACTTCATTCCTCGATACGCAATACTTAAATTTCTAGGCCTCATTTGTTCATCCTTAAATAGTTTCATAAATTATTAATCTTTAAGATTGAACCACACAGGAGGGTTACATCTACTCTCGTGAAAGCGTACATCCTACTTGGATGTCCTACGTCCCTTTAGAAGTGAGCACCCCCACTTACCCTCATAACCTCCACCAAACCTGCATTACATAGTAGGTGCTCACTTTAAATCTTAAGTTATCTTAAATATCTGATACTCCACCTAATTATCTATTTTTTAGGTCTCGCATTTAGCTAGGAATTAAGTTTCGTCAGGCTCTGAATCTATCATCAGACGGCTTAAGCCTCCGATCTATAAGTCTAAGCATCAACTCTCCCTCGATAGTTAATAGGTCCCGGCAAGTCTACACTAGGGAAGCCTTGTTCAACTAGTTCTTAATATAAATTCTTTTAACAATCACCTTTACCATCATATCTCTTATGCTGCTCCATTAAAGTATTAGCTAAGGATTATCTAAGCATCACCACTAGAAAGCCTACCCTTGAAAATGTTGTGGAACCTTCAGAAATACCTTCTTTTCATTTACTAGGTTTCGCACTTGCTCTCACATTTTCTTAGTTTATTTTTCTTAAAACTCTACTTAGTCTTTCTTAGTTCATATTAAGTTTCAAGCGGAGGAGGCTAGGTTAGCCGAAAGATGGTTATCGGGTGTCATACCCCTGGTACAACACCTATGGATCAGACCTTCGGCAATTACCCTTGCACTTTGCCACCTCGGCCGTTACAAACAATAAAGTTTGTCCACATATACACGCCTACCACTATAACCACACATATCACCCCTATATTCATTCTACCTCCATCTTTTTTGATTAGCTAAAGTGCTTTTATATTACTTTATAGCACCTGTATAGGATCTTGTTCCATAATCATTTATTATACATTTTATATATGTAATGCTCTTGGTAGTGACATTATAAGTTTCGATAATGCATATTTTAAATCATAAATTCTTATAAATATTTAATAAAATCCTAGAAAATTAATAAATATGTTCCCACGTGCATTTTAACCAAAATTTCTATGTTTTAGCTAATTTCTCATGTTTTTCAAGTCATACGGTTCCTTTAAAATTCCATAAATAATTATTTAACCATGAAAAAAATCTCAAAATTAAAACCCGTCGCATGAACTACATTTTTACCATCATATTAAGTTTCTATATCGTCTAAAAATCATTAGAGTATGGAATCATATATAAACATCATGGTAAAGCCATTTCAACCATAACAGTCATTAAAAAAATTTCCAATCGTTTATTATTGCTTAGCGCACACTATCGTATTAATCATTGTTGAATTCAACATAAATAATAATGGTAAAATGAGAGTGATATTGCTTACCTAAACATTTTAATTAGCTTGGTCTTTAATTGCTTTAAGTTTCACTAGCTTTTATCTTCTTCTCTTTATTCCTCTAGGATGCCACCATTAATGAGTCTTATATTTTTTGTTTGGTTTTCTGAGCAGTGAATGAATAAATGAATAAAAGAAGTTATTTTCACTACCTCATAACGAGGTGGGTCATTGGCTCTCTTCTCATTTCTTTCACTCTCTTAAGTTAAATTGCAACATAATAAGTAAATGTATGCCCAGTTACTTATCATGATAAATTATTACTTACGTTGGTCTAGCCAATGGCAAGCAAATATATGTCTCGCAGATATTTACATTGTCATCATCTATTTTACTTCATAGGTTTTCTCATATAATTTCTTAATTAAATTATTAACTCATTAATTTCATAATTAATTTTAACTAATTTTCAATTGAAAACATGGGGTGTTACTTTCATAATAGATGAGAAAATGGACTGTTCACATCATTAATTTTCTATAATTTCTTAATTAGACACTATGTTTGCAAGAATCTCAAACTGTGTTGAAGAAGCTCGCAAACTCACCCTAACTTTGTTGCAAAATGATGTACTTTTATCATTTGTTTACAAATGCATGTTCGTATTTTAGTTTTTTTCACTACTGAGGTTATTTCCGAACTGAATTGATGGGTTTTAAGTTGCTCATATTTTAGTTTTTGTCAAGTTGTTGTCAAACCACTAATTCATTTAACTTTAACAAGAGGTGCATTTTTTTAAATATTACTATAGATTGGTAGTTGGTAAAGTTTGAAAAAACTTAAGTTTTGCTTGGTAACTTGTGAATTCCCATTCTAGTTTTAATACACACATGAGTAAACATTTTTTTGCACTACAACGAAAATACACATTTCGCAACTTGTAATAGGCCTTTAACAACAATCATGCAACCGTCATAATATGCAAAATTTGTAACAGGATTAAAGCAGTTCACAATTGATTTGAACCATTATAAAGGGCCATTGTAATAAAGTCTTTTACAATTGTTTATGGCCATTGTAACAAAGTATTTAACAACTATTTTTGACAGTTGTTAAAAAATGCAAAATTAAATAAGTGTAAAGCATTTGTGCAACAGTACCAGTAAATTAATACAATTTTACAGCTGAAACTAATTTTGTACTAATAACAACCAAAATCATCCACATTTACTAAAAATGACAAGAAAGATTCACATTCCAAAAATGCTAAAATGATTTATATATTCACACTATTCATGAAGTCTTAGCGTAGTCACATTTTTTTACCATGTAAAGAACTATACACACTAGATCAATAGATAAACTTATACGAAACCCAAGTAAAATAAAATAATAATGATATTACCATATATTTTTAATCTTTTCAAGCACTTTTAGTGGATGATAATATCAAATATCAACTTCAAAGTGCTCCACGGCTTCTTTCTTCAAATCCTATAATGTCATCCAACTTGGATGAAGAATCTTTAGAGAATACTCAAAGTAAGCAATTTGATAAACTAAATGCATCTTACAATAAATTTTTCTATAAGTCAAAGATTCAAAGTTGATGTCCTCGATAATATGACATGTATATTTCATTTTTTAACATGTAGAATGATTCATTTTATATCAAATAATGAACCGAGTAATAACTCGAACATGTCCTAAAATAATCGATTACACTCGTATTTATATCACCACAGCCAAAAAAACCCCAAAACCAATAAAGGAAAGCATTGAAGTGTACATAAACTATACGGTTTTCAATCAGATAACCGCAATTGTTATCAGAAACAAGCCTAATCATTATGGCATACTATAGCTCTACAAGTTTTTTTGAAGACCTATAAAACCAAGCTTTGCTTATAAATACTAAAGAAGTATGCACCGAACCCACAACACATACTTTAGATAATTCACAAGGATATGTCGATAACTTTACAAGTTATATGTGGGAGTGCATAAGAAATGCATATCATAAGAATTGCGGAAGTACGAAAAATGCTAACTTACACATTCTCAACATAAGGAAATTAATATGATGGTCAACAATAAAATTTAGTTATTTTTATTCTTTTGGCGCAGTGTTATATTTAACCAATATATTGAATATAAATAAAAAATTTTATAAAAAGGATCATTAACTAATTATTTAATGTGCAAAGTATCTAATGTATTACAAAATGATGCATATTTTTCCAGTATACACCAAGTTGATAGTAGAGGTGGAGCCTTGGCGCAACAATTAGGTCACCCACATGGAGATCGGACATCTAGGTTCAAGTCCGAAAATAGCCTCGTCGCAATGCAAAGGAAATGTTGCGTACATTATCGACCTTCGCAGATCTCGCTATCATGCGGGAGCCTCATGTACTAGATTCCACCTTACATCGAGTCGATAATAAGCTCGGTAATAATAAGAAAACTCTAATAAGTCAGCATTTCAAGCACATATACAACACCTAAAATGCCAAACTACAAACTCAAAACTTCAAAAAAATCTAAAGTAGTAGTCATGGAGACTACTTAAGGAAAAAGAAAGAAATTTTTTCTCAAAACTGAGAAGGCAAAGAAGAATTATTATAGCATTATATATATGGAGCATATTCGTACACGAAGACACAATGGACAAATAGCTAACATTGGCCGGTATTGTAAGCTGTTTTGGCAATGGAGTTTCTATGCTTCTTATGGTTTTGGTCATCAGAAAAAATCATTTTTCATGGTGCATCATCTGTATCTGTCTTTGAAGATTTTACTGATGGAATTAATAAGGTAAATAACTGAAGTTATACATGTTGTTATATACATTTCAAACATTGTTATAATCTGTTTTTGTTTTAAAGAAATCTCTGGTTATGGTTTATTTGGTAATCGCAAAGTTGTTGCTTGGCTTCTTAGGTACTTTAACCAACTATTTTGTTGCAAACATCGGTGTTATCAAGAATTTTTCATACCATTAACAAAATTGAAATCAATAAAGTTTAAACTATTGGTGATGATGATGAATGCAGTTAGACTTTTTGGTTGAGAACTAACAAGAGATAGGCATCCAAGATGAGATGACATTACCCAAAATCCATTTTAAGATAAGATACTGAATATTTTGATCTAAAAGAAGTGTCTACTTCAAAAGTAATCACAAGTGTGTTGAGCAACACACTGGTTTTGACATTCATATTACATTCCAAAACATAATAATATTTCAACAAATACAAAACTTATTTGCGAAAATAGATTATATCTTTTCCTAAATGGGAAAATATAAAACTAGTGTTGTTTCAAATAATGCCATTACGAATCTATCTATCAAATAGTAGTAAAGGAGAAGAATTTCTAGCACTCTTATTGATTGTTGGAGTTTTCTCTTCACTCCTTAATTCTCTCTTGATATTTTTATTTTCAAATATTTTAGTTTACCAATTTACACGATTACCCATTTGCACTTATTTTACTAACTCTCTACCATCATTTTACATTTTGATACGTACATCTACACATTTATATACTTATTTAGAAATAATTTATTGGTTACCTCCTAAATTCTGTATTTATGTCCATATACTTAGGTTAATTAAAAAATTAAATAATTCGATTAAATTCATTGAACTAATATTTATTAAAATTCATAAAAAAATACTAAAGAATAACAATTTCAAAATAAAGGACACATCCCTAAAATCAAACTTAATACACAAAACATCCTTCAAAAAAAGATATAAATTACATCCATATTTTCAAATACTGTAATTTTCTTCCCTAAATTACCCCTCTGCTCCGGGGCTAGACATTGGTTCTCATATATGGATGTTATTCTCACGTACATAATTATAATTTCAACCCATTAATTAACAATGTTTAAATCACAATAACTTTTTGTTGAAATGATGGATTAACAAACCGTTTTCACTATTAAATCACAAATTTTATTATCTTTCTCACGAGCAGCATTGTGCATATGTAAAAAGAACGTCATGTCAAGTTATATGATATGATTGAAGACAGCAATTATTTGCAATAATTGTAGAAAAGTCTGCAATTATATGGCATAGTTGCACTTTCATATGATTACTTGAAATAATCATAGAATTTTCTACAATTATTCGATATAATTGCATAAAAGTATGCAATTTTATGGAATAATTGCAGAAAAGTCTGCAATTATTCCATTTAATTCCATAAAATTCTATCATTATATGGAATAATTGCTGACAATTGGAGAAAATTGATGATTATTTCACATAATTGTAGAAAATGTCAAGTATACGGAATAATTGTAGAAAAGTCGGCAATTATATGGAATAATAGCAAGAAGTCTGCAATTATTCCATATAATTTCATAAAAGTCTGCAATTATTCCATATAATTGCATAAAAGTTTGCAATTATATGGAATTATTGCTGACATTTGAAGAAAAATTGATGTTTTTCAAAAATTACAGAATTGTCTACAAATATATGGAATAATTGTAGCCTTACTGCAAATATAATTTGTTGGTAGGATCTTATTTTAATGAATGTAAAATTAATGATTTTTTTTGTGAAAACGGCATGCTGATCAGATGTTTCTATAGAAAGTTATGCGGTTTGAAATGCTAAAAACGTAAATGGCATTTGGTTCTTTTAGCGTAGGTGGATTTTTAAAATAGGGACTAGAAACGCAGGTTTATTTTAGAGAGGATATTTTCTCTATTTTGAAACTTAATAAGGATGTAAGCCAAACTATCCCATTTCAATATATATACAACGATTGTTCAACCAAAACGGTAAAACTAATTTTTTATTCAAGTATAATATATAAATTATGTAAAACAATAATATCAAATTTAATTCGTAATTCATTTTTCTCAATAAATTCATCATATATTACATCATAAAATTCCACTTTTAACTTCAAATGCCATCATTTAAACTTATCACGATTATACAAAACTCACCTTGTTTTTCTCCTAATATTTCACATTTCAACCTATATATTAATTTGTAATGCTCAATTATTTAAAAAAAAAATCAATTATACATACTTTTGATAGTAAACTTACATTTTCAATGAAGTAAAGATACCTAAGTCACATATGATGAAGTATATACATAAACAATAATAACTAATTCATTTTATAAATCATTTGTCTAGATAATTATATCATGTAGTAAATTACAATATTATGTTTTTAGATAAAATAACATCATCATAAAATTTATAACCACTTAGAAAATCACCTGGCCTCACTTCTAAAATATGACATTTAATTCTATAAATTAGAGTCAGTTGTGTAACTTTAAAATATTTAAACAAATTCAGTAATCTATTATTTATTGATTTATCTAATATATTATAAAATATGAAATTTCCATATTTACAACATATTCATACTAAATAAAATTGTATAAAAAATTCATACGAATACGTGAATACAGCAGTCACAGAACATTAATTATATACATAAACAATAATTACGAATTTAATTTATAATTGATTTTCATTAATATATTTACCATGCATTACAATGTAAATTTCTTTTTTTAACGTCAAGTGCCTACACTTTGAAATTTCTACAGTTATTTACAAAACCCTTCTCAATATCACCTAATATTGTACATTTGAATAAATATATTTTAATTGACGATGCAATCTTGAATTTAGTCTCAAATAAATTCAATTACCTAATATTCGTTGATTCGTCTACTAAATCATAAAATACGAAGTTTTCAATATGTACACCATATCCATATTAACAAAAGCGGTAAAATTGTTTTTCATTCAAATATAAATATATACAAATCACACAACGTAGATAATATACATACATAATATTAACAAATTTAATTTATTATTTATTTATCTCAATAAATTTATCATACTTTACACTGTAAAATTCTGTTTTAGTTTCAAATACCTATATTTTAGCATTTCTACAATTATATAAAGGTGGAACCCAACATACAAGGCTCTCGCATCGAGCTTTGAGGAGGTCGATAATGTGCGCACATTTTCTCTCGCATTACGAAGAGACTATTTTCGGAATAGAACCTTGATGTCCAGATCGCCATGCGGGTGACCTAACCGTTGCGCTAAGGCTCCACCTTGAAAGTAGAGAGTTAGTTTATGCTTATAAAATCTATGTATTTAAATTACCTAAAAAATCTATGTAAATGTAACATTCTACATCTAGAGGCCAAAATCTGAGTGTTACAAATGCTGCAGTCATTTATAATATTAATTTTGGTGACAAAATACGACAATGCTAATGCTATCCATAATACCAGAAGCATTTGAATATGAAAAAAATCACAGATTTTCAAAAACAACATTTAGCCGATTACATTTCAAAAGGATATCATATCCAAGTTACATAATCCCTTAACTGTTTCCCATGTACTGATCAACTATAATTTACAATAATACACCAAGAGCGATATATGATGATGCCTCCTTGGATGATTAGAGAAATATAGTCATAGCTGACCTAACATACATAGAAAACAAGAAAAACTAAAACTCCTATTTAGCTATCCGACAGCCATCTGCTCATTTTCGGAAGTTTTATTAGCCAAAAGACTAAAACCCGAAAACCTCAACCCTCAGTCTACTCAAATCAGTTTTGAGCACCCGAGAGTCTAAGCGGAAACAAATACTTCAAGTCAGACATAAAGCATGGTGTGAATAACACTGTTCATCTCTGTTAGTTTATGTTAAGTCAGACCACGCCGCTTAGTAGAATGGGTTTTCCCTCACTAACATTTCTTTAAAACATATATTTTGTAATTTTTTTCTTGTAACCAAAACTGGCGAAATATCCATGAAGCATTATTATGCAAACATACATAAATTTAACAGGTAATAAAATGAACCATTTATTCATGCACAAAAGTTTTGTTTAGCTAACTTTTAACCTTTGGATGACTCGGGCCTACCAGAAAATATCAAAATTTATATAACATATGTTAGACACACCTCTTCTTCTGGACGATCTATCCTTAACTATCTGTTAAATACTTCTCTTTTGGACAGTCTGTCCTTAACTTTTTATCTTCAAGGGTCTGCTGGTCCTAATGGTTTTGCAGGCTTACCAATAACCTATATGTACACAAAAACATATTCCTTACCGTGTGTATCCATAATTTTAGTTTTACATGTGACATAACCCTACACACTGGAATTTTGGACTAAATTTGTTGGGGCTAATAGCTAATGTATAGGACGAAACCCTATACCAGTCCATCTGGTATTTAATATCCGAGTCATTTTACTTAAGGATATCTTCCCAAATTTTTCTTGAAAACCTTTTCAAAATAATTTAAGATCTTTAAATCAAACTCAAACAAGGAAAATATATAATCTCTTATGCTTTACTCAAAACCATCTTGCCTTGTTATATATATATATATATATATATATATATATATATATATACTTTACTCAAATCTTAGTTGATGAAAACACTTAACTTTTGAAAGTCACCCTTCCAAAACCATTGAAAGTACCTCCTTCAAAACCATTGAAAGTATCCCTTTTGAAACATTGAAAGTACCCTTTCTTTTATCTAGGCCGAAAGGCCAAAACCTTCTTTTCGAAACCATTCTCAAAACCCTATCGAAACCTTTGAAAATCTTCCTTTCGAAAGCTTTAAAAACCTTAGACGTCTTTCTTTTAAAAATATTTAAACATTGCCTTTCAAAACCATTGGAAAACCATTCCTTTCGAAACCATCAGAAAACAACACCTTTCGACTCTTTCGAAACTTCTGGGAAACCAACCTTCGAAACCACTTTTAAAACATTTCGAAAGCATTAAATCTGAACCTTTCGAAAGCATTTGGGTTCAATTTAAAACATGTGGAAACCTTTCAAAGTTAACTCCTTCGAACCCCTTTGAAAACGTCCCGGTCGAAACCATTGGATTATGTCTTCAAGTAGAACAAAAGGACATAAACCCATTAAAGTCGAAACCACTTTCTTTTGAAATCATTCAAATCATCTCTTTCGAAGCCAAATCAGGTTATTCTTCAATTTAACAAAAAGGCCATAAAAATCTTTTAAGTCGAAAGTCACTCTTTCGAAAGCATTTCCTAAGCAAAAAAAGTGATGGTGTCAAAACCATCCCGTCAAAAGCATTGGAGAAATGGGCAGATTTTCTAAAATAAAACAAACCTTTCGAAACCTACTAGATCGAAAGGCGGCAACTGGGTGTTTAGACTTACACGAAAGCATTCATTTAAAACAAAGATGCGACCCAATCGAAGCTATTTCCTTTTAAAGCATTTGACCCAATCGAAACCCAACCAAGTCGAAAGCTTGTTAGTTGAAAGCAAGCAAATGTATTTTTATTTAAAACCAAAATAAAGCTTCAACCCTTTCAGAACCCCATGGTTTTGACCCTATACCTTTCGTCCACATCCAATTCATTACATACCAGTTGCCTGATACCATATGCATTAGTTTGGACTATATCGGAGGTGATAGTATGGAGGCGGAACCTGGTGCCGAAGGAGATGAAAAACTGAAAAACCTATTTATTTCTTCTAAACTATTTTTTGTACCTAACCTGCCTTGTTTTTCTAAATCTGATTGGTTGCCATATTACTTTTTCAAAAGTGTTGCCATTTTCCAGAATTAAAAAATTTAAATTATTTGCAAAAAGCCTCTTCTCCATTTTTAAAATATATAAAATATTTAAGTCTCATACCTTAAATAATTTTATGTACCTATCAAAACTCTTAGGAAAAGTCTGGAAAAATTCCAGAAAATCTCTTTTAATATGTTCTCACACATATAAAAATTTCAGACCCAAATCATTTATATTTAACCCAAAATATCATTTTAATTACTAAAAAATTCATATAAAATCCACATTAATTCCAAAAATTCTTAAAATTTAAACTCATCTCCAAAATATTATTTCAGATTTTCATAACAAATTTTCAAGGAATAAAGATGTCATTTAATAGGGTTTTTAACTTAAAACATATCATAAAATCAATATGAACATGCATAAATCATCAACAATTATATATAAACATTCTATACTTCAAAAACATGACAACACATTGCAAAACAATTGGAAATCATCTTAAAATCGAAAAAAAATCAAAATAGAGATGTAAACATTATTCACCTTAGCCTTTGTGATTAAAGAGATTGAAATATGAATAGGTTTGATTTGATGAAGCTCTTTCCTAGCTTATCTTACTCCTTTTCCCCTTTCCGTATTAATGGCGTTCGGTCTTGGTTTATAAAATTTGAAAATGAAATGAACGTGAATAACCTACATGACTAAGAGATAAAGATATAGGAATGACTTCTTTTCCATTTTACCCCTCCTCTTATTCATGTTAAAACTCCTTTTTATTTCATTGTTAAATAATACGGTTACCCCTTTAATAAAATCAAATCTCAATCCTTTAATCAATACATTATTTTATTTTATTTTATCTATCTAATTAAATATCCTAAATAATGTTATCAAAAATCTAGGGTGTTACAGTAAAATCTAACTATATATACCCCCTTAATTCATTCCTACTATGTTATATATAAATCTATGTATTTAAGCTACTTATAAAATCTCAAATTTAACCTACTTAAATAATCTAAGTAAATAGTTAGTTTATGCTTCTAATAAATCCTAAAAATATTTGTCAATTTTAGAGAGCGTGTGTGTGTGTATGTATCTGTGAGTGTATACATGTTCATGTTAAAAAAGGGGTAAATTAATTTTTCAATTTAAAAAAAAAGATATACAGATCGGATACGTTAAATTATGTACATAAATAATAATGATAAAGTTAATTTGTCAAACAATTATAACCATTTATCTCAAAATTTTATCATACACCGGATTACAAAATTCTTTTTTAACATCAAATAACTTTGCATTAAAATATCTACAGAATCCTTCTCAATTCTTTCATACTATTTACATTTATGTTTAGACATTCAAACTAATTACGTAATTTTAAATTGAACATATTTAAAATATTCAGTTAAATAGTATTTGTTAATTCATTTAATGAAGCATATCAACAAAAACGATAAAAAAAATTATTCAGTTATAAAGATACATAAGTTACATATTATAAATTATAGTGCATAATTAATAATATTTTGAATTTATAATTTATTTATTTCACTGAATTTATCGTACATTGCATAACACAATTCTAATTTTAACACAAAAGGTATAAATACTATATCATATATACAATATTATCATGTCCAACGCACGGGTTACGCGCTAGTTAAATAATAATGAAGCAGAAGAATTCCATGCTTTTTTATTACTTCTAAGGATTTTTCTCCACTCTCCGTAATTCCCTTTAAAAATTTAATTTTCAAATCCTGTTATTTATCATGACTAAAATTATTACAATGCTTCTATTGATTCACTCTTCAGTTACTTTTCATTAAATACCAACATTTAATAAGTTTGTATAATATTTGTAGATTTCTCTCAAGTTTTCTTATATTTTCTTACATTTAAGTCCTTATGTTAAATCTAACTAAGTGATGTTGAATTTAAACTTTGTTAATAAATACAACTAACAAACATCCATTAGTTGATATAATGAATTCTTTAAAAAATTTGATAATTCAATGTGTTCATCATATTCATAATATCGGCAAAAATGGTAAAACTAATTTTTTCATTCTATATTCGTATAGCTTAAAGTTTCCACAATTGTATAAAGTTAAAATGTTTTACTAATTTCTCCCCTGTTATTTTACATTCAAATGCCAAAAGTTAATAGTTTTTATAATTATTCACGGATTTCTCGTAAGTTTTTTTATATTGTTTTACATTCAAGTCCATGTATTTGAATTTATTAAGTGATCCTAAATTAAACCTTTTAAAAAATAAAAAATTGACAATTCATATCACATTCATATTGACAAAATGGTAAAACTATTTTTTCATTGAAGTCTATGTGATTCAAATTTTCGCAAAAACATATAAATTTATCTTAATTCTCTTATATTATTCATTAGTATTTTAATACAAAGAGTTGGTATTTCATTACAAACAAATACACACACACACACACACACACACACACACACAATTCTTCCTTTCTAAAATTGGTATATCATTACAAATATAACATTTTTGCTTTTCTAAATTTGTATGCTAGGTGAATTCTTTGCCATCAATAAAATTTATTTTCGTGTAGAATGACATTATAATTAATCATAGGCAGCGGATGTTTATGTTTTATAATGCTGAAAAATAATTAGTAATTTCAATTAGAATCTTTTTGTAAAAAATTACATTTTAACTATTTATAATTGTAATTTACGTTAAATGATCGTCAAAAACCATACCATACTTTGATTAGAAATATATTTCTTTTGTGTTTTATTATCTTTTAGAGGTAAATGTTAATTATTTCTTGGAACAATTTATTAGAAATTGAAATTATTGATGTATTAAACAATGGGATAAAAATCATTTTTTGCATAATTAAAATGGAAATGTCATTTGTAACATTTTAGGTCTTATTTTCAATTAATATTTCTTTCAATAGTTAAATAAATATATTTTTATCCCTTTGTTAGTATCATATACTTATTTTTGATAAATATGCTTAACGGTTCCATTTTTTGGTATTTTCGCTGATTCAATAGCATTACACTTTTATTTTTAGGTATTTTCGCCGATTCCCGAGTAATATTTGAAATTCAATCTACACATTATTTATTTTTTAGTCAATTGTATTAAAAGCTTAAAGTTAATTTCAAAATCTACGTACATGAATATTTTCCTATAAAATTTATTCAAAATATCAATTCAAAGTTAATTAAGAATACTAATTTTCATTTGTTTGCATAAAAAATATTGAATCCTAAAAAATAAATAAATTAATATGCAACTCATTTTTATCAAAAAAATGATAATTTATTATCTAAATAAATCTCATAACAAAAATTATACACTCGGAAATATAGTAAATTTGATTTATAACTCATTTATCCTAACAAATTCATCATATATTGCATAATAAATTTTATTCTACAAAAATATCTATGATACTATTTTTATACAACATACCGTGTGCAGCGCACGGGTTACCCACTAGTATTTTTTTAATAAAAGAAAATAGTATATTCTTGTGTTATTTTGGATAGCACCAGTACATTTTTTATACAAATAATTTTGTTTACAACACTATATGGAAATGGTGCTGGCATTTTTGTACTTAGACAGAAAGTGATATGTTTGTTATAAATAGCTATAAAACAAGCTTCGATGTGTAATTAGTTCTTAAAAACGACTTAAAAGGACAAAATTACTACTAAAATTTAAAACTAGATAGAACAAAGAGTGTGTGTAATCATTAACCAAACCTCTCGGACTCCTAAAGCCGTTTGCACTTGCCATACATATCAACTAGTGCACTTCCAACAACACATTCGAATCCACACACGCAAGAACCACCACCCTATGCACTACACGTCCAGGCTCCAAACCTGTCATCCCTGCACACACTGTCAAAATGTTGGACACCATTAAGTCAGTCGGCACCAAGCCTTCTTCCCCCGGGCCTTCAGTTACATCTTAAATGCCTCCTCCCCTGTCCCATTTTGTGCATATAATCACAACCATCAAATGGCAAGAAACTTCGTTCCTTATCCCCATTTCAACGAATAATATCTCCGCTTCTTTCACAAAATTACACTTTCCATAGAAATCAATCAGTCCACTCCCAACCAAAACGTTTCCATAAAACCAGACTGAATCCACGTTCCATGCACCTGAAATCCAAATTTCAAATCCATTGAGTGTGCAAAAGTATTGAAAACTGCATAGTACGAAACTTTAGGTATTAAGTTTCCTTCCCTGACTAACCCTAGAAATGCATCTATAGCGGATAAAATGCCGGCTTCTAAGCCTAAGATCTACAACATTGTTGGTGATTTTGCAGTTCGAGACAAATTTGATGGAGATTGCGAAGAAGATAATGTCGTACTTCTGACTTCAAAGATCTATGGAATAGATTCTTTTAGACAATAGTTCAACCCAGCAGGTACAAACGGGTTATCAAACTATCGACTTTCAGGATTCAATAAAGCCCTATTACAGCGTAATCAGATTCAAAGTTTGTACGCCTGTGATCCGACCAAGAACACTTTAGTAATGGTTTCTGATGATGCAATTTATATAGAATAGAACGAAGAGGAAGAAGAGAGCAATTCTACGACGTAATCTAAGTTTGCAACACCTTGAAGGTGTCACAAAACAGAGTAATGGTGGCGTAGTGTTTTGTAACACTTTCTGGTGTCGCAAAACTGCTCTTGTGAAGAAGAAGAAGATTCAGAATTCTATCTAACGTTTTTTGGGCGTCACTATTTATAGTGGTAGAGAGGTACCTATTCGCTAAGCGTCACAACCATTTGAAGCGGTTCACAACTGTTACAAATGGCTTTATCCATTCAATATTTAAACGTCGCGTCAATTTATTTCTTGTAACATTCAGAAAACGTTGCAAATTTTCCGCCATTTATTCAAATTCAGGAATTTCGGTTTTGGGTCCTTAGCGGGCTGAAATCTGGTCCGTGACTGTTCACACATGATCTAAAAATATTTTCGGATTCGAACCCGAAACCCGTACCCGACCCAGCCCGATTAGGTTCGGTCGGACGGACGGCAGCAGCGCGCATGTGGTGTTGAATGACTTCTCTCCTCACAATAAGGCAAACATGTGGAAGCCCTAAGGCCCCAACATCCTTATGAGAAAGCTATATTTATACAAATATAGTCCTTAATTTTCTAGCATGTGGGACTATCTTTTCTTTCTTCTTTCCTTCTTCTCTTCCAAATAATAACCTAAAGCACAAAAACTTATTTGAAAATTTTACAACAAAGAGGACCCCTAATCTCACGTCTCTATTCCTCCACAAAGGACACTGCCAAAGGCTGTCCAGCAGATGCGCGACTAGAGACGGAAAGGGACTAAAGACAAGGAAGACGATGGACTAGTGACGCATGACTGAGCCGGTCAGGTGAGTGAGCGATTGACAGTTGTAGACGACTAATTTATTGCATGGATGAGCAACAACCTCATTATAGGGGATGAGCGTCTGAGATCTAGGGTTGTAGGGAGAAATAAAGTTTCAAGCGGTGGAAGCTTTAGGCGGCGAATGAAAATGTTAGTTACCGTTTGTTTCAAAGAAAAAGCACTTTTTGAAGTGCTGAACAAAGGCACGTAATATATTTAGCAGTTTTAACGTTGTTTGGTTGGAATACTCAGTCAGCAAAACTCAGTCAAACCAGCGAAATATCAACAAGCAAATATACGGAGCTTATTTCAACTTCTGAAACAGCTGTAGATATTTTACAACGGATACCCATATTTGTTTTTTCACTATTTACAGCAGCAACAGCTATTTCAAAAGCATAGCAGCAGTCCCTGATTGCACATCAGAGGTAATGATTTCGTACTTTTCGTTTTTTGTTACTGTTCGTCAGTTAATTTTCTCACATATATAATGCAGTTTTGATTTCCCACTCTTCTATGTTATTCCTGATTTTGGTTAGGCAATAAAGCTACGTTGAATTATATTATATTTCCTTCTTTTGCTTAAGTAGAGCAAGTCATAATCTGAAGTTGAATTTTTTTAAACCTTGTACTGAATGATAACTAGAAGGTAGCTGTCACGTACATATAAATTTGTTATAGCGGATGATAAACAGTAGTCACACAGCTACAAGTAATGGAGGTGTTGCATTCATTATTTTTCATAATTTTTTAAGAATTTGATTGGTCCCTAGGTCTTTGTATCTTACTATAGATAAGTATTACCTTTTGTGATGCGGCTTATACAAATACCAGAGGCTTTCTATCTCCTTATCGCAACACACGTTATTGGTGGAAAAGTTACAGAAATAACACTACGACAAATAAAAAGAAAGATTCAACCATGCACATGCATGATTCAGAAATGTCATTGAATAAAGTTTTGGTGTACTAAAGAAAAGATTTCCCATTTTAGTTAAAATGCCTTCGTACAAATTTTCCCACCAAAGAGATACTGTTATTGCATGTATGGCGATACACAACTTTCTACATCGCGTCTTACTAGATAACAAATTATTTTTGGAAGCCGAGCAAGAAGAAGATGCTGCAAATGATGAAACAAGCCATGGAATTGATTGTCAAGAACCACCTCAGGCTCCATCAAGTCATAGTGAAGTATTTTCATCTGAGTTGCAAGCTTTTATGGCAAATTTGCGTGATCAAATTGCCGATCTTGTCTAATTTGTGGCGAATATAGTATTCTTTTTAATAAACCGTTTTGTTTTTAATTTCCTGTAGAATGCCATTGAATATTTTTCATTTGTATTTGTCACTCATGCCATGTACTCTCATTGTACTATTCAAGTGATATATGACATTAACAACAGAGGAAAAATTTGTCAACTAATAAGTTATTACAATAAGACATATCTATAACCAGCAACCAATCAAACAACATTTCAACATTCAGCATTCAGCACCCACTATTCAGCATTTAGCTTCAGCCTTCAACATTCAGCCATTTTAACAAACGAAGCCTTAGACCTAAATGAGATGGGCTAAATCGGTGAAAAATCAAATCCGAAGAAGGAAGAACGAAGGACGAAAAATTAGAGAAATTTTAGGTGGAAAAATATGTTTCTATTTTATTGCACATCTGTACGCCATGATGAACTATTAATTAATGTAAAAATTACAACTAGTGAAAAATTATATTAAAACCTACCGCTAATGAAAAATTCTTGAACAACAGTATAAAATGAAAATTATTTACCGTTATTTAAGGTTTTTCTGTTGATTTATTCAAATTTTATGAACTATTTAATTTTTTAAACGGATAACAAAAGTTAAATCAAAGAAATTTATGGAAAGTTAATTTCAAATTTTTACCGATTACTAAAATTTTACAAAGTCCCATTTTTGTATTTTGTTAAACTTCTTAATTTTTTGCACGGTTGGTTTCGATAAACATTAAAGTATCGGAGAGGTAACAGTCTCATGTGCTCAAATTTTTATTTGATACTAATGAACGTTCCTTCAAAATATGCATGATCACTTACAAGTTATGAGTACGACGACTATAAATAGATTTTGTTATAAATTAATATTCATGCTGCTAGGGATGTCAATGGATACCCGAAAAATCCGAAATTCGTCCGCATCCGCATCTGAAAAGCAGATAAATATCTGATATTCAAAAAAAGGGATGCGGATACGAAGACATCCACATCTAAAAATTATTCATCCATTTTGTATTAAGATTACAGTTCAAATTATGTGTATTTTAATGAAGTAAATGATATTCATTTATTATTTCATCAAGTTAGTAATTTATATCATATGCACTTAATGCTTATTAACTGCTCGAAACTATTTATTATAATCATATTTGTTAATTTCTAAAACTTTTATAATCAATGAGATTTAAAAATATTTATGTTGAGCTAAAATTTTCTTTTTGTAATTCTTAACTTATCGGTAGGATGAGATAATTACACGATATTCGTCCGTTTCTGCGAATGTGGATCTTTGATATACGAAAATGATTTCAGATGCAGATGTGGATATGCTACTATCCGCATCCGAAAGCATCCGTTGACAGGCCTATATATTGCTATAGACCTTTATTACAACTACAAAATTTATAACCTTGTCAAAATAGCTTTAATACAACTTTCAAAAAATGCCAGTTGTTAAAGACATTTTTTACAACTGTCATGTATTAACGTTGTAAATGAAATGTTATAATAGATTGATAAATAACTACTATTCATTTTATTATCCCTCAAAAATTAGTTCCTGTATTTCTCTCTCAACAAAGCCTGATTTCCATAAAGTTAATAGCTTAGCGTTTCATAAATACTTTGTGTACATGACACTTTCATCAGTCTCAAATTATTTTCTACACATACATGTTTTTATACTTTATAGTGCATTTGGAGCCTGTTATGACTTTACTTTTGATATACCCTGGAAAGAATGAACTAACATGAACATTTTCCATGATTGAGTATTTTTGGAATAAATGGAAAGTTAGTATAGAAAGTACATGAATTGTCGATATGCATATATGTAATTTAGTACATATATCATATACCATAGAAAGTTATGTTGTATATTAGGCCATCAAATTCAAATATTTCTGCCTGCTTGATATTACTAGGAATTTACAATGTTGGTTGTTACACATGCCATATATTGGAAGTAGTTGCTTTAGTCCACATCAGAATTTCGTGGGTCATCACTACTGGAAGTAGTTGCTTCAGACCACATCAGAACTTCATGGGTCATCACTGTGAGCTCACTAAAGCCATCCATAACTTGTACATGTAACAGGTAATAAGGAAGTCATTAGCTTTGCATCCATCATGCTATGGCTCGAAGAGAAAACAAGAAGAAAAAAATGTGATTGTGAATAGTCCCACATTGTACAATATTTAAAACCATATTTATTTACATACAATGTTTTCTCAAAGTAGTCATTCGAGTTATTTGATGTAGAAGATATAGATAATTCCACATCAAATATGCAGAGGTTGTATTTTTGGCAACATATCTAATCTGATGACTACCAATCAAGTCGATCAATCATCGAGTACTACAACATTAGCATATACAATTAGAACAGGCATACTAGTAGAGTTGCACAGAGCTCAATGAACATTTCACAACCCAACAACAAGCTATCATGGACCAAATTATTAGTATCTTTGTCTAGGGGACGCAGATACATCCCATAATTTGAAGTGCCATAATACAGAAATAAATTAATAATATAAATTTATTAAATAATGGAATTTAATTAGAAAAAATACTAAAGGGAAGTTTGATGTATTAAAGTATGGGACAGTTAAATATGGTTAACTAAATGGATTAAGAGTTATTGGAATAATTAAATTCGATCATAGATACATAAGAGTATAAATTTGAATGTCTAGATGAAATGGATCTTGTACTAGGGGAAATAAATTGAGGAGATTAGACAAGAAGGAATTTTTCCCTACACACATGTTTTTGTCTACACACTAGAGCTATGATAAATAGCACCCTATATTTAGCATCATTTTGTAGCCTTATGATATCAAACACAAATTTTTATTTAAATATTTGTTATTTCTCTCTCATGTTACATAGGCCAAATATCTACATATAAAATTGTGGCTGATATCAGAGGGCAACATATGGTACTAAATAAAGGGTGTTATTGATCCCAGCTTATACGCACACACCCATAACCATCTTCTTCTTGTTCATTCATTCTCTCTTTAATTTCAAAACCAAAACAAAATTCCACCAACCAAGGTCGGCCACCATTACTAGAGATAAAAAGAGAAAATCAAAATTAAAGACCCAAGCTCTCATCCCTAAGGAGAAGAAGAAAATTTTAATCAAAATTTTCTAATCCAGATGAGTAATACCACCCTAATTATCTTCAAACCCGTTTGGGTTTGGAAATGATATTGTATTTATGTTTTGAATGAAGCTAAATATGTTTTGATTATAATAGACTAATTCTAATGTTTTTGCTGTAAAATTACATCGTTATTGATATGTTTATGGGTATAACATGGGTTACTCAACTTCAGATGTTTTGAAAATTTAATAGATATGTTTAAAAATAAATCAAACATGGGTAACCCTTGCTTTGACTTATGAAAGCACAACACCTTGACTCACGATAGCTCGTATTTGCAATCCATTATAGGTTTAAAATGAGACTAAAGATAGCCTAAGATTGTGACGCACAATATATTTAATGGCGTGATATCTTTTGATGTGCGGTATCTTTAGAGGCGTGATAGTTTTTAACTTAAAAGTGCTTTAAAGGCACGATAATTGTTAATGCGTGACAACTTTAGAGGTGCGATAGTCTTAGAGATACGATAGCTATTCAAGCATAGCTATGGGATAATGGGTGTTATAGCTATGAAAAGACAGATGCATAGTAGCTATTATACTAGAAAGCAAATATTGTTAGATTCCTTAAATAAATTAGTGAATTTTTAGGTAATATTTTGGAAGCCAGTTTCCAAGGGGTTTAATTGAAATTTTATAGGAAAAGAATTTAGAAGGAAAATAATAAGTCAAAATTGTAATAACATTTTGAAAATGATAAGGGTATTACTTCAAAAAGATAGACAAAAGGTTTTATCTAAAGAATTGAAAGGTATAAATCTAATATAAAGATCTAAATAGCATGTATGGTATACAATTAATAAATGAAAGTAATGGATCGAACTGATATTTGAAAATATACCCACTCATGGAGTCATTGAATGGTCGGAGGCCAAACCTTAGGGAATTCTATATCCAATGATATAAGACAGAGTGCCAAGACACGGAAAATATTAAGCGTGCAATTCAATAAAGTCAAACTCTAGTCTGGTTTTATGGAGGGTGCTAAGACATCATAATGGATGTAACGAATGAATTCGCAATGTGAACGAGTGTTTTAAGACCTAGGATGGACAATTGTCATTTATTAAGGACACCTGCTAGAATGTATTCAGGATGCTTGTATTTAATCTTTTATGAGAGTAATGGTGACTCCAGTTAGGATGGCCCCAGGGTTGAACGAATGGTCATTTCATCGGTGACGTTATTTGAGTATAAGATAAATTGGTGATATAAAGACCTAAGGAGGTAACCACTAAATAAAGTTAAAGACAACTTTAATGCTAACACCTAAATAATAATTTAGGTGATGCTTGTGAATGTGATTGATGATTGTATAACATGGTTCATAACAAATTGATGGTAAGAATATGGTATACTTAAACTGAAAGGGATGAATATACATATGGCATCATTCATGAATTTATGCTAAGTATAGGGTATGCTTATGTTTGAAATATCACTATATATATATATATATGTTCATGATGTGATGATTATTTACATGAAATGATGTAATTGCTATTGTTGAATCAGTGATGGAAAATTTGTTCTGTGCTTTAGCGGTATGGTCTCACTATATGATATTCTTATGGTGTATTACTCATACCAGTCCGAGTCATGTTTTGTTATTGTTTTTTCCATAAATATATGGATACTCATTTAAGTAGTTTGGATTTATAGATTAGACAAGTTACTTTTGGAAGAAAAATAAAAAGTCAAAGACGAAGCAGGAGGTTTAGCTAATAATAAAGTTTTCTTAATTACGTTGTAAAATCAAGGTATATAACCTGTTAACGGTTCATGTCGACATCTTCATATGTCAGGCATAAAACTGTTATTTATGTTAATTATATTTTACACATATGTGGGCATGTTTCAAACTTTTGAAAATGTAAAGACAATTATATGTAATGAAATTTATATACCTGCTCTGTTTACTTAATAATGTTGGAAAAAATAATAATTACATTTTGCTGCTTGAAAATAATTATAGTGATGACTGCAGCAGCATCAACATTCATTTTCAGGACTCGAAGAAGGGCATGTTATAACATGGTATCAAAGCTTAGGTTAGGGGACCCTTAAGTAAAACAAAGCTAAGTAGTGATCAAGGTAAATAATGATAGTTAAAATTTAACGGCTTAGGGAGGGTATATGCTATATATATTCTTGTATTTTAATATATATATATATGTATGTATGTATATATATGGATATATTTTTCCCTTTCCTATTGTTCCCACTCTTTTTACTTCATTTCTTACTAACCCTTTCTTACACAAAAAGCAAGAATGGAAACTCGACGTGGACGTTTGGTGTTAGGAGGTTCTAGGACTAATGCTAGTAAAGGAACTACAAGTACTTAAACGATGGCTAAGGGGTAGAGGTAGCTTTGGAAGTTAATATTGAAGCTAGTACTCAGATGCCTGCCCTAAATGCTAGCAAAATGGATACTACTGCTCCTTTCCACTAGTTTATAATGGTGATGCAATAGCTAGCTGAAGTTGTTGTGCTAAGGTCAGTGATAGTTCAAGTAGGGGAATTTTCCTAGATAAACCAATACTAGAAATATTTTGGCGGAAATGCGTTTGCAGGAATGGAACCAGCTTTGGAAGTGTTGAATTTGATGAAGTTGTGTGAGCATATTTTTGGAGGAAGGGATGTGATGATGCTCAGAAGAGGAGGTTGGTTTATCGTCAGCTTTAAGAAGACGCAATGGACTTGAAACAAGGGGAGATGATTTTGGTAGAGTATATGCTTTGTTGAAGTATGAAAGGGATCATATTAGGACTCCACTGAAGAAAAATGAGAAGTTAATAGATGGTTTTGAGGGAAGGTTTGAATCATAAGACGATAGAGCATTTGTTTTCTCATTTCGACATAATATTAGAAATGACAAGAAGGTACGACCGCTTTACCAATAAAAGATAAAATTTGATGTTAAGGCCAAGGTGGTGGTAGAAGAAGAGATTCAACTCATATAAGAAGGGGATTAAGAACTGGTAGAGTTAGGGTGCCCTAGAGGCAATTCTGTAATTTGTTTCATATATATGACTCTATAACCAAATCTTGTTTATAAAAAGCATTTTAGTTTCTATAAAATGCCTTCTTATATAATGATATAATCAATCATATAAATAAATTTGAAGTATACAAAAATATAAATTTCTTAAATGATATATTATGTGATAATAATTACAAGGAGTTGTAATCGTGAGAAATTTATCGTAAAATTTAATAACATATTGTTTTAAATATTCCTAGTCAATGTGTTACAATAAAGGACATTAATAAATCCGTTGAGACCAGAGTACACAACGATCTCCAAATGTTAGTCAGTGTAATACTTATGGTTGTTGACGACACCAAGAGGTTATATACTGATAGTTATTGGATAACTACAAATGACTCATCCAAAAGTTTCCCATTGGTTAATAATAACTAGGTCAAATGAGAAATATCAAACTGACATCATTACACAGTTCTCTCAAATTGAGAATGTTATTGAACTTTAATGTGGAAATTGCACTGTGATTATAGTTAAATTGTGGCAATGTGTTCATCGAATGACTACTGTTGGGTCCGAGTTAATACAGTGGAAGTGAAACACTATTCCATAGAGAATTCATCAACTCAATTATACGAGATTAGTATTACGGTCAACTGTAGTCAACTCGATGTCTAAATCTCTGGCCATAGTAGCACGTTAATAATAATGTTATCATTGAACCAAGGATTTTGTTTTAATCGCTAGTTATGCAATATGGACGATATTGTAATTTTAATCAAAACCAAATTTCATTAGCTCTAAAGTGATATAGTATTGACGAAAAGAATTAATGTAAATAATCATTGCTAAAAGGTACCACCTAAATTTATAAAAATGGATTTTTCCAATGAGATTTGTAAGAATTAATTCAAAATGTTACACCACTGGCCAAGGTGACATATGAACATTAGTATATAAGTTGTTCAAATATTAATTGCTGGCTAAATTCATAATGGTGGGTCACACAACCGACTATATTCGTTATTCGAAACCTAGGTTGATTTAATTGATTTATACTAGTTATAAATTAATTAAATTAATCAATATTTATGAAATATTAATTATTATTATATTTATGGTTTTGGGAGTGTTTACTACAATGGAGTCACCTCTTGAAATTTTTGGGATGCTAATAGTAATTTGTTGGGTATATGTGTAAAAGTTATATATGTACATATGGATATATGATATTGATGAAGATTTAAACCAGATTTAAATTAAATAAATTGCTAATAGGGTTAAATGAGTTTATGGGCGCTAAAGAGCCCATGTTTGACCAACTAAAAGTGGGCAAAAGGAGAGGCTTGAGATTTTGAAATTGTATGAGAAAATTATGTTAATATTTTTGTATCCTATTTTCATTATAAAGTCAAATCTCAGTCACTTGTTTTTGAACTAACTTTTTCTCCTCTCTCCATTTGTTTTACCCGCAAGCTCCTCTCTCCTCTCTCTTTTAATTCCTCAAACACATATATTCAATCAAATGTAATTAATCTGGCGTTTGTACTACTGTCTCTTTTAAATAAAGGTGCATATATGAGAGTTCCAAGGAGTATGATTAGATCGAATTGTGAATCAAAAGCAATGCATCTCTAGGTATACTCTTGTTTACATTATATGATATTTAGTGCTTAATTATATGTAAATATATTACCACTTATATATATATATATCATTATAATGATCCATTGATACTTTTTTTAATTGCTTGATTATTTATTGATTGTGTAAATTATACATACAAATTATAAATAAACATGTATATATATATATATATAAATGTATGTACGTATGTAAATTATTTTTGACCTGATAATTTGTATATATACAAACAAATTCAGTGTAAAAATATATTTCTACTTATTTAAAGCATTGTTTATACATTAATTTTCTTATATAAACATTAAACTTAAACAAAATAATATATAAACAATTTGTGTGTGCCCGCGCGCTTCGACAATGGAATAAATTTAACTGAAAATATATTTATTTTATATTCTTAAATATGCTATATTAAAATAAAATAATTTTTATTTTGAACATGCGCACACACAAAGATATATATGGAATATGTAAAAAAATGGTGAAAGCAGTTATAAGCTCGGGTGATTCAGAAAGAAAGAAGGGCGCCTCAGGCAAAAATGGAGATTGTGGCATTCAAGACATTTCAACACAACAAGAAACGAATAATACAAAGACATACAAGAATGCTGCAACATCATGAATACAAAATCAAGCATCTAATTTGAAATATTTTATGCCACAAAAGGAGATTACATCATATTATGCACTCTTTCTTGATGAAGTACTTAAAAGATCAAAATTCAAATGGATAAATACATTCATTTGTTCAGTTTATGGTTACAAGCCTACATACAACTACTTCAAGAATTACATTTATCACATCTGGAAGCCAAAAGCACTATTTGAATTGGAAGTCCACTCAAGCAACTTTCTCATACATTTTACAAATGCCTTTGATCTGAATCAAATTCTAGATAGCGATCCTTACACATATGAATCACGTTATGAAATTACTAAGAAGTGGGCCGTTGGCATGAATTTAACATCATAAAAACTATAAGAAATTCCCGTTTGGATAAAACTAAGTAACTTAAAACTTGAATACTGAGACATTGAGGCCTCAAGTAGAATTGCCGGCGTAGTTGGTGTGCTAATTCGAACTGATAGCATCACTGCAACAAGAAAGTGCATCAATTATGCTAGGATTCTTGTCAATATTAATACGAATACTAATTACCTTAACAAACTCATTGTCAAAACTTCTAGAGGGATGAGGGTGTGATCCAAGTGGATTATGGTTTCAAATCCTACATTTGTATATGTTGCCAACAGTTTGCACATAAAAATGTAAAGTGCAAAAATCAAACGAGAAGCAAAACGCACAACAGGATTGGAAACCAAAATCTACATCTACCACACACCGGCCCACATATTGGGAACAAGACTCTTAACACACGCATAAACAATCAGAACGGTCATGGGACCCAAATACTGCTAAACAAGGTAAACCAGATTTGGTCAATAAGGACAACAATCCTAATAACATAAGTAAAGCCAACCCTTTTGGTCAATAAACACGCTCTCTCATAAATATACACTCAACGACTCATTTTTAGGGTATTACTACCATATTTAATATGAGTCAGGCCCCACAAAGCTAAGGTTATCACTAAACCATAGCTCTGATACCAACTATAACGACCTACCTTCTGGACGTTTTAAGCAGACACCCATGTCGACTCAAACCATACAAATGGGCAGATTGTTATTGGGGTAAATAAGAAAAAGCAGAGAAAGAAAAAATACAAAATCTCGCAGCGGAATGACAAAATATAATAATCAAATAAGAGTTCATGACGCTGTTTTATAAATACATTTGATTATACTAATACAATACAGAATCAGAGTTACAGACAACCAAAATAAATAAATAAATGCAGCGGAACCACATGATGCAGTGGAATAAATATAATAAATAGTAATAGTACAAATCTTCGACTTCGTCCTCCAGCAATGAGGTCTTCAAAACCTAAAATGTTCAGGCTGCCCCGAGCGAATTGAAAAGACAAAACACTCGAGTCAGAACTAAAAGATCTTATGTAAGTTAAGTCAATGGTAAATATGAGTGTGACGGCATCAGAGATGTTTCTATTGTTTGACATCTCTATCCAGTGTCTAACGTGAGTGCAATAACTTAAGAGATGTTCGGGATTCACATCTCCTAAGGATCCGTTAAATTATCTACTATGTAGTACAATATGCTATTATACTATGTTTACAGTAAAGTAAAAGCATTAAAATAGCGTTAAGGCGTTACCCATATGCCCCTTAACACATTTTATATAATGTCGTAGCCTATACAGATACTGTAAACTCCACCCATAGATGGGCTATCAAGGAGCACACCATTGGTACGACACAAAATAAACTCGTAGAAGGCGCGATAGGGCATGCGACACAGCACTCGAGGCAATGCGAGGGTAGATATACCAATTACATTCTCGGACTGGTGGTAATGCATATGAGCTACTACCGCCCACCTCGGAACACACTCCCAAATCAAAATCAAGGGTGGCCACCAAATTAATCACAAAGTCATAGTATAGTATCGAAGAAATGTGCTCGATCGGAGGAATGACCTCACTTGGCCCGGTATAGCACCTGTTTTGCCACACCAAGCTGACTCACGGGAGTCAGGGTCATGTAAATACCTTATACAGAATCGTTCGCCAAAGCATCCTACTTCATTTCTGGAATCTCCACCAAGTACACAGTTGTTAAAATGGTTTTTGGTATTGGCAAAGAGTATGACAATATCCGATCCCGGTCTCTTTAACAACCAAACACTTATTTTACACCAGATGGCTCTTTTACATTTCAAAAGTCGATTTACAATTGATATCAAAACATCATATTCTCAAAACCATATCATTTCGAACTCATATTTAGTTTTGAAATTATCGATAAGATAGGTTGATTAAATCCTCCTTATAAAATCATCATATTTACTTAAATATGGCCCCTTTTCACAAGGTATCCATTCCAAATTCCAACTTAGGTTGTATTATTATTAAGAATTTAAATATAAGTACTTTAGCCTTACATAGTCTGGAATTTTTAGAAAATAGTTTAGGTAGTCATAAATAGTTTTAATAGTTTTAAAAATGGTTTAAAATAGATTTACAATAGTTTAAATAGATAAGTAGTTTAAATAGTTATATTCCAACATTTTCAATAACTCAATTCCAAGAAATTTATTTACATTTTACACTTCAACTTTAAAATTCCAATTTAAATTCTTTGAACAATTCATTTAAACCCATTTCCAATTTCAGCATTGCCATTTGGATTATCAAATTCAGCTTATACAAATCAATTTATATTTCAAAATACCAGTTAATTGAATTCAAAATTTTAAAGATTCAAAAATCATTTAATTTAACCAATCCGGTGGCCGTATATTATTTTCTACCCCAGGATCAAGTGATACAGATATTTATCATTTCCGCAATTTAATTTCTTTACGGTTATATATTATTTAAAACCGTAATCCTGAATCAATTCAAAATCCATAAAATCGCTCGAGTCTATCATTTCAATCGATAACGAATTTTCCCTAATCTATAGATCATTCGGGTATGTATCATTTCAACCCATAGTGAACTTGCATAGTGACAACAATATATAAATCGAACGTAACATCCAATCATCCAATATCAACAACCAAACATCCATCATAATCATCATCCAAATCAACCAATAAATTTCAACAAATATCAGGTTATCATTTACACGTAATTAACTGGCAATTTAAATTGAATAATAAATTTAATGATAATTAAATTTAGAATAAATTTAAATTAACTGGAATGGCGATTTAAATATACCAAATAGCCATAAATAAATTTCTAATCACATCATAAATTAATTTAACTAACATAAGAAATATAGAAGTTGTGAGTGGGTTAAAACACTCACCTTTGATTTTAAATTGAATTAAAATCCAAATTAGGGCCCAAATTCAAACAGTCTTAGAATTCGTCCAAAAATGTATGCAATTTCAATACGATCCCAATGCAAAAACCACATATGAATTGGACCTCGTATATAAAAGTTATGTAAGTTAGAACGACTTGAAATCAAAATATTAAATAATTAAAGAAATAATTCAGTTACATGCCATGTCACCTGAAACCACACGCCCTATCTCCTTCTCGATCGTACGCACACGAGACCCCATCTTCCTGAACCCTAACAAGCCGCGACCACCTTCGGCAATTTTCGCCACAACCTAGTCTAGTTTAACCCGATCAGAGGCCATCATCGAATTTACCACGTCAGGCCGCCCCTGCAACGCCCGGAGGCACCTCGACCCGCCGCGACTCCTAGCCATGGTTTTTGGCAAAATCGTTGACCATCACGACACGCCAACCCCATGGATGCACTCGTCCCCACGCCCTCTACGCTCTGGCAACCTCTGATTGACCCATCGATGACGATCCACCGTTAAAAACGATAACTCTATATGAACGACCGAAACTAAATCATCCAATTTTGGCCACATAAAAATCCCAGTAGAAAAACAGACAGCAGGTTTGACTTGCGCTCGTTGAAAGCTTCGAATTGATATATAATTTGATAGGTTTTGGAGGAGTTTGATTTTGAAATTGAATTTTTAATTTGGGAATTATGGTTTTGTTTGTCTGCCATTGGAGAGAAGATGAGAAAGAAATGTACGTACAGATAATAGAAAATAAAAAGGTTGCTAGGTTTATACCGGGCCATTAATAGGCAAAGCTGAAAACAGAAAGAATGGACCGGATTGATTTACACGTTGAACGATAAATGCCCCGAAAAGCCGCTCTATCTTCAGAACGAAAATGGATCATCGCATATATCAAAATAGATGTTTTCAATTTTTAAACTCAATGGAACTAGTTTCAAGTCCTAATTCCATCGCATGAAGAAGTTATGTTAAACTCTGCTTTTTTTCAAATTGATTTCGACTAAATTAATTTCTAGATGTTTCGAGTCTGTACGATCAAACGACAGGTCTGATCGATACAAAACTTAAAATCCTAGAATAATTCACTATTACGGATCTGGTGAAATTAGTTTCGTCGAAATCCGAGTCAGTTGCCAAAATGGCTATTTTCATGTTAATTAAATAAATTAATATTAAATTGAATAAATCACTTATTCAATTCAAATTTAATAATTTACAATTTCTATCTCTTTGGATTACTTAGTAATTTATAATCCTTTAAAATAAATTTCTATATCAATTTATTATTGAATATTTCGCCAGTCATAGTGTTAAATTTGAATTTCAAATAATTCAACAATTATAAATTAAAATTTCAATAATTCCATTAAATTTGATTTCCATCTTCTTATTCACTCAGTCATCATCTTATGGGTATAATTAACATTGGTTTATATCTTATTACACTAGATTTTCAAATTCATCTTAATTTCAATTAACGTAATACTTAATTATACTTAATTGCAATAAATCCAATTATTATAATTTAAATTCCAAAAGTTGATTAAATTTGATTTCAACCTTTATATTTAATCAATTATTACCTTATGAATATAATTACATTCCTATTCCTTCTATTACATTCACAATTTACAGTTATTGTCTTGACTCACATAAATGAAACATTTAATTTCATTTAATTATAATTAATTTCTGATTTAAATTGGTAACAAATAACAATCGTCACCATTTCTATATTTAATAACATTTGTAAATTTATTATCCACATAAGTATTATAATTACTATTTCAACACTAATTTAATTCAATTATAATTAGTTATATTGGTTAAATCTATATTAACTGCACTAATTGGGTGAATTAATTGAAGTTTATTTCCAAATCAAATTTAACAGGCTAAATAAATAGGTAGAATATAGTAATTGTCACCATTAACTTTTAGTCACATTAATAAGTTATTATTTACACCCAAAGGTTATAATTACTTACATAACACTGATTTTATTCAATTACCATAAATTATATATTATTTCATTAATTGATTCAGTATTTACATTTGTTTTCCAATATTTACTTTATAACGAAGTATAACCTTTTAATCATTTCAATTTATTGGAATTTCATTCAAATTGTTAATAATTAGCCTAAGTTAACTTATTGCATTCTATTTATTTATTATTTCATTAATAAATCACAAATTTTTATTTCTTCCAACATTAAATTCTAAAGATTTATCAGATTAATAATTTTTAATCATGAAAATTACGGGTCGTTACAATATATATGTTCATTATGTGATGATTATTTACATGAAGTGATGTAATTGCTATGTTGAATCAGTGATGTCAAACTTGTTCCATGCTTTAGCGGTATGGTCTCACTGTATGATATTCCTAGGGCGTGTTACTCATACCAGTCCGGGTCTTGTTGTTATTGTTTTGTCCATAAATACATGGATACTCATTTAAGTAGGTTGGATTTACATATCAGACAAGTTACTTTTCAAAGACAAATAAAAAGTCAAAGACAAAGCAAGAGGTTGGGCTAATAATAAAGTTTTTTAAATTATGTTATTGTAAAACCAAGGTATATAACCGGTTAACAGTTTGTGTCGACATCTTCATATGTCACGCATGACATGGTTATTTATATTATTTATATTTTACACCTATGTAGGCATGTATTGAACTTTTGAAAATGTAAAGACAATTATAAGTAATGGAATTTACATAGTTGTTACGTTTACTTAATATTGTTTGAAAAAACTAATTACATTTTGCCGCTTGAAAAAACTTATAGTGATAACTATAGCAACATCAGCATTCATTTTCAAGACTCGGAGAAGGAGATGTTATAACATGGTATCAAAGCTTTGGTTAGGGGACCCTTAATAAAATAGAGCTAAATAGTGATCAAGGTAAAATCTAGATAGTTTAAATTTAACACCTTGGAGAGGGTATATGCTATATAAATTCTCGTATTTTAATATAGATATATATATGTGGATATATTTGTTCCTCACCTATTGTTCCCACTCTCTTTACTTTCATTTCTTACTAACCTTTGCGTACACAAAAAGCAATAATGGAAACTCGATGTGGCCTTTTGGTGTTAGGAGGTTCTAGGACTAATTCTAATAGAGGAACTACAAGTGCTTATACGAATGGCTAAGGAGTGGAGGTAGCTTTGGAAGTTAATATTGAAGCCAATACTCAGATGCCTGCCCCAAATCCTAGTGAAATAGATATTACTGCTCTTTTCTGCTAGTTTATAATGGGGATAAGGCAACAGCTAGCTGAAGTTGTTATGCAAAGGCCAGTGATAGTTAGAGTAGGAGACTTTTTCTAGATGAACCAATATTAGAAATATTGTGGAGGAAATGTGTTTGCAGGAATGGAACCAGCTTTGGAAGTGTTGAATTGGAGGAAGTTGTGTAAGCATATTTTTGGAGGTAGGGCCGTGATGATGCTCAGAAGAGGAGGTTGGCTTCTCATCAGCTTTAAGAAGATGCACTGGACATGAAGCAAGGGAAGATGATTTTGGCAGAGTATATTGCTTTGTTGAAGTATGAAAGGGAACATGTAAACGATTTGATTATATTATTAAAACACTTACTCCAATTCAATGAAGCTTGTTTATGACCATATATTGATCTTAACAACTTGCAAGCCTTTATTTCGCTCCCATTGGCCTTAAAACCCTTGGGCTGTGACATGTAAACGATTTTCTCTAAGTCATCATTTGAAATATTGTTTTCAAATCCATTTTTTATTCATAGAACGCGGCTATAGAAAGCATAATCCGAATGGATTTAAGAATAGCTATGGATGAGAATGTTTCTTCATAATTAACGCCTTGAATCTACTTTCATGACTAGACTCACTTTATAGGTCTCTACCTTTCCATCTACATTTTGCTTTTTCTTAAAAATCCAGTTATAGCCGATGGGCTTTATCCCTTCAAGTATGTCATCCAAAGTCCAAAAGTTGTTCTTATACATAGAATCCATATCTAATTTCATAAGTTCAAGTCAAAATGCAAAGTCTTTACTATATTATGCTTGTCAAAATATGAGGTGGGTGTCATCTTCTAAGATACATCCTTCTTCTCACCATCCACGAGAAATCCATAGTCTCTTTAGTATGTGAAATTCCCTATTAGACTTCTACTAGGTTGCGTGTTTTTCTATAATGGTGAAATTTCTACTTAACCGGTTCAGCCTCTGTGTTAACTTCTTGAATCTTGTCCAGATCTACAATTTTTCTTAATTTAGTTTGATACAGACTCCTTTTTCTAAAAACAACATGTTGTGTTGAATGTTTTAGAAATTATATTCTATAAAATTCTTGGGAGATCTTATAAATTTACAAAGAGCTAATCTTGCCTCAATTTTATTGGGGCCGTCATTCTTAATGTCCCCCATTCCAATGTCCAAAGATGATACCCCTATATGTTGCAGTCACCTTGGAGTCTTCTTTTTCCAACAAAATGGGATCAATTGTTTTTTTCAATAGTTTAAGTAAAAAGACCAAATAAAGCATTCTTCCGTTATATGAGTTCATCACATAGTACCCGTTGATCTTTCCATGTAGGGGTAAAATAATAACTATCACATGCTAGAATCAAATTTTTGACTTCTGAAGCTGTAGAACCCTTGTAGTCCCTCAGACATATATTTAGATTAAAAAGCAAAATCAAATGCTATCACTAATAATAATCTGCCAATCTTCGCATGTAACACTCCAGATTTTTGGTAACATTATTTAGAAGATTCAGTTAGTTAAATTAAATAAAATAATGTGTTGATTAGGGAATTGAGATTTGATTTTAATTAAGGTAGCCGTGTCATTAAAACTAATGAATTAAAACAAGGTTTTAAAATGAATTAGAGGAGGGGTATTATGGGAAAGAAATCATTCCTATATCTCCTAGCCTACATGTATTACATACACATTAATTTCACTTCAAAAAATTTAAAAATATGGCCGGCCGGCATTAACAAGGAAAGAGGAAGAGGAAACTAAGAAAAGCTAAAGGAAAAGGAAATTCAAATCAAATCCATTCAAATCTCAAGCTCCTTAATCTCTAAAGCAAAGGTGAATAATGTTTACATCTCTAATTTTTATTGGTTTTAGTTTTAAGATTAAATCCGAATATTTTGCAACGATTTGCCATGTTTTTGAATGAAAAATGATTATATATACATGTTAACGATTTGTGAATGTTCACATAGATTATATGACATGTTTTGAGATGAAAACCCTATTAAACGACATCCAATTGCCTTGCGAATTTTTGTGAAGATCTAAAATGATATTTTAGGGATACGTTCCGATTTTCAGATTTTTTTTTTTGAATTTTTGTGGATTTATTATGAAATTTTTAAGGAAGAAAATGATATTTTGGATTATAAAATTATTTACGGGAAAATAGTTTATGGTTGGGATCGAAAAATTTTATATGTTGGAAAACATAGATAAAGTGATTTTTTGGAATTTTTCTAGATTTTTCCAAGATGTTTTAATAGTTATACAAAATTATTTAAGGTATGGAACTTAAATGCTTTACATAATTATAGAGGAGAAGGGGCTTTTTCAAAATTGTTTAAATTTCCCAATAAGGAAAGATGGCAGCACTTCTGAATATAAAAAAAATCTAACAACCAATCAAATTTAGACAGACAAGGCAGATTAGGTACAAAAGGACATTTTAAAGTACAAAAGGACATGCTTTCAAAGGTTTCGACTCCTTCGGCAACTAGGTTCCGTCTCTATTTCTCACCTTTCGACAAGGTCGAAGGCATAGCTTTTGACAAGGTCGAAACCAATGCACATGGTATCAGGCAACTTGCATAGTGAATTAGTAAGGTCGAAAGGTATAGGGCCGAAACCAAGGGGTTCTGAAAGAGGTGAAGTTTTGTTTTGGTTTTTAAGGAAAATACGTCTGCTAGCTTTCGACTAAGAGCTTTCGACAAGGTCAAAAGCATAGTTATCGCTTCCTACCATTCAACCCAAATGGTTTTCGTAGGGAACCTTTTGTTTTCTTAAATTTGCCGCATCTGCATTGCTTTGGAAGGGATGGTTTCAACACCATCACTTCATTGTTTACGAAATGGTTTTGAAATAGTTATTTTCAAAGGGTTTCGAAGCAGATGCTTTTGACTCCAATGTTTTTCTTATCCTTTTGCTCTACTTGAAGGCATAATCCAAATGTTCTAAATCGAAACGTTCTTAAAAGGTTTCGAAGTAGTTAACTTCAAATGGTTTCGAAAGGTTTCCACTTGTTTTAAATTAAACTCAAAGGGCTTTCGAAAGAGTTTGTTTTGAATGCTTCCGAATGGTTTTATAATGGTTTTGAAAGGGTGGTTGCCCATGCTTTCGACAAGGTCGAAATCATAGCTTTCGACAAAGTCGAAAGGTAAGGTTTTTCAATGTTTTCGGAAGGCAAGGTTTAACTGGTTTTAAAGGCGTATGTCATATATTTTAAGGCTTTTTGAGGAAAGTCTTTTATTGGTTTCGAAGGGGTCACCTTCAATGTTTTCAAACAGTCTTTCAATGGTTTCGAAGGGGTTACCTTCAATGATTTCGAAATGGTTGTTTAAAGGTTTTAAACAAAGGTTTCGAATATAATGACTAGGCAGATAGCCTAAGTGTTTTAAGTTATAAAGGACTTTAACTTATTTTAAAAGGATAGATAATCCTTATTGAACATCATCAACTTTATTTTAAAGTATATATATAACATAGCAAAAATAACATAAAGTAAAGCTAAAGATATATTTTCCTTGTATATGTATGATTTGACGGACTAAATCATTTTGAAAATATTTACAAGGAAAATTTAAAGGGTAGTTAACCCTAAAAAATTCGGGCAGTTAGCTCATTTAAATTCGGACAGTCAGTCCATTTTGAGGGCAGCCAGCCAAGAGGACAGTTAGTCCAGATAAGGGCAGTTGGCCTAGATATGAACAATTAGTTCATTTATTAGCATAATGGACCTTGCTACTTCTTAAGGACAGTTAGTCCACCATTTTTACATGTTTTATGGATAGATGGTCCATTATTTAGCATAAAGGAAATTGCTATTTTGGTATAATCATATTTAGGACAGTTAGTACAGTAAAGATCAGTTAGCTCAGATTTTGGACATTTAGTCCATTTATTTCCTGTTTTAGCATAATGGATCTTGCTATATTATTATTATAATCAGTTGATTAACCAGTTTGGTTGGAGGAAAGGATTTGCAAAATATATGTTTTGAAAAGAGGTATTTGTCAGGGGAAACCCGTTCCGCTAGGCGGCGTGGTCTCACTAAGTATCAGTAAACAGAGATGTAACAGAAATTATTCATACCAGGATTTATGTCTGGCTCGAAGTTTTTTTTCCATTTAAACTCTCAGGTGCCCAAAATTGATTTGAGTAGGCAGAGGGTTTAGATTTTCAGGTTTTAGCAAGTTTGGGCGAGCATTCGAAGACGAGCGGTGGCTGACGGATAGCTAATTTAAGAATTTTGTTTGTTATTTGTTTCCATTGTGTATTAAGGCAATTATGTCAATATTGCGTTGATCATCCAAGGGGGAATCTTCATATGTCGCTCTTGGCTTATTGATGTAATTTATATTTGATTATTGACCGGGAAAATGTTTGGGGATTTTTGTAACTTGGATATGATTTTATTTGAAATATAATCAATGTAATTATAGTTTTTGGAAATTTGTGATTTTGTTCATATTCAAGTGCTTCTGATATTATGGATACAATTAAGATTACCGTATTTCGTCATCGAAAGTTAATATTGTGGATGAATGCAGCATCCATAACGCTTAGCTTTTGGCCTCCAAATACGGGTTGTCACATCGCCTTTAGCATAGTCTCGGGAAAATGTCCTAACTTCGGCTATTATCTATCATTTGTATCCATAGAACACAACCTACTCAAATAAATACCCATGATTTTTTAGGGGAAGACAATAAAGAAAAGAGTCATACACAACCTTGGTATGAATAGTATCATCTTCCATCAAAACTTCTTTGGCAGTGGGACCTCGCCGCTAAAGTACGAACCGTATTTTCCCCATACTAGCCTTGGATACCCAACACATACAAAACTATCACAAGTTATATGACTCATCAAAATTTATGTTACTTTAAACGTACATAAACATGCCTTGGTAAAACTACATATGAAACTATTTTCGATATAGTGTTTTGGGTATACAATAATCAACCTATGTTAGTATAAAAGTTTAGGTTAAGCTACTTATGAAACTACCTATGAATTCATGCCTCCATAAGCAACACTTAACTTTCTAAGCCTTGTTTGTTCATCCTTAAATAGTTTCATAAATTATTAATCCTTAAGATTGAACCACACAAAAAGGTTACCTCCACCCTTGTGAAAGCGTACATCATACTTGGACGTCCCACGTCCCTTCAGAAATTGAAACCTGGCCCATAACCTTTAGACTAGGCGCATTCAAGTGAGCATCCCCATTTACCCTCATAAGCTCTTTCGAACCCGCATTATATAGTAGGTCCTCACTTTAAACCTTCAGTTATCTTTAACTTCCGAAAATCCACCTAATTATTTATTTATTAGGTCTCGTGTTTAACTAGGAATTAAGCTTCATTTGGCTTTGAACCTATCATCGGTCGGCTTAAGCCTTGGATCTACAAGTCTCGGTGTTAACTTTCCATCAATAGTTAATAGGTCTCAGCAAGTCTACATTAAGGAAGCCTTATATAACTAGTTCTTAATATAAATTCTTTTAGCAATCACCTTTGCCTTTATATCTCTAATACTGCTCCATCAAAATATTAGCTAAGGGTTATCTAAGAATTATCACTGGAAAGCCTACCCTAGGAAATGCTGTGGAACCTTCGTAAATTCCTTTTTTGCATTTACTAAGTTTCACACCAACTCTCGCATTTTCTTAGTTTATTTTACTTAAAACTCTTCTTAGTTCATATTAAGTTTCAGGGGTCATACCCTTGGTACAACACCTTTGGATCAGACATTCAGCAATTACCTTTGTGCTTTGCAACCTCGGCTATTACAAACAATAAAGCTTGTCCACCTATATGCACCTACCACTATCACTATACATATCGCCCCTATATTTATTCTGCCTCCACCTTTTTCGGTTTGCTACGGTGCTTTTATATTGCTTTATTACACATATGTAGTTCTTGTCCCATAATCATTTATTGTATACATTATATAGATATATATAATGCTCTTGGTAATCATATTATAAGTTTCGGTAATGTATATTTTAAAACAAAATTCTAATAATATTTTCCCAATAAGTTAGTAAATATGTTTCCATTTGCATTTTAACCAAAACTTCTACGTTTTAGCTAATTTCTCATATATTTCAAGTCGTATGGTTCCTTTAAAATTCCATAACTAATTATTTAACCATGAGAAAGTTCACAAAACTAAACCCATCGCCCAAACTACATTTTTTCTCATCATATTAAGTTTTTATATCATCTAGAAATCACTAGAGTATATAAACATCCTGGTAAAGCAATTTCAATCGATAACATTCATTAAAACATTTTCTGATCATTTATAAATGCTTAGAGCATTGTGAACTCTGTCATATTAACCATTATCAAATTCAACATAGATAATAATGGCAAAATGAGAGTGAGGTGCTTATTTGAACTTTCTATGATGGTCAAGTGTTTACAATGATGAAGTGTTGAAAATTATTCCTACAAGACTTTAGTATCAGTTGAATTGTTTACGTGAACTTTCTAACATATATTTTCAAATTAGGAAAAATGTTTGATTATTTCCTCGACCGTGGCTGGATGTATAAAGTCAGAACTGGAAGGAAAGGTTCAATAAAGGAACGTTTCTATAACAGTGTACATGAATTTAACAGATTCGCTAAATCAGATAATCGAAATAACGAAGAAATTCGTTGCTCATGTAGTAAATGCCAACATTTGAAGCATTGAAAAACAGATATAGTTGACATACATTTGTATAAATATGGTTTTGTGCTAAATTATTACTTCTGGGATCGTCATGGATAACTTGTTGAACCTACACCTAATCCTGTAGTGTTAGAGCACGATAATATAATGACGAATCCGGTAGAAAATATGGTGTAAGATGCAGCACAATCAATGTTTCATACCATTCCAGCTGGTGATGAAGATGTAATTGTCCAAGAAGAACTGACTGAGGAAGATAAAAGAATATATGAGTTATTGGATTATGCTAAGAGGTTGTTGCGGGACGGTTGTAAAAATGGAACCAAATTATCAGTAACCGTCGAATACATTACTATGAAATCAAATTCAACCTTACAGAAGCTGCATTTAAAGAAGTTGTAAAAGCTGCAAAATGACACATGCCACCTCATAATCTGTTATGCGATGGTCATTATAAAGTGAAAAAATTAATGTCCGCTTTCGGTCTACCTTACGAAAAGATAGATATATATGTAAAAAGTTGCATGTTGTATTGGTAAGATGATGTTGACCTTAGAAAATGCAGAATATGTAACGAGGAAAGATACAAAACAAGAAAAAAGTAAGGAAAAGAAGTTCCGTACAATAGAATGCATTATTTACCCATCACTCCCAGACTTCAAAGGTTATATGCATCGTCTGCTACGGCGTGTCATATGTGATGGCACAGTTTGAGAACACCAAAAGAAGGAACTTTGATACATCCATCTGAGGGAGAAGCATGGAAACATTTCGATAAGAATTATCCCACATTTGCTGTAGAAAGCTGTAATGTCAAACTCGGTTTATGTATGGATGGGTTTTCACCATTCTCTCGGTTTGGTAGTAAATATTTATCCTGGCCAATTATCGTTACTCCGTATAATTTACCTCCATGGATGTGTATGAAAACACCAGATATGTTTCACACTATTGTCGTCCCTGGCCATCATGATCCGACATAAGGAATCGATGTTTATTACAATCATTGATCGAAAAGTTGAAAACAGTGTGGAATGACGGAGTTGAAACATACGACATTTTGAGAATTTTTTTGTATGTTCGCTTGCTTATATGGACTATTAGTGATTTTCTTGGATATTGGATGCTTTATGGTTAGAGTACGGCCGGTCGTCTAGCCTGCCCTTATTGCATGGAAGAAACACGAGCATTTTCTTTACGGTATGGGAAGAAATTCTCTTGGTTTGATTATCATCGGTGTTTTTCCACCCCAATCATACTTTTAGAACAGATAGAAAAAATTTATAGCTAACAGAGAAGATAATATGCAACCACCAAACATTTGGTCAAGCGAAGAATTATATGAAATTGTAAAGAACTATCCAAAGATACATGAAACTGGAGTATAGATTGAAATTCCAGGAAAATCGGACATTCATAAATCGTGTAAACAAAGTATATTTTGGGAGTTACCATATTGGAAAGATCTCTTACTCCGACATAATATTGAAGTGATATACAACAAAAAAACGTGTTTGATAATGTGTTTAATACAATTTTGAATGTAATAAGGAAAACCAGGGACGATTTGAATTCAAGATTTGATATAGAAAACTACTATAAACGCCCGGAACTTCATATAAAGCCCAATGGCAATAAAAAACCCAAAGCACGCTATGAGCTAGACAGCAAGCAAGTAAAACTCGTGCTAAAGTGGGTGGAAGACCTAAGATTTTTCGATGGGATTTCTTCTAATCTTCATGGATGTGTTGACTTTAAAACCAATAAATTGAATGAGATGAAAAGTCACGATTGTCATATCATGATGGAATGTTTACTACCCGTGGCTTTCAAAGAACTGTTGCCTGTAAAAGTATGGAGTGTTATAACAGAATTAAGTATGTCTTATAAACAGCTTTGTTCGATGACATTAAAAATAGATCATACATGTAAACTTGATGTAGAAATCCATATATTGCTCTGCAAACTCGAGAAAATATTTCCGCCAGGTTTCTTTAACGTAATGGAGCATTTACCTGTTCATCTTCCATCCGAAGCACTTCTTCGAGGTCCTGTGCAATATGGATGGATGTATCCATTTGAGAGGTAATATTGAATATCTACAATATTTATGTCCGCTTAAAATTTAGATTTCTATACGAACATAAATTAAATTTATTTTGTAATAGGTATTTGAATCATCTGAAGAAAAAAGTTAGACAAAGAGCACGAGTTGAAGGTTTGATTTGCATATCATTGAAGAAGAAGCTTCATTCTTTTTCTCGCATTACTTTAGTGACGATGTGAACTTATCGTTTGTAAGCATTCCTCGTAATGATGAAGCCATTGAATAAGATTCTTCTCAAACAATGTTTTCTATTTTTAGACAACATGGCCGACCTGTTGGAAAATGTGTGGAAATATGGTTAGACGATAGAGATCGCCATAGAACACACATATGTTCTTCTAAATTGTGCTGAAGTTGCACCATTTGTTAGGTAATAATAAATTCATATAATTCACATGCATATTAATTATAAGCCATATTACATATTTGCAGTATCTACGAATCACAGCATTCATCTGGCGATCTCAGTAAAAAATTTACTAATTGATTTTTGAACTACGTTTATGATCCAAGAAACTGTGTCGTTGATGAAGGATTACGACATCTTACGACTGGACCAAAATGAAATGTGAAGATTTATCCAATATTCTTCGTCAATGGATTTAAGTACAACACGAAAGATTACGGAGATGAAAAATTAATATATAACAGCGGTGTATTTGTTAAAGGGAGTGATGATTTAGATAAGCAAATAAATATTTTTACGGCATCTTAACATAGGTTCTAGAGTTGACATATTATATAGAACCTGCAAAAAAAGTTTTTTTTATTCAAATTCTATTGGTTCAGCAATTTTCCTGGTTTTGGAATCAACATGCACGAAGATTATAAGCTTGTTGAAATAAAGCATACCTCACATTACTATAAGTATGATCCTTTCGTATTATCCAAGCAAGCATTACAAGTTTATTTTGCTCCATATCTATCCTTAAAATTAGGTAAAGCGGATTTATCGGCTGTTTTAAAAACAAAGCCAAGATTTACGTTTGACGGAAATAATATTCCAAACGAAGCAGTGTATTTGGCGGATTTTACACCAAATATAGAAATAATAATAACCAATGACATTGATTTAGAGCCGTTGAATGATGAATCGAATGTTTTGTTAGGTGCGTTTGAAAGTACTGAAGAAAACGAGATAGAGTACGAGAGTGAGTCTGAATCAGAAAACGACGAAAACTGAAAATTCTAAATATTTGCATCGCTTGTTGTATAATGTATTATTATGAGCTTTGTATTAATAATGATGAATAATGATGCCAATGTTCAGAGCTATGTATTATTCTATTTTGAAATTTCTATATATGTATTCTTGAGATCTTGTCCCATTTATTATGATTTAGTGGAAGTTTTATGTGATGATTAATGGAACATGCTTTGTACTAATAAATTTATGTTTTTACATTCTATGGTATTATTTGTCAGTGGTAGATATCTCTAGTAGGAGACATAGCCGGAGATCCGAGCCTTCTCCTTCTCCCGGTGCGGGTGCTTGTGGCACGACACCGGATTTACGCCCACTTGCGGAAGTAAATCCAAAAAGCGCAGGGTAAGTATCGAATTTATTTCGAGTATATTTTTATAATTTATTAAATATCTACATCAAAATTTATACAAGGGCTTTGAGGTAGAGCCTTCAGACTTCATTTTACGAGTATCGAGGAAGGCATTTATGAGTCGGATGTCAAGCTGTTGGGCTCATTAGGACGACATCCCACCCTATATTAAGAACGCTATATTGGCTGATGTACCAGTAAGTATGAGTTTATATTTCAGTTGAAAATTAATACAATGTACATAATTCAAAATAATTCAAATATGTAGGCCTCTGTACGTGTAGACCCACAGGATATGGATGTTTTTACTAATCACAAGAACAAGAGGATGCAAAAAAATTATAGGGACACTCTGTCAAAGGAAAAGAATGCAGGAAAAAATACCCAATTGGATGGGTGTCGATGTGTGGGCTGAGTATCTCCAGCTCTGGGAAACTCCTAAAGTGAAAGTAAGTTATATACTTTTGCATTATTATTATAATTTTTTTAAATTTCGTATGTTAGTTGCAGTAATTTGGTTAATCGTGTATCTAAATTTATAGGAATTATCTGCCCGAAAACGTGCAAATAGGAATAAAAATCCTACTTTGCACCATGGCGGCTCCAAATCCTTCTAAGAACATAGGAGATAGTTGGTAAATTTATAAATTGTGTTTATAAATATCTAAAATGTTGTTTATTGTCCGCGAGCATAGCTCAGTTGGTTGAGGACTACCTTGCAACCATGGAACAAAGTTCCTGGAGTTGCGGGTTCGAGTCCCGCAGCTGAGATTTGTTACCCATTGGCCTTGAGCGGTCTATCCTCTGACTAAGCTGAAACGCATGAGGATTAATGCTCTTGGTCGGGCTGGCTTAAAAGGGGGGTTAGTGTGGCGGACAGCTGTATCCCCTAGCTCTACACTCCGGAGTAGGGTTTAAAAAAATGTTGTTTATTCATATTTGTAACAATTTTTATTCATATGTATATTTTTAGGCTGCGAGGTACAATCGCGAGCCTACAATGGCTGAGGTGTTCATAGCCACGCATGATGTTGAGCAGACAAATGAGGAAGGCAATGTTTCATATGGTTAGACAGACGAGAAATCTAGATCTGCAATGGTAAACATGCTTATCCATAATGAAAATGTTTCATATTTCTTGATTCATAAACTTTAAATTTAATTATCGTGTCAAACTATTGTTCGTAATCACAAGAGAGATATGAAGCAGAGCAATACAAGTAGCATAGTTCACCGAACGGGCAGAGTTAACGTCTGAGGAGTCAATCCATATATGGGATGCTATTATTGATCTGCCTTCGTGAAATAGGCGGTACAGTTACGAAAATTAGGAGGTAAACTTCTTCATTTACTAATATATTAATTTACACATGCAAATGAATATAAACTTAAGTGAACAGATTATAAATTGAATAGCAAAAGAATATTTGAAATTAAATTGTACTTTTTGAGAATATTATAACTTGAATAAAGTGGTATAAATGAAAATGAATGTGAATTAAGTTGCAATGAAATTTAAGTGAAACTTATGACTTATTGATTTGAGTTGAAATGAATTCTAAATTGGTTAAAAGTAGATGTTATAAAAGAAGATTGAAATGAGCTGTGGAATTTAATTTAACCAAGTGCAGTTATGAATCAATAAGGTAAGTTAATAAAATGAATTAATGGAATTAGTTAAATAAAATTCCGCTGAATTGAATTGAATAGAATAAAGGTAAGTTAATAAAATTCTGTTGAATAAATGAAATGAATTGATTACAATATGATATGGTTGTTAACCAATGTGGTTGAAATAAATAAATAAATTGAAAACAAATGAATTGAATGTAAATTAATTGGAAGTGAATAAGGAACCTGAATAATTGAAATAAATAAATTGCAACCAATGTGTATTGTTTAATTATAAATATTTGCCGCTTAATTAATCAGCATCTATGGATAATATTTTTTGTTCATACTGTTATAATGTTCATAAATTATAACTAGATATCAACTATTTTACAGGCGATAATGTCCCAGAGGGCTTATATAAAATTTCAAGCCGGGGAGGAGATGGCTCAACTGAAAAAACAACTGGAGGGAATCAACGATTGGAGGAAGAGCACATTGTCGCAAAAGCTAGATGAGCACATTGCAGCATACTTGGCAGAACATGGGACGATGCCTAGAGAGGATGGATCGGGCGATGACGATGAGTAGGTATGCCTGTGTTTCTGTCAGAATTCCATCATCTTGTTTTGCAGTTACGTGAAATTTGTGTATATATTTGATGCTTGTTCGTTGGTTGTGTTGTTTGATGGATTAGTGGACATTTTGTTTGATGGATAGTATTTGTATGTATGGTTAAGTTGTTTGATGGATTTGGGATGTTCTGTTTGATTGGTATGGTATATTTATATGTTAGTGACGAAATGTCTATGTAAATTTATATGTTGCGTTATATATATGATTATTTGTGATATGTGTGAGATTATATGATGGATGGAGTGATATTAGTTGTGAAATTGAATGTATATGTGCTGGAAATAGATATGAAATTGGTTGCATGGTTGGATGGATTAAAGAGCTGAATTAGAGCAAAAATTGGTTCCAGATTAGCAACGGATCGCAACGGCCTATTGGTTCAACATGGTGACGGCCAACGACGGCCATTTGGTTCCAGGTTTGCGACGGTTCGTGTCGACTTGAGGCGGCAGCCCGATGTGTAATACGTTGCCACATGTTCAGCCTAGCGTCGCAATTCGTCTCTATATTGGCGACGGAGTCGTCACTTTACTATGTGGAGGCGAGTTATTTAGTGACGGCTTGCGTTGGCCGGTGACACTTTTTTGCCGTCGCTAAAGCCACCGTGTTTTGTAGTGAAATAAATTAATGAGATTAGACAAGAAGGAATTTTTCCCTACACACATGTTTGTCTACACACACATATAGCTAGGATCAATAGCACCCTTTATTTAGCATCATTTTATAGCCTCCTGATATTAGACACAAATTTTGTTTAAATATTTGTTCTTTTTCTCTCATGTTACATAGGCCAAATATCTATATATAAATTTATGTTAGTAAAGGGTGATATTGATCCCAGGTTATACACACACGCATCGATAACCATCTTCTTCTTGTTCATTCATTCTCTTTTTACTTTTAAACACAAAACTCCACCAACCATGGTCGGCCACCATTACTAGAGATAAGAAGAGAAAATCAAAATTAAAGACCCAAGCTTTCATCCCTAAGGAGAAGAAGAAAATTTTAATCAAAATTTTCTAATCCAGATGAGTAATCCTATCCTAATTATCTCCAAACCCGCTTGGGTTTGGAAATGATGTTGTATTGATGTTTTACGTGAAGCTAAATATGTTTTGATTATAATAGACTAATTCTAATCATTTTTGGTATAAAATTACATCATTATTTATATGTTTATAGGTAAAATATGGGTTTCTCAACTTTAGATGTTTTGAAAATTTAATAGATATGTTGAACATTAAATTAGAAGTGGGTTTTAACTTTCATGGTTTTTGGATAAAGGAATAATTGGCTATGCATTTTCTAAGTGGAAAATAGGCAACTTCAGATATAAATTAACATTTAAAATTACTAAATTTATTATTTTGATCTAAATTTTTTATTAGAGGTACATTACGTTGTTTTAGGATTTTGGTGAATTTTTGGAAGTTTTCCCATCAAATGTTGATTTTTTATTTATTTTTATAATCCTACTCCGAGGAGTAGAGCTACGGGATATAGATGATCCACCACTTCCTTTTTAGCCATCCCAACAAAGAGCATCATCTACCAATTGCATTATCCCTTTTTCGAGGGATAACTGCTCCATGTCTTAAGGGTTACATAATGCAACTTGTTGGACTCGAACTCGCGACATCAAGGAACTTTGTTCCATAATTGTTAAGCAGCCTCGACCGACTAAGCTATTCTGAATTAATTGGTAAATGAAAATATCTTTAATTAATAAAATTAGTTAATGAAAATTATTAATTAAGGAAAAATCAAGAGGCACGATTTTTGGCTATGACCATAGAATACTATTACAAATTAAAAGTAACCACTGAAAAAATCAAAAGTGTACATTTTGGTCAAAAGTAGTTACTTTATAATGGAAAATATCAGTTTTCCATTTAGTTATGGATTTACCAATTGTGGCTTAAGATAGGCTTTAAGTACACACATGATAACCTTTGATGTAGACTCGCGATAACACTTAAGCAGACTTACGATAGCACTTATGTTCGATTTATGGTAACCCTTGCTTTGACTTATGAAAGCTCAACACCTTGATTCATGATAGCACATATTTGCAATCCACTACAGGTTTAAAATGAGCCCTAAGATAGCCTAAGGTTGCGACTCACAATATATTGAAAGGCGTGATAGCTTTTGATGTGCGATATCTTTAGAGGCGTGATAGCTTTTAACTTAAAAGAGCTTTAAAGGCACGATAATTTTTAATGTGTGACAACTTTAGAGGTGTGATAGTCTTAGAGATACGATAGCTATTCAAGCATAACTATGGGATAATAGGAGTTATAGCTATGAAAAGACAGATGCACAATAGCTATTATACTAGAAATCAATAACTTATATTGTTAGATTCCTTAAATAAATAAGTGAATTTTTAGGTAACATTTTGGAAGCCAGTTTCCAAGGTGTTTAATTGAAATTTTATAAAGAAGGAATTTAGAAGGAAAATAATAAGTCAAAATTATAATAACATATTGAAAATGAGGCAAATGAGCTAAGCATTAGGAAGCAAAAGAATGATAAAGGTATCACTTCAAAAAGAAAGACAAATTTTTTTTATCTGAAGAATTGAAACGTATTAATCTAATATAAAGGTTTAAATTGTGTGTAAGGTACACAATTAACAAATGAAAGTAATGGATTGAACCTGATATTTGAAAATGTACCCACTCATGGAGTCTTTGGATGGTCGAAGGCCAAAGCCTAGGAAATTCTATATTCAATGATATAACACAGTGTGTCAAGACTTGGAAAGTATTTAGGGATCAATTCATAAAATTTAAATTCTAGTCTGTTTTTGTGAAGGGTGTTAAGACATCATAACGGATGTAACGAATGAATTCGCAATGTTAACGAGTGTTTCGAGACCTAGGATGGACAATTGTCATTTATTGATTGAAAAATGGATAATTACTTAATTCCTATTTTTAGATTGACTATCACTAACTTTATTGGTGAGCTAACTTCATAACGTTGCAACACCTCTATATATTTGTCCTAATATTGACATGTTTCTTCTAACTTATTAGTTTTTACTGCAATTGAGACTAATGCTTTCTTTACTTATTACTGTACAAATTTTATTTGCTCAAATTTCTTAACTCCTAAACTATTAGTCTAATATGGTTTGATGATTCCATTGCAGAGGACCTTTATTTTGTGATCATGAATGATACTAAAATTCTATAGAATTTTCATCTTGTAAATGCAAACATTTAAATTCTAGCACACATCTAGTAAATGAAGATCTGTGTAGGAATGAAAATTTTGAAACAACTATAGTTTTCATTTCTATTATAGTTTTGTTTGTTTTAAGTATTTTTAAACTGACTTTATGAATCCGTTTTCATTTTCGTATAATCTAATTTATGCTAATATTACTAAACTAAAAATGAAACAGATTCTATAATTATAAAATATGAAGTTTAATAAATCAAGTAATACGTCCTCTCATACATATGTGCCCATAATCATATATCCATATGTTGATTGTTAAAAGAACACTCAACGGTTTGAGTGTGGGTACCACTGATTTCTAAATTACTAATGTCCTCTGTTAACTCTTCAAGATTAGGTGGAAAAGTAGTAGCACCTGTCAAGTTATTGAATTTTTAGAAAATCAAATTTTATGTAGTAGAAAATACAAAATAGAGTAAGAAAGTTAACCTCCATCTCCAAATATCCAATCTCGTGTACATATGATTGTGTGACGGCCCACCTCTATACCCGCGCTAGCCAAGGACACTACAGGGCAATGCCGTCAACTAGCACGGAGAATAAGGCAGTTGAGGAGCGACCATCTGTATAATTGCTTTGTGTGAGTACCGATATGCCAGATAAAAATATAACTCTTCATCTCAAGAGGTAATCCGACATACCAATGCAGACACAAAGCTACTACATAGTGGCTATAATATCTTCAGAAACAAATATAGAAATAAACATAACACAAATCAGTCACAGATATCCATATCACAAAGGCGGAAAAAGATATGAATATTACACATAGAAGTGTACATCAGAGTAGTGGTAAAACAAGATCCACAATATCACAAAAGAATAGTTACAAGTGCTACACAAAAGAATAAGTATACATCAATGAGTCTATATCTCAAATGTATACAACCAAAAACTACTAATCTAAGTAGTTAGCCAAAAGTCAGGATAATAATAATAATCCCAGATGAGGAGTCAAACAGAAGCACCTGTAACATCTCGGTCTGACCCGAGTATTATTTAATAAGAAAATAATAAACGGATCAGTCAAGCTATACATATCAGATGAAATGATATAGCATAAGAGATATGACAAAAACGTATGATAACCATAAAGCCATACTATAATAAGTATGCAACTGAAAATCAACTAGAGATCAACCAATATCACAAGAATCTTCTCAAAGATCAAAAAGAATGTCACACTCTTTATTTTTATTCACCAAACCACAAATATTGACAACATACCTATGCCAATAATAAAATTGGTGTAACATAAATTCTAGAAATCATCAACGGAAATCCAAAAATCACAAAAGGGGGAGGCCTATCACAAAACGGGAGCATGAAAGCTCACCAACACGTGTATCACAAACGGGACGCTATCCCATGGTCGCTAACCATAAATTCCAAATATCGACGTAGTACAAACGGTATGTCCAATGAACCAAAAAGCCCAGACATCAATGTAGTACAATAACGGTACATCCGATGAACCAAAACTCAAATAATTCGGAACATCGACGTAGTACAATAACGGTACGTCCAAGGTACCGAAAAGCCGAGACATCGATGTTGTACAATAACTGTACATCCGATGAACAGAATATCATAAAAGAACATGGGTCGCTAGCCCATAAAGAAATGAGACAAAGCTCAATAGAACGAGGTACAGTCCCCTACGTGGACAAAGAGACATCGCACATTGCTATTCTAAACCATAAAATGATCTTCATCGATCATCAAGAACTGTCAACTACACTAAGCTAGTAAATATATGAGCCTAGTTTCATGTCCCATAACCACTAGCTTAACTTAAATATTTACGAACAAATTGTAGATCTCGACTCGAAAATTGTCACAAGAGATTCAATCGAACAAGTCCAAGAATTAACCGACGAAGTAAACGCAAGCGTTTCATACCACTTGTTTTACTAAGCCGTTTAATTAGATTTCTCATACGAGTGAGGTAAAGGTTTGTATATGCTAGTAGATTGAAAAACGGTTTAAGAAACGAGCTTTGAATTAAAATAGTGTTGAAATAGTTTTGATGAAAGAGCTTTGATTATTTACTACTAGTATAGAAACCTTTGCATTTTTAAAGTGACAAGTCACAAAAATGATTGTAGAAACAATCAATAACCAAAATTCACGTTCGAAGCCATGAATCAAATCCATATAAATCGATATCAAATCCATCAAATGGATATTCCCAAACATTTCGATAAGGAGTCACCAAAGTCAATAATAAATGATAACAATAAGTCGGATAAACACGAATCGATTTAAAACTGGAAAACCTAAACACATTAGGCAAATTGGGCAAAGAAAACAGATTCAGACGTCTGAAATAGGTTATTCAGACGTTTGAATTTGGAAAATGAATATTTTCCAGAGCCCTATTCAGACGTCTGAACCATTTACTTCAGACGTCTGGAAATGGCTAATTTTTTCCTATTTTCTTGGGGGTTGGATTTGAGCAAATTCAGACGTCTGAATCTATAATTCAGACGTCTGACCTGGGAAATGAAATTTTTCCCAGACCAGATTCAGACGTCTGAAATTATAATTCAGACGTTTGAAAACTGATGTTCAGGCTTTTCCTGAACCTAGGCCAATAATGGCCAAAATGATTACCGGAAGCGATCGGACGAGCGACGATGGCTAAGGATTTATGCCAAGCGACAACCCAGCCTTAATGGCCCTTCGATACGCCTCGAGTATCAATGTCCAAATATCCATAAAAGATTTAATAAATTTTGCATTCAAAACACCAAAAATTGGAATATACACCAAAGCTATCCAAAACAAAAGCAATTGCACATGAATAAGTGTTAGGAATTCATACCTAACAACAAGGATAGATATAGACATAGATGTGAGATAAAAATCTCACCTTTAAACCCAAAACAAATGAAGAAGAAGCTATAGAGCAATGGTGAGACGACCCGACTTTTTCTCCATAAAAAGTCGTATCATCCTGAAGAAAGAAAGGGATAGAAAAGAGAAAGAAAGAAGAGAAAGAAGAAACAACACAAGAATCTCAACAGCGGAACGAATAAATTATATTAGTAACATAAGTATAACATAGTATACATCAAATATCAGAGTTACACAGACATATACAATACATACTAGACAGTTATAAACACCTGTCTAGTTATTACAACTCAATCAAAATACAGAAACACTCAGAGATACCAACACAGTGGAACTATATAACTATACGCAGAAGCCTCCTGCTCCTTATGCTCCTCCACAATTCGTCAAAGATAACCTGAATTCCCTTGACTACTCATAAAAATTTGAGTACCCAAGAGTTAAAGAAAAACAGAAATAACTCCGGGTCAGACATGGGTCTGGTGTGAGTAACAGGTTAAAGTTGCTTAATTTTCAAAACCTTTTGAAAGAAAAGTATCACGTAAGACTTTCCACACATAAACATGGAAAAGTTTTTACCTTACGCTAAACAAAACATTTGATAGAAAATCTGATGATATTATAATAGTGTCTAGGGTTTTCAAGTAAATAAAAAATAGCCGAAATTGTTACATTTATTAAATTCCAGCTACTAGCCACAAAAGTGGGTAATACAATCAAAATCGTTGGCACTTATTGGATTTTGGATTCCATACAATGGCATGGCTACTGGGGTACCGCCCGTCACAGTACGTGGCCTAGATCACCGTACCGAGGATTACTCCCAATACCCTGCAACACAAAGCCGGACCCGTTCCTTACTGAACAGTTCCGAATAAGACAACCTCGATGGTTGTCATGATCAACCGTCCACACAGGCGAAATATAAAGGGACCTTTAGACAGGGGTAAATCTTACTCTCAAGTGGGGGCTACCCACGAAGCCTTGCTGCACCTCCCCTGTTTTAGCCATTCCCGGTTGATGAGGTTTGAGGCTACGATTACCTTTATAGGACACATCACTTAGAATGCTCATCGTCCACCTGACGATGTTCTGAAAGCATTCAATGCATACAAGTTCGTTCCGGGTTCGAACGAAACCGAAGGCATTATCTCGTTACACTCATTTTGGAATCACCCTCAGAGTTAACGATAATAACCCTTGCACTCTGAATCACCATCTCGAATCTATAAGTACTATTCCGTCAAACTCATTACGGAATCACCCACAGAGTTATACTGACGTATAGCCCTTACACCTCGAGTCTTCACTTGCTCCACTTAGATTAACGACCTAACGTTTAATTGGAATCGATGTGATTTTCGGATGTCCAAATATGGAAACCCGATCCCGGTCTCATCGAAATCCAAAGCGTGTCTTTTAGGTCCAAGTTGTTTTAAGTTTAAAACAATTCAATTCATTATCTAAATATACACAGATAGATAATTCACAACACAATAGATAATCAACCTTATCATTATCAACAGATAATTCATATCAAAATCAGATAATCCATATTATCATCCAAAAGCAACCAATGCAACCATATCACATACACTACTCATCTCATAACTGAGATTACAATCCATACATGGCAACCAATACCATTCATCAAACATAAACAATGATCTAATGATCACACTTTCTATAATTAATTTAAAATGAATTAAATTAATTACTCAATCTCTAATTAATTTAAAATGAATTAAATTAATTGCTTCATCATCAAAATTCTGCTTAACTAAACCATCCATTGATTTCAAATCAATTTATAAATCATCATCTCAATATTTCAATTAATATTGATTAACTATCTCTAATTACAATAAGTAATTAGCTTATAAGTTAATCATACAAGTTAATTACTTAAACCCCTTGCAAATAATTAACTTGTAATTACTAAATTAATTGATTAACTAAAATTAATTACATTAATTATTTATTCATTATTAATTATACCTTAATTAATCAATTTCAAATTCATCATTAACTAATTAATTAATGATTCTAATTACATTGAATAAATTCTAAATATAAATTAATTACATAAGTAATTAATCTGAAATTAATCCACATATAAATATTAATCACCCATGATTAATAAACATTCAGTAATTAACTACTTTAATTACTCATCCCATAATGAATTATTCTTAATTAATTATCTAAATTAATCCCCTTGATTAATTTCAAAGTAATTTAAATCCAATTTACTTCTATATCAGATATCTTTAATTACATCCTGTAATTATTAATTACTTCCTTAAGTAATTACAAATTCATAAAGTAATTATCAACAATCCATAAATGTTTAAATTAATTTAACTAAATTAATCTAAACTAATCACATTAATCAAATTAATTACACTAAGTAATTAATTCATTAATTACCTTCATTAAGTAATTAACAATTGATTATTATTAATTAATCTAATTAATTATCAAAAATTAATCACATTAATTAATTGTTAAAATAATCTTAAGCTAGTGACTTCATTAACATTTCTTAATTACTTAATTAAGAATTAACTAAAATTAATCATTATTAATTATCAATTAATTAATATTTATTATCATTTAATTAATCCTTAATTATTAACTAATTAAGTGTTAATTAAAATCTAAATTATCTCTAATCACTTGATTAAATAAATCTTAATCATAAATTAAAATTTAATTAATCATCCTTAATTATAGATTAATTAACCTTAATTAATTAATCTCAATCTAATTAATTAACTTAAAAAATCATTGATTACTTAATTAAAATCCACATAATTAATTAATTAAATAATTATTTTTCATCTTAATTACCTTAATAATTAAATGAATCCAATCATTAAATTTTCATTTATCTTTTAGATAAACATTTCTTATTTAATTAAACATTTAAAAACAAAATGTTTTTAAAATTACTTTAAATTCTATTTAACTTCATTTTAACTTAAGACTCAAATTTAACTTAATAAGATTTTTTTTAAAACAATTCAAAACTTTTATCATATATGTTAAAAGAACATCTACTTAATCAATAAGTTTAAAAAGGATTTAAATTCCAGATTTATAAACTCAGTTTTGAATTCACTTTGAATTTCTAATTTAAATATTTAACCTTTCAATTCAAATGCAAATCACATATGCATTTACACTTGTGAGTTTGAAAATCAGATTTAAATTTTAAAACATATATGAATTTAAATCTCTGACAAACAAATTTGAATTCATATCCAAATTTCATATTTTATAAACTCAAAATAAATTTCCGCCTGAAATTTTAAACCTTACCTTTACATTTTAAAAAAAAACAGAAAGCAGTTTCTATTTTATTTAAAAACCAAACTTTAAAATTTTTTGAATTTAAATTATTTCAAAGAAACCAAAATTCCAACTTATTTAAATTCATATTTGAATTCAGTTTTAAAATCCTAAGTTAAAACTTTAGTTTGCATTTATTTCAAACTTTATAAATCTGGAAACAGGTTTCCTGTTTCTTTTTTTTATTTAAACCAAACTTAAATTTCTTAATTCAAATTATTTCAAAATCAGAATTCAAACTATTTGAATTCATCTTTAGATTCAGGTTTAAATCCTAAGCTAAACTTCCAGATTAAATCTAAACTTGACTTTTAATTTCAAAACTGCAAAAACAGGCTTCTGTTTTGCTAAAAACCTGTAAACACCAATACTCTCGAACCACCCCTTATTTGACTTCGAGTCAATACCCCACCTACTCCGAGTTTCCCCTCAATAATCTCGAGACCATCTCGAGACAAAAATTCTTGCAACCAAAAATCACCACAAACCTGCACATCACCTTCCTGTGCACCCCTTCCCAACTCCGCCCATCTCTGGCCATCATCAACAGTCATCCTCCATCGACCAATGACTCCATTACACCCTTCAACACTCAAATCCCAAAAACATCCATCTCGAGTTTGAATTCAGGTATAAAGTCAAAACCTGAAAACTCAGTGACCACAACCCAATCAAACCTGTCAACCTCAATTTCTCCCCTTCTCGACCATCATCAACTTCCATACTCCGGTGACTACTCCATCAACCCATCATCTATCAATACCCAAAGTATCTCTGAACTCGATTCATTCAAGAAGCCACAGCACCCAACTCCCTTAAACTCAGTAAAAACTAGGGTTCTACACCCTAAATCCCAATTTACAATACCAAAATTGAATTTCAATAAAATTCAGTAATTTTATCATTATCAATGATAACTACACTATCACCAGAAACAATTTCAACCAAGTTAAAAGCAAGTATCAACTGTACTAAGCAAATATGTAAAATACAGTACTTTCAAAACTGCATTTCCAACTCTTTTCTAAAAATTTATATTTTGATCTTAGAAATCATGTTTTAGTATAGGGTTTCACTTTATATTACTGATTTATCAAATCCTCATACTTGAATTTTTAATAATTTTAATGTTTGCTCAACTGTTTATAAATCCAGAGATAATAATTTACAGCAACTTGAAAATTAAATAAAAACAGCATTGTACAGAAAAACTGCATGCCCACATATATATTCATAAATAAAAATATTCACTGCAAATTTCATAAATATATCCATTTCAGATTAAAGCATGCAATCAACCTACTTAATTTTTGAAAAGAGGAGTTACTCACCTAATTATGCAGAGCCCAGATTCAATTGCCTGTTCCAAAAAATGCAGGTTGCTTTTTAAAACATGCAGGCTTGTATTTTGCATTTTGAGGAGCTACAGGCTTGTTTGTAATGTAGATGCAACTTGTATTTGTAGTTTCAGATCCAGATTGTCTTGAAAACATGAATGCAGACCTTCATGCTTAAAATTGAAATGCAGGCTTCAACTTGATGTAATTTGCATGTTCCAGAGTTTTGAAAAAAATGAATTAATGCAGGTCTTTTCCCTTTCCAGATTCAATTGCATGTTTGTATTTTTGAAAAGAGGAGTTGCAGGGAATGATTTTTAAGAAGAGTGAATAATGCAAATATACTTGAGTTTTGAAGTATTGCAAATTTGATTATGGATGTAGAAGAATGAAATTTGGTGTATGCAGATTTGCTTGAATTTTAAGGTATGCAGACTTGAATATGGATGTGAGAATGAAATTTGATCTATCTTTTGATTAAGGAATGTAAAAAATAAATATGAATGAAGAAGCAAGTTTATATAAAGGTAATTTTCAGATTTAATGAACTAAAAGAAAAATTAAAATAAAATTGACACTTTTTTTTTGAGAGAACGGGTGTGTAGCGTGAAGCTACACAGCTGATTAGCATAATATCATATAAATAAAGGTCGACCAACAAGCCTGGTCGGTGGCCAAAAAAAAAAAAACTTCGTACATTAATTCAGCATTAGTACATTAAACATAACTTCACACAAAAACCTAAAATGGGACACAACATCTAATTGTCTTCGTGTGTTGCCGAGGAAGCACTGCCAACAGACTCATCAGAAGGGGATCGAGCTGCAGGTAGACGAAATCTGAATGGTGCAGAGGAAGACGCCCCTGTCCAATATGCAAAAATATAAGAAATTTTATTACATAAACCGATGGCAGAACTGGATGGTTGTCGAAAATGATGGCATTCCTTTCCTTCCAAATAACCCAGCTGAAGATAGCCAAGAGCGAGTCCAGAAGACAATTCCGAAATCCATATTGCCAGTATTCAAAAAAATCATTTATCAAGTGAATTTGGCCGAGATTGTGAGCACAAACCGAAACCCAAATATGGAAGGAGATGTCGCATTCAAAGAAGAGATGGTGAATAGATTCAGTTTCTGATTTACATAGGACACAGATCTGATCAGACGTGATATTCAAACGCATAAGCCGGTCTTTAGTGTTAATGTGCCCATGAATGAGGCACCATTGAAAAAATCTGATACGTGGAGGGACGTGACATTTCCAGACCCGAGCGAAGGTGAATAGGCGACCAGGATGATTAAGGAATGAGTAAAACTGAGAGACAGAGAAACCATGAATGGGCGAAAGAGACCAAGTGTGACAATCATTTGACAGAGGATCAAGCGTGATAGGTTGAAGCAATCGCAGGACAGAAAGAAGTTCCTCAAGGATATCAACGGAAAATAGAGATGATGGGCAAAGATACGTGAAGCCGTGGGAAACTGCGTCCGCCACAGTTAAAAGGGGATGGTTGGAATGGGAGAAAAGGAGGGGGAAAGATCTTTAAAGAGGAGAAAGACTATGCCAGGCGTCGAACCAGAGGAGACAGTTAGCGCCGTGGCCGATATCCACCCGGATAAAGGTTTTGAAGCTGTCAGAAGAATCTAAGACACCAGACCAAAAGGGAGACGGTTTACGGAGAGGAGCGAAATGAGGAACAAGGAAGGGGTCAGAATTATAGTGCGAGGCTAGGATCCATTTCTTCCAGATGAATTATTCCGACGAGAGGAGTCGCCAGAACCACTTTACTAACAGTGCTTGATTGAAAGAGATCAGATTGGGGACACCAAGGCCCCCATGAGTTTCGTGCAAGCAGACGATCTTCCAACTAACAAGACATTTGATTTTTCCACCATTCCAGAGGAACGTCCGTCTAATGGCGTCGATTTTTTTTAGATACCCAGATAGGAAGTTTGTGAAATGAGAGCCAATAGGTGGGGAGAGCTGAAAGAACTGCTTTAACCAAAACAAGTCTTCCAGCTGATGATAGTGAGTTGGCCTTCCAACCAGCAAGTCTGGTTTCGAGTTTGGCTATAAGAGGATTCCAATCTGATCGGTGTAACTTAGTGGGACGCAAAGTGATACCGAGATATGATAAAGGGAATGAGTCAAGACGACAGTTGAGGGTAGAGGCAATAGATGGGCCAAGGTGGTTAGCATTGCCGAGCATAATAATAGAGCTTTTACTGAAATTGATAGATAAGCCGGAGATGAGTTCAAAAGAATAGAGAAGGACCTTGAGGCAGTGAATATGATCAGGTGATGGTGAAACAAATAGGATGGTATCATCTGCATATTGAATATTAGTGATCATAGGGATGGGACCGGAATTATGAGTGGAGCTAGGAGGATGAATACCAGTTAGATTGTTGTTAGCAATAGCCAATAAAATTGACACTTGTCCTAAGCTATCAACACATGTTAACTCAAAATATACACGTGTCTCTTTTAAATGATTTGTTATCTTAATTAAATGCTAAAGAAAAATTAAGCTTAATGAATATTTAAACTTAGTTCATTATTTAGTTCTTAGACTTAGTTATGTATTTAAATAGATTTCTAAAGAATAAGCATAGTATTAAAATAAATAAAACAACATACAAATTATTCTTTTGAAAAAGAAACTTTTAAACAATTAAAATAAATTTACACAAGAGTTTGTAACTTAATGAATACATGTTTCATAAATTAAATTGTATTTTGAATGTACAAATCACATTTTATAAATCATTATTTTAAAAAGAATAACACAACATTTTTGTAACTTATTTTAATATTCAAAATTTAAAATAAAAATGAATTTTAAACCAATTAAAGCATTTATCTCATATTTAAAATCATATAGTATTTTATTAAATATTTTTGAAAAGCTTAAATTAAAAACAAACCAAAATTTCCATTTTTAAAACATTAAAATTATGTTATACTAATTTAATTAAGAACAACTTATCTATTTAAAATATATACAAATACATATACATTATTAAATAGAAAATATATTTATTAGTTTATTAAAAATAAATTCATAAATTAAATATTTAAATAAAGAAAATTATAGAATCAAATCCAATTTATTAACAAAAATTATCAATTCAATATAAATTTAAACACGGATTAATAAATTTATATTGTCCGAATTTTCGAGATATTACAATCCTTCCCCCTTAAAAGAATTTCGTCCCCGAAATTTAAAAAAAAGGTAATTTAATAATCTATTTACAAATTTTATTTTAAAAACAGCATATGTTAATCATATGCCAACAACCAAAGCAACCAATTCACACAATCAGAACAAATCTAATTATCCAAAAGAATTTTGGATAAGACTTTACGAGTTTCCCCGTTATATTTATATATATATATATATATATATATATATCGGGATACTCGCTCTTTAAAATCCAATCAACCAATACTACTAAGCTATATAGCTCCTAATAACAATTCTATACAGAATATCAGACTACAAACGAGTCTGACTCAACAAACAAACCTCCTAAACTACTGGTTCTACAACCAGAAATATCAAACACGTACTCCCTCAGAGATACGTGAAACACCCTGAATCCCAGTTATCCAAAATGGGAATTCAACTCTAGAAAACCAAACACTGATCTTACCAAACACAGAAGAAACCAAAACACTACGGAGCTATCTTCCCAAACTTATAGCTCCCTGGATCAGAGAAAACTTAACCAAAATCCAATCTCCGATTCCATAATCCAAATTTCTCTGTCTCTTATCCATAAAAACTCTTCGGACGATCCTGGGCTACCAACATCCTTCCTGATCAGCTCAACTCTTGCTGATTCCATTAGAAACAGACTGAATCAAAACCATCCGATGATCTCCTCAAGATCACTCAAAAACCAAGAACACACACCCTGCTTCTCAACAACAGAAGACAGAACAAACTTCTCCTTATCCGGAAAAGACAAAACAGAACACCCCAAAACTGCTTCCGCTGCACAACTCTGATCCGAAACAGAAGAAAATGCTGACGAAGAACATAAGCACAGACTAGACAACCCAGCACAGAAATATGGTTCCACAGATCCATAAGAAAACTCATATGTTTCTCCGAAACCAGAGTTACTTCACCAACTTCTATCTCAAGGAACCATCCATCTACTAACTGAACCACCAGTTCCATTTCTGGAAAGAAAACTCGATCTCCAAATGCAAACAAACTCTGACTTCCAGAAGACATCCAGATAATCTCCAACAATCCAAAAGAACATACTATCGCCAGTCACTTTTGCGATCAACTCAGCCTAAATCCATAGAAACTGCTCTCTTTTAACCAAACAGAACAGCTTATGCTGGCCTAGCCAACTTACCAGAGAAACAGATCCACTCTGCTGCTTCTGAACTCCACTTCAGAAAAACTACTCAGCCAGAAGGCTCCCTATCAACTCTGCTAAACTCAGCCACATCACCTGGCAGACTCACTTCTTATTCTTGTTCCAAAGAAACATCTTCGGAAACATCCGTAGTCACTGCATCTCATCACGCAGCTACTATTTCTTGAGATATCAAGACACCTTTACTTGCTTGCTTCTGCTCAACCAACAGATCAAAACTCAATTTTGTACTTCAAAGATGAACTCCGAACCTTAACAGGTTATCTTCAGAGATCGATGAAGTCCTTACACCAAACAGAACTTACTCGAGACGGTATTAGGTCTACAGTCTCGACAAATACACTTCCAACCTCATCCATCAAACTCCAACCAATGGTAGTCGTGTTACACACACTTCTACCTTATCTACCTTTATAACTTATATTGGAAAAACCTGAACGGGTAATCCAACAAATAGGTAGAACCAAATATATATATATATATATATATTAAAAATACAAATACGCTCTCTCAAGATAGACACCACTCCAGAGCCTAGGTATTCACTCAACCTAATGCTCTGATACCAAGTGAGACGGCCCGACTTTTTCTCCACAAAAAGTCGTATCATCCTGAAGAAAGAAAGGGATAGAAAAGAGAAAGAAAGAAGAGAAAGAAGAAACAACACAAGAATCTCAACAGCGGAACGAATAAATTATATTAGTAACATAAGTATAACATAGTATACATCAAATAACAGAGTTACACGGACATATACAACACATACTAGACAGTTATAAACACCTGTCTAGTTATTACAACTCAATCAAAATACAGAAACACTCTGTAACATTCTAAAATTTTCGACTTTCGAAAATTCAACATCGACACTCACTTTATCGACTGCCGAATATCGAAGGCCGAAAACCGAGAAGTTATGGGTTTTAAAAAGAATTTTAAGAAAAGAAAAAGAGAGAAGTAGAAGAAGATAACAGAAAATAAAGGGAGAGGAAGATAGAAAAAAAAGAGAGAAGAGAGAAAAGAAGGTAGAATATTTTAAAATGGAAGAAAACAGAAAGAAAACAGAACAACAGAATCTCACAATTCGCAGCGGAACAACATATAATAATGAATGAATAATCTTTAAACAAAGAACTATATCAGTTATTACATTACATTTCATCACATCACATCATCAGAGTGTACAACATCATACAACAACAAACAGTGCAGCGGAAAAAGAAATACTATATAAACTAGTAATACGCCATGCCATCCAGCTTGCCTCCAGCAACTCCAGAATATCCAGAATATCCTGATAAACCTAACTCTTAACTGCCCGTGTGGAAATTGGTGGGCACCCAGAGTTTAGGAAGGAAAACAATAAACTCCAAGTCAGTCATGTGACTGGTGTGAGAACTCAAAACAGTTTATTTACTTTAAAATCAAAATAGAGGAATATTTTAAATCAATTCGCAATGCTTTTAAAAATGAGACTACCATAAGGCCTCCCGCACACACACACAATGCAAACGCAGAATCGGAGGAGATTTCTCCTTATGATAGTCAAAGATGCTTGATACGCATTTAAAAAGAGCATTTGATATTATTATTAGTGCATAGTGTAGAACAAATCCTTTCGAAAGTAGAATATAAATCTTAGCCAGCATAGGTACCATTATATTATGCCTACTAATAGCTACCATATTAAATGGCAGGTTCTACAACTAATACCGTACAAGTCACGTATTGTTTCTTTGGATTTCCAACAAATGGTCAGGCCAAGGAACTTCCCATTGCCACTGAGAATGCCTCTGGATGGACATCCCCGAGAACCAAACCGGAACTCTGCCAACACAAGGCCGGGTTACCCCTTAACTGGGTAACTACTGACACGAGCACGCCATTCCCCGGTCCTTTAGGACCTTTTCAACCGAGCGCTCGATATCCAACATCACACCATAATAAATAGAGTGTTTTCAACATGAGTAAGTATCTGGGCTCCATACCATGATACCACCCCTTTCCAGAAGGAAATGCACATACCCTAAGGGGAGCTACAGCAACCCCTAATAACCTTGCCGCATCTTTCCTGTTTTGACCATTTCCGGGATGTGAGGCTCGACGAATTCACGTCCACAAAAACATACTTTATACAAAAGCCATGCTTTGGGTCAACAAATGATCAACACAATGATCACAAGGATAGACGATCAAATAAACGATCCTATCACAAATAATCAACACAATGATCATTTCAGCATCACTCAGCATGTCACATTACCAAACTGGGAATATATCGCTGATAACTTCAACTATATAACCTTTGAGCTCGTACGTCTCAAAGAAGGGTGTTAAGCAAAGAATAAATTCTCCGCCACCAACAGAAATATATTTGAAAGAAATCGGCTTTATATCTCAAATTGTAATGTCAGGCATACAATCCATACAAGTCTGTTCCGGGCTCGAACAAAACCGAAGGCACTTCTTACGAAGCCCTTGCAATACGGGTATTCACAATCCCGATCGAATTTCCCATCACTTAGGAGATCTCTATACCAGGAGCTACCCAGTGCAGAGACAATCGATAGGTCATCCTATCGCTTTCACAAATACTCGGTCTTCAACACCGATCTTCAAATGCAATTCATAACGACGTATCACATATTCGGAGTGGGTTATACGACCCCATGGTCCTTTCCCGGTTAACCCGAATAGTGAGCGCTTATTCAAAAATAAGTGTGCATTCAAATTCAATCAATTCACATCAAAAACCCATTCAAAGGGAAATACTGATAGTCGGTTATTGAACTATCAATGGATATGCATACATCACTAGATTCCAAATAATTTTCCAAATTATTTATTTTCCAAAATATCTTTATAAGATATATAATTTCAACACTTCAAAAATAAATCAATATTTATTTTCAAACAAATTTCACTTTCACATATAAATTCCCTAATGAATTTATATTTTCAAAATATTCATGCATATACGATTTCAATTATTCATTTTCAATTTATCTTCAAAAAAAGATAAATTCTCTATATTCACTTCACATTGGAAAACATTTCCATACTTATTAAATAAGTAATTCACAATCATTTATTTTCAACACTTAGAAAATATTCAATATACTTAAATCGAATTAAGTATAAAATTCATTATTTAAGGAAATCATTCACTTAAACATATTTATTTGGGCCAAAACGAATGTTGCGTAAAACATCGTTACGACAACCCAAAATCACTAGTATAGGGATTCGAATTTAAAATAGATATATAAATCCCAATATTATTCAAAAATATTTCCTTTCGGAAATCATTTACTATAACAACAGTGTTATAGTCTACCATTTCCTTTTATTTCTCGAAAACGTCTATTTCAACAATAAATGTTGAAATCTATGGTTTCGAATCTCAACACACTTAAAACATCGTTAGATCGTTTTAATTCAATTTAAAACATCAAATCTAAACCATTTTCTTTAACGTGTTATTCACTATTCAAAAACGTGAATATACTATGTTAACAAATTTCATCCTTTTTATACTTTTTAACTTAAAGGATTATTCACCGTCTAAAACGTGAATATAACTCCATTTATAAGTTATAACAATTAACTTATCAAAATAAGTCGTTTGTGAATTTATAAAACAACGTTTATAAATTCCATTTCTATTTATTCATAAAAACTTCCTTTTTATAAATTCCTTTATTAACCTATTCCAGTTTATAACTCAATTATAAACTACAAGTTCATATTATAAGTTAATTACTTATAAAACGATTATTTTACAAAATCGTTCATTTAACTTCCCAAATTATAAATCTTAATTTATAAGATTGTTTATTTATCCAAAATTCATTCTTTCGATAACTTTATAAATTTTATAAACCTATTGCTTATAAAATTTCATTTATAACTTCACAGTTTATAATTTCATAAATTTCATTCATTTAGGAAATTCATTTTCACTACATTCAAACACTTATAAAAACTCGTTTTATAATGTCCATAATTCAATTTATAAATATCCATTTATAAATCTCTTAATATAAATTAATTTATATTATTCTTTTAAACGTCTTTAAATTCCTTTAAAATTTCACCGTTCTCTTGATTTATAAAATAATCAAATTTTATAAATCTTATATTCAAACTTTTAATAATAAACTCAAAAATCCAGTTTAAACTATTTTATAAAATCATTGGTTCATATTTCTCAAAAACCAGCTTTTAACTATATTTCACAAAAACCATAATTTTATAACTTTAAAAATTATAACGTTTATTTATTTATAATGGATCAATTCCAAAAATATAGTATATTTTCAAAAATCACTTTAAAACCATTTTAAAATCCCAAAATCTGGGTCCAATGATGCTACACACCAAATAGTCAATCACGACAACAACGATATCATATATCGATATGATAATCAATCAAATATCAAAATATCTGAAATTAAATAAATACTGTTGAGGAATCCAGTTGGATCCCTCCAACCTGTTTTCCTGCATCCAAAAACATTAGCACAATACCAATTTCGCTCCAGTACGAAATTATCGCGGTACATGTTCTTATTAAATATTATCCGCTTAATAACGGCGTAATAGGGTCTCATCCGCTAAACAAAAAAATGCGGGAAATCAATCAACTGCAATATATACATATGCCAATATATATATATTGATATTATATATAATACCAATTTCACTGTTTATGAAATATTCGCGGTATATGTTTTTACTAAATAACATCCGCTTACTAACGGCGCATAATGTCTATTTTAACAATCAATATATACAGTCATCATTCAAACATGCATTCAAATATTTTAAATCTAACTATTTAAAATAAAATCGAAATCTATTCGATTGAGTGAGAAATTCTCACCTTGGTTTTAATTTCCGTTTTAGCTTTTATTTCGAATAAAATTAAACGCGCGTTTAATTTTACCCGAAATTCTCACTAACTCCAAACGACTCCAAACCAACTCCATCGCGTAGTGCTCGTCCATACGATTCCAACGCAACTGAGTTTGCATTTTTTCGACCTCGTATGAAAAAGATATTGATTTTACAAGTTTGAACGTATTTATATTAACAATTACAACTAAATCTAAAAATTTTAAACCTAAACCTATTGAGAGCCATTGGATCCAATATCTTCAAATCTGGGCCGTGTATATGCTCCTCCCTCCCACTCGTTTGCATCTCCAGGAATACGTAACATGGCCGAACCCAAACATGTAGATTAGGGTTAAATTATTCGCCAAAATCACTCGACGATATCACGATCAGGAACTTGCACTCGACTCGCCATGCTCCCCTCTACCCACGGCCTCAACAAGAGCAAGCTCGGCCATGTCTAGCACATGGAAAGTCGTGCCAAAACTGATGGGAACGGCCACCTCTAGCTCCCTCTACGCAACTCCAAACTCGATCATCACCGTATGAGATTAAAGCTCTCTCCATGCTCTTCAATGTTGTAGTTAACAACTTTGGCCAATTCTTGATGGATTGGAAGAAATCGAGGAGGGAATGAGATTGAATTCTGGCCATCCACTTATTAGGGCCGGCTACATTAGTTTAGGGTTTTAATTTCTTTATTTTTTTATTTTTTTGAGAGGGTGGGGGTCTATTTATAAGGAACGAGCGACACTATTCATCCCGGAAATTCCGAACTCCGATTTAGACGCCGTAACCAACGTACCTAGGGTTTATCCCGCGTTCCAGACACAATGGAACAGGTTTCGGAAGCTAATTCGGAAGTATGTGCGAGTTATGGCTGAAAACGTTCAATTTAAATTAAACCGATTTAAATCGATTTCTAGGCGTTTTAATTTGTACCGGACAAACGGTAAATCCAATTGACTTAAAATTTGAAATCTTACAATAATATCACATTACGGATCCGATGAAACTGGTTTCGTCGAAATCCGAGACTTTTTGAAAAATGGCTATTTTGACTCGCCAAATTTAAATTAAAAATAATTCGATGCGTTTCGAGCTGCCACGATCAAACGATAGCTCCGATTGACACGAAAATTGAAATCCGGTAATAACTAACTATTACGGATCCAATGAAACTGGTTTCGTTCAATTCTGAGACTGTTCAAAAATTGACTATTTTACAGTCGATTATTAAATATTAAAATATTCAATTTTCACAGATTAACTTTTAATTCGATTTTAAAAGTTCTAAAATATCTCTATAACTCCAGTATGATTAAATAAAATTTTACAAATCATTTTCTATCATATTTAACTCGATTTTTTTAATTATTTCCATAATTTAACATATTAAATTATTAATTTAATTATCCAATTAAATCCAAAAATTCAAATAAAAATTTATTTGACTTATAAATTCACTTATTAATATTTAAAATAAATTAAATATTCAAATTTCAATTACTAAAAATTCTGGGTCGTTACAATCTTTCCCCCTTAAAAGAATTTCGTCCTCGAAATTACAAGTAAGAAAGGTTACAGAATTTATTAACTTTCCAAAATTTATAATTAAACTTCTTTCAATCTTTACTAAGTTTCAAATCATACTTAGTTATATTTTCAAAAACAAACTATATCATTTAACTTTCAATTCCAAACCAAAGCTTAAGTTTTCCAAAATTTTCCCAAATTTTCTCAAAATTTTTCTAACGCCTTAAATTTCCGGAAAAATTCGCCATGTCTCCTTTGCGCGGCTCGATCCGAAAAAAAAATGACAGTATATATATCACAAATATACATCTCATCAAGTAATGAGGCATCCCGAAGGGAAAAAAGTGTAAAAGTACGATATTTAATCCGAGATATGTACCTTATATTTTATTAGCGAGCATATACGGCTAATATAGCGCAAAAGCGAACTCCAAATGCGAAGCAACGCGATCCGCACCTACTCAACACTTATCAAACAACATGAGAACATGCACATATGCAAATAATCTCAATATACAACATATAGTAACATAATAACTATACATGTCACATAGCAAATGCAACCAAACAACAAATGCAAACATCAACCAACTACCATTCATAATCAAATGAATTTTCATTCATATTCTCATTAATATTCAATGAATTGGTTTTCACTTTAAATCATATTTGATTTATTACATTGGATTTTATCAACTTTCATTCTTATTCAATTTTTATTAGTTTGCATTCACTAATTAAATCCAATTCACATTCAATTCTATTCAAATCTATTTACTTTCAATTTGAATTCAATTTCATAGCTTTCAATTTCATTAACACTTAATGAATTACATACAATTAAACAACATCCATATAGCAACCAAAGTATATTAATTATAACCAAATTTCTTTTGCTTATATTCATCTTGGTTTAACACCATCACTTTCAATTGAATTAATTAAATTGATTTTCATTCAATTTTATTTAACTTTCAGTAACATTAGATTTTAAATGAATTTACACTTTCATTTATTATTTCATATCAATTATTCACATTTAATTGATTAATATTCAATTCATTAATTCAATTCAATTACTAAAGTTGAATTCTATTCACATAACTTAAGTTCATATTCTTTTAATCCACTTGATTCATTTACAACTCATATTCATATAGTTTCACTTCTTATATATATAAGTTTATTTCACAATTGTAAACACTTTAATTATAATTCAATTCTTATAATTCATTTGCTTATACAATTATTCTTTTATTTAGATTATTCAAACAACCTAACAATCAACTTATATATACACTTTAATAATTTTGAAAAATTATTCCTTTATATATAAAAATATAATCGAGGCAAAATTATTTCATTTACCCAATTTTAAAATCAATATTATGTCGAATTGTTCTATTCAAGTGTTTAGAAACCCCTTCGGCAAAGTTGTACATACCGTGCTGAGGAAGGTTCATATGCCACTCAATAAACCAATCATCACAATATAAAACAATTTTATATTCACTAACAAATACGCTCTCATAGCTATTATTACACTCAACTCATTCTAGAGTACTACTGACTCTATCTCTAATGAGTAATACCCTACAGAACCATGGTTGTCGCTTAACCATCAGAGCTCTGATACCAAATGTAACATTCTAAAATTTTCGACTTTCGAAAATTCAACATCGACACTCACTTTATCGACTGCCGAATATCGAAGGCCGAAAACCGAGAAGTTATGGGTTTTAAAAAGAATTTTAAGAAAAGAAAAAGAGAGAAGTAGAAGAAGATAACAGAAAATAAAGGGAGAGGAAGATAGAAAAAAAAGAGAGAAGAGAGAAAAGAAGGTAGAATATTTTAAAATGGAAGAAAACAGAAAGAAAACAGAACAACAGAATCTCACAATTCGCAGCGGAACAACATATAATAATGAATGAATAATCTTTAAACAAAGAACTATATCAGTTATTACATTACATTTCATCACATCACATCATCAGAGTGTACAACATCATACAACAACAAACAGTGCAGCGGAAAAAGAAATACTATATAAACTAGTAATACGCCATGCCATCCAGCTTGCCTCCAGCAACTCCAGAATATCCAGAATATCCTGATAAACCTAACTCTTAACTGCCCGTGTGGAAATTGGTGGGCACCCAGAGTTTAGGAAGGAAAACAATAAACTCCAAGTCAGTCATGTGACTGGTGTGAGAACTCAAAACAGTTTATTTACTTTAAAATCAAAATAGAGGAATATTTTAAATCAATTCGCAATGCTTTTAAAAATGAGACTACCATAAGGCCTCCCGCACACACACACAATGCAAACGCAGAATCGGAGGAGATTTCTCCTTATGATAGTCAAAGATGCTTGATACGCATTTAAAAAGAGCATTTGATATTATTATTAGTGCATAGTGTAGAACAAATCCTTTCGAAAGTAGAATATAAATCTTAGCCAGCATAGGTACCATTATATTATGCCTACTAATAGCTACCATATTAAATGGCAGGTTCTACAACTAATACCGTACAAGTCACGTATTGTTTCTTTGGATTTCCAACAAATGGTCAGGCCAAGGAACTTCCCATTGCCACTGAGAATGCCTCTGGATGGACATCCCCGAGAACCAAACCGGAACTCTGCCAACACAAGGCCGGGTTACCCCTTAACTGGGTAACTACTGACACGAGCACGCCATTCCCCGGTCCTTTAGGACCTTTTCAACCGAGCGCTCGATATCCAACATCACACCATAATAAATAGAGTGTTTTCAACATGAGTAAGTATCTGGGCTCCATACCATGATACCACCCCTTTCCAGAAGGAAATGCACATACCCTAAGGGGAGCTACAGCAACCCCTAATAACCTTACCGCATCTTTCCTGTTTTGACCATTTCCGGGATGTGAGGCTCGACGAATTCACGTCCACAAAAACATACTTTATACAAAAGCCATGCTTTGGGTCAACAAATGATCAACACAATGATCACAAGGATAGACGATCAAATAAACGATCCTATCACAAATAATCAACACAATGATCATTTCAGCATCACTCAGCATGTCACATTACCAAACTGGGAATATATCGCTGATAACTTCAACTATATAACCTTTGAGCTCGTACGTCTCAAAGAAGGGTGTTAAGCAAAGAATAAATTCTCCGCCACCAACAGAAATATATTTGAAAGAAATCGGCTTTATATCTCAAATTGTAATGTCAGGCACACAATCCATACAAGTCTGTTCCGGGCTCGAACAAAACCGAAGGCACTTCTTACGAAGCCCTTGCAATACGGGTATTCACAATCCCGATCGAATTTCCCATCACTTAGGAGATCTCTATACCAGGAGCTACCCAGTGCAGAGACAATCGATAGGTCATCCTATCGCTTTCACAAATACTCGGTCTTCAACACCGATCTTCAAATGCAATTCATAACGACGTATCACATATTCGGAGTGGGTTATACGACCCCATGGTCCTTTCCCGGTTAACCCGAATAGTGAGCGCTTATTCAAAAATAAGTGTGCATTCAAATTCAATCAATTCACATCAAAAACCCATTCAAAGGGAAATACTGATAGTCGGTTATTGAACTATCAATGGATATGCATACATCACTAGATTCCAAATAATTTTCCAAATTATTTATTTTCCAAAATATCTTTATAAGATATATAATTTCAACACTTCAAAAATAAATCAATATTTATTTTCAAACAAATTTCACTTTCACATATAAATTCCCTAATGAATTTATATTTTCAAAATATTCATGCATATACGATTTCAATTATTCATTTTCAATTTATCTTCAAAAAAAGATAAATTCTCTATATTCACTTCACATTGGAAAACATTTCCATACTTATTAAATAAGTAATTCACAATCATTTATTTTCAACACTTAGAAAATATTCAATATACTTAAATCGAATTAAGTATAAAATTCATTATTTAAGGAAATCATTCACTTAAACATATTTATTTGGGCCAAAACGAATGTTGCGTAAAACATCGTTACGACAACCCAAAATCACTAGTATAGGGATTCGAATTTAAAATAGATATATAAATCCCAATATTATTCAAAAATATTTCCTTTCGGAAATCATTTACTATAACAACAGTGTTATAGTCTACCATTTCCTTTTATTTCTCGAAAACGTCTATTTCAACAATAAATGTTGAAATCTATGGTTTCGAATCTCAACACACTTAAAACATCGTTAGATCGTTTTAATTCAATTTAAAACATCAAATCTAAACCATTTTCTTTAACGTGTTATTCACTATTCAAAAACGTGAATATACTATGTTAACAAATTTCATCCTTTTTATACTTTTTAACTTAAAGGATTATTCACCGTCTAAAACGTGAATATAACTCCATTTATAAGTTATAACAATTAACTTATCAAAATAAGTCGTTTGTGAATTTATAAAACAACGTTTATAAATTCCATTTCTATTTATTCATAAAAACTTCCTTTTTATAAATTCCTTTATTAACCTATTCCAGTTTATAACTCAATTATAAACTACAAGTTCATATTATAAGTTAATTACTTATAAAACGATTATTTTACAAAATCGTTCATTTAACTTCCCAAATTATAAATCTTAATTTATAAGATTGTTTATTTATCCAAAATTCATTCTTTCGATAACTTTATAAATTTTATAAACCTATTGCTTATAAAATTTCATTTATAACTTCACAGTTTATAATTTCATAAATTTCATTCATTTAGGAAATTCATTTTCACTACATTCAAACACTTATAAAAACTCGTTTTATAATGTCCATAATTCAATTTATAAATATCCATTTATAAATCTCTTAATATAAATTAATTTATATTATTCTTTTAAACGTCTTTAAATTCCTTTAAAATTTCACCGTTCTCTTGATTTATAAAATAATCAAATTTTATAAATCTTATATTCAAACTTTTAATAATAAACTCAAAAATCCAGTTTAAACTATTTTATAAAATCATTGGTTCATATTTCTCAAAAACCAGCTTTTAACTATATTTCACAAAAACCATAATTTTATAACTTTAAAAATTATAACGTTTATTTATTTATAATGGATCAATTCCAAAAATATAGTATATTTTCAAAAATCACTTTAAAACCATTTTAAAATCCCAAAATCTGGGTCCAATGATGCTACACACCAAATAGTCAATCACGACAACAACGATATCATATATCGATATGATAATCAATCAAATATCAAAATATCTGAAATTAAATAAATACTGTTGAGGAATCCAGTTGGATCCCTCCAACCTGTTTTCCTGCATCCAAAAACATTAGCACAATACCAATTTCGCTCCAGTACGAAATTATCGCGGTACATGTTCTTATTAAATATTATCCGCTTAATAACGGCGTAATAGGGTCTCATCCGCTAAACAAAAAAATGCGGGAAATCAATCAACTGCAATATATACATATGCCAATATATATATATTGATATTATATATAATACCAATTTCACTGTTTATGAAATATTCGCGGTATATGTTTTTACTAAATAACATCCGCTTACTAACGGCGCATAATGTCTATTTTAACAATCAATATATACAGTCATCATTCAAACATGCATTCAAATATTTTAAATCTAACTATTTAAAATAAAATCGAAATCTATTCGATTGAGTGAGAAATTCTCACCTTGGTTTTAATTTCCGTTTTAGCTTTTATTTCGAATAAAATTAAACGCGCGTTTAATTTTACCCGAAATTCTCACTAACTCCAAACGACTCCAAACCAACTCCATCGCGTAGTGCTCGTCCATACGATTCCAACGCAACTGAGTTTGCATTTTTTCGACCTCGTATGAAAAAGATATTGATTTTACAAGTTTGAACGTATTTATATTAACAATTACAACTAAATCTAAAAATTTTAAACCTAAACCTATTGAGAGCCATTGGATCCAATATCTTCAAATCTGGGCCGTGTATATGCTCCTCCCTCCCACTCGTTTGCATCTCCAGGAATACGTAACATGGCCGAACCCAAACATGTAGATTAGGGTTAAATTATTCGCCAAAATCACTCGACGATATCACGATCAGGAACTTGCACTCGACTCGCCATGCTCCCCTCTACCCACGGCCTCAACAAGAGCAAGCTCGGCCATGTCTAGCACATGGAAAGTCGTGCCAAAACTGATGGGAACGGCCACCTCTAGCTCCCTCTACGCAACTCCAAACTCGATCATCACCGTATGAGATTAAAGCTCTCTCCATGCTCTTCAATGTTGTAGTTAACAACTTTGGCCAATTCTTGATGGATTGGAAGAAATCGAGGAGGGAATGAGATTGAATTCTGGCCATCCACTTATTAGGGCCGGCTACATTAGTTTAGGGTTTTAATTTCTTTATTTTTTTATTTTTTTGAGAGGGTGGGGGTCTATTTATAAGGAACGAGCGACACTATTCATCCCGGAAATTCCGAACTCCGATTTAGACGCCGTAACCAGCGTACCTAGGGTTTATCCCGCGTTCCAGACACAATGGAACAGGTTTCGGAAGCTAATTCGGAAGTATGTGCGAGTTATGGCTGAAAACGTTCAATTTAAATTAAACCGATTTAAATCGATTTCTAGGCGTTTTAATTTGTACCGGACAAACGGTAAATCCAATTGACTTGAAATTTGAAATCTTACAATAATATCACATTACGGATCCGATGAAACTGGTTTCGTCGAAATCCGAGACTTTTTGAAAAATGGCTATTTTGACTCGCCAAATTTAAATTAAAAATAATTCGATGCGTTTCGAGCTGCCACGATCAAACGATAGCTCCGATTGACACGAAAATTGAAATCCGGTAATAACTAACTATTACGGATCCAATGAAACTAGTTTCGTTCAATTCTGAGACTGTTCAAAAATTGACTATTTTACAGTCGATTATTAAATATTAAAATATTCAATTTTCACAGATTAACTTTTAATTCGATTTTAAAAGTTCTAAAATATCTCTATAACTCCAGTATGATTAATAAAATTTTACAAATCATTTTCTATCATATTTAACTCGATTTTTTTAATTATTTCCATAATTTAACATATTAAATTATTAATTTAATTATCCAATTAAATCCAAAAATTCAAATAAAAATTTATTTGACTTATAAATTCACTTATTAATATTTAAAATAAATTAAATATTCAAATTTCAATTACTAAAAATTCTGGGTCGTTACACACTCAGAGATACCAACACAGCGGAACTATATAACTATACGCAGAAGCCTCCTGCTCCATATGCTCCTCCACAATTCGTCAAAGCTAACCTGAATCCTAACCTGAATTCCCTTGACTACTCATAAAAATTTGAGTACCCAAGAGTTAAAGAAAAACAGAAATAACTCCGGGTCAGACATGGGTCTGGTGTGAGTAACAGGTTAAAGTTGCTTAATTTTCAAAACCTTTTGAAAGAAAAGTATCACATAAGACTTCCCACACATAAACATGGAAAAGTTTTTACCTTACGCTAACCAAAACATTTGATAGCAAAACTGATGATATTATAATAGTGTCTAGGGTTTTCAAGTAAATAAAAAATAGCCGAAATTGTTACATTTATTAAATTCCAGCTACTAGCCACAAAAGCGGGTAATACAATCAAAACCGTTGGCACTTATTGGATTTTGGATTCCATACAATGGCAGGGATACTGGGGTACCGCCCGTCACAGTACGTGGCCTAGATCACCGTACCGAAGATTACTCCCAATCCCCTGCAACACAAAGCCGGACCCGTTCCTTACTGAACAGTTCCGAATAAGACAACCCCGACGGTTGTCATGATCAACCGTCCACACAGCCGAAATATAAAGGGACCTCTAGACAGGGGGTAAATCTTACTCTCAAGTGAGGGCTACCCACGAAGCCTTGCTGCACCTCCCATGTTTTAGTCATTCTCGGTTGATGAGGCTTGAGGCTACGAATACCTTTATAGGACACATCACTTAGAATGCTCATCGTCCACGTGACGATGTTCTGAAAGCATTCAATCCATACAAGTTCGTTCCGGGTTCGAACGAAACCGAAGGCATTATCTCGTTACACTCATTTTGGAATCACCCTCAGAGTTAACGACGATAACCCTTGCACTCTGAATCACCATCTCGAATCTATAAGTACTATTCCGTCAAACTCATTACGGAATCACCCACAGAGTTATACTGACGTATAGCCCTTACACCTCGAGTCTTCACTTCCTCCACTTAGATTAACGACCTAACGCTTAATTGGAATCGATGTGTTTTTCGAATGTCCAAATATGGAAACCCGATCCCGGTCTCATCGAAATCCAAAGCGTGTCTTTTAGGTCCAAGTTGTTTTAAGTTTAAAATAATTCAATTCATTATCTAAATATACACAGATAGATAATTCACAACACAATAGATAATCAACCTTATCATTATCAACAGATAATTCATATCAAAATCAGATAATCCATATTATCATCCAAAAGCAACCAATGCAACCATATCACATACACTACTCATCTCATAACTGAGATTACAATCCATACATGGCAACCAATACCATTCATCAAACATAAACAATGATCTAATGATCACACTTTCTATAATTAATTTAAAATGAATTAAATTAATTACTCAATCCCTAATTAATTTAAAATGAATTAAATTAATTGCTTCATCATCAAAATTCTGCTTAACTTAACCATCCATTGATTTCAAATCAATTTATAAATCATCATCTCAATATTTCAATTAATATTGATTAACTATCTCTAATTACAATAAGTAATTAGCTTATAAGTTAATCATACAAGTTAATTACTTAAACCCTTTGCAAATAATTAACTTGTAATTACTAAATTAATTGATTAACTAAAATTAATTACATTAATTATTTATTCATTATTAATTATACCTTAATTAATCAATTTCAAATTACATCATTAACTAATTAATTAATGATTCTAATTACATTTAATAAATTCTAGATATAAATTAGTTAAGTAATTAATCTGAAATTAATCCACATATAAATATTAATCACCCATGATTAATTAACATTCAGTAATTAACTACTTTAATTACTCACCCCTTAATTAATTATTCTTAATTAATTATCTAAATTAATCCCCTTGATTAATTTCAAAGTAATTTAAATCCAATTTACTTCTATATCAGATATCTTTAATTACATCCTGTAATTATTAATTACTTCCTTAAGGAATTACAAATTCATAAAGTAATTATCAACAATCCATAAATGTTTAAATTAATTTAACTAAATTAATCTAAACTAATCACATTAATCAAATTAATTAAGTAATTAATTCATTAATTACCTTCATTAAGTAATTAACAATTGATTATTATTAATTAATCTAATTAATTATCAAAAATTAATCACATTAATTAATTGTTAAAATAATCTTAAGCTAGTGACTTCATTAACATTTCTTAATTACATAATTAAGAATTAACTAAAATTAATCATTATTAATTATCAATTAATTAATATTTAATTATTATTTAATTAATCCTTAATTATTAATTAATTAAGTGTTAATTAAAATCTAAATTATCTCTAATCACTTGATTAAATAAATCTTAATCATAAATTAAAATTTAATTAATCATCCTTAATTATAGATTAATTAACCTTAATTAATTAATCTCAATCTAATTAATTAACTTAAAAAAATCATTAATTACTTAATTAAACATCCACATAATTAATGAATTAAATAATTAATTTTCACCTTAATTACCTTAATAATTAAATGAATCCAATCATTAAATTTTCATTTATCTTTTAGATAAACATTTCTTATTTTATTAAACATTTAAAAACAAAATGTTTTTAAATTTACTTTAAATTCTATTTAACTTCATTTTAACTTAAGACTCAAATTTAACTTAATAAGATTTTTTTAAAACAATTCAAAACTTTTATCATATATGTTAAAAGAACATCTACTTAACAATAAGTTTAAAAAGGATTTAAATTCCAGATTTAAAAACTCAGTTTTGAATTCACTTTGAATTTCTAATTTAAATATTTAACCTTTCAATTCAAATACAAATCACATATGCATTTACAATTGTGAGTTTGAAAATCAGACTTAAATTTTAAAACATAAATGAATTTAAATCTCTGACAAAAAAAATTGAATTCATATCCAAATTTCAGATTTTAAAAACTCAGAATAAATTTCCACCTGAAATTTTAAACCTTACCTTTACATTAAAAAAACAGAAAAACAGTTTCTGTTTTATTTAAAAACCAAACTTTAAAATTTTCTGAATTTAAATTATTTCAAAGAAACCAGAATTCAAACTTATTTGAATTCATCAATAGTCATCCTCCATCGACCAATGACTCCATTACACCCTTCAACACTCAAATCCCCAAAACATCCATCTCGAGTCTGAATTCAGGTATAAAGTCAAAACCTGAAAACTCAGTGACCACAACCCAATCAAACCTGTCAACCTCAATTTCTCCCCTTCTCGACCATCATCAACTTCCATACTCCGGTGACTACTCCATCAACCCATCATCTATCAATACCCAAAGTATCTCTGAACTCGATTCATTCAAGAAGCCACAGCACCCAACTCCCTTAAACTCAGTAAAAACTAGGGTTCTACACTCTAAATCCCAATTTACAATACCAAAATTGAATTTCAATAAAATTCAGTAATTTTATCATTATCAATGATAACTACACTATCACCAGAAACAATTTCAACCAAGTTAAAAGCAAGTATCAACTGTACTAAGCAAATATGTAAAATACAGTACTTTCAAAACTGCATTTCCAACTCTTTTCTAAAAATTTATATTTTGATCTTAGAAATCATGTTTTAGTATAGGGTTTCACTTTATATTACTGATTTATCAAATCCTCATACTTGAATTTTTACTAATTTTAATGTTTGCTCAACTGTTTATAAATCCAGAGATAATAATTTACAGCAACTTGAAAATTAAATAAAAACAGCATTGTACAGAAAAACTGCATGCACACATATATATTCATAAATAAAAATATTCACTGCAAATTTCATAAAATATATCCATTTCAGATTAAAGCATGCAATCAACCTACTTAATTTTTGAGAAGAGGAGTTACTCACCTAATTATGCAGAGCCCAGATTCAATTGCCTATTCCAAAAAATGCAGGTTGCTTTTTAAAACATGCAGGCTTGTATTTTGCATTTTGAGGAGCTACAAGCTTGTTTGTAATGTAGATGCAACTTGTATTTGTAGTTTCAGATCCAGATTGTCTTGAAAACATGAATGCAGACCTTCATGCTTAAAATTGAAATGCAGGCTTCAACTTGATGTAATTTGCATTTTCCAGAGTTTTGAAAAAAATGAATTAATGCAGGTCTTTTCCCTTTCCAGATTCAATTGCATGTTTGTATTTTTGAAAAGAGGAGTTGCAGGGAATGATTTTTAAGAAGAGTGAATAATGCAAATATACTTGAGTTTTGAAGTATTGCAAATTTGATTTTGGATGTGGAAGAATGAAATTTGGTGTATGTAGATTTGCTTGATTTTTAAGGTATGCAAACTTGAATATGGATGTGAGAATGAAATTTGATCTTTCTTTTGATTAAGGAATGTAAAAAAATAAATATGAATGAAGAAGCAAGTTTATATAAAGGTAATTTTTAGATTTAATGAACTAAAAGAAAAATTAAAATAAAATTGACACTTGTCCTAAGCTATCAACACATGTTAACTCAAAATATACACATGTCTCTTTTAAATGATTTGTTATCTTAATTAAATGTTAAAGAAAAATTAAGCTTAATGAATATTTAAACTTAGTTAATTATTTAGTTCTTAGACTTAGTTATGTATTTAAATAGATTTCTAAAGAATAAGCATAGTATTAAAATAAATAAAACAACATACAAATTATTCTTTTGAAAAAGAAACTTTTAAACAATTAAAATAAATTTACACAAGAGTTTGTAACTTAATGAATACATGTTTCATAAATTAAATTGTATTTTGAATGTACAAATCACATTTTATAAATCATTATTTTAAAAAGAATAACACAACATTTTTGTAACTTATTTTAATATTCAAACTTTAAAATAAAAATGAATTTTAAACCAATTAAAGCATTTATCTCATATTTAAAATCATATAGTATTTTATTAAATATTTTTGAAAAGATTAAATTAAAAACAAATCAAAATTTCCATTTTTAAAACATTAAAATTATGCTATACTAATTTAATTAAGAACAACTTATCTATTTAAAATATATACAAATACATATACATTATTGAATAGGAAATAGATTTATTAGTTTATTAAAAATAAATTCACAAATTAAATATTTAAATAAAGAAAATTATAGAATCAAATCCAATTTATTTACAAAAATTATCAATTCAATATAAATTTAAACACAGATTATTAAATTTATATTGTCCAAATTTCCGAGATATTACAAATGGCAAGGACAATAACTCTTCAATTCCAACCCAACGAGCTTGAATCCAAGCTTAAAAGAGAAACATTTCCTAAGTTAGGTTTAGAAATTTCTGAAATTGATATGAGAATGAGTTGGAGAAGAAGAAGAGAAGGCTTACCAAAGCTTCTCCTTTGAATTTGGAGCTAGAACTTGGATTTGCAAAGAAGATTGGGGCTTGGAGTTTTAATTTCCCATTCCACTCTCCATTATTGCTAAAGCTTGAGTATTAGCAAATAGAAATGAAGTAATGAAGAGGAGAGGGTTGGGGCTAAGTTAATAAATGGTGTTAATGGGCTGAAACCAAACCAAAGCCATAAGTGAAAAAGTGGCAAAATTCCACTAACTCCAAAGTTAACAAAGTTTATACTCAAAAAGTCGCAAACGTCATTTTGAACTCAATGGAGGTGGTATCGAGTCCAAATTAGACCGATTGCAAAAAGTAGCATTTCGGACTATAATCCGACTAACGATGAAATATTTAAATAAAATATTTAAATATTAAATCGTAAAATATGCGGGTTGTTACAGATTGCCTCAACAACTTCGTGGTTAAGTGCACTTCGGTATTGACCAAGAACTCGACCACCTACACTAAATGATGCTTCTGATGCAACCGTTGATATGGGAATGGATAGCACATCATGAGCCATAATAGACAATTCTCGAAATCAAAACTGATTAGCATTCCAATAGTTAAGAATATCCAAATTTGTCTTTCTATCCAACTTTGGCTCATCCAAGTATAATTCCAATTGAGTTTTTTGAGATGAAAAGGTAAATTCTTCACTCTCAAAATTGTCAAAGTCCTACATATATATAATATATAGTAAATACGAAATAGTGTAAAGAGGAAAAATTGTAAAGTTTAATGCGTCATTATATAAAGTTTACCTTCATTACATTCAAGCATTCTTTAGAAACTAAGATATCACCATAAGAAGATTGACTCTGACTACTAGAAACGGTGTCTATTTTTTACCATATATTTGCATGTAAATATCAAAAAGAGCAAACAAAGTTTCACGAACTTTGTTTATTTCTACAAAAGCACCACCATAAAGCCTCTTATACAAAAACTCCACAAAGTGAATCTTATATCTAGGATATACAATAACAGCAATCGAGAGAATAAGACTGTATGCCTTCTAATACTTCTCAAATTTTCCAATCATACCACATGCAATCTTACTCATAAAACTATCGCCATCAGCCCTAGCTCTTTGCAAAGTATCCTGAATAACAAATACTTGAGGAAAATACAGATTTGCAGTAGGATATTTGGAGCCAAAAAAAGACAAGTCATATCATAAAAAACCTTCAAAAACTTACAAATTAGTTCCACTTTCACCCTTTCAGATTGAGAAAGAGTGTGCTTATGTTAGAATCACTCAATTGTAAATGGCGGAAAGCACACTGATAATAAAGAGCACTCTTAAGCATGAGAAATGTGGAATTCCATATAGTAGGAACATGCTGACGTAAACCTTTTTTACACTCTAAAGAAACATGAGATATGCACTCTAAATTTTTTTGTTTACTCGCTTGTGAACCTCTTACATATTTAATGCTCTCCTTAATTTTAGATACACATATATCAAATTATTTTAGCCCATCTTACAACAGAAGATTAAGAATACGAGCATAACATCTAATGTGAAAAAAACCACCATCCATCACCAAGACTCCCTCAACAAAAGCTGCTCCTTCGGCAAATCAATAAATACATCATTTGCACTAGCATTGTCTAAGGTAATCGAAAATATTTTTTGTCATTACCCCAATTAGTCAACAAATTATAAATTTTTTCGGACAAACAACTCCAGTATGTGGATGAGGCACAAAACTAAAATGTAACACTCTTTTTTGAAGTGTCCAATTAGCATCGACAAAATGAGCGGTCAAACAAATATACCCGTTAGCTGCTATAGAAGTCCATAAATCAGAAATCAAATAAATTATCCCTGGAATTAAAACTAGCATGTCTTTTAGTCTCAATTTTTTGTTTTCGTACATTTTCATCACATCAGCTCTAGCGGTATTTCTAGAAATCAACTTAACATCCACACAAACGTAAGAAAATAATTGTCTAATTCCAGCATACTCAACAAATTGAAATGGCAAATCATGCATCAATATTGACATTACCAATAATTCTCTAAACTTATCCGGGTCAAAGATAGAAGACCTTGTTATAATAGAGCCGTCGGTTTAACTTAGAAGCAATTGACCTAGATCATGATCAGTAGTTTTGGAACAAGTTTTAATATGACGTTTTAGGTTTCCAGTGCCATAAGTACTATCACATAAATAAACAGCACCGCATTTCATACACTTAGCTCTTTGCTTTCCATCATTTTGCAAGGGAATAATTTCAAACTTAGTCTATACCTCAGAAGTAAGCTTCCTACGTCTCTCACCAACAACTTTTGCACCTTTTATTTCTATGTCGTCTAATTCCAATGCTTCCATATTGGCATCTCCAACTTGTTCACCACTCTAACTGCTTGGTGTAAAAGGGTCCATCTCTTTCCTACAAAATTAAAGAAGAAGAAAACCCTAATCTGGTAGCATTGGACAATAATATACAAACATACAAGCAAGGATCCCTAACTCACCACACCTTACCCAATTTCCAAAGTAAAGGACTATTTTTTTTTTGAAGTCAGATGTAAGCAAGGAGTGATAATGTAATGACCACGTGGAGTAATGCAAATTGTAACTTTACCTATAATAATTTATAGTAAACGAGTTTGCTGCTATCAAAAAGAAAATAAATTTCATGAAAATAAACTTTAACTACCACAAAAGCAATTTATGGTTAGAGATAAATTTGCTGCTATCGTAATATAATAGAGTGAACTCAAGTTATGCACACAAATTACAACTTGCAATTAGTTATTCCTAAATGTCTATTTATTCAAACTTGAAACTATCATTGACAACATTGATAAGTATGTTGCAAGCTAAGTAAGCATTTAGAAAGATACATAAAGAGCATCAAGTAATATCTACGCATACATATTTTTCTACCAAGTTTCAAGTTTGAAATGCTACTAAATCTGAGATCGGTAAAAAATAGAGTACTATTATCATATTTACTTTCAGATAGATATCGATATGCACATACACTGAATTTGACTAAATTATACACAATATTATTCGGTTATGTAAAATCAATAGCAGCAACCAAGTTTGCTACATATTTGAAAATATTATGTTGATTCTGTAATAGAATTGTAAAAGGTCAATATTTCAAATGATGAAACTTGACAATCAACTTTATCTAGAATAAAATGAAAAAAGAAACAAAACGCTTAAGATACAATCATAAATTTTTGATAACTTGATCATTAACAAAAAACTAGGAACAAAATAAATAAAATTTATCTAAGCCGTCAGCCAGATCTTTATAAGAATCATTCTTTACACCTTTTAACATCTTGGTGCTTTAAACAGTTGGCCTAACAAATGGGAATACACAATGAAGTTCTCCTATCACATATTAATCAGTTGATTGCACTGAGTGGGTACCGAATAGCTAATTCCTTTAAACAACGATTTAATGCCAACTTTGAGGTTGAAAAATGTTTACTAGGAGTTTGCTGCTATAAAAAAAAAATACTTGCATACGTCTTGGCTGATTTCTTCTACAAAACTATCCAAGCGCGAGCGATTTGGGTGGATGAAGAGGAGATGCTGGGAGAGGCTAGGAGATGGTAGATTGAAAAGCAAAATCAAAAGCTATCACTAATAATAATATGTCAATCTTCGCCTGTAACACTCAAGATTTTTGGTAACATTACTTAGTAGATTCAGTTAGTTAAACTAAACTAAATAATGTTTTGATTAGGGAATTGATATTCAATTTTAATTAAGGTATCCGTGCCATTAGAACTATTGAATTAAAGGAAGGTTTTAAAATGAATTAAAGGAAGGGTATTATGGGAAAGACGCCATTCCTATATCTCCTAGCCTATGCCATGTATTATGTACACATTCATTTCATTTCAAAAAATTAAAAAAAAAGGCCGGCCACCATTAACAAGGAAAGAGGAAGAGGAAACTAAGAAAAGCTAAAGGAAAAGCAAATTCAAATCAAATCCATTCAAATCTCAAGCTCCTTAATCTCTAAAGCAAAGGTGAATAATGTTTACATCTCTAATTTTTATTGGTTTTGGTTTTAAGGTTAAATTCGAATATTTTGCAATGATTTGCCATATTTTTGAATGATAAAATGATTATATATACATGTTGATGATTTGTAAATGTTCAGTTTTTCTGAACTTTCATGGATTTATTATGAATTTGCTAAGGAAGAAAATGATATTTTGGATTGTAAAATTATTTCCGGGAAAATAATTTATGGTTTGGATCCGAAAATTTATATGTTGGAAAACATATATAAAGTGATTTTCTGGAATTTTTTTAGATTTTTCCAAGATGTTTTAATAGTTTACAAAATTATTTAAAGTATGAGACTTAAACGCTTTACATAATTATAGAGGACAAGGGGCTTTTTCAAAATTGTTTAAATTTCCAAATAAGGAAAGACGGCAGCACTTTTGAATATAAAAAAATCTGGCAACCAATCAAATTTAGACAAACAAGGCAGGTTAGGTACAAAAGGACGTTTTAAAGTACAAACGGACAAGCTTTTTAAGGTTTCAACTCCTTTAGCAACTAGGTTCCGCCTCTATTCCTCACCTTTCGATAAGGTCGAAGGCATAGCTTTTGACAAGGTCGAAACCAATGCACATAGTATCAGGCAACTGATACATAGTGAATTAGCAGAGTATGAAAGGTATAGTGCCGAAATTAAGGGGTTCTGAAAGAGATGAAGCTTTGTTTTGGTTTTAAGGAAAATACGCCTACTAGCTTTTGACTAAGAGCTTTTGATAAGGTAGCATAGTTGTCGCTTCCTACTGTTCGACGGACTGGTTTTCGAAGGGAAGATTTTGTTTTCTAAAATTTGCCGCATCTCCATTGCTTTCGAAGGGATGGTTTGGACACCATCACTTTATTGTTTATGAAATGGTTTTGAAAGAGTTAGTTTCAATGGGTTTTGAAGCAGATGCTTTCGACTTTAATATTTTTTTGATTCTTTTGCACTACTTGTTGGCATAATCCAAATGTTCTAAATCGAAATGTTTTTATAAGGTTTCGAAGTAGTTAACTTCAAATGGTTTCGAAAGGTTTCCACTTGTTTTAAATTGAACCAAAGTGCTTTCGAAAGAGTTTGTTTTCAATGCTTTCGAATGGTTTTATAAATGGTTTCGAAAGGGGTGGTTCCCCGGGCTTTCAACGAAATCGAAAGGAAGGCTTTCGACAAGGTCGAAAGGTAAGGTTTTCCAATGTTTTTGGAAGGCAAGGTTTAAATGGTTTTAAAGGCGGATGCCATATATTTTAAGGCTTTTTGAGGAAAGTCTATTATTTGTTTCGAAAGGGTCACCTTTAATTTTTTCGAAAGGTTTTTCAATGGTTTTGAAGGGGTTACCTTCAATGATTTCGAAATGGTTGTTTAAAGGTTTTAAACAAAGGTTTCGATATAATGACTAGGCAGATTGCCTAAGTGTTTCAAGTTATAAAGGACTTTAACATATTTTAAAAGGACAGATAATCCATATTGAACATCATCAACATTATTTTGATTAAAGTATATATAACAAGGCAAAAGTAGCCTAGAGTAAAGCTAAAGATATATTTTCCTTGTATATGTATGATTTGACAGACTAAATTATTTTGAAAATGTTTTCAACGAAAATTTAAAGGGTAGTTAACCTTAATAAAATTCAAATAGTTAGCTCATTTAACTTCGGACATTCATTCCATTTTGAGAGCAGTCAGCCCAGAGGACAGTTAGTCCAGATAAGGGCAGTTAGTCTAGATATGAACAATTAGTTCATTTGTTAGAATAATGGACCTTGCTACTTCTTAGGGACAGTTAGTCCACCTTTTTTACCTGTTTTATGGACAGATAGTCTATTATTTAGCATAAAGGAAATTGCTATTTTGGTATAAGGAGATTTTGGATAGTTGATACAGTAAAGAGCAATTAGCTCAGATTTTGGACAATTGTCTATTTATTTTCCGTTTTAGCATAATGGACCTTGCTATATTATTATTATTATCAGTTGATTAACCAGTTTGGTTGCAGGAAAGGATTTGCAAAATATATGTTTTGGAAAGAGATATTAGTGAGGGGAAACTCGTTCCGCTAGGCAGCGTGGTCTCACTAAGTATCAGTAAACAGATATGTAACAGAAATTATTCATACGAGGATTTATGTATGACTCGAAGTTTTTGTTTCCCCTTAAACTCTCGGATGCTCAAAATTGATTTGAGCAGGCTGAGGGTTTAGATTTTCAGGTTTAAGCAAGTTTTGGCAAATAAAGCATTCAAAGATGAGTAGGTGGCTGACGGATAGCTAATTTAGGAATTCTGTTTGTTATTTGTTTCTGGTGTGTATTAAGACAATTATGTCTATATTGCGTTGATCATCCAAGAAGGCATCTTCATATGTTTCTCTTGGCGTATTGATGTAATTTATATTTGATCATTTCCTGGGAATACATTTGGGGATTTTTGTAACTTGGCTATTATTTTATTTGAAATATAATCACTGTAATTATTATTTTTGGAAATCTGTAATATTTTTTATATTCAAGTACTTCTGATATTATGGATACCATTAACATTACGGTATTTCGTCTCCAGAAGTTAATACCGGGGATGAATGCAGCATTCATAACGCTTAGCTTTTGGCCTCCAAATACGGGATGTTACATCGCCTTTAGCATAGTCTCAGGAAATGTCCTAACTTTGGCGATTATCTATCATTTGTATCCATATAACACAACCTACTAAAATAAATACCAATGAGTTTATAAGGGAAAACAATAAACAAAAGAGTCATACATAACCTTGGTATGAATAGTATCATCTTCCATCAAAACTCCTTTGGCAGTGGGACCTCGCCGCTAAAGCATGAACCGTATTTTCCCCATACTAGCCTTGGATACCCAACACATATAAAACTATCACAAGTTATATGACTCATCAAAATATATGTTACTTTAAACATACATAAACATGCCTTGGTAAAACTACACATGAAACTATTTTCGATATAGTGTTTTGGATATACAATAACCAACCAATGTTAGTATACAAGTTTAGGTTGAGCTACTTACGAAACTACCTATGAATTCATGCCTCGATAAGCAACACTTAACTTTCTAAGCCTCGTTTGTTCATCCTTAAATAGTTTCATAAATTATTAATCTTTATGATTGAACCAAACAATAGGGTTACATCCACTCTCGTGAAAGCATACATCCTACTTGGATGTACCACATCCCTTCAGAAATTAAATGTCGACCCCTAACCTTTAAACTAGGCGCATTCAATTTAGCATCCCCATTTACCCTCATAAGCTCTTCCGAACCCGCATTATATAGTAGGTCCTTACTTTAAACCTTTAGTTATCTTTAACTTCCAAAAATCCACCTAATTATTTATTTATTAGGTCTCGCGTTTAACTAGGAATTAAGCTTCGTACGGCTTTGAACCTATCATAAGTTGGCTTAAGCCTCATATCTACAAGTCTCGGTGTTAACTTTCCATCAATAGTTAATAGGTCTCGACAAGTCTACATTAAGGAAGCCTAGTATAACTAGTTCTTAATATAAATTTTTTCAGCAATCACCTTTGCCTTCATATCTCTAGTGTTGCTGCATCAAAATATTAGCTAAGGGTTATCTAGGAATTATCACTAGAAAGCCTACCCTAGGAAATGATGTGGAACCTTTGAAAATTCCTTTTTTGCATTTACTAAGTTTCGCACCAACTCTCGCATTTTCTTAGTTTATTTTACTTAAAGCTCTTCTTAGTTCATTTTAAGTTTCTGGTGTCATACCCTTGGTACAATACCTTTGGATCAGACATTCAGTAATTACCTTTGTGCTTTGCAACCTCAGCTATTACAAACAATAGAGCTTATCCACCTATATGCACCTACCACTATCACTGTACATATCGCCCCTATATTTATTCTGCCTCCGCCTTTTTCGGTTTGCTACGGTGCTTTTATATTACTTTATTACACATATGTAGTATCTTGTACCATAATCATTTATTGTATACATTATATATGTATATATATATATATAATGCTCTTGGTAATCATATTATAAGTTTCGGTAATGTATGTCTTAAATCAAATTTTTTTATAATATTTAATAAAATCCCAATATGTTAATAAATATGTTTCCATGTGCATTTTAACCAAAACTTCTACGTTTTAGCTAATTTCTCATATATTTCAAGTCGTATGGTTCCTTTTAAATTCCATAACTAATTATTTAACCATGAGAAAATTCTTAAAATTAAAACCCATCGCCCAAACTACATTTTTGATCATCATATTTAGTTTTTATCATCTAGAAATCACCAGGGTATGAAATCATATATATGCATCCTGGTAAAGCAATTTCAATCTATAACATTCATTAAAACATTTTCCTATCATTTATAAATGCTTAGCGCATTTTGAACACTGTCATATTAACCATTATCGAATTCAACATAGATAATAATGGAAAAATGAGAGTGATATTTCTCACCTAAACATTTTAATTAGCTCGGTCTTTAATAGCTTTAAGTGTCATTAGCTTTTATTTTCTTATCTTTTTTCCTCTAAGCCACCATCATTAATGAGTACCAGAGTTGCAGTTTTGTTTTTCGAGTAATGAATGAATGAAAGAAGTTATTTTTATTACCCCGTAACGGGTTGGGTCATTGCCCTCTTCTCATTTCGTTCACTCTCTTAATTTAAATTGCAACATAATAAGTAAATGTATGCCCAGTTACTTGTCATGACAAATTATTACTTATTTTTGTATAACTGATAACAAGCAAATAAATGTTTCACAGGTATTTACATTAGCAACATCTATTTCACTTCACAGATTTTCTCATATAATTTCTTAATTAAATTATTAAATCATTTATTTCATAATCAATATTAACTAATTTTCTATTTAAGAAATAAGGTGTTACTTTCATAGTAGATGAGATCTGGAGGGTAGATGGAGGAGAGCATGTAGATGAGGGACTAGAGCTAGTTGCAAGCCATGCAGTCTCAGATGAATTCTATGTTATTGTTGCGAATGAGGTTGAGGAAGGTGATGGAGTTAAAATGGAAGACAGCATTGAGATTGGGCTGCCAAGTGTAAGGGGTAGTTCGTACCTACGACCATGTAAGATTTAATTTTTCTTTGGTTTGATGTGTTTTAGTAGGTTGTCAAGTTGCATAACAGAGTGTCATTTGTTCAGAGCCATTTTCTGTCTGGCTAGTTGCAGTGTTATTTCATGGACGGTAATGTAGAGAATGAGAATGGACGTTGGCGAGAGATTTGAGTTTCAGGAAAGAGGAAAAAGTGGAAGAGATGGACTAAAGAGATTAGGACATACATTGTTCTTGAGATGAGTTTCTTTGTGCCAAAATTATGTTCTAGGTTGGTATCTACCACCATGATGTGATGGGGAAGGGGAAGGGGAGAAGAAAACACAAAAAATAAAGATTGGGTCAAAATAGGTACGTTTCTTTCTTTTTTTAAAAGTATTGTAGATCGATAGTGAGACTCCATCTAATGGCAACCACTTTTAATTGGAAAGTCTTACAGGACTTTGACAACAACTTTTGGTTGTTTCTGGACAAAAAATGCAATATGAACAACCTTAAGTTACTTATAGTTTGAATTAATGAATGAATCCAGTTTTTTGTGCTTTTGTTAGCGAAAGGGTATTCTAAGATGGCTAAAGTTCACGAAAGGAGAATGTGTTATTAGGTTACGAACAGGGAATTGAAAGGGTTATTTTCATGAAAGTTATGTTGTATTAATTACCGTTAATTATTTTTTCTTTTTAATTAATTAATTAATATTAACATAAGTGACTTAAACAATAATAAAAATATGATAGATTATAATAACAGATATATTGGAGCATATAAAATAATGTAGAACCGAAATCCATTTTTGTTGATAAAAGACAAAATAGTAAATATAAATGCGATACAAATGATAATTCAGTGAAATCTTGCGGAAATTAGTTGTCCCTTCCGCTATTTCAAATCATGGCCATATTATTATTAACTACGATCCTTTGAAATGGTTCGTTCCCTCCCATCGGTATCTTGAAATATATAGGATTCTTCAAGGTATTCTTTCGAAATAAAATCAAGATCATCGTCAAATGCACTAAAGTCGAAATCCTCACTATCGTGCTTTGGTATGAAACTATAAATAGTCATTGTAGCAATAACCACTTTTACTTAAATTGTATTTAAGTAATAAAATTTTCTCTTCTATATTTCAAGTATTATTTCAATTACCATACGTAAATTCGAAGGATAGAAATTGAAAACATCAGTTTTTTATTTTGGTTGATTTTGATTTTCACGAAAACTAAAAAATGATATCTTGCATTTCAATAAGTGGGGTAAATAAACTTCTATCAATGTACATCCCAAATCAACTAAATAGTACTTCCCTCGTGTAGGATGTGGAGCGTTTAAGTCTCTATCGTTTATTACTGCATTAAAAAATCTACTGCCATGTTCAGTTATTTCCCAACCAATCATTACACATGTAAATGTTATACTAAATGAGTAGATAGTTGTAATATTTTGTGATGCATATCATTTCTGACCGATAAAAGATTGAGCACTAGCACTTGGCAAGCATGACTTATGTATGCTCCATCTATAACTCTGATACAATTTAACAAAAAATATAGTATCAGTTTAAATTTCTAATTTGTTTCGGGACAGTATTAAAATATTGATCATCCAGTTTAATTATATCTTTGGACCTTAACGCACAACATTTAGAACAACAGGAAATAATCAAAAATAGTGGTTTGGACATACGACACTCACTTTGGAGGTCGAGGGTTCAATCACCACCAACTACATATCCTTGTGATTTACTTGAAGTATGTATTGTGGGTTCGTATTAGTTACGATTAATTATTATAACTTTTAATTAACTAATATTAACATAAGTGAGTTAAACTGTAATAAAGATAGAATAGTTTATAATAATAGATATATTGGAGCGGATACAATAGTGCAGAACCGAAATCACATTTTAGTCGATAAAGGACATAATAGTAAATTCTAATGCGATACAGATGGTGATTCGGTGAAATCATGCAGCAATTAGTTTATCTCTTTCGCTATTTCGAATCAACACCATATTCATTTCTACAATCCTTAGGAATGTTTCATTCTCCCCCATCGGGATCTTGAAGTTTGTAGGATTCTTCAAGGTATTCATTTGGAATAAGATCAAGATCATCGTTAAATGCAATAAATTCGAAATCCTCACTGTTGTGCTTTGGTATGAAGTTATGAATAGCTATTATAGCAACAACCACTTTTACTTGAATAAAAAATTTAAAAGTAGACATTTTATTTAAGATATCAAATTTTCTCTTATATATTCCAAATATTCTTTCAATTACCATACGTAAATTTGAAAAATAGTAAATGAAAATCTTAATTTTTGATTTTAGTTGATTTTGAGTTTCACGAAAATTAGGAATACGATATCTCAGAATTCAGTTAGTGGGATAAATAAACTTCTATCAATGTATATCCCGAGTCAACTAAATAGTACTTCCCTTGTGTAGGATGTGGAAAGTTTGAGTCTCTATTAGTTATTACTGCATTAAAAACTCTACTGTCATGTGCAGTTACTTCACAACCAGTCGGTACACATGTAAATGTCATATCAAACAAATGGATAGTCGTAATATTTTGTGTTGCATATCTTTTTTGACCTATAAAAGATTGAGCACCAGCACTGGGCAAGCATGCACTTATGTATGTTCCATCTATAACTCCGATACAATTTAACAAAAAAGATAGTATCGGTTTGAATTTCTAATTTGTTCTAGAACAGTGTTAAAATATTGATCGTCCAATTTAATTATATCTTTGGACATTAACCGCACAACTTTTAGAACAACAAGAAATAATCACAAATAGTGTGACATGATCTATGAAAAATTTCTACAACCTAACGTCTTGGAAGAGCTAGAACTATGATGTACAGAAGTATTGCTACAATTTCTTTGATACATATTTCTTTTGTAGAAACATGACCAAATCATCATTGTCAGAATTGATGTAAGATACTGTGTTTACAAGAATCTTATGAGTGTCAAAGAGAAGAAGCGGTGTGAAGAGAAGATGAATGGGTAAGAGATTCATAGATGATGATTAGATGTTGGCGTCCGATGCTTTGGACCCTGATGGTCCATTTCCGCCACATCCACTAAATTGGTCAGGAAAACTGTAGCCCAGATCAGACACATCGAAGGCGTCCAACTCATTGAATGCCTAAACTGTGTTGAATATACACACACACTCACCCTAACTTAATGCAAAAAGATGTACCTTTATCATTTGTTCATAAATGCATGTTCATATTTTTGTTTTTTCGTTACGGAGGTTAATTCAACCATTATCATCCAACTTTGATAAGGGTACATTTTTTTAAATATTACTATAAATCGATGGTTGGTAAAGTTTGACAAAAACTTAAAGTAGTTTTGCTTGGTAACATGTGAATTCCCTTTCAAATTATAATACACGCAAGAGTGAACATTGCCTTTTGCACTACAACAAAATACCTATTTTGCAATAGATAATGCTAATTGTAATAGGTCTTTAACAGCAGTCTTGCAACCGTTATTATATGCAAAATTTGTAATAGGATTAAAGCATTTTACAATGTTTTGAACTGTGGTAAAGGACCATTGTAATAAAGTTTTTTACAATTTTTTTAGTCGTTGTAACAAAATCGTTTTACAACTATTTTTGACAGTTATTAAAAAGTGCATAATTAAATAAATTTACTGCTTTGGTACAACACATACCAGTAGATTTAATATAATTTTACAGCTGAAGTTAACATTGTACTAATAACAACCAAAATCATCCACATTAACCAAAAATAACAAGAAAGATTCACATTTTAAAAATTCTAAAACGATTCATATATTCACACTATTCGTAATGTCTTAGCATTGTCATATTGTTCTATTATGTAAAGAACCATTCACACTAGATCAACTGATAAACTCGTACAAAACCTAAGGTAAAATACAATAATAATGGTATTGCCTTACATTTTTTTTAATCTTTTCAAGCACTTTTAGCAGATGATAATATCAAATATCAACTTCAAAGTGCTCCACGGCTTCTTTCTTCAAATCCTACAATGTCACCCAACTTGGACGAAGAATCTTGGGAGAATACTCCAAGTACGCAACCTGGTAAACTAAATGCGTCATACAATAAATTTTTCTACAAGTCAAAGATTCAAAGTTGATGTCATCAATAATATGACATGTATATTTCTTTTTTTAACATGTAGAACCGATTCATTTTATATCAAATGGTCAACTGAATAATAACTCAAACATGTCCTCAAATAATCAGTTACACTCGTATTTATATCACCGCCACAGCCAAAAATAACCCACATCCAAAAAAAGAAAGCATGGACTAACAGAAATTGTATTGTTTTCAATCAAATAACTGCAATTGTTATGATAAACAAACCTAATCATTATGGCATACTACAAATCTACAAGTTAACTGTGCGAATGCATAAGAAATGCATATCATAAGAGTTGCTGAAGTATGAAAAAAAAAACGCTAACTTACGCACCCTCGACATAAGGAAATTAATATGATGGTCAACAATAAAATTTAGTTGTTTTTATGCTTTTGGCGCAGTGTTATATCTAACCAATATAATGAATATGAATAAAAATATTTGTCTAAAAAGGTCATCAACTAATTATTTAATATATGTGCAAAGTATCTAATGTATTATAAAATGATGCATGTTTTTTTAGTATGCGTCTAGTTTGATAGTAAGCTCAGTATATTAATTAAAAAACTCTTACAAGTTAGCTTTGGAAGCACATATAAAGCAACAAAAATGCCAAACCGCAAACTCAAAACTTCAGGAAAATCTGAAGAACAAATCATGGAGACTAGTTTAGGAAAAACAAGGAAAAAGTTTCTCAAAACTGAGAAGGCAAAGAAGAATTATTACAGCAATATATATATGGAGCATATTCGTACATGAAGCCACAGTGGACAAACGGCTAACGTTGACGGGTATTGTAAGCTATTTTGGCGATGGAGTTTCTTGCCTCTTGTGGTTTTGGTCACCAGAAAAAATCAATTTTGTTGGTGCATCATCTACGTCTGGCTCTGAAGATTTTACTGATGGAATTAATAAGGTAAATAACTGAAGTAATATAGAGTGTTATATACAATTCAGACATTGATGTATTCTATTTCTTTACATAAATCTCTAGTTATGGTTTATTTGGCAATCGCGAAGTTGTTGCTTAGTTTCTTAGGTACTTCAATCAACTGACTTCAACCAACTGTTTTGTTGCTATCATTAGTGAAATATTCAAAATTTGTTGTACCATTAACAAAGTTTAAACTATTAGTGACGATAATGAATGCAGTTGGATTTTGTTGGACGAGGACTGGCGAGAGACAGGCGTCCAAGTAGGGCCGGCCAGTTAACTTCGATTGCCCAATGCAAAGATGAGATGAAATTGCAGTGAAAACAGAGCAGGCAAAAATAATTCCACTAACGGGACTCGAACCGGACACTTTGAACAAGGAAGATGGCCAACATACCACTGGAGTGAGACATTTCTTGGTGTTAGGCGCTCTTCTAAGATAAATTAAACAAATTATCCAAAAGAAATTTAAAAATTTGTTGCCCCCCCTCCGATCTGTTGCCTTGGCGGCCGCCTTGGTTACCTTGCCCTGGGGCTAGGCCTGCATCCAAGATGAGATTACATTACTTAAAATCCATTTTAAGACAAGATATGGAATATTTTGATCTGAAATAAGTGTCTATTTCGGATGTAATCGCAAGTGTGTTGAGCGACACACTGATTTTGACATTCAGTTTACCTTCCAAAACATAATAAATATTTAAACAAATGCAAAATTTATTTGCAAAAATAGATTCAATCTTTTCATGTATGGAAAAATATAAAACTGGCGTTGTTTCAGGTAACGCCACGACCAATATATTCTTTTAAAAGAAAAAGAAAATAGTATATACTTGTGCTATTTTCACTACAAGAACAACAGTATATTCCAACGCCCATGTTCCAGCGGCCTCCAACGGCATTTCTAACGGCTTCTAACGGCTCGTTGGATTTTGTCATAACCGTTTGAAGCTGTTAGAAACCGTTGGAATGAAGCCGTTTGCGGCTGTTGGAAAATTTCCTTCATATTTTCCTTAGAGCCGACCCGAAGCTCATTATCTCCTTCCCCAATCCATATTTTCACCCAATTCCCCCATTCCACCACCTCCTAGCCTGCTACCACCGCCCCAAACACCATCCTAACCACCTCCAACGCCATCTAGAAGCTGCTCTAGCCCATCTTCACCCTTCTAGCTCTCCAAATCGGTAATTTTGCTAAACCTAATATTTAGGTTTTTTTTATTTAGGGTTTAATTTGAATTGTGATTGATTCCTACTTGTTAGTGTATGCATATTACATCATGTTATCCCCTAATTGCAACTATTATCCCATAATGAACAAATTATTACCGATTGAAAATTTTGTAATTTAGGATATTGCATTAGTTTACGTTGATTTGGTTAGTATTGAAAGTATGTGTGTGATAGAGTTTATTGCATTTGGAAGCCATCAGAACGGATATTGCATTTGTACACGAGTTTTGTATTTATGCGAACACGCGAATTGATTTAGTGTATAAACGAATTTGTAATAAATGAATTTTGTGTAAAAAAATTGTGTATAAATGAATTTAGTACTTATGTAATAAAACGGTAAAATATAAACCAATATTAATTAAATGAGTTATATATTTAAATTTAATATAAACAAATATTTAAATCCTTAGATATATTTGGCCCCGTCTAACAAGTGTTGTATATGATCGTTTTAGGGATATTCGTTTTTCCACAAAATGGACAACTCTATTCATCTGATACATCATTTGTCGGATTTGTCCCTGTATTGGACAAGTTACAAACACTATAAAGTAATTATATTTCGTCAATCATATCACTTTAAACGGTTCATAAAATTTCGATGGCATTTCATTTATGTTCCTTGTGTATACGCATTTGTGTACGATATAAGGAACATGGGGGAAACGCTGCCGAAATTTTGTGAAATCGTTTAAAATGATATGATTTACGGAATATAATTACTATTGTGTTTGTAATGGGAAGTAGGATGACCGACCATCAAAGAAGACACATAAGTGGCAATGAATCAATAGTTGTTTATTTAAAATGAAGTTTGTAGAAAAAAATATAAAATTTAGTACATGTTTACTAAATCAGTAAACAAAATTTAAACAAAATAGAAAATGAACGATTTATAATTTTTTTACTTTATCATAGGTTTTCAAGTAGGAAAAATGGTCAATTACTTTAATGATCGGAGCTGGATGTATCAAAGAAAGGAAATTAATGGCGCAATAAGTGAACATTTTCTAAAAGGGGTATGAGTGTTCATCGAATTTGCTATAAGTAATATTGCAAACGATGAAGAAATTCGTTGTCCATGTAGTAGACGAAAATTGTTGAACTATTTAGTACCGAATATAGCTAAGGTTCATTTGCGCCAATACGGTTTCGTACCCAATTATTTGCTGTGGGATCGTCCTGGAGAAATTGTAGCCCCTAATAATCAAGAATAGTCGGTGGAGGTCATTAGTGATGAAGTTAGTACGAATCTCATAGAACATATGGTCGAAGATGCAGCACGATCAATGTTCCCTACCACAGAAATTGATAACAACGATGTTAACATCGAAGAGGAACCAAATGTTGGAGCTAAAAAAATATATGATTTATTGGATCATGCTAAAAAAACCCGTTTGGAATGGATGTTTAAGCAGCTCTCAATTATCGATAACTGCAGAATACATTGCAATGAAATCAAAATACAACCTTACATAAGCTGGATTTACGGCTGTTGTTCAAGCTGCTGACGTCATATGCCACCCGATAATTTAATGTGCGAAAATTATTATGAAGTGAAAAAACTTATGTCATCTTTCGGTTTGCCATATCAAAAAATAGATACATGTTTAAAGGGTTGCATGTTGTATTGGAAAGAAGACATCAATCTTAGATATTGTTAAATATGTAATCAAGAAAGATACAAATCGAGCAAAAAAAGAGAAAAGAAGTTCCATACAAGCATATGCATTATTTACCCATCACCCCTAGACTTCAACGGTTATATGCATCATCTGTAACAGCGCATCATATGAGATGGCACGGTGTGCGAACACCTCAAGAAGGTACGTTGACACACCCATCCGATGGAGAAGCATGGAAATATTATGACAAGAAATATCCCGAATTCGGAGCGGAGAGCCGCAACGTTTGACTAGGTTTATGTACAGATGGCTTCTCACCGTTTTCTCAGTTTGGTTCTAAATATTTATCTTGGCCTATAATAATCACACCTTACAATCTACCCCCGTGGATATGTATGAAAACTCCATATATGTTTCTCACAATTGTCGTCCCTGGCCCTGATGATCCAACACAGGGCATTGATGTTTAGTGACAACCATTAATCGAAGAGTTGAAAATATTATGGTATAAAGGAGTTGAAACATACGACATATCAAAAAAGAAAATTTTTCGGATGTTCGCTTCCCTGTTATGGACTATTAGCGATTTTCCTGCATATGCAATGCTTTCGGGCTGGAGTACGGCCGGTCGTTTTGCTTGTCCTTATTGTATGGAAGAAACACGAGCATTTTCCTTACCGCATAGAAAGAAAATTTCATGGTTTGATTGTCATCGATGTTTTCTTCATATTAATCACCCTTTTAGAAGAGACTAAGAAAACGACATAGCTAATAGGCATGAGACTCTACGACCACCAACGGTTTGGTCAAGCGAGGATATATATGAACTTGTAAAAGATTATCCAAAGATACACGAGACCGGACAACAAATTGAAATTCAAGGTAAATCGACGTTTCATAATTGGTGCAAACAAAGTATATTCTGGGAATTGTCTTATAGGAAAAATCTCTTAATCCGTCATAACATTGATGTGATGCATAACGAAAAAAACATATTTGATAATGTGTTTTATACAGTTTTGAATGTGCAGGGAAAGACTAAGGACGATTTGAAATCTAGACGTGATATAGTGGAAATATGCAATCATCCTGAGCTTCATATGAAGCCCAATGACAGTAGAAAAACCCAAAGCATGCTAAGACATCAACCAAGTTAAAGTACTGTTAAAGTGGGTGGAAGGATTACGATTTCCCGACGGAATTTACTCTAATCTTCGTAGATATGTCGACTATAAAAATGGAAGACTGAGTGGAACGAAAAGCCATGATTGTCATGTAATGATGGAAAATTTGTTACCCATCGCTTTCAAAGAATTGTTACCGGTAAAATTTTGGACGGTAATAACATAACTTAGTTTACTTTACATGGAGCTTTGTTCAACTACGTTAAAAGTTGACCGTCTACTTAAACTTGAAGAAGAAATTCCTATACTGCTCTGCAAACTGGAGAAAATATTTCCTCCGGGTTTCTTTAATGTAATGGAGCATTTACCTGTTCATCTTCCATATGAAGCACGTCTTCGAGGTCCTGTGCAATATGGATGGATGTATCCATTCGAAAGGTATGTTACTATATTGAGTATGTAAATGTTAATTTAATTTTCAATAGAATTTAATACTTAACCAAATATTTTTTATTAGGTACTTAAATCATTTAAAGAAAAAAGTGAGACAAAAAGCTCGAGTTGAAGGTTCTATTTGCAAATCATATATCGAAGAAGAAGCTTCTTTCTTTTTCTCTCATTATTTTAATGATCATGCAAACTTATCATTTGTAAGTGTTTCACGTAATGATGAGGCCGTTGAACAAAATTCTTCTTCTAAATCAATATTATCTATTTTTAAACAACATGGCCGACATGCCGGAAAATGTGTGGAAGTATGGCTAGATGATAAAGATTACCATGTAGCACACACATATATTCTTCTTAATTGTCTTGAAGTTGCACCATTTGTTAGGTAATTATCACCTTCCAAGTTTTGTTAAATTTAATACTACACGTGTAAATAAATAATAATGTAATATATCATGTTTGTGTTTGCAGTATTTTTGAATCACAAAATCCAAGCGGCGATTTAAGCAAAGATTTCAGTACTTGGTTTTCGAAATACGTTTCTGATCCCACAAATAATGTGCTCGATGAAGGACTGAAACATTTGGCATTTGGACCGAAAAGAAAAGTTAAAACATATCCAATATTCTTTGTTAATGGATATAAATTCAACACCAAAGAATACGGTGCTGAAAAATTAACAAACAATACTGGTGTATTTGTTAAAGGCGGTGATGATTCTAATAATCATATAAATTATTTTTATGGCATGTTAACTCAGATTTTGCAGTTGACATATTTTACAAGACCCACGGAGGATGTTTATTTGTTTAGATGCAACTGGTTCAGCAATGTTCCAGGTTCTGATATTAACGTGCATCCAAATTATAATCTTATAGAAATTAAACATACCTCGTGTTATCAAAAGTACGACCCTTTTATACTATCCAAACAAGCCCTACAAGCTTATTATGCCCCTTATCCATCTCTAAAAAGGGATAAAGCAGATTGGTCTGCGGTTTTTAAAACCAAAGCAAGATTTACGTTCGATGGACAGAATATTCCAATCGAACAAGCCTATCAAGCAGATCTGGAGGAAAATATTGAAATAGCAATTACAGACGATCAAACTGATTTTGGACCTTTAAACGATGAGACAATTGTATTAGTCGAAGCATTTGAGAGTGTAGAGGAAAACGACATAGAACACGAAATGGAGTTTGAATCAGAAAACGACGAGGACGACTGAGTAATATCCGGTAATTTTTACAATTATTCACATTACATTTATCTCTGATTAATAATGCATTTATCCAAAGTTATACAATTTTAATGACAACAAGTGTATACTCAAACACTCAACACGTACACACAACATGACACATTTGTAGCATATTGTATTATATTTTTTAATGGTTTGTCATATCATAATTATTATGAATTGTATATGTATGTATATGGCAGGTATATTATGTCTAGCTCTGGCTCTGGCTCTGGTTCTGGCCCTCAACGACGTGGCTATTCCCAGCAGATTGGAGAGAGTAGTGGTGAGCCACCAGCTCGTCCAGTCGTTTACTTGCAGCCAAAGGCTGATCAGGCGTAAGTACCATAATTAGCGGCATGGCAATTTAATTTTTTGTACATGATATATCTATAATTGTCTAAAGTTCTAATTTATATTTAACACAGTGGGTTTGAGTTGGAGCCATCTAAAGTAGTTCTGAACATTTCTAAGCAGGCGTATATGGGCAGGATGAGCGATTGCTGGCCTAAGTGGAGCAAGATCCCTGATGATGTGAGAGAGACCATTTGGCAAGATTTTCTACTAAGTTTATACCGCTTTACAAAATGATTAATTAAATACAAATAAATAATTACTAAAATATTTTCTCATTGTACAGGGCGTAGTAGATTTGCAAGAGTCTGACATCAACTTAGTTCAGCGACACTGGAACTCAAAGATTGCTAAGAACTATAGGGAGAAGATGTCACAGATTAAAAAAGTGGGAAAGAAACCAAAGTGGATGAGCGTGGCTGTATGGGATAAGTGGGTTAACTAGTGGAACTCTGAGGAGTTCAAGGTAAATCTATAATGAATCTCAATAAAAAAATTAACGTTTAATAAGTAATTATTCATTGTAAATTTGCACGAGGAGTCAGAAAGGAACTCAACAAACATGAGCATGAATCCAGTAACTCATCGTGGAGGCTCCAAATCTTAACAGCATCACCGTGAAGATTTGGTAAATTTATCTATTATCACATTTGTATATTGATCGGTTCAGTATTTAGTTATGTGGAGTTAATTATCCAAATTATCAATTGCAGGAACGAGCTTATAGACATCCCGTTGGCTTAGTGGACTTATTTGCTCACACCCACGCATCTAGGCAAGTAGACAAGTCTGGCAAAATCATATATCAGTGGGGTGATCAGGATAGGGCTACCGAGGCATATGTATGCATTTTTTAATTTCTAATACTTACATCGATAAGTTTATTAATTACTAGCTATGTAAAATAAAAATTACATTCTACTATTTTTCAACTGAAATTGTTTTTTTTCCATTATAGTCAAGGTTACAAGAGGCACAGGCTTATGCGCTTCAGCAGTCTGGTCGTAATGAGTTGACATAGGAGGAGCAAGATAACATATTTGACGCTGGTATGGATCCGACGCAGCGAAGTAGAAGTTATGGCTTCGGGAACGTAGCGGTAATTAATCCTTTTACATATGTACAACAAATTAGCATTTAGATATATAATGTTATAATATTTTATATGCTGAGACAACCCTTTTGCTATTGTTTCTATTTGCAGGCTCGACAAGCTCAAAAGTCCCAAGACAAAAAAGAAATTAAGGAGCTTAGAGCTATGATTGAGCAGCTATAGGAGGAGAATCGTCTGCGAGCTGTACAGATGGAGCAGCTGAATCAAAAGCTTGCAGAGTATGTGCAGAATCATGGTACCTTTCCTTCATCGTCTGGTGCTTCCGGGGCGACGACGAAGATGCTTGAGGAGGTATGCTTTTTAGTGTTTGTGTTTGAACGATGTATATATTGACTTGGAGATGGTTATTATGTGTTTTAATGTTGTACGGAGTGGGTGAGAACGATATTTTGATGGTATGTACGTGGTTTGTTGATATGTTTTGATGGTATTTACGTTGATGGTACGGTTTATGGTGTTTGAATGGTTTGGTTTGTTTATATTGGTGTTTAATTGATTTATGTGTGTTGTTTATATTGATATTGATATATATGTGTGGAATGGATTGGAAATGTATTGGAAATGGAATGGATTGGAAATGGTGTGGCTGGAAGGTGAATAGGCTTGCTGTTGTACAGCAAAATAAACCCAGATTTCCAACGGTTTCCAACGACTTATTGGACATTTTATTCAAACGGCTGGTAACGGTTTCCAACGGCTACTAAACCATTGGCGGCCGTTGGAAATTCCATTGGAAAATAGCCATTGGTTCCATTGGAAAGCGTTGGTTCTATTCCAATGGTTATTCCAACGGCTTCCAACGGCCGCCAACGGCTACGAGCCGTTGGAATGGCCGTTTAATCTTGTAGTGTTTGTATAGCACTAGTAATTTCTATAAATAATTTTTTTTTACAAGCACTATATGAGATGGTGCTGGTGCTTTTTGTACTTAGGCAGAAAGTGATATGTTTGTTATAAGTAGTTATAAAACAAGCTTTGATGTGTAATTAGTTCTTAAAAAACGACTTAAATTCAAAGTTACTGTTAACATTTAAAACTAAATAGAACTAAGAGTGTGTGTAATCAATTAAACAAACCTCTCTGCTTCCTAAAGCCATCTGCACTTGCCATACGTATCAACTAGTGCGCTTCTAACAAACACATTCGAATCCACACACGCACGAACTGCTGCCCTGTGCACTGCACGTCCATTCTCCAAACCCGCCAACCCTATACACACTGTCAGAATGTTGGACACCAAGAAGTCAGTTGGCACCAAGCCTTCTTCCCCCCAGCCTCCTCATCCATCCCAAACTACGTTTATGATCATCATATTAAGTTTTTATATCATATAGAAATCACTTGAGTATGAAATCATATATAAACATCCTAGTAAAGCAATTTCAATCCATAACATTCATTAAAACATTTTCTGATCATTTATAAATACTTAGTGCATTTGAACACTGTCATATTAACCATCATCGAATTCAACATAGATAATAATGGAAAAATGAGAGTGATATTGCTCACCTAAACATTTTAATTAGCTTGGTCTTTAATAGCTTTTAGGTTCATTAGCTTTTATTTTCTTATCTTTTTTCCTCTAAGCCGCCGTCATTAATGAGTACTAGAGTTTCAATTTTGTTTTTTGAGTAATGAATGAATGAAAGAAGTTATTTTTATTACCCCATAACGGGGTGGGTCATTGTCCTCTTCTCATTTCATTCTCTTAATTTAAATTGCAACATAATAAGTAAATGTATGCCCAGTTACTTATCATGAAAATTATTACTTATTTTGGTATAACTTATAACAAGCAAATAAATGTTTCGTAGATATTTACATTGTCAACATCTATTTCGCTTCATAGATTTTCTCATGTAATTTCTAAATTAAATTATTAAATCATTTATTTCATAATCAATATTAACTAATTATCTATTTAAGATATAAGGTGTTACTTTCATAGTAGATGAGATTTGGAGGGTAGATGGACGAAAGCATGTAGATGAGGGACTAGATCTAGTTGCAAGCCATGTAGTCTCGGATGAATTCTATGTTTTTGTAGCGAATGAGTTTGAGGAAGGTGATGGAGTTAAAATTGCGGACAACATTGAGATTGGGCTGCCAAATGTAAGAGGTAGTACATATCTATGACCATGTAAGATTTAATTTTTCTTTGGTTTGATGTGTTTTGGTAGGTTGTCAAGTTGCATAACAAAGTGTCATTTGTTCAGATCCATTTTCCATCTAGCTAGTTGCAGTGTTATTTTATGGATGATAATGTAGAGAATGAGAGTGGACGTTGGCGAGTGGTTTGAGTTTCAGGAAAGAGGAAAAAGTGGAAGAGAAGGACTAAAGAGATTAGGACGTACATTGTTCTTGAGATGAGTTTCTTTGTGCCAAAATTATGATGTAGGTTGGTATCTACCACCATGATGTGATGGGGAATGAAGGAAGGGGAAGGGGGAGAAGAAAACACGAAAAAAAAAGATTTGGTCAAAATAGGTTGATAAAAGGTACGCTTCTTTCTTTTTTTGAAAGTATTGTAGATCGGTAGTGAGGCTCCATCTAATGGCAACCACTTGTAATTGGAAAGTCAGGACTTTTGGTTGTTTCTGGACAAAAACTACAATATAAACAACCTTAAGTTACTTATAGTTTGAATTAATGAATGAATCCAGTTTTCTGTGCTTTTGTTAGTAAAAGGGTATTCTAAGATGGCTAAAGTTCACAAAAGGGGAATGTGTTATTAGGTTACAAACATGGAATTGAAAGGGTTATTTTCATGAAAGTTATGTTGTATTAATTACTGTTAATTTTTTTTAATTAATTAATATTAACATAAGTGACTTAAACAATAACAAAAATATGATAGATTATAATAACAGATATATTGAAGCATATAAAATAATGCAGAACCGAAATCCATTTTTGTCAATAAAAGACAAAATAGTAAATATAAATGCGATACAAATGATAATTCAGTGAAATCCTACGGCAATTAGTTCATCCCTTCCGCTATTTCAAATCAACGCCATATTATTATTACCTACGATCCTTTGAAATGGTTCGTTCTCTCCCATCGGTGTCTTGAAATATGTAGGATTCTTCAAGGTATTCATCCGAAATAAGATCAAGATCATCGTCAAATGCACTAAAGTCGAAATCCTCACTATCGTGCTTTGGTATGAAACCATATATAGTCATTGTAGAAATAACCACTTTTACTTAAATTGAAAATTTAAAAGTAGACATATTATTTAAGATATAAAATTTTCTCTTCTATATTCCAAGTATTCTTTCAATAACCATACGTAAATTTGAACAATAACAATTGAAAACATCAGTTTTCGATTTTGATTGATTTTGATTTTCACAAAAATTAAAAATATGATATCTTGCATTTCAATAAGTGGGGTAAATAAACTTCTATCAATATACATTCCAAATCAACTAAATTGTACTTCTCTCGTGTAGGATGTGGAGCATTTAAGTCTCTGTCGCTTATTACTGCATTAAAAAATCTACTGCCATGTTCAGTTACTTCCCAACCAATCATTACACATGTAAATGTTATATCAAATGAGTAGATAGTCGTAATATTTTGTGATGCATATCCTTTTTGACCGATAAAAGATTGAGCACTAGCACTGGGCAAGCATGTACTTATGTATGCTCCATCTGTAACTCTGATACAATTTAACAAAAAATATAGTATCAGTTTAAATTTCTAATTTGTTCCGGGACAGTGTTAAAATATTGATTGTCCGGTTTAATTATATATTTGGACCTTAACCGCACAACTTTTAGAACAAAAGGAAATAATCACAAATAGTGGTTAGGACGTACGACGCTCACTTTGCGGTCGAGGGTTCAATCCCCACCGACTACATATTCTTGTGATTTACCTGATATCTATTGTGGGTTTGTATTAATTACGGTAAATTATTATAACTTTTAATTAACTAATATTAACATAAGTGAGTCAAACAGTAATAAAAATAGAATAGTATATAATAATAGATAAATTGGAGCAGATACAGTAATGCAGATCCGAAATCATATTTTAGTCGATAAAGGACATAATAGTAAATATAAATGCGATACAGATGGTGATTCGATGAAATCATGCAGCAATTAGTTCATCTCTTTCGCTATTTCTAATCAACGCCATATTATTTTCTACAATCCTTAGGAATGTTTCATTCTCTCCCATCGGTATCATGAAATTTGTAGGATTTTTCAAGGTATTCATTCGGAATAAGACCAGGATCATCGTCAAATGCAATAAAGTCGAAATCCTCACCGTTGTGCTTTGGTATTAAGTTATGAATAGCTATTATAGCAACAACCACTTTTACTTGAATTGAAAATTTAAAAGTAGACATTTTATTTAAGATATCAAATTTTCTCTTCTATATTCCAAATATTCTTTCAATTACCATACGTAAATTTGAACGATAGTAAATGAAAATCTTAATTTTTGATTTTGGTTGATTTTGAGTTTCACGAAAATTAGGAATACGATATCTCACAATTCAGTTAGTGGGATAAATAAATTTCTATCAATGCATATCCCGAGTCAACTAAATAGTACTTCCCTTGTGTAGAATGTGGAAAGTTTAAGTCTCTATTATTTATTACTGCATTAAATACTCTACTGTCATGTGCAGTTACTTCACAACCAGTCAGTACACATGTAAATGTCATATCAAACAAATGGATAGCCGTAATATTTTGTGTTGCATATCTTTTTTGACCTATAAAAGATTGAGCACTAGCACTGGGCAAGCATGCACTTATGTGTGTTCCATCTATAACTCCGATACAATTTAACAAAAAAGATAGTATCGATTTGAATTTCTAATTTGTTCTAGAACAGTGTTAAAATATTGATCGTCCAATTTAATTATATCTTTGGACATTAACCGCACAACTTTTAGAACAACAAGAAATAATCATAAATAGTGCGACATGATCTATGAAATCTTTCTACAACCTAACGTCTTGGAAGAGCTAGAACTATGATGTATAGAAGTATTGCTACAATTTCTTTGATACATATTTCTTTTGTAGAAACATGACCAAATCTTCATTGTCAGAATTGATGTAAGATACTGTGTTTACAAGAATGTTATGAGTGTCAAAGAGAAGAAGCGGTGTGAAGAGAAGAAGAATGGGTAAGAGATTCATAGATGATGATTAGATGTTGGCGTCCGATGCTTTGGACTCTAATAGTCCATTTCCGCCATGTCCATTAAACTGGGCTGGAGAACTGTAGCCCAGTTCAGACACATCGAAGGCGTCCAACGCATTGAATGCCCAAACTGTGCTGAACAAACCCGCACACTCATCCTAACTTTGATGCAAAAAAGATGTACCTTTTTCATTTATTCATAAATGCATGTTCATATTTTATTTTTTTTGTTACTGAGGTTAATTCAACCATTATCATCCAACTTTGATAAGAGGTACATTTTTTTAAATATTACTATAAATTGGTGGTTGGTAAAGTTTGACAAAAACTTAAAGTAGTTTGCTTGGTAACATGTGAATTCCCTTTCTAATTATAATACACGCATGAGTAAACATTTTTTTTTGCACTACAACAAAATACCTATTTTGCAACAGACTGTTAGGTGTGGCTCGCATTATATTAGAGTGGGTGCGTAGATTGGATTATGATTAATCCCACATCGTAAGATATTCTGCAAGAAATCAGCATATATATGGGATTGGTAGCATGTAACAACAAGGGATTCCTTTTGTTACAAATAAATATTGCCATGAAAATATATGTGTTCTAGGCGGATGTAGGGATATCCAATCATGACGCTGGCACCAAAAGAGCTTCATTCAGTGGTCTTGCTTCTTCTACACTAAATGAAGTGCGCGCATAGCGAAGATGCGAGGGGGTGCCGAAAATTACAACATGGTATCAAGCCGATGGTTCGGTGGGACCAATATGATGCAGCGTTGACCTAAGTATGCTCCAATATGTGTGGTTTGAGCTCGGGGTTCTCATTAAGGTGGAGTTATAAAGTTAGAACGCGGCCTACTCCAACTGTGTGAAAGAGAACTTTTTGTGAAATAGCTTGGCCCAACTGCTGGAGGTGGTAGCGACCTAATCTAAACTGCTGGAGGTGTTAGCGACCTAATCTAAAACTGCTCGAGGTGTTGCGACCTTATCCAAGTGTTTGAGGACTCTATATAATTTCAAATTGAATTGAGAAAAATGCTTGCCAAGGTGGAGATCTGTTAGGTGTGGCTCGCATTATATTAGAGTGGGTGCGTAGATTGCATTATGATTAGTCTCACATCGTAAGATATTCTAAAAGAAATCAGCATATATATGGGATTGGTAGCATGCAACAACAAGGGATTCCTTTTGTAACAAATAAATGTTGTCATGAAAATATATGTGCTCTAGGCGGATGTAGGGATATCCAATCATGACGCTGGCACCAAAAGAGCTTCATTCAGTGGTCTTACTTCTTCTACACTAAATGAAGTGCGCGTATAGCGAAAGATGCGAGGGTTGCCGAAAATTACAACACAGACAATGCTAATTGTAATAGATCTTTAACAGCGGACTTGCAACCGTTATTATATGCAAAATTTGTAATAGGATTAAAGCATTTTACAATGTTTTGAACCGTTGTAAAGACCAGTGTAATAAAGTTTTTTTACAATTGTTTTTAGTCGTTGTAACAAAATCTTTTACAACTATTTTTGACAGTTGTTAAAAAATGCAAAATTAATAAATTTACAGCTTTGGTATAGCACGTACCAGTAGATTTAATATAATTTTACAGCTGAAGCTAACGTTGTACTATAACAACCAAAATCATCCCAATTTACCAAAAATAACAAGGAAGATTCACATTTTTAAAAATTCTAAAACGATTCATATATTTGCACTGTTTGTAAAGTCATAGCATAGGCATATTGTTCTATTATGTAAAGAACCATTCACACTAGATCAACTGATAAATTCGTATGAAACCTAAGGTAACAATAATAATGGTATTGCCTTACATTTTTTATCTTTTCAAGCACTTTTAGCGGACGATAATATCAAATATCAACTTCAAAGTGCTCCACGACTTCTTTCTTCAAATCCTATAATGCCACCCAACTTGAACGAAGAATCTTGGGAGAATACTCCAAGTAAGCAACCTGGTAAACTAAATGCATCATACAATAAATTTTTCTATAAGTTAAAGATTCAAAGTTCATCTCATCTATAATATGACATGCATATTTCTTTTTTTAACATGTAGAACCGATTCATTTTATATCAAATAGTCAACTGAATAATAACTCAAACATGTCCTCAAATAATCAGTTACACTTGTATTTATATCATCACCACAGCCAAAAATTAACCCACAACCAAAAAAAGAAATCATGGACGTACATAAAATGTATCGTTTTCTACCAAATAACCGCAATTGTTATGATAAACAAGCCTAATCATTATGGCTACTACAACTCTACAAGTTAACTGTGCGAATGCATAAGAAATGCATATCATAGGAGTTGCTGAAGTATGAAAAACACTAACTTACACACTCTCAACATAAGGAAATTAATATGATGGTCAACAATAAAACTTAGTTGATTTTATGCTTTTGGCGCAGTATTATATCTAACCAATATATTGAATATCAATAAAAAAAAATTGTTTAAAAAAGTCATCAACTAATTATTTAATATGTGCAAAGTATCTAATGCATTATAAAATGATGCATGTTTTTTTGTATGCATCTAGTTTGATAGTAAGCTCAGTATAATAATAAAAAAACACTAACAAGTCAGCTTTTGAAGCACATATAAAGCAACAAAAATGCCAAACCGCAAACTCAAAACTTCAAGAAAAATTAAAGAAGAACCAGTCATGGAGACTGGTTTAGGAAAAACAAGGAAAAAGTTTATCAAAACTGAGAAGGCAAAGAAGAACTATTACCGCAATATATATAAACACACACGCACGCACGCACATACACATGAAGCCACAATGGACAAATGGCTAACATCGACCGGTATTGTAAGCTGTTTTGGCGATGGAGTTTCTTGCTTCTTGTGGTTTTGGTCACCAGAAAAAATCAATTTTGCTGGTGCATCGTCTATGTTTGTCTCTGAAGATTTTACTGATGGAATTAATAAGGTAAATAACTAAAGTTATACATATTGTTATATACATACCAGACATTGATGTAATCTGTTTTCGTCTTACAGAAATCTCTGGTTATGGTTTATTTGGCAATCGCGAAGTTGTTGCTTGGTTTCTTAGGTACTTCAACCAACTGTTTTGTTGCTAATATCAGTGTAATATTCAGAATTTTTTGTACCGTTAACAGAGTTTAAACTATTAGTGACGATAATGAATGCTGTTGGATTTTGTTGGACGAGGACTGGCGAGAGACAGGCGTCCAAGATGAGAGATTACATTACTTAAAATCCATTTTAAGACAAGATATTGAATATTTTGATCTAAAATAAGTGTCTATCTACTTCAGATGTAATCGCAAGTGTGTTGAGCGACACACTGATTTTGACATTCAGATTACATTCCAAAACATAATAAATATTTCAACAAATATAAAACTTACTTGAAAAAATAGATTATATCTTCTCCTATATGGAAAAATATAAAACTGGTGTTGTTTCAGATAACGCCACACCAATATATTATTTTAAAAGAATAAGAAAATAATGTATACTTGTGCTATTTTGTAGAGCACCAGTACTTTCTATGAATAATTTTGTTTTACAAGCACTATATGAGATGGTGCTGGTGCTTTTTGTACTTAGACAGAAAGTGATATATTTGTTATAAGTAGTTACAAAACAAGCTTCGATGTGTAATTAGTTCTTAAAAATGACTTAAATTCAAAATTACTATTAACATTTAAAGCTAAATAGAACTAAGAGTGTGTGTAATCAATTAAACAAACCTCTCGGCTTCCTAAAGCCCTCTGCACTTTCCATACGTATCAACTAGTGTGCTTCCAACAAACACATTCGAATCCACACATTCACGAGCCGCCGCCTTGTGCACTATACGTCCATGCTTCAAACCCGTCAACCCTGCACACACTGTCAAAATGCTGGACACTATGAAGTCAGTTGGCACCCTGCCTTCTTCCCCCCAGCCTTAAATTACATCTTAAAAGCCTCCTCCTCCGTCCCATTTTGTGCATACACCACAACAATCAAACAGCAAGAAACTTCGTTCCTTATCCCCATTTCATCAAACAGTTCCTTCGCTTCTTTCATAAAATTATACTTTCCATAGAAATCAATCATTCCACTCCCAACCGAAACATTTCCACAAAATGCAGAGTGAATCTACGTTCCATGCACCTGAAATCCAAATTTGGTATCCATTGAGTCTGCACAAGCATTGAAAACCGCACAGTACGAAACTTTAGGTATTAAGTTTCCTTCCCTGACTAACCCTAGAAATGCTTCCATAGCAGATAAACTGCCTGCTTATAAGCCTAGGGTATACAGGAGGATCCCCAATCTCACGTCTCTACTTCCTCCATGGAGGGCACCGCCAATGGCTGTCCAGCAGATGCGCGACTAGAGACGGAAACGGACTGGGGAAGGCGGTGGACTAGTGACGCGCAACTGAGCTGGTCAAGGAGAGCGACTGACAATTCAAGACGACAATTTATTGCAGGGATGAGCGATCGCCTCGTTACAGGGGATGAGCGATTTGGGATTTATGGCTGTAGGGAGAAATAAAGTTTCAAGTGACAATTTTAGGCGGCGAATGAAGATGTTAGACCTAAATGAGACAGGCTAAATCAGTGAAAAATCAAATCCGAAGAACGAAAAATTAGAGAAATTTTAGGTGGGAAAATATGCTGTAGTTTTACTGCACATTTGATTGCATTTTTTTTTCCCTGTATAAGCTTTAAAACGTCTTCTTTGATGTATGAATACAATATCCACGGCTTCCCAAAACATAGTTAAAATGAGACCTACAGCTAAAGGATTTGCACACCGAAATGGCATGAAAACGTTACTAGAATTGATATTTACCAACAGAGAAAACAGTTAATTCGAAAACTGAGTTGACTACTAATCTGATTTGTCCACGAGAACCTGACACTGTTGATTATAACAGAAAAGAAGTTTTCTGTGCAAAAACTAACAGTGCATGGGATACTCTAAGAATTAAGAACAATGTTGGTTATTACACACGCCATATTTTGAAAGTAGTTGCTCCAATCCACATCAGAATTTCGTGGGTCATCACTACTGGAAGTAGTTGCTTCGAATCACATCAGAACTTCATGGGTCATCACCGCGAGCTTCACTGAAGCCATACATAACTTCTATGTGCAACGGAGAATAAGGAAGTCATTAGCATCGCAGCCATTACGCTATGCCTCGAAGAGAAAACAAGAAGAAGAAAATGTATGATTGTGAATAGTCCCAATTTGTAGAATATTTAAAACCATATTTATTTATATATAATGTTTGCTCAATGTAGTCAATCGTGTGGATTATTTGATGCAGAAGATATAGATAGTTGTTCATCAAATATTCATGCTGCACTTTTGGCAGCATATCTACTCAGATGACTACTAATCAGAACGATCAATCATCGACTACTCCAGTGCTACGATCAATCACAACCCAGCATCAAGCTATCATGGACCAAATTATTAATATCTCAACCTAGGGGACGTAGAAGATGAAGATATATTTCCCATAATTTTTTGAAGTGCCATAATACAGAAATAAATTAATAATATAAATTTATTAAACAACAAACAATGGAATTTAGAAAAATTACTAAAGGGAAGTTTGATATATTGAAGTATGTGACACTTAAATATGGCTAACTAAATGGACTAAGAGTTATTAGAATGTATAAGAGTATAAATTTGGACGTCCGGATGGAATGGATCTTTTACTAGGGAAAACACTACTAGAACGGTTTGCAATAGTGGCAGCCTTTTGCATCGGCTAGCGACGGCTGAAAAAGGAGGTCGTCGCCAGCCATCGTTAGCCGACGCAAAGTCGTATATACAGGCTGAAACCCGCGAACAACAATTCACTTTCCTCCTTCCCACCAAAACACCCAAATTCCTCCTCCCCTTGCCAACCGCCGCCCGCCGTCGCAGCTCGCCGTCTCAAGAAGAACTCTCCAAAGCTTGTTGGTATCTCTCCTCGTCTCTAATATTTATAGTTTTTAGGTATAAAGTCAACCCTAATTTTGAAATTGATTGATTAAGGAATTTGAAGTTGATGGTTATATCTTATTAATTGATGATAATATAGTGTAATAGATGATTTGGTTATTTAATTAAAACCTTAATTTAGAAAATTAGTTGATAATGGATTAAAAATTGATGATTATTGCGTAATAGTTGATGATAATTAAAAATTGTTCGATTTGGGGATATTAATTAGCGATTTGATTGTTTACTTTGTAGTTGAAAAGTAGGGTTAATTTAAAATCCGAAAATTAGTCCATAATTATTGATTAATATGCTTATTGTTGATTTTACATGAATGTTTGTTATAGTTTACGCAAAAATTAGAGTATAATTAATGATAAAAAATGATGCTAGATTGGTACAGTTAAACATAAGTAATATTTTTTATTTAATTGGCGTATATACATTACAAGTTTCAGTTGTTAGTATAAAATAAAATTAATTTAATTTATTACAAGTTCTAATTAACATCTAATTATTGTTAACAAAATCGATAAAAAAAAACTAAATTGTTAGCTGAAATTTAAATTACATTTGAAAATTCCAAATGTATTAAGTAGGCGATTTAAATAGTTGATTGAATTATATAATTTTGAAATGAGCAACAGAAACAAATATCAAGCTGAAATCAATTTTTGAAAAAAATTAAGAAATGAATATAACAACAATAAATATTCTACTAAAATTGATTTTGTTAAAAATGAAGAAATGAGTATGATAACACTATATATCTTGCTAAAATCGATTTTGTAACTAAAATTTATTCTAATTCATTATAAGTGCTAACTACTTATTTTAGTTCACAAAATCGGTAACTAAAATTTTAAGCGGTTAAACAAAAGTTAAAATACGTTTTAAAATTTCAGAATTGATTAATAAATATTTAAATAGTTGAATGAATTATAAAACAGTTTTTGTAGTTGTTAAAATAGTAATTGTAAAATGTGCTTTATTTTTTTAATCTCTTGAGAGTTTTGGCCTCGTTTGACAAGTGTTGTATATGATCGTTATATGGATATTCTTTTTTAACAGAACGAACATCTATATTCATCCGATACAATATTTGTCGGATTTGTCCTTGTATTGGACAAGTTACAAACACAATAAAGTAATTACATTATATAAATCATTTCATTTTAAACTATTTACAAAATTTACAGCACTTCCTTCTCGTTCCCTATGCACATGCATTTGTGTACAATATAGGGAACAAAAGGAAAGTGCTGTCGAAATTTGTTGAATCGTTTAATCAGAAAAGATTTAAAACTGTAATTATATTATTGTGTTTATAATGGGAAGTAGGATGATCGACCATCAAAGTAAAAACCAATAACCTAAGGTTTAAAAAATAAAGCGAAGTGCTTATTTGAATTTTCTATGATGGTGAAGTGTTTACAATAATGAAGTGTTGAAAATTATTTCCAGAAGAACCGGAGTTGAGTTTACCGAAATCCATCGGTTGGTTTTGGAGTGCCGGTAAGCGGGGGAGTGAACTTATATGAGATAACTCGAAACCGTAACTACTCCAAAACCATATACAGGTTCTATGCTTTGGAAGAGGTTTGAGATTGATTCGAGATGATGGAATTTATGTGGAGATTCGATATCTGTTTGAGATGCTCGAACACATGTAGTTGTTCGTGATCTATTCAGGATGTGGGGATGTGTGATTCAGAGATCTATTGAGATATGGTAACCCATGTATGGTTTCAAGATCTGTTCGAGTTGTGACTCATGTGCTAGAATGTCGGATGTAGCCTAACCAGGGAGACGACTAAAACCAAATATGATGCATATACGGAGGGTTTAGCGAATTCAAAGAGTGCAGGCGACTCTACACTAGAAATGCCTATCATTATGCATGTAGTGAATAGTGCACTCGGCCTTGGTGGCCAATTATGTATTTTCTATGGTACATCAACTACCATTATATCTTTATTTTGAAGGGTTTGATAAACATAAAAATCCATACGATTTGTGTTTCTCACGCTGGTTTACTAGACTGATTTAGACGTTATTTTCTTATAATGCTCGGGTCGGCCAGAGCATATTTCGATATTTAGCCAGATGCTTTGAAGCTTTAGCACACAAGCTGGATGCCTTCAAGATTTATTCACTTATCTTTTATTTTCGTTGCATTTCTTTTTTTGTATTTATCTGCATTCGTGAGGACATGTTGTTATACTGCCTAGGTTGATGATAGGTTAGTTACTTTGATTGATGTGTATATATTACAGTTTTCTTTTATAAAGATCATGTGTATATTATATATTATTCGTCATAATATGAAATTCTCTTTTGTCTTGTCTTTTCTTTCACCCCAATAATCTGTCTTTTCAATACTTGGATACTCGAAATGTGAATACCATGGATGTATCGGTGCCGATTTTTAAGGGTCGAAAAGGCAGGCGAAAATAAATAGTAGCATGTGTTAAGTGCTAATGTAAGTCCCGTGCCTCTTTGTAACTCTTGGAATGACTTATGAATTTGATTTTCCATTGAAATACTTTTTGCTACATGGATTTTCAAGGATGTTTAAAAGTGGCATTGGATTTAATCATCTTTTATGCGACTTTATTGTTTGATTTTCTAAAGGCGTTTTGAATGTTTTTTTGAAGTTAACTTTTGTTTTTTTTTTCCAAACCTATATGCAACTAAAGTGGTCTAAAAATATAGAATGGAATGGAGTTTAAAAGCTATTTGATTTTCAAAACAAAGTTTTAGAAGTTACGGTCCATATAGCGATAGTCGCTATGGATACACTTTGAAAATCTATGATTTTAGTAAAAAGGTTTATCTACTTTAGAAAGTTTAAAATGTCTTTTCAAATATGTTTATAAAAGATGTACAAGTATTTTAAAAGGAGTTTGAAGATTTAAATATATTGTTAAAATTTATTTGAGATATTTAAGCAAGATGATTAAATTTTAAAAAGGAGACTCCTTTATTTTCAAAAGTCAATTTTGTTTAAAAGCGATCACCTTTAAACTCATGTTTTAAATACAAGTTCTAAACTATGTTTTAAAGAGTTGTTAAAAGAGGAAGAAATCATGGATCACAACACTATTGTTGTAATAAATGTTTTCGAGAAAAGGAAAGAGATTATGGACTATAACATTCTTGTCATAGTAAATGGTTTTGGGAAAAGTGGAAAAAAGTTGGTTTATAACACTTCGTCTATTTTAAACAGTATACGGAAATTTATGAAGTCTTATACTTGATATTAAATTTCAATATAGGTAAACTTCTACCTATCCTGAAAGATAAGAAAATCATCGAGTCAAGGTTTGAGAGGTAATAATACCCCAACTTGAATGGCTTCACTATTAACCAAATGATAGTTTAAGTTTGAAATCGAAGATTGATATTAGGTACATGAAGTATTATTATCATATATGAATTTGATTACTTATGGAAATTAAGTAATCCTATACTTAGCACTAAAAGCCCATGAGTAAATTGTTCTTCTATCTATGAGATCTAAATCGGAGTGTTTTAACTAAGGCAAGGTTGGGAGCAATCAGTGCTCTGACTTACCGGGCTTCGTTTCCGGGCGAGTCGAAATATCATAAATTTGACAAGTACAGGAGATTTGATCTCTATAAAGGATCTTTATAATTTATGGTGGTATGTAAATTATTCTTTTCATACTTAACATCAAATTCCAAGGCAGGAAAAATGTCTTAATCTATAAGTGTTTAAGAACGTACATCGAGACAATGATAATGCACTAACTTGTCCGACTACATTGTTAATTGAGGGATAGTACAAGTTTGAAATCGGAAAGTGAATGGTAAGTATACTTGGTCTAATTTCTACATGAATCCATTTACTTACACCAAAAGGAAAGTGGTTTTAATGAATGAAATGATTAATTAAAGAGGCTTATTGGTTGTTATGTGCTTAAACACGCTAGGTTTGCATGTGAAATTAACTCTTTGAGTGGATTGTTGCTTATTTGATAGTTAAATAATCGTGCATCAAACCTTGGATAGTTTGAAACTATCATTAGTTCAGAGAGATCCAGATCAGATAAACATGAGTTATCTGTAAACCACTTCGAATTGGCATAAGTGTTCAAACTGAGGACATCTTGGAGATGATGGAAATCGAAGACGGAGTTCTTTGAAGTGCAAGGGCTACTTGCTACTAACCACGAGAATGACTCCAAAAATGACGTAGTAGAAATAGTGCCTTCGGTTTGTTCATATCCTGAACTACTTGTATGAATGAATGTTGATATTGTATTTTTTCCTAGAAGACAGAGTTAGCATTCCATGTGAGATTTGCTAAAAAGGTAAAACGTAGACTTATGCCTCACACCCAGTAATGACTAAAACATGGGATATGCTACAGGACCATGTGGTTCGCTACCATTAGGGTATGGTCATCACTTGTATCTAGATCGATATTTATAGATTATATGCTTGTGGTCATAGAAACGGTATGTCAAGTTAGCAGCCGAGGTGACGATTATATTCGGTAATATCCATAAAGGGGTAAACTGGTCCATGATTCGCAGAGATGCAATGTTTGTAGGCTCGATACATTTCTTTAGAGGTATAACGTGACAGGTGGTACCCTCATAGCCTTGTCATTGCATGTGATCCATTTTCCAGTACGTGCTTACTGACTTCGTTGTATACTAAATATGTCGTTGAATGTAATTAATGTAATCATTCAAGCTATGATTACATATTTATTTTAAACCCTGGACATTATTATAACACTAGATTTTCTACATAAAATGGTTTGGTTACTGTAAGGTAAAAACTCATCCGCGTTTATGTGCGGGGTGGTCTTACGAAATTCTTTATTTTTGAAAGGTTTTTTACTGCCCATATGATTTGAGTTTCTCAAGCTGATTTACTAGACTGATACGGGTGTTATTTTATTATAATACTTAGGTCAGGCCCGAGTACTTTTCTAGGTTTAGCTATGGACGCTTGAAGCTTCATGAGATGGATGCCTCCGAGACCCGATGTATTTTATTTTTTGCTGTATTTCTTGTTTTATGTTTATCAGAAATTGTAAGAACATGCTATTATAACTGTCCAGGCTGATGATATGTTAGTTATTCTAATGGTTGTATGTATATTAAAGTTTTTTTTGCAAAAATCAATTGGATATTATATATTATACGTCACGACGTGAGATTCTGTTCTGTCTTTTTTTTTCACCCTAACAATCCGTCTTTTCGATACTCGGATGCTCAGCACATGAATATTGTGGATGTATAAGTGTCGACTTTTGAGGGTCAAAAGGACGGGTTGTTACAGCGTGAATCAAAGGCAACACATAAGTATACTCTTGTTTACATTATATAATATATTCATTGCTTGACTGTATGTAGATATATCATCACTTATATATATTCCCACAAAGATCCATTGATGTTTGTTTTAATTGTTTGATTATTTATTGATTGTGTAAACTAAATCCAATACATACACATACAAGAGTGTTTAATGGCACTCCACTGGTCCCCTTATTTCCGCTACAAACTCCGATTTAATATAATATATGTAGAGGGATACCCGCTCTATGTCTTAAGGGTTACACAACGTAGCCTGCTAGGACTCGAATTCGCGACCTCAAGGAACTTTGGCAATTCTAACCAACCGAGCTATGCATGCGGACAAACGCTCCACACACACAAGCTAAGATCAATAGCCTCCTTTATTTAACACCAGTTTATTGCCCTCAACATCAGTCAAAAGTGTCTAATTAAATATTTGTTATTTCTTTCTCCCGTCACATTAAACAAATAAATATTTGTTAAACTTTTTCTGAAAACGGATGCTTAATAATGAAACCGTACGTGTGACAATGCTAGTGAGTCAACTTGTGGATGAGTAATTACAGTACAACAGACTCAAAAACAAAAATATGGTCTCTCTAGCATTGGGTAGATAACAAAATTAAAGCCCAAACATATACCAATACAAGGCCTGGAATAAAATAAAAACAAGGACACAAGGCCCAAAGCTCATACCCTATGCGTTCGTTAAATAGATAATGACCCAAATCAGCACACTCCTCAAAACCCTCCAAAATGAAGCTTTGACCATGGCAGAAAACTTCCTCAACAGGCACAGAATTGGCAAACAGAAGTTCATCAGATCTGCATGCATACCAAACAACCAAGGAGAAGATCCTATCCATACTGGAAGTTTAGGAAGATATGTAAAAGGCTCTTTTCTTTTTCTGTACATTTATTAATCAATTTAATTATATCCAGACGGTCTTTAGCAAGAAGAGCAAATCGAATGTTTTATCAGAGTTGAATTCGCTGAACTACTCGATCATTCTTTTCTGACCAAATTTACCAAATCATAGATGTAATTTCCATTACACATAGATTTTTGTGAAGCGAGTTAACGAACTTGAAGTCTCTGAACTTATTTAATATACCCTTCAGAGAGTAAGTTATAGGATTACCCATTTGAAGTTTACTCCTCGGCTGATCCCGTATTTGTCTAGCATGCTGAAAATTTTAGAAGTGATGGTTTGAGGTATCTTCAAGATGACCACTTAAAACACAAGCAATACCCACTGTGTTGCTCCTACTGTTAATTCTAGCATTAGCGTTGAATTTATTTAGTCTTGCAAGCGTATTGCAAGTAGACATTTTAGGAACACACAGTTTGCTCCATATAACATTACACCACTCGTAAGTGCTATCTTTGGCTCTTAGATTCTGACGAACCGATTTGTAAGTGAAGTTTCCATTATGATCAAACCCAAAGTCCTAGTTTCCATTTGAATTAATATTGATATAATTTTTGTTATTCGCAACTACCGTAAAGTGTTACGAAACCAACTGTAACTTCAATAACAGTTACAGAATAATACAGAAGTGGTAACGGCAAAAACTGTCACTAATTTTGACAAATTGTAACACAAAAATGCCTGACTAGATCCGTATGAAAAGTATTACCGATTAAAGAGTCCGAGTCCAGTAGAAACTGTTTCCTTGAAACAATATTGCCGCCGTATGTAGTTTCACGGGTGTTAGCAATTTGTTCCCCAGGATGAAACGGACCAGCCCCGTAGCGTGGTTGCAGACGGAGCGCCGACGAACTGAAGTGATTACAGCACTAGAACAGAGAGATGTTGAGGAAGAAGGAACAGAATTTGAGACAAGACTGAATCATAATTCTCAGATTCTGGCTGCCTATTTATAGGCTGGAGGAGGTGCCCATTCGGAGCGGTCGTGACTGTTGGAAATGTTGCGACCCTTAAACCAACAGTAGTGACCGTTGCGTGCGTGCGCCTGGAAGTGAATGGCTGCATCTGGTGACCATTCAGACGAACAGACTCACCCGATCGAAAAATAGCCGTTTTTAATCACGAGACCCCAAGAGCCCCAAGGCCCTATCTTTGACTTTTAATCTTAATAATAGGGCCTACATGCCTTCATGACCTCATTCATTCAACCCACAATGTTCTTTGTGCCTCTTCATTTGATTTAGTTGTGTAGGGTAGGATATATATGTAGAACTTGGAAAAAACATTCCATAATGTGGGACTTTGTTCCCATTGTTTTTCCCCCCTTCTTCAACAATACCCAAACTCTTCTTCCCCCAATCCTCTCATTCATTTCAACAATCCCCCACATGAATGAGTGGATACTTGATTTGTTCTTTTATTTTACGAAACATTTTATCGTATCGGTTAAAGTAGCACAGAGGCCTTGAACTTTCCTAGTGTTTACCTATTTGAATTACAGGCGAATCAGTAGACATAGAATGTCCTTGAACTGTAAGCCTTTTGTGTAATTCTACAATAGATAACACACGACAAATGTTTCTTATAATCCTTCGTTCTCTATATGTGTTCATTTTTGCCTTGAACACCTGCCTGGTATCATAAGTGCTTAGAGAATTCGGCCTTATAATTCTCTTTGAAGCGGCGCCTTCGCACTTACGTAGGTGATTCTGTAAAGGGTATTCACAATTCCTCAAGTACAGACATCATTAAAAGTATCAATACTTATCCTATTTTTCCAACAAACAAAGCACTGATTTATCATAGGAATGGTTTGTGAGTAACAGTGCTGTCAAGTTTCTCTTAAACTTAGTTGTCCCTTTGAACCTAGATCTTGAGATCTCCAGTCAACTAGGTGGGGTTTCCATTAAAAAAAAAACTTTTATTCTATGGGCCTTAACCCCATTCCCATCGATAAGGTTTGAACTTTCTCTCTTGACAAGCCTTTAGTTAGTGGATCCGCTATGTTATCTTTTGACCTTATGTAGTCTATAGTGATAACTCCATTAGAGAGAAGTTGTCTAATTGTTTTATGTCTACGACGAATATGCCTAGATTTACCATTGTATAATGTACTATTAGCTCTTCCAATTGCTGATTGACTGTCACAATGTATACATATTGGAGGCACAGGTTTGCTCCAATTTGGAATATCTTCCAAGAAACTTCGAAGCCAGTCTGCTTCTTCTGCGGTCTTATCTAGTGTAATAAACTCTGATTCCATCGTAGATCTAGCTATACAAGTCTGTTTGGATGATTTCCATGATATTGCTCCATTTCCTAATGTGAACACATATCCACTTGTAGACTTTGTATCTTGTGATCCAGTTATCCAGTTGGCATCACTGTATCCTTCCACTGTTGAAGGGTAGTTTGTATAGTGTATACCATAGTTCTGTGTATACTTTAGGTATCCTAGAACTCTGATTATCGCTTTCCAATGATGTTTACCAGGATTGCTGGTAAATCTACTCAGCTTACTTACAGCGTATACGATATCTGGCCTAGTGCAGTTCATAACATACATGATACTTCCTAGTATACGAGAGTATTCAAGCTGGTAGATACCATCACCAGTGTTCTTTACCCAATTTTGGTTCATATCTACGGGTGATTTTGCAATAGTTATATTATATTGCTTGAATTTTTCAAGTATCTTACCGATGTAATGTGATTGGGATAATGCATATCCCTTTGGTGTTCTCAAAATTTTGACACCCAATATTACATCAGCCAGTCCTAGGTCTTTCATATCAAATCTAGAGGATAACATATTCTTTGTAGATGTTATTATGGCTTTGTTATTTCCTAGGATCAACAGGTCATCAACATAAAGACAAACAATGACATATCCTAAATGTGTGTTTCATGTAGACACATTTATCTGATTCATTTATTGTGAATCCATTTGATAACATAGTTTCATCAAATTTCTCATGCCATTGTTTTGGAGCTTGTTTAAGGCCATAAAGCGACTTTACTAATTTGCATACTTTATTTTCCTTTCCATAGCTCAGAAACCCTTCAGGCTGCTTCATATATATTTCTTCCTCTAGGTCACCATTCAAAATTGAAGTTTTTACATCCATTTGATGTATTTCTAAATCAAGTGTGGATGCAATTGCAATAAGCATCCTAATTGATGTTATCATCGTCACTGGTGAATATGTATCAAAATAGTCCAGTTCTTCCTTTTGTCTGAATCCTTGGACTACAAGACGAGCTTTGTACTTGTCTATTGAACCATCAAGTTTCAATTTCTTTTTAAATATCCATTTATTATCTAAGGTCTTGCATCCTTGAGGTAAATCAACTAATTCCCAGGTATGATTAGCCATAATGGATTCTATCCCATTGTTAATAGCCTCTTTCCAGTAAGGGGCATCGCTGGAGGACATAGCTTGTTTGTATGTCAATGGATCATCTTCTAACATAAAGGTATAGAAGTCTGGTCCAAAGGTTTTTGAGGTTCTAGACCTTTTACTTCTCCTTGGTTCCTCCACTTGTTGATCAGCACTTATTTGCTGAAGGTTGTCTTCAGTATCCTCAAGAGAATTGGAGATTTCATCTTCCCTTGGTCTCTTATGAGCATCACTGTCAGTGCCCTGCTTTAAAGGGAATATATGTTCGAAAAATCTTGCATTTCTCGACTCAATGATAGTATTTTCATGAATATCATCAATTTCAGATTTGTGTACTAAAAATCGATAAGCAGCACTGTTTTGTGCATATCCAATGAATACACAATCAATTGTTTTTGGTCCTATCTTGACCTTCTTTGGTTTAGGTATCTCTACTTTAGCAAGACACCCCCACACTTTTAAGTATTTGTAGGATGCCGGTCTATTTTTTCAAAGTTCGTGAGGAGACTTGGATGTTTTCTTTCGTGGTATTTTATTTAAAATATGGTTTGCCGAAAGAATAGCTTCTCCCCAAAAGTTATCTGGCAAGCCAGAACTGATTAATAAAGCATTCATCATTTCTTTAAGAATTCTATTTTTCCGTTCGGCTATACCGTTCGATTGAGGTGAATATGGTGCTGTAGTTTGGTGTATAATACCGTGCTCAGCGCAGAATTCCTCAAAAGGAAATTCATATTCTCCTCCTCTATCACTTCTTAAAGCTTTAATTTTCCTGTTGAGTTGATTCTCAACTTCTGCTTTATACTGTTTAAACAATATCGAATGCTTCATCCTTGCTTCTAAGAAGATACACATAGCAGTATCTAGTACAATCATTAATAAACGTAATGAAATATCTTTTTCCTCCTCTAGTTTGACACATTTTCAAATCACATACATCAGTGTGTATAAGGTCTAGAGGTTCAGTTTCTCGTTCAACATGATGAAACGAGGTTCTTGTCATTTTTGCTTCTGCACAAACTTGACATTTATAGTTGGAGTCTATGTTACATTTTGGTATACATTCTACATTAATCATTTTTCGCAGTGTATCAAAATTAACATGCCCTAATTTAGAATGCCATATGTTAGAAGAGTCAACAATATAAGCAGAAGATTCACTTTTATTCATATCAATGTTTGGTACAATAGTTGTTACATTTGCCTTGAATAAACCATCACATACATATCCTCTTCCTACATACACTCCATTCTTCGATAATACAAACTTATCGGATACAAAGGTTAATTTGAAACCATGCTTGCTAAGCAAAAACCCTGATATCAAATTCTTGCGGATTTCTGGAACGTGAAGAACATCACTCAAAGTAAGCTCTTTTCCAGAAGTTAGTTTCAGCACAACTTTTCCCTTGCCTTCGACCTTTTATGTAGATGAATTGCCCATGAAAAGTTGTTCATCATCAGTTGCAGTTTTATAAGTTGTAAACATCCACTTATTAACACATATGTGTCGAGTGGCACCTGTGTCCACAAACCATTCCCTTGAATTACCAACAAGGTTGCATTCTGATATTACTGCACATAAATCCATATCAGAAATGTCATTTGTAACTTAAGCCGTATTTGCTTCTAATTTCTTCTTTTTGGGAGCGCGACATTCGGCTGCTTTATGCCCCTTCTTTCCACAGTTATGGCAAGAACCCTGAAATTTCTTCTTCGACTTCTGAGGCGCATTTTCACGTTTTCTCTTGTTAGGTTTATCTGACTCAACAACATTTGCTTTGGCAGCCATATTCTGAGAGATCTTTTTCTCAGAATTTCTATTATCTTCCTCTATTCGCAGACGAACTATGAGTTCTTCCATTGTCATTTCCTTACGCTTATGCTTAAGGTAATTTTTGAAGTCCTTCCACGATGGAGGAAGTTTCTCAATGGTTGCGACAACCTGGAAAGATTCGCTAAGTATCATCCATTCATCATGCAGTTGACGGATGATCAGTTGTATTTCTTGAGTCTGGTTGATCATAGTCTTTGAATCTACCATTTTGAAGTCGAGAAATTTGCCAGCGATGAATTTCTTCATGCCTTCATCTTCAGTTTTGTACTTTCGGTCCAAGGCCGTCCAGAGTTCCTTGGATGTTGCAACAGTACAATAGACATTGTAGAGGCTATTTTGCAGACCATTCAGAATATAGTTTTTACACATAAAGTCAGAATTTTTCCAGAAATTTGCGGCCTCCACTTTGATTGCATCGGGTTCGAGTTCGCCAACTTCAGGAGCATCTTAGGTCAGAAACTTGGCGAGGCCTAATGTTGTTAGATAAAACAACATCTCCTGTTGCCAACATTTGAAGTCTGTCCCGTTGAACTTTTCTGGCCTTTCTCCATGAGACAGTGCCATTGTTGGAAGCAGAGGCGTTGGCTGAGTGTTTGTCACCGTCTGTGTTGGTGCAGAATTATTGTTGTTGCTATTTTGAGACATTGTCGTCTACAACAATCAATATTGTTTCAAGAATGTTATTCGCAACTACCGTAAAGTGTTACAAAACCAACTGTAACTTCAATAACAGTTACAGAATAATACAGAAGTAGTAACGGCAAAAACTGTCACTAATTTTGACAAATTGTAACACAAAAATGCCTGACTAGATCCGTATGAAAAGTATTACCGATTAAAGAGTCCGAGTCCAGTAGAAACTGTTTCCTTGAAACAATATTGCCGCCGTATGTAGTTTCACGGGTGTTAGCAATTTGTTCCCCAGGATGAAACGGACCAGCCCGCAGCGTGGTTGCAGACGGAGCGCCGACGAACTGAAGTGATTACAGCACTAGAGCAGAGAGATGTTGAGGAAGAAGGAACAGAATTTGAGACAAGACTGAATCATAATTCTCGGATTCTGGCCGCCTATTTATAGGCTGGAGGAGGTGCCCATTCGGATCGGTCGTGACTGTTGGAAAGGTTGCGACCCTTAAACCAACAGTAGTGACCGTTGCGTGCGCGCGCCTGGAAGTGAATGACTGCATCTGGTGACCATTCAGACGAACAGACTCACCCGATCGAAAAATAGCCGTTTTAGCGCATGCAGGCCCAAGCGGCAGTCGGTGGCCCATTTAATCACGAGACCCCAAGAGCCCCAAGGCCAAGGCCCTATCTTTGACTTTTAATATTAATAATAGGGCCTACATGCCTTCATGGCCTCATTCATTCAACCCACAATGTTCTTTGTGCCTCTTCATTTGATTTAGTTGTGTAGGGTAGGATATATACGTAGAACTTGGAAAAAACATTCCATAATGTGGGACTTTGTTCCCATTGTTTTTCCCCCCTTCTTCAACAATACCCAAACTCTTCTTCCCCCAATCCTCTCATTCATTTCCAACAATTTTTGGCTAATTAGAGGAGATAAGCATAAATTATCCAGCCTCTATTCATTGTCCTCAAGCATAGCAGAAACAACTCCATTCATGTAACAAATGGATTGCCAACCCACCAGGTCCACCAAACTTGTTCCATTAATCCATGGATTAAAGAAGTGTCTAGTATCATTGCCATTAACAATGATTATGTTAATCAAACCCATGCTCCTACTTCTGGCTTTCAATATAATTTCCATGAATGGGAAGCCGATGTGCACGACACGGCTACAGCTACAGAGGAGAGTAATCCAAGGTCCAAACGAATCATCAGGGCACCTAGAAGATATGCGGATTAAAGCTGCAATAGTGATCATGCAAGCTGTTGAGAAAATGGCACTTTGTTCCTTTATTTCTTTTTCTGCAATTTCTATTTTTGTATTTTCTGAATTCCTGCAAGTTTGTTAAAAAGGTTATGGTCCCCTGGAGGACACGTAGGACAGGCCGTTATGAACAGTGCTATATAGTAATGTAAGAAGAATGGTACCATATATAGAAGAAATATTTTCAATTCCTCATTTCTGTTCTCAAATTCTTCTTCTTCTTCTTGCTCTTCCTCCTTCCCAACCCATTGCTGCAGCTAGCCTCACATCATTTTGGTGCTTTCACTTCTCGTTCTCCCCTTCCTTGCTCCCCAAATATCCAAATTTTCCCCACCACCATGACCCGGTTAGACGAGGCACTCCAACAACTCACCGATCATCAAAACACCATAGAAACCATTAAAACCACCCAAGCAACCATCCAAGCCAACCAAAACAGCCACAGTTCCATACTTGAAACCTTAACCGCCGACAACATCGACATCAAAACAGCCCTTCTAGACCTCACCAAACAAATGGCCGAGCTACACGAGAAATTTGACAACCAACATATTTCATCTCCATCCAACCAAGCATCCACTACGTATTTCCCACCAACCAACAATCGCCAACCCCCACTATTATCTACCCCAACACAACATCGAATACCCAAATGTAGCTTAACCTCGTTTGATGGATCTAACCCACACGATTGGCTATTTCAAGCCGATCGGTTCTTCGCCTATTACTCTACACCGGACGATCAACGAGTAGACCTTGCTAGCTTCCATATGCAAGGCCAAGCACTCTCATGGTTTCAATGGATGCACCGTAACAAACAAATCTCAACTTGGACAGCATTAGCACGATCAATCGAACAACGCTTTGGTCCACCTATCTTCCTCAACCCCCAAGCCACATTATTCAAACTCAAACAAATCTCCACCGTTGAACATTACCAATCCACCTTCGAAACACTATGCAATCGTATTACCACTTTAACACCCGAATCCATCCTTTACTGCTTTATTTCCGGCCTTAAAACCTATATCCAAAACAACCTATACCTCCTCAAACCCACGACCATAGCCGATGCCATCGAGGGAGCAAAACTTGTTGAACGAAAATACAGTGAGCACACAATATCACCATACACCAAATATCCACCCCCAACTTCCAGAAACAACAAAATACACCCCAGGCCACTCAACCAAATCATCAAACACCTTACCTGCAACCAACAAAACCGACTATCCCAATAAAAAAATTATCCCAATCCGAGATGTATGAACGCAAACAACAAGGATTGTGTTTCAATTGTGATGAGAAATATACCTTCGGTCACCGTTGCAAGCCTACTCACATCTTAATGATACTACCAGAAATTAATTCCGCTGACCCTCCTTCTTACGACAACCCAGACCCCCATCCCCTCGCCGATGACCTCCCTGACCAAACCGAAACCCAACAAATCACCCAAGAAATATCATTCCACGCCCTTACCGGCTCCAATCACCCACGAGCAATTCGATTACCAGCAACCGTCAACGGTAATCCTATCTCTATCCTCGTCGATACCGGCTCCACCCACAATTACCTTCACCCAAAGGCAGCTAAATTTCTGGGCCTCAAACCCGATTCATCTACCTCGTTCGTGGTTACCGTGGGGAATGGTGAGAAGCTGCATAGTTCAGGCAGCTGTTATGGCGTTGACGTCGACATCCAGGGACACAAATTCACCATCGATTTTCACTTGTTGGAGATTTCTGGATCCGACGTTGTTTGTGGTATTCGTTGGTTGGAAACACTAGGACCAATAACTGTTGATCACAAGAAGCTTACTATGGCTTTTGTTTACAATAATCGGCTTGTTTCTTTAAGTGGGCTGGGCCAACATCTACAGGCCGAGCCAATCTCAGTTCACCAACTCAAAAGGCTGGAGCAAACTTCCTCTGTTTCCAGTTTTCTATATCTGGACATGCGGCCCACCAACCCAATATCCATACCCAACCCTACAAACAATAACGACCCACTCCTTCACAAATTACTATCATCATACCCACACATATTTTCCAATCCCACCGAACTTCCACCAACCCGTACTTTAAACCACCACATCAACCTCATCACTAATTCCCAACCAGTAAACATAAAACCATACCGTTACCCATATTATCAAAAAAACGAGATTGAACGTCAAGTTCAAGAAACGCTTAACTCCAAGCTTATTCAACCCTCAACTAGTCCATTCTCCTCACCCGTCCTACTAGTCAAAAAGAAAGACGGATCATGGCGCTTTTGCGTGGATTATAGAGCCCTAAATGTCATCACCATAAAAGACCGTTTTTCCATTCCAACGATTGACGAACTATTAGATGAGCTCTATGGTGCACTATTTTTTTTCCAAGCTAGATCTTCGAAGCGGATATTTTCAAATCCGAGTGCACCCACCGGACATTTCGAAAACGACATTCCGTACACATGAAGGACATTATGAGTTTGTCGTAATGCCGTTTGGGTTAACTAACGCGCCCTCCACATTCCATGCCACCATGAACAACATCTTCAAACCATATTTACGAAAGTTCGTTCTCGTTTTTTTTGACGACATACTCGTTTATAGCCCATCATGGACCGCTCACCTAGACCACCTCCACACAACACTGGACATTTTAGACCACCACAAACTTTTCGCCAATATCACAAAATGTAGCTTCGGACTTTCCGAGCTAACTATTTGGGCCACATTATTTCAGCTAAGGGCGTGCGAGTAGACCAGTCAAAAATAGACACCATGATCCATTGGCCGATCCCCAAATCAACAACAACAGTTCGGGGATTTTTGGGGCTAATCGGATATTATCGTCGTTTTATTCACCAATATGCATCCATTGCTGCACCGTTAACAGATCTATTGAAACATGAAAAATTCGCATGGACCACAAAGGCCCAACAAGCTTTCGATTCCCTCAAGTGGGCTGTATCCCACACACCTACCTTATCCCTCCCAAATTTTACACAGCCGTTTGTGGTCACTACCGATGCTTCGGCCATGGCAATAGGTGCCGTACTCTCCCAATCAAAACACCCCTTAGCCTTCTTCAGTCTCAAATTACCTCCACACCTCCAAAAAGCATCGGCCTCCTCACGCGAGATGTTCGCGATTACCTCTGCCGTGAAGAAGTGGCGCCACTACCTGCTAGGGCGCACCTTTCAGATCTACACCGACCACAAAAGCCTCCGTGAACTCACCACTCAATCAATTCAAACTCCTGAACAGCATAAATGGTTGACAAAATTGCTCGGCTTTGACTTTACAATCCACTATCATCCAGGGAAGCAAAATGAGGTGGCCGACGTTTTATCCCGATTCACTGCGGAGGCGACCATGACTACTATCTCCGGTCCAACCTTTCCTCTTCGGACAGAGATCCGCACCGCCTTGCACAAAGATTCGAAAGCCCAATCACCGATTACTCAATTAAAATCAGGTATATGCCCTAACCCTAAAATTCAATTTCGAAATGATTTGTTGTTTTGGGGGTCCCGAATTTATATCCCTGCCGATGATTACTTACAAACCAAAATCATCGCTGAGTTCCATGATTCAAAAACGGGCGGCCATTCAGGAATTAAAGCCACCATTGCTCGAGTTGCAAGTAATTTCTTTTGGCACAAATTACCCCTGTCCGTTCAAAAATTTGTGAAAGAATGTCCCATATGCCTTCAATTCAAACCCGACAACACCCCATATAAAGGCCTTCTCCAACCACTACCAATTCCCGACCAAATATGACAAGATATCGCTATGGACTTCATCACAAACCTTCCATCGTCCACTGGAAAAACTGCTATTTGGGTTATCGTCGATCGACTCTCCAAATACGCCCACTTCTGTGCCCTACCCACTTCTGTTTCAGCCATACAGTTAGCTTCACATTTTATTCAGGAGTATGTCCGGTTACACGGCTTCCCACGATCCATTGTGTCCGATCGAGACCGCATATTCACAAGCCACTTCTGGAAAGAGTTATTTCGCCTCCATGGAACAAAATTGAAAATGAGTAGTGCCTACCACCCGCAAACCGACGGGCAGTCCGAAGTGGTCAATCGCTGTCTTGAGACTTATCTACGTGCACTCGTCGGAGACATTCCAACCCAATGGGCGAAGTGCTTACCATGGATTGAATGGTGGTACAACACCAACAAACACACATCCCTCAACTTATCTCCCTTCCATGTTGTTTATGGCCGACCACCACCCACCATTTCCAACTATGTAATGAACAGTACACATATTCTAGACCTCGAAACTTGGGCTGTTTCTCGGGATAAACTTTTACAAACTATCAAATCAAACTTACACAAAGCTCAATCTCGTATGAAGAGCCTGGCCGACCAACACCGCAGCGACAAAGAGTTCAATGTCGGTTCTTGGGTATTTGTCAAGCTCCAACAATATCGTCAAACTTCAATCCGCAATAATCACCATAAACTGTCCAAAAAGTACTACGGCCCCTTCCAAATCACCGAGCGTATAGGACCAGTTGCCTATAGGCTGCTCCTATCACCTGACTCACGAATCCATCCAGTCTTCCACGTATTCCTCCTCAAGTTATGCCCAAACCCGTCCACAACACCAATACTACCTCCCCTACTATGTAACCATGACCTTGAGGACAAGGTCGATTTAGATGAGGTGGGCAATGATGTGCACGACACGGCTACAGCTACAGAGGAGAGTAATCCAAGGCCCAAACGAATCATCAGAGCACCCAGAAGATATGCGGATTAAAGCTGCAACAGTGATCATGCAAGCTGTTGAGAAAATGGCACTTTGTTCCTTTATTTCTTTTTCTGCAATTTCTATTTTTGTATTTTCTGAATTCCTGCAAGTTTGTTAAAAAGGTTATGGTCCCCTAGAGGGCACGTAGGACAGGCCGTTATGAACAGTGCTATATAGTAATGTAAGAAGAATGGTACCATATATAGAAGAAAAATGTTCAATTCCTCATTTCTGTTCTCAAATATAATTCTTCTTCTTCTTGCTCTTCCTCCTTCCCAACCCATTGCTGCAGCTAGCCTCACATCAGAAGCATTATTATATTCTTGTATGATCCAAAAATTCCTTTTACTACAATATCTCCTTTTAACCCACTTGGCCCACAATGAACCCTCAGCAAGGAATTTCTTGAGGGTTTTGACAGCATCAGCTTAAAGCATGTCCTCTACTTGCCTTAAGCCTAATCCACATTCCAATTTAGGGTCAGTAATGCAAGACCAATTTATATGATGTTTCTTTTTATGCCATAAGAAATCAGCATAACTACAGTTGACCTTATTTATAACTGTTGCAGGACATTAACCGAGTTGTAACCAAAAAATATCATGGGTTGGATGACAGATTTAATAAGTTCAGCCCTACGAGTCGTATTCAGAAATCTACTGCTCCACATGCCACATTTTATGTTAATTTTATCAACGAGAATGCCAATGTCTCTGGTTTTGAGTTTAAAAGTGGAAAGGGGAGCACCTAAGTATGTAATTGAAAGTTCACAAGCTTGCACCTTCAATAATTGAGAAATGTAGGACCTGTTTAGTTTCATTGTGTTTTGTGTTTTCCATTTTCCATTTTCAACCTTTATAATAAAATATGAGTTTACAACGGAAGATAATTTTAAAATTTTAGACCATTACGACGACGATAGAATGACAGCGAAAGGAATGAAGGAACGACGGAGATGATGGATTGTTTTCTTTTCTTTTTATTATTTCTCAAATCACAAAAATAAAAATAAATTATTTTCCATTATCGTATGTTAGGGTCGTTTTAAAAATTGATTGTTTTTCAAAAATACACGTGTAATGTGCATATTTTTTGGACGGAAACAAAACTAAAAATGTCAAGCCAAATGAGGCTGTAGTTTTTAAATCTCACCTCTTGCCAAAAAATAATATGGATTTTTGCTCCCTCATAGATAAGCTAGTATCTCCTTAACCGCATGCATGGTTCTTGATATACATTTTGCATTCTCCATGGCAGCTTTGGATAATATAATTATGTCATCCGCATATAATAAGTGCGTTATTATTGGATCAAATTTGAAAATAGGTTGCAGATTACCCTTTATGAATTCCAAATCAAAAAGAATAGGGAGATATTCCATAGCAATGCAATATAAATAAGGGGATAAATGTCCCTATTGCTTTTGAAGAAACCATTAGGAACCCCATTCACAAGAATAGAGAATGAAGGGGATTCAATATGCAGCTTAATAAAGCTTCACAAATTCTTGAGGGAAACTCATACATTTCATCATATGAACTATAAAATGCATGTTGAAAGTGCCATAGGCTTTATGAAAGTCCACTTTTAAACGCATATAATTAGGAGAAGTCTTCCTGCTAAAGCCCCTGATCATTTCATGAGCAATTAAAATATTTTATGTAATCCGTCTTGTTTGAATAAAGGCACATTGATTACATGATATCAGACTATTCATCAAGCCCATCATCTTGTTACATAACAAATTAGAATTTTTTTATACGAGACCATACAAAGAGAAATAGGTCTGTAATCCATTATGTTTGAAGAAGCAGATGTTTTAGGTATGAGACAAATGAAAGTGTGATTAATCTCTAAAATAAATTTTCCTGATTTTTGAATACCAGTTATAGCATCTATATGATCATGTTTAATGAGATCCCAATGTTCAAGAAGTAAGCCTATGATGACCAAGACTACTGCTTTCAACGATTTGAAAAATAGTAGTTTTGAATTTCTCAGTAGAAAAAGGCTTGATAAGATCAATTTTAGTCTAGTGAATCAATATTCTTTTGCATATTACATGCTGAACTTCATAGGCAATATTATCACCATTTAAAAGATTTTAATAAAAGGATACTGCTTGAAGAGCAATTTGATCTGCTGTTGACACTAACTTTCCTTGTTCATCCAATAAAGCATTAATTTGTTGCCTACTTTATGTGCCTTATATTAGTGTGAAAAAAGGGTTGAGTGATCACTTAGAGCATGATTTCCAAAATGCACTAGAGTTGAGCGAAGAATTTGCATGTCAAAACTGTTGAGAAATAAGTTATCAATCTTACCATGAACTAAGTAATTATGTAACCCCTCCAGCTAAAAAAATTACCAGAACATTGAGGCTCATATATGTCAGCAAATTGAACACACTCCAAAAAATAAGGATCAGCACTAGTTAAGCCTTTGGCCTGCATTCACTCTTTCATGGTTGGAGAGAATAGAATTAAAATTCCCAACAATTATCTACGGGTGTGTAAATTCAAATTTAATATAATTCCAGAGTTGTTTCCTATCATTAACAATTTTTTGGACATAAACAATAGTACATATCAATTTTAACCCCCTTTATTAATCATGTTACAAGTTATATATTGTTCATGCTTGTGCAAAACATTAACATCCCATATCTCAGGATCCCAGAGGATTAATATTCTACACCTTCTACTTGAGTCATTATCACGATCAAATTCCCATAGAGGATTAATTATCTTTGCTGGTTTCTGTATATTATTAATAGACAGATATTTTTCTAAATTTTACAAGTATCATTGGAAGCAAATTAAGGAGGACCTACTTTCAGCCATGAGCTATATATTTGAAAAAGGGAAGTTTACTAAAAAAATTCATCGCATTTTTATTGCTTTAATTCCAAAATCTCAAAATATTGATAGTTTTAGTGATTATAAGCATAATTGCTGCTGCGAGGTGTTATACAAAATACTAACGAATTTAATTTTCAACGGGATGAAAGGCCTAATGAATGATCTTATTTCTTTCAATCAAAATGCTTTTATTTCAGGTAGAAACATCGTAGAAAGCTCAATTACTGACATATAAAACAACAAGAAATTCTAATAGGAAAACAAACAAAAACATGTGTGAAAATAAACCTTCAAAAAGCATACGACAAAATAAACAGAAAATTCATAATCCAAGTCATGAAAAAATTGATTTTCTTCATCAATTCACATCCATCATTCAATGGCGCATCTCTGGTTTCACGTTCTCTATCATCATCAATAACACTCTTCAAGACGGGAAGGTGAACATCTGCTAGGTAATTTAAGCACATCATATAACATAGATCCAGTGTTAACACACGTGATCTATGCTGATGATTTGCTTATGTTCTCAAAAGCAACAATAGAAACACAATCTCTTTTTAAAATGTACTAAGCGATATGGAAAAATTCGTTGGCTTAACTATTAACACTTCCTAAATATTATTTTTTTTGGAAGGTGTAGCAGTTAAGGAGCAAATCACTGGATTTCTTGATTTCTAAGTGGAAGTCTATTCATTAAATGCCTAGAAATTCTCCTATCTTCCAATAAATTGAAATCGAAATTTTTTGGGGCATTACTAGATAAAATTAATAGTAGACTTAGACACATGTAGACCTATCAAACGGGTCAGGTTGGGTAATAAATGGGTCCAGTGGAATTTAACCCGTTCCATTCAAGATATAAACGACCCTAACCCGTTTGACCCATTTAATAAACGGGTTGATCCGACCCAATAATAAATAGTTGACCCGATCCGACCCATTTAACAAAAAACTGTTGCATAAGCAATAAAAACCGCAAAATGAAATAAAAAACTACACCATTATATTATCAATACTGCACTATTTAACAAAAAACTGCATCAAAAAATGAAAAACTGCATCGTATAATGATCAATTCTACATAGAATACAAGAACCTGCATCAGAAAATTGAAAACTGAACTGGATATTGCAAAAACTAGAAAGTATTTGAAGATCCTCCACAGTACAATTACAAACTACAACATTAAAAACTAAAGATTCAGCCTGATACACTTTTAGATGACAAACTCCATAGTTGAATACAAAAAGTTCATCAAAATAACTGAAATAAACAGAACTAACTACTACAAAAACATCATGTCATACATAAATAATAAAACTACAAAATATTGAAAGTTCTACAACAATTGAGCATAGTCTTATAGTCCCGAAGCCCTTAAGCACAACCTTGTAATTCTGATATGGTACAAATAATCAGCTGTAAATGCTTCATTAAGCCGGTAGACAATTCACTGTGTTGAATTTCTCAAACTTGTAGTAAATGATATGCAGGAATAATGATGTTACAAATATAAAACATTGTATCATAAAACTAACAGCAAAACAAACAGAAAACGTTGTATCATAAATCAATGGAAACAACTATAGTCTGGCATTCAACTATAAAAATGATGTTTTTAAATCCTTAGGTATTTTCTGTCCAGAAAAAAGACTTGAGTGAAATAACACCTACCAATTTGTGTATTTTGCAATTGCATGTTCCGGGATAGGACATGATAGTTACCAGAATAGGTAGTGTACACATGAGACAAGATGCAACTTTTAGGCAGGTCACAGTATCATAATTTGATAATAGAACACCAAACAACAACGCTCTTGTTATTGCATAAAATACTATAAGCTTTCAAATAAGAGTATCCACAAGAGTATCTGCGATTATTCTAAACGATGTTATTGGCTTAACACAAGAAACATAAGAGTTGTAGCACAATTTGATATTGCAATAAAAGACATCAACTACATAATTTTCTTACTATTCACTTTTAGCCACTTACCATGCACATGCATGATACAATTTCTATCAGCATCTTGAATACATAAATGTATTTCGATGTTGGAGAAAAAATGTTTAACAAAAATTATAATTTCCAGCTTATAAGTTAACTAAAAATTATTAGAGAAAATACGATCTGCAAATTCCTTTGAATTAACGTTAGATGTATTTTGACATGAATATCCAACAAGTCATCAACCAACTTAAAACAGGCTGATAGTTTATTTTATACATAGCAAGATTATAAAGTATAAAGTATAAACCCAGGTAAAAAGAATGCGCAAGTCATCATCCAAGTCAACAGCAAGTCATACAAAATAGCATGAATGTCCAGCAAGTTGCTTGTTATTTTATTACCTTTGTACGTTGAGAACAGGTAGATAGCTTATTTTATACATAGTATATTCTTTGACATCGCTTTAAACTACAATTATCCAATTCTAATTCTACTTAACAATATAATATTTTAGTTGGTCTTGGAAATCGATTACGATCGACCCTTCTGTGACCCGTAACTGTTTCTGAATCATGTCAAGATTGTTCATATAACGTAAATTTTACAAGTTTCCGATTACAGCAACAATCACTTTAGGATCTAAAATTATCTCTATAACATAATGACAACACACAGCAATAAGGCTGAAGCCTAAGCAACAGATAGAAGGTTTCTACTTCTTGCAATAATATGAATTATACATTATTATCTATCCACCACTACAACAAAAAGTGTCTTTTATAGCGGCATATAGCCGCTATTAATCACAACCATAGCGGTTTGATAAACGCTGTATATCGACATGTTATAAAAAACTGTTGAATATTTATAACACAAAATATGCCGCTATGGTTGAGCTTAGTTTTATAACGCAAATTCGCCGCTATGGTACGTTAATTCAATAGCTCATTATAGCCGCTATAATACAGCTAAATCTCAAGAGCTCATATATGCCGCTATAAAAATCGTAGATACACTTTTCAAGAGTTATGCCTATATATTACATTTTAATAATAGCAATCAAGCTAAATCTTCATAAAGGAATAAAGATTATAATCAACAAATATAACACAAGAGCATGCTCAGAAAGAAATGTGATATATTTTTCATTACAGTGTACTCATAAACACAATACCAAAAATTAGTTCACCACAGTCACAAGCAACCTGCAACTTAGCCTACTTATCACTGAAACCACTTTCTACAACCAAACCATTCTTCATCGACTACCTCCCTGCTCCTTTCTCATCAAAATCAGCATCACCGCCAATCCTGTAACTCATCCATTTGCCTGCACACAATTACCAAGATCACCATCACTTGAACCATTTCAAATAATCACATCTTATCTAAAATTGCAAAAAAAAATTTACCCTGAGGAGCTTCTTTATGACATAACAGCACCGCTCCTGATGTTCCTCTTCTTAATAAGCTTTTGCATTCTGTCGCTCATCCACTCAGATAAGTCCAGCCAACCAAACAACAATGCAACTCAATCAAATAATGTCACCTGCTGTTACAAATAATAATGAAATTCTTTAACGAACAATAATTCTAGTGGAAAATCTTGGCTAAATTTATCACCAAGTGCGTCAATTAAGCAAATATGCAATCAAGACACTCTTATTCCAATATTTATTGAGACAACATATAGCAAAAGAAGTTTTAGAAATGTACTGGAGTTGAAGCATTTATAAATTATAGATGTTATTTCTAATTCTGTATTTAAAACCCAAGTTGATGCATTTATTAATTAAAAAAATTCTATGAAGTATAATACTTCAAAGACCAAATTAGATTGCTTATTGAAATAATCAGGTATATAACATAAAGGAAATTACTTGCTGAAAATAACTAAATAATATTATTAGTTACCTTTGCGTGATGAGAACTTATGTTACCTTTGCGCCATCACAGCATGAGCCGGAGTCCCACACGTAGGGTGAAGCAACACATCCAGCCCAGTAAAGACGCTTAATCAAAGTCCACAATCTTCAGATTACCTATGATATTGATAAGGCAAGAGTTAAATAGCATAAAATTTTGGAATCTTCCCAATTTTTATGCTATTTAACTATGCCTCATCGATATCATTTAGACCTTATACCATAGTGACAACATCTATGATTGATGTAAACGCACCTGTGTGAAAAACTTATAATTCAGATTTTACCAAATTGGGATTATTTGTTGTAAATGCACCTGTGTTAACATCTATATTCATTCACAAAACATATCATAGGTTCAGTCTCCACAGTCCAAGACACTTGAGCACAACAAACACACAATAGAAAAAAACATATATAATGATAGTATTTTCTATACATAGCCCATGCCCATCCACATGTTAAAAGAAAAGCAGATTCAGAACTTGAAGAGCTATCACCAGCTGCCAAGTTTGGATGCTGCAATTTTTTCCAAGTAAATTTTTGACATAAGAACCTCACTATTAAGATAAATGTATCATACTATGTTAAAACATGTAATATTATAGCAAATTAGGTTGAAGATGCCAAATGCTCTTCAATTTAGCTTATAAAATAAATGCATTACCTCTGGTGCAAGTTGTTACCCATCCGAATGGTTTTGAATGCCTTGAATATTCAGAAGATTCTGGATTTGCTTTCGAGAATCGATTTGCGATTGCTAATGAGACTGCTGTATCTCATGGTGATTTTTGATCTCATACATGAGAATGAGATATTAAATAACTTGTTGGTTTCGAAACTGCAATTAGAGTGGGAATCTGTTACGCATAACATGGATGTGGATTCTTCTGCTAAAGATGAAATGGTGGTAAATAATTATTCTTTCTCCCTTGATAATGGTATTGATGGTCTTATGTCAGATTTAGTATCCAATTGTGCATCAGTTCCTCTCAGTGCATCGATGACAGATGAGTAGCTCCCTTGGCGATCTTGAAGCTCTACAAGGTTGCGAGATAGTGCACCTACAACTGCGCTGATTCCCTTTAGGTTATATTACAAATAACAAAATATCAGTAGTACTTCACTATTTCTTATATTTTGTTTATTTTACTTTTGGATAAAGGATTAGAAACTATACCACATGTTTGAAAACTTGTTGTAATTGAGAAAAAGGATGGTTAGATCGAATTGCTTGTCAGTGAACCTGAATCCAAATTGCTTGTCAAACTTTTTCAGAGTTTTCCTGATGCCAGTAGCATTCATATCAACAAATCTAAGAAGTTTCAGAAGATCAACTCCAACTTCTCTATATTCTTCTCCTAGTGCAGAGATTTGTGATATATCTGGTTGTTCTACGAGCAATGCATGTTTTGTGTTCAGTTCTTGAATTCGTTGTGCAAGAATTCCTTGTTGTTCTAATAGAATAGAACTGTTTTTTCTATCTGTGGAAATAAAGTAGCGATATATAAGCAAGAGAACCTATAAACAGAACAGGTGCAATATATAACAATTAACAAAGCATACGATGTCATATGTAGCAGCACTTGCTTGGTCGTCGAGCATTTTTGAAAATTCTTTGCGAATCTGACGACGGTCCTTTTCATCTATTTCTGGGCTTTGGCGAAGATGTTGTTTAACTTTCTTCTTTAGTAACTTGTAATTGATGTGGTAACTTGTAATTACGAAATGATGTATTGATACATGCATACCCTTTCCATTTTAGAACTTGATCTGCCATCAATTTCTTCCCAAAGTTAACCATTTTTGCTTTACTGAATCGTGCACAAATCTACAACAGATGGAACAGAATGAGGATTAAACACAAACAACATAAAACCAAACTTTTTGCATAAATTAAGATATTACTGAAATATTTAAGAAAGTTCATCTACCATATGATTCAATGACAGCAAAAACACTTTAGCCATCGTAGGCAGAACTAGTCAACATGAATGATTAATTTTAGAATTTCAGAAACATAGATTCCGGCATAAAGTTTACTGTAAACTATATATTACTTCAACTGAATCACTTTGAACCAAAAATTGACAAACCACAACAACTAAAGCAAAATACAAATCCTTCACAGCCAAAATGTACCTGTGAACCCACAAAGGCTAAGTCTGTCAATAACCGAGCATTTAACGTCATAGAACATATTGCATTTGATTGTAATAATAAGTAAAACGACAATGCTGAAATTACATGAAATTGAAACAAGCAAATATGCCGATGTTCTATTCAACAAAATAAAATGTCTACTTTCTAACAAATAACAAAATTTGCAGAAGAACAAATGTGTAAAAATCAGAGATTACCAGAGAATTTAAAATTAGAACTTGAGCTTATATCAATTTGTTATAAGGCCATCCACAAAGAAATGTACCAGATAATGTACTTGAAGCTCATGAGCAATAAGTTTCTGTTTAGCAGCCTCTTGTTCAGCGAGTACACGAGCATCTTCAGTTAGCTTTTGTTCTTGTTCCAACATCATCAAAACCTACAAGAGAAAAATATGTATTCATCACATTATCAAGATGTAATAGGAAAAAATTCAACAATAAAAAAACCTTAATCATGGCATGCTCTTGTTCTTGTTTGTCCCTGAGAGTCTGCTGCAATTCTGATGCCATCTGCTCCAATTCTTCAACCTGTACACAATTATATTGAGGATAATAATTGTTACTATAGATGTCCCTAAAACAATTAAGTCAATATGCATTAAGTTAGGAAAGGAAACCCTTTAAATCATTTTGATTTCACTTATTATAATATATATCCAAGTGGGATAGCAATATAAATGACTTTTTCTAATTCAATTTTCTAACATTATGTGAAGCAGAATTTAAGAAAAGCATTCCAATACTATAAACTCGTTAAAGTGTGCATAAACTTTTACATCTCATTATATGATACGATTAAGTTACAAATTGGCATAATTAATTCAATATCCAGTCATTTTCAATGAAAATCGGTCTTTATTCAATACCCAGTCAACCCCAATGAAAACCGTAAACATTTTCTTGACGATGGGAAATAATTTGCCTTTTGTATAAGTGATTTGAGATCATCGATGTTCCATAGTAAACTTTAAAGAATCAGAGGCATTTTAGCAATGCTAAAAATAAGCTTATGTGATAGCTAAGTAACAAGTAAGGTCATTGACAATAGCAATCCAATATGATTTCTGGAGATTATGATATAATTTTGCAATAGCTGTTTGTCGATTTGACTTTGTCTAGCAATGACTCGGTAGAGACATGAGCTTTATTTACAAACACACTTATTGTTAACTGAATAATTACAAAGCATTACTACTTTAAGTATAGTGTCTTCTGCTGTTACAAGAATGACTTTGCCATGCCTATCCTGCTCATGAAAAACAGCTAATAAACCTATGAAATAAGACAAATGAATTGTTTTCTAGTAAAACATAACCTAGAAACAGTAAATAAAATAGTTAATAAACATATCCAAATGATAAAATCATAACCTAACGATAAAAAAAAATTAAAATCATAACCAAACAATAAAATCAAAATAAAAATAATAATAAACATAACCTATAAATTTCTAACCTAGAAATCTGAGCAGATGATTTAGGGTTCTGGACGTATCGACTTCGAAACTGCTGAAGAGTGATGAGCAGAGATCGGAGATGGCGAGCTGGATCAGAGATCGGAAATGGCAAGCAATGAGCGACTAGGAGGGAAATGTAACTAGAACTCTGAGCAGATGATTTAGGGTAGGATGTGTATACTTCAGAACGGGCAAAGCGCGGTAAGCGAAGCAAGCTAGATCAGAGATCGAAGATCAGAGAGGGCATGGGATGAGCGATTAGGAGGGAGATGAACTGAATAAGTGTAATTTTGGTTTTGTAAAGAAGATGAACTGAATAATTATTTTGAGAGGGAGACGAAAATTTTGGGAGGGATAATTTTCTTTTTGGTCCAAAGCGTTACGTGGTAAGACTGTACGGAAGAGAATAAATAAAGAAAAAAAGTAACTAGCCACACTAAACAATAACGCTTTAGAATAATGCGTTATCGAATGGCGTTATTAATAACATACTTTCTTGTAGTGCACATATGGAGCTATGTATATCACACACACTATACAAAAGGAAAAGAAAACACATTATATGAATTGTTACATGAAATTGAATACAATTGAGACACAATAACAAGGTTAAAGCCTAAGCAACCGGATATTACTCAGTTAATGTCATACTCAAGTGATTTGAGTGTTAAGTATGAACAAGAAATGAGCATTATTTAATCTATTTGAGAAAGAATTGAAGTAATTTGCGAAAAAAACATATCAAATTCTTTTCAACAAAAAATACATCCAAACGATATGTTTGTTTTTGTAGTTTTGTTACTATATACTCGTCCAAACTGTAAATATTACGTGTGCAAAGTGAAATGTTATCTTCTTTGTATAGAAGTATAAAACTTAATTCAGTTCTTAACATAAACTCTATACTCTTTCATTCAAAATTCAACTTCTGCATGTTATAAAAACACTTTCAATATCAAGTAAACTAATGATAAGCAGCACTACAAACAAAGTAGATTTGTTACTATTATTTTCTAAATAATGATAATATAATAATAATAATAATAATCAAAATTGCAATTCATCCCTGGGTATTGAATAAAAGGGGAATTAATTTAAAGGACAAAGATTTGTATATTTTTTGCCTCAAGGACACGACCTCAATACTTTTATCACAAGGACAAACATTCTTCTAAAAATTATTCATAAGGACAAACATTTTTCAAAATTATTCATAAGGACAACAAAACTGCTACCGAGCTAAAAACTGATAACTAAAAACTGCTACCGATAACTACAAACTGATACCTAAAAACTGCTATCAATAACTAAAAACTGATATCTATAGAAAGTTGTCCTTCAGGATAAAATATTAAAGGTTTGTCCTTGAGGCTAAAACGCTGTGAAATTTTGTCCTTGACAATAATTTCCTGTTGAATAAACTGGGTATTGAATAAAATTACTAAAGAAAATCACCCATCACATCTTCACAATTTCTTTTACTTTCACAATTTCACTAGAGATACAGAGAGTGGAAAGGTAAAGAGATAAAAAAGATCATTCTCTCTCTTGAAATAAAATATCGAAAGGTTGCAATCCACAATTTGTACTGCAGACATTAATTATGAATGCGGTGAGCACAAGAAGCTCTGGTAATTATGAAGTAGAAACTGCCTCTAAAATAATACGCTAATGATGTAATAGTGAAAGGAATTTTTTTTGATAATTATCAATTGTTAAGCATCAAAATGGCTTCGAATGAAATCTGAAACTTGCGACACCAAGTAAAATAAGCTCTACTTCAACCATCCAGAATATTGTCTGCAAATCCTCAAACTTGTAAACGAATGAAAACATAATGATAACCGGTTGATCCAACTAAAATAACAAAACCATATATAAAAATTAAAACTAATTTTAGAGTTACTAATTTCACTTAAATAGCATAATTAGTCGAATGCAGTGAAACAAAAATATGCAACAAATTCCGATTTAAACTAAAATTAGATTAATTTAAATGATTAAAAAGATTAATACCTAAGATGGAAGATTGAAAAAATTCTCCTTTTCTTCTTTCGCGTTTTGCAGATTTGAGCCAAGGAAGAAATTAGAATTAAGGTTGGTATGGGTAAACGATTTGGATTGCTGTGGGAAGTTTTGTTCATGGGTTATATACGGGCGGGGTAAAAACAAACCAAACTTTTAAATGGGTAGACCCAACCCTTTTAATATAAGGGTTATTAGGTTGGATGAATGGGTTAGGGTATGATTTGACAAGCCTACATCAAATATTCATCAAAATTCGATTCGTTCAAACTAAAATCTTTGCAACACATAATAACAATAACACATGACACCTATATAAACATTCACATTCATTTCGGATTCATTCAAATCAATCAAAATTTCATTAGAGCTTGATTTCTTCGTGATTATGGACTAATGGTTTCTATTAAAACCATAGAGGTACTGCCGTTTGTAATGGCAGTCGGAGAAAATTGCCACCTACAATAGACGATTACAGCCTGTACTCCATTTCATTTGAATCTAGGCTTCAGACTAGCATGGATCTACTCGATCTGCACTCATACTCCTACTCACCTCTTCTTCGACTGTGCTGGCAATTGCATCGATCTATGTGGAGCTCCCTGTTTGGTCTCTGATTTTGGACAGCAGGATGCTAATGTCGATTAGAATCAATTTGAGTCTGACATGCTCTGGTAAGATTTTGGACTTGAAGTTTCTAAGGTTATGTCCATGCCATAGGTGCCAAACTTGTTGCGGTAATGGTAACATCTCTTATGTCATTTAGTAAGTTTTTTGATGATTTGCATTGGCATAATTTGCAATTAAGGCCATTAGATTGTGGTTGTTTGAGTTTATCAATTGCAATTTGAGTTTCGAGTTCAACCCAGCCTTTATATTCCTCGAGTATGAACAATTAAAGAACAAATGCATACTTGACTCTTCTACATTTCCACATATTCCAATTCATCCAAATGTTATATTCGGTTTTTTGTTGGTAATTTATTCTTTAAAGCAAAGTGTGTAGTCGTCGACATTTTCGGGGAGCAACTTTTATTCCAACCTTATAACTCCACTAAAGTTGCTCTCCGCTTCTTCTGGATGCTTCCCAGGCCGATTTGAGTGATAATTTACCTTTGTTGGCTTTCCATTCCCATTCGTCATATCTATTTTCACTATGAATACTAATCTTTTATGCTGAATTACATTCATGTCTTGGCAAGTTTACAATTGTGAAGTGCCATTCATTATGATTTATATTGCTACATACTGAATAATTTTGAGTGTGGAAAAGCACCATCTACAACCATCCTGGAGTGTTAGCCAAAGATGCATCATTTATTTAAGGGTCGAACCATAAACTTGTGTCTCTGCCATTTGCAGTTTTCATGTACATTAGCTTAGATTTAACGTTAATTTCCACATGATAGACGCATTATTGTTTACTTTTGCATTCAAAAAAATTTGTTCATGCAATATCAGTTTTCCATCCATCTCGCCCATAATGAATTCTGTTGCATGTAACAGCATACAGCTTTATATCATATGATTGTTGAAGTTGCTCCAGATTTCTCAAACCTAAGCCATCTTCTGATGTTTTTGGTCTACAAACTGTTGCCCAATTTATTTTGTGTGTGTTTTCCATTCCATAAAAAGTTGGAACATTGTTGCTCAATTTTATGTATAATGGTTTTTGAAATGTGATAAATTTGCATTCAAAACTGGACGATAGGGAGATATAGAAGCCAGCAGTCTAATTCTAGAGCGATCATGAAGATGAGAAAGAACTTCAGAGTCAGAAAAGACAGGAGCCCATAGGAAAAAATACGAATATACATTGTTTATTGATTTGTTGGATCCAGTGTATAGCTCAATTGGTAGATCATCGGACTTTTAACCTAGTGGTTGCAGGTTCAAGTCCTGCTATACCAAAAAAAAAACACTCTTGTATTCAATTATTTTACTTCACTTTGCGTATTCCATATACCAAACTTCCCCAATGATTGCGCTAATGGGAGACTTTCTAGGGGAATTTCGGAAGCGGTTAGACAGTAGTAACTACAATATGGTTTTTTTTCTTCTCTTTTTCTGGTCTGTCTCATTTGGATTATGTATTTCTTGGTACTTATAATGCTTTATGTTCCGACACTAAAAAGAAGTCTTGAGATAAAACCTCATGTAGATTGTTGTCTTAATAAGCTCCAATCTACCACTCGTGTTTAGAAACTTGCTACTCCATGTTTCTATGCCTGTCAAATCTTACCCTAACCCATTTACCCAACCCAACAGCCCTTATAATTAAAGGGTTGGGTATACCCATTTAAAAGTTTGGTTTGTTTTCACCCAGCCCGTATAGAACCCATGAACAAAACTTCCCATAGCAATCCAAACCGTTTACCCATTCCAACCCTAATTTAATTTCTTCCTTGGCTCAAATCTATAAAACGCGAAAGAAAAAAAGAGGCAATTTCTTCAATCTTCCATCTTAGGTATTAGTCTTTTCAATCATTTAAGTTAATCTAATTTTAGTTTAAATCAGAATTTGTTGCATATTTTTGTTTCACTGCATTCGACTAATTATGCTATTTAGGTGAAATTAGTAACTCTAAATTAGTTTTAATTTTTATATATGATTTTGTTATTTTAGTTGGATCAACTGGTTATGATTATGTTTTCATTCATTTACAAGTTTGAGGATTTGCAGACAATATTCTAGATGATAGAAGTAGAGTTTATTTTACCCGGTATTGCAAGTTTCAGATTTCATTTGAAGCCATTTTGATGCTTAACAATTGATAATTATCAAAAAAAGTTCCTTTCTCTATTACATCACCATCGTTTTATTTTAGAGGCAGTTTCTACTTCATAATTACCAGAGCTTCTTGTGCTCACTGCATTCATAATTAATGTCTGCTGCACAAATTGTGGATTGCAACCTTTCGATATTTTATTTCAAGAGAGAGAATGATTTTTTTTATCTCTTTACCTTCCAACTCTCTGCATCTCTAGTGAAATTGTGAAAGTAAAAGAAATTGTGAAGCTGTGATGGGTAATTTTCCTTAGTAATTTTATTTAATACCCAGGGATGAATTGCAATTCTGATTATTATTATTATTTATTATATATATTATATTATATTATATTATTATTTAGAAAATAACAAACAAATCTACTTTGTTTGTACTGCTACTCATCATCAGTTTACTTGTTATTGAAAGTGTTTTTATAACATGCACAAGTTGAATTTGAACGAAAGAGTATAGAGTTTATGTTAAGAACTGAATTACATTTTATAGTTCTATAGAAAGAAGATAACATTTCACTTTGTATACGTAATATTTACAGTATAGACGAGTATATAGTAACAAAATTACAAAAACAAGCATATCGTTTGGATGTATTTTTTGTTGAAAAGAAGTTGATATGTTTATTTTTCACAAATTACTTCAATTCTTTCTCAAATAGATTAAATAATGTCCATTTCTTGTTCATACTTAACACTCAAATCACTTGAGTACGACATTAACTGAGTAATATCCGGTTGCTTAGGCTTCAACCTTGTTATTGTGTGTCAACTTTATTCAATTTCATGTAACAATTCATATAGTGTGTTTTTTCCTTTTGTATAGTGTGCATGATATACATAGCTCCATATGTGGATAGATAATAATGTATAATTCATACTATTGTAGGAAGTAGAAACCTTCTATCTGTTGCTTAGGCTTCAGCCTTATTGCTGTGTGTTGTCATTATGTTATAGAGATAATTTTAACTCCTAAAGCGATTGTTGCTGTAATTAGAAACTTGTAAAATTTACGTTATATGAACAACCTTGACATGATTCAGAAACAATTATGGGTCACAGAAGGGTCGATCGTAATCGATTTCCAGACCAACTAAAATATTATATTGTTAGGTAGAATTAGAATTGGATAATTGTAGTTTAAATCGACGTCAAAGAATATACTATATATAAAATAAGCTATCTGCGTGTTCTCAACGTACAAAGGTAATAAAATAACAACTCACTTGCTGGACATTCATGCGATTTTGTATGACTTGCTGTTGAGTTGGTTGATGACTTGCGCATTCTTTTTATCTGGGTTTATACTTTATACTTTATAATCTTGCTATGTATAAAATAAACTATCAGCCTGTTTTGAGTTGGTTGATGACTTGCTGGATATTCATGTCAAAATACATCTAACGTTAATTCAAAAGAATTTTCGGATCATATTTTCTCTAATTATTTTTAGCTAACTTATAACCCGGGGATTATAATTTTTGTTAAACATCTTTCCTCCAACATCGAAATACATTTATGTATTCAAGATGCTGATAGAAATTGTATCATGCATGTGCATGGTAAGTGGCTAAAAGTGAATAGTAAGAAAATTGTGTAGTTGATGTCTTTTATTGCAATATCAAATTGTGCTATAACTCTTATGTTTCTTGTGTTAAGCCAATAACATCATTTAGAATAATCGTGGTTACTCTTGTGGATACTCTTATTTGAAAGCTTATAGTATTTTATGCAATAACAGGAGCGTTGTTGTTTGGCGTTCTATTATCAAATCATGATACCGTGACCTGCCTAAAAGTTGCATCTTGTCTCTTGATGTGTATTCTACCTGTTCTCGTAACTATCATGTCCTATCCTGGAACATGCAATTGCAAAATACACAAATTGGTAGGTATTATTTCACTCAAGTCTTTTTTTCTGGACAGCAAAAACCTAAGGATTTAAAAACATCATTTTATAATCGAATGCCAGACTATAGTTGTTTTTCCATTGATATATGATACGACGTTTTCTCTTTATTTTGTTGTAAGTTTTATGATACAATGTTTTCTATTTGTAATATTTAGTTTTATGATACAATGTTTTCTATTTGTAATATCATTATTCCTGCATATCATTTACTACAAGTTTGAGAAATTCAACACAGTGAATTGTCTAACAGCTTAATGAAGCATTTACAGCTGATTATTTGTGCCATATCAGGATTACAAGGTTGTGCTTAAGGGCTTCGGGACTATAAGACCATGCTCAATTGCTGTAGAACTTTCAATATTTTGTAGTTTTATTATTTATGTATGACATGATGTTGTTTTTGTAGTAGTTAGTTCTGTTCATTTCAGTTATTTTGATGAACCATTTGTATTCAACTATGGAGTTTGTTATCTAAAAGTGTATCACGCTGAATCTTTTAGTTTTTAATGTTGTAGTTTGTAATTGTACTGTGGAGGATCTTCGAATACTTTCTAGTTTTTGCAATATCCAGTTCAGTTTTCAATTTTCTGATGTAGGTTCTTGTATTTTATGTAGAATTGATCACTATACGATGCAGTTTTTCATTTTTGATGCAGTTTTTTTGTTAAATGGTGCATTATTGATAATATAATGGTGTAGTTTTTAATTTCATTGTGCGGTTTTTACTGCTTATGCAGCAGTTTTTTGTTAAATGAGTCGGATCGGGTCAACCCTTTTAATAAATGGATCGGGACGGGTCAACCCGTTTATTAAATGGGTCAAACGGGTTAGGGTCGTTTATATTTTGAATGAAACGGGTTAAATTCTACCCAACCCATTTATGACCCAACCTAACCCGTTTGATAGGTCTAATTTGACGAACACTTTAATATGTCATGTGTTGGTGCTCTCTGTTTTAGTATGTATTTTTTTTATAAGTACGTGCTGAATTTAATGACTATTCTCGAAAGTACATCACCGAAACTGCTATTATACATTGCTTACTAACATATTGTACAGTTCTTCAGCGCCTACATATTGCCTGAACTAATTTTCTTTGATAATGGGTCACCGTTCTCAAAAGTTTAGCAATTTTGGATATTGTCTTGCCGAATTAAATTACTGTTATTGAAACCCAATCATCGAAACTGCTTGTATACGTTGGTTACTCAAAAATCATATATTATTTCGGCGCCTGCTTAATCCTGAAATAATTTTCTTTGATATGTGGTCACCGTTCCCGAAAGATTTCTTTTTTTCGATGTTGATGTGCCAAAGTTAAATTGTTTTTACGGTTTAATGCCACCGAAACTGCTACTATATATTGCTAACAGACATTTACATTTTCAGTCCATACACAATGTCATTTCCACACACATATTAACAAGTTTAATACATTAGACATGAATAAATAACCGTAAAAATACATAGAGTACCAACAATAACCGAAGACAAAAACATAAATTGATAACCATATTTCGATGAATGCACATAAGTTCAACAACATAAACAACATATGGTGCGCCAACGTAAAAGCACAAATAACACATAGTACCCAAAACACACAAGGTCACCGTTAAAAAAAAATACAAACTTGCCAAAATACATTAAGTCACAATCCCAACAACAACGCATACTTCGTTTGCATTCTCTTCCTTTTCAATTCCATGCGACGATTCACCTTCGTTTGCATTCTCTTTCCTCTTGACCTTGTCCTAGAACATAACCTACATCAACATCCTCTTCTCACCTAACTTCCTCTTCATTTTCATGCAATGATTCACCCTCCACAGCTAACTCATCAATACGCTTTTTCATTCATTCCAACTCTTGTTTCTTGCGGTTTGAAGCGGTTTGAGGAACACAGGTGGTTGACGATGAAACTGCAGCTTTTTTGCTAAATCAATTTTTTTATAATGCTAAGAGTATTAGTTCGATAATACACCACCGAAGTAAATTGATTACTTCCGCAATTAGTCATCGAATTACCTTATACTGCTACATGTATAAAATCGACAACATACTCTCAAACAAAATTCATTTATTCGATAATCAGTCGTCGAATTGCCTCTTAATAATACTATAAGTATTAAATCGATACATATATAATCGAACTAAATTTAGTAATTCGGCAATCAACGCCCGAATTTCCCTGCCTACTTAAAAAGGCAATAAACGACACTGGAGCATTGAACTAAAGCAACGATGATGAAAATCGAAGTGATGTCGCCGAATACAATCGCGACAACAAAGATGATGACAATCGAAGCAATGAATGAAGAAGACCGAACCATGCTACCACCTTCTCCATGAGTTTTGGATATGAATGAGTTGAACGCATGCAATTTTTGGTTCTAATCATTTTTTCACCGTTGCTGTAATTAGGTTAAAAGTTGTAGTAGAGTTAAAAAGTTTTAAATGAGAATTACTTGAAAGGTAAAGGCGGAAATGAGGTAAAACCGAGGGGGGTGGAAAAGGAAAAGTATATTTTACTTTTTAATGATTTTAATTTTTATGGAGTGGAAATAAAAAATAAACCACCCTAACAATTTTTGAAGTATTAATAACAATGTTCTTTAAATGAAACATGGTGGAATAAATGTAGTTAGTAGTTTATTAAATGCTGAAGTCCTGTTTATGTCGGGTAGTAAATATTTGCATCCGAATGAGATAATTGTCTTTTGTGTTGTTTGTGTAAGCTAGTTTCACTCTTATTTTGGATGTTTACTACCTCTTGTACTTATTACAACTCTTTTTCGTATTATTAATAAAGTACCACCTTTTAAAAAAAAAAGTATGTGTCATTTGGTTTAAAAATAAATTTTGTGTTTTCGGTTTTCAATATGTATCTGAAGTGTGAGAAGAATGGAGGGACGACGGAAGGGATGAAAGGAAGATGGATGAGAGGACGAAGAAGATAGAAGGACGATGGAAGAATGTATTGTTTCACATGCTTGTGTTATTTTCTTAAACGCAGATAATAAAAAAAGTTATTTTCTATTTTGTATGTTAACTTCGTTTTCTAATTAGTCGTTTTCGATAATATAAATACGTCGTGTGCATTTTTGTATGGACGAAAAATCAAAACTAAAAATAACAAACCAAACATTTTTGTATGAACGAAAACTCAAAACTAAAAGTAACAAACCAAACACTACTTTATTTTCTAAGAGGTCAATCAATGAGAAATTATTAGAATTAAATAAGTGAGAAAGGTCATATTATTTGCTAAAAGCATTAATGCAGCAATACCTCTGATGTTCCATACCATCAAGTCTGTGCCATTGTATTAGATGAAGCTTCCTTTGATTCTGGGATAGAGACATGCTTATGGACTTCAGTTCATTGGGACTTACTTCCTCTATTTTGATCTGCATGACCATGTTACACCATGTAGGATTTTCCATAACTGCATCAGATGATGTTGCTTTAAATTCAAAAAGTAAGTCATCATACCTCGCTTTCTTTGTCATTTTTTGTCTTGTTAATATGGCTGTGTCTAGTGCAGAGACATGATTATTTGCATGTAAATCTAAGTGCTGTGTCCCCTTTTTTGATTCATGATTTTTTTTTTGATTCATGGTTTTTCTGCAGTTGAATATGTTCTGATTTATTTGATAGAAGCTGTAGCATCAATGTGTGATGAACTCATGTGTATTGAACTGAAGTTTTTGCCATCAAAAGAATTAGACTGATTATTAAAAAAAAATTATTTGATTGTGCCAGTACATTCATTTCAACACCCTTTAAGTTATTAAAATTTGAATTATGATGAGTTGAATTGAAGGTGTTGCCTTGAGATTCATTTCCAATATATTCAGAGGAAGAATCTGGTGAAGTCTTCACATTTTGAGTCTGTTAACCTTGAAGAACTGGAATATTCCTGTCGTCCACTTCCATGTTAGGCCGACCAATTGCATCTTTTGAAATTTTGTTTAGGGATCCAGATTTTTTCAAATGGACAATACCTGTTGGTATGCCCAAAACAGACACATTTAGAGCATTTAGGTAAGGGGGTGCTATTCGAACTCAACTTCTTGCATCGTCAAGCTGTATTGTTCATCAAGAATTACTACTTGCTTAGAAATCGACGATGATCTAGAAATTTAAACAAGAACGCGTGCATATGCAATTTTTATCGTTCCATGTGTGTATTTAGCCATACGGATAGGACAACCAATCATAGAAGCAATACGACATATTCCTTCATCGGCCCAAAAATCAAGATGTGAATTTGGAAATCTCACCCATTTAGGAATCGAGTGCAAGAACTCTTTATTGAGTCCGAATCCCAGAGTCCACATCTTCGTTATAACCAACTTCCAATTATAAAAGTAAGGGCCATTTCAAGAATGCGATCACAATCATTCTCCTTCTCAAATTTGGTAACATAATACCCATTCTCCTTAAAATATTTTTGAAAATCACCACTCGCTTCCAAACACAAACAATATAATCTTTAAAATATGGGTTGTAGGTCTGAAGCCGATAATATAAACAACAACACAATTGTTAAATTGCTTACGAGGTACATCCACCATTGAATTCGTCATTTTAGCGCACATCATGTGGTTAGCTTCAACCGGAAATCAAAATTGAAGGACAGAAAGAGGAATTTGATTACCCTTAAAATAACTGACTAAGATTGAAAAAATAGTAGTGTGACATTGAGAGAAACAGTCAGCCTTCATGGACTGAGGACTAAACCAAGTGACATCATGGATCTTGGCAACATGATTCTCTTACAATGTTCTTATTGCTATAAAGATATGATCTCGGTGTAGAATTACCCTTCATGGAGTAATTAAATGTAACAATGCTAGCATTAACTACGGATTGATTTTTATGCAGCTTCTGAATCCTCCAATTCAAAGTAGGAGTAAATACATCATTAGGGCCATCGGGCGGATTCCTTCTGGACTCGTTAGAGTCGAAGAAGGCGCCTGTTTTGGGAAAGCAGATGAAAAGACAAACGAAAGGCGAATGGATAGAAAAAGTCATTAACCTTTTTATTTATATTCTAACAGAGATAAATTCGGGCCTAATAATTTATTTGTACACAAATAAAAATTTTCAATTCAAAAACATAATTTATATTTATTTAAATCATTGTTTATATATTTATTTACTTACATAAACATTAAATTCAAACAAAATGATGAATATACAATTTTATATTCTTATATATGTGCGTTTATTTATTTATGCTTCGGCAATAAAATAAAATATTTAACCAGAATATATTTAATTTATATATTTAAATATGTTATTTTACAATAAAAACTAATTTTGATTTTGATTATTTATTTGTGTGTTAAAAGATATACACACACATATATATATATATTATTTTGCTTATGGCATATGTAAAAAATTTCTTTCGACAGAAATATATTTAAAAAATATATAATTATATATTAAATCAAACACTTATTTTTCAAATGTTTAAAAACATATTTAAATTAATTGAATATTAGAAATAATATTTTTGCTATGATATATTTATTAATGTATTTAATATAATAATGCAAATTCAAATTTCAAAAGTTTAGTAAACTTTAAATTTGGATCTTAAAATTATTTTACATTTAGGTTTGTTTACTAGTTCAAGTTATATATTTATCAGATAAAATTTTGAAATATTTATAGAACTTAGTCAAAAACTACATGATATTTTTCTAATTAATATTTAATATATAGATATATGTGTATATTATAATAAAATATATTTTTTCTTACATATTTTATATAAAATATTATGTTGGACTAAAGACACACGCGTGCACGCAAATATATATGTATGCATGTATGTTTATATATATATAAATATATATATATATATGTGTCTATATATATATATATATATATATATATATATTTATAACCACGTACACCCTATGCTATGATGCATGTAAACTTTATACACAAATATGTATATATTGATGTGCTTATAAACCATATAAAAATATCTTTATATAAATTCATCAATTAATTAAATTAGAAAATTAAATAAAATATGATTTTATTTAAATTAATTAGATTGGATCTAATAAATCTTTTAGACTTCTTAGGCCCAATAGTTCCGAAAATAGGATTTTTTTTGAAATCTACATATTTTCCATTTTCGAGTGGCTTAAATCTACAAGAACCAACATAAATAAGGAAAGTCCTTAGGGCGAGTAGCTCAAAAGCAAAGTTGGTGAGTGTTACTTGCTTTGATAGTAGGTAAAAGGGTCACTCTCTACTAAATGTTCCCAACAAGAGAACAAGTGCAGAGCCAAGTGCTTCAACTGTAACAAGCTTGGCCATTAGAAGAGGGATTACTTGAAGCTTATATAGGTAAATGTTTTTTCTTTGGAAGGACCTCCAACTAGATTGTCTGTTAAGCAACAGGGGAAGAGGAAGGGTGTAGTGCATGGAGGTATGATTTCGATTGCCAGTATTTCAGTTAAATTTCTGCTTGATACTGGTGCAACACACTGTTTTATTTCCAAAGGTTTGGTTGGTAGGTTGGATTTAGATGTTATCTATTTAGTTACATTTTTATATGTGGTTAATTGAATCGATGAATATGCCACTCTTGGGTTAAGGTACACTGATGTTGAGTCTGTTCTATGTGGACATTTGTTTTTTTTGCGACCCATGTGTGTCTGACTTCATATGGTATGGACTGGCTAGGACTTAGTAACGTTAGAATTTATTATTGTCAGTCAGCGGAATATGGATCTTAAGGCTAGATTAACACTAGAGGAGGGTGATAGTTTTTAAAGGATTATATGAATATTTTTAAATTCTTTAAGATTATAATTGGAATGATGCAATTAACAATCACAAAAACAGTCAGAATCAAAGAGCAAATAAAAGTAAATGCAGTAAAAGTAAAAAAGCAAAGAACACCCCAGGATTTTATACCGGTTCCACTACAAGGGGAAATCCATTTTTCGATGGCAGAAAACCGTCCGCGGCCGTCGGAAGCCGTCGAAAATCGCCGTCGGAAATTAAGGCGTCGGGGAGCAATGTTTCCGACAGCTTCCGACGAGCTTCGCCATCCATATTTCCGACAGTTTCGATGGATTTCATTGGAAAAAATGTCCCAAAAGCCGTAGGAGGCCGGCGGAAGCCGTTGGAATCTGAAACCTGAAAGCCGTTGGAAATCTGTTGATTTTTTTATTTCTGCTGCAATACAGCCTTCCATCCACATTTCTCATACAAACACTATTCCACCAATACTGCAGAATCCAATATGTAATATTCCAATCAAATATCAAAAACCAAACTATACACAAATCACCAAATAAAAAAATGCATAAAGTTAAGTCAATACACATAATCATCACCCAAACTAATGTATAATACATAATAATATCCACAACACCAAATGTTCTATCAATACATACTCCACAACATCCCCAACATCCACATAATTTTAAGTGTATCATAACATAGTACAAAAAACCAACAAGTACCTCTACCATCTATCAAATCGCACAAAACAAAAAAACTTACAGACCAAAGCAATTGATTAACCTGAGCCAGCAGAGGAAGGGAAGCGGCCACCATACTACTGCATGTACTTGGCGATACGCTGGTCTAGCAACTATGTAGTCTCTATGGCCTGCCGACAGTTCTGCTCCTCTAGCTGCGCCACTCTAGCCTGCAAATCTTCGATCTCTGCTAGATCGATCTGAGCTCCAGTCTGCATACCACATCTCTGACTGCTGGCCTGTAATAAATATTTAATTTAGCTGCGTGATTTCTGTAAGTGTATGTGCAGGTATGTGAATGATTAGCAGTGTGATAATGTTATTTAATTTAGTTTATGATGTTTATGTATGTGTACGTGCATGTTGATAACATCTTAGATTGTGGTAACACCAAATAACTATAGTGACAAGATTGTTGATTTATATTTTGAATTACTATAACTTTGGAACATTTTAGCATACGTAAAGTAACTATAGGGAAGGATGAGAGCAATAAATTTGAAATTACTCTTTGATTGCCAATATATTATTTACTTACCACTTGATTTCCAAATCCGTATCGTATACCATGCTCCGATGGATCCATAACTGACTCAAAAATAGCATCCTCCTCATCCGTCGTCAGTTGATTTCAACCCGTATCAGCAAGGAGTTTCTGGCGCTGCTCCATAAAATTTTCCTGCATTAATACATTAATATCATCATATCTTATTTCATTATATTTTAACAAGTAGAACAATTACTAATACTACATAAAATGAAATATGCTTACATGGCTCTTGCTGGATTTGTCATCGTGTCATGTATACGAAACTGTCCCATCCAGATTTACATGCTCGACAGCATACCTATGAGTAAACACGTCCATATAGCCCATGGGACCATGCGCATCAGCTTTCTAAAATTGATTTTTACATACAATTATTGTACATTTAAAATTATATAGCACAAACTATTTATAATTTGCATTCGGTAAATTTACCAACCCCCTGCCGATACTGTTGAAATGACTTCGACCCTCCACCATGAGTGACGGGGTTTTTTATTTCTGTTTGCAGAGTTTCTTTCCGACTCTGCCTATACATTCAAAAGTTGATACATTATTTATCGATCATGTATTTTTTGATATTTACTACCAGTCAAATAATTTAAAAAAAATTAGTATACATGCTTTCGCTGTGTCAGTTTCCCAGTATCCCAATCATACTTGCCATACGCTCTCCCCATCCAACGTGGTCTCTTACATGATTTCTTGATTTCGGATATCGAGTCCCTATAGTTTTTACACATCTTCTTCATCCAATATTCTTGTGCCAACTGCATATCGTCCGTCTGAATATCTACCTTAGCCCGTGTTTCACGATAAAAAGCAAAAAGAATATTAAAGTGTAAACGATAAACAATAAAAAAATGACAAAAATGATTTAAAAATGAAAAACAGAAAAATATACTTACTAGGACATTCGACAAAATACACTCTACTACGTGGGTAGGGATGTTATCCCACTTCGGCCAACAAGCACTCATCTACTCCGGTAAAAATCTCTAGAAACATCCAACACAACCTTCGAGGCAAGTAGGTCGAACCCCTTGTTTTTAAATATGATATGGATAAGTATGTATGTATATCAAAAAAATAAGATGCTGAATAAAATATAATTCTTACCCCTCTGCTCTAGGTACTAGAGAAGCGACAGGACGCTGGGATGCTTGCGATGGACCACTAGCATCGCCTTCTGAAGATCAAGAAGAGCTCCTACCTCTAGATGACCTTACGATAAACCTGTGATATATATACACATCATTTCAAAAGAAAATAATAGCATGATAATGAAATATATTTCATACGTAAATGAATACATCAACGGTATAAATTGCTACATTAATGACTGAAATGGAAATAGAAATGGAAGTGTATTATACCTGATTCATAATGGGTCTCATGTTCCAACGATAAGCAGATTACATTGCATTTTTAATAATAATTGCTAAATAAATGATAAATGAAAATCATATAAAACATGTAAACAATGGTAACGTACAAATTTGGTTTCATAGTTACATCAATTTCATAATACATCAAGAATTCAACATAGTTACATCAACTGCAAAAAAATCAGATTCGGATTTTTACCGATCATAGTCGTTTTCTGATTCAGATTCGGTCTCGTTTTCTACGATATTTTCCTCTGCACTGTCAAATGCTTCTACCAAAACATTTGATTCATCGATCAAAGGAAAAAAATCCGTATGATCGTCTGCAATTATTATTTCGTTATTTTCCTCAAGATCTGCCTGATAAGCTTGTTCGTCAGGAATATTCTTCCCATCGAATGTAAATCTGGCCTTTGTTTTAAAAACTGCAGACCAATCTGCTTTATCTCTTTTCAGAGATGGATATGGAGCGTAATACACTTGCAATGCTTGTTTGGCTAGTACAAAATGATCATACTTGTGATAATGCGATGTACACTTTATTTCGATAAGATTATAATCCTTGTGCACATTAATTCCAGAACCTGAAACATTGCTAAACCAATTGCATCTAAATAGAAACACCTCCTCCGTGGGTTGTAAGAAATATGTCAGTTGCAAAATTTGTGTTAAAACGTCATAAAAATCATTTATGTGATTTTCTGGATCGTCGCTACCTGTAACGACCTGGAATTTTGGGTTGCTAGATTTGAACATTTAATTCATTTTAAATGTCGAATATGGATTATAATTTGAATTTTGAAATAAAAAGATTTTAGTTAAATTAATCGAATTAGTTAAAGTTCAAATACGAGAATTTAATTGAAATTTGAGTAATAATAATTTAATATTAGAATTGGGATAATTGGTGATTCTGAGTGTAAATAGATATAAAAATAGATTCTAAAATTTATTTTAAGTTTGTTTGGATTTGAATTATAATATTGGACTGTGGGACAGAATTAAAAGTCGATAGGTTGAATTTGGAATTTTATATTAATTTAATAATATAATAACACAAATAATCAGATTTTGGTTCGAACTGAATCATTAATGATTTCCAATGTGGATATAAATTTATTACGAGTTATAATAGAGTTAATAAAATTTAAAAGTTAAATTTTAAATGATTTCGACGATTTTGAAAATCGCTCGAAATAATCGACGAGTTAAAATAGCCTTCCGGGACACAGTCTCGGAATTTGATGAAACCAGTTCCATTAGATTAGTAATAGTTAGTTATTATCGATTTTCAATTTTCATAGCAATCGGAGTTGTCTTTTGACCTTGGCAGCTCAAAACGCATAGAAACTATTTTAATCGACTTAATTTAAAATTGATCGTTTATTTTCGTAACTCGCGCATACGATCAAATTAGCCTCCGAAACACGTTCCATTGTGTTCGGAACGTAGGTAAAACCTTATAAATGCCTGTCGGCACGCGTCGTTTGGAGATCGTGTGAAAAAGTTGCTTTAAAGTAAATTAAATAATTAAATAATTGCTTATACGTTTATATATACACGTTTTCTTTGGGCCGAAACCCTAGTATTCTTGAGCCGCGTCTTCATTCATTTCAATGGCCGGTAACGTGCCTCCTTCTTCTTCGTTTTTCTCCACATCCACGCATTTATTCGCAAACATTACAACTAGTAAATCGTAGAGAGCGTTGAGATCTTCGATTCGTACGGTGGAGATGGGTTTTCGTCGACCAGAGGATGAGGATAGCGGCCGCGTGCGTGTGAAGTTCATGCTCGCTTTTTGACGTCAGGGGCTGACTGAGCTCGCGCGGGTTTTGGGTGGAGGTCGAGTCGGCGATGGGGTTCGAGGTGGTGGCCTTGGATCAACCTATCGGCGAGCGTGGAGGAGGCGATTCCCAACCCTAATACGCGAAGATGGGTTTGATACTTCTTGATGACGCGAGAAGAAGGAGTGTGGTCATGCGGCCTGATTATGTTTGGGTAAAATAAATTAAAATAAAAGGATTTTTTTTTAAAATTTTGTATTCAAACTTTGAAAATTGATATCTATTACGTACGTTATCATATTTCGACGAAACTGGCGACGCCGGAATCGCAGAGACAAGTACTACGCAGTGGAGCCATTCCAAAATTATTCCGAACAAGTAAAAATTTAGGTTAAATCGAACGCCGTTCGATTTAATTTAAATTTGAACGCTCGTTGAAAACCCAAGATGAGTTATTCTCACTCACATCTGGATACCAGTAATTTAAATAGCTTATATTAAATGTTTGATTAGTTATTTAGCTGAATATTATTATCAAATTAAATTGATATTTATTTGTTGTGATAATCTCTGTGGATGCAGGGAAACAGGTTGGAGGGATTCAACTGGATTCCTCACAAATATAAATTAATTTATATTATGTGATATATCTCAATTATATTCTGTGATAAATAGATTTAGATCTTGTTATGCTGTGTTTTATTTATATACTGTGATAGATAAATTGAAAATTAAATTGTGATTATGCTACGATTTGGTGAATACAACCTGAGAATTTAAATATAAATAGATAAATTGGTTTTAAAGGAAATAAAAGAAATTCTTAAGTAAAGAATTTATAGGAATTAAATTCAAGAAATTGATTGATAAATTTGAAGTGTTTGAGATTGTGAATTTAAAGGGAAATGTGAATTGTTTAAAATAATAGAGAGATTTATTTTTAAAGGATGGGAAGTGTGTTTTCTCCTGGAAACTTTAGTATGTTTTTAAGAAAAGTTTTCAAATATAAAAATCTGCAGTTTAAACATGTTTAGAATATTTTAGAAAAAAATATATATTATTTTAAATTGTTTTTAAATGAAAGCAAATATTTTATTTAGTAATTATGGTATTTAGTTATTATTTGAAAAAAAGTAAAGTAGTATTAAGTTCTCAAAGGCAAATTATAATATAAATATTTGATTTAATAACTTTATTTTTTAAAATTAAATTTGACCTAAAGTACTTAGGAAACCTCTATATATTTCCTTAATTATTATTTTCAATCAAGTAATTTCTAGAAGCTTTATTTTAAATATTTTTAACATATATTTGTTAGTGCCAGGAAACAACAATGTGTTTAAAAATAAAAGGAGCTACTTTTAAAGTATTGAAAGGATTTTACGGGATGAACGAAAAATTGAATTGGGTAAATCGTGTTGGATTGATAAAAAGAATTCTTTGGGTTATCCTAAAATGGAAGGATGTTTCCCTGAAAAGCCAAGTACGCTTTTAAGCTGATTTTTGAAAAGTTAGAAGTTTGAAGTTATATTAAAGAATGGTTTCAAGAAAATTATTTAAGTAGTAAGAATTTTAAAAGTGAACATATATCAAAGTAGTTATAGAAGTAATTATTTTAAAAGGGTAATTAGAATTATGTTTTAAAGAATATTATTAATATTTATACTTCATAAAATGGTTTTTTATTTTAAAGATAAACAATTAAAGTATTATTTGAAATTTGTATAGGATTTCATAGCTTTATTTAAAATTTGTATGACTTGAACTTTATTTGAAGAAAACAATTTATATTTTACAAAGCAGTTTTATTTGAGATATTTTAAAGATATATATTTTAAATCAAGTATTGTAAGAAGTTTTAATATGAATGTTTTAATGTATTTTCAAGAATAAAGTATTTAAATTATTTTAAATCTTAAGCATTGGTTCTTGGATGTTTTCAAGGGAAGTAACAAATTTGGGGATTTATTCCATGAGAAGAATTGGGTTTGAAAAGTGTTTCAAAGGGGTTTTGAAATGGAATTATATCTCGCAAAGATATTTTTGAGGAAAATATATAATGTGGGAAATTATTTATTGTGCGATGGATGCTTATGGATGTTAATTGATAGTTAAATCACCGACTATCAATATTGGACAAATGCGTTGATCGTTTTGAAGAGACTGGGATCGAGATTTATTTCTCGAACTCGAACACCACTTCAATTCGGTTTGTACGTTTTCGTGGGAAGACGAGTTCGGAGTCGAAGATGGAGCAGTGAAGTGCAAGGTCTAGTAGCTACTAATCCTAAGGATCTTTCCAAAATGGATGTAGTAGGAGCAGTGCCTTCGGTTCCGTTCTATCCGGGATGACTTGTATGGATGAATGCTTTCGGAACATCGTCAGGTAGGGGATGGGCAATCTAAGTGAAACATTCTAAAAGGTAACGCTTAGCCTCAAGCCTCATCAACCGGAATGACTGAAAATCAGGGGTTATGCAGCAAGGCTTGGTGGGCAGCACCCATTTTCGGGTATGGTCATCCCTATCTAGATGTCCCTTTTTATTTCGGTTTAGTGGTGCGGTTGCTGATCCCAACCGTGGGATGATCTTACTCGGGATTATCCAGTAAGGGATAATCCGGGCCTTGTGTTGTAGTGGATCGGGCTTGGTCCTCGGTACACTGATCTAGACCAGAACTGTGATAAGTGGTACCCCAGTGCTAGTCATTAGTTGGAAATCCATTCTCCCTACGCATCTTTTACGAGTTTTGTTTGTATTACCCACGATTGTGGCTAGTAGCTGGAATTTAATGAATGTAACAATTTCGGCTATTTTATAAGTATTTGTATATAGATCCTATTATAATATCAGAGGATTTTTATAAAAAATGTTTTAGCTATCGTAAGGTAAAAACCCGACATGTTTATTTGTGGCGTGGTCTTACGAGATTCTTTTGTTTTCAAAAGGATTTTTGAAACTTTAATAATCAATTTGAGTGCTTTATTATTAGCTGGTATTCCAGACTGACTCAGGTGCTATTTCATTATAATGCTTGGGTCAGACCGAGTATTATATGTTCAGGACATGAGATATGGAGCAGGAGAGGAGCTAGAGTCCGAGACGTATTATCCGTACTTGTATATATATCCGCTGCTGTGATTGTTTGAGATTGTCTGACCGGTAATTGTTGTTTTCTTGAGATACTATGATGATATATTGTATAAAACAGATATAGTTTTCATCTTGTGTAAAGATCTGATATTATATATTATATTTTATTCTGCTGCGACTGTGAGATTCTGATATTGTTTAGTTCCTTCTTTTGTAGGTATTGTGTCGATTTTTGCGGGTCGAGAAGGGTGGGTCGTGACACTTGGTATCAGAGCGAGGTTGGCGACAACCTAGACTTTGGTAGGGAATATTACTCATTAAACAGAGTCAATGGTACTCTATAATGAGTTGAGTGTATTAATAGCTATGAGAGTGTACTTGTTAGTGAATATAAAAATTGTTTTATACTGTGTTGACTTATCGGTTGAGTGTTTATGAATTCTGGTCGGTGCGGGAAGTACAACCGTATCGATAGGGGTTTCTAAACTCTTAAACAAGATAAACCGACATAGTATTGTTTTTAAAGTGGGTAAATGAAATAATTTTACCCAAAATTATATTTTGACATAAAAGAAATAATTTTCTGAAATTGTTATATATATTTGATTGTTTGGATATGGATATCTTAATCAAATAAGAATCTAAAATTTAATCTTAAATTTGAAATGGTTATAACCAAATAAAATTCTATGATTATAAATTATACAAAAGAAGAAATACTAAATTTGAATTAAACCAGAGTTTAAATCCCGGGGAATTTTGGAAAGGATTTTAAGTGTATTGAAAATAAAAGTTTGGAAATTTAAAATCTTAGAAATGTTAGAAATGTTTTCCAAAGTGTTTGAAGGCAATGATGGAGTATTATTTGGGGAGTATTTTTGAATGGAAATTGTTTTAAAATGAATTCGTGAAAGTGAGGAAGCACTGAACTCACTTCAGTCATTGGAAAATAATCCTGATTATGATGGCCACATCGTCAGAATTCATTTTCGAGTTTCTAAAGTGATGGATTGCTACCATGTTGAGTGGTTATGATATTTGTTGGACTTGTTTGAGATACATGTGGTTTTAGAACTTCCAAAAAAGGGAAATTGCTTTGGTAAAAACAGATTATTTTAGAAATCTGGAAGTTTGATTTGATATACCAGGAGAGTATGAGTTATTTATTATTTCAATATGGTTTTGGAATAAAACCGGGCAATTGAATTCTAGAAAATTCTATTTAAATAATGTGTAAAGTTAAAATGAATCAATTATTGAACTTATTAAGTGAAGTTGATATTAATAAGAAGGAAATGAAAATTTTAATCTTGGAATTAAAATTTAACTTGAGTAAATGGAATTGAATAAAATATATGGAAGTAAATAGAAATTTTGAATTTAACTTGGGATAAGTTAAATAAATTGGGCTAAGAATTAAATTGGTTTGAATTAAATTGAAATGTAAAATGACTTTGTAATTGTGGGTCATTGTATGATGAATTGTACTCATAAGCTATTAAGTGTTATACTTATAATTTGAAATTGTGGATTTAAAACTGTGCAAAGAATTAAATTGAAGGAAAATTTGTATCCTTAAGAAATTCAGTGATATAAATATAGATAATCTGGAATTATGATTATAAGATGAAAATAACTCAAATGAGCAATATAAACTTTTAAGTTAATAAGTTGGTAAACGTAAAGATAAAAAATGGAATTATAATCACAAATGGAAAATAGTTGAATGGTATGGTAAATTCAAACTTAATCTCAAATGAAATGTAAAGTAAGATAAGGTAAAGTGAGATAGAATAGATGTGAATGAACTTAAGTTTGTAAATAAGCTTTGAACTTGTATATGGAAAAATAAAATTGGATTGAATTGGATTTAACTTCGATTAAATGGAATTGAGTTGAATTTGGATTGAATTAAAATCAAAATTCAGTTGTGTTACAAATAATTTTGAATAGAATTAAATTCTTATTTAAAATAGTAAAAGAAATGGTATGAATTCAAGTTGGCTAAATAAAACTTAGTTAAACTTGAATTAAATTTGGAAAAGAATTAAATTGAAAGGAAATTTAATTTAGATTAAGTAGGAATGATATTGTATGAATAAAAATTTAACTCAACTAAATTCAAAGGGATTGTTTGAGAATGAATTTAGCGTAAGCTAACTTAAATAAAGAAAAGCTTGAAGCTGGATTTAGTGTAAACTAAATTAAATGGAATTTGTATTGGCATGGATGAAATTTTGGCGGTTTGTTAAGAAAATTTTGAAAAGAAAAATAAAAACCCAGTTCTAGTTTGAGATTTAGTTTTGGCAATAAAAAGCTGAGAGTGTGAATGAATAATGGAATTAGATTATAATAGTGATGTTTTGAATTATAAATAAATTCAAATGAGTGAAATACTTTAAAGTGGTCTCATTGTTAATAAAATGAATTAATTTTTTAAAAGGATTGAATAAATAAACAAATTGAGTTAAAATTTGTAAATGAATTGAAATTGATTGAATGAGAATCAAATGAAAATAAAATAAAAATAGATATAAGAAGAAATAAAATATTGTGAAAGAACATAAGAAAATTGAAAAAAATATTTTGGTCGAACTTTATAAGTGGTCTTGAATAAAATTTGTTAGATAATAAAATTGAAATGCAAGTGAAATGGTTTTAATTAATTATTGTGATAAAATAAAGATGTATGGGTTGTAAATATTATAGTATGGGATGATATTAATATAAACTTAAGTTGGTTGATAAATTTGAAGTTAGAATAAGGATTTGATTTAATAATTGCAATGGAATAAGAATGCTTGGATTGTGAACTATGCAGAATTGAATAAAATCAATATGAATCTAAGTTGGAATTAATTTTAAATGGTTATAAGCTTAAGTGATGGTTATTTGCTTGAATGACATGAAAATTTGCATAAGAATTGGTTGTTTTGTTGTTTCGGAGTTGTGTTGGTTTAAAGAAGCAAAAGAAATTGGTTTTTGAATCAATTGGAAATGGATTGAAATTTCATTAAGTGGTTTTGTATATAAATGCAAATGAATCATAAAAAAGGGCGAATGAATCAAATTGGAAATAAAATTGATTGCCCATCAATTGGAATTGGAATTGGACTAAATTTACGTAGATAAGGCTTATAAACCTATTTGATGTGAATATGAGATTAACTGGTACAAAGATGAATTGGTCGTGTGAAATATGACTTATATGTAGTAAACTTATATGTAAATATGAATCGTAAATAGTAAACTTGAATGTAAATCATTCAAGTGAAATAAAATGAAGTTAGATTTGTTAGAAAATTAAAATGGTGATAAAAATCTTGGGATTGGTTTATAATATAAGGATAATAGGTTGAATTATGAAATTTGTTTGTTTAAACTATGAAATTGATGTGTTTGGCTAGTTTAATGAGTAGAATGTTAATAAATTCTCATCTTTATTGAAAACTGATGTGTTTGTTTAAATAAGTACAGGTACGGGAGGCAATAGATAGAGTTTGAGTGTGTATATGCAATGTTATTTAGCTGCTTGCTTTTAAAATGCTAATTAAAGGTACGCCTACGCAATAAAAATAGGAAATATGATCTGTTTTTGGTTTTTCGACCGTGTAGATCGATGTCTATATATTTATATCTATTGTGATATTGGAAAAGCTCCTCGGTACAAGGGAGACTCTGTCAAAAAATTTCGGAAATTTTGGGAATTAGAAAATTTTTGAATTTTTTTGAAATGTTTTGTTAATGACAAATTGATTTCAAATTAAAAAAAAGAATTTTGGGATAGGAATTGAAACTAGTAGTTTTGATTCGAAACTAAAGAGTTTAGGCAAAGTGAATTTGAGATTTTCACTAAGGGGGTTTTCCTATTGGGTTTGGAACATTCTTCTACCTTAGCAAATTTCGGGGACGAAATTTTTATAAGGGAGAGGAATGTAACGACCTGAAATTTTGGATCGCTAGATTTGAACATTTAATTCATTTTAAATGTCGAATATGGATTATAATTTGAATTTTGAAATAAAAAAGATTTTGATTACATTAATAGAATTAGTTAAAGTTCAAATACGGGAATTTAATTAAAATTAGAGTAATAATAATTTAATATTAGAATTGGGATAATTGGTGATTCTACGTGTAAATAGGTATAAAGATAGATTCTAAAATTTATTTTAAGTCTGTTTGGATTTGAATTATAATATTGGACCGTGGGATAGAATTAAAAGTCGGTAGGTTGAATTTGGAATTTTATATTAATTTAATAATGGAATTTAATAATATAATAATACAAATAATCAGATTTTGGTTCGAACTGAGTCAGAATGATTTCCAGTGTGGATATAAATTTATTACGAGTTATAATAGAGTTAATATAGTTTTAAAAGTGAAATTTTAAATGATTTCGACGATTTTGAAAATCGCTCGAAATAATCGACGAATTAAAATAGTCTTCCAGGGCACAGTCTCGGAATTCGACGAAACCAGTTCCATTGGATCCGTAATAGTTATTTATTATCGGATTTCAATTTTCATAGCAATCAGATTGTCGTTTGACCCTGGTAGCTCAAAACCCATAGAAACTATTTTAATCGATTTAATTTAAAACTGATCGTTTATTTCTATAAATCGCGCATATGATCAAATTAGCCTCCGAAACACGTTCCATTATGTTCCGAACATAGGTAAAACCTTAGAAACGCCTGTCGGCACATGTCGTTTGGAGATCGTGTGAAAAAGTTGCTTTAAAGTAAATTAAATAATTAAATAATTGGTTATACGTTTATATATACACGTTTTCTTTGGGCCGAAACCCTAGTATTCTTGAGCCGCCGTCTTCATTCATTTCAATGGCCGGTAACATGCCTCCTCCTTCTTCGTTTTTCTCTACATCCACGCATTTATTCGCAAACCTTCCAACTAGTAAATCGTAGAGAGCGTCGAGATCTTCGATACGTACGGTGGAGAATACCACATATTGTTGTATGATGTAAATATATAAATATAAATGCATAAATTATAATCGAGCCAGGAGCGATTCCAAGTATTGAGAATACCACATATTGTTGTATGATAATAATGTAATATTATGATCTCACTCGAAGTCGAGAAACATATTTTAAATAGTTCAATATAATAAAGGTAGTATATCAATATCGAAGAGAGTTGATTAACATAGTAGATTATTAAAACAACATAGTAGATCCATTCATGGTGGGACCGTCTAACAACCCAGAATTTTACAATTTTGATTTTGAATATTTAATTAATTTTGAATGTATAAATAATTTATTTTTAGAATTTAGCAACTTGTAGTCAAATATATGACTATTTATATATTTAATTGTGAATTACATATTAATTAAATGGATTTAATAACTTTATTTAACTCCTTTTAATAAATAAATAATAATGGTATATTCATTTTGTAAAATTATTTACAATAAAAATATTTCAAATAAATAATAAGAAAATAAATTATTAATCAGTTGACTTGATTTTTATTGTAGTATTTTTGATCGAATTTGTACGATTTTTCCATAATTTTTAATTTGGAAAATATTTAAATTATCGCTTGATGTATTTTTTGGTATACAATGGTTTTTTTGAAATTTTACAGAATGTAATTACCAATGTATATTAGTTTTGTTTTAAGATCGTATCACATTTTTGTGTGTGATCGTATTTTTGTTTCTATCACTCGCGATTCGTATAAGAACGAATTTCTATATAGCGACGTGCTGAAAATTATAGAATAACATATCTCAACACTTAACCTAACTTTTCGCTTTACCTCTTCTCTCTCTTTCATTTTCAATTTATTGTAAACAAAGAAGAAGAAAATAAGCCCCCTCCTTAAAAATAAAAATAAAAATAATTACTTATCGAAAAATTATAAAGCTAGCTTCTTTGAGTTTTTACAAGTGAGATCAACTAATCTATGTAGGTTTTGTGATGTTTGACCACAGTTTGCTATGTTCGAACATTTACAGTAAACCACGGTTTGATTTTATGAGAGATATACGCAAAGTTAGGCATAATGGAGTTTGCATATTAGTTTGATGAGTGAATTAGAGTGGATGGTGATCATTTGGTGGAGTATAGTCAAGACTTGGGCGGTGCAACCTGGTACGGTCTGGGGGTGCAATTGAAGTTGCATTTTGTTCCAGGTGTTCGAGCTTGACGTCATTGTGTCTGGGCGGAGAGAATGCGTAGTGGACATCATACGAATCGACCGATCTGCTTTTCGTAGATGATTGAAGGAGAAACCGAGGAGTGATTGGATTGACTTTTGGGTTGTGATATGCATAGAGGATATGCATGTATACGCAAGGGTATTATAGTATTGGGGAAGAAGTATTTAATTTGGTAATTTGTTTAATTAAAGTGATTAAGTTAAATAGTTCCGTTTTTAAATCAAAATCTTATAAATTCAATAACTCTTGGATACGAAGTTTGATTTAGACGCGGTCTTTTGCATTGGACTCGTATCGACATTATCTACATGATGTAATTAGATTATTCAAATTTGGAGCAAGTAAAATTTGAACTAGATCAAACCAAAATGCGAAAGCATCAATTGGAATTTTGGTGAGTTTACCCACCTCTAAATAAACTATATGATTTTTGTGTTATTATAGATTATTGTTGAATGCTTGGATGATAGTTGTGGTTTTAACGAAGTACAAATTAATGATAAAATTGTATGATTTATTTAGTTACGTTCAACATAGTTAAATTAGTTATACTTCGTTGTGATACCTTTTTAGCAGAGTAAAACAGTGTTATACTATAGTTAAATTAAATAGATTATTTCTATTGAGCAGCAAAATCACCGTTCTATGCTTGCAGAGTAAAATGTTTATTTTTGTAGTTAGTTAATATGTGGATCAATTAATAAATGATATGTTAGCAATCGATCATAAATTGTTGATAATAACATGTTTGTTATTATTATTTGATTGTTTTTTTTATTTGAATTCTCGCTTGAAAAGAGGATTGCATGAATAACCAGTGTTTTGCATGGGACTTATGTAGAGAGACCCTAAGGGGTTTCTCGCCGTAATTAATTTACTGTTATATGCATCTTACTTATATTCTTATGTTGCTTATAGTGATGTTTGGTTGAAATAATTGTAACATACTATAGGAAATATCATCCTCTTAAACTGTTGTGTGTGTTGAACTTGTGCTTATATTTTTACAAAATAAATGTCTAATTACGTTTTTACACTTTAAAAGTTGTTTAAACTCTATTTTTAAGTATTTTGAGAATTTTGAAAATAAAGGATAAGTGTTAATTAAAATTTAAAAAAGGAATTATAAATTTAATTAATTATCTTTCGGGATAACTAACGATGTTTTAAAATTATAAAGAGATTATAAATTTGGTTATCTTTCAAGATAATTAATGTCGTTTTTAAATTTATAAAAGATTATGAATTTGGATTTAATTAACTTTCAGGGCAATTAATGTTGGTTAAATTTATAAAACTTATTTACCTTAAATATTTTGTGCGACTACCCATAATTATTGAGTGTGACGACCCGCCCTTCTCGACCCTCGAAAATCGACACAAAATACACCACAGAATAATATGTCGATGCTCGAGTGCCGAAAAGACAGATTGTTGAGGGAAAAGAAAGAAGATAGAAGAAAGAAAGAACTAAACAATAACAGAATCTCACAATCGCAGCGGAACAAAATATAATACATAATATTAGATCTTTACACAAAATGAAAGCCATATCTGTTTTATACGATATATCATCAGAGTATATCTCAAACAAACAATGATTACCAGCCTGACGATTTCAACAATCACAGCAGCGAATATAAACAAATACGGAAATATATCTCGGACTCCAGCTCCACTCCTGAGCTCCATAGCATCCTATCCTGAACATATAATACTCAGTCTGGCCCGAGCATTATAATAAAATAACACCCGAGTCAGTTGGAATACCAACGTGAGAAAAATACACACAAATTGATTATTAAAGTTTCAAAATCCTTTGAAATGAAAAGCATCTCGTAAGACCACACCACAAATAAACATGTCGGGTTTTTACCTTACGATAGCCAAAACATTTATTATAAAATCCTCTGATATTATAATAATGTCTATATACAAATACTTATTCAAATAGCCGAAATTGTTACATTAATTAAATTCCAGCTACTAGCCACAATCGTGGGTAATACAAACAAAACCGTAAAGGCACGTAGGGAAAATGGATTTCCAACTAATGACTAGGCACTGGGGTACCACCTGTCACAGTACGTGGCCCAGATCACCGTATCGAGGATTACTCCCAATCCCCTGCAACGCAAGACCGGAACTACCCCTTATTGGATAATCCCGAGTAAGATCACCTCACGATTAGGATCAACAACCGCACCACTAAGCCGAATAAAAAGGGACATCTAGACATGGATGACCTTACCCTAATGGGTGCTACCTACTTAACCTTGCTGCATAACCCCTGATTTTCAGTCATTCTCGGTTGATGAGGCTCGAGGCTAAGCTTTACCTTTTAGAATGTTTCACTTAGAATTCCCACCGTCCACCAGACGATGTTCCGAAAGCATTCATCCATACAAGTCCGACCCGGGTTCGAACGGAACCGAAGGCACTACTCCTACTACATCCATTTTGGAATCATCCTCAGGATTAGTAGCGACTAGCCCTTGCACTTCATTGCTCCATCTTCAACTCCGAACTCGTTTTTCCCACGAAAACGTACAAATCGGATCAAAGTGGTTTTCAAGAAATTAATACCGATCCCGGTCTCTTCGAAACAATCAGCGCATTTGGCCAATATTGATAGTCGGTTATTTAACTATCAATTAACATTTACAAACAATCATCAAGCATAAATAATTTTCCCAAATTATTTATTAATCTCAAATATCTTCGCAAGATATATCTCCACTTCAAATCTTTTTGGAAACAGTTTTCAAATCCACTCTCTTCTCATGGAATGAATTCTCAAATATTTATTTCCACTGAAAACAACCAAGTCCGAACATTTAGATTTTTAAAACAATTAAATCACTTTATTCGAAAATATACCTTAAAATATTTACATTAACTACTTAAACATTTTATTCAAGATATATTTTAAAATATTTAAAGCAAACTACTTTATGAAATGTAAGCTAATTTTAAAATAAAGGTTAAGCTCAAACTAAATTTTAAAAGAGGAGTTACAAAATTCTATATTAGTTTCAAATAAAACTTCAACCAAATTATCTTTCAAATATATCCATTTTATAAAATATAATATTAATAATATTCATTTCAAAACATACTACCAATTAACCCTTTTAAAATAATTACCTCTATAACTAATTTATTAAATGTTTACTTTTAAATTTTTTACAACTTAAATAAATAATAATTTCTTAAAACATTCCTTTAGAAACAAATTTTAAACTTTTAATTTTTTTACTTAAAAATCTGCTTTGAAACGTACTTGGCTTTTCAGGGAACTACACTTCCATTTCAGAATGAACCAAAGAACCTTTTTATAAATCCCGCTTGATCTATCTCAATTCAAATTACGTTTAAATCCCGTAAATTTTGCCCACACTTTAGAAATAACCCTTTTTATTTTTGAACACGTTCCCATTTCCTGGAAAATCACTTTCAAAATATATACTTAACTTATTTTAAATAAGTTACTAAATTCATTATTCAAAAATGTACTTTTGAAAATCTATAAAAGTTTCTTGGGTAACTTAAATCAAAAATTTCTTTTTAATATAAAGTTATTATATCAAATACCTATAATAAAATTTCCTTTTGATAACATATACTAATTTACCTTTAAAATAATTAAATACCATAATTACTTTAATAAATATGTACTTTTCGCTCGAAAACAATTAAAAATAGTATTTTCTTCTAAAACATTCTAAAAACACATTTTAAACTTCTAGTTTATATTTTGAAATCTTTTCTTTGAAAATATATATTAATTTTTCTAGGAAAATACACTTCCCATCTTTTTAAAAATAATCTCACTATTATTTTTGAAACAATTCGCACTTTCTTATAGAAATTTCCTCTGCAAATCTATATCTTCAATATTTTATCCCCGATAAATATTCCATTTCATTTATAAACCCGGTTTATAAATTTCTATTTCTCATTTCCTTTTAAATCACAATTTCAAAAACACTTCTAATTCCAAACCATTTCTTGAATTTAATTTCCTTAAATTCATTACTCAAAAATTCCTTTTCATTTCCCTTTAATCCTAATTTATTTTATTTATATTTTAAATACCAAAATTTATTTGTCCAACCATTACACAGCATAACTAAATTTCCAAATTAAACCATCATGGAATATCAATAAAATACAACACGGATTATAAGGTAATTTCTATATTATGAGGAATCCAGTTGGATCCCTCCAACCTGTTTCCCTGCATCCACAAATATTAGCACAACAAATAAATATCGATCCAATCTGATATCCATTATCACATTCAATCGATCAAACAATCATTTAAATATTAACTATTTAAACTATCTAGCATCCCATATGTGAGTGAGATAAACTCACCTTGAATTTTCGACGAGCGTTCAAATTTTAAATTAAATCGAACGTCGTCCGATTTAACCTAAATTTTTACTTGCTCAGAATAATCCCAGATCTGAATTGCAGCATAGAGCTCCTCTCTGTGGTTCAAGCGTCGCCAATTTCATCGAAATCCGACTATGCAAGCAAAAGATATTTAGTTTTAAAGGTTGTAAATATAATTTGTAAAAACAATTTCTTCTTTTAATTACAAAATGAACCTAGCCGTTGGTTCCCACCTTCAGATCGAAGCTGCATAGTGTTCTTCTTCCCTCACGTCAATAGGCAAAAATCAAACCCAAAATCACTGTACTTTGACCAAAAGTCACGGCCACGTCGTTCGCCGATAAATCGATCAGAGGCCACCACGCCGTTGCCCCCTACGCCCTCCACTCTCGGCCCAGATATGGCAAAACTCGTCTCTCAACTCCACTCGAAAAATACGCCCGAACACACGGCGAACGAAACCAAAATACACCACCAAACGACAATATCAAGCAAGATCCACCGTTGGATGTGCTCGCCTTGAAGTTCTCTCCAACTTTCATTTAGAAAGATTTCGAAAATATTGCCAAGATTTCAAGAAAAATTAGGGAGAAGGAAATTGAATATCGGCCATTGTTTATGTTGGGTAGCGGCCGAAGAAAATAGGTTAGGGTTTCGGCCAAACATATATATATATATATATATATATATATATATATTCATAATTATTATTTTAATAATATTCTCAAATTTTAACAACCTATACAAACAAACTCCAAATCACATGTGCCGCCCATTCCAAACACAATGGAACGTGTTTCGGAGCCCAATTCAATCATATGTGGAAGATAGCTTTTTGAATCGATTTATAATATTGAATTATCGATTTAAATTTCAACGCGTTTCGCACCCGTACGAACAAACGGTAACTCCAAACGCTACGAAAATTAAAATCCGATAATAACTAACTATTACGGATCCAATGGAACTAGTTTCATCGAATTCCGAGACTGTGTCTTGGAAGGCTATTTTAAATCATCGATTAATTCCAGCGATTTTCAAAATTGTCGAAATTACTTAAAATTTCACTTTAAAATTTTACTAACTTATTTATCAATCATGTAGAATTTACATTCACATTAGAAATCATTCTGTTTCACTTCGAACCAAAATCTGATTATTTGCATTATTATATTATTAGATTCCATTATTAAATTAATATAAAAATTCCAAATTTGACTTATCGACTTTTGATTCCATCCAAAAGTCCAATATTAAAATCCAAATCAAACTAGATTTAAAATAATCTTAGAAACCATTTTCATATCTATTTACATCCAGATTCACAGATAATCCCAATGCCAAATATTTCATTTTTTTATTATTCAAATCCAATCGAATAGCCATATTTGAAATTTAACTAATTTCATTAATCTAATCAAAATCATTTTGTTTCAAAACCAAATTGTAATTCACATTCAACATTAAAATGAATTAAATGTTCAAATCTAACGACCGAAATTCCGGGTTGTTACATTCCTCCCCCTTATAAAAATTTCATCCCCGAAATTTGCTAAGGTATGAAAAATGCTACTAAACTCATTTACTTATCCATACTTAGTTAAAAACTTACATTCATCTCGCCCAAAACTTTTAGCTCAATTCCAAAATCATTCGCTTATTTTAACTTAAAAGTTTTGTTTTCAATATCATTTCAAAACAACTTTCCTAGTTAACTAAAATGTTCAAAATTCCTAAAAATTTTCTAACTCCTAAAATTTTTGAAATTTTTTGACAGCGTCTCCTTTGTACGGAGAGCGTTTCACAAAAGATATAAATATATATACATCGACCCACACGGTCGGAAAACAAAATATACCACAATATATATATCATTTTTCAAATTTTATTGCGTAGGCGTACCTTTGATTAGCATTTTAAAAGCAAGCGGCTAATATATTATGCATTTACGCGCTCTAACTCTATCGATTGCCTTCCGTACCTGTACTTACTCAAATATACATATCAGTTTTCAACAATAAAGGATTTTTAACAACCTTCCATACATTTGTCTTAGCTAAACACAACAATTACATAGCCCAACAACAAATTTCATAATCCTACAAGTACCATCTTTATAGCAATCACAAGTTTTCAACGGTATTTAATTTTCCTAACGATCTAAACTTCATTTTATTCCACTCGAATGATTTACAATCAAGTTTACTACATTCAATCCATATTTACCATAACCAACCCAAAATTACTTCAGTATGATCAACATGTGCCTACTTACATCAATTTACTTCAATTTAATTCCAAATTGATTCACAATCAAATTTTTTATTTTAAATTTGATATATTTGCATTTCTTTTATGATCCACTTTCATTTATATGCAAAAACACTTAATTATATCCCAACACATTCCAATTTATTCAAAAACCAACTTTATTTGCTTTCCTTAATTTATTACCTTTGTTTACAACAAAACGACTAATCTCAATGTAAATTTGATGTCATTCAAGCAAACAACAATTACTGAAGTTTATAACCATTTTAAATTAAGTCCAACTCAAACTATATTAATTTTACTCCATTCAAAATTATTTATAACCTAAACAATTTTTACTTCATCACAATTATTAAATCAAATCCCTATTCTCACTTCAAGTTCATCATCCAACTTAAGTTTATATTAATATCATTCCGTTCTGGATTGTTTACAACTCATACATTCTTATTTCATCACGATAAGAAATTAAAATTCTTTCACCTACATTAAAATTTTATTATCTAAACAAATTTCATTCAAGACCCCTTATAAAGCTCGACCACAATCATTTTCCAATTTTCTTAAGTTATTTCAATAACAAAATAACTCCATTTCTTCTCACCTTAATCTTATTTCCATTTTAATTTGATTCTTATTCAGTTAAATTCTAATCCATTTACAAATTTTAATTCAATTTGTTTACTTACTCAATCCATTTTAAATTTTAATTCACCTCCTCAATTCATTTCTGAATTTATTAATAACATGACCATTCCGATTATTCTAAACCAGAACTAGGTTTTATTTTACTTTCCAAATTTTTAACAAGCTGCCAAAATTTTATTCATTCCAATACAATTTCCATTTAATTAGTTTGCACTAAATTCATCCTCAAACAATTCCTTTGGATTTAGTTGAGTGAGCATTTACTTCATTCAATATCATTCTTACTTAATTTAAATTCCATTTAATTTAATTCTTTTCCAAATTTAATTCAAGTCCAACTAAATTTTATTTAGCCAACTTAAATTCATACCATTTCCTTTACTATTTTAAATAAGAATTTAAATCCATTCAGTATTATTTATAACATAATTGAATTTTGGTTTTTACTTCAATTCAATCCAAATTCAACTCAATTCCTTTTAATTTAAATCAAATTCGATCCAATTTTATTTCTCCATTCAATTTAAATTTTTACTTTATAATATATAAGTTTTAAAACTTATTTAGTAACCTTAGTCCATTCACATTTTATTTTTCTTCACCTTATTCCAATTTATATTTCATTTAGGATCAAGTTTTGAATATCCCATAAAATACAAATCATTTTATTTTGGTTTTACAACTTTCATTTCCTATTCTTAAGTTCACCAACTTATTTATTTAAAAGCTTATATTGCTCATTTGAGTCATTTTCACCTTATAATCACAATTCCAAATTATATATATATATATATATATATCTCACTTAATAACTTAAGGGTTTAAATTTTCATTACCCAATTATAATCATTGTACATTTCAATTTTACATTCAATTTAATTGAATTCAAATTTTAATTTTATTTTAACATATCTTAAGTTAAATTCAAGTTAAATTTTAATTTCAGGATTAAAATTTTAAATTTCCTTTCTTATTTATATCAACTTCACTTAATAAGTTCAATAGTTGATTCATCTTAACTTTACACATTATTTAAATAGAATTTTCCCAAAATTCAATTGCTCGGTTTTATTTCAAAACCATTTTGAAATAATAATGAACGCATACCCACTTGGTATATTAAGTCAAATCTTCAAATTCCAAAACACTTAGTTTTACCAAAAAGAAAATTCCCTTTTGAAATTTCTAAAACCACTTGTACGCCCAACAAGTCCAAACAAATATCATAACCAATCACCATGGTAGCAATCCATCACTTTAGAAACTCGAAAATGAATTCTGATGATATGGTCATCATCATCAGGATTATTTTCCAACGACTGAAGTGAGTTCAGTGCTTCTTCACTTCCACAAATTCCTTTCAAAACCATTTCCATTCAAAAATATTCCTAAAATAATACTCCATTATTGCCCTCCAATACTTTGGAAAACATTTCAAACATTCCCAGGATTTTAAATTCCCAAACTTTTTGTTTAAATTCATTTTAAACACTTTTCAAAATTTCCAGGATTTAAGTTCTGGATTAAATCAAATTTTAGTTATTCTTCTTTTGGATAAATCATACTTATAGGATCCTATTTGGTTATAACCATTTCAAATTTTCAATTCTTATATTTGATTATAATATTAACAACCAAACATCCAAATATATATAATAATTTCAGAAAATTATTCCTTTTATATCAAAAAATAATTTTGGGTAAAAGTATTTCATTTACCCACTTTAAAAACAATACCATGTTGGTTTATCCTGTTTAAGAGTTTAGAAACCCCCATCGATATGGTTGTACTTCCCGTACCGACCAGAATTCATAAACACTCAACCAATAAGTCAACACAGTATAAAAACAGTTTTATATTCACTAACAAATACGCTCTCATATCTATTATTACACTCAACTCATTCTAGAGTAATATGGACTCTATTTCTAATGAGTAATTCCCACCAAAGCCTAGGTTATCGCTAACCTAAGCTCTGATACCAAGTGTGATGACCCACCCTTCTCTACCCTCGAAAATCGACACAAAATACACCACAGAATAATATGCCGACGCTCGAGTGCCAGAAAAGACTATTGTTGAGGGAAAAGAAAGAAGATAAAAGAAAAAAGGAACTAAACAATAACAGAATCTCACAATCACAGCGGAACAAAATATAATATATAATATTAGATCTTTACACAAAATGAAAACTATATCTATTTTGTACAATATATCATCAGAGTATATCTCAAACAAACAATGATTACCAGCCTGATGATTTCAACAATCATAGCAGCGAATATAAACAAATACGGAAATACATCTCGGACTCCAACTCCTCTCCTGAGCTCCACAGCATCCCATCCTGAACATATAATACTCGGTCTGACCCGAGCATTATAATAAAATAACACCCGAGTCAGTCTGGAATACCAACATGAGAAAAATACACCCAAATTGATTATTAAAGTTTCAAAATCCTTTGAAATCAAAAGCATCTCGTAAGACCACGCCTCAAATAAACATGTCGGGTTTTTACCTTACGATAGCCAAAACATTTATTATAAAATCCTTTGATATTACAATAATGTCTATATACAAATACTTATTCAAATACCCGAAATTGTTGCATTAATTAAATTTCAGCTACTAGCCACAATCGTGGGTAATACAAACAAAACCGTAAAGGCACATAGGGAAAATGGATTTTCAACTAATGACTAGGCGCTGGGGTACCACCTATCACAGTACGTGGCCTAGATCACCTTATCGAAGATTACTCCCAATCCCCTACAACACAAGACCGGGGCGACCCCTTATTAGATAATCCCGAGTAAGATCACCCTACGGTTGGGATCAGCAACCGCACCACTAAGCCGAATAAAAAGGGACATCTAGACAGGGATGACCTTACCCTAATGGGTGCTACCCACTTAGCCTTGTTGGAACTTCGTATTCACGATACTTCGTAATTACGATATTTTGACTATGACAACTATATAAGTTACTATGTATACTAACATATTTATTGCAGGAATCAATCAAAGGACAGATTCAAAAGAGCTCCAACACTTAAAGTATGTATTGAGTCTGTGTCTAGTAATAATAGTATGTTAAAATCTCTCCTATATGATATATTGCATGATCATCTTTTCAAAAATAAGAAATTCAATTTTCATGTTACATTCAGACGTCTGAATAGCTCATTTCAGACGTCTGAATCTGTAATATAGAATATTGTATATTACAATATTCAGACGTCTGAAATGAGATATTCAGACGTCTGAAAATGACCAAAAATGGCCTATTTGCTTTCTGTTTCGAATATCGTTTAAATTCAGAAGTCTGCAATTTAAATTTCAGACGTCTGAATATTTACAACGGCTATTTTTTTGAAAAGGCATTTCCATTCATGAAGAGTTGCGACCTTTAATTCAACAGCTTTTGATGATAACTCTTCATGAACAATTACAACCATTTATTACCTATATAAACACATTAGAATCAAGTTTTAAATACACCAATTTCTATTGATTATTATTCGATTATTGAAATTCTTGATTCTAACTCATTTGTGCTAAAAATATCATTCAAATTCAAATTCTACTTTCTTAATCTTCACGCATTCATACATATATCATAAAGGAGAAAGATTATAGGAAGTTTGTACTATTAAGAGACAAATTCGTGTTATTAAGAACACATTGTGTCAAATATACTTTTATATAAGTTGAAGTCCTCTTCGGCTGTTGAGGCGAAATCCTGTTCTGCTGCTCAGGTCCCTTGTTCGGCTGTTCAAGGGTTGTTGTAAGCCTGTTCCTCCGGGTTAAGTGAGGATTGTTGTTAGTGAAATTCCAGAAGGAGTCTGGAACTGGACGTAGAACGGGAAGTTCGAACCAGTATAAAAATTCCTGGTGTGCTTGTTTGATTTTTTACTTATTTACATTGCTCTAGTATTTTAGTTTATTTCCGCACTAGTATAGTATAATTCCATATAGCACGATCCACGGTAACTTTCATTTGGTATCAGAGCCTTGTTTCTAATAACCGTTACACAGTTATTTGATATTCTGCTAAAATGGAAAACAACACCAACACTAGTTTCATTGAAGGACAATCCACTGCTCGACCTCCACTATTCAATGGTATGAATTACAATTATTGGGCAACTCGAATGCATATTTATATGCAAGCTAATGGTTTTGACTCATGGAATATTGCTCAAACCGAATATAATATTCCTACAACAGAATATTCTACATGGTCAAACACACAAAGACTAGATACTACCGCTAATGCCAAAGCTATGAATATGCTATTTTGTGCTTTAGATAGAAATGAGTTTAACCGTGTTAGTATGTGTAAAACTGCTTATGAAATATGGAGAACACTTAAGATTACTCACGAAGGAACTAACAAGGTTAAACAAAGCAAAATTTCCATGCTCAAATATCAATTTCAGAATTTTAAAATGAAGCAAGATGAAACTATAAATGATATGTATTCTAGATTCCAAGATATATACCACTCTTTACTAGGACTTGAAGAAAAGTATTCCGATTTTGATATTGTTTCAAAAATCCTTAACTCTTTAACGGATGAATGGGAAAGAAAAGTTTTAGCTATTGAAGAAGCTAATGACCTTTCTACTATGAAACCAGAAGAGTTGATAGGAAATCTAATGTCATATGAAGTAAATTTGCAGGCTAAAAGAGTACAAGCACAAGATAAAAAGAATATAGCATTCCATACTAAAAAAGAAGAATCAGATTCTGATGAAGAAGACTTAGCATTCATTGCTAAAAACTTTAAAAAGTTTTTAAAATTCAGAAAAGGAAATCGAAACAACGGCAAAAGGAACTACAACAATAATCCAAATAAGCCATCTTCATCCATATTAGAATGCTTTAACTGTCACAAGAAAGGACATATGCAAAAGGATTGTCCAGAACAGAAGAAAACATATCACAATAAGAATCGAAAGGACAAATCAAAAAGAAAAGCATTTTCAGTAACATGGGATGACTCAGATTCCTCATCTTCTTCAGAAAGCAGCAGTGATAGTGAGAAAGAACAGGCAAATGTTTGTTTTATGGCTTCAGAAAATGAGGTAAGTGATCTTACTTTTGATGATATGATTGAAATAAATTCAGAACTTCTTGATAATCTAAAAAACATCAAAAGAAAATATAAAGAAGCTCTTGAAAATCAGAGAAAAGCAGAATTCGAAAGAGATATGCTTAACGATGAAAAGAAAATATTGGAAGAAGAAATTGGAAAACTTCAAGATAAAGTTTATAATGATAATTCTCAATTTACTTTATTGAGTCAAGAAATTGAAACTCAAAAAGGAAAGAATGATTCTCTTATCTCTGAAAATCATGAGCTAAAAACTAAGATTAAAATGATAGAATTTGAAAATACTAGTCTCAAAACCAAATTAGAAAATATTTCTAAAAATATTTCCAACTTTAATAAAGGAAGAGAAAATCTATCTAGTATTATTGAAAATTCTCAGTCCACTTCAAATAAAAATGGACTAGGATATTTTAAGAAATCTCTATCTAAAAAGAAAATTAGGAGAAATAATTCTCATATTAATTCTAAAAATTCCAATACCATAAAAATATGGGTTCCCAAAACAAACAATAATCTAATTAGAAATAAATATATAAATCTCTTTTTTGAAACTGTTCATAAAAATTAGAATTATATATTTAAAGGGAATACTGAACCTACTTGGGTTTGGTTTCCTAAGACCTAACTCTTAGGACCCTATAAAAGGTGGGTACCAATGTTATTATTATTATTTGCAGGACCCACTTTTAAAAAGAGGAAAATGGATACTCGATAGCGGTTGCTCAAAACATATGACCGGAGACAAAAATATGTTATCAAACATCACTTACTCAAATGGAGGCTCTGTCACTTTTGGAGACAATTCCAAAGGATATATCATTGGAAAAGGCGACGTCAGCAATGTCGGTACATCTGATTTACCTCTTATTTCAAATGTTTTATTAGTGAAAAATTTAAAACACAATCTTTTAAGTATCAGCCAATTATGTGACAAAGGTTTCAAAATCTCTTTTTCTGAAGATAAGTGTAGCATTCGTGATAAAAATCAAAATCTTATTTTTGAAGGATATAGAGATAAAAATTAATATGTTTTGAATATGAAAATCAATCATGATTCAGATATATGTTTAATAGCTAATGAAAATGATCCTTGGCTATGGCACAAAAGATTCTGTCATATAAACTTCAAAACTATAAATAAACTTTCCAAAAATAATTTAGTCAGAGGATTACCGAAAATAAACTTCAAAATTAATCATATTTGTGATGCATGTCAATTAGGAAAATTAACAAAATCATCCTTTAAATCAAAAAAAGTTATCTCTACTTTACAACCACTTGAACTACTGCATATGGATCTATTTGGACCAACCCAAGTTCAATCCATTAACCATAATAGATATGTGTTTGTAATAGTAGATGATTTCTCTAGATATACTTGGACTATTTTTACGAAAAACAAAAATGATACGTTTGACCAGTTTAAAATTTTTGCTAAACGTATTCAGAATTTAAAAGGTCTAAAATAAAAAATATAAGAAGTGATCATGGAGGAGAATTTGAAAACGAAGCTTTTGATCATTTTTGTAAAAAGAAAGGAATTTTTCATAATTTTTCGTTTCCTAGAACTCCACAACAAAACGGAGTTGTAGAACGTAAAAATAGAACTTTACAAGAATGTGCACGAACTTTGTTAAATGGAAGCACTCTTCCAAAACATTTCTGGGCAGAAGCTGTTGCAACTGCATGTTATGTTTTAATCGTGTTTCTATTCGACCTCTAACAAAAAATACTCCTTATGAACTTTTTACTGGAAGAAAACCAAAAATTTCTTATTTTAAAGTATTTGGTTCAAAATGCTTTATATTAAATACAAAAGATCAGCTTGGAAAATTCGATGCGAAATCTGACGAAGGAATCTTTCTAGGATATTCGGATCGCAGCAAAGCTTATCGTGTATTTAATAAAAAATCAAATATTGTTGAAGAAACATTAAATGTTTCTTTCGATGAAAATTTTCTACAAAAACCAAGTATTCAAAAAGATGATGATTTTCCAGATAACATTACAAATACAGATACTATAAATTTTGAAAATAATGAAAGCATTGTTGACAATAATATTGATTTAAGGAATTCACCAAAAATGTTAAGGGATCATCCTATACAAAATATTATTGGGGAAATTAATTCAAATATTCGAACTAGAAGTCATCTAAATCAAATGGGCCACGTAGCATTCCTTTCTAAAATCGAGCCAAAAAATCCCAAAGAAGCTTCCACAGATGACTACTGGATAATAGCAATGCAAGAAGAGCTAAACCAGTTTGTACGCAATGAAGTTTGGGAATTAGTTCCTAGACCAAGTGATCAGGCTATTATTGGAACAAAATGGGTTTACAAAAATAAAGCAGATGAACAAGGAAATATCACTAGAAATAAAGCAAGATTAGTTGCACAAGGTTACAATCAAGAGGAAGGAATTGACTATGAAGAAACGTTTGCTCCGGTTGCAAGACTAGAAGCAATTCGAATATTAATGGCCTATGCATGTTTTCATAATTTCAAACTTCATCAAATGGATGTTAAAAGTGCCTTTTTAAATGGTTACATAAAAGAAAAAGTGTATGTTGAACAACCTCCTCTATTTATTCACGAAAAATTCCCTGATCACGTTTATAAACTTAAAAAGGCACTTTACGGTTTGAAACAAGCACCACGTGCTTGGTACGACCGTCTAAAGACTTATCTAATTTCTTCGGGGGAAAGTTGATCAAACACTTTTTATAAAAAATTCTAAAAGGGATATTTTAATAGTTCAAATTTATGTTGATGATATCATTTTTGGTTCTACGAATGACAAATTATGCCAGGAATTTTCAGAAATAATGACCAAAGAATTTGAAATGTCTCATATGGGTGAATTAACATATTTTCTTGGATTACAAATAAAACAACTTCAAAATGGCATTTTTATTAATCAAGAAAAATATTGTATTAATCTAATCAAACGTTTCGGAATGGAAAATACTTATTCCAAACCAACTCCAATGAGTACAACTACACATCTTGAAAAAGATGACAATGGCAAAAGTGTTGACCAGAAACCATACCGAAGTATGATTGGATCATTACTATATTTAACTGCAAGTCGTCCTGATATAATGATGAGTGTTTGTTTGTGTGCTAGATTTCAAGCTAATCCAAAAGAATCACATTTAAAAGCAGTAAAACGGATATTACGTTATCTTACAAACACAAAGGATTTTGGTCTGTTTTATCCAAAAGGATGTCCATTCGAATTAGTCTCATATAGTGATGCTGACTTTGGTGGTTCTCGAACAGATCGAAAAAGTACGAGTGGTACGTGCCATTTCATTGGGAAATCTCTCGCATCCTGGTTTAGTAAGAAACAAAATTGTGTTTCTCTTTCTACATGCGAAGCAGGATACATTTCTGCTGCTCTAGCATGTACTCAAGTAATTTATATGCAACAAACACTCAAAGATTTCAATATTAATTTATCAAACTCTACAATATACTGTGACAACTCGAGTGCTATTAACTTGTCTAAAAATCCTATCAATCATTCACAAACAAAACATATTGACATTCGTCATCACTTTCTTCGTGATAATGTTGAAAAAGGAACAATAAATTTAGATTTTGTATCTTCTGAAAATCAGTTAGCTGATATTTTTACAAAACCTCTTTTAGAAAACATTTTTATTAGGCTAAGACGAGAACTTGGTATTGTTTCTGTTAAAAATTTATAATTCTGTAACAATTTTTTTATATAGTTATACATCTTCTATCTATATTATATTTGCTCCCAACATATGTGTTTATTCTCTAAAAATCTCATAACTACCAAATTAGTAACAAATATTTCTAACCTTCCATTTGTTATGTATATTTCTAACCTTTCATTTTTTTTAAATTTTTTATTCATTAGTTAGTAACTAAACAAAACTAACTATATGTAACCATTAATATAAAACTAATTTCTTTAAATAGTTTTTCCTTTTTGTTATTTATATATTCAAACTAATTATTTCTTTCATCTCATTTTAAAACACCAAAATAAAATTCTCTGTCAATGAAATTCAACCTAGTTATTTTACTTCTCTCTATGGCTTCTAATTCTGACAATTCTCCATCAGCTTATTCAACGTCTTCTTTCGAGATTTTAGCAACTCCAACTCCACGTGAACAAGCTTGTCCTGAACGTAAACACTCTGGTTATACGCCAGATAAGAAGAAATCTCGACGATTTCTTTTCTTTGGTTCTCCATCAACCAAAGAAAAAATATCCGAGATTCATCATTATCAAAAAGAGCAATTGGATTTGCAACGTGAGATGTATTATGAACAAAAAATAAATGCTAAACGACTTAGCTTCATTGAAAAAGAGGCATTTAAATTTTGTGGTACATCTCCACAAAAAGACGTAGTCAAACCGTCAACTTTTCATCAAATAAAAACATCAGGTTGGAATCCATGGGAACCAAGTCCACAACGTCCTTCAGTTTCTCCAAACTCGTGGGAACGTACGTCATACTGGTCTCCTTTACAACCATTCACAGAAATTACAAAATTTGAACCAGAAGAATGCAAATCTCCAAATACTTCGGAAAATTAACTTCTAATTTTATTTTCTTGTAATTCTGTTCTATTTGTTGTTTCTATCATTTATTAAATATTTGAAAATCTTCTCATTCTGTTCAATATTAATATATTATTTCTATCATTTATTTTTAATTTCTCATGCAAATGTCTGAATTTTTAAGTTTCAGACGTCTGAAACTATTGGTTTAGACGTCTGAATATTATAGAAAAATAAATTTTTTTCTACAGTTTCAGACGTCTGAAACAATAGATTCAGATGTCTGAAATAAGTCAAAAATGAACTAATTCTTCTCTGTTTAAATTTTTTAAATTTCAGACGTCTGAAATTATACTTCCAGACGTCTGAATTCAAATGGTGATTCGAAATTCAAGGGCTTTTTAGAAATTTTCCACCCACCAACCCCCTTTATTACTTCCATCTTCTTCTTCCTTTCCCCCAAATAACCGAACCAGCACCATTATCACCCTTCAAAACTCCATTTTTTCATCTCCAATCTTCAATTTTTTCACCAAAAAACTCCAAATGGCTCCAAAAGCAAAGCGACCGAGAGCTTCAACTTCATCTTCTACACCCAATATAGACCAATGGTTGTGGAATGATGAAGCCAAGAAAAGGTTTGCTCAGATGGACAGATCTGGCTTCTTTCCAGGAGCTTTTGTGAAGTATGATGAATTCCAACCCTATAGGATTCAACAAATTGCCAATTCAAGCGGGTTAGAATCTTTATTGTCATTTTCTGCGAATAATGTCAAAATAAATCATCTACTAGTTAAGTTATTCTATACAAACATGAATTTGGATCATCATCATCCACATAATCGCGAAAATTGTATTTGGACTTGGGTATGTGGAGTAAAAATATATCTCCCATTAGTTCGTATTGGAGATATCTTGCAATGCCCTTCATCCGGGACTGATTTGGATGACATTGATGCTTCACTCTCCCTAGAAAATTGAGATGAAGTCTCTCATAGATTTCTATCTGATGATATCACTAGGTTAACTTCTGTCAACCTAAGGCCTCAAGCCCATATTCTCCATCGTGCTTTAATTCGTTCCGTTTTACCAAGAACTGGAAGTTATGAAGTCATAAACAAACGGAACTTCCAAGCTTTATATGCCATTTATTCCGAACAACCTATTAATTGGGGGCAAGTTATTCTTGAAGAATTTATGGATGTTAATCGCCGTCGCCGATATAAAACGTTTCATTATGGAGCATATATTATGAAAATTCTTAGAAACTATGGAGTAACTTTTCCCGAATCCGAATTTTCACCCATAAAAGAACTTGGCTCCAAAACATTAGGGTTGATGAATATGCCCAAACGTCCTCAGAATCTTAATTTTATTTCTTTCCAAGAATGGATCTCAAATAGGGATCAGAATATACCCCAACCTCAACAACCTCACCAACATCATCAACCTCAACAACAAATGGCTCCACAAGCTACCGAGCATGATGATGATGATATCGAAGTGGTTTCTCTTAAGTCAACACCGAAACATGCCTTAGTTACACTCTCTCGGAATCAATCTAAACTCAATGCCAAGATTGAAAGATTGGAAAAGCAAACAAATAAAAAACTTAATTCTATTCGAGGCTTCCTAAATAAAATTTGGGAACGTATTGGTTGCTCTTCTTCCACATCTACCGAGGTGTTTAATCCCGCACCGTTTCAATGGTCTTCTAGCTCAGGCAATGGCAATGATGATGATGATGATAATGATGATGATGAAGAAGGCACAGATCAACCCAGTTCTTCCTTCCGATTGCATGAATATTTCTGTTGCATCTTATCATATTCTATTTTTTTTAAACTAGTTGTTAATTTCTATTATTTTATGTAACTTTTCTAACTACCTGCAACTTGATTTCCTTATAATGGTATGTATCCTTCAAACATTTGCTCCTATTGTTTTGTATCCAGTAATGACAATGTTGATTCTCTGGTTTGGTTTTTCTATTTTTTGTCGATGTCAAAGGGGGAGAATTATAGTAAGGGGGAGCTTATAGTAAGGGGGAGAATTCCTTTATATATATGATCGTTTACTCATATAGTTGCCATCGTCAAAAAGGGGGAGATTATTGGAACTTCGTATTCACGATACTTCGTAATTACGATATTTTGACTATGACAACTATATAAGTTACTATGTATACTAACATATTTATTGCAGGAATCAATCAAAGGACAGATTCAAAAGAGCTCCAACACTTAAAGTATGTATTGAGTCTGTGTCTAGTAATAATAGTATGTTAAAATCTCTCCTATATGATATATTGCATGATCATCTTTTCAAAAATAAGAAATTCAATTTTCATGTTACATTCAGACGTCTGAATAGCTCATTTCAGACGTCTGAATCTGTAATATAGAATATTGTATATTACAATATTCAGACGTCTGAAATGAGATATTCAGACGTCTGAAAATGACCAAAAATGGCCTATTTGCTTTCTGTTTCGAATATCGTTTAAATTCAGAAGTCTGAAATTTAAATTTCAGACGTCTGAATATTTACAACGGTTATTTTTTTGAAAAGACATTTCCATTCATGAAGAGTTGCGACCTTTAATTCAACAGCTTTTGATGATAACTCTTCATAAACAATTACAACCATTTATTACCTATATAAACACATTAGAATCAAGTTTTAAATACACAATTTCTATTGATTATTATTCGATTATTGAAATTCTTGATTCTAACTCATTTGTGCTAAAAATATCATTCAAATTCAAATTCTACTTTCTTAATCTTCACGCATTCATACATATATCATAAAGGAGAAAGATTATAGGAAGTTTGTACTATCAAGAGACAAATTCGTGTTATTAAGAACACATTGTGTCAAATATACTTCTATATAAGTTGAAGTCCTCTTCGGCTGTTGAGGCGAAATCCTATTCTGCTGCTCAGGTCCCTTGTTCGGCTGTTCAAGGGTTGTTGTAAGCCTGTTCCTCCGGGTTAAGTGAGGATTGTTGTTAGTGAAATTCCAGAAGGAGTCTGGGACTGGACGTAGAACGGGAAGTTCGAACCAGTATAAAAATTCCTGGTGTGCTTGTTTGATTTTCTACTTATTTACATTGCTCTAGTATTTTAGTTTATTTCCGCACTAGTATAGTATAATTCCATATAGCACGATCCACGGTAACTTTCAAGCCTTGCTACATAACCCCTGATTTTCAGTCATTCCTGGTTGATGAGGCTCGAGGCTAAGCATTACCTTTTAGAACGTTTCACTTAGAATGCCCACCGTCCATCTGACGATATTCCGAAAGCATTCATCCATACAAGTCAGTCCTGTGTTCGAACGAAACCGAAGGCACTACTCCTACTATAACCATTTTGGAATCATCCTCAGGATTAGTAGCGACTAGCCCTTGCACTTCATTGCTCCATCTTCGACTCCGAACTCGTTTTTCCCACAAAAACGTACAAACCGGATCGAAGTGGTTTTCAAGAAATTAATCCCGATCCCGTTCTCTTCGAAACGATCAACGCATTTGGCCAATATTGATAGTCGGTTATTTAACTATCAATTAACATTCACAAACAATCAACAAGCTTAAATAATTTTCCCAAATTATTTATCAATCTCAAATATCTTCGCAAAATATATCTCCACTTCAAATCTTTTTGGAAATAATTTTCAAATCCACTCTCTTCTCATGGAATGAATTCCCAAATATTTTTTTCCACTTAAAACAACCAAGTCCAAACATTTAGATTTTTAAAACAATAAATCACTTTATTATAAAATATACCCTAAAATATTTACATTACCTACTTAAAATTTTATTCAAGATATATTTTAAAACATTTAAAGCAAACAACTTTATGAAATGTAAGCTAATTTTAAAATAAAGGTTAAGTTCAAACTGAATTTTAAAAGAGGAGTTACAAAATTCTATACTATTTTCAAATAAAACTTCAACCAAACTATCTTTAAAATAAATCCATTTTATAAAATATAAATAATAATAATATTCATTTCAAAACATAATACCAATTAACCCTTTTAAAATAATTACCTCTATAACTAGTTTATTAAATATTTACTTTTAAAATTTTTACAACTAAAATAAATAATAATTTCTTAAAACTTTCCTTTATAAACAATTTTAAACTTTTAAAATTTTACTTAAAAGTCTTCTTTGAAACGTACTTGGCTTTTCAGGGAACTGCACTTCCATTTCTGAATAAACCAAAGAACCTTTTTATAAATCCTGCTTGATCTATCTCAATTCAATTTTACGTTTAAATCCCATAAATTTTGCCCACACTTTAAAAATAATCCCTTTTTATTTTTAAACACATTCCCATCTCCTGGAAAATCACTTTCAAAACATATACTTAACTTATTTAAAATAAGTTACTAAATTTGTTATTTAAAATATACTTTTGAAAATCTGTAAAAGTTTCTTGGGTAACTTAAATCAAAAATTTCCTTTTAATACAAAGTTATTATATCAAATACTTATAATAAAATTTCCTTTCGATAACATAATACTAATTTACCTTTAAAATAATTAAATACCATAATTACTTTAATAATTATTTACTTTTCGCTCGAAAATAATTAAAATAGTATTTTTCTTCTAAAACATTCTAAAAACACATTTTAAACTTCTAGTTTATATTTCGAAAGCTTTTCTTTGAAAACATACTTAGTTTTCCTGGAAAATACACTTCCCATCTTTTTAAAAATAATCTCACTATTATTTTTAAAACAATTCGCACTTTCTTATAGAAAATTCTCTCTGGAAATCTATATCTTCAATATTTTACCCCCGATAAATATTCCATTTCATTTATAAACCCGGTTTATAAATTTCTATTTCTCATTTCCTTTTAAATCACAATTTCAAAAAAACTTCGAATTCCAAACCAATTTCATGAATTTAATTTCCTTAAATTCATTACTCAAAAATTCTTTTCATTTCCCTTTAATCCCAATTTATTTTATTTATTTTTTTAATACCAAATTTGATTTATCCAAACATACACAGCATAACTAAATTTCCAAATTAAACCATCGTGGGATATCAATAAAATACAACACAGATTATAAAGATAATTTCTATAATGTGAGGAATCCAGTTGGATCGCTCCAACCCGTTTCCTTGCATCCATAGATATTAGCACAACAAATAAATATCGATCCAATCTGATATCCATGATCACATTCAACCAATCAAACAATCATTTAAATATTAACAATTTAAACTATCTAGCATCCCAGATGTGAGTGAGATAAACTCACCTTGAATTTTCGACGAGCGTTCAAATTTTAAATTAAATCGAACGGCGTTCGATTTAACCTAAATTTTTACTTGCTTAGAATGATCCCAGATCTGAACTACAGCATAGAGCTCCTCGTTACGGTTCCAACGCCGCCAATTTCGTCGAAATCCGAGTATGCAAGCAAAAGATATTCAGTTTTAAAGGTTGTAAATATAATTTGTAAAACAATTTCTTCTTTTAATTACAAAATGAATCTAGCCGTTGATTCCCACCTTCAGTTCGAAGCCGCACAGTGTTCTTCTTCCCTCATGTCAACAAGCAAAAATGGAACCCAAAATCACCGTACTAAGACCAAAAATCGCGGCCACGTTGCTCGCTGATAAATCGATCAGAGGCTACCATGCCGTAGCCTCCTACGCCCTCCACTCTCGGCCCAGATATGGTGAAACTCGGCTCTCAACTCCACTCGAAAAATACGCACGAACACACGGCGAATGAAACCAAAATACACCTCCAAACGACAATATCAAGCAAGATCCACTGTTGGATGTGCTCGCCTTGAAGGGCTCTCCAACTTTCATTTAGAAAGATTTCGAAAATATTGCCTAGATTTCAAGAAAAATTAGGGAGAAGGAAATTGAATACTGGCAATTGTTAATGTTGGGTAGCGGCCGAAGAAAATAGGTTAGGGCTTTGGCCAAACATATACATATATATATAAACGTTCATAATTATTGTTTTAATAATATTCTCAAATTTTAACAAGCTATACAAACAAACCCCAAATCACACATGCCGCCTGGCGTTTATATGGTTTTACCTGTATTCCGAACACAATGGAACGTGTTTCGGAGCCCAATTTAATCATATGTGGAAGATAGCTTTTTGAATCGATTTATAATATTATATTATCGATTTAAATTTCAACGCGTTTCTCACCCATACGAACAAATGGTAACTCCAAACGCTACGAAAATTGAAATCCGATAATAACTAACTATTACGGATCCAATGGAACTAGTTTCGTCGAATTCCGAGACTGTGCCTTGGAAGGCTATTTTAACTCGTCGATTAATTCGAGCGATTTCCAAAATCGTCGAAATCACTTAAAATTTCACTTTAAAACTTTACTAACTTATTTATAAATCATATAGAATTTACATTCACATTAGAAATCATTCTGTTTCGCTTTGAACCAAAATCTGATTATTTGCATTATTATATTATTAGATTCCATTATTAAATTAATATAAAAATTTCAAATTTGACTTATCGACTTTTGATTCCATCCAAAATTCCAATATTAAAATCCAAATCAAACTAGATTAAAAATAATCTTAGAAACTATTTTCATATCTATTTACATCCAGATTCACAAATAATCTCAATTCCAAATATTTCACTTTTATTATTCAAATCCAATTAAATAGCCATATTTGAAATTTAACTAATTTCATTAATCTAATCAAAATCTTTTTGTTTCAAAGCCAAATTATAATTCACATTCAACATTTTAAATGAATTAAATGTTCAAATGTAACGACCAAAATTTCGGGTCGTTACATTGAGCCTTCGAATTTGAATATTCAATTAATTTATATATTTTGATTTGAATTAAAATATAATAAAATATATGTTTCAAATAACTGCTTGATTTTTAGTTTGTATTTTTAATTTAATTTATATAATTTTTTCATAACTTTTTAATTTGAAAAATGACTGAATTTCCATCTGACGTATTTTACTACAAACGTTGACATTTTGAAATTTCACAGAATTAGATAACCGATCTAATTAATTGTTATTTCCGGATCGGTCTCATTTCTGTATGCAATCGTATTTTATTTTCTGTTGTTTGTGTATCGTACACGGATACGATATTTTGTTTTTGGGTACACCAATCTTTTCTATTCAAATCCAAAAACAATGCACACACACAACCCACTTTCACTTCTTTTCCCTTATCCTTGCATTGAGTTTTGGCTGCTTTGCATTAAGTATGAATGGATGGAAACACAAAAGGTATACACATTTCATTTCATTGCTTCTATGCATATACTCAGTCAACATTTTGTCCCCTTCACCCTACCTTTGTACCCTTGTCCTCCCTCGATTTTTGCATTAGTTAGATTAGGGTTTTTCCTATATAAATGTACATTCGATGTACAAGGTCCTTTTCTTCTTCATAGGTTTCCTCCATTCTTTGTCTCTGTGTATTGTTCAAATCAATGAAAATACAAATCATCCTCCCAACTTCTAAAATCCTGTGTAGTTAATGCCCCGCTATTACCCCGCTAACTCCGCTATATCTTATAGCGGATTTCTACCGCTATGATTTTTCCATGTAGCCCCAAAATATAGCCTTTCCGCTTTAAGCCCCGCTGTTTCCGCTATATCATGTTATTTCCGCTATATTTCACTATTTCCGCTATATCTTCTTTAATAAAATGAATTGAAAAATTGCATTTATGCATTATAAAAAATATGAAACTAATTTATTTGATTTAATTTTTAATATATTTTCAGAAATGAAAATACTCTAATATTCTACTAAATTCAATTATGTTATATAATAGTTTACGTTTATTTAAAGTATATTTGCATATGTTTTTATTTAAAATTATTTATGTATTAATTATAATTCAATTGAATGATGATTTTTCATTTAATTACCATTTATATATTTGTAAAAACATTAAGTATGAGTTTTATATGCTATTTTAGAGCCATCTGCTATATCCTGCTATATCCTCGTTGTATCCCCGCTACGACTTTTTGCATCTCCACCGCTCTGAATCTGCCGAGCGCATTAACTGCACAGCTAAAATCATTAAATCCTATTCTACTCCCAATTAGCCAAGATAACCAAAACGAAAGTTGTCGGTCTCTAGTATTTTTAAAAATTAATCACTTGAGATTTTTTCGAGAATCGAGTGAGACATCTCATTTTTACAGTAATAAAAAATTTGTCCATTATCTTTAATAATTTGTTTCCCTTCATCCGAGAAGATTTGGAAGATTGTGTATGCGTCATTAGAGTTGTATGGAGGTGTAGTATTTTTAAGAGAGTTTCAGTGGCATTCCGTTATGGTCGACATTGGTCATTCAAAATTGAGATTGCGGTTAATCAGAGTTTGGGACAACGATGGCTCGAATGGGGGTGTGCCTTTGGGTTTGTGAAGGAGAACATCACCTCATAACCAATTTTGGTGAAGTTCGGAGGAATTTTGTGTCGCTTGTTTTCGAGATCTAGCGCACGATTTTAGGTGGGTGCGTTTGGGTCGAAAATCATTTTAGGGCCCCAAAGACATGATGCGGGGTCGGTTGGGATGAGCGAGAGGAGGAGGAGTTGTTGGTGGCCTTGGAGTGTTGAAATGGGGATGGGTTGAGCCCAGTATGTGCATCGATACGTGCATGATTTTGTACAGGAAGAGAAAAGGGATTGGGAAGAAGATCCTATTCTAGGTAGGTGGGATTTGGTTGAGGGCTAGGCAAGTTTTAAGGTTGGGTGAGAATTTCATAATTTTTTTTAATCTATTTAAACTAAGTGTTAAGCTAAAAAGTTATATCTCGCCCGTATTAAATCTAATTTAGTTCAATTCTTCTGAAGTAATTGGATCCTTTTCTTTGTTTGAGAATCTCTTCCCTTCTTCCACTCTACGCCGAAAAGTAACTCAGACCAACTCATTCATGTTTTCATGTTCCAATTGAACACTTTTCGTTTAGGATCAAAGAAGAAGATTACTATATCTACCAAACATATGTGGATCAAATCACGAACTTATACTCTAGTCTAATAAGAACAAGAGACGGATTTTTGCATTGAGTTCATATTGACGAGCACAACGTTCTAACATAAATTGGTGTTGTTTATGGTGTAGTAAATTTAATGATAAAATAATGTTGATTGATAATAATTATGTTAATTTGGATAGTTACGTAGTTATATTTATTATACTTGATGGGTGTTATCTATTTGACCAAATAAACACCATATTGTTAAAGTAAATTGAATAGGGTAATTCAAACACCTGTTTAGTAGAATAAAACACCGTTCCGCTAATTTAATTAATTGCTCATTTAATTGGCAAAATAAATCTATGTTCTGCTATTTTATATATTTGGACATCAAATTACATGTTGCTAATTGATATGCTATAAATGATGTGTTAACCGGTAGTGGTTATTTATTGAATTTATTTACATAATTGTTGAATTATGCAAATGCCAGTTATTAACTTGGAAAGTTAAATGGATTGATATGATAGCTTATTCAAGCATCTTTGTGATTACTAAGCATCTTTACGAATTCTTAAAGTTATGAATTTAATTCAACTTCAAATCTAACAATTACAAATGTTTATATAATAATTATTTTAGCAAGGTGTTATATATAATAATTATTTTATCAACAATGTTTAATAATTACCTAGTTATATTCAAATATTGTTTAAATACTTAAATTACATTCTAATATGATTTAAATTAACTTATACTTTAATGATATTTAAAGTTGTTTTATAAAAAATTATTATTTAAAAATTAGTTATTATTTAAAATAAAATATTTCATATTTTAAAATTGTTATTTATTTTTATAATAATATCGTTTTAAAATTTGATTTACTATTATATCAATAAGATTTTAAGGGTAATTAGTCAATAAGTCCAATTGTAATACTATTATAATTTGTTTAGATTTTATTATTTTGCAAATGATTGTTTAAAAGTTATTATTTACAAACATTGCTTAAAGTTACTAATTGTTTTATTTAAAATGTTTTAAATAATAAATTTTTTTGTAATTTTTTTTTAAAAATAATAAAACTGTTTATTTAAAGGGAATTATTTGAAGAAAATGCTTATATATAGGTTTTATTTAATAAAAGATTTTATTTATAATTTTGGAAAGATGTTTTGGAAATTGGATGGAAAGTTGGGTTTTAATGGTTTTTGAGATTTATAAAAGAAGTTCACAAGTGATTTTGGAGATTTTATAAATAAAGTTTACAAATAACTTACAGATTTATAATAGAAGTTTTATAAAGGGATTTGGATATTTATAAAGGAGATACGCATAAAATAAAAGAGATTTATAAAAAGGAATAGTGTTCTGATTTATTATCATCTCTTTTTTATTAACATTTAGGTTTAATCAATTTAATATGATTTTGAAATAAGAAATCTTTCTTGAATGTTTTGTAAATTTACATATATCATTGTATAAGTATATGGAAAAGTTCCCAAGTTTCAAAGTGAAATGGTTTGTGAATATACTTATACCTATAAGATAAGTATATGAATATGTAGCGACCCGACTTTCTATCACCAGAAAGACGCATCTTAAGAAAGAAAGGGATAGAAGAAGAAAAGAAAGAGAAGAAAGAAAAACAACACAACAGAATCTCACAGCGGAACGAATGAAATATAATATATAACATATATATATATATAGTATCATATACATTAGAGTACACAACTATACATCTCAAATTAGACAGTTATAACATTTCTGTCTAATATACGATACAAGAACAACTATACAGAATAATACACAGCGGAAACTCTATCTATATATCTACACGCTGAAGCCTCCTGCTCCAAAGCTCCTCCAGAATTCGTCAAGGACACCTGAATCACTTGACTACTCATACAAAATATGAGTACCCAAGAGTTTGATAAAACAGAAAATAAACACTCGGGTCAGACAGGGGTCTGGTGTGAGTAAAAGATTTTAAAATTGCTTAACTTTAGAAAATCCTTTGAAAAGAAAAAGTATCACGTAAGACTTCCCACACATAAACATGGAAAAGTTTTTACCTTACGCTAACCAAAACATTTGATAGGAAATCCAGCGATATTATAATAGTGTCTAGGGTTTTCAAGTAAATATGAAATTGCCGAAATTGTTACATCTATTAAATTCCAGCTACTAGCCACAAAAGTGGGTAATACAAACAAAATCGTAGGGTCTCATAGGAAGAATGGGTTTCCATCAATGGCAAGGCTACTGGGGTACCGTCCGTCACAGTACGTGGCCTAGATCACCGTACCCAGGACCACTCCCGATCCCCTGCAACACAAGGCTGCGACCATTCCTTACTGAACAGTCCCGAACAAGACCACCCCGCAGTTGGATGCGGATCTAACCGCCCACAAAGCCGAAATAAAAAGGGACATCTAGACAGGGGTAAATCTCGTCCTACTTGGGCATGACCCACTTAACCTTGCTGCACCTTCCCTGTTTTAGCCATTCCCGGTTGATGAGGCTTGAGGTTGCGATTACCTTTATAGGACACATTTATCTTAGAATGCTCATCGTCCTCCTAACAATGTTCTGAAAGCATTCAATCCATACAAGTCGGTCCCAGGTTCGAACGGAACCGAAGGCACTATCTCATTGCACTCATTTTGGAATCACCCTCAGAGTCAACGACCATAGCCCTTGCACTCTGAATCATCATCTCGAACCTGTAAGTACTATCTCCGTCAAACTCATCACGGAATCACCCCCAGAGTTATACTGACGAATAGTTCTTACACCTCGAGTCTTCACTTGCACTCCATTTGGTTTCACGACCTAACGTTTATTTTGGATCAGTGTGGTTTACGGATATCCAAATATGGAAACCCGATCCCGGTCTCACCGAATCCAAACGCCATTTTAATGTCCAAGTTGTACTTAAGGGTTTTAGACAATAGATATTCAAAATATCACTTAACATAAATGGATGATTCATATTACACAGATAGATAATTCACTATTATCACATGCATCCACACATATCACAAAGCAGCATATATATCACATCTCAGATATATCACATTCATATCATCACATATCAACCAATGACATATGATATCATCCAATATCATTAACTCATCCAATGATACTTATCAACCAATCATTAATCATCCATAACAAGTTCGATCCAAACTTAATTAATTTATTAATCCTTAATTAAATTAATCCTCACTTAACACTTGGATTATCATCAATCCAGCTTACATATTCATTAGTTAATTACAAATTAATTAATAAACATCACTTAATTATCCACTTTAAATTAATCGTCCTTGATTAATTATTACTTAATTACTATAAGTAATTATCCTTAATTACAATTTTAATTAATCATCTTGATTAATTACTTCTTAATTATACTAAGTAATAATCTCTTAATTACCCTTTTGAATTAATCACACTTGATTAATTATTCCTTAATTATTCTGATAATTATTCCTTAATTATCCTTTAATTAATCACACCTGATTAATCACCTTTTAATTAATCACACTTGATTAATTACTTTTAATTTATCACATTTGATTAATTACTTTTAATTAATCATATTTAATTAATTACTTTTTAATTACATTGAGTAATCAAAAATTAATTATAAATTAATTATCCTTTAATTATTAATTAACAATGAATTAATTATCTCCATTAGTTAATGATTTCTTCCATTAATTAAATTTCTTTCTTAATTAATTACTTTAACAAGTAATTAACCACTTTATTAAATTCTTTTAATCCTTTTATTAATTAATTATAAATTAAATAATTTAAACTTTTAATTAATTATATTAATTAATTCTTCAATTAATAACATAAGTGATTAACTCTTAATCACATTTACTTAATTACTCCCATAAAGTAATTATCCCTTAATTACTTTGATCAATAATTTCCTTTACTTAATTACCTCCAGTAATTACCACTTAATTACTTCACCCAGTAATTATACTTAATTAACTCCAAAGTGATTATCTTTAATTAATCACTAATAAATTACTTAATTAATTATTTAACTAATCATTCAAATAAAATTAAATAATTCTTTAACTTCTTATTTTAAAAAGATTCTTAATTAAAAAAACCATTATCTAAATCAAATCATTTATATTAACCAATAACTTTTCAATGGTTAGTAATTTAATTATCTTAATTATCTTTACGAATTTAATTATCTTTAATTAAATCAAAACTTTTAATTTCTTAAATTATGATTGATTTCTAAACTTTAATCATTAAACCTTATTTGAAATAAAATATTTTAAAAGTCAGTTATAATTAAAACAATTTAAATATTCAAATTAAACTTTTTAAATCTTCAAGACTTTCCAAAGTTATTAAAATAAAATTTAATACAAATTTATTCAAAAATTCACTTATTTTATTTTAAAACTTTCATAATTTAAAACATAATTAAAATTTAATTCTGAAACAAATTAGTTTTGTAAGTAAAACTTATTTAACTTTGTTTTAAAACTTTAATCAACAATACAAAATCGAATTTCTTTGAATCAAAACTTCTTTTATAAACATCGCAGTTAAACTTATAAACTCGAACAAAACAACTGCCCGACACAGCAGCATCGAGCCAACACCCAGATGCTCGAATGATAAGTCGAGCCACAAGATACAAAATCTCGCGTAAAACTCGAGTAAAATCAAACAAATCCCGAGTACCCCCAAACCCTATACGTGCTCCGAGAAATACAAGCGGTTAAACGAAGACAACTTCGAGCCGAACCAACTTCTTTCCAAAATCCTAAATATCACTGATACACGATGTCGTGCATCATGCACCATGCCTCCTTCCACCAACGATCATCGCCATGGCGTCGACAAGTCACCCTCGACCTCAAAGTTCAAATGCAAAATCCCAAAATCGAGTTACGATCGAGAATCAATATTTGACTCTCTGAAACCCAAACTGCTGAACACAACCCACCAGTAAACGATCACCGCTGACAACCCATTACTCGAGACGTCGCGCCAACTTCCTCAAAGCTTCATCACGTCCTCCAGATTCTACGGCCACAAACGCAATCGCCTCCGGATCACTCTCGATGTCGCGAGACCAAAATAAAGAATGACGACAAAAACAAGGTAGTTAAACCCTAACTCGATCAATTCCGGCCATCTCCCTCATCAGTAAATTCCCAAACTATTTTTCCCATGATCTCCATTGCCCCTTCCACCTTCGGGTTCAACCACGACCACTGGTTCGCCGCCGTTCGCCCTTAATTGACCAAAATGTTCGAAACATCAAATTCGAAAACTCTCTTCAATTACAAAACTAGAAATCATGATTCATATCTCAAAAATCATGATTTTCCAATTGTAATACAATTATAAAATCAAAACTAAGATTTGAATTCATAAATTTCGACCCAAATTTGATTATTTACTGTAAATTCACAAATTCGAGCTAATTATACATTTTAAAAACCTATAACTATTTTTAGATGATAGATTACTTGATTACAAACATCTTCTATTTACAATTCAAGGTCAAATTCGAATTCAAGAACAAGTTATTGAATTTATTATAAAACCGTATACTTTTATTTTACACAGAGTATATGTTTTAACCTCACAGGGAAATCCATTATTCATAATTCAAACTTGAATCTAATTTAAATCAAATACTACAGATAACATCATGATGTCATCACAATAACAAGTGGAATCCAAGTTTTAACTGTTTTAAAAAATAAAATTCATTTACTCACCTTTGTTTGCAGAGGACAGGAATTGATACTTTCCAGGCTTATGAATTTCATTAGCTTTTAAACTTTCACTTGCATGCTGAATATAAATCTTACTGTAGAACTTCCCTTTCCTTCTGATTGTACTTGATTCCAGTTGCATGTTGATAGAATTTCCTGAATCTATCCTTGCATGTTGATTAAATTTCCAGATCATCTTCTTTGTTTTCAGATTTCCCAGGTTTCATTTTATTTCAGATTTTACAGATTTCCTGTTCTTATTTTCCAGATTCTACAGTTTTATGTTTTATTGGAAATGAAGAAAAATTTATCTCAAAATAAACCTCTCCTTTTTACTTTACAATTTAATTTTAAACTTAATAAATCAAGAGAATGACACTTGTCATTTTAATACTCTAATGATCTTACACATATGCACACAAGTTGCAAATGTCTTTTAACATACATTAAAAGTTTACAAGCGTTTTTAATATTTAATTAATGATTTACAAATGTTATTAACATATATTAATATACTTACAAGTGTAATTTAATGTTTATTAATGTTTTACAACTGTTTTTAATGTTTAATTAATATTTTAAATGTTATTTTCTCTTTTTAACAATCTATTTAAATTGTGAATGTAATTATGTAATACTTATGTACTTATCCTTTTTAATACACAAGTTTTAGATTTTAACTAATATTTCATAAGCAAATTCATATAGACATTTATAAATAACTTATATTTTTTGATTCAATTTAATATAACATATGTTAATAAACTTGAGAAATTGATTTTAACTCTTTATATAAAAAATTTAAACAACCTTATCCTATGTTAAAATTAAAGATATTAAAAATAATTGAAAGTGAACTTCAAATTTTATTCTTATTTAAAACAAAAGCTGAAATATATGTTTAAAATAAATAAGAAATTATTCTTGTTATTTAAATCTCAAATAACGTTTTCAAAAGTACTAAGACAAATTAAAATTTCCAAATTACAAATTTATATATATTAAAGTTTGGAAACATTTATTAAATTCAAATCAATATTTCCCTATTTATAATATATACAAATATATATATATATATATATATATATATATATATTTCAAATGGAAAATCATTTTAACATTAGATTTGATAATTACTGTACTGAATTTTAAAACACAAACCAAATCATAATATATATATATATATATATATATATTCATATATATTGCAATTTGAATATATAGCTTTATTACATTAAACATTTCCTATTTACAAGATATATCAATACACACACACACACACATGTTATAAGTAGAAAATATTCTGATTAGCTTTTGAAAAATAAATCTTACCAATTTTAAATTGCTAAAATAAATATTCCCAAATTAAAATATTAACAGTTTTTAAAAGAATTAAACTTACCTATTTTATAATGATTAAGAAAAATGTCGATAAATATTATCAAATTATATTATCAGCCTTTAAAATAATTTTAACTTGTTAATTTATAATGTAAAATGATCAAATCAATTTAATTATTAACAAAGATTATTAAATTGATATTGCTCAAAATTCCGGGTCATCACATCCTCCCCCTTAAAAGAATTTCGTCCTCGAAATTTAAAAAGAAAAGATAATTTAATAACCCAGCCAAAGTTTTTAACTTCAAACAGCAATCACACAAATCAATCATACACTATTAATCAAAGCAACCAATTCAAACAAATAATTTTATCTATCCAGACAAAATCCTGAATAGAACTTCCTAATATTATCAAGAGTTTTCCAGGTACCTATACTGGAATACTCACTCTACAGAATCTTAAGTAACCATACTACTATAACCAAGAACTCCTCTCATCTGATCCTACAAATCTTAGCAAGATGTCAGACTAAGCTCTAAACCAGCCGAACTGCCAGATCCTTCTGAACTTCTGATTCTATCACTCGATGAATCATACACATATTCCTCAGAAATATGTGAAATACAATGAATTCGAGTTATCTGAACTAGCAATTCAATCCTGTAGATCAAAATCCTAATCTCCAGAGAACACAGGAAAACTCAAAATAATTCCGGACCTAGCCCTCCAGTTTTACCACATCTTATATCTCCTTTGATCAGATAAAACTAAAACAATATCCAAATTCCAACTTCACATTCCAAATCTCCTTAATTCTTAACTTCATAACTCTTCTGATGCTCCTGAGTCACCTTCAACTTTCCTGATCAGCTTAACCCTTTCTGATTGCTTCATGAACAAACTGGACTGAAATCAAACCAAATCTCCAGACCCTACTCAACAAAATGACTCTCTCAAAAATTTGCTGAAATCCAAAACAAAACTCTATTCCACAAGCTTTAGTGTACTTCAAACCTACATCTCTTATCTGGAATAACCAAACAGTTGCACTTGACAACCTTGCCTTCCAAATCCAGAAAATTTCTTCATACTTGAATTTCCTGTAGAAATCTTTTAATCCAAGGAAACTGCAACTTCCGGTTGCTCCCACTCCAGAATAACTGCTATCTCGCTTCCGCTGCACAACTCTGATCTGTGTAGATGAGAATGCTATCGAAGAACTCGAGCACAATCTTTCTCCATACACTGTTCATCCTACTCATAAAATCTTAGTGACCATTCCACTTGGTCAAAAACATCCCAACAGAATCTTAACTAGAAACTAGATGATCAATCCCTCTCCAATGAAACTTGAACTTCCTCACCAACTTCTTCTTGCTCTAAGAGTCATCCCTCTACATGGTTGAATCATCAATATTACTCCTGGAAATCCAAGTCGATAAGAAAGCTCAATCTCTGATGTTGGTAAACTTCTGATTTCCTCAAAAACCTCTGGGAAATCTCTGACTATTTTCAAAGCTTTTACTTCCATATAAGATGCCTCAATTCCCAAACCAAAGAATACTCAAAGATTCCCAAATTAATCGCAAGTCACTTTTGCGATCTCACTCGGTTTAGATTCCAAAGAACTATCTTCACTCACTAGAACAGCTTTCCTAATCAAGACCAATCTTTCCAGAATGGATATCTACCAGAAAAACTGATAGATCACTTCCAACAAATATCCTACTCTGCTGAGCCTCCCGAAGAAATGGATAAGCCTTCACTATCTACCTGGTCTACCGATAGTAGAATCCCAAAGATTACTGAATCATCGAAGAAACGGATCCATGCTGCTGCTTCCAAACTTCACTTCAATGATACTGCTATGCCAAAATATCATCCTTAACCACAAGCTCCTTAAATCACAAAATTATCACCCACTTCCACTAAAAGATCTTTGAGATGAGTAGACATCTCCTCAAGAAACTCGGCTCCAAATCAAACACCAACTACTTGTTCTTCTTAAGGAAAACAAGAGACCATGTCCGAAATGAGATAACTTATCGAACTTAGTCTTATACTTCAATATAGATAAGACTCCCTTACTTGAGATCCAGAAGATCCCTAAACATATGAATCTTCCCTGTAGTAGGCATCACTGTTCCTTCAACACCCTCTAAATCTTGCTTCAAAGGAACATCTACAGAATCATCTATGGATATTGCATCCCATCACACAGCTATTCCTTCCTGAAGTCACCAAGATACCATCACCTGCTTCTACTCAGCTGATAAATTCAACTCTTGGAATCCCTGCTCACTCGAGAGCAAATCAACCTCACACTTCAAGAATATACTCCAATCCTTGAAAAGACTTCCTCTAGGATCAATGAAATCCTTTCACCAATCTACAAAGCTTATTTGAGACGGTATTAGGTCTACAATCTCGACAGATATACCTCCAACTACAACATATAAGCCTCTTCCATTAGTGGTAGTCGTGTTCCACATACTCCTACCTTATCTACCTTTATAACCTATGTTGGAAAATCCGAACAGACAACCCAACAGATTAGGGGTGTGTGTGTGTGTATATATATAAATTATAAGTACGCTTTCTCAAGATAGACACCACTCCAGAGCCTAGGTATTCACTCAACCTAATGCTCTGATACCAATTATAGCGACCCGACTTTCTATCACCAGAAAGACGCATCGCTATTTAAGAAAGAAAGAGATAGAAGAAGAAAAGAAAGAGAAGAAAGAAAAACAACACAACAGAATCTCACAGCGGAACGAATGAAATATAATATATAACATATATATAGTATCATATACATCAGAGTACACAACTATACATCTCAAATTAGACAGTTATAACATTTCTGTCTAATATACGATACAAGAACAACTACACAGAATAACACACAGCGGAAACTCTATCTATATATCTACATGCTGAAGCCTCCAGCTCCAAAGCTCCTTCAGAATTCGTCAAGGATACCTGAATCACTTGACTACTCATACAAAATATGAGTACCCAAGAGTTTAATAAAATAAAAAATAAACACTCGGGTCAGACAGGGGTCTGGCGTGAGTAAATGGTTTTAAAATTGCTTAACTTTAGAAAATACTTTGAAAAGAAAAAGTATCACATAAGACTTCCCACACATAAACATGGAAAGTTTTTACCTTACTCTAACCAAAACATTTGATAGGAAATCCTGCGATATTATAATAGTGTCTAGGGTTTTCAAGTAAATATGAAATAGTCGAAATTGTTACATCTATTAAATTCCAGCTACTAGCCACAAAAGTGGGTAATACAAACAAAACCGTAGGGTCTCGTAGGTAGAATGGGTTTCCATCAATGGCAGGGTTACTGGGGTACCTCCCATCACAGTACGTGGCCTAGATCACCGTATCGAGGACCACTCCCGATCCCCTACAACACAAGTCTGGGACCATTCCTTACTGAACAGTCCCGAACAAAACCACCCCGCAGTTGGCTGCAGATCCAACCACCCACAAAGCCGAAATAAAAAGGGACATCTAGAAAGGGGTAAATCTCGTCCTACTTGGGCATGACCTACTAAACCTTGCCGCACCTCCCCTGTTTTAGCCATTCCCGGTTGATGAGTCTTGAGGCTGCGATTACCTTTATAGGACACATTTATCTTATAATGCTCATCGTCCTCCTGACAATGTTCTGAAAGCATTCAATCCATACAAGTCCGTCCTGGGTTCGAACGAAACCGAAGGCACTATCTCGTTGCACTCATTTTGGAATCACCCTTAGAGTCAACGACCATAGCACTTGCACTCTGAATCATCATCTCGAACCTGTAAGTAGTATCTCCGTCAAACTCATCACGGAATCACCCCCAGAGTTATACTGACGAATAGTTCTTACACCTCAAGTCTTCACTTGCACTCCACTTGGTTTCACGACCTAACGTTTATTTTGGATCGGTGTGGTTTACGGATATCCAAATATGGAAACCCGATCCTGGTCTCACCGAATCCAAATGCCATTTTGATGTCCAAGTTGTACTTAAGGGTTTTAGACAATAGATATTCAGAATATCACATAACATAAATGGATGATTCATATTACACAGATAGATAATTCACTATTATCACATTCATCCACACATATCACAAAGCAGCATATATATCACATTTCAGATATATCACATTCATATCATCACATATCAACCAATGACATATGATATCATTCAATATCATTAACTCATCCAATGATACTTATCTACCAATCATTAATCATCCATAACAAGTTTGGTACAAACTTAATTAATTTAATTAATCCTTAATTAAATTAATCCTCACTTAACACTTGGATTATCATCGATCCAGCTTACATACTCATTAATTAATTACAAATTAATTAATAAACATCACTTAATTATACCAAGTAATTATCTCTTAATTACCCTTTTAAATTAATCACACTTGATTAATTATTCCTTAATTATTCTGATAATTATTCCTTAATTATCCTTTAATTAATCACACCCGATTAATCACCTTTTAATTGATCACACTTGATTAATTACTTTTAATTTATCACATTTGATTAATTACTTTTAATTAATCATATTTAATTAATTACTTTTTAATTACATTGAGTAATCCAAAATTAATTATAAATTAATTATCCTTTAATTATTAATTAAGAATGAATTAATTATCTCCATTAGTTAATGATTTCTTCCATTAATTAAATTTCTTTCTTAATTAATTACTTTAACAAGTAATTAACTACTTTATTAAATTCTCTTAATCCTTTTGTTAATTAATTATAAATTAAATAATTTAAAATTTTAATTAATTATATTAATTAATTCTTTAATTAATAACACAAGTGATTAACTCTTAATCACATTCACTTAATTACTCCCATAAAGTAATTATCCCTTAATTACTTTGATCAATAATTTCCTTTACTTAATTACCTCCAGTAATTAACCACTTAATTACTTCACCCAGTAATTATACTTAATTAACTCCAAAGTGATTATCTTTAATTAATCACTAATAAATTACTTAATTAATTATTTAACTAATCATTTAAATTAAATTAAATAATTCTTTAACTTCTTATTTTAAAAAGATTCTTAATTAAGAAAACCATTATCTAAATCAAATCATTTACATTAACCAATAACTTTTCAACGGTTAATAATTTAATTATCTTAATTATCTTTACAAATTTAATTATCTTTAATTAAATCAAAACTTTTAGTTTCTTAAATTATAATTGATTTCTAAACTTTAATCATTAAACCTTATTTGAAATAAAATATTTTAAAAGTCAATTATAATTAAAACAATTTAAATATTCAAATTAAACTTTTTAAATCTTCAAGACTTTCCAAAGTTATTAAAATAAATTTAATACAAACTTTATACAAAAATTCATTTTGTTTTAAAACTTTCATAATTTAAAACATGTTTAAAATTTAATTCTGAAACCAATTAGTTTTGTAAGAAAAACTTATTTAACTTTGTTTTAAAACTTTAATCAACAATCCGAAATCGAATTTCTTTGAATCAAAACTTCTTTTATAAACATCGTAGTTAAACTTATAAACTCGAACAACATAACTGCCCGACAAAGCAGCATCGAGCCAACACCCAGATGCTCGAATGAAAACTCGAGCCACACGATACAAAATCTCGCGTAAAATCGAGTAAAATCAAACAAATCCCGAGTACCCCCAAACCTTATACCTGCTCCGAGAAATACAAGCGGTTACACGAAGCCAACTTCGAGCCGAACCAACTTCTTCCCAAAATCCCAATTACCACTGATACACGATGCCGTGCATCATGCACCACCCCTCCTTCCACCAGCGATCATCGTCGGGCATCGACAAGTCACCCACGACCACAACGTTCAAACGCAAAATCCTAAAATCGAGTTACGATCGAGAATCAATATTTGATTCTATGAAACCCAAACTGCTGAACACAACCCATCAGTAAATGATCACCGCCGACAACCCATTGCTCGAGACGCCGCGCCAACTTCTCCAAAGCTTCGTCACGTCCTCCAGATTCTACGGCCATAAACGCGATCGCCTCTGGATCAATCTCGATGTCGCGAGACTAAAATAAAGAACGACGACAAAAACAAGGTAGTTAAACTCTAACTCGATCAATTCCGACTATCTCCCTCATCAATAAATTTCCAAACTATTTTTCCCATGATCTCCGTTGCCCCCTCCACCTTCGAGTTCAACCACGACTACTGGTTTGCCGCCGTTCACCCTTAATTGACCTAAATATTCGAAACATCAAAATCGAAAATTCTCTTCAATTACAAAACTAGAAATCATGATTCATATCTCAAAAATCATGATTTTCCAATTGTAATACAATTATAAAATCAAAATTAAGATTTGAATTCATAAATTTCGACCCAAATTTGATTATTTACTGCAAATTCACAAATTCGAGCTAATCATACATTTTAAAAACCTATAGCTATTTTTAGATGATAGATTACTTGATTACAAACATCTTCTATTTACAATTCAAGGTCAAATTCGAATTCAAGAACAAGTTATTGAATTTATTATAAAACTGTAAACTTTTATTTTACACAGAGTATATGTTTTAACCTCATAGGGAAATCCATTATTCATAATTCAAACTTGAATCTAATTTAAATCAAATACTACGGATTACATCATGATATCATCACAATAACAAGTGGAATCCAGGTTTAAACAATTTTTAGAAAAAATTCATTTACTTACCTTTGTTTGCAGAGGACAGGAATTGATACTTTCCAAGCTTATGAATTTCATTAGCTTTTTCAAATTTCACTTGCATGCTGAATATAAATCTTACTGCAGAACTTCCCTTTGCTTTTGATTGTACTTGATTCCAGTTGTGTGTTGATTGAATTTCCCGAATCTATCCTTGCATGTTGATTAAATTTCCAGATCATCTTCTTTGTTTTCAGATTTCCCAGGTTTCATTTTATTTCAGGTTTTATAGATTTCCTGTTCTTATTTTCCAGATTCTATAGTTTTATGTTTTGTTGAAAATGAAGAAAAATTTATCTGAAAATAAACCTCTCCTTTTTTACTTTACAATTTAATTTTAAACTTAATAAATCAAGAGAATGACACTTGTCGTTTTAATACTCTAATGATCTTACACATATGCACACAAGATACAAATGTCTTTTAACATACATTAAAAGTTTACAAGTGTTTTTAATATTAATTAATGATTTACAAATGTTATTAACATATATTAGTATACTTACAAGTGTAATTTAATGTTTATTAATGTTTTACAAATGTTTTTAATATTTAATTAATATTTTAAATGTTAATTTCTCTTTTTAATAATCTATTTAAATTATGAATGTAATTATGTAATATTTATGTACTTATCCTTTTTAATACACAAGTTTTAGATTTTAAAAAATAATTCAAAAGCAAATTCATATAGACATTTATAAATAACTTATATTTTTTGATTTAATTTAATATAACATATGTTTATAAACTTGAGAAATTGATTTTAACTCTTTATATAAAAACTTTAAAACAATCTTATCCTATGCTAAAATTAAAATGAAAGAATATTAAAAATAATTGAAAGTGAACTTCAAATTTTGTTCTTATTTGAAACAAAAGCTGAAATATATGTTTAAAATAAATAAGAAATTATTCTTGTTATTTAAATCTCAAATAACATTATCAAAAGTACTAAGACAAATTAAAATTTCAAATTACAAATTTATATATATTAAAGTTTGGAAACATTTATTAAATTCAAATAAATATTTCCCTATTTCTAATATATACAAATATATATATTTCAAATGGAAAATCATTTTAACATTAGATTTGATAATTACTGTATTGAATTTTAAAACACAAACCAAATCATAATATATATATATATATTCATATATATTACAATTTGAATATATAGCTTTATTATATTAAACATTTCCTATTTACAAGATATATCAATATATATATTATAAATAGAAAATATTCTGATTAGCTTTTGAAAAATAAATCTTACCAATTTTAAATTGCTAAAATAAATATTCCCAAATTAAAATATTAACAGTTTTTAAAAGAATTAAACTTACCTATTTTATAATGGTTAAGAAAAATGTTGATAGATATTATCAAATTGTATTATCAGCCTTTAAAATAATTTTAACTTGTCAATTTATAATATAAAATGATCAAATCAATTTAATTATTAACAAAGATTATTAAATTGATATTGCTCAAAATTTCGGGTCGTCACAGAATATTTCAATAAATATTTGAAAGGTGATTTCAAATGAATGAGTGATTAATTTAAGAGGCTAAGTGGTTGCCATGAGAAATATAATTTGTATTTGAATGTTTGTTTAATTGATAGGTAAATAACCACTATCTACAACTTGGGCCTAAATTAAGTAATCCTTCTTAATTTTGGTGGTAGGGATGCAATTCCCTACTTAACACTAAAGGATATAACTCTGGAAATATCTAGGAGGAATATGTGACTTACATTCGATGATGTTGTACTGTACACGTTAATCTTATTTTGTTCCTAGGACAAATGATAGAGAGATCCATCCACTTAACCGATTAGGGGATGATCTCTGTTTCTATGTATTGTCTAATTATTTTTGAAGAAGCAGACTTGAGTTTACTAGAATATTGATTTTGTTTTGGGGCGACTGATAAGTAGGAAGAGTGTATTTATACGAGATGACTCTATACCATAACCACTCTAAAAACATATGCACGTTCTACATTTTGAAAGAGGTCCGAGATGATGGAATCAAGCTATTGAGTGGAAGGGCTACTTGCTACTAATCCCAAGGATGATTCCAAAATGGATGTAGTAGAGATAGTGTTTTTGGATTCGTTCAAATCCAGAATGAACTTATACGGGTTAATATTAGCACCACATTTCTGCTTAGAGTGCGGTGTTAGCATTTCGAGTGGTAATTGCTAAGAGCAAAAGACAAAGAGTGACCTCAACAAGCCTCGCAAACCGGAATGGCTAAAATAGAGGATGCATAGAGTTATGTGGGTATCTCCCATTAGGAGCATCATTCCTCTATCTAAATCAGTCTCCTTGGGGTGGTATGCGCACATGCACTTGGGATACGCCACCTCGATGCCATGAGATTATGCAATCCAACTTGTCAGGTCAAAGGGGTAGTCGGTTCTATGTAGCAGAGGTGCAACAGGTTGTAGCCTCAGGTACATTTTTCTAGAGGTGTACTTTCAAAAGGTAGTCCCTTACCTTGCCATATTGGAATCTATTTCCTTATACGAGCCTTATGGTTTTGATTATGCCCAACTATGTTGAAATGTGAGACGCAAGCATTCAAGCATTTTATATATTTATTTTAAAATCTTAGACATTATTATAATATCACTGGATTTTATAATAAAAATGGTTTGGTAATCGTAAGGTAAAAACTCTTCGTGTTTATGTGCATCATAGTCCTACGAGATACCTTTATTTTGAAAGGTTTTATAAAACACTAAGCAAAACCATTTAATTGTGATTCTCATGTTGGTTTTACCAAAATAACCCGGGCGTTGTTTTCTTATAATGCTTAGGTCAGCTCAAGCATATTTTCTAGACTTAGTTGGATGTTTTGGAGCTTTCAAGAGATGATTTGGATTCTCCAAGCCTTATTCACATATCTTATATTCTTCCATTCTTTTATTGTTCTTGACCTTTGTCTTTATTTATCAAAAATTGTAAGGACAGTCTGTTATAACTGTCCAAGCCGATAGTAGGTTAGTGTATGCTAATTTGTGATATTGTGTGTAATAAAGAAGATTTCTTTTTATAAAGATTTTATATATATTATAGATCTTCTCGTCATGATATTTGATTCTATTCTCTCTTTTATTCCTTTGACCCAACAGTCTATCTTTTTAGCACTTGAATATTCGGCATGTGAGTACCGTGGATGTATTAGGCCGATTTCTGAGAGTCAAAAGGGAGAGCCATTACAGATGGTACCAGAGCTTAGGTTGAGCCAACACCTTGGCCTTATTGGGGTAGACTCATTAGAGAGAGGATTAGTAATATCCTAGAATTAGTTTGAGAGTATATATGTAAGAGCGCGTATTTGTTATTTTCATAAAAATGTTTTATATTGTGATATTTGATCTGTTGAGTGGTTTATTAATTATGTTCGATGCATCTGGCCCACATTATTGATAGAGATTTCTAAACACTTGAACAAGGCCAACCGACACAATATTATTTTTAATAGGGTAAATTAAATAATTTTACCTCAGAATAAATTTTATGTATATAAAAGAATGATTTTTTCCAAAAATTTAATATAGTTATTCGAGATTGTGTTTGTTCGTTAAAAGACAATAATGTTTAATTATTATCATTTAGGGTTTGATTGGTCATGCTCGTCCAGTTCTAAGTTCTAAGCATTAACTATTGTTTGTTAATTTATCTGCAATTTTCCTTTTTTAAACATGGGTTAGGTAGATAGGAATTTTTGGAAACATTGAAATGAATGCATGTGAATTAAGTTTCACAATTTGACGAGCACAACACTCTGACATAATATTTATTAGTTTTGATGTAGTATAATTTAATGATAAACTAATTCTAACAGGTAATAATTACGTTAATTTGGATAATTACATAGTTAAATTTATTATACTTGATGGGTATTATCTATTTGACCAATTAAACATCATACTATTGAAGTAAATTGAATATGGTAATTTGGTTAACTGTTTAGCGGAATAAAACACCATGCTGCTAATTTAGTTAATTGGTCATTTAATTAGTAGAAAAAAATCCCCATTCTGCTATTTTATAGATTTCGACATCAAATTATATGCCGCTAACTGATATGCTATTTTAAATAAATGATGTGTTAGCCAGTGGTGGTGAATTGTTGAATTTATTTACATTAATGTTGAATTATGTAAATGCTAGTTATTAACTTAGGAAGTTAAAGTGACTAATATGATAGCTTTTTTATGCACCGTTATGATTACTAAGCATCTTACTGAATTCTTAAAGTTTTAAATTTAATTCAACTTAATATCTAACAATTACAAATGTTTATATAATTATTATTTTAATAAGGTGTTATATATAACAATTATTTTATCAACAATGTTTAAAATTAACTAATTTATACTTAAAAATTGTTTAAATTATTAAATTATATTCTAATATGATTTAAAGTTAACTTATGCTTTAAAGATATATAAAGTTATTTTATGAAAATTTAATTTTAAAAACAATTATTATTTAAAAGTTAATTATTATTTAAAGTTAACTATTTTACTATTATAATAATATTGTTTTAAAAATCAATTTTTATGATAATATTGTTTTAAAATTTGATTTACTATTATATCAATAAGATTTTAAGGGTAATTAATTAATAAGTCTGATTATTATATTATTATGATTTTTTTAAAGTTTATCATTTTATTAATGATTGTTTAAAAGTTGTAATCTACTAATAATGTTTAAAGATAACTAATTGTTTTATTTAAAATGTTTTAAATAATAATTTTTTTGTGAAAGATGTTTAAGATTAACAAAATTGTTTATTTAAAGGGAATTATTTTAAGGAAAACTTATGTAAAGGTTTATTTAATAAAAGATTTTATATATAAATTTGGAGAGAGGTTTTGGAAATTGGACAGAAATTTGGGTTTTAATATTTTTTGAGATTTATAAAAGCAGTTCATAAGTGATTTTGGAGATTGTATGAATAAAGTTTTAAATAACTTAGAGATTTATAATAGAAGTTTTAAAAAGGGATTTGGAGATTTATATAGGAGATATTCATAAAATAAAAGAGATTTATAAAAAGGAATAGTGTTTTGGTTTATTATTATCTCTATTTTAATAACATTTAGGTTTAATTATTTTAATATGGTTTTGAAATAAGAAAGCTTTCTTGAATGTTTTGTAAATGCGCTTACACCATTGTATAAGTACATGATAAAGTTCTTAAGTTTTAAAGTGAAATTTTTATGAATATACTTATACCAGTGAGATAAGTATATGAATATTTTAACAAATATTTGAAAGGTGATTTCAAATAAATAAAAGATTAACTTAAGAGGCTTAGTGGTTACCATAGGAAATATAATTTATGCTTGAATGTTTCTTTAATTGATAGTTAAATAACCGACTATGTACAACTTGGCCTAATTAAATAATCCTTCTTAATTTTGGTAGTAGGTATGCAATTCACTACTTAAAACCGAAGGATATAACTTTGAAAATATCTAAGAGAAACACGTGAGTTACATGGCACAGTCATCTACAATGATGCTATACCATGCATGTAAATCTCATTCTGTTCCCAAGTCCGTCCACTTAAATGGTTAGGGGATGATCCCCGTTCTTATATATTGTCTGATTATTTCTAAAGAGCTAGACTTGATTTTACTAAAACCATCAATTTGGTTTTGGGGTGACCGGTAAGTGGGAAGAGTGTACTGATATGAGATGGCTCTATACTATAACCACTCCAAAAATTTATGCAAATCCTACGTTTTGGAAGAGGATAGAGATGGTGAAATCAAGCTATTGAAGTGCATGGGCTACCTGCTACTAATCCTAAGGGTGATTCCAAAATGGATGTAGTAGAGACAAGGCATTCAGATTCGTTCAGACCCAAAATGAACTTGTATGGATGAATGTTGGCACTATATTTTTGCTTGGAGGGCAACGTTAGCATTTCGAGTAGGAATTGCTAAGAGGAAAAGGTAAAGTGTGACCTCAATAAGCCTCACAACCTGGAAAAGGCTAAAACAGGGGATGCAACAGAGCTATGTGGGTAGCTCCCATTAGGAGCATCATTCCTCTATCTAGATCTGTTTCCTCGAGGTGGTATGCGCACAGGCACCAAGAGTATGTTGCCTCGGTGTCAAAGGATGATGTGATCTGGCTTGTCATATTAAAGGGGCAGTCGGCTCTATGTAGCAGAGGTGCAACTGGTTGCAGCCTTAGTTACATTTCTCTAGTTGTGTACTTTCGAAAGGTAGCCCTTACCTTGCCATTTTGGAATCCATTTCCTTATACGAGCCTTAGGGTTTTTATTATGCCCAACTATGTTGAAATGTGAGATGCAAGCATTTCATCTATTTTATATATTTATTTTAGAACCCTAGACATTATTATAATATCACTGGATTTTATAAAAATGATTTAATTATCATAAGGTAAAAACCTATCCGTGTTTATGTGCGATATGGTCTTACGAGATGCCTTTATTCTGAAAGGTTTTATAAAACATTAAGTAAATCCAATTGATTGTGATTCTCATGCTGGTTTTACCAAACTAACCCGGGCATTGTTTTCCTATAATGCTCGGGTAAGCCCAAATATATTTTTCAGATTTAGCTGGATGCTTAGAGCTTTTAGGAGGCGAGCTGGATTCTCCAAGATGTATTCATATATCTTATATTCTTCCGTTGTTTTGTGGTTCTTGACTTCTTTCTACATTTATCAGAAATTGTAAGGACATGCTGTTATAACTGTCCAATTTGATAATTGGTTAGTGTACTATGATATGTATAATAAAGATGATTTCTTTTTGTGAAGGTTCTATATATATTATAGATCTTCTCATCGCGATGTGAGATTCTGTTATGTCTTTTATTCCTTTAACCCCAATAATCTATCTTTCTGGTACTTGGATATTCGGCACGTGAATACCGGTGGATGTATTAGTGTCGATTTCTAAGGATCAAAAGGGAGGATAGTTACATTTTGTAAATACTTTTCAAACAAGTTTGTAAGGATTAAATTGGAGGTTTACATAGATTCTTAATTATTATTTATCTACATCAAATTAAGTTGATAAATTTATTAATGGTGTTTAAAGTTAATCAACTGATTTAATAAAAGTGTTTTAAAGTTAATTAAATGATTTAATAAATTTGATTAAAGTTAATCAACTGATTTAATAAATGTATTTAAAGTTAATTAATTAATTTATTAAAGGAGTCATAAATTTGATTAATTGTCTCTTATTTTAATTAATGTGGATTTAAATTTGTAAAAGAATTATATCAATTGTCTTTTAGGATGAATAACATTAATTTAAATTTATAAAAGCATTTTAGTTGTTTTATCATCTTCTAGGATATTAAATGTTGGTTAAAAAGTTATAAATGTTAGATTACGAATGAGAAAATCCTTTAAAAGGATATGTTTAAAAATAAAGCTAAGTGTACATTGTTTTGAGTTTATAGTAAACGATGTTTTAATGACATTTGATTTGACCCTTCCTTTTAATATACTGAAAAATATAATTTTCTGTTTAAAATGAATATTTTAAAAAGTATTTGTTTTTAAAAGTGTTTTTACAAATATTTTTGATGTGAAAATTAAGCACAAGTGTGAGTCAAATGTTTTAAGTGATTTAATTTTCATATAAGACCATTTTTTATTCCCAATAGTTGATTTATCGACCATCAATTCCACTATCTTCGTTGAGTTTTGTTAATTTATTATAATTTATTGCTCATTTGAGCATTGATATCCTTTGTTGGAAATGACTATAACCAAAAAGTGAGTGGATGTCAAGCTATGTAGGGTTGCTACTATTGGGGTATTTTCACATCTACTCTAGATTGGATTTGGTGGTATGCACACGGAGATGTGAGACTCTTATTCTCGATAAGGTTGGCAGGGTCTGGCTTGTTCATTTAAAGGAGAGTCATAAAGTAAGTTACCCTCTCAAGTATTGTCTAGAGATATACTTTCAGTAAGGGGGGTGCAACCTCCTAGTCCTTATTGTAAAATTCTTTTTCCTTATTTGATTCAGATCTTTGGATCGCTTTTTTAATTGTGTTGAGAAGTACTTAAGCTCTTCTCGTTGTAAATTATTTGTTTCATTCTTTCAAGTCTGGTTTTGGTCCGACTTGTTTCCATTCTTTCATTTGTGGATGCTATTTTTGTGAGGTAAAAACTCAATCTATGTTTAGTGGCATGATCTCACAGAGTTATTATATGTTCACCATATTTCTTGAGTTTTCTCATTGTAACAACCTAAATATTTAACGATTTTCAATAATTTAATTAATTAAATTTTTGTGAAATTTTAAATAATTGAATTTTGAAATAAAAATTTGTAATTTGAAATACGTCTACTTTAACATAGTAAATGATAAATTTCCATTAGATAATATTAAATTTTATTTCATTATGTAATTTTATTTAAATTTAAATCAGTTAAAATTGATGATAATAAAATATTTTCCACACCTGAATATTTTTACACAATAAATTTGTAAATCATCTTCTGAGTGAGTAGTCATATTTCGTTTCTTCAAATTTGGATGGTTATTGCCCTGTTTATCTTATTTCTGGCAGATTTGCATGGTACCGATTATCAACCTTTGATCGGATGATCGTACCACTGATATCTGTATACCATTTTGATCGTCTCGTCGTGCTGATCTCTATGGTATATTCAATTCTGTATTTTGAAATCTGGTACGCAGAAGAATCGGTGTAAATGGTAACCTATCGGTAAACATTTTGTGTCTTTTGGTTCCTTATATCATTTCATATTCCACATTTGAATTGAACAACCGTTGGCTTTTGTAATTCCCAAAATACAGCTGTTTCCTGTTGTCACTCCGTAACTTCAATTTATTAATTGTCAGTCTGTTCATTTCGAGGTCTCTTTATTTATTCACTATTCAATAATTTTTTTATATAACGTTGTATACTTTACTTGAAACAAATTTCACCTATAGCCATCTGTTCTTCTCTCCTCCTCCCTTTTCTTTAGCCAAGCCCAGTTTTCCTTCTCCCCACACATCGGCCTCCACCCAACGTGTGCCGTCTCTCCACCATGCTCCTCTTCCCATGCGACCCCCTCCACGAACTGACCTTTTCGACGTCCCACCACATCAAAAACGCCCACCACCTTTAGCCTGAAACACACCAACCTCACAGACGCCATCGTCAATATCATCGAAACCGACCATCCCCTCTGGCTCACTTCCACCATGTAGCCATGCCCTCCCCACCCAACAGCCTCGGTCTGCCATGCATCTCCGATGAACTCACGTCACCGAACTTCATCACAACTCCTCGCCCTAGGCTGGCACAGATCCACCTCTCCGCATCCTCACTTCCCTCCACTTCTTATTAAGGTATTTGTACTCGTAGATATATATATGCATACGTATTTGATTTTGAGATACACATGCTTGCTTGTTATAATAACGTGTTATTGTTTGCATGTATATATAATAGGTATATAGGTTGTTTATTTGTATAAGTTTATGTAATAGTTATATACTTGTATGTTGGTTCGTGTGTGTGTGTGTGTGTGTATGTGTGTGTGTGTGTATGTTTGTGTACTAGTCTGAATTTTTGAAAAGAAGTAAGGTGTGAGTTGTACATATATATATGTCAATATATATATATATATACATATATATGTAAAAATTGCATATATATTTCGATTTTGGTTATAACTATATTTTATATACTGCTAGTTATACAGTTGATCACATATTTATCAAAATTGATATTTGTTATTTGCTAATCTGATTGTTTATATAAAATAATGACGTAAATTTATATATATAAAGTAAATTATCTTGTCTGCAAAGAAGGAAAAGTTATATATATTGTATTATAATGCTACTGAACAATCTTATCCATTTATTTTATATATAAAAGGGCCATCACATATTCTAGTTCACATAGTTGTTTATAAATATTAGTCTGCACATTTGTTTTGAAGCATACATATGTTGAAGATAATCTGCATATAGATTATATATATATATATAAATATATTTGACTACTACATATATATTGGTGTTTATATATATTATATTATTTATATTATAGTGAGAAGTGATGATATATGTTTATAGTTTATATAAAGTTGTTGTATATATAAAGTTATAAAAGTTACAATACTAATATAGAGGTGTATAAGTATATATTAGCGTATGTTAAGGTGTATATTGGATTTTTATAAATGTAATATGTAGATATGTCATAAAAAAATGTATTTAAACTGAATTTGTTTTAAGGAAAATATTAAAATAATACACTTTTCACTTCAATTATATTCAGTGATTCTGATTAGTTCTCATCCATTCCGAACTACCACCTTTGTTTGTCTAATTCGTGCCATTCTCAGTTTGCTTTGGAATTCGTGCCTGGATACGTAACTCACTTCATTATCAAATTCCTCTAGCCTCGAAAGATGAGAAATCACTCTCGATTAACGTTCTTATATTTATTAAATTTGATTTCAATTGAAATGACAATTGAAATATGCCGCTGTTAGTTATTTATATTGCTATATATATGCTATTATCTGTGATATCTGGCACCATTCTCTGTTATTTATATTAATGATATATGCCTGTTATATTATTATCATATCTGTTATCACTTTACAAGTTCTCTGTTAGTTTAGAATTCCCTATGGGTTGAAATGATACATACCCGAATGATCTATAGAATAGGAGAAAATCGTTATAGGTTCAAATGATAAACCAAAACGATTTTCATTGAATTGAATTTGGGATTGCGGGTTGAAATGGTATACACCCATATATATTTAAATTGTGGATTGAAATGATAAATATCTATATCATTTGACCATAGGATAGAAAATTATATACAGACACCGTTGGTGTGTGTATATATATATTGAAATGATTTCCAAGGTTTTGAGATGAATATTTTAGTTTTAATAAATATTTATTTTAAGATATATATATATATATATAAATGCTATTTTTATAAATGTTTTAAAATGTTGATTTTTCAAATTATATGTTCTGAAAATATTAAAATTATAAGTTAGTTTTGGAATTATAAATTTTAAGATTTTACTTACAATTTTACAATATTAATATATATATATATATATATATAAAATAAGTTTAACAATAAGATTTGATTTATAAAGTCGATTTAATATAGTTGATTTAACTAATATATACTACGTTTAAGTATTTATTTAAAATTTATGTTTTCAAATATAGAGTTTATAATGATTTTAATAAAATTCAGGTTGGAAAGAGAAATAGAAATTGGTTTGAAATTGAATTTATTTAAGAATTATACTCAAATATGTTTGATTTGAAATTTATTAAATTTGCTATTTTAAAGATATGATTTTATAACTTGATTTGATTAAAATTGATTCAAATGAATATTTAAAATTTACATAAATTGAAATCGTATATTTAGTTTTATATAAATTTGAAATTTGAAGTTTTATTTAAATGTTATTTGAACAATTAAGTAAATATTTCAAAATAAATAACAGTAAAGTGAATTTGACATATATATATATATATATGAAATTTCCAAATTTATTTTTGAAATATTGAATATTTAAAGCTTTGAAATATATTGAAATTTAAATGATTTATTTTGTGGTTCAAATCTATATTTGAAATTGATATAATTTGAAATGGTTTATTGAGAAACAAAATTGAGTTGAAATTGATGATTTTAGATTGGATTAAATTTGAATTTTGGAATTAGAGTTTATTTGGAATCTATTTGTGAAATTTAAGGAAACAATTTTATTATTTAAAGTAACTTTTAAATTAAATTTAAAACTATTTTATATTTTGCTTTATAAATCATTTTTTATATAAACTACTTTAATATAAATCATTTTTAATATAAATCATTTTTAATATAAATTATTTTTAATATAAATTATTTTAATATAAACTATTTTAACTTATAATTATTTTTACATAAACTATTTTATTTTATGAATAATTTATTTTATACACTATTTTAATATCTAAACCGGTTAAGTGGAAAGTGTTACGATTTCAAAAATGTTATGATTTCAGAATGATATGATTTCCAAAGTATTATGATTTCTAAATTATGATTTCCAAAGTGTTAAGATTTCGAAAGTATTATGATTTCTAAGTTATGATTTCTAAAATGTTATGGTTTTAGAAGCTTTATAATTTCGAAGGTTTTATAACTTTGAAGTGCTATGATTTTGAAAATGGATATATTTGAAATGGAAATGATATCATATTTGGTTTTGAAATAGAAATGATATCGTATTGATATGGTTTTGAAATGGAAATGATATCGTATTGATATGGTTTTGAAATGGAAATGATATTTTGGTTTTGAAGTATAAACTATTTTGAACTGACCGTGGTGTTATAATAATGTTTGGTTATTAAAGAGACCAGGATTAGAAGTTGTCATACTCTCTTCCAACTCCGAAAACCACTTTAGCAACTGCGTACGTAGTGGAGATTCCAAAATGAAGTAGGATGGTGGCGAAGATCCTAAAAGAGGTATATACATGGACCCGACTTCCATGAGTTGTCATAAGGTGGCGAAAACAGGAGCAATTGACGGGCCAAGTGAGGTAGCTCCTCCGATCGGACACACTTCTTCGTATGCCATTCTATTAATTTTTGATTAATTTGGTGCGCATCTTTGATTTGGGAGTGTGGCTCGAGCTGGAGGTAGTGGCTGCTATGCGTTACCACTAGTCCGAAAGTGTAATTAGTATATCTACTCTTACAATGCCTAGTTGTGCCATGTCACCTACCCTAGCGTGCCTTCTACGAGTTTGATTTGTGTCGTACCTATGGGGTATTCTCTGGTAGCCTCCCGATCTGGAGGTATTATGGTACTATATAGATTATTGGCACTATAAAATTTGTTAAGGGGGGAAAATGTAATGCCTTAACGCTATTTTAATAGTTTACTTTACTATAGACATTATTATAATAGCGTATATTACTACATGGTAGATAGTTTAACAGATTCTTAGAGGATGGTTATCCCAAACATCCTTTGAGTTACTTATATTTCTGTTGTTATTTCACTTGAGTTGGATTTATTGATATAAGAATGTTATTCCTGACTTGAATGTTTTGTGTTTTGCTTTACGCTCGGGTTAGACTGAGTGATACGGCTTTTGAGACTCACCTTTGGAGTAGGAGCTTCGCTTGGAGATCCATCTATCTATTCAGCTTGCAGCTATTCAGTTGATTCCAGTGATGCATTCTTAACTTGTATTTGACTTTTGTATCGAGACTTCTATTGTATCTTGTTTAACTCTGTTTATATAGTAGCTTCATAAACTACTATTCTTTTATTTCCGCTGCTTATTGTTACATTACTCTATGTCTGTGACTCTGTGATTTATTTATTTACTGTATATGTTGAGTTTTGCCAAATATAAATTAACAATCTGAAATTTTGAGCAATTCAAGTCCGACATGTGCAGATGCGAATGGTTGAAATACCAGGATGTTACAGTTGGTATCAGAGCTTTGGTTTTAGGCAAAACTCAACATATAAGGTAAATTTAATTACTGTATCACTTTTGTTAGAGCTTGAATCTCTTCCTCTTTGACTCATTTTTCTTTGAATTTTGGAACATTCCCCGCGGTTCTAAAATCCATTCTTGTCTCTCCCTAGTCGTATTAATTTTGATTCTGGAGCATCCCATAGCTCCACTGTATGATTGTAAAGGGGTGAAACTCCTTTACAATCGGCATTGATTCACCGGAGATTTCTGTATCCTCGGTTTAGATGTTGCTTCTCTTGCTGTGCCAGAATTCTATTCTCTTGTGATCGAATTTCAATTTGCCTTAGAATTCTTCATAGATCTTATTTTTGAAATCATGGTTGACCCGGTTAAGGTTGCCCGCAATTTATATAAGTCTATCCATTCTATTCTCTCTTTGAAATCTATATATCTCCCTATCGAGCTTATCTTCTAGTTGAATTCTTTTGTTTAGAGCCCCTCTGTATTTGAATCTCTATCTTTGCTTTGAAATCCATTTTGAATTATCAAGTGAGGAAGTGTATTTATAATTAAAATTAAAATATTTTATATTGTGTTGTATGAGTTGTTAATGTTGATTTGAGGTTTTGATCGATTCTTCCGATCAACGCTATCGATATAAATTCCAAAACACTTGAACAGAGCAAAATGACACATTTATTTTCAAAATTTATGATTTTGTATGATTATATTATATAACTATAAATTTTTCTAAAATTAAAAAGTTAAATGAATTGGTTAACGAAAATGATAATATTCGATCTTCATTTATTATTCTGTAAACTATTGACTATTGTTACATTATAAATAATTGGAATTATTAAACATGGTTTATAAATTGATTTAGAAGTTGAAATGACTTTAAATTAAAAATTTGAGAATTTAATTTCCGGTGATTTCAACTTTGGTTTTAAAATTTTAAAATGTATATTATTTAAAGTATTTCCAAATAGAAATAATTTTCAAAGGAATTTTAAAATTTTAAAATCAGTACTCTCCTATTTTGTCGCTGGAAAAAATTTAGGTGATGGCGGCGCATCATCGACATTTATTTTCGAGTTTCGGAGTGGGGAGATCATTTTTCTAAAATTTGTTTTGAAAAACGAATTTGATTTGAATTTCTTAAGTATGATTTAAATTATAATATCTATATATATATAAAGGTATATGTTTATAAGTTTGGTTTGATATATACAGTATATATATATTTACCTCTAAATAGTTTGAGAAAAACGGAAATGTAGTTCTTAAATTTATGTTAAAGGACGATTTCAATTATAAATAACGCTAAATTTTTTGAATGAATATTTAAAACTTAAAATAATTGAGTTGGAAAAAGTTTATTTGTATAATACCCAATTTCATTCTAATCAACTTATCTAAATTATTCAGAAGTTGAATATGTAATTGGATAATATACGATATAAAATGATCTTTTAAATAAAATTTGAGCGGTAATAATAAATGTTATACACTTAAATTTTAATTATAAATTGTTAACAGAGAAAAAAGAATAATAAGTTGATTGAATAGTAAATGAGACAAATTAGACAATTTTTTTTGAAAGAAACCTTTTCGTATCAAATATTAATAAGTTGAAATCAAATCGACTTAATGAAATACCTTGAATTTAAAATCAATTATTGAATATTAATTAATTTAAATAAAATTTATATGGCTTTAAATTAATGTTTTATTTGTATATCAAATCTATTTTATTCTGGTTGTTTCTACTCTCCTGTCTTGTTCCTTTCGGAGACAAAAAGTTTTAAATGGAGGAGAGTGTAACAACCTAGATATTTTAATGATTTTCAATAATTTAATTAATTGAATTTTTGTGAAATTTTAAACAATTGAATTTTGAAATAAAAATTTAAAATTTGGAATAGTCTACTTTGACATAGCAAATGATAAATTTCCATCAGATAATATTAATGTTTATTTTATTGTATAATTTTATTTAAATTTAAATTAGTTAAAATTGATGATAATAAAATATTTTCCAAATCTGAATATTTTTACACAATAGATCTGTAAATTATTTTCTAAGTGAGACGTCATATTTTGTTTCTTTAAATTTGGATGGCTATTGCCCTGTTTATCTTATTTCTAGCAGATTTGCAGCATTTTCGGTACGGTTTATCGACCTTTGATCAGACGATCGTACCACCGTTATCTGTATACCATTTTGATCGTCTCGTCATACTGATCTCTGCGGTATATTCAATTCTGTATTTTGAAATCTTGTACGCAGCGGAATCTGTGTAAATGGTAACCTATCGGTAAACATTTTGTGTCTTTTGGCTCCTTGTATCGTTTCATATACCACCGTTTAAATTGAACAGTCGTTGGCTTTTATGATTTCCAAAATACAATCGTTGCCTATTGTCATTCCATAACTTCAATTTATTATTAGTTAGTGCGTTCATTTTGAGGTCTCTTTTGTTTATTCATTGTCCAATTTTTTTTTATAACTTTGTATACTTTACTTGAAACAAATTTCGTCTGTAGCCATATGTTCTTCTCTCCTCCTCCCCTTTCTTTAGCCAAGCCCAGTTTCGCTTCTCCCCACACATCGGCGTCCACCCAGCATGTGCAATCTCTCTGTCATGCTCCTCTTCCCATGTGATCGCCTCCATGAACTGACCTTCCCGACGTCCCACCACATCAAAAACGCCCACCACCCGTGGCCTGAAACCCACCAACCTCACACATGCCATCGTCAATATCACCGAATTGACCATCCCCTCCGGCTCACCTCCACCGTATAGTTATGCCCTCCCTTCCCAACAGCCTCGGTATGCCATGCATCTTCGATGAACCTGCGTCACCGAACTTCATCACAACTCCTCCCCCTTGGCTAGCACAGATCCGCCTCTCCGCATCCTTACTTCCCTCCTCCATTCTTGTTAAGGTATTTTTACTTATATATATATGCATACATATTTGATTTTGAAATACACATGCCTGCTTGTTATAATAATGTGTTATCATTTGCACGTATATATAATAGGTATATAGGATGTTTATTTATATAAGTTTATGTAATAGTTATACACTTGTATGTTGGTTTGTGTATATATATATGTTTGTATACTAGTCTGAATTTTTGAAAAGAAATAAGGTGGGGGTTGTACATATATATATGTCAATATATATATATATATGTATATATATATATATGTATATATATGTTAAACTTGCATATATATTCCGATTTATAAGTATATTTTTTATACTGTTAGTTATACAGTTGATCACATATTTATTAAAATTGATATTTGTTATTTGCTAATCTGATTGTTTATGTATAATAATGACGTAAATTTATATGTAAAGTAAACTATCTTGTCTGTAGAGAAGGAAAAGTTATATATATGGTATTATAATGCTACTGACCAGTCTTATCCATTTATTTTATATATAAAAGTGCCGTCACATTTTCTAGTTCACATGGTTGTTTATAAATATTAGTCTGCACATTTATTTTGAAGCATACATATGTTGAAGATAATCTGCATATATATATGTATGTATATATATTTTTCTACTATATATATATTGATGTTTATATACATTATATTATTTATATTATAGTGTGAAGTGATGATATATATTTATAGTTTATATAAAGTTGTTGTATATATAAAGTTATAAAAGTTACAATATTTATATAGAGGTGTATAAGTATATATTATTGTATGTTAAGGTATATGTTGGATTTTTATAAATTTAATATGTAGATATGTCATAAAAATGTATTTAAATTGAATTTGTTTTAAGGAAAATATTAATATAATATACTTTTCATTTCAATTATATTAACTGATTCTGATTAGTTCTCATCGATTCCGAACAATCAGCTTTGTTCGCCTAACTCACGTCCATCTCGCTTTGCTTTGGAATTCGTGCCTCGATTCGTAACTCACTTCGTTATCAAATTACACTAGCCTCGAAAGGTGACCAATCATTTCCCAATTAACGTTCTTATATTTATTAAATTTGATTTTAATTGAAACAATAATTGAAATATGTTGCTGTTAATTATTTATATAGCTATATATATGCTATTATCTGTGACATCTGACACCATTATATGTTATTTATGTTGATGATATATGCCCGTTATATTATTATCATATCTGTTATAAATCTGCAAGTTCTCTATTAGTTTAGAATTCCCTATGGGTTGAAATAATACATACTCGAACGATCTATAGAATATGAGAAAATCGTTATGGGTTAAAATGATAAACCCAAGCGATTTTCATTGAATTAAATTAGGGACCGCGGGTTGAAATGATATATACCCATATATATTTAAATTGCGGATTGAAATGATTAATATCCGTATCACTTGACCATAGGATAGAAAATTATATACAGACACCGTTGGTCAATATATATATATATATATATATATATATATATATATATATATTGAAATGATTTCCAAGGTTTTGAAATGAATATTTTGGTTTTAACAAATATTGATTTTAAGATATATATATATATATATATATATATATAAATGTTATTTTTATAAAGGTTTTAAAATGTTGATTTTTAAAATTATATGTTTTGAAAATTTTAAAATTATAAGTTAGTTTTGGAATTATGAATTTTAAGATTTTACTTACAATTTTACTATATTAAGATATATATAAAATAAGTTTAATAATAAGATTTGATTTATTAAAGTTGATTTAATAAAGTTGATTTAATTAATATGTAATATGTTTAAGTATTTATTTAAAATTTATATTTTCAAATATAGAGTTTATAATGATTTTAATAAAATTCAGTTTGGAAAGAGAAATAAAAATTGGTTCGAAATTGAATTTATTTAAGAATTATACTCAAATAAGTTTGATTTGAAATTTATTAAATTTGGGATTTTAAAGATATGATTTTATAACTTGATTTAATTAAAAGTGATTTAAATGAATATTTCAAATCTACATAAATTGAAATGATATATTTAGTTTTATTTAAATATTAAATTTGAAGTTTTATTTAAATGTTATTTGAATAATTAAGTAAATATTTCAAAATAAACAATAGTAAAGTGAATTTGATATATGTATATATATATATATATATATATATATATATATATAAGAATTTGCAAATTTAATTTTGAAATATTGAATATTTAAAGCTTTGAAATATATTGAAATTCAAATGTTTTTTTTGTGGTTTAAATCTGTATTTGAATTTGATATAATTTGAAATGGTTTATTGAGAAAGGTATTGAGTTGAAATTGATGATTTGAGATTGGATTAAATTCGAATTTTGGAATTAGAGTTTATTTGGAATAAATTTGTGAAATTTGAGGAAACTATTTTATTATATAAAGTATTTTTCAAAACTATTTTATATTTTACCTTATGAATCATTTTTTTCATATAAACTATTTTAATATAAATCATTTTTAATATAAACTATTTTTAATATAAATTATTTCAATATGCGAATTATTTTAATATAAACTATTTTAACTTACAATTATTTTTATATAAATTATTTTATTTTGTACACTATTTTAATATCTAAACCGGTTAAGTGGAAAGTGTTATGATTTCAAAAATGTTATGATTTCCAAAGTATTATGATTTCTAAATTACGATTTCCAAAGTGTTATGATTTCCAATGTATTATGATTTCTAAGTTATGATTTCTAAAGTTTATGGTTTTAGAAGCTTTATAATTTCGAAAGTGTTATAACTTTGAAGTGCTATGATTTTGAAAATGGATATATTTGAAATGGGAAATGATATTGTATTTGGTTTTGAAATATAAATGATATTGTATTGATATGGTTTTGAAATGGAAATGATATTTTGGTTTTGAAGTATAAACTATTTTGAAATGACCACGGTGTTATAATAACGTTTGGTTGTGAAAGAGTCCGGGATCGAAAGTTGTCATACTCTCTGCCAACTTCGAAAATCACTTTAACAACCATGTACGCGATGGAGATTCCAGAATGAAGTATGATGGTGGCGAAGATCCTATATGAGGTACATACGTGGACCCGACTCCCAGGAGTTGGCATAAGGTGGCTAAAACAAGATCAATTGACTGGCCAAGTGAGGTAGCTCCTCCGATCGGACACACTTCTTCGTATGTCATTCTATTACTTTGTGATTGATTTAGTGTGCACCTTTGATTTGGTAGTGTGGCTTGAGGTGGGCGGTAGTGGTTGCTATGCGTTACCACCAGCTCGGAAGTGTAATTTGTAAGATCGATTTCACCCTAGAGGGAGGGGGGATGAATAAGGTGATAGTATAAATTATAAAATTAATTGTGAAAGCTTATAAAATAATTTCAACACAGATCACATAATAATAGCAGCACGGAAAAATAGCAGAGTAATAAAATGCAAAAATAGAACGACACAGAATTTACCCAGCTTCGGCAAAACCCTGCCTACGTGTTGCCCCCAGGGTTTCTAATAGAAATTAGATAGTCAGACGCTTACACACGTGAACTCGCGACACCCGCTATCGACTAAACCTAATTCTACGCTCAAAACCCTGCCACAACTCAGCCACTAAGTTGCGAATTCTCAAACTACGCCACGTAGTTTGTCCCCTAGTCACACGACTATAAATTTAAACGGTTTAAAAAGAAATTACAAACTAAAAACAATCTAAAATAAAATAACCCTAATTAAAAAATTAAAAGCCCCTAGTAAACTTAAACATAGCCGGCCCTTTTTTTTATTATTTGGCCCGTTCTCTTTATTTTTGGTTAGTGGCGGCTTTGTTCTCTCGTTCGTTCCTCTGTGCGAAATTAGGGCTTTTGAGAAATTTTCGAAGCACCACCTATGTTGATCGATCAGTGGATATTTGCGTGTTTGATTTGTCGATCGTTCGTTTGATGCTCTTTTTCTGGAGTTCGACTTCAGTTTTGGTATGTGATTTTCCTTTATGCTTTTCTGTTATGCTCGATTGAACTCCGATGCTTTTAAATTGCCGATGATGATTTGTTTATATAGGGTTTGTAACCCTAGATTTGCGTTCATACAAATATATTTGAATTTGTAAATTTCATTTGATCGGCCGTTCGATTTCACTTTGATGCCGACGATTTTTTTGACTTAATCAAATTCGTATACTTGTTGACACGGTTTCAATTTTGAGCCGTTCAATATCCTTGGCCATCACGGTTTGATTTTCATTTGGTCGATTTCTTGTTTTCCACGGCTCACCTCAGTTTCGAAATCGTTGGTATTCAAATTTATGTTGACTTCGGCTTTAACTTTGTATACGCTATTCCATGACTTCGGCTTTGACTTGGTATCTGTAACTTGAACTCGTTAATTGATTTTGTGATTCATGATTTTGTATTATCTTCGGCCTTGACTTATACTTCATTTAGCTGGACTTGTGATGTTGCTCTGTCTTTGTGCATTTTACTGTGTTCATTTGAGTTGTTGCAGTTCCACTACTTTGGTTGACATGGTGTATATACATGATGACTTGATTTTCATTTGGCTTCACTTGTGTACACTGTGCCATTTTGGTTTTGCCGTGTTATCATATTTACTACATGTATGTATACATGTGTATATACATATGTGTGTGTGTGTGTGTATACATGTTTGCGATATTTGAGTCAGTTAGCATTTTTGACATGCTGTATTGAGTTTACTGTCACTTGAGATTGTGTTGTTTATGTCATTCTACTTTGTATTGCTCTTCGAGTTCAAAATTGCATACTCTCTGGTGCATTCCTGTATATGCTTTGCTTTTCTTTGAAGTCTCTGTGCACTGTGCATATTACTGCACTGCTTCGAGTCAGGTTGCATATTTGTTTCATGACACTCTGCTTGGTGTTGCTTGATGCTTTGTACTTGTAGTCTTGTTCAAGTTCTTCATTTGACTTGTGACTGGTTCTATTGGTGGATTCACATTAGATTCATTGCATTGTCCACTTCGACTTTGAACTATTTTTTGAGTCGGTGGTATTGCATCATTGAATCTGATTCTCTTGTCGTAGTCTTGTTCGACATTACTTGTACCTTTGCTGGCATTACTGGTAGTTTCTGTTGTAGTTTCCATTGTATTGATATTCATGTCTTTGCCTTGTACTGACCACTGCCCTTTTTTTCATATTGCTGGTTCATTGTAGTAGTTGTTAGAATTAGCTTGTGGTCTTGGTTTGGTTTCGTGAATTGATTATGCGCACCCTTGTATTTGAGTATTGCTGAGTTATCACTTGTTGTTACATGGTGATCTTGAATTATTCCTCTTTGTCTTTGCTTATGCTATTTGATACATGTTTGAACTGACTTGTATTCTTTGCATTGAGTACAGAACTTTCATTCACCTGTGTATATGAGCATATTGAAGTTACTGACTTCATGTTGCCTTGACTTTGGTTGTTTCATTGAGTTGAGTCAAGATTGCAGTGACTTGACCTTTGCATTTTGTTTATTTTTCGAAATTTCACCTGAGTTGGATCCAGCTTAAGCTCTGATTTGACCTTGTGCCGAGAGTTGTGACTTTATTTGTGTTACATTTGAGTTGAACCCGGCTTTTCATTTGGGTTTGACCTGTGCACACCTGTCCCTGTAAATCGATCGAGTGTATATTTCGATGTGCAGCCTTATGGCATGTAGAGTGATACACTATGTATGTCACAAGTTGTTCGTGTATGATAAATTCAAATTTAAATGACGATGAACAACCCAAATAACTGAGGCAAATAATATTTTCAAAATCCATATTTTATTTTATATTGCAAAAATATTTCTTTTTCAATTTTACCGCGTTAGTGAATATTTTCGCAGATTGCTCAGATGTTGGATTCTAACTGGAATGAAGTTGAAGATGAACTACGACTCTGAGTGATATGTAGTGAGGAATTTATGTAAATTGAATTGTGATGTAATTAGAATCAAAATTGTATAGTGAATAGCGAGAGCTTGAATTTGTACTATTCAAAAATTGTAATAAATATTTGTTTGAATAAAATTTCTGTTTGAATTCAATTCTGTGTTATTTAATTTTATTCAGCAAATGTTTATTTAACCTATGGAAAATAAAATAGTACATTAACAAATACATTTAAACGAATATATTTATGTTTATTATCATCAAACAAAAATTATATAATCGCATATTCAACAATCTCCCCCTTTTGATGATAACAAACATATATTTAAGATTTTGAATATATTTGAGCATAGATATATCCTAATTGCACCTCCTATTTAAATGCTTCCTCTCTACACAAATCTCCCCCTACATATATGCATACAAATAAAAATATGCAAATGAACCTAGATGCAAATAGAAAATTATTTGACCTTTGCATGATTTTATTTGACAAAATCTTAACTTTTCTCTCCCCCTTTTGTTATCAGCAAAAGAGTAACAGTGTTAGAGAAAATAGAGATAAAGTGATCGATATCAATCCAACATTAAAACTCAATTGAATATAAATATTAAATTTCAATAAAAAATCAAACAAAAATCAAACAAAAATCATAAATATTTTGTTAGGCGCATATTCCACTTTTAGAATGATGGGAATTATGTCATCATATAAAACCATACAGTCGTGTCTATTTGTGGTATTTTTATATCAGGTTTTTGAATACCTACTAACCATGCATAACCGTTAGGACTTTTAAATGAGATTAGTAGTATTCCAATTTTATTTTAAAAAATGAATTCAAGTATCTTCTAACCAAGCATAACCGTGAGGACTTTTAAACGGGATTAGAATCAACTTGTTTATTTTAAAAATCAACTTTTGATATGCGTTCCATACATTCATAACCGTGAGGACTTTTAAATGAGCATGGAAGCACATAACAAATTCCAAGTAATTCACCCATGCATAACCGTGAGGACATTTAAATGAGAGTGAATACTTTGGTATTTATTTATTTATTTATTATTATTATTTTATAAAGAAATATAAAATGAAAAATGAACGATTCCTGTTTAAAGTACCACATATCGACATACTATATAGAATTTTGACGAGTGATGGTCGTTAGAAATATGGTAGATATAGGGATGGTCATGGAACTTTTACCAACAAAAAGTTTTATAAATCTTGTTTAAATTTCTAAAGAAATTTACTAATTATACCATCTCGAGTCATAATATATGATAAATATCAACACTCATCACTTTTTCAATCACTATTTATCTTTTCGATAATTATTAGGGAGTCAGATTAGTCATTTAAAATCAAATTCAAAAATAATTATGAAGTCAATTTTTCAAAATGACTAATCTGAAAATATGGTCAAAAATGATTTTCTCGAGGGGATTATATGAGAAAAATTTCTGCTATTTGAAAATTATTTGAAATGAAAAATATGCAGATATTTTCTTTGAAAAACGATGCAGTTACTAAATGTCTCAAAAATCACGTTCAACTAGTAATTTTTCTATCAACTAAATTACCAGTGTAATTTGCATCTGAATTTCTTTTTCACTCAAAATTATCATTAATTGAATTCGATTGACCAAACCATGAAGTGTGCACCAAAAAATTTCAAACTCAATTTTAACAGCAATTTAAACGACATTTTTTTGAATTTGAAATGAAGCCGTGTAAATAATCAAAAACCGTGAATTTAGAGTTAGCCATATTATAACCAAATGTATTATCATCCAACAAAACACTATTTTTAATCCAAACTAATATATATGAAGTAATCCGAAGAATCTAGAGAATTTTACAGTGTTTTTGGCATAAGAATATAATTGGCCAACTATTTTGAATAAGTCAGAATCTAAATCATCATCTTTTCATCGTCTCATTATTGGCTGCTTTAATTCAGAATATGGTGCAGATTATCACATTTAATATATAAATATACATTTACCTGTTTTACCTTTACGATATTTTTCGTTGTTGTCCGTTGTGATTCTGTCACCTTTATACTAGGCTAAGGAACTTTGCTTTGTTGCTCGTTGTGTCCTTGGAACAACCAAAATCCAGAGAACACTGTTGTTCCTTAGCCTGCCACCACACCTACACGGGAAAAGACTTATGTGACCTATTTGTTTTTATAGGTCCATAGTTGTTAGTGGTAGAAAATTTTGAAAAACAATTTTATAAAGACCCAAAACTATTTATAATTGTTCCCTTCGGCACCCAAATTTGTTTAACTTTGAGAGATTTTATATTTGTGCCTTTTGAAACCCAAATTGGTATAGTTTTCACATGTTTGGTTCTATACCAACAATTATTGTGATTGTGTCCATATTTTCTACAAATTGTGCACATAGAATTAACTTGATTAATATTTCTTTCAACATTTTCAGAATGATTATATCCAAGTCCTTGTCTTACCGTATTAACAGTTTGCTTTCCTAATAGCATATTCAACGATTTTTCACTTTTTGAAAATTTATCTAAAGTTGTTGACAATTGTTGGACTTGTGTTTTGAGAGACTCATTTTCGTTTAACAATTGTGTGAACTTTTTAATAGAATTCTCTCTTCTAGTATTTTCATTCTCTTTTAAAATCAGAATTTCATTTTCAAGAGATTTCATTTTAATTTCTGATTTTTTAATTTCTTCATCAAATGTCGGACACTTATCACACTTAGGGATCCTACTTTGATAGGTTTTAACTAATTGGTCAATTTGTTCATTTAATTCTATCATAGTGTCTTTTTGCGATTCAAGTTTGGCATACTTCTCCCTAAGTCGTTCAAAATAGCCATTTACTTCGTGGAAATAAATAAGTAATTCAGAGTGAGTAAGTTTTGATACCTAAGCTTGGCTCGTCATCGTCGCTATCAGTTATATTTCCATGAAGGCACATATCTGCTTTCTCACTCTCACTGCTAGAACTTTGATTATCTTCATCACTTGTATTCCACGTGGCTGCAAAACTTTTCCTTTTTGATTTCATTTTAAAGTCGTGTTGATTTTGAGGACAATTAGGCTTGATGTGTCCGGGTTGGTTGCACTTGTGACAGATGATCTTCTGTTCTTCAGAGTAGTCTAGTGCTTTGGCTATTCTGCTTTTCGCTTTTTGAATTCGAGCTGAATTTCCATATTTGTAATTCCACCTTTTGAATTTCTTTATTAATAGCTCCAATTCTGCTGCTGCGTCATCGTCGTCATCGTCATCACTTTCAGTTGTTCCTTTGAGAGCTATTGATTTCTTTCGAGTACCTCCTCCTTCACGCTCTTCCTTGAATTTCATTTCTAGCTCATAAGTGATGAGATTTCCGATGAGTTCTTCGACTTTCATTTGTTTCAAATCTTTTGATTCTTGAATGGCAGTCACTTTGGCTTCAAAACTTCGTGGAAGGACTCTGAGGATTTTTCGGACTATCTCCAACTCCGTGTATGATTTTCCGAGAGCTTTTGATTTGTATACGATATTGGAAAGTCGTCCATACATCTCCTCGACATTTTCTTCGTTTGCTATTGTGAAATTCTCGTATTCGCTGCTTAACATGGCAAGGCGAGATTCTTTGACTTGAGATGTTCCTTCGTGAGTTACTTCTAGTGTGTGCCATATTTGCTGCGCAGTTAGACAATGTGAGACACGATTAAACTCAAATCGATCCAATGAACATATAATAGAATTCATAGCTTTAGCATTAGCATTTTGTAATTTGTTTTCTAGTTCTGTCCATTGGTCCTTTGGTTTCTCTATTTCTTGATTATCTACAGTTGTAGTTGGTATTCTATAACCTGTCTCAACAATATTCCAAGCGTCAATGGTTTTCAGAAAAATTTCCATCCTATTTTTCCAGTAAGCATATTCACCATTGAACATTGGTGGTCTAACTATGGACTGGCCCTCAGCAAAAGCATTATTAAAAGAAGTCATTTTAAAAATTCAACTTTTTAAAACAAAAACTGATTTTTTGAAAAACGAATTTTTAAAATAAAAGTTGACTTCTATTCCTAGCTCTGATACCACTTGTAGGATCGATTTCACTCTAGAGGGGGGGTGAATCGGGTGATAGTATAAATTATAAAATTAATTGTGGAAGCTTATAAAATAATTTCAACACAGATCACAGAATAATAGCAGCACAGAAAAATAGCAGAATAATAAAATGCAGAAATAGAACGACACAGAATTTACCCAGCTTCAGCAAAACCCTGGCTACGTGCTGCCCCCAAGGTTCCTACTAGAAATTAGATAGTCAGACGCTTACACACGTAAACTCGCGACACCTGCTATCGACTAAACCTAATTCTACGCTCAAAAGCCTGCCACAACTCAGCCACTGAGTTGCGAATTCTCAAACTACGTCACGTAGTTTGTCCCCTAGTCACACGACTAGAAATTTAAACGGTTTAAAAAGAAATTACAAATTAAAAACAATTTAAAATAAAATAACCCTAATTAAAAAATTAAAAGCCCTTATTAAAATTAAACATAGCCGACCCTTTTTTTTATTATTTGGCCCGTTCTCTTTATTTTTGGTTAGTGGCGGCTTTGTTCTCTCGTTCGTTCCTCTTTGCGAAATTAGGGCTTTTGAGAAATTTTTGAAGCACTGCCTATGTTGATCGATCAGTGGATATTTACGTGTTTGATTTGTCGATCGTTCGTTTGATGCTTTCGGCTACTTCTGGAGTTCGACTTCAGTTTTGGTATGTGATTTTCCTTTATGCTTTTCTGTTATGCTCGATTGAACTCCGATGCTTTTAAATTGCCGATGATGATTTGTTTATATAGGGTTTGTAACCCTAGATTTGCGTTCGTACAAATATATTTGAATTTGTCAATTTCATTTGATCGGCCGTTCGATTCCACTTTGATGCCGATGATTTTTTTTGACTTAATCAAATTCGTATACTTGTTGACACGGTTTCAATTTTGAGCTGTTCAATATCCTTGGCCATCACAGTTTGATTTTCATTTGGCCGATTTCTTATCTTCCATGGCTCACCTCATTTTCAAAATCGCTGGTATTCAAATTTATGTTGACTTCGGCTTTGACTTTGTATATGCTATTCCATGACTTCGGCTTTGACTTGGTATCTGTAACTTGAATTCGTCAATTGATTTTTTAATTCATGATTTTGTATTATCTTCGGCCTTGACTTATACTTCATTTAGTTGGACTTGTGATGTTGCTCTGTCTTTGTGCATTTCACTGTGTTCATTTGAGTTGTTGCAGTTCCACTACTTTGGTTGACATTGTGTATATACATGATGTCTTGATTTTCATTTGGCTTCACTTGTGTACACCGTGTCATTTTGGTTTTGCTGTGTTACCATATTTACTACATGTATGTACACATGTGTATATACATATGTGTGTATATATATATATGTTTGTGATATTCAAGTCAGTTAGCATTTTTGACATGCTGTATTGAGTTTGCTGTCACTTGGGACTGTGTTGTTCATGTCATTCTGCTTTGTATTGCTCTTCGAGTTCAGAATTGCATACTCTCTGGTGCATTCCTGTATATGCTTTGCTTTTCTTTGAAGTCTCTGTGCACTGTGCATATTACTGCACTGCTTCGAGTCAGGTTGCATATTTGTTTCATGACACTCTGCTTGGTGTTGCTTGATGCTTTGTACTTATAGTCTTGTTCAAGTTCTTCATTTGACTTGTGACTGGTTCTATTGGTGGCTTCACATTAGATTCATTGCATTGTCCACTTCGACTTTGAACTGTTTTTTGAGTCAGTGGTATTGCATCATTGAATCTGATCTCTTGTCATAGTCTTGTTCGACATTACTTGTACCTTTGCTGGTATTACTGGTAGTTTCTGTTGTAGTTTCCATTGTATTGATATTCATGCCTTTGCCTTGTACTGACCACTGCCCTTTTATTCATATTGCTGGTTCATGGTAGTGGTTGTTAGAATTGGCTTGTGCTCTTGGTTTGGTTTCGTGAATTGATTATGTGCACCCTTGTCTTTGAGTATTGTTGAGTTATCACTTGCTGTTGCATGGTGATCTTGAATTATTCCTCTTTGTCTTTGCTTATGCTATTTGATACATGTTTGAACTGACTTGTATTCTTTGCATTGAGTACAGAACTTTCATTCACCTGTGTATATGAGCATATTGAAGTTGCTGACTTCATGTTGCCTTGACTTTGGTTGTTTCATTGAGTTGAGTCAAGATTGCAGTGACTTGACCTTTGCATTTTGTTTATTTTTCGAAATTTCACCTGAGTTGGATCCAACTTAAGCTCGGATTTGACCTTGTGCCAAGAGTTGTCACTTTATTTGTGTTACATTTGAGTTGAACCTGGCTTTTCATTTGGGTTTGACATGTGCACACCTGTCCCTGTAAATCGATCGAGTGTATATTTCGATTTGCACGGCCTTATGGCATGTACAGTGATACACTATGTATGTCACAAGTTGTTCGTGTATGATAAATTCAAATTTAAATGACGACGAACAACCCAAATAACTGAGGCAAATAATATTTGCAAAATCCATATTTTATTTTATATTGCAAAAATATTTCTTTTTCAATTTTACCGCGTTAGTGAATATTTTCGCAGATTGCTCAGATGTTGGATTCTAACTGGAATGAAGTTGAAGATGAACTACGAGTCTGAGTGATACGTAGTGAGGAATTTATGTAAATTGAATTGTGATGTAATTAGAATCAAAATTGTATAGTGAATAGCGAGAGCTTGAATTTGTACTATTCAAAAATTGTAATAAATATTTGTTTGAATAAAATTTCTGTTTGAATTCAATTCTGTGTTATTTAATTTTATTCAGTAAATATTTATTTAACCTATGAAAAATAAAACAGTACATTAACAAATACATTTAAAAGAATATATATATATGTTTATTATTATCAAACAAAAATCATATAATCGCATATTCAACATAATTGGTATATCTACCCTGACATTGCCTAGTTGTGCCGTGTCATTTACACTAGCATGCCTTCTATGAGTTTGATTTGTGTCGTGCCTATGGAATATCCTCTAGTAGCCTCCTGATATGGAGGTATTACGGTACTGTATAGACTATTGACACTATAAAATGTGTTAAGGGGGAAAATGTAACGCCTTAACGCTATTTTAATAGTTTACTTTACTATAGACATTATTATAATAGTGTATATTACTACATAGTTTATAATTTAACGGATCCTTAGAGGATGGTTATCTGAAACATCGTTTGAGTTACTTGCATTTCGGTGGTTATTTCACTTGAGTTGGATTTATTAATATAAGAATGTTATCCTTGACTCGAGTTTTTGTGTTTTGCTTTATGCTCAGGTCAAACCGAGTGATACAATTTTTAAGACTCACCTTTGGAGTTGGAGCTTTGCTTGGAGATCCATCTATCTATTCAGCTTGCAGTTATTCAGTTGATTCCAATGATGCATTCTGATATTGTATTTGACTTTTGTATTGAGACTTCTATTGTAACTTGTTTAACTTTGTTTATATATGTAGTGGCTTCATGAAATACTATTCTTTTATTTCCACTGCTTATTGTTATATTACTCTGCGTCTATGATTCTGGGATTTATTTATTTACTGTATATGCTGAGTTTTGTCAAATATAAATTAACAAACTGATATTTTGAGCAATTCAAGTTCGAAATGTGCAGATGCGAATGGTTGACATACCAGATGTTACACTCATGCTAGCTTTTAAGACTTTTCCGGATGTTATTTTATTATAATGCTCGAGTTAGACCAAGTATTTTTCTAGGTTGCCGTTGGTGGGAAATGGAGCTCATCAAGTAGAGCTGGATGTTCACCTGCTGTAGTATTCTTGTTTTCGTTTGTATTATTACGTATACCCATCAACAATTGTAGGGTCATGAAGTTATAACTACCCAAGCTGATGGGGTATGTTTTTAACTCTGATGTACTATGTATTTTAGAGTGACAGCTTTTACCGTCTTTGTTATATTATATATTGTCATTTCATTGTGATATTCTGTTTCCCTTGCTCATTTTCTTTTTCCTTTTCTTTTGCCATAACAGTCTACTTTTATGGCACTTAGGTGCTCGACATTCTAATACCGTGGATGTATTAAGTGCCAACTTTCGAGGGTTGAAAATGCGGGTTATCAAAGCTAAAGGTTGAGTAACAACATTGGCTTTGATGGGATAAACTCATTAGAGATAGGAAAAGTGACACTCCACAATGAGTTGAGAGTATGATATATACAAGGGCATATTTTTTATTTCTATAGAAATGTATTGTGTTAATTAGTCTATTGAATGGCTTATGAATTCTGCTTGAGATATGGGATGCCACAATGTCGGTAAGGATTTTTAAACACTTCAACAAGGAAAACAGACACGATATTGATTTTTGAAAATTTGGTAAATGAGATGTTTTACCTAGGATTATATATTTTTCATATAAAAAGGAATAACTTTCAAATTTACATATTCATGGTGTGTTAGTTTGTTAATGATAATATTTCTTTATTATAATTATTATTTAATTTGTAGATTTGGATGTTAAGGAGCATTGACTATTATTTTTATTATGCTCGACCAGTTTATGAGCATTTATTGGTAATTATGAGTACATTAAAACAAACCGTTTTTTGAATTACGTTTCGTGGTTTGACTGTAAGGTGGTCGATGAAAATATTGAGTTAAAAGTCGTCTTTTAATAATGTTGAGTTAAAAGTAAAACTTCTAATAGAAGTTGTTTAGGGAATAAATATTTGTGCAAAGTTATTATAATATAACATGATTTCAAAAGTGCATCTTATACAAATATGATATATAAAATGATTTATATAATTATAAAGGATGTTTTATAAGCAAGACGAGTTTTGGACAATTTAGATCCCAGTATTACGTAAATTGATTTCAAAATGATTTTTGAGAAAAGTAATTGTGGTATTACTTAGCAATATTTGTAAGTAAATATTTTAAATTTTTTTAAGAAAGATATATTTTCTTCGGATAGTTGGGGAAAACATCTCAATTAATTTTGTGGTAATATGAATAATCTTCTAAGTGGCGATCAAATGTTTGTTGAGGAAGAACGTGTAGTGCACTTAATAAATTATTCTCTTTTATCATTGTGAGATCGAATGAGTTCAAATCCGAAAGAACCCAAAGCGAGGGTTGGTGAATAAGTTATTAAAATTATTTTATATATATCGAAATTTATGTAGTATGATTTCAAACGAGTTTTGATATAAAAATCGGGTATTTAGTTCTTAAGTTTCCTTAAAAAAATTAAATGGGTTTATCTTTTATTATAAAGTGGTTCTGTTTTTAAAAGAAGATAGTAATTTTTAGGAACAAATCTGTGAAACGTTTTATATAAAATGTTGTAAAAAGTAGTGTTTTATAAATTGATTTAAAGATTTCTAAAAGGACATGTAAATATGGAATGGGTTTATAAAAATAGAATTTTATAAAAAAAGGTATTAGTATGTTTTGATAAATGATATTTGTAAACTCTTGGATAGAAAAGAGATAATATAACTTAAGTTTTTTGTATGGGTTAAATTAGATAGGGAGGTTTTAATCAACATTATTTTATTAAAATCGTAGTTTTTATTTAAAACTTCTAAGTTGTGCAAACTATTTAATGTTATTGGGCCAACCCATGAACCTCTTCCCCTAGAACACTCTAAGGTGAAAAGGATGGAAGGTGGACTCGATTTTAAAGACCCACATTTTGTTTGGGCCTCTATCTAAATTTTTAAAAGTAAAATGGAATTGATGTTTTGTATGTACTCTTAGGACATATAAAACTATTATACAAGTAAATAATAGTTGAGTAATTTTTCAGTTTAATTTTTTACAAAGTTGTGTCTTTATAAAATATTTACAAACGTAAGTAAAATTTATGAAGTAATTCACAAAAATTGTAGTACTAAATGAAGTGGTATAAATAAATATGATAGTAATTTAGAAAGGTATTAGTGGGATTGAGAAACCAATTGGATTAAGTATGAAGTTATATGTAGATCATTTTATTTGCACGGTTCTTGAGCTAACTTTCGAGTACATAACTTCTAGGTGATCCACACTAGCCTGAAAAAGGATTTCTCAGTTGATTTTCATCAGCAAAAAATCAATTCAGATTCTTGATATGATACTGGTATTTTATATCATAGTATATGTCTATGTAAGGAGAATAAAAATTTCTAATAGAGGAACCTTATCGAAGTCTGTACTAGAGAGGTCGAGTAAGCGATACTAGTTCGGAAGTAATGTTTATGTATCCGAGCTAGTGATCGTATAAAATATTGCATACAGACGATTTATGTACATCATACAGCTTAAGTATATTTATATGCTTTGCTGTGTGAATTAGGAAAGTTTGGGGAGTGACTTTCAATTTTATTACAAGGTAGCTTAGATTATCTTCTAAGAAATAACCAAAGGCTGATGAGCGCAACGGTACGTTTAGAAAATAATCTATATCCTTGGATGGTTGAGAAAGTTATAAACCTAAGTAAAATTCTAAACCTTGTTTGTTACTCATTTAACATTTTAAATAATGTTAAGCGTTATTTATTCCCTTATGGAATTTGATTTGACCGAGAGCATGATTTTATAGACTACGATTTATAAAATAGTTATTTATTAGGAGTTAAATCCTATTGCATACGAAAAAGTGATTTTCGAAAGAATCTGAGAAAAAAATAATAATATTATTTTGAAATATTTGACAAAGCATTATTATTTCTGGATATTCGAAAAGAGTTTTGTGAAGTGATTTTTCAAATATTTTTTATTATGTCTAAAGTTGGAAATTAGGAGTTTTTTGATTTAGATGACTCGCCAAGTATATTTGTCTACTCTAGTTATTTTTTGGAAGGAAGCGGAATACCACTGGATGTTTTGTGTTGTTTTGATTCTAGAGTTATACCTTGCTTGGTAGGAGGAGCCCCTCATTGTCATAATTAAGTTTGGTTTTGATTTATTTTTCTTTGGAGGAATTTGTAATATATTTTGAGTGTAAAAATCCCGAGCATTTAATTATAAATTTATGTTTTGAAAATATTGGATGGTTGGTATTTTATAACAGAGTATTCGATGTACCTTTATTGCTTATGGTTGTTACATTGCTTTTAGTTACAACATATTACCTTATTGCTTATATTTGTTATCTTGTTTATGTTGCTTGAGGTTATGATAGAAATAACTAGTGTATTACTCTTGTCAATGTGATTCTCTTTTGAACTAAGTAAATACAAAATAGGTTTATGGAAGCAAGAGATTACTATTTGATTTCTTATGCACCTACATTCACATCGAGATATTAAGTCGCTTGCAAAAATAAAAATCAAATGCAAAAGAGGTATGTAGTAGACATAAATATTGGTGATTGATTGATGATTTTATTCCCCAAATTTGGAAGACCACTTGGCTTTTGTTTTCTTTTGGTTGATTTGGGTCAATTATGGTGAGTTGTAGTTTATTCAGATCAGCAGGGCAAAGCAGGTGCTGCCGAAATTTTCTGTAACATAGAGGACTTTAAAAGTTTGATAACTCATTCTAAATAATAGTTTTTAAACTTAAGGGTTTGGAGACATTTTCTTCCTTTGGGAATTTCAAAGACGAAATTCTTTTAAGGAGGAGAGAATGCAATAACCCGAAATTTTATCATTTTAATTTTTAATATTTAATTAAATTTGAATATTTAATTAATTTTGAATATTTAAATAATTGATTTTTTAGAATTTAATAACTTATAGTCAAATATAGGATTATTTAAATATTTAAATTGTGAACTAGATATTAATTAAATGGACCGAATGACCTTATTTAGCTCCTTTTATTTAGTAAATAATAATGGTAAACTCCTTTGGTGAGTTTATTCACATTAATATAGTTCTAATAAATAGTAAGAAAATAAATTATTAATAAAATGACTTTATTTTTATTGTAGTATTTTAAATTGAATTTATAATATTTTTCCATAAATTTTAATTTGAAAAATATTTAAATTGTCGTTTGACGTATTTTTCGGCAAACGATAGTATTTTTGAAATTCTACAGAATGTGATAACTAGTGTATATTATTTTTATTTTAGGATCATATCGCATTTTTATGTGCGATCGTATTTTTGTTTCTGTCGTTCGTGATTCGTACACTAGCAAATTTCTATGCAGCAACATGCCGAAAATTGTAGAATAACATAACTCAACACTTAACCTAACTTTTTACTTTCCCTTTTCTCTCTCTTTTATTTTCAATTTACTATAAACAAAGAAGAACAAAATAAGCCACCTTCTTAAAAATCAAAGTAAAAGGGATTACTCATCAAAAAATTGTAAAGCTAGCTTTTTTGAGTTCGCACGAGCGGGATCTACGAATCTATGTAGGTTTTTTGAGGTTCGACAATAGTTTAATGCGTTCGAACATTTATAGTAAACTAAAGTTTTATTTTTAAGGGGAATTAGGCAGAGTTAGGTGTAATGGAGTTTGGATTTGATTTTGTTAAGTAAATTGGAGTGGATGGTGATCATTTGATTGAGTACGGTCTGGGCAATGCGCCCTGGTAAGGTCAAGGGAGGTGTAATCAAAGTCGTATTTCATTCTAGGCATTCGAGCTTGACTTCACCGTGCTCAAGGCAGAGAGAATGTGTAGTGGAGATTGTAAGAGTCGATGGATTTGCTTTTCGTGGAGGATTGAAGGAGAAATCGAGGAAGATTGGATCGACTTTTAAGTAGTAATATGCATAGGGGATATGCGTGTACAGGAAAGGGTATTAAAGTATTATGGAAGAAGTATTTTATTTGGTAATTTGTTTTATCAAAGTGATTAAGTTAATTAATTTGGTTTTTAACTCGAAATCTTATAAGTTTAATAACTCTTCCAAATGAAATCGGATTTGCATGCGGTCTTTCAAGTTGGACTTGCATCGACGTTATTTCTACGTAGTGGAATTAGATTTGTTGAATTATATTTAATAAATCTTGCATATGAATTGTACGACTCTTTTATTTAGACTAAAACGACATTCAGTTTTAGCTTAAACTTGGACACAAAAGCGCTAGCTGAAACTATGGTCAGTTTACTCAACTCTAAATAAACTATACTATTTTCGTGTTGTTATAAATTATTTTTGAATGCTTAGATGATAGTGATAGTTTTAATGAAGTACAAATTAATGATAAAATTATAGTGACTTAATTTAATTACGTTTAACATATTTAAATTAGTTATACTTCGTTGTGATACCTATTTAGTAGCATAAAATACCATTATACTATAATTAAGTTAAATAGATTATTTTGGACATCTATTGAGCGGAATAAATCATCATTCATTGCTTGCAAAGTAAAATGATTATTTTTGAAGTTAATTAATATGTGGATTAGCTAATAAATGATATGTTACCGATCGATTGCAAATTGTTGATGATAATATGTTTGTTTTATTGTTTGATTATTTTTTTGGATTTGAATTCCCGCTTGAAAAGCGGTGTGCATAAATAACCATTTTTTTTGTAGGAACTTATGTACGGGTACCCTAAGGAGTTTTCCACCGTTATTAATTTACTATTAGACGCAGACTTATAGTGATGTTTGTTTGAAATAATTGTGACATACTATATGAAATATTATCCCCTTAAACGTTTATGTATAACTTGTGCTTGTATTTTTACAAAATAAATGATTGGTCATGTTTTTGCACTTTGAAAGTTATTTAAACTATACTTTCAAGTACTTTGAGAATTTTGGAAATAAATGGTAAGTATCGATTAAAATTTATAAAAGGAGTAATAAATTTTATTAATTATCTTTTGACATAATTAACGCTGTTTTAAATTTATAAAGAAATTATAAATTTGATTAATCATCTTTAGCGATAATTAATTTCGTTTTTAGATTTATAAAGGATTATAAATTTGGATTTAACTATCTTTTAGGCTAACTAATGTTGTTTAAATTTATAAAGACTATTTATCTTAAATATTTGGTAAATTCTTTTCAAAATGGTTTGTAAGGTTTAAATAAGTATTTGAAAAGAATTAGAGTTTTAAATATATTCTTAATTATTATTTATCTATAATAAAGTTAATTAATTGATTTAATAAAATGTTTTATGTTAATCAACTAATTTAAAAGAAGTGGTTAAATTTAATTAATTAATTTAATAAAGATGTGTAAAGTTAATTAATTGATTTATTATGGAGTTACAAATTTGATTAATCATCTCTTAGGATAATTATTGTGGAATTAAATTTATAAAAAGAATTATATCAATTATCTTTAGGACGATTAACATTGTTTTAAATTTGTAGAAGCATTTTAATTAATTTATTATCTTCTACGATAGTAAATGTTGCTTAAAAAGTTATAAATGATAACTTATAAATGAGAAGATCCTTTAAATAGAAATGTTTAAAAATAAAGCTAAGTGTAGATTGTTTTGGCTTTATAGTAAATGATGTTTTAATGACATTTATTTTGACCCTTCTTTTCTATACATCGAGAAATATAATTTTCTCTTTAAAAAGAATATTTTAAAGAGTATTTGTTTTTAAAAGTGTTTTTACAAATATTGTGATGTGACAATCAAGCAGAAGTGTGAGTCAAATGTTTTAAATGATTTAATTTTCATATAAGACCGTTCTATTTTTCCCGATAGTTGATTTCTATCAATTCCACTATCTTCTTTGAGTTTCGTTAATTTAAGACGATTTATTACTCATTTGAGTATTGATATCCTTTGTTGGAAATGACAAAAACCATAAAGTTAGTGGACATCAAGCTATGCGGGGTTGCTCCTATTAGGCTATTTTCATATCTACTCTAGATTTGGTTCGATGGTATGCATGTGGAGATGTGAAATACTTAGATTCCCAATAAGGTTGGCAGGGTCCGACTTGTACATTTTCGAGACAGTCACAGAGTAAATGACCCTCTTTTCTAAAGGTATACTTTCGGTTAGGGGATGCACCCTCCTAGTTAGTGTTGGAAAATTTCTTTTCCATATTTGATTCAAATCTCTAAATCATTTTCTTAATTGTGTTGAGAAGTACCTGGAGCTCTTCTTAATGTTCTACTATTTCTTTCCATTCATTCAAGATTGGTTTTGTTTCCATTCTTTCACCTATGAATGTTGTTCTCGTGAGGTAAAAATCTATTCCGTGTTTGGTTGCATGGTCTCATAGAATTATTTTATGTTCACCATATTTTTTTAGTTTTCTCATACTGGTTTTCCAGACTGATCTGGGTGTTATTTTATTATAATACTTGGGTCTGATCGAGTATTTCTCTAGGTTGTCAGTGGTGGGACATCGAGCTCATAGAGCAGAGCTAGATGTTCACCTGCTGTATTATTTTTATTTTTTGCTATATTATTATATATACCCATTAGCAATTGTAAAGACATGAAGTTATAACTGCCCAATCTGATGAGCTTTGTTTTTTAGTCTAATATACCATGTATTTTAGAGTGACATCTTTTACTATCTTTGTTATATTATATATTGTCATTCCACTATGAGATTCTGTTTTCCCTATTCTTTTTCTTTTTTCCTTTTCTTTTACCATAGCAATCTGCCTTTTAGGCACTTGGATGCTCGGCATTCTAATACCGTAGATGTTTAAGTGTCAACTTTCGAGGATTAAAAAGGCGGGTTGTTACAGACCAACTTGCTTTCATTAAATCGACCGAAGGGATGTGATAGAAATTTCATCATTTGTCCCGAATGTAAGTGGGAGATTGAAGAGTTAGGGTATGCTCTAGGGGCAATTATTTAATTTAATGCAAATTATTAACTCTACAATAAAATTTCTTTTGAAATAAAAAGTATTTTTCTTTCTATTATATACTAGATATAATGTGTTATATTAATTATTTAATTTAAGTATAATTTAATAGAAAATCCATAAATGGTGTGTTTTATGAGAGTAATTACAAAGTGTTGTGATCATGAGAAATATATCACAATATAATAAACATAAGTTTTCAATATTCCTCGTCAACATGCATTGAAACTGGATATCGATACATCCATCGAGAATAGAGTACAAACGCTCTCTAAATATTAGGTAGTGTATTATTCATCACTGCTTGGAGCACCAAGGGGTTATGTACTAATAGTTATTGGGTAATTATGGAATGAATCATTCGATAGTTTTCTGCTAGTTAATATAACTAAGGTCAAAAAGAAATATTAATGTAACGATATTACACACTTCTCTGGACTTGAGGATACTATGGAAATTCGACGTGGACTTCTCTTTGATTGTAGTTAAATCATGGCACGTCATCCATTGAACTACCATAGTTGGGTTGAGTTGAAGCATTGGAAGCGAAACATTATATTATTAAATTGGGAATTCGTCTCCTTAATTATATGAGGTTGGTATCATGGGCAACTGAAGTCAACTTAAAGTTTCTGACCATATCAATCTAGTTAATAGTTATTGTTATTATCAACCCAAAGACATTGTGTTCTAACTACAAAATTGAATGTGGATGATATTAGAATTTTGACCGTTTCCAAATTACATAAATACTAATGTGATATAGTTTTGACGAAGAGAATTCGTGTAAATAATTATCATAATTAGGTACTGCTTAAAATAAGTAAAATCAGGTTTTACCAAAACATTGTAAGTGGTAAATTTTGCCATAATGGCAGCTAAGGTGATGTGAAAACTTTAGTATTTGAACTGTTTGATATTAATCGTTGACGGAATTTATACCTAAGAGCCACACAGCTGCAATGTTGAATACTCTGACTGCCAATTGATATGTATACGGTTGTCATAAATTAATTAAATTAATTAATGTTTATGAAATATTAACTATTACTTTTATTATTCGATTTATGTTCGTCGGCATTGAAAATAGTGTGTATATGAAAGCTGTATACAGATGTATTGTTACACAATATCGATGTACACTTAGATTTGATTTAAATGTGGATAATCTTATCTAATTTGATGCTAGATGGAAGCCTAAAAAGTCCCAAGGGGATGGCTGGCCTATGTAGGAAGGGAAGAATGTTTTGTGTTTTAAATAAAAGAGTTTGAATTGGTATAAAAGAAAAAGTGGATCTAGATCTACATTTTACTCTCTTACTTTTCTCTTATTTAAATCTAATTGCACCTCACTTTTAATTTTGATCCTTATCCCCCCTAATCGTCTTCATGGCTGGTCGAAAATCCTATTATTTGCCACCTCCATCTTTTCAAATTAAAATATAAATTCAAGTAACAATAAAATTAGGGTGCGTAGTTCTTTCAATAGAGTAGCAATTTCTAGAAGAGGTTGGATACATATCTAAAGGAGTTCGATCGATTTAACATTCAAGGTGTCATTCGAGGCTATAGTTGAGGTAATATCCATATTTATGTATTTTTATACTTACTTTATCATGTTATCATATGTGCTTAGATTAGTTACTTATCATGAGTCCATATATCTATATGGCGTTTGCCTAGAATATGTATTGGTGTAAATATGTTACCAAAAAATTACACATAGACTTATGTATTTCATTCATGGCCTAAAAAAATTATTTTTTCAAATGTTAAAATTACTATAAAATGTTTCAAATGAAAAAATGATTCCTAAAACTATATATTGTAGAAAAAATATTTTTTAATAATTTTATTAAACATATTTTTTTTCAGAAATGTAAAAAATATTATGTATATACACTACTAGAAAAGGCTAGTATACCGATAACACATAGGGATGGCTTCTGATAGCTCATTTTTGACGGCTTACGACTGGTCGTTCGTGGTTGTCGGAAGCCATCATAAATTCACAATTTTCTGCTCAGGCTGAAGCATTTCTTCCTCATTTGGTTGAACGAAAAAAAAGAAATCAAAATCCCTAAATCCCTCCTCTAAGGTTCCAATCTTCAATTTCAAGCTTCCGAGTCCTCCATAGCTGCCTAATCAAACTCCATTGCTCTTAATCACATGTATAATCTCTTAGTTTCACCAAAAATCTAATTTTTACCCTAAATCTAGATTTGCATAAGGTTATAAATTAGGGCTAATTAGTAAATGCAATTTTTTTCAATAGCGTAATAATGGTTTATAGTATCCCATGGTATATCTATTTCATATGTTATCGTGAAGAAAGAGTATGCATAATTGTGATTCTGTGTGTATATGTAAACCATTATATATGTCTTGTTTCTATCATTGCATTGTGTTCATTGAAATAAGCACTACAAGAAAATGTGATTTTTGTAGAATTAAATAGCAGCGTTTGAGCACTAAATGCAACTATTTCCCTGACCTTAATATAATGGTAGCGTTGTAAGTTTAGATATCTAGAATAATATTTCTAGGCGGACTTTGTTTACTTTTCCCACCCTTATTTCATCTTATTTTCGCTAAAAGAAAATAAAAACCTTCAACAAAAATTAGCTGACTCCGCCTCCTCTTCTCAAATGTCCAAAATATTTCTTGTACAATGAACGTCATCACCAACAAAACAAAATCAGATTGTTATTTATCATTGATTGAACATCGCTTCAGCATTTATGTTGCACACTACCACCAATTGACGTCAGACACTAATTGCCGGCGCTTCTTCAGGTCATCGATACATAATTTCATTTAGGTATTCAATTATTCATAGATTGTTAAATCTATTCTTCAACCTAAATCAGTTTTAGGTATCCAATTTGTTTCCTTCCCCAAAATCAAAATTGATTTCAGGTAGCTACATGCTGCAAGGAAAGGTGCGTGAGATAGTAGTAGGAAAAATCTAGGGTTTCGATGTTCTACCGCATCCAATTTAGGTATTATAATTTCAATTTAAAAACTATTGACATTTTGAATTCAAATATAAGGTTTAAAAAAACATTAATGATATTAGAATTTAAATCTTCCTACTTAAACAAAGATGGATTGATTTAGTTTGAAGAGTTCACTATAATCCATTGGAGGTAATGAAGAGATTGAAAACAACTTGAGGAACATGTTTGAATATTTGAAATGGAAGGAAAAGCATTGATTTAACTGTTAAAATTAAAATGCGAACCATTTAAACTCAGTTTCATCGGCATGAAAACCCAAGAATTATTTCCAATGTCGATAACATGGATACTATATAAGAATTGGATACTTCTTCATTTGTTTGTGATCTCAAACACGACCACGTAGAAGATTGCATGAGTCACATGCATAAACATCATGGCTTGATGTTGAGTTTTCAAAAGATCCTAATGGTCTACTCATATATGTCAGGTTATAGTTAAATAGTGTGTCTATTTTGTTGTTAAAGGCTTTATGGTTAATGTTGACTTGATTAGCTCTTAAAACCTATTATCATAGGTTAAAAGGAATTTCATATGCTTACATTACAACTTACTTCCTTCGTAAATCCTGGAAGATTTTGGGAAACAACATAATTCATTATGGAGATGGAAGTGATGACGAAGAAGTTGTGTTTGAAGAGTTTTATGATTACAGCCTCAGGTCTGTTTATATATTCATTTCTACTCCATATAGTTTACCATATGGAAACTTTCTTTACATACATGCTGCTTCATTCAAGCTTTATATGTAGGCTAATGACCGTATACTAGTGGATTGATAAAGCTATAGTCACTGGTTGTAGAGTTAAATTATCACAAAGAAAACAATTAACAATAATAGTTTCCAAGAATAAGGCATAATGTATTTTTGAATATCAATCAAGGGAAAAAATATTCCTGTCAACTAAGCTAAAGGGTAACCATATGCATATATTATATTAATATTAAAGAGTTGGTCAACGCTATGCACTTGCAGACAAATAGAAAAAATTAATTACATGAACGGTAGCTATGATTTACAGGTGGAAATAGAATCTACCAAATAGAAAAAAGGTTTTTATATAACTTGAATGCAAAAAACAAACACTTAGGAATTTTTTTAGCTTTAGTACAAGATCACTTCTATGATAAATATCATTTTTGTTGGATTTTTTACTAAAAACTTTCTTAAAAAGCAGACCCAAAAACCTAATCACACTAAAAAAGTTAACACACGGTCTTGATTATCAGTTAACTTTCAACACTACATGTAAATATGCTTAGAAATGAAATGTTTGTTATATAATTTTGTGTTGCTGGTTTCATAAATTTAGTTCATACAGTTTACACATTTAGCTAGATTTTATACTATCTTGCTTATGTAACCAAGTACCAAATATGGAAGCTAATTATCATGTCATATATTGTAAAGACCCGTAAATCCGTACTCCTTGAATAGACACTAATTTCCATTGATTAATTCAAGATGAACGAAAATACGAACCCTTAGGGGTTTTAAGAAAAAGAAAAGAAAAAGAAAAAGAGAGAAAAGAAAATAGGGATAGGGAAAAGAAGATAGAAAAAGGTAGAAGATAGAGAAGAGGGAAAAGAAAATAGAAAATTTAGAAAATAGAAAATGGAGGGGAAAGAAAAATAGAACATAATTTTAAAATAGAACGGAACAGAAAGAAAACAGAACAACATCAGAATCTCACAATTCGCAGCGGAACAACATATAATAATAAATGAATAATCTTTAAACAAAGAACTATATCAGTTATTACATTTTATACATTACATTACCTCATATCATCAGAGTGTACAACAACAACAACAACAACAGTGCAGCGGAAAAAGAAATACTATATAAACTAGTAATACGCCATGCCATCCAGCTTGCCTCCAGCAATTCCAGAATATCCAGAATATCCTGATAAACCTTAACTCTTGACTGCCCGTGTGAAAATTGGTGGGCACCCAGAGTTTAGGAAGGAAAGCAATAAACTCCAAGTCAGTCATGTGACTGGTGTGAGAACTCAAAACAGTTTATTTATCTTTAAAATAAAAATAGAGGAATATTTTTAAATTCAATTCGCAATGCTTTTAAAAATGAGACTACCATAAGGCCTCCCGCACACACACACAATGCAAACGCAGAATCGGCTCCTTATGATAGTCAAAGATGCTTGATACGCATTTAAAATAACATTTGATATTATTACTAGTGCATAGTGTAGAGAAAAATTCATTTCGAAAGTAGAATATAAATCTTAGCCAGCATAGACATTTCGAACTATGCCTACTATAGCTAACTATGTTCAATAGCAGGTTACCGCCACATTCCATAGCAGGTTATACAACTAAAACCGTACAAGTCACGTATTGTTTATTTGGATTTCCAACAAATGGTCAGGCCAAGGAACTTCCCATTGCCACATGAGAATGCCTCTGGAAAGACATCCCCGAGAACCAAACCGGAACTCTGCCAACACAAGGCCGGGTTACCCCTAACTGGGTAACTACTGACACGAGCACGCCAATCTCCGATCGTAAACGACCTTTCTCACGGGATCCCGAAAACCAACAACCACAAAGTAATAAATTCGTAGTAACCACATAGGTTAAATATCTGGGCTCCATACCATGATACCACCTCTATCCAGAAGGAAATGTACATACCCTAAAGGGAGCTACCCCTCATAACCTTGCCGCATCTTTCCTGTTTTGACCATTTTCAGGGTGTGAGGTTCGACGAAGTCACGTCCACAAAAACATACTTTATACAAAAGCCATGCTTTGGGTCAACAAATGATCAACACAATGATCACCAAGATAGACGATCAAATAAACGATCCTATCACAATAATCAACACAATGATCATTTACAGCAACACTCAGCATGTCACATTACCAAATTGGGAATATATCGCTGATAACTTCAACTATATAACCTCTGAGCTCGTACGTCTCAGAGAAGGGTGTTAAGCTAAAAGAATAAATTCTCCGCCACCAACAGAAATATATTTGAAAGAAATCGGCTTTATATCTCAACTTGTAATGTCAGACATACAATCCATACAAGTCTGTTCCGGGCTCGAACAAAACCGAAGGCACTTACAAAGAAGTCCTTGCAATCCGGATATTCACAATCCTGATCGGATTTCCCATCACTTAGGAAGTCTCTATACCGCTGCAACTCAGTGCAGAGACAATCGACAGGTCATCCTATCGCTCTCGCAAATACCGGGTCTTCAACACCGATCTTCAATGCAATTCACAACGACGTATCACATATTCGGAATGGGTTATACGACCCCATGGTCCTTTCCCGGTTAACCCGAATAGTGAGCGCTTATTCAAAAATAAGTGTAGCATTCACATTCAAACAAATCATATCAATTACCCATTCAAAGGGAAATATTGATAGTCGGTTATTGAACTATCAATGGATATGCACAACATCACCAGATTCCAAATAATTTTCCAAATTATTTATTTTCCAAAATATCTTCACTAGATATATAATTTTCAACACTTCAAAAATAAATCAACATTTATTTTTAAACCAATTTTACTTTCTTTATAAATTCCTTAGTGAATTTATAATTCCAAAATATCAATGAATATTCGATTTCAATTATTCATTTCAATTATCTTCAAAAAGATAAATTCCCTAAACGTTTCATTTCACATTGGAAAAACATTTCCATACTTATTTATTCATAAGTAATTCACAAATTTTATTTATTTTCAGCACTTAGAAAATATTCAATATACTTCAATCGGAATTAAGTATATATTTCATTCTTTAAGGAAATCATTCTCTTAAACATATTTATTTGGGCCAAAACGAATGTTGCGTAAAACATCGTTACGACGTCCCAAAATCACTAGTATAGGGATTCGAAATTAAAATAGATATATAAATCCCAATACTATGCAAAACATTTCCTTTCGGAAATCATTTACTATAACCACAGTGTTATAGTCCACCATTTCCTTTTATTTCTCGAAAACGTTTATTTCAACAATAAATGTTGAAATCTATGGTTTCGAATCTCAACACATTTTAAAACATCGTTATATCGTTTTAATTCTATTTAAAACATCCAAATCCAAAACAATTTCTTTAACGTGTTATTCACTATTCAAAAACGTGAATATACTTTGTTAACAAATTTCATCCTTTTATTCATTTTAATTCAAAGGATTATTCACTATTCAAAAATGTGAATATAACTCCATTTATAGGTTTCAACAAATTTTCTTGTCAACATAAGTCATTTGCGAATTTATAAAACAACGTTTATAAATTCCATTTCTATTTATTTATAAAAACTTCCTTTTTATAAATTCTTTTATTAACCTATTTCAGTTTATAACTCAATTATAAACCAAAAGTTCATATTATAAGTCAAATGCTTATAAAACGATTATTTTACAAAATCGTTCTTTCAAAGACTTTCCAAATCATAAATCTTATAACTTATAAGATTCATTTATTTATCCAAAATTCGTTCTTTCACTAACTTTATAAATTTTGTAAACCTACTGTTTATAAAATTCCATTTATAACTTCACTGTTTAAAATTCTATAAATTCCATTTATATTATGAAATTCATTTTCACTTCACTCAAACACTTATAAAAACTCGTTTTATAATGTCGATATTTCAATTTATAAATATCCATTTATAAATCTCTTAATATAATTCAATTTATATTATTCTTTTAAAACGTCTTTAAATTCCTTTAAAAACTTCATCCTTTTGATTCATAAAATAATTAAATTTTATAAATCCTATATTTCAACTTTTCATAATAAATTCTAAAATCCCGATTAAACTATTTTATAAAATCATTAGCATCATATTCTCAAAAATCAGTTTTTCTAACTATATTTCTCAAAAATCATAATTTTTATAACTATAAAAATTATAACGTTTATTTATTTAAAATGAATCAATTCCAAAATATAGTATATTCTCAAAAATCACTTAAAAAATCATTTTAAAATCCCAAAATCTGGGTCCAATGATGCTACACACCAAATAGTCAATCACGACTACAACGATATCATATATCGATATGATAATCAATCAAATATCAAAATATCTGAAATCAAATAAATACTGTTGAGGAATCCAGTTGGATCCCTCCAACCTGTTTCCTGCATCCACAAACATTAGCACAATACCAATTTCGCTCCAGTACGAAATTATCGCGGTATATGGGATTTAAAATATTATCCGCTTAATAACGGCGTAATAGGGTCTCATCCGCTAAACAAAAAATGTGGGAAATCAATAACTCCAATATATACATATGCCAATATATATATATATTGCTACTATATATAATACCAATTTCACTGTTTATGAAATATTCGCGGTATATGTTTTTATTAATTAACATCCGCTTACTAACGGCGTATAATGTCTATTTTAACAATCAATAGATATCAATCAACATTCAAACATGCATTCAAATATTTTAAATCTAACTATTTAAAATAAAATCGAAACTGATTCGATTGAGTGAGAAATTCTCACCTTGATTTTAATTTCCGTTTTAGCGATTTATTTCGAATAAAATTAAACGGACGTTTAATTTTACCCAAAATTCTCACTAACTCCAAACGACTCCAAACCAACTCCATCGCGTAGTGCTCGTCCATACGATTCCAACGCAACTGGTTTCATCCAAAACGGACCTCGTATGAAAAAGTTATGATTTTTATAAGACTGTACACGATTTATATAAACAAATTTCAACATAACTTAATTATTTTCAACCTGTCTCACTTCAGCCCTTAGATCCACTTTCTTTCCATCCTGGCCGTCCCCTTCTCTCCCTCTCCCTCACGTTCTCCTTCACCAGGCCGAGCACGCACATAACAAAACCGATAGCACAAATTAGGGTTTGAATTTGCAACATCAATACTCGATGAGAATTCGATCAGCAACCTTCAACACAAAGCTCCAAACCCCCTCTACCTTCGCCCACCACCATAGCAAGCTCGGCCTGCTATTGCACCTGGAAATGCGTGCGTGACTGAGCACGGTCGGCCCCCTTTTTCTCCCCCTACGATGCTCCATTTCCGATCATCACCGTATGGAATCGAAGCTCTCGTCGAGCTCTACGACTTTCGTGTTGAACACTTTGGCTAATTCTTTACGGATTGAGAGAGATTAATGAATGAATGTGGGTGTTTTCTGGCCATTCAATTATAAAGTGGCGGCTAGGTTAAAAAATTAGGGTTTTAGTTATTTTTTTTATCAAATTATGAAGAGTGGTGGTGTATTTATAGAGTTTCGTTCGACACTATTCATCCGGAAATTCCGAACTCCGATTTACGCGCCGAAACTGACATTCCTAGGGTTTATCCCACGTTCCGGACACAATGAAACAGGTTTCGGAAGCTAATTCGGACATATGTGCGAGTTATGGCTGTAAACGCTCAATTTGAATTAAACCGATTTAAGTCGATTTCTAGGCGTTTTAATTTGTACCGGACAAACGGTAAATCCAATTGACTTGAAATTTGAAACCTTACAATAATATCACATTACGGATCCGATGAAACTAGTTTCGTTGAAATCCGAGACTTTTTGAAAAATGGCTATTTTCACTCGTCAAATTTAAATTAAAAATAAATCGATGCGTTTCGAGCTGCCACGATCAAACGATAGCTCCGATTGACACAAAAATTGAAATCCGATAATAATTAACCATTACGGATCCAATGAAACTGGTTTCGTTCAATTCTGAGACTGTTCAAAAATTGACTATTTTTACTAGTCGATTTAATATTAAAATATTCAATTTTCACAAATTAACTTTTAATTCGATTTTAAAAGTCCTAAAATATCATTCTAACTTCAATATGATAAAATAAAATTTTACAAATCATTTTCAATCATATTTAGCTCAATTTTCAATTATTTCCATAATTTAACATATTAAATTATCGATTAAATTATTCAATTAAATCCAAAAATTCAAATAAAAATTTATTTGACTTATAAATTCACTTATTAATATTTAAAATTAATTAAATATTCATATTTTAATTAATAAAAATTCTGGGTCGTTACAATCTTCCCCACTTAAAAGAATTTCGTCCCGAAATTACAAATAAGAAAAATTACAGAATCTATTAATTTTCCCAAAATTCATTGTTAAACTTCTTACAAATCTTTACTAAGTTTTCAAATCATACTTAGTTATCTTTTCAAAAACAACTACTATTGTTTAACTTTCAATTCCAAAATCAAAGTTAAAGTTTTCAAAATTTTCCAATTTTCTCAAATTTTTTCTAACGCCTTAAATTTCTGGAAAAATTCGCCATAGTCTCCTTTGCGCGGCTCGATCCAAAAAAAAATGACAGTATATATATCACAAATATACATCTCATCAAGTAATGAGGCATCCCGCAGGGAAAAAAGTATAAAAGTATGGTATTTAATCCGAGATATGTACCTTATATTTTATTAGCGAGCATATACGGCTAATATAGCGTAAAAGCGAGCTCCAAATGCGAAGCAAATGCGATCCGCACCTACTAATCACTCAACAAATAACATGAGAATCATGCATGTAGACAATAGTATCAATATACAACATATAGCAACATAATAACTATATATGCTAACATAGCAAATGCATTCAATAGCAATATATATTCAACCATCAACCAACTATCATTCATAACCAAATCAATATTCATTCATATTCTTATTAATATTCAATGAAAGGGTTTTCAATTCAAATCACATTTGATTTATCAACATTGGATTTTATCAACTTTCATTCTTATTCAATTTTAATTAGTTTGCATTCACTAATTAAATCCAATTCACATTCAATTCTATTCAAATTTATTTACTTTCAATTTGAATTCAATTTACTTTAGCTTTCCAATTTCATTAATACTTAATGAATTATATACAATCAACTAACAATCATATAGCAATCAATTTATATTTATTTCAACCAAATTCCTTTGCTTATATTTGGTTTCATTCAATTATTCAACTTTCAAATAACATTAGATTTTAATGAATTAACACTTATATTCATTATTTCATATCTATTATTCACATTTAATTGATTAATATTCAATCCATTCATTCAATTCTGTTACAAAAGTTGAATTTCATTTATATAACTCAAGTTCATATTTATCACTTAACTTTATTAATTTAGTTTGATACTAATATCAACTTAATTCCATATCACTTAAGTTATATTTCATTTTACAAACATCACTTGGTTTTACTTAACTTAAATTCCCATTTATAAATCAATTCAGCTTCCAATTCTAAGTAAATTTTCCATTTAATCTTTAAATTCATTTTTATTTACTACTCATATTCATAAATATATTCATAGTTTCACTTCTTATATATATAAGTTTATTCACAATTGTAAATCACTTTAATTATAATTTAGTTCTTATAATCCTTTTGCTTATACAATTATTCTTTTATTTAGATTACTCAAACATCTAAACAATCAACTTATATACACTTTAATAATTCTGAAAAATTATTGCTTTATATATAAAAATATAATCAAGGTAAAATTATTTCATTTACCCAATTTTAAAACAATATTGTGTCGAATTGTTCTATTCAAGTGTTTAGAAACCCCTTCGGCATAGTCTTGCGGACCACGCTGACGAAAGTTCATGTGCCACTCAATAAACCAATCATCACAATATAAAGCAATTTTATATTCACTAACAAATACGCTCTCATAGCTATTATTACACTCAAACTCAATCTAGAGTACTACTGACTCTATCTCTAATGAGTAATACCCAACAGAACCATGGTTGTCGCTTAACCATAAGCTCTGATACCAGATGTAAAGATCTAGGCTTTTCAACCGTCGACAGCAGTCACAACCGGTAGGCTTTTCAACCATCCCAGCCCCACCGTGGCTTACACTGGTACCCCAGACCTTGCTTTTACGGCCAGCCTCTCGACTGTCTCAGGTTACACCTAACCAACCCCCTAAAAGAGGATGTGTGGGAGTAAGAGTCTCCCGTTCGCCACCTAACCGCGAAGCGAGAACCCCCCATCACATAGCCCAAAGCTTAACAAGACTGGTGTGAGAACTCAAAACAGTTTATTTATCTTTAAAATAAAAATAGAGGAATATTTTTAAATTCAATTCGCAATGCTTTTAAAAATGAGACTACCATAAGGCCTCCCGCACACACACACAATGCAAACGCAGAATCGGAGGAGATTTCTCCTTATGATAGTCAAAGATGCTTGATGCGCATTTAAAATAACATTTGATATTATTACTAGTGCATAGTGTAGAGAAAAATTCATTTCGAAAGTAGAATATAAATCTTAGCCAGCATAGACATTTCGAACTATGCCTACTATAGCTAACTATGTTCAATAGCAGGTTACCGCCACATTCCATAGCAGGTTATACAACTAAAACCGTACAAGTCACGTATTGTTTCTTTGGATTTCCAACAAATGGTCAGGCCAAGGAACTTCCCATTGCCACATGAGAATGCCTCTGGAAAGACATCCCCGAGAACCAAACCGGAACTCTGCCAACACAAGGCCGGGTTACCCCTAACTGGGTAACTACTGACACGAGCACGCCATTCCCCGATCGTAAACGACCTTTCTCACGGGATCCCGAAAACCAACAATCACAAAGTAATAAATTCGTAGTAACCACATAGGTTAAATATCTGGGCTCCATACCATGATACCACCTCTATCCAGAAGGAAATGTACATACCCTGAAGGGAGCTACCCCTCATAACCTTGCCGCATCTTTCCTGTTTTGACCATTTCCGGGGTGTGAGGTTCGACGAAGTCACGTCCACAAAAACATACTTTATACAAAAGCCATGCTTTGGGTCAACAAATGATCAACACAATGATCACCAAGATAGACGATCAAATAAACGATCCTATCACAATAATCAACACAATGATCATTTACAGCAACACTCAGCATGTCACATTACCAAATTGGGAATATATCGCTGATAACTTCAACTATATAACCTCTGAGCTCGTACGTCTCAGAGAAGGGTGTTAAGCTAAAAGAATAAATTCTCCGCCACCAACAGAAATATATTTGAAAGAAATCGGCTTTATATCTCAACTTGCAATGTCAGACATACAATCCATACAAGTCTGTTCCGGGCTCGAACAAAACCGAAGGCACTTACAAAGAAGTCCTTGCAATCCGGATATTCACAATCCTGATCGGATTTCCCATCACTTAGGAAGTCTCTATACCGCTGCAACTCAAAGCAGAGACAATCGACAGGTCATCCTATCGCTCTCGCAAATACCGGGTCTTCAACACCGATCTTCAATGCAATTCACAACGACGTATCACATATTCGGAATGGGTTATACGACCCCATGGTCCTTTCCCGGTTAACCCGAATAGTGAGCGCTTATTCAAAAATAAGTGTAGCATTCACATTCAAACAAATCATATCAATTACCCATTCAAAGGGAAATATTGATAGTCGGTTACTGAACTATCAATGGATATGCACAACATCACCAGATTCCAAATAATTTTCCAAATTATTTATTTTCCAAAATATCTTCACTAGATATATAATTTTCAACACTTCAAAAATAAATCAAAATTTATTTTTAAACCAATTCTACTTTCTTTATAAATTCCTTAGTGAATTTATAATTCCAAAATGTCAATGAATATTCGATTTCAATTATTCATTTCAATTTATCTTCAAAAAGATAAATTCCCTAAACGTTTCATTTCACATTGGAAAAACATTTCCATACTTATTTATTCATAAGTAATTCACAAATTTTATTTATTTTCAGCACTTAGAAAATATTCAATATACTTCAATCGGAATTAAGTATATATTTCATTCTTTAAGGAAATCATTCTCTTAAACATATTTATTTGGGCCAAAACGAATGTTGCGTAAAACATCGTTACGACGTCCCAAAATCACTAGTATAGGGATTCGAAATTAAAATAGATATATAAATCCCAATACTATGCAAAACATTTCCTTTCGGAAATCATTTACTATAACCACAGTGTTATAGTCCACCATTTCCTTTTATTTCTCGAAAACGTTTTTTTCAACAATAAATGTTGAAATCTATGGTTTCGAATCTCAACACATTTTAAAACATCGTTAGATCGTTTTAATTCTATTTAAAACATCCAAATCCAAAACAATTTCTTTAACGTGTTATTCACTATTCAAAAACGTGAATATACTTTGTTAACAAATTTCATCCTTTTATTCATTTTAATTCAAAGGATTATTCACTATTCAAAAATGTGAATATAACTCCATTTATAGGTTTCAACCAATTTTCTTGTCAACATAAGTCATTTGCGAATTTATAAAACAACGTTTATAAATTCCATTTCTATTTATTTATAAAAACTTCCTTTTTATAAATTCTTTTATTAACCTATTTCAGTTTATAACTCAATTATAAACCAAAAGTTCATACTATAAGTCAAATGCTTATAAAACGATTATTTTACAAAATCGTTCTTTCAAAGACTTTCCAAATCATAAATCTTATAACTTATAAGATTCATTTATTTATCCAAAATTCGTTCTTTCACTAACTTTATAAATTTTGTAAACCTACTGTTTATAAAATTCCATTTATAACTTCACTGTTTAAAATTCTATAAATTCCATTTATATTATGAAATTCATTTTCACTTCACTCAAACACTTATAAAAACTCGTTTTATAATGTCGATATTTCAATTTATAAATATCCATTTATAAATCTCTTAATATAATTCAATTTATATTATTCTTTTAAAACGTCTTTAAATTCCTTTAAAAACTTCATCCTTTTGATTCATAAAATAATTAAATTTTATAAATCCTATATTTCAACTTTTCATAATAAATTCTAAAATCCCGATTAAACTATTTTATAAAATCATTAGCATCATATTCTCAAAAATCAGTTTTTCTAACTATATTTCTCAAAAATCATAATTTTTATAACTTTAAAAATTATAACGTTTATTTATTTAAAATGAATCAATTCCAAAATATAGTATATTCTCAAAAATCACTTAAAAAATCATTTTAAAATCCCAAAATCTGGGTCCAATGATGCTACACACCAAATAGTCAATCACGACTACAACGATATCATATATCGATATGATAATCAATCAAATATCAAAATATCTGAAATCAAATAAATACTGTTGAGGAATCCAGTTGGATCCCTCCAACCTGTTTCCTGCATCCACAAACATTAGCACAATACCAATTTCGCTCCAGTACGAAATTATCGCGGTATATGGGATTTAAAATATTATCCGCTTAATAACGGCGTAATAGGGTCTCATCCGCTAAACAAAAAATGCGGGAAATCAATAACTCCAATATATACATATGCCAATATATATATATATTGCTACTATATATAATACCAATTTCACTGTTTATGAAATATTCGCGGTATATGTTTTTATTAATTAACATCCGCTTACTAACGGCGTATAATGTCTATTTTAACAATCAATAGATATCAATCAACATTCAAACATGCATTCAAATATTTTAAATCTAACTATTTAAAATAAAATCGAAACTGATTCGATTGAGTGAGAAATTCTCACCTTGATTTTAATTTCCGTTTTAGCGATTTATTTCGAATAAAATTAAACGGACGTTTAATTTTACCCAAAATTCTCACTAACTCCAAACGACTCCAAACCAACTCCATCGCGTAGTGCTCGTCCATACGATTCCAACGCAACTGGTTTCATCCAAAACGGACCTCGTATGAAAAAGTTATGATTTTTATAAGATTATACACGATTTATATAAACAAATTTCAACATAACTTAATTATTTTCAACCTGTCTCACTTCAGCCCTTAGATCCACTTTCTTTCCATCCTGGCCGTCCCCTTCTCTCCCTCTCCCTCACGTTCTCCTTCACCAGGCCGAGCACGCACATAACAAAACCCATAGCACAAATTAGGGTTTGAATTTGCAACATCAATACTCGATGAGAATTCGATCAGCAACCTTCAACACAAAGCTCCAAACCCCCTCTACCTTCGCCCACCACCATAGCAAGCTCGGCCTGCTATTGCACCTGGAAATGCGTGCATGACTGAGCACAGTCGGCCCCCTTTTTCTCCCCCTACGATGCTCCATTTCCGATCATCACCGTGTGGAATCGAAGCTCTCGTCGAGCTCTACGACTTTCGTGTTGAACACTTTGGCTAATTCTTTACGGATTGAGAGAGATTAATGAATGAATGTGGGTGTTTTCTGGCCATTCAATTATAAAGTGGCGGCTAGGTTAAAAAATTAGGGTTTTAGTTATTTTTTTATCAAATTATGAAGAGTGGTGGTGTATTTATAGAGTTTCGTTCGACACTATTCATCCGGAAATTCCGAACTCCGATTTACGCGCCGAAACTGACATTCCTAGGGTTTATCCCGCGTTCCGGAAACAATGGAACAGGTTTCGGAAGCTAATTCGGACATATGTGCGAGTTATGGCTGTAAACGCTCAATTTGAATTAAACCGATTTAAGTCGATTTCTAGGCGTTTTAATTTGTACCGGACAAACGGTAAATCCAATTGACTTGAAATTTGAAACCTTACAATAATATCACATTACGGATCCGATGAAACTAGTTTCGTTGAAATCCGAGACTTTTTGAAAAATGGCTATTTTCACTCGTCAAATTTAAATTAAAAATAAATCGATGCGTTTCGAGCTGCCACGATCAAACGATAGCTCCGATTGACACGAAAATTGAAATCCGATAATAATTAACCATTACGGATCCAATGAAACTGGTTTCGTTCAATTCTGAGACTGTTCAAAAATTGACTATTTTTACTAGTCGATTTAATATTAAAATATTCAATTTTCACAAATTAACTTTTAATTCGATTTTAAAAGTCCTAAAATATCATTCTAACTTCAATATGATAAAATAAAATTTTACAAATCATTTTCAATCATATTTAGCTCAATTTTCAATTATTTCCATAATTTAACATATTAAATTATCGATTAAATTATTCAATTAAATCCAAAAATTCAAATAAAAATTTATTTGACTTATAAATTCACTTATTAATATTTAAAATTAATTAAATATTCATATTTTAATTAATAAAAATTCTGGGTCGTTACAATCTTCCCCACTTAAAAGAATTTCGTCCCGAAATTACAAATAAGAAAAATTACAGAATCTATTAATTTTCCCAAAATTCATTGTTAAACTTCTTACAAATCTTTACTAAGTTTTCAAATCATACTTAGTTATCTTTTCAAAAACAACTACTATTGTTTAACTTTCAATTCCAAAATCAAAGTTAAAGTTTTCAAAATTTTCCAATTTTCTCAAATTTTTTCTAACGCCTTAAATTTCCGGAAAAATTCGCCATAGTCTCCTTTGCGCGGCTCGATCCAAAAAAAAAATGACAGTATATATATCACAAATATACATCTCATCAAGTAATGAGGCATCCCGCAGGGAAAAAAGTATAAAAGTACGGTATTTAATCCGAGATATGTACCTTATATTTTATTAGCGAGCATATACGGCTAATATAGCGTAAAAGCGAGCTCCAAATGCGAAGCAAATGCGATCCGCACCTACTAATCACTCAACAAACAACATGAGAATCATGCATGTAGACAATAGTATCAATATACAACATATAGCAACATAATAACTATATATGCTAACATAGCAAATGCATTCAATAGCAATATATATTCAACCATCAACCAACTATCATTCATAACCAAATCAATATTCATTCATATTCTTATTAATATTCAATGAAAGGGTTTTCAATTCAAATCACATTTGATTTATCAACATTGGATTTTATCAACTTTCATTCTTATTCAATTTTAATTAGTTTGCATTCACTAATTAAATCCAATTCACATTCAATTCTATTCAAATTTATTTACTTTCAATTTGAATTCAATTTACTTTAGCTTTCCAATTTCATTAATACTTAATGAATTATATACAATCAACTAACAATCATATAGCAATCAATTTATATTTATTTCAACCAAATTCCTTTGCTTATATTTGGTTTCATTCAATTATTCAACTTTCAAATAACATTAGATTTTAATGAATTAACACTTATATTCATTATTTCATATCTATTATTCACATTTAATTGATTAATATTCAATCCATTCATTCAATTCTGTTACAAAAGTTGAATTTCATTTATATAACTCAAGTTCATATTTATCACTTAACTTTATTAATTTAGTTTGATACTAATATCAACTTAATTCCATATCACTTAAGTTATATTTCATTTTATAAACATCACTTGGTTTTACTTAACTTAAATTCCCATTTATAAATCAATTCAGCTTCCAATTCTAAGTAAATTTTCCATTTAATCTTTAAATTCATTTTTATTTACTACTCATATTCATAAATATATTCATATAGTTTCACTTCTTATATATATAAGTTTATTCACAATTGTAAATCACTTTAATTATAATTTAGTTCTTATAATCCTTTTGCTTATACAATTGTTCTTTTATTTAGATTACTCAAACATCTAAACAATCAACTTATATACACTTTAATAATTCTGAAAAATTATTGCTTTATATATAAAAATATAATCAAGGTAAAATTATTTCATTTACCCAATTTTAAAACAATATTGTGTCGAATTGTTCTATTCAAGTGTTTAGAAACCCCTTCGGCATAGTCTTGCGGACCACGCTGACGAAAGTTCATGTGCCACTCAATAAACCAATCATCACAATATAAAGCAATTTTATATTCACTAACAAATACGCTCTCATAGCTATTATTACACTCAAACTCAATATAGAGTACTACTGACTCTATCTCTAATGAGTAATACCCAACAGAACCATGGTTGTCGCTTAACCATAAGCTCTGATACCAGATGTAAAGATCTAGGCTTTTCAACCGTCGACAGCAGTCACAACCGGTAGGCTTTTCAACCATCCCAGCCCCACCGTGGCTTACACTGGTACCCCAGACCTTGCTTTTACGGCCAGCCTCTCGACTGTCTCAGGTTACACCTAACCAACCCCCTAAAAGAGGATGTGTGGGAGTAAGAGTCTCCCGTTCGCCACCTAACCGCGAAGCGAGAACCCCCCATCACATAGCCCAAAGCTTAACAAGACTGGTGTGAGAACTCAAAACAGTTTATTTATCTTTAAAATAAAAATAGAGGAATATTTTTAAATTCAATTCGCAATGCTTTTAAAAATGAGACTATCATAAGGCCTCCCGCACACACACACAATGCAAACGCAGAATCGGAGGAGATTTCTCCTTATGATAGTCAAAGATGCTTGATACGCATTTAAAATAACATTTGATATTATTACTAGTGCATAGTGTAGAGAAAAATTCATTTCGAAAGTAGAATATAAATCTTAGCCAGCACAGACATTTCGAACTATGCCTACTATAGCTAACTATGTTCAATAGCAGGTTACCGCCACATTCCATAGCAGGTTATACAACTAAAACCGTACAAGTCACGTATTGTTTCTTTGGATTTCCAACAAATGGTCAGGCCAAGGAACTTCCCATTGCCACATGAGAATGCCTCTGGAAAGACATCCCCGAGAACCAAACCGGAACTCTGCCAACACAAGGCCGGGTTACCCCTAACTGGGTAACTACTGACACGAGCACGCCATTCCCCGATCGTAAACGACCTTTCTCACGGGATCCCGAAAACCAACAACCACAAAGTAATAAATTCGTAGTAACCACATAGGTTAAATATCTGGGCTCCATACCATGATACCACCTCTATCCAGAAGGAAATGTACATACCCTAAAGGGAGCTACCCCTCATAACCTTGCCGCATCTTTCCTGTTTTGACCATTTCCGGGGTGTGAGGTTCGACGAAGTCACGTCCACAAAAACATACTTTATACAAAAGCCATGCTTTGGGTCAACAAATGATCAACACAATGATCACTAAGATAGACGATCAAATAAACGATCCTATCACAATAATCAACACAATGATCATTTACAGCAACACTCAGCATGTCACATTACCAAATTGGGAATATATCGCTGATAACTTCAACTATATAACCTCTGAGCTCGTACGTCTCAGAGAAGGGTGTTAAGCTAAAAGAATAAATTCTCCGCCACCAACAGAAATATATTTGAAAGAAATCGGCTTTATATCTCAACTTGCAATGTCAGACATACAATCCATACAAGTCTGTTCCGGGCTCGAACAAAACCGAAGGCACTTACAAAGAAGTCCTTGCAATCCGGATATTCACAATCCTGATCGGATTTCCCATCACTTAGGAAGTCTCTATACCGCTGCAACTCAGTGCAGAGACAATCGACAGGTCATCCTATCGCTCTCGCAAATACCGGGTCTTCAACACCGATCTTCAATGCAATTCACAACGACGTATCACATATTCGGAATGGGTTATACGACCCCATGGTCCTTTCCCGGTTAACCCGAATAGTGAGCGCTTATTCAAAAATAAGTGTAGCATTCACATTCAAACAAATCATATCAATTACCCATTCAAAGGGAAATATTGATAGTCGGTTACTGAACTATCAATGGATATGCACAACATCACCAGATTCCAAATAATTTTCCAAATTATTTATTTTCCAAAATATCTTCACTAGATATATAATTTTCAACACTTCAAAAATAAATCAACATTTATTTTTAAACCAATTCTACTTTCTTTATAAATTCCTTAGTGAATTTATAATTCCAAAATATCAATGAATATTCGATTTCAATTATTCATTTCAATTTATCTTCAAAAAGATAAATTCCCTAAACGTTTCATTTCACATTGGAAAAACATTTCCATACTTATTTATTCATAAGTAATTCACAAATTTTATTTATTTTCAGCACTTAGAAAATATTCAATATACTTCAATCGGAATTAAGTATATATTTCATTCTTTAAGGAAATCATTCTCTTAAACATATTTATTTGGGCCAAAACGAATGTTGCGTAAAACATCGTTACGACGTCCCAAAATCACTAGTATAGGGATTCGAAATTAAAATAGATATATAAATCCCAATACTATGCAAAACATTTCCTTTCGGAAATCATTTACTATAACCACAGTGCTATAGTCCACCATTTCCTTTTATTTCTCGAAAACGTTTATTTCAACAATAAATGTTGAAATCTATGGTTTCGAATCTCAACACATTTTAAAACATCGTTAGATCGTTTTAATTCTATTTAAAACATCCAAATCCAAAACAATTTCTTTAACGTGTTATTCACTATTCAAAAACGTGAATATACTTTGTTAACAAATTTCATCCTTTTATTCATTTTAATTCAAAGGATTATTCACTATTCAAAAATGTGAATATAACTCCATTTATAGGTTTCAACAAATTTTCTTGTCAACATAAGTCATTTGCGAATTTATAAAACAACGTTTATAAATTCCATTTCTATTTATTTATAAAAACTTCCTTTTTATAATTTCTTTTATTAACCTATTTCAGTTTACAACTCAATTATAAACCAAAAGTTCATACTATAAGTCAAATGCTTATAAAACGATTATTTTACAAAATCGTTCTTTCAAAGACTTTCCAAATCATAAATCTTATAACTTATAAGATTCATTTATTTATCCAAAATTCGTTCTTTCACTAACTTTATAAATTTTGTAAACCTACTGTTTATAAAATTCCATTTATAACTTCACTGTTTAAAATTCTATAAATTCCATTTATATTATGAAATTCATTTTCACTTCACTCAAACACTTATAAAAACTCGTTTTATAATGTCGATATTTCAATTTATAAATATCCATTTATAAATCTCTTAATATAATTCAATTTATATTATTCTTTTAAAACGTCTTTAAATTCCTTTAAAAACTTCATCCTTTTGATTCATAAAATAATTAAATTTTATAAATCCTATATTTCAACTTTTCATAATAAATTCTAAAATCCCGATTAAACTATTTTATAAAATCATTAGCATCATATTCTCAAAAATCAGTTTTTCTAACTATATTTCTCAAAAATCATAATTTTTATAACTATAAAAATTATAACGTTTATTTATTTAAAATGAATCAATTCCAAAATATAGTATATTCTCAAAAATCACTTAAAAAATCATTTTAAAATCCCAAAATCTGGGTCCAATGATGCTACACACCAAATAGTCAATCACGACTACAACGATATCATATATCGATATGATAATCAATCAAATATCAAAATATCTGAAATCAAATAAATACTGTTGAGGAATCCAGTTGGATCCCTCCAACCTGTTTCCTGCATCCACAAACATTAGCACAATACCAATTTCGCTCCAGTACGAAATTATCGCGGTATATGGGATTTAAAATATTATCCGCTTAATAACGGCGTAATAGGGTCTCATCCGCTAAACAAAAAATGCGGGAAATCAATAACTCCAATATATACATATGCCAATATATATATATATATTGCTACTATATATAATACCAATTTCACTGTTTATGAAATATTCGCGGTATATGTTTTTATTAATTAACATCCGCTTACTAACGGCGTATAATGTCTATTTTAACAATCAATAGATATCAATCAACATTCAAACATGCATTCAAATATTTTAAATCTAACTATTTAAAATAAAATCGAAACTGATTCGATTGAGTGAGAAATTCTCACCTTGATTTTAATTTCCGTTTTAGCGATTTATTTCGAATAAAATTAAACGGACGTTTAATTTTACCCAAAATTCTCACTAACTCCAAATGACTCCAAACCAACTCCATCGCGTAGTGCTCGTCCATACGATTCCAACGCAACTGGCTTCGTCCAAAACGGACCTCGTATGAAAAAGTTATGATTTTTATAAGATTGTACACGATTTATATAAACAAATTTCAACATAACTTAATTATTTTCAACCTATCTCACTTCAGCCCTTAAATCCACTTTCTTTCCATCCTGGCCGTCCCCTTCTCTCCCTCTCCCTCACGTTCTCCTTCACCAGGCCGAGCACGCACATAACAAAACCCATAGCACAAATTAGGGTTTGAATTTGCAACATCAATACTCGATGAGAATTCGATCAGCAACCTTCAACACAAAGCTCCAAACCCCCTCTACCTTCGCCCACCACCATAGCAAGCTCGGCCTGCTATTGCACCTGGAAATGCGTGCTTGACTGAGCACGGTCGGCCCCCTTTTTCTCCTCCTACGATGCTCCATTTCCGATCATCACCGTATGGAATCGAAGCTCTCGTCGAGCTCTACGACTTTCGTGTTGAACACTTTGGCTAATTCTTTACGGATTGAGAGATATTAATGAATGAATGTGGGTGTTTTCTGGCCATTCAATTATAAAGTGGCGGCTAGGTTAAAAAATTAGGGTTTTAGTTATTTTTTTTATCAAATTATGAAGAGTGGTGGTGTATTTATAGAGTTTTGTTCGACACTATTCATCCGGAAATTCCGAACTCCGATTTACGCGCCGAAACTGACATTCCTAGGGTTTATCCCGCGTTTCGGACACAATGGAACAGGTTTCGGAAGCTAATTCGGACATATGTGCGAGTTATGGCTGTAAACGCTCAATTTGAATTAAACCGATTTAAGTCGATTTCTAGGCGTTTTAATTTGTACCGGACAAACGGTAAATCCAATTGACTTGAAATTTGAAACCTTACAATAATATCACATTACGGATCCGATGAAACTGGTTTCGTCGAAATCCGAGACTTTTTGAAAAATGGCTATTTTCACTCGTCAAATTTAAATTAAAAATAAATCGATGCGTTTCGAGCTGCCACGATCAAACGATAGCTCCGATTGACACGAAAATTGAAATCCGGTAATAATTAACCATTACGGATCCAATGAAACTGGTTTCGTTCAATTCTGAGACTGTTCAAAAATTGACTATTTTTACTAGTCGATTTAATATTAAAATATTCAATTTTCACAAATTAACTTTTAATTCGATTTTAAAAGTCCTAAAATATCATTCTAACTTCAATATGATAAAATAAAATTTTACAAATCATTTTCAATCATATTTAGCTCAATTTTCAATTATTTCCATAATTTAACATATTAAATTATCGATTAAATTATTCAATTAAATCCAAAAATTCAAATAAAAATTTATTTGACTTATAAATTCACTTATTAATATTTAAAATTAATTAAATATTCATATTTTAATTAATAAAAATTCTGGGTCGTTACATATATCTATCTGAAACACAATGAATTTAAGGTCCTCGGTTGAAAATATCGTTGTTCATGCCGATCAATGATTTTGTTGTAGGTGCAATACATACAATTTAGTTTGGATCCATAGATGGTTTTATGAATAAATGCACTTTTCAATAAAAATATATGTAGCTCTACTATAAATGTTTACTAATACAAGTCAATGTAAGCATATTGCCAGCACTTTATAGGTGCGTTGCTATTTTTATATCACGGTTATGTACACAGGCTGCTCATATAGTTATATCTTCTTGTTTAATCAAGAAAGCATTAGATCTTGGGATGCATGTTATCATATGAACATCATATATGTGGCTGAATTCAATTAGGTTATTAACTCTCTTGTTTTTTGCTAGTCTTGACTTGATTCTAGATGTAATCTGACTCGGTCCGTATGACATAAGCATTAATTACCACTAATAGAAGTGGTATTGAATCTTGAATGCAATTCATTATGCAACTTTAAACTATTTATATTCTATCATTTCAAATATCACAATAGAATCGGTGAATGTTTGATTATCTTTCTAGCTCAGACTGAAATGCAAAGTCGGTATAATGTTTTATGCTTTGTATGAGTTGGCAACACTTCTTTCAAGTTGCAAATATATAATGTTATAATATTTTTTAACACTTCTTTCAAGAGTCAAATTAGTTATTTACTTGACAGTCTACCAATTAATCCTTTGTGATTTACTCAACCTTGCATTTGGTCTTATGTCATTTTTCGTTTAAAGATAATTTTTACAATGTAACCTCATCGTCAGATATATTTGATGCAAAAAATATTGTGTCTAAAATATAAATTCTAACATGCAAAGTTTATTGACAATGCACATCTAATCTTGGAACATAATTGATTGTTAGTTTGCCAACGTTTTGTGACTAGTTTACATTCACTCCTAGACTCATATTCACCGACCTTGGTTTCAGGTCCAGTACTTTAACAATGCCTTTGTTAGGTAAATTCGAAGTTTAGTTTACCAACATATTAGCTAAGGTCTAGTACTATTTTAGCAGCTATATTATTATAGAAGTCATTGGTTCAGGTACACACATACAAATATCGCCTGCCTCTAAATAGGAGTAGCTGTTCTAGTCGCAATATCAAGAATTACAAATATGGTCTGTGACGACCCGGAATTTTCGAGCATTTATAATCGGAATATTTAACTGATATTCAAGATAATAATTTTAACTTGAATTACGAATATCATAATTTATTTGACAATTAAATTGTTGAATTAAATAATTTGAATTGGATAAAATGTGAAATCTGAGATTTTAGGTCTGTTAAAAATATAATTTGAAAGCTCGTAAAATTTATATTGACAACACTGAATATAATAGGAGTGTTAAAATTGAATCTAGTGCTGGATTGGTCAGTTTTGAAATTTAATCGTTTAGATTGAATTTAAAAAAAAATCCTTCCGGGGCACAGTCTCGGAATTTGACGAAACCAGTTCCATTGGGTCCGTGATATTGAATTATTATCGGATTTCAAATTTCGTATTGATCGAAGTTAGTGTGTGAGTGTACGATTTGTAAACGCGTTGGACATTAAATTGATAATAATCTAATGTAATCTAATTTAATAAATCAAGCTTCTCGTATACGCCATCCTATGTCCCTTCCTCAGCACGCTAAAGAATCAACACGCAACCCATCTTTTTATTTTTCGGTTTCGAATAAAAGTAAAATATGATTAAACCTATCTCAATTTTATCGATCTCCCCTATCAAATTTCTTATCCAAAGGCCAAACGAGTTTTTTTTTTAAAAAAAAAATCGATAGAGAAGAAAAGAAATGGCGACAGCCTTATCCCAATTCCCCTTTCTTAAATCGAATTCGAGCTACATAAAAAAAAATCTTAAGAATGGCCGAAGTCGTATTCCTCCAATCGAAGCCTCGTCCATGCCCAGATCGAGCGACTAAGTCGCGATAGTAGGTGGGGCCAGAAAATCGTCGCGTCGTGTCTAGGGTTTCGCGATTTGGAGGCTCGTCGTTCGCTGATGGCCGCGATTCCTGGTGTAATTCGAGCATCGTGCCGACATCGGGGAAACAAGGGGAGCAGTGTCCACGTGAAGCCGATGTGGGTAGACACAGTAGATGGTTTCTCAGCGAGGTGTCGGGCAAGGGGTATTCGTGATGAACTCGCTAAGCTTGCGGCGTGGGGTTGTAGGCAGTGGTGAGTTCGCTCAATGTCGAGAGCTAGGGTTCGCTTTGGGAAATCGCGCCGCGATGGGTTGCTTCGAGGTATTGCTAATTTCCTCTGTTTTTAATTTAATTTAAGGTGTTAATTTTTTTTTTAATTATAGAGATAAGTTGGAAAAGAAAATAGTAATTTTAAATGTTGATTGGATTTATATAAGTTAGGGTTTATGGAAACTAGGTATAGATATATGTGTAGCTTTAAAAGGAAATAAATACATATATATGTTTAAAGTTATTAGTTGTCTTAGGATAAAACATTATGATGATTAGTTGTTAAATTAACCTATTCAAATTTTAGTCCATGGAAATATTAAAGAAAATTAACTTATAATCAAATTATTAGTCGAGATAAATTATTGGTTAAATAAAATTTCCAATGAAATTTTATTTATTTGTTTGGTTAGCTCGTATATTAATAAATTATATAAATATTTATACCAGGTCCAAAATTGGGAGATAATAGATGAGATGGAATTGGATTGCCAAACGAAAAGAAAAAGGTGAGTTAATCTCACTCAGCTGATTATAAATTTAAATTTAAATGATTAAATTTAAATAATTGTTGGGATGGTTGAATTGTTTGATGTGATATAATATGATATTTTGGAATTGATGTATTATATTGTGCTAACGTCTGTGGATGTAGGGAAAACAGGTTGGAGGGATCCAACTGGATCCCTCAACATTTATTTAAATTATTTAATATTCTCTGTTCTGATTATTTGATATTCTATAATGAATTATGTGAAAGTATTGAATGCTATGGCTTGGTTGATATAATTGGGTATAATGAATTACCAAAATATTATATATAAAAGTTGGATTTTTGAAGAAAATAAAAGAAGTGAATCTGTAAGTAAATTAACTATAGAATAAATTTAAGAATGAATTGGAGAAGGAATAAAGTGACTTTAAATTTCTAATGAGAAATTGTGAGTATAGTAAGGAAAATTTGAATAAACAGGAAGTTAATGAATTTTGAAATTCATTGTTATTATTTAAAAAGAACAAAACATTTATTTAAAATTCAGGATTTAAATTATTGGAAAGAATAAAGAAGAAATTGAGAATAACCTGAAATTTGTATATTTCAGTTAAAAGGGTTTGAAATCAAACAGAAAATAATAATAAAGACCATAACTAATGGATTTTTTTGAAATGAACTGATAAGTAGAGAATTTATTTTAAATGGAATAAATTGGAAATCAATTTGGGAAATTGATTTGTATGATTGAGATTTGTAATTCTCCCTGGATAACCAAGTACGATTTCTAAGTAAATTCTTAAATATAAGTTAAAAGATTTTAAAGTTGTTTAAAAAGTATGTTTTGTAAAATTTATTATTCTAATATTTAAAGCCTTAAGTAAGTATTTCCTTTTAATCTATTATAAACAGTAATTATTTAAAGAATGACTTAGTATTATGTTTTTAAAAGTGAAAACCTAGTTTTATATTTTATTAAGTAACTTTATTTTCAAATATTCATATAAGATGTATTTTTAACAAATTGTTAAAGTAGTTTTAATTTAAATGTTTGAAAAGTATATATTTCAAAGTGAAGTGTTTTAAATTATTTTAAAAATCTAGTTTTTTGCTTGGTGATTCCAAAGAGATAGAAATACTTGGAACTTATGCTGAGAAAGGCAGATAGTTTTGAAACTGTTTTCAAAGGAATTTGGAAAGTGAAATATATCTAGTGAAGATATTTTTGAGATTTATAAATAATTTGGAAAATTATTTATTGGTTGATGGGTGTTTGTGGATATTAATTGATAGTTAAATAACCGACTATCAATATTGGCCAACTGCGTTGATCGTTTCGAAGAGACCGGGATCGAGATTAATTTCTCGAAAACCACTTCGATCCGGTTTGTACATTTCGTGAAAAATGATTTTGGATTCGAAGATGGAGCAATGAAGTGCAAGGGCTAATCGCTACTAATCCTGAGGATATTTCCAAAATGGATGTAGTAGGAATAGTGCCTTCGGTTCCGTTCGAACCCGGGACGGACTTGTATGGATGAATGCTTGCGAAACATCGTCAGGTGGAGGATGGGTGTTCTAAGGGATATTGTTCTAAAAAGGCAATGCTTAGCCTCAAGCCTCATCAAATGGGAATGACTGAAAATCAGGGGTTATGCAGCAAGGCTAGGTGGGTAGCACCCAAGCATGGTGAGGTCATTCCAGTCTAGATGTCCCTTTTTATTTCGGCTTAGTGGTGCGGTTGCTGATCCCAACCGCGGGGTGATCTCACTCGGGACTGTCCACTAAGGGATGGTTCCGGCCTTGTGTTGCAGGGGAGCGGGCGTACTCCTCGGTATGGTGATCTAGGCCCCGTATTGTGACAGGTGGTACCCCAGTGCTTAGTCATTAGTTGGAAATCCATTCTCCCTACGAGCCTTGTACGAATTTTGTTTGTATTACCCACTTTGTGGCTAGTAGCTGGAATTTAATGAATGTAACAATTTCGGCTATTTTATAAGTATTTGTATATAGACCCTATTATAATACCAGAGGATTTCTATAAAAAAATTTTTAGCTATCGTAAGGTAAAAACCCGACATGTTTATTTGTGGCGTGGTCTTACGAGATGCTTTTGTTTTCAAAGGATTTTTGAAACTTTAATAATCAATTGGGTGTTATTTTCTCACGCTGGTATTCCAGACTGACTCGGGTGTTATTTAACTGTAATGCTCGGGTCAGACCGAGTATTATAGGATACAGGATATGATGCTATGGAGCTCAGGAGACGAGCTGGATGACGACGCGTACTCTCGTACTTGTTTATATATATATTCCGCTGTGTTGAGTTGTTGTGTATCAATTTGTATGATATTGATGTTGAGCTGTGATTGATGTACTCTGATGATGTATGTATAAACATATATAGTTTTGTTTTATGTAAAGATCATTATTATCTATTATATTTTATTCCGCTGCGATGGTTAGATTCTGTTGTTTTCTATTCTCTGCTTCTACCTCTTCTTCTTTAACCCAAATGGTTCGTATTTCTGTACAACTTGAGTTGATTTAGGTAGAATAGTGTTGATTCAAGGGGTACGGATTTGCGGGCTGTTACACTTGGTATCAGAGCTTAGGTTGGAGATAACATTGGCTCTGGTGGGAATTACTCATTTAAAATAGAGTCCGAAGTACTCTAGAATGAGTTTGAGCGTATTAATAGATATGAGCGCGTATTTATTAGTGAATATAATTTATTTTAATATTGTATTGATTGATTTATTGAGTAGCATATGAACCTTCGTCGACACAGTCTGCGCAACTGTATTGAAGGGGTTTCTAAACACTTGAATAGAACAATTGACACGGTATTGTTTTAAATGTGGGTAAATGAAATAATTTTATCCAAAATATATTTTGATATAAATAAAAGTTTTGTAAACCATCTTAGCTAATATATGGTTGCTTGGATGTTAGAAATGGTAATATTAGAGTGTTATCATTGTTAAGTGAAAATTTAACTAGAAATTGAAATATAACCAAAGTTTAAAGGAATAAATTCATTATAGAATGAAATTCATAAATATGAATTGAAATATAATTAATTGGGAATTTGTATAAGTATAAACTATACAAATGCATTTTTAGTTAAAATTTGAATTAAAATAGAATTTGAAAACTTTAAAACCCCGAAGATTTTGGAAGTATTTTGGAGGTAAATAGTATTATTGTTGTTTTGGGTTATTTCTGAAAGGAAATTTGTTTAAAAATGGACTTTGGAAGGGAGATAGCATTGAATCCACTTCAGTCACTGGAAAATAACTTCGGTGATGACTGCAGCATCATCGATGTTCATTTTCGAGTTTCTAAGTGATGAATTGCTGCCAAATTATTTGTTCAGGAAAACCTGTTTGTTTTTGAAAATATCAAGGGAAATTTGTTGGGAATAAAACCAGGATTGGTTTAATTTTTGAGAAATATGATTTGAGATGTTGGAGATTTCAAAACAATTTGAAACCAAAGCTGGGTGTTTAAAAATTCGGATAAGATAAGTTGTAAGCTTATAAATGGAAATGATTTGTAAATCAGGAAGAAATTTTAAGCTTTGGATAATGGAATTTAAATTTACAAGGTGAAAAGTTAAAAATGAAATTAACTTGGATTGGGAAATAAATTTTAACTGGATTGAAATTGATTGAATATGCTGAAAATAATATCCAGTTGTATTCGAATCAAGTTGGAATCGAATTGAGTTAAAGAAAACTGAGTTAAAATAAAATTGAATTGGAATAAGAATTCAATTGAATTAATGAATGGAATTAAATTCTTACCTGGATAAATGAAAAATAAATTGGATAAGAAATGAGAATTTAAATAAATAAACCAGAATAACTTATAAGAGAATTAAAAATCCATAGAAATAAAATATGCTTGGGCTATAAATAAATAGCAGGCTTGAGTTAAAAATAAAGGATGAATATATTCAAGCCTAGAATGAGTGTGATTGTATGAAATATAAGTTGTGACTTGTAAAATTTAAAATGGAATGCAAATCCCAAAAAATTAATATTGTTTGATGAATTGAAAAATAAAATGAAGATCAAAACTTGAATTATAAACTAAATTGAACTAAGAAAGTTAAATGGAGTGATATTTGGGGTTAAAAATTCAAGTGTTGGATTATAGATAAGGGAAGAACTAATTGATAATAAATTAGTTAATAAAATGTGTAAATGGAGTTCAATGTAGTTAAATAGAAGTTGTAATGTAAGCTAATAATGAAGTTTGGAAATAAAACTCAAGTTATAAATCAAATTCGACTTGAATCATTAGTGAAGAAAATATAATTGAAGTGGCCTTGCAATTAATTAAATGATTTGTGAATGAAATTGCAATGTAAGTTAATAAAATTGAATGGTAATTTTAAAAGTGAATGGTAGAATCAGAACTTGAGTTATAAATTAAAATTTAACTTGAAGTGTTAACAAGTTAAGTATAATTGGAAATGTGTCGAATAAAGGAAATTGAAATAGATTAAAATAGTATTGGTTTGAATGTGCAAATAAAATCCAAATAAGTGGAAATAAATTGGAAATGGCCATGTAATAAATTGGATGAGTTGAATCTGGGAAGTTAAAGTGTATAATAACTAATTAAATAAATTTGTGGTTTGAAATGGGATTGGATTAGAATAGAATCAAGTTAAATTGAAAAGAGAACTTGTTTGCAAAATGAGAATGAGCTTAAGTATAAAATTTGAATAAATTGAAGGAAATTGACTTAAGCTAAATGAATGAAGAAGAGTTGAATTGAATTTAACTTAAACAAAGTTTAATAATATTGGATTGGTTTTAACTCAAGTGAAAATAAATTTTTAATCGAAATAAAATTCGATGAGTTATAAATAATATTAATGGAGTGAAATTCCAGAATAAATAATTGTAAACCATTTAAAATTATTTAGGAATTGAAATAACTTGAGACAATAAGGAAAATAGAATGTTTCGAGTTTATTAGAATGGTTTAAGTAAATGTGGATAAACTAATTATATTGAATAAATAAATGATGGAATAAATACGTATCAGATGAAATGTGGTTTAAATGAGTTGAAAAATGGTTATTAAATGGAATGGCTCGGACCGTCTTCGAGTTAAATAAAATAGTTTGGAATAAACAAATATGGAATGAATGCAAGTGAATGTATTCAAATCTGAAATGTAATGAAAATGAGAATATATGAATTATGGATAAATTTAAAAAGGGAATAGAATTAAGTATAAATTGAGTTGAAATCCATTTAAATTGGTTATAAAACATAAATACTTGTTTATTCATATAGATCTTGTCAAATTTGCATAGAATAAATATCATTGGATGAAATTGGAGGTAATTAAAATTCTATGAATTAATAGGAGTGAAATAAATTGATTTTGCAAGCAATGGAATTAAATATGAATTGATTTTGCTTAAGAATAAATTAAATGCAAGCGATTGAGTTTTAAACCATTCAAATTGAATGAAATGGTTTATAAATTAATTGAAACAGTTGAATTGGTATGAAAGTTGTAAAAATTGCTTACGGGAAATGTTGGATGTGCATTTCTTTAGAATCCATATGTTTTAACTATTGCAACTAAGTGAAATATAGTTAAATTGCATATGTTTGGGACTTACATGTTTAAATTGAGTAAGTATAGGTACCTGGAAGCCGTGTGGCTGGATTTGGTTGTGCTATTTGCTAAAAATAATAAGCTGCTTGCTTAAAATGCTAAATAAGGTACGCTTACGCAATAAAAATAGGAAATATGAACTGTTTTTGGTCTTTCCGACCGGGTGGGCCGATGTATATATATTTATGTCTTTTGTCAAATTGCAAAAGCTCCTCCGTACAAAGGAGACTCTGCCAAAAAATTTCGGAAATTTTGGGTGCTAGAAAATTTTAGAAAATTTTGGAAAATTGTGTTAACAACTAACGAATTCAAATTGGAAACTAAACTAAATTAGTAAAGGAAACCAACTTAAAGTAATGATATGAATTAGTTATTAATGGAAAATAAAATTTAAAGTTTAGAGTTGAAAATAAATTGAATTCGTATGGAAATGAAAGAAGTAATTTGAATAGGAATGGATATAAACTAATGTGGTAAGATGAAAATGAATATAAGAAACATATGAAATGCTTATGTTAACTTAAGTAAGGAATGGTCAATTCTTAATTGGAAATTGAATATTGCAAATGTATTCTAAGTTGATATTTGGAGAAATATTGACATTTGATAAGGAGGTCGATAAAATGTTTTTGGAATGTTGTGATTGGATATTAGTGTTAAGCAGGATATGCAGGTATTATAAAAGGGAAAGGAGAATTGGATTTGATTTCAAAAGATAAATTTGAAATGCTCGACAAAAAGGTATGTACTTAAATTTTGGTATGAAATTTGATTGGGTTTTTGGATAGAGCCACTTGGCATTTTGTTTTCTTTTTGGATTTGGGAGGCCGTAGAGCCATTTTGTAGTTGTACCGAGTCAGCCGCGCAAAGGAGACGCCGGCAAAAAATTTCGGGTATTTAAGGAATTAGAAAAATTTTGAGAAAATTTTGATAATTCCAAATTGGTTTTAAATTGAAACTTGAATGATTGGGCAAATAAGTTTGTTTGCAAATTAGGGAAAGATTTGGAAAGGTAATAAGAAAGGTAATGTGTCTTTTATTAAAAAGATAATTGGTAGGATGTTAAATTGTTGATTTTGGAAAAAAATAGTAACGGGTGTTGAACCATTCTTCCTAACTAGTAATTTCGGGGACGAAATTCTTTTAAGGGGAGAGGAACGTGACGACCCGGAATTTTCGAGCATTTATAATCGGAATATTTAACTGATATTCAAGATAATAATTTTAACTTGAATTACGAATATCATAATTTATTTGACAATTAAATTGTTGAATTAAATAATTTGAATTGGATTAAATATGAAATCTGAGATTTTAGGCCTGTTAGAAATATAATTTGAAAGCTCATAAAATTTATATTGACAACACTGAATATAATAGGAGTGTTAAAGTTGAATCTAGCGCTGGATTGGTCAGTTTTGAAATTTAATCGTTTAAATTGAATTTAAAAAAAAATTCAAAAAATAAAAATAAAAAATCCTTTCGGGGCACAGTCTCGGAATTTGACGAAACCAGTTCCATTGGGTCCGTGATATTGAATTATTATCGGATTTTCAAATTTCGTATTGATCGAAGTTAGTGTGTGAGTGTACGATTTGTAAACGCGTTGGACATTAAATTGATAATAATCTAATGTAATTTAATTTAATAAATCAAGCTTCTCGTATACACCATCCTATGTCCCTTCCTCAGCACGCTAAAGAATTCAACATGCAACCCTTCTTTTTATTTTTCGGTTTCGAATAAAAGCAAAATTTGATTAAACCTATCTCAAGTTTATCGATCTCCCCTATCAAATTTCTTATCCAAAGGCCGAACGAGTTTTTTTAAAAAAAAAAAATCGATACAGAAGAAAAGAAATGGCGACAGCCTTATCCCAATTCCCCTTTCTTAAATCGAATTCGAGCTACATAAAAAAAAATTCTTAAGAATGGCCGAAGCCGTATTCCTCCAATCGAAGCCTCATCTATGCCCAGATCGAGCGACTAAGTCGCGATAGTAGGTGGGGCCAAAAAATCGTCGCGTCGTGTCTAGGGTTTCGCGATTTGGAGGCTCGTCGTTCGCTGATGGCCGCGATTCCTGGTGTAATTCGAGCATCGTGCCGACATCGGGGAAACAAGGGGAGCAGTGTCCACGTGAAGCCGATGTGGGTAGAGACAGTAGATGGTTTGTCAGCAAGGTGTCAGGCAAGGGGTATTCGTGATGAACTCGTGAGTGAGTTTGAAGCTTGCGGCGTGGGGTTGTAGGCAGTGGTGAGTTCGCTCAATGTCGAGAGCTAGGGTTCGCTTTGGGAAATCGCCGCCGCGATGGGTTGCTTCGAGGTATTGCTAATTTCCTCTATTTTTAATTTAATTTAAGGTGTTAAAAAAAAATTAATTATAGAGATAAGCTGGAAAAGAAAATAGTAATTTTAAATGTTGATTGGATTTATATAAGTTAGGGTTTATGGAAACTAGGTATAGATATATGTGTAGCTTTAAAATGAAATAAATACATATATATGTTTAAAGTTATTAGTTGTCTTAGGATAAAACATTATGATGATTAGTTGTTAAATTAACCTATTCAAATTTTAGTCCATGGAAATATTAAAGAAAATTAACTTATAATCAAATTATTAGTCGAGATAAATTATTGGTTAAATAAAATTTCCAATGAAATTTTATTTATTTGTTCGATTGGCTCGTATATTAATAAATTATATAAATACTTATACAAGGTCCAAATTTGGGAGATAATAGATGAGATGGAATTGGATTGCCAAACGAAAATAAAAAGGTGAGTTAATCTCACTCAGCTGATTATAAATTTAAATTTAAATGATTAAATTTAAATAATTGTTGGGATGGTTGAATTGTTTGATGTGATACAATATGATATTTTGGAATTGATGTATTATATTGTGCTAACGTCTGTGGATGCAGGGAAAACAGGTTGGAGGGATCCACTTGGATCCCTCAACATTTATTTAAATTATTTAATATTCTCTTTTCTGATTATTTGATATTCTATAATGAATTATGTGAAAGTATTGAATGCAATGGCTTGGTTGATATAATTGGGTATAATTTAATTACCAAAATATTATATATAAAAATTGGATTTTTGAAGAAAATAAAAGAAGTGAATCTGTAAGTAAATTAACTATAGAATAAATTTAAGAATGAATTGGAGAAGGAATAAAGTGACTTTAAATTTCTAATGAGAAATTGTGAGTATAGTAAGGAAAATTTGAATAAACAGGAAGTTAATGAATTTTGAAATTCATTGTTATTATTTAAAAATAACAAAACATTTATTTAAAATTCAGGATTTAAATTATTGGAAAGAATAAAGAAGAAATTAAGAATAACCTGAAATTTGTATATTTCAGTTAAAAGGGTTTGAAATCAAACAGAAAATAATAATAATAAAGACCATAACTAATGGATTTTTTTGAAATGAACTGATAAGTAGAGAATTTATTTTAAATGGAATAAATTGGAAATCAATTTGGGAAATTGATTTGAATGATTGAGATTTGTAATTCTCCCTGGATAACCAAGTATGATTTCAAAGTAAATTCTTAAATATAAGTTAAAAGATTTTAAAGTTGTTTAAAAAGTATGTTTTGTAAAATTTATTATTCTAATATTTAAAGCCTTAAGTAAGTATTTCCTTTTAATCTATTATAAACAGTAATTATTTAAAGAATGACTTAGTATTAATGTTTTAAAAGTGAAAACCTAGTTTTATATTTTATTAAGTAACTTTATTTTCAAATATTCATATAAGATGTATTTTTAACAAATTATTAAAGTAGTTTTAATTTAAATGTTTTAAAAGTATATATTTCAAAGTGAAGTGTTTTAAATTATTTTAAAAATCTAGTTTTGTGCTTGATGATTCCAAAGAGGTAGAAATACTTGGAACTTATGCTGAGAAAGGCAAATAGTTTTGAAACTGTTTTCAAAGGAATTTGTAAAGTGAAATATATCTAGTGAAGATATTTTTGAGATTTATAAATAATTTGGAAAATTATTTATTGGTTGATGGGTGTTTGTGGATATTAATTGATAGTTAAATAACCGACTATCAATATTGGCCAACTGCATTGATCGTTTCGAAGAGACCGGGATCAAGATTAATTTCTCGAAAACCACTTCGATCCGGTTTGTACATTTTGTGAAAAACGATTTTGGATTCGAAGATGGAGCAATGAAGTGCAAGGGCTAGTCGCTACTAATCCTGAGGATATTTCCAAGATGGATGTAGTAGGAATAGCGCCTTCGGTTCCGTTCGAACCCGGGACGGACTTGTATGGATGAATGCTTGCGAAACATCGTCAGGTGGACGATGGGCATTCTAGGGGATATTGTTCTAAAAAGGTAATGCTTAGCCTCAAGCCTCATCAAATGGGAATGACTGAAAATCAGGAGTTATGCAGCAAGGCTAGGTGGGTAGCACCCAAGCAGGGTGAGGTCATTCCAGTCTAGATGTCCCTTTTTATTTCGGCTTAGTGGTGCGGTTGTTGATCCCAACCGCGGGGTGATCTCACTCGGGACTGTCCAGTAAGGGATGGTTCCGGCCTTATGTTGCAGGGGAGCGGGCGTACTCCTCGGTACGGTGATCTAGGCCCCGTACTGTGACAGGTGGTACCCCAGTGCCTAGTCATTAGTTGGAAATCCATTCTCCCTACGAGCCTAGTAGGAGTTTTGTTTGTATTACCCACTTTGTGGCTAGTAGCTGGAATTTAATGAATGTAACAATTTCAGCTATTTTGTAAGTATTTGTATATAGACCCTATTATAATATCAGAGGATTTCTATAAAAATTGTTTTAGCTATCGTAAGGTAAAAACCCGACATGTTTATTTGTGGCGTGGTCTTACGAGATGCTTTTGTTTTCAAAGGATTTTTGAAACTTTAATAATCAATTGGGTGTGATTTTCTCACGCTGGTATTCCAGACTGACTCGGGTGTTTTTTAACTGTAATGCTCGGGTCAGACCGAGTATTATAGGATACAGGATATGATGCTATGGAGCTCAGGAGACGAGCTGGATGACGACACGTACTCTCGTACTTGTTTATATATATATATATATATATATATATATATATATTCCGCTGTGTTGAGTTGTTGTGTATCAATTTGTACGATATTGATGTTGAGCTATGATTGATGTACTCTGATGATGTATGTATAAACAGATATAGTTTTGTTTTATGTAAAGATCATTATTATCTATTATATTTTATTCCGCTGCGATGGTTAGATTCTGTTGTTGTTTTCTATTCTCTGCTTCTACCTCTTCTTCTTTAACCCAAATGGTTCGTATTTCTGTACGACTTGAGTTGATTTAGCTAGAATAGTATTGATTCAGGGGGTACGGATTTGCGGGCTGTTAGTCAGAATAAAAAATGATGATGTAGGATGCAGTCTAATAAGAAAGCATTGAAAAACGAAAATATCATGTTGGAGTACAATTTAACGAAATACGTCGTATCCTGAGATAATAGGAGCTCGTTTTTATTCTAGTGGCACTGTTGAAGGAAATTTGAAAACCAGTTAGCCTTTTGAACCGTGTGTCTAATGATTGGGAGGTTCAGAAATTACATAACACCTGCGTGTCCCTTGATTACACAACGCACGCACAACAGAAATTACACAACATTTTGAACAAACATGAATGAGTGAGAAAAAATACACTCCATTTACAGCTCAGTGCGTGATACAAGGCGCATATTATCGAAAATGACGACATATTGCACTATCTTTAATATATATCAAGATGACCACATAATTTCATATCAATAGCGGGTGAAGGTATCGGCAAAATTTATTTGTCAATGTTTCGCGAATATGTGTACACAAAAACAAAACACATAATTTATAAACAAATTTAAAAAAATTCATATAGTTTGAATATATCTCCGGTGATATTTAAAATTGAATTTAATAAACCTAGTGATTTTTAAAACGTCACTGCCACCCTGTCCAAAAAAAAGATAAGAAGGCAATTATTTTTCTTTTATAAAAGTGAAACGAATTTTTTGTTGTCTCCCTTAAATAGTCCTTTTAAACCAAACTTAGCTTCTGAAGATTGTGTCTTATGAAAAAATATTATTTGTATTTTCAGTATATAATCCACATACATGATTATGTTTTATGTAATCTGCTTTACATATTCTCAGAAATGTTTAAATATATCACTGATGATCAGTTTAGATCTACCTAATGCCTGTTATGTTGTGTAGACTCATGTCTAAATTATTTTTTATCTGTATTTGTACTACTGCTTCTTATTGAGAAAAAAAGAAGATGAATGCATAATCAAGTGCCATCTCTATCGGAAATAAGTAATAACAATAAGTCATCTCCATATGATTTACATATTCTAATCAAAATTTCAAATAGCGTTTACATTCTAAAATATCAGGAACCAATCAAAACAGTAATTATTTGTTTTACATGTTCTCATATCATCTAGCTTTTGCTCCTATTAAACAAAGATTTCTTGATACATGGATTATTGCTAATTCTGGTTCTTGACCTGGGCAGTTTGTTTAGACGGAACTCTACCTGGTTACCACCTATATCATGGCTCTGGATCTGGTGCAAATAGTTGGTAAGTCAATTTAGAGGTGAGAATTTTTTATTTTTGATTTTCATATTTTGAATACTTTTTTGCCTCTGCTATGCACTTAGTGAGTTAAGTAGTATAACATTATAGTGAATACAACAGGTAAGTCTGAGCTGATCATCTTAAAGTCAAAGATCACGTTAAAGTCAAAGATATTAAGAGTGTTTACAAGGATGAAATTAGATAAGAGACACTTATAATAAAGGTATGTTCCATTTTCTAGGTTTAAATTGCAAAAGATGCATTATTTATCCATAGGCAAATTCTTGACTGTTTAGCTAACAAAACTATATAAACTAACAAAGCAATGTCTTTGTGGTATCATTCATAATTTAAAGTGTGTAGATAATTTGTTAATTAATTAATATTATTCAAATATGATTCCAATAGTTTTGTGTATCAGATATCAGTACTTGAACAATATATGACCGATTTTGTTATTGATTATTTAGCTATGAAGTACCTCTCAAATATCTAAGAATTCACTTTATCATTACCTAGTGTTACTTGCCTGAATTAGACATACGTAAGTGATAAGCCTACAACACCAACCACCAAAGTCAAGTTCGTCCATGTACATATCTTTGCATAAATAAGACTTCCGACAACATTTTTATATGGCACGCCATCAAAAATTCTTTCTTTGTATATGTGTGAGACGTATCCTCATAAAGAATAAACCAAGTACTCAATGGCTTCTTGATTTCACATCAAACGAGAATGTTCTAGATGTATTGTTTATGTGAGTGCCTTAACTCTCTCGCTTGTCTGTCTCTACATATCTCCATCACATTTTTTCTTTCAAAACTTTCATGTCAGACTCTTACTAAGTTATGTTTTCAACATATCCACGCTAGTCTCTGGCCATACTAACTGACACAATCAACATATAGCAATAAATATGTTAACTATTTGGTGCACCTTTCGAAATACACATTGACATTGAACTTCTAAAGAATTTATGAAATAGTAAAACTTGACAAATCATTTTGTACAACTACCTTGTGGATTGCTTTAGTATGTTTGTAGATTGTCAAGCTTTCACACATACTCTGGCTTAGACTTGTCTGATTGTTCTGTATAAATCTCTTTCACAAGGTCACCATGCAAAATTGCTGTATTCACCTCAAGTAGCTCCAACTTTACATCAGAGAATTAATGTCAACAAAGTTAATAACATTCGATAGAAGTATGCATCACAACCTATGAGAATATCATTAACTTTTCTGTGTCATGTTGTGAGTAATCTTTAGCTAAAAATCTTAAATCACTGTCTGCACCACTTAAGAAGATCCAGTCAATCAATGACTTCCCTTAGCAAGATACGATTACATGTTTGATTTTTGTGTAAAAAAATCCATATTTTCTGTTATTGCTAGTTCATGCATATATCACAGGGCAACTCGTTTTGGTTCATCAAATTTTATGGAGAAACAGATTTCATTTACTTGGACCAACAAACTTGAAGAAAATCCTAGTATAGATGTTGAAACTTAATAGAAATATTTTCTATTTAAATATTAACTTGTGGATTATGAGAAGATTTCTATAATTGGAATAGAGTCAAAATTCGTTATTGTGATGGTGTGTCGTTCAGCAGTGAAGGCTATGATCAAGTCAGTTCCCATATTCATGTCTTTATTTCTATCAATTCACTATTAGGTTTTATACATCCAACCATTGCCTAGTTATGTATACACCTATATTACAAATGATTATTTTGTTTCCTTCCATAAATAGTCATATACATCATATACACCTATGCATACCAAGTGTGTTACCTTATAAAACCTGTAATTTGAATGATAATGATTATTGAATTAAAATGATGGTGACTTTATAATGTTATGCATGCTGAAGGCCAAATATTTTCGTGGGCAGCGTATCTGGCTAGAAGCCATGGACGAGCTAATGTTAAAAAGGAACGAGTGATGCTGAACAAGTAATTTGATTTAATATAATCATGTCATAGTAATAATAAACTATAACAAGATAAAAAATAACTAAGTTTAAAATAATAATAAATTAACTAAGTCAACTATGTTTTATAATTAATCACAACAATAATAACAATAATAACTAAAACTAAGTTTATAAAAATTAACTAAGTTGACTAAGTTTTATGAAAAATTAAACAAGTTTATTAAAATTAACTAAGTTTATATTAGTAACAATAAATAGACTAAGTTTATGAAAAATTTATAAGTTTGAGATAATTTATAAAAATTAAACAAGTTATTAAACTTTAAGTTTGAGATAATTTATAAAAATTAACTAAGTTATTAAAATTTAAGTTGGAGATAATTTACAAGTTTAAGTTAATTAAAATATTAGTTCTGACATTTTAAGTTTTAGCAACTGAGATAATTTATAAGTTTAATAATAATAATAATAATTAAAAATAGTTTGAATAAATTTACTATGTTTATGAAAAATAAATATATTTATAATAATTAACCAAGTGTTATAAAAGTTAATAAATTTATAATAATAGGAATAATAAAGCTAAGTTTGATAAAATTAATTAATTTTAATAACAAGTTAATCGATTTTTATGATAATTAAACTAATTTTTATAAAAATTAACCAAAATTTTAAAATTAACCGAGTTTAATATAATTTAACTAAGTTTTATAAAAATTAAATAAATTTGTACAAATTAATTAACTTTTTTTAAAATTTAACTAGGTTAATAAGTTTTAAAAATTAAATAATTTTATTATAACAAGTTTTATAAAAATATAATTCAATTAACTATATATGATAATATGTAACTAACTATCAGTTTCTGTTGCTTCTCGATTTCAACTATTTTTGTTGCTCCTATAATTAAACCTTTAACTGTCGTTGCTACTAATTTTGCTTTGGCAGGGTAAAGAATGTTGGAATGAAGGGGCACACTTGAAATGGTATGAATCACTTACATTGTTCTATTATATTGATACTTATCATTTCATTTATTTGTCATGCTCAAGCAACTATAATGTTGATCTGTCATGTTGAAGCAATGTATAATGTCCCCATTCTCTGTAAATATCATTTCATTGACCTACCATGTTGTAGAAACATGCTATTCTGATGTTGTTTCAAGTCAGCGTCAAGATGATTGATACATTTTTATTTTCATGCACACTGAGATTTATTTCAAATCTTAATAGTCCATCTGTTGAAGTAGCTGGATTCCAAAATAGCGTGCACATGTATTATTAATACTTGCATTTTATTTTTGTTGTTTTTGGGATAATATGATTACAATAATTACTTGATAATTCATGGCAAATTTTTATTGTTGATTATCAACCTTGTTTATAGGTAATTAGATTTTCCAAAGTGAAAACCATCGGCAATAATGGACACGACTTCAATTGTAACAACCCGGTATTTTTGTGATTGTTTTAATTGTATATTTTAATTATTTTAAACTGAAAATTATGATTTAAAAACTTTATTTTATTTATTAAAATGAATAAATTTTGTTATCTTAAATATAAATTTTGATTTTTATGTGTATTATAATTCCAAACACGAATAAATAGAATATTTTTCAAAAATGTGAATTTTGGTCAATGTGGTCAACCTTTGACTTTAAATTTAAAATTTAAATTTTTTAATTTTATCTTTTATTATGAAAATAAATTAAATTTCAAGTATACTGCTTTTCGTCTCGTTGAAATCTGGTTAATATTTTGAAAGTTACCCTTTTTAAACCATTGTGTGTAAATTGATTTATTTAACAAAATTGTTTATTTTAATTTATATAAATAATATTTTTATTTGTCATCATGTTTAAAATTTTTGTATGTATATGTAACATGACATGTTATGTATATATATTTTATTATTAAAATATTTTATAAGTATAGTTGAAATTTTCCAATGTTAGTTGTATTTTGTTTACAAATTTTTTATTCTAGTTTCAATTAAATAGAATATTTTCTTTATTTATTTTCTATTTTTCCAAAAACTATTTACTTATTTTCATAATATCTATCTCTACCTTATCATTTTATTTTGTTTATTTAGACATTCATTTATTAATTGAATGGTTATGTGTTTAGATCCCTTATTTATTTCTTGGAAAGAAATTTCAAATAGATATACGTTATTGACTTAAATGCATATCTTTTAAAATTTATTTGTTAAATTTTCTTGTATTTTTTTTTGGTGAAGGCTTCTTTTGTATACTTCTTTCTTTAACTTATAGGAAATGAATCAATTAGGATACGTTACTTGTTTTAATTATAGGCATACGTTTCATTTGATTTCTTGCCTTTATATTTTCCACCCTTTTGATTTCCTACCATAACTTCTCCAAAATTTTAGCCGTGCATCCTTAACCCTAACCGCCTCCAACTCATTTTCACATGAAAATTTACTTCACATCTTTCATTTCTCATGCCTATTTCCAGATCTGAGAAAAATAGATAATGGCTTCTTCTTCTTTTTTCTACTTTTCTCTACACTTTTCTATTGAATTTTCCATTGTTTTGCTTGATATTCATGTGCTTTGCTCGGCCTAAACCCCTCACCACCTTCACTGACCACCACATCACCTCCCTCCCATCACCATACAAGGCCTAAACCCCTCCTCATCTGACCAAGACTGGCCATGACCATTCTATGATGCAAACACCACTAAAAATTGCAAAACCCCTTGGAAACATGCATAACCGAGATTGTTTTTCACCGTCCCCTTCATATGTTGCTTCGGCCACCCCCTTAGCCACACTACCGTCAAGTTCACCACCCTTGGCCTTCATTCCAGCCACCATCAGGTTTGTACATGCCAAGGCCGAGCCCAATCCACACATGGCTTAGCCTAAAGGTTGCACAAAACTCCTTTTTTTGCCTTACCCTTTGATTTTCCTTCACTAGTAACTTCTACCCCTTCACTTTTACTTGTAGCCGTGCCTATATGAGTCCAAACCAGATTTATACCCTAGCCAAAACATCACTAAGGAATAGCTTTGTGGCCGAGCAAATGTGATTTGTGGTCAAGCAAAATCAATTGAAAACTTGGTGTTGTCTTTTGTAAACTCTATTTCCATTTTGTTCCAATAATTTTAGTATTGTATTTATATTTATATTTTGCTTTGTTTTGTTGTTGAATACAAGATTAACATCTTAGCTCTCCACTCCACTCAAATCAAAAGTCATGCTACCGTGCTTTCTGGATTTTTGTTTGTGTGTTTTGATTTGCTAACTCCAGCGTAAAGAGGTGAGTATTCACTCATGACATTTATACTTATATAAATAGTGAATTGAGAACAAGTGAATGTGTAGAAATGTTATATCATGTTATACCTGCCTATAATATGAACTATATGATGTTATCCCTATTTATAAACCTATCATATCATCTGTTACTGGTATATGACGCTATATTGTTTATTTTATTTCGTTCTTACACTGCAAGTTCCCTGTAGACAGAATCACCATAGGTTGAAATGATACATACCCGAACGGACTTTACAATAGGGAAAAATCATTATAGGATGAAATGATAGACCTGAGCGATTTTTATTTATTTTATTTAAATTTGGATTGCGGATTTGAAATGATAGAACTCGTATTTTTCTTTGTAAATTACGAATTGAAATGATATATTATCCGTATCATTTGATTTAGGTTAGAAAATTTTATACAGACCCATGGATATTTTATATAAAGTTTTTCTAAAATTTTAAGTATTTTAAAATTATATATTATGATATTTTGATTTAAATTGGATTTAAAATGATTTTTATAAAGTGTTAGTGATTTTTCTACAAGTTAAATATGTTAAATAAATAAATGGTAAAGCTGAATTTAAAATATAAATTGATTTTAAAATTTGTGATTTTGTTTAAAAGTGGAGTTATGTTAAGTAAATAAAATATAATAATTTGATTAAATTTGAATTTAAAATGACTTAATGAAGTGTTATTGATTTTCTATGAATTAAAATGGTTAAATAAATGAACGATTAAAAGTATAATTTGAAATATAACTTAACTTGGAAATGTGAAATTTGTTTTAAAAATAAAAGTTAAGTTAAGAAAATAAAAAGGAAATTTAATTTAATTTATGAAATGGTAAATTAAATTAAAGTGTAAAGTAAATTCAATAACTTGGAAAAATTGTACATTGATTTTTATAAATAAAACGTTGAGAAATTTGATATTTATTTATGAAATTTTACTTTATAAAAGTCATAAGTTAAAGGGTATTTAAATGACCATTTTTAAAGTGAAAAAATATGGAATTTTATATGTTAAAATGGTTTAAATTGAAGTTTAATTATTGCTGAAATTCTATTGTAAATCTGGAAATTCTTTTAGTAGCACTTCCGAAATGCCATCGTTTCTGAAAATGAACTAAAATCTGGAATGAATGAATCTGCAGCACTTTGTAAGTGCTGTAGTTGCAGAAGTGAACTAAAAGGCTAAAATTAATGAAAGAGCATTGTAGCTTGTTAAGTGCTGCAGTTGGCTGAAATGAGATTTCTCAACTAAAACTGAACTATTACAGATTTTTGTACACGCTGTCTTTGCTGAATTTACTTAAATCTTTTAGTTTGAATCCTGAACTATTACATCATTCCTGTAAATGCCGTCTTTACTGAATTGAACTATTTTTCAACTAAAATTGAACTATTATAGCAGTTTTTAAATGCTATCTTTACTGAATTGAATTGTTTTCAAATGTAACTTACCGTAGCATTTTTTAAGTGTCACGAAGGCTGAAACTTCACTGTATTAGTGTATTTAAGTGAATAAATGAACTCTAAAAAGGCTAAAATTTTGGGAATTTAATATTTGATTTGAAGGTATAATGACTCTAACTTTTATGGTTTAAATGAATGATTTTAATTCGAAATTATAAACCATTTTGGAATATTAACCATGGGTACACTTCTTTGTATGCCTTGTGATTTTTAGATGTATACCTTAAAATTAAGAGTGTAACTAGAGATGAGCGATTGCCGCAGCTCTGCGCTACCATAGCCACATTAGCGATGTTATTTGCTTAGTTTACTTTAATACAGACATTTCTATGATAGCGTTTATTACTATTAAATTGATGGTTTAACGGATCCTTGGAGGATGGACGATCCCAGGCATCCTTTAAGTTATTGTGCATTACTACTACAGTTCACTTGAATTGGTTTACAATGTATAAGTATGTATGTCCTAACTCGAGTGTTTGTGATATACTTTACGCTCGGGTCAACCTGAGTATTCACAGCTTTGGATTTCTCTTTCTGGAGGTAGGAGTCGTTAGAAATTTTGTTTATCTAGTTATCTATCTATTTCAGTTTAGTTGTTCTATTTCAGCTCTTGTATTTGTGGACTTATATATATTAGGGATCTCTATTGTGTTTGTTTTCAGATTGATATTATGTATTTTGTTTTGAGACTTTATTATAGTAGCTTCATGAACTACTATGGTATTTTTATTTCCGCTGCGAGTTATTCAGATATTTCTGTGTCCGTGATTCTGTGATTGGTTTTATTTGCTTTAAATTTTATTACAATATGTTATTTTGAATTATTCAAGTCTGACATGTGTGGATTATTGTCGATTTGAATGGTCCAAAATAGGGGTTGTTACAGTTGGTATCAGAGCGAGGTTTTAGGCAAACCTTGGCTTGCGGAGCAAAAACTCATTAGAGATAGGGTAGAAATACCCTAGATTGAGTGAAATCAATCTCAGAATCATTTCTTTGTGAGAGAACGTATTTTTGAAGTATAAAATGATTTGCAAATGATTTTAAAGGATTATATTGGTATAAATTTTTTCTTATTTTGAAATCAAGATCTTCTAAACCTCATCCCTTCTGTATCCACCTTGTTAGTAATCTCTTTGGTTAGGATTCTTATCGATTTGGATTCCTTTGAACTTTGGAATGCTCCCACTTGTTCTGAAATCCATTCCGGTCTTTCCTATTTGCATTCCTTTGATTTTGGAGCATTCCATAACTTCGTTTTGAATGACCTCTATAAAGAACGGTGATTCCGCAAATCTCTGAATGATTTGTAAAGGGGTGAAACTCCCTTACAATTGGCATCGATTCACCGGAGGTTTCTGTATCCTCGGTTTTTGATGCTATCTATCTTCTGCTATACCTGGATTATATCTCTAGCGATCGAATGTCGATTTGCCTTAGATTTCCTCATTGATTATATTCCTGAAGTCACGGTTGACCGGTTAAGCTCGCCAGCGATTTATATAGGCTTATCCATCTACTATTTGGTAACTAAATTATCTCATCTTGGTTCGAGCTTATCTTCGAATTAGAATTCTATTTGATTAGAGTTCCTTTAAATTTAAATCTCTGTTTGTTTGAATCTATCCTTGAATCATTCCTTGGAAATTTGTGTTTGGTTGTATTTTGAATTTGTGCATACATCGTGTAACAACCCGATATTTTCAACCATTCGCATTCGCACATGTCGGACTTGAACTGCTCAAAATACTGCATTGTAAATAAAATTTGGCAAATCTCAGAATATACTATAAATAAATAATCACAGATCATAGACACAGAGTAAATAATAATGCAGCGGAACTAAAAGAGATAGTAGTTCATGAAGCTAATATATATAAGATACATCAGAGTTAAACAAAATACACAGAAGAGTAACAAGATACATCAGGTACAAATCAGAATAGATCGTAGAAATCACTGAATACTAAAAGCAGAATAAATGGCTGGATCTTCAAGAAAAGCTCCAACTCCAAAGGTGAGTCTTGAATGTTGAATCACTAAATCTGACTCGAGTGTGAGGAAAAATGCAAAACACTCGAGTCAGGACATATATACTTAAGAACTGTAAATCAACTCAAGTGAACAATAACAAAATCTATCGGTAACTTAAAAGATGCTTAGGATCGCCCATCCTTTAAGGATCTGTCAAACTATTTACTATGTAGTAATATTGCGCTATTATAATAATGTCTACAGTAAAATAAACTTACTTTAAAATAGAGCTAAGGGGTTACCCATATATCCCTTAACAAGTAATAGCAACAATAGTCTATACAGTACCTGCATATCTCCTGATTGGGAGACTATTAGAAGACACTCCATAGGTATGACACAAATAGAAACTCGTAGTAAGGCTCGCTATGGTAAGTAACACGGCATACGAGGCAATGCCAGGGTAGATATATCAATTACACACACGAGCTAGTGGTAACGTAGCAGCCACATACGCCTACCTCGGAACACACTCCCAAATCAAAATCGGACGTTGGCCATCAAATCAACCGCAAGAAAGAGTATAGTATCGAAGAAGTGCGTCCGACCAGAGGAGCTACCCCTTTTAGCCTGAGATCGCTCCTGTTTTAGCCACCTTATGCCAACTCATGGGAGTTGGTTCCACGTAATATACCTCAAGGACGTCGCCATCATCCTACTTCATTTTGGAATCTTCACCGCATACGCAGTTGTTAAAGTAGTTTCGGAGTTGACAGAGAGTATGACAACTTCCGATCCCAGTCTCTTTAACAACCAAACGTTATTATAACGCCGTAGTCATTTCAAAATAGTTTATACTTCAAAATCAAATCATTTCATTTCAAAACTATATTCATTTCAATACGATATCATTTCAATTCCAAACATATATTCATCTTTCAAAAATCATATACTTTCAAATTTATAACTTTTCCCGAAACCAAAATACTTGAAATCATTCACATTGTAAACCATAACATTTCGAAGTCATACATTTGATATCATAGAATATATTCATTTAATTCTTTACATTTTACAAATTTATTCATTTAAACCCAAATTTCAAATTTCTAATTTAATTCAATTCAAACCATCAATCCAAAGCTTTAAATATTCAATATTTCAAAACTAAATTTTATAATTCCATATATCTCAAATTTAACTTCATTATTACTTAGTTTTGAAATTTTCATTTCATAAATCCAATATCTTTTAAATAAACTCAAATTACAAGTAAACCAAATATCCTTTCATACAAATATAAACCTCAAATATTCATTTATCAAAACCAAATATCATTCCAAATTCACATTCTTTATTAAATAAAGATTATATCATTCAAAACCATTTCAAAATCATTAAAATATCATATCCTTCAAAACCTCATTATCAAATCATTATTTGAATTCAATTTCAAATATTCAAATTTAAATATCATTTTTAAATCAAATAAGTCATTCATTTATTATTCCAAGTATCATTACAAAATACATTTCAAAATTCCATTCAAAAATTCATTTATCTCTTTACATTTCATTCCATTTAACACTGAACAAAGTAAACCTTATTTAAATTCAAATTCAATTTAAATTCCTTAAAAATTCAAATTTAAATATTAAATTATATTTAAAACTCCTTATATTTAACAAATAATCAATTTGCAAAAGTTAAATCATTTAACACTTTAAAATTTAACTCAAACAGTGTTAAAATCTATAACATTTAAAAATATTGTCAAATTATAGCAACGGCAGCATTTATAAAGTCCTATCATAGCTTATAGTTTCCAGAATGGTTTACTTCAAGAATAACGACGTAAAAAATGATCGTAATAGATATTTAGTTATTTCAAACATAGTTAAGTTCAGAACAACAACATTTTAAAGTGCTGTCATAAAACTACGACATTTTAGAAATGCTATTAATAAAATTCCAGATTTTATTAATAGCATTTCAAAAACAATAAAACTTCAAAAAATTTCTATTTAAATTTATAAATCATATTTCTAGGCTTTTGAACTTTCATACTTAAATCAATTTGACATATGATTTATCACAATAAAATTTTAACATCAAATATTCAATTTTAAAAACTCAATTCATTTATTAAGTCAAAATTTCACTGTTTAATTACTTACTAAATTTAAACAAAAAATTAACATTTTACTTCAAATATCATTTCAAAACTTTAATAAGTTTCCATTATTTACTTCCATTTCAAAATATAATTTAAAGTTAAAGTCACATTTACTTCAAATTTACATACTTCAATTCACAATTTCAAGACTTAATATTTGTCTTTCTTAAAACCATAAAATATATTTTTTTAAATCAAAATTTCATATTTTAAAAATACATATCTTAATAGAAATCATTTAAAAATATACCATGGGGTCTGTATATAATTTTCTAACATAGGTCAAGTGATACAGATATATATCATTTCAAGCCGCAGTTTACAGAGAAAACCCGGGTTCTATCATTTCAAACCCGCAATCCCAAGTAAATAAAAATAAATAAATATTGCTCAAGCCTATCATTTCAGCCCATAACGGTTTTTCCCTATTCTAAAGTCCATTCAGGTATGTATCATTTCAAACCATAGTGATTCTATTCTAACAGCGAACTTGTAGTGTGAACATATGCATAAACAGTATAAACAATGTCAATGCCACAATATAATGTCATATATCATATGTCAGGTGATAATTAACAGAGTTAACATGGTAATAACATGGCATAACATATCATGTCATCATCATTAACTTGCATAAACATTTAAATTACTAAACACTTGTCATCGATTCACTAATTCATAAGTAAACATGTCAGAGTGAGAAAGACTCACCTTTTTACGCTGGAGTTAGCAATTCAAACACACAGAAAAGATTTCAGAAAGCACGATAGCACGACACAGCACGACATTGGATTGAGTGGAGTAGAGAGAGCCAAGATATTATCTTGTAACAACAACCAAAACAACAGACAATATATACATGAATATTTAACCAAAACAATATTGAAATGTATTGAAATAAAGAGAAACAAAGACAAAATGATTCAACCTTGCTTTTAGCCATCTAAATGCTTGACCAAAAGGTTCAAGTGCTCGGCTATGGCTATGTGTTTGGGTCAGGTTATGCATCAAAACGCATGGCTACAAGGAGATAAATGAGTGGAAGTTACAACACAAAAATACAAAGGGTCAAGGCTAAAATGGAGTTTTGGGTGCAACTTTTAGGCTCGGCCATGCATGGATTGGGCATGACCTAAGGTGTTTCAGGTCTAGATGGTGGGTCGGTGGATAGCCAGAGGTGGTTTCATGGTGGTGGTGGAGCAATAGGAGGCGGCCAAGGTGAACTATGAAGGTGATGGTGACAAACAAGGTCGGTATGCATAGTTCAAGGGATTTTGCAATCTTTGTGTGGAGTTTTTGTGGTGTTATCATCATGGGATGGTCAAGGCTTGGTCAAGACAAATGGAGAGGAGTGTGTTGTGGCCATGGATGTGGTGTTTCTGGTCGGTGGAGGTGATGGAGGGGCTATGGCCGAGCAAAGATAAGAAGAGGCAAGACAAAAACATAGAAAAATAATGGAAAAAGAAAGGAGATGAAGCCATTATTTTTTTTCTTTTGTTCCCATAGCCGTGAGTTTTGTGTGATGAGAAGATTAGAAACACATGAATGAGAAATCAAATTCACAGCAAGGGAAAAAGGGAATGGACGGTCAAAGCAAGGAATTGGAAAGGCAAGAAGAAGAAAATGCAAAGAAAGGAAAGGTCACAGGAAATGAAAGGTTTTGTCTTTTTGTTTTCTATTTTCTTTTAATCAAAATAAACTAATCAAAATTTCAGTAAATAAAAAGAAAAACTGAACAAAATGAAGTAGAAATGAAAATAAAACAATATCTTGAAAAACAGAAAAATAAATAAAGAAAATACTTAATTTAATTGAAACTAGAAATTAAAAATTGAAAACAACATACAGTTAACATTGGGAAAATTTTAACAACACTTTAAAATGTTTTAAAATAAAATTATATACATAACATGACATATATACATATTAGAACATGATTTGACAATTAATTATATCAATTAAAATAAACAATTTTGTTAAATAAAACAATTAACACACAATATTGTTAAAAGGATAACCTTCGCAATATAAATCAGATTTCAACGAAACGAAAAGCAGTATTCTTGAAATTTTATTTACTTTCATAATAAAAGATAAAATTAAAATTTTAAAATATTTAAAATTTAAATTTAAAAGTCAAAATTTGACCATTTTGACCAAAATTCACACTTTTGGAAAATATTCTCTTTATTCATGTTTGAAATTCGAATTCACATAAAAATCAAAGTTTATATTTTAAATAACAAAATTTATCCATTTTAATAAATAAAATAAAAATTTTAAATCAGGAATTTAAATTAAAATAATTAAAATATACAATCAAAATAATCACAAAATACAGGGTTGTTACACATCAAAATTATTATTTTGATAAGGATGACCACATTTTACATATAAAAGTGAAATGTTTTCGATGGGGATTATATACTTTTTAGAAAAACTAGAATTTGAAGTTTCTAAAGGATTTGAAATCTTGAGAATTTAGAAGAAATTTGATTTATAAAAAATGATTTATAACCGAAGGGTTTCAAATTTGAATTTCGAGGAATCGAACTCCGGTGTTTTGAAATTGGTTTCAAGATTTTGGAAAATATATAATAATAATATGATTTAAAGATATTTTTCGAATAAGAAATGTTTCAAATATATTCGAATGAATTCCAATGATTTCGAAGAGATTTCAAAGAAGTTTCAAGAAATTAGAAGTCCAGAACTCACTTGTGTCGCTGGAAAATAATTTCGGTGATAAGTGCACGCATCCTCGACATTGATTTTCGAGTTTCAGAGTGGGGGAGAGGCCACTTTAGTAGATTTGCTATGCGAGTGATTTTGTGAAACCAAATTTTGATTTCAAAATTCCGAAGGATGATTTGATTTTCGAAAGACATATGTACAACACACACACACACACACACACACACACACACACACACACATATATATATATTTGAAATGATTTAAAGTAAGCCGGTGTTCAGTCCTCGAGTTTCAGATTTGTTTTGGTATAAACATATCTATTGGAATTGATTTACTGATTTGTTGCTGATTTCTAACTCTTGGATTGAAAACTTTGGTTTCTTCGACTATTTTTAGAGTTCGAGTACTTTCAAATCAAGGTTAATTTAATTTAGCTTTGTATGTGAGTTTGATAAAGTATATAAGTTTAGTTTTTTATGTTTTAATATGATTTAAATAAGTTTGAAACTGTTTTGTTAAGTTAGTGAATAAAACTATGTTGAATTATACTAATATGAAATTTAGTTTTGAAACGTTTTGAATAAAAATTTAGTTTTAAAAATATTTTGAATAAAATTTAGTTTAAATGTTTTAACTTAGTAACATCTTTTATTAAACTATATATATATACAATAATAATTTCAAAGTTTATAGAATTTGAAATTCAAAACTATATATATGATTTGGTTAAAGGATTTAAAAGAAGGGTTATAGAATTAGTAATCATTTTGGAGATAAGTGATTCTTGAGGAAAAGATTTGGTTTCGAAAATAGATTGAAATTTAAATCCAGTATTTACATGATGACTTTAGAAATGGATTTGTTCGACATAAATTTCGTTGATTTGGAAATTTGGATTATTTTGTAAATCTATTGTTTTAAGAAACTTTGAAACTGAATATATATAATTTGGAAGAAATAAATTGGTGAAATCATATATGATTTTGAAACTGAATTGATATTAAAATGATTTGAAATTAAGAACCTTGTATTATTAAGTACTTAATTTGGGAGTTGTTGAACTGATATAAAATGGATTTGTATAAGTATTAAGTTGATTTGAGAACTATTGATTTTAAATGTACTCAATTTGGAAAGAGAAATCTTATATAATCAAAGTCTATATAAGTGTGATTTGATATACTATTTGTTTGGAAATTATTCGATTTGAAAATGGAATCTTATATATAATGGACTTTGTATAAGTATGATAATTGAAAGTGATTTGAAAGGTACTATATGATACATATTTTCGAAGAAAAGATACGGAAAGTGCCTTCTGCTTGATATCCTCTTTGTGGCCGCATTGTGGATTTATTCTATCGATATTATTCTCTTTGATTTTAGTTTTTCGAATGTGATACTTGAGTGTCCTACCATGGTGATCTCCATGGTCTTTTGAGTGCGACTGCATAGCGTAATTCGCCTGGCCGAGATGGCTTACGGGTACGGATGTTTCCTGAGGGATCCAAGCGTAACTATTGTGTATCTGCAATCTATGTCGGTTGTTTTTAGTAGCGAAATCCGCAGGCTGAGATAGATTACGGGTATGGATGTTTCCTGGGAGATCCTGGCGTAACCATTGTATATCTGCGGTCGACTAGTCATCATGGCGTAATTCGCAGGGCTGAGATAGCTTTCGGATACGGATGTTTCCTAGGAGATCCAGGCGTAACCATTGTGTATCTGCGATCCATGGTCGGATAGTGTTTTGGTTTGGTTGATTTGTTTGGATTGTACTTTCCATATCTGTTTTTAAAAGTTTTCCAGTATTTTCATTGGGTGTTGAAACAAGTCTACTATGTACCTGGAGAATTCTAGCTTTGTGCCTGATCAATGCATGGCCAGAATCTGCAGGAACGAGAATAAACTTGTTAAGACATCGAGTTATAAAAGTATTTTGATAAAGAATTATATAAAGGGTATTTTGATCATTTACTTTACGTTTCTTAATAATTGAAATTTATATAGCTTTAAAATAATGGTTCATCCTTGTCTTTCAACCTATTTTCCCTTCTTGCTATTCCTATTCTCCACCTTGTTACTTACCTATAACAACAGTTATCAGGTATAATTTTAATCTTATTGTCATCTTGTCTTAATCCTATTTTATTTTATCTTTTTCTTTGTACCTCATTCCTTTTCGGGGACGAAAAGATTTGAGTGGGGGAGAGTGTAACAACCCGGTATTTTTGTGATTATTTTAATTGTATATTTTAATTATTTTAAACTGAAATTCCTCATTTAAAAACTTTATTTTGTTTATTAAAATGAATAAATTTTGTTATTTTAAATATAAATTTTGATTTTTATGTGAATTATAATTCCAAACATGAATAAATAGAATATTTTCCAAAAATGTGAATTTTGGTCAATGTGATCAAACTTTAACTTTTAAATTTAAAAGTTAAATATTTGAATTTTTGAGTTTTATCCTTTATTATGAATTAAATTAAATTTCAAGTATACTTCTTTTCGTTTAGTCTGATTAATATTGTGAAAGTTATGCTTTTTAAACCATTGTGTGTAAATTGATTTATTTAACAAAATTGTTTATTTTAATTTATATATATAATATTTTTATTTGTCATATCATGTTTTAAATTGTGTATATATATGTAACATGACATGTAAAGTTTATATATAAATTCTATTTTTAAAACATTTTATAAGTGTAGTTGAAATTTTCCAATGTTAGCTGTATTTTGTTTACAAATTTCAATTCTAGTTTCAATTAAATAGAGTAATTTCTTTATTTATTTTCTATTTTTCCAAAAACTATTTACTTATTTTCATAATACCTATCTCTACCTTATCTTTTTATTTTATTTATTTAGACATTCATCTATTAATTGAATGGTTATGTGTTTAGATCCCTTATTTATTCTTGGAAAGAAATTTCAAATAGATATACGTTATTGACTTAAATGCATACCTTTTAAAATTTATTTGTTAAATGTTCTTGCATTTATTTGTTTTGTGAAGGCTTCTTTTGTATGCATCTTTCTTTAATTTATAGGAAACGAATTAATTAGGATACGTTACTTGTTTTAATTATAGGCATACATTTCATTTGATTTCTTGCCTTTATATTTTCCACCCTTTTGATATCCTACCATAACTTCTCCAAAATTTTAGCCATGCATCCTTAACCCTAGCCGCCTCCAACTCATTTTCATGTGAAAATTTACTTCTCGTCTTTCATTTCTCACGCCTATTTTCAGATCTGAGAAAGATAGGTAATGGCTTCTTTTTTTTCTACTTTTCTCTTCACTTTTCTATTGAATTTTCCATTGTTTTGCTTGATCTTCATGTGCTTTGCCTGGCCTAAACCCCTCACCACCTTCACTGACAACCACATCACCTCCTTCCCATCACCATACATGGCCTAAACCCCTTCACCTCTGACCAAGACTGGCCATGACCATTCCATGATGCAAACACCAATAAGAATTGCAAAACCCCTTGGAAACATGCATAGGCGAGCTTGTTTTTCCCCATCCCCTTCATATGTTGCTTCGGCCACCCCCTTAGCCGCCACCACCATCAAGTTCACCACCTTTGGCCTTCACTCCAGCCACCACCAGGTATGTGCATGCTAAGGCCGAGCCCAATTCATACATGGCTGAGCCTAAAGGTTGCACAAAACTCCTCTTTTTGCCTTACCCTTTGATCTTCCTTCGCTAGTAACTTCTACCCTTTAACTTTTACTTATAGCCATGCCTATATGAGTCCAAACCAGATCCATACCCTGGCCAAAACATCACCAAGGTTGAACCTATATAGCTTTGTGCCCGAGCAAATGTAATTTGTGATCAAGCAAAATCAATTGAAAACTTGGCGTTGTCTTTTGTAAACTCTATTTCCATTTTGTTCAAATAATTTTAGTATTATATTTATATACATATTTTTCTTTGTTTTATTTTTGAATACAAGATTAACATCTTGGCACTCCACTCCACTCAAATCAAAAGTCATGCTATCGTGCTTTCTGGATTTTGTTTGTGTGTTTTGATTTGCTAACTCCAGCGTAAAGAGGTGAGTATTCACTCATGACATTTATACTTATATAAATGGTGAATTGACAACAAGTGAATGTGTAGAAATGTTATATCATGTTATACCTGCCTATGATATGAACCATATGATGTTAACCCTATTTATAAACCTGTCATATCATCTGTTACTGGTATATGATGCTATATTTTTTATTTTATTCTATTCTCACACTGCAAGTTCCCTGTAGACTAGAATCACCACGGGTTGAAATGATACATACCCCAAAGGACTTTAGAATAGGGAAAATCGTTATGGGCTGAAATGATAGGCCTGAGCGATTTTTATTTATTTTATTTAAACTTGGGATTGCAGGATTGAAATGATAGACCCCGGTTTTTCTTTGTAAATTACGGATTGAAATGATATATTATCCGTATCACTTGACTTAGGTTAGAAAATTTTATACAGACCCGTTGTAACGACCCAGCATTTTATTTAATTAAAATTTGGATATTTAATTAATTTTAAATATTAATAAGTGAATTTATAAGTCAATAAATTTTTATTTGAATAATTGGATTTAATTGAATAATTAAATCGATAATTTAATATGTTAAATTATGGAAATAATTGAAAATTGGGTTAAATATGATTGAAAATGATTTGTAAAATTTTATTTTATCATATGGGAGTTAGAATGGTATTTAAGAACTTTTAAAATCGAATTAAAAGTTAATTTGTGAAAATTGAATATTTTAATATTTAAATCGACTAGTGAAAATAGTCAATTTTTGAACAGTCTCAGAATTGAACGAAACCAGTTCCATTGGATCCGTAATAGTTAGTTATTATCGGATTTCAATTTTCGTGTTAATCGGAGCTATCGTTTGATCGTGGCAGCTCGAAACGCATCGAATTATTTTTAATATTAATTTGGCAAGTTAAAATAGCCATTTTTCAAAAAGTCTCGGATTTCGACGAAACCAGTTTCATCGGATCCGTAATGTGATATTATTGTAAGGTTTCAAATTTCGTGTCAATTGGATTTACCGTTTGTCCGGTACAAATTAAAACGCCTAGAAATCGATTTAAATCGGTTTAAATTTAATTGAACGTTTATTGCCATAACTCGCACACATGTTCGAATTAGCTTCCGAAACCTGTTCCATTGTGTCCGGAACGCGGGGTAAACCCTTGAAACGCTGGTTACGGTGCGTAAATCGGAGTTCGGAATTTCCGGGACGAATAGTGTTCGTTTTTCTCTATAAATAGACCATAACCCTTCATAAATTAAAAAAAATATATATATCTAAACCTAACCCTAGCCGCCACCCCCACTATCTATGGCCAGAAATTCACAAGCTTCTCCTCTTAATCTCTCCCAATCCACAAACATTCACGCGAAATGATCAACTACAACATTGTAGAGCAAGGCGAGAGCTTTCGATCCATACGAATATGATGGAGTTTAGCGTCGCGTAGTGGGAGAAAAAGGGGGCTGACAGTGGCCAGGTGCGCACGACTTCCAAGGCTAGAGGTGGGGCCGAGTTCAACTATGTTAGGGGCGTGAGTAGCTCTTGCCGCGAGCTTTCCATTGGCGCTTCCTGATCGATGTGAAGTGGTTGGTGTTTGGTGGAAAATTTAACCCTAATTTCCTATAAGTGGGTTCGGCCTTGCGTGAGTACCTGGAGGCAAAGTTGCGTGTGTTAGGAAGAAGGGGGGAGAGCCGTTGGATTGGGAGTGGAGGGTGATGATGAGGGTATTAAATTTTTAAATATGTTGTAATTATAGTTATAAAATCGTGTACAAACTTCATAAATTCATAACTTTTTCATACGAGGTCGAAAACGCGCGAAACCAGTTGCGTTGGAATCGTATGGACGAGCACTACGCGATGAAATTGTATTGGAGTCGTTTGGAGTTAGTGAGAATTTTGGATAAAATTAAACGTCCGTTTAATTTTATTCGAAATAAATCGCTAAAACGAAATTAAAATCAAGGTGAGAACTTCTCACTCAATCGAATCAGTTTCGATTTTATTTTAAATAGTTAGATTTAAAATATTTGAATGCATGTTTGAATGATGATTGTTATCTATTGATTGTTAAAATAGACATTATACGCCGTTAGTAAGCGGATGTTATTTATTAAAAACATATACCGCGAATATTTCATAAACAGTGGAATTGGTATTATATATAATAGCAATATATATATATTGGCATATGTATATATTGGAGTTATTGATTTCCCGCATTTGTTTAGCGGATGAGACCCTATTACGCCGTCTATTAAGCGGATAATATTTTAAATCCCATATACCGCGATAATTTCGTACTGGAGCGAAATTGGTATTGTGCTAATGTTTGTGGATGCAGGAAAACAGGTTGGAGGGATCCAACTGGATTCCTCAATAGTATTTATTTGATTTTGAATATTTTGATATTCGTTGATTATCATATCGATATATGATATCGTTGTAGTCGTGATTGACTATTTGGTGTGTAGCATCATTGGACCAAATTTGGAATTTTAAAATGATTTTTAAAGTGATTTTTGAAAGAAAACGTTTATGAAATATTTTTAGGAATTTATCCATTTTAGATAAATAAACGTATAATTTTTAATGTTATAAAAATTATGATTTTTGAGAAATATAGTTAAAGATTGATTTTTGAGAAAATGATGCTAATGATTTTATAAAATAGTTTAATCGGGATTTTAGAATTTATTGTGAAAAGTTTAAATATAGGATTTATAAAATTTAATTATTTTATGAATCAAAATGGTGAAATAATAAAGGAGATTAAAGACGTTTTAAAATAATAGTATAAATTGATTTATATAAGAGATTTATAAATTGATAGTTTGTAAATTAAAATATTCGAATTATAAAACGAGTTTTTATAAGTGTTAGAATGAATTGTGAATGAATTTTATAAATGAATGAAATTTATAGAATTATAAACGGTGAAGTTATAAATGGAATTTTATAAGCAGTAGGTTTATAAAATTTATAAAGTTATTGAAAGAATGGTTTTGGATAAATAATTGAATCTTATAAATTATAAGATTTATAATTATAAAGTTCAAAGGAACGATTTTTGCAAACAAATAAATTATAAGTATTTAACTTATAACGTGAACTTTTGGTTTATAATTGGGTTATGAATTGAATATAGGTTAATAAAGGAATTTATAGACATTGTTTTATAAATTCGTAAACGACTTATCTTGATAAGTAAATTGTTGAAACCTATAAATGGAGTTATATTCACGTTTTTAACTGTGAATAATCCTTTAAAATAAAATGTATAGAAAGGATGAAATTGTTAACGTAGTATATTCACGTTTTTGAATAGTGAATAATATGTTAAAGAAAATGTTTAGAATGTGATATTTTAAATTGAATTAAAACGATCTAACGATGTTTTAAATTGTGTTGAGATTCGAAACCATAGATTTCAACATTTATTGTTGAAATAGACGTTTTCGAGAAATAAAAGGAAATGGTGGACTATAACACTGTTGTTATAGTAAATGATTTCCGAAAGGAAATGTTTTGTATAGTATTGGGATTTATATATCTATCTTAAATTCGAATCCCTATACTAGTGATTTTGGGTTATCGTAACGATGTTTTACGCAACATTCGTTTTTGGCCCAAATAAATATGTTTAAGAGAATGATTTCCTTAAAGAATGAAATATATACTTAATTTCGATTGAAGTATATTGAATATTTTCTAAGTGTTGAAAATAAATAAAATTTGTGAATTACTTATTTAATAAGTATGGAAATGTTTTCCAATATAAAGTGAATACTTTGAGAATTTATCTTTTTGAAGATAAATTGAAATGAATAATTGAAATCGTATATGCATGGATATTGTGAAATATAAATTCACTATGGAATTTATAAAAGAAAGTGGAATTTGTTTAAAAATAAATGTTGATTTATTTTTAAAGAATTGGAAATTATATATCTTGTAAAGATCTTTTTGGAAAATAAATAATTTGGAATCTGGTGATGTGTGCATATCCATTGATAGTTCAATAACCGACTATCAATATTTCCCTTTGAATGGGTAATTGATGTGAATTGTTTGAATCTGAATGCCACACTTATTTTTGAATAAGCGCTCACTATTCGGGTTAACCGGGAAAGGACCATGGGGTCGTATAACCCATTCCGAATATGTGATACGTCGTTATGAATTGCATTTGATGACCGGTGTTGAAGACCGGGTATTTGTGAAAGCGATAGGATGACGTATCGATTGTCTCTGCACTGGGTAGCTCCTGGTATAGAGATTTCCTAAGTGATGGGAAATTCGATCGGGATTGTGAATACCCGGATTGCAAGGGCTTCGTGAGAAGTGCCTTCGGTTTTGTTCGAGCCCGGAACAGACTTGTATGGATTGTATGTCTAACATTACAAATTGAGATATAAAGCAGATTTCTTTCAAATATATTTCTGTTGGTGGCGGAGAATTTATTCTTTTAGCTTAACACCCTTCTCTGAGACGTACGAGCTCAGAGGTTATGTAGTTGAATGTTATCATCGATATATTCCCAATTTGGTAATGTGACATGCTGAGTGTTGCTGTAAATGATCATTGTGTTGATTATTTGTGATAGGATCGTTTATTTGATCGTCTATCCTGGTGATCATTTCTATGATCATTTGTTGACCCAAAGCATGGCTTTTGTATAAAGTATGTTTCTGTGGACGTGACTTCGTCGAGCCTCACACCCCGTGAATGGTCAAAACAGGAAAGATGCGGCAAGGTTATGAGGGGTAGCGCCCTTTAGGATGTGTGCATTTCCTTCTGGAAAAGGGTGGTATCATGGTATGGAGCCCAGATGCTTACTCATGTTGAAAACACTTTATGATTGTGTGAATTGATTGCGAGCGCTCGGTTAAAGGTCCCAAAGGACCGGGGGATGGCATATTCGGTCAGTTGTTACTCAATTAGGGGTAACCCAGCCTTGTGTTGGTAGAGATCCGGTTTGGTTCTCGGGGATGTCCATCCAGAGGCATTCTCATGTGGCAATGGGAAGTTCCTTGGCCTGATCATTCGTTGGAAATCCAAAAAAACAATACGAGACTTGTACGGTTTTAGTTGTAGAACCTGCTTCCTCAGGAAGTAGCTATAGTAGGCATAATATAATGGTACCTATGCTGGCTAAGATTTATATTCTACTTTCGAAATGAATTTTTCCTACACTATGCACTAGTAATAATATCAAATGTTTCTTTTTAATGCGTATCAAGCATCTTTAACTATCATAAGGAGAAATCTCCTCCAAGTCTGCGTTTGCATTGTGTGTGTGGCGGGAGGTCTTATGGTAGTCTCATTTTTAAAAAGCATTGCGAATTGACTTAAAAATATTCCTCTATTTTGATTTTAAAGTTAAATAAACTGTTTTGAGTTCTCACACCAGTCACATGACTGACTCGGAGTTTATTGTTTTCCTTCCTAAACTCTGGGTGCCCACCAATTTCTACACGGACAGTCAAGTGTTAGGTTTATCAGGATATTCTGGATATTCTGGAGTTGCTGGAGGCAAGCTGGATGGCATGGCGTATTACTAGTATATAGTATTTCTTTTTCCGCTGCACTGTTTGTTGTTGTTGTTGTTATACACTCTGATGATATGATGTAATGAAATGTAATGTATGTGATGTAATAACTGATATAGTTCTTTGTTTAAAGATTATTCATTTATTTATTATATGTTGTTCCGCTGCGAATTGTGAGGTTCTGATATTGTTGTGTTGTGTTCTGTCCCGTTCTATTTTCTACCTTATTTTCTATTTTCTTTTCTCTCTATTTTCTGTCTTTTTCTTTTTCTTAAAACCTTAAGTGTTCGGTTTTCCGTCATTCGATTTCTCGGCAGTCGATAAAGTGAGTATCGATGTTGAATTTTCGAAAGACGAAGAATCGGGTTCTTACACCCGTGGTTATTTTACAAAAAGTTTTTCTAAAATTTTAAGTATTTTAGAATTTTATATCATGATATTTTGATTTAAATTGGATTTAAAATGATTTTTATAAAGTGTTAGTGATTTTTCTACAAGTTAAATATGTTAAATAAATGGTAAAGCTGAATTTAAAATATAAATTGATTTTAAAATTTGTGATTTTATTTAAAAATGGAGTTAAGTTAAGTAAATAAAATTTGATAATTTGATTAAATTTGAATTTAAAATGACTTAATGAAGTGTTATTGATTTTTCTATGAATTAAAATGGTTAAATAAATGAATGATTAAAAGTGTAATTTGAAATATAACTTAACTTGAAAATGTGAAATTTGTTTTAAAAATAAAAGTTAAGTTAAGAAAATAAAATGGAAATTTAATTTAATTTATGAAATAAATTAAGTTAAAGTGTAAAGTAAATGCAATAATTGGAAAAAATTGTACATTGATTTTTATAAATAAAACATTAAGAAATTTGATATTTATTTGTGAAATTTTGCTTTATAAAAATCATAAGTTAAAGGGTATTTAAATGGCCATTTTTAAAGTGAAAAATATGGAATTTCATATGTTAAAATGGTTTAAATTGAAGTTTAATTGTTGCTGAAATTCCATTATAAATCTGAAAGTTCTTTTAGCAGCACTTCAGAAACACTATCGTTTCTGAAAATGAACTAAAATCTGGAATAAATGAATTGCAGCACTTTGTAAGTGCTGTAATTGCAGAAGTGAACTAAAAGGCTAAAACTAATGAAATAGCTATTGTAGCACTTGTTAAGTGCTGCAGTTGGCTGAAATGAGATTTTTCAACTAAAACTGAACTATTAGAGCAGTTTTGTGAACGCTGTCTTTGCTGAATTTACTTAAATCTTTCAATTTGAATCCTGAACTATTACAACAGTTCTGTAAATGCTGTCTTTGCTGAATTGAACTATTTTTCAACTAAAACTGAACTATTATAGCAGTTTTTAAATGCTGTATTACTGAATTGAATTATTTTCAAATGTAACTTTCCGTAGCATTTTTTTAAGTGCTGCGTAAGCTGAAATTTCACTGTATTAATCTATTTAAGTGAATAAATGAACTCTGAAAAGGCTAAAATTTTAGGAATTTAACATTTGACTTGAAGGTATAATGACTCTAACTTTTATGGTATAAATGAATGATTTTAATTCGAAATTATAAACTATTTTGGAATTTTAATCATGGGTACACTTCTCTGTATGTCTTCTAATTTTTGGATGTACACCTTAAATTTGAGAGTGTGACTAGAAGTGAGCGATTGCCGCAGCTCTGCACTACCATAGCCACATTAGCACTGTTCTTTACTAAGTTTACTTTAATACAGACATTTCTATGATAGCGTTTATTACTGTTAAATTGATGGTTTAACGGATCCTTAGAGGATGGGCGATCCCAGGCATCCTTTAAGTTATTGTGCATTACTACTACAGTTCACTTGAGTTGGTTTACATTGTATAAGTATGTATGTCCTGACTCGAGTGTTTGTGATTTACTTTATGCTCGGGTCAGCCTGAGTATTCACAGCTTTGGATTTCTCTTTCTGGAGCTAGGAATCGTTGGAGATTTTGTTTATCTAGTTATCTATCTATTTCAGTTCAGTTGTTCTATTTCATGTGATGACCCAGAATTTTAGGCAATATCAATTTAATAATCTATTTTAAAAATTAAATTGATTTGATAATTGTCTTTTATAATTGTAATATAAATTCCAATTTATTCTTTTATAAGCAAATAAATATTTAATTGGTGAATTTATCTTTTAAAAGCTAATAAAATGTTTTCTATTATAATGTATATATTATTGTATATATTGTTAATAGAAAAGCTTTGTTTGAAATTTAATAAATAAAATAATGTTTTCAAATTCTAAATATATTTGGCAATTTGGAAATCTGGATTAATTTAAAATAAAAACTTTTCAAAGCTATTTAAATAAATAATCATTTTGTTTTAAGATATTTAAGGAAAATGTTAATTGTTTAAATTATATTTAGCTTAAGTTTAAATTTAAATAAGATTAACATCAAAGCTTTGTTTTATTTTCTTTTTAAATATTGTTTGAAATTATATATAAGAGTTTAAAATATAATTAACATATGATATATTAATTCATTTAATAATGTAAGTAATTTATAAACAATGAGGTAATCTCTTTTATAAATTATTTAAAATTGTCAAATTTGTTATTTTCAAACAATATTAATAATGTGATTAGATATTAATAGATTTTAATAAAAATTGAATTGTTATTTTCAAATTTGAATGTGTTGTTATAAATTGGCTTTAAATTGGATTTTTAAAATTTAATTTGAATTTGAAATTGAATTAATTTTGTAATTCAAAAGATAGATATTTAAAATGTTTTAGATTTTAAAGATGTTTGTATAAGCTCTTATTTAAGAATATAATTGGTTTTATTTCTTTAAAATTATATATATATATATATATAAATAAGTACTTATAAACTAATTAATTAAGTATAAAGCTTATATTAACCTTTAAAAATAAATACTAATTACTTAAAGACAAGTGTTATTATCTTAAGGCCTCATTTTACAAGTGTTAATTGATAAGTATATAAAATGACAAATGTTAAGATGATTAACAAGTGGCCTTTTTTTAAATTTAGTTTTCTTTTATTTTTATTAAATTAAATTTCAGCCTATATAAACATGTTTTCTTTCTTCCATTCCTTTTCCCTTTTTTTTCAAAAGCTAAGAATAAAATCTGAAATCAAAACTTCAGCCTGTAAATTTCTCAAAATCAAAATCTGTAAATAATCTTTCCAAACCAAAAACAAAATCTATGAAGCATTTTCAATATTAAAATCAAGTCTGTAAAGCTTCTTCTTCAACCTAAAGTTCAAACTAAAGCAAGCAAACCCTGTAACTATTTCAAAAACCAATCTTTAATCAATATCCTCTATAAACCATTTTCAAAATGAAATCAAAGCTTGAAATTCATTTTCAACATCAAAGCCTGTAATTCAATTTAAAAATCAAGAGCCTGTTTCTTAATTCAAACCTGAGATGAACAAGCCTGCATGCAAACTTGAGATCTAAACAACAAGCAATCCAGTTTCAAAACAAGAAGCAATTCAAGTTTTTAACTCAAGCAGCATTTCAGCAAAACAAGTTTTCACAGTTTCAAGCTTTTCAAAAGTAAAGTGCTCCGTTCTTCTTTAAAATAGGCGAGTAATATTACTCTTTTAAAAGCTTAAGTCTAATAAACCTGTTGCATGTTCATATCTGGAAATTAGTATGTTAGTGTTTATAATTTTAAGTGCATTTCTGTGTAATTATATATGAATGTGTGGATGTTTATAGATATATGTAACTGTTATATCTACTTTTGCCCGTACTTAGTTTTAATAGCAAGGATTCTAAGAAAAATCCATTTCCTCTTAAACCAATCTCTATTAGGACTTAAATTTCAAACAAAACTTATTTGTTTGATCATAAGTAGGTTCTAAAATTTTTATTTAAGTTAAATAAATATAAATTTGTTCTAGAAAACCAAAACAACAGTGCATGCTTAAGACAAGTGGAAACTTAAGCATCTTAATTTATCAGGACAGGTTTATAAACTGAAATCTTATACAAAAACTTGATTTTTAAAAGAAAAATCACAAATTTTAGAATTGAATTGGAAGAGCAATTCTGGTTTGATCAGAAATTAAAAATTTGGTGGTTTCTAGTGATCTCGATGGTCTGGGGGGTCGGAGTCCTTTCGGGAGGTAGAAGAGTGGTCAGAGACTTGGGGAAAATGCCATGAAGGTGATCCAGGCACGGTGGCGATGGTGGTTGATCATTGGAGTTTGTAAACCTAGTTTGGAGCTCGATCGGAAATTGGAACCACCATGGCATCTAGGGTGGATCGAGTGCCACCAGATTCAAGTGAATGGAAGCTTAGATGTTGGCGAATGTGTGACCGAAAGTGCAGGCACTCCGGTGGATGAAGACTCGAGTACGAGGCAGTTTCAGCCTTTTATGGTGGTTCCAGGCTTTGGTTCTAGGTTTGGATTTGAACACTCGAATTTGATTTTGAGTTTGTATTGGTGATCTGAAGATCGTGATTAGGTGCGAGGGTGTTCACCGACTTGAGGGATCGTCGTTGATGATCGGAGTTGGCTGCGTCGATGGTGCATGTGCACAACTTTGTTTTTGTGTCAGGAGCTTTTGATGGTTGTGTGTCTCGAAGAGGGGTTCGGGTTTATAGGGTTATGACTCGAGTAATGTCTCGAATTAAACATAAGTGAGGTATTGGTTACAGGTTTTAAAACTGCCGGCCTTTTTAAATTTTAAAAATGAATTTTAAATTGTAAGGCAAAGAATTAAATGAAGTTTTAAATCTGGATTCAAATTTATTTTGTATCTTAGTTTGTAGATAAGTAAGTTTTTAAAATTTAAGTTGTTTTAACAACTTTAAAATATTAAAAGTATATTTTTAAACGATTTGAATAAAAAAATGAATTTGGTTTAAACTCTTATGAATTTGTTTTATAAGGTACGTATTTCTTGAACATGTGATTTAAAAGGATTTTAAATTATTTTTAAAATTTTGTTAAAATTTAATCTGTATTTATTTTGAATCTTAATTTGAAGTGGAATTTAAAAGTGAATTCAAAAGTAAAATGTTTTCAGATGTTTTTGTTAATGACAATTTAGTCATAAGTAAGAAATGTTTTTATCTTAAAGTTAAATTAAGATTTAATGATTTGTGATTCATTAAATTATTAAGGTAATTAAAATGGATAATCAATTAATTTAATTAATTAATGATTTGGATTAAGTAATTTAGCAATTAAGGATTTAAATTAATTAATTAAGCTTTAAGTAAATTAATTAAAGATTAATTAATTTGTAATTAAAGAATCATTAATTAGATAAGTATAGAATATTAATTAATGATTAGGAATTAATTAATCAAGTATTTAAGGATTAATTAAGTTACAATTAAGCACTTAATTAATTAAATAATTAGAGATTAATTAATAGGTTATTAAAGATTTATTAATTTGTAATTAATAATGATTAATCTAAGTTTAATTACTTAAGAGAAGTAATAGTTAATGGAGATCACTAACTTGGGATTATTAAATAATTAATTAATGTGATTAATTTTAATAATTAATTAGATTAATTAATTAAGGATAATCATTTGTGGAATTATTTAAGTATAATTACTTAATGGAAGTAATTAAAGGAATTAATTAGTCAATTTAATTAATTAAAATAATGTGATTAGTTTAAGTTAATTAATTAAGTTTAATTAATTTAAGATAATCACTGGATGATTAGTTAAGCATAATTACTTAATGTAATTAATGTAGAATGATTACTTAGTAAAGTAATTAAGATGGGTAATTACTGGATATAATTAATTGAAGAATGGAGGTAATTTGGTTTAACTACTTTGTGTAATTAATATGAAGAATAGTTACTTAGTGCAAGTAATTAATAATTAATTACATAGTGCAATTAGTTTAAGAATTGATTAATAAAGTTATTTGAAGTTAAGTGATGTAATTAATTAAGGATAATTAATTACCGATTGGGATTAATCAAGATTGATTAATGAATTTAATTAATTAAAAATTAATTATTAAATATGATTAATAATTAAGAAGTAATTATGGGATCATTAATTAATATAATTAATGATGTAATTAAGGGTTGATTAATTAAGGAATAATTAATCAATAAAGTAATTAATTAATGTAATTAATTAAGGATTAATGTAGCTAATTATAATTAATTAATTAATGAAGTAATTAAAGGTTTAATTACTGTAAATGGTTAAGGATGATTAATTTGTGAAATTAATTAAAGGCTAATTACTTAAAGTAATTAGAGGATGACTAATCAAAGGTGATTAATTAAGATAAATACTTAAAGAATGATAAATTAATTATTTTAAGTTTAATTAATGATTAAGTAAGCAAGATTTATATGATGGAAGTAATTAATTTAATTTATTTTAAATTAATTAGAGATGAAGTAATTAATTTAATTCATTTTAAATTAATCATAGATGATGATTAATAAATCATTGCTTATGGATGTTGAATGATATTGATTGCCTTGAATGGTTTGAGATCTCAGATATAAGATAAGTGATGTTGTGTGATATGGATGCTTTGGTTGAATTGTGAAGATAATGTGAATTATCTATTTGTGATGATAATGTGAAATTATCTATTTGTGATGATAATGTAGATTATCTATTGTAAGATTGTGAAACTTGACTATTCATGATGGACTATTCATAAGTGATGCTGTGTGATATGGTCAAGCGAATACATATACGAACTTGTAATGGACTATCAAAAGATATATGAAACTGGAGTGCAAACAGAAATTGCAGCCAAATCGACTATTTATAATCGGTGCAAATAAATTATATTTTGGAAGTTGCCTTATTGGAAAGATCTTTTGCTTCGTTATAATATTGATGTGATGCACAACGAGAAAATTGCCTTTGATAATGTTTTTAACACCATTTTGAATGTCAAGGGGAAGACTAAAGATGATTTGAAATCAAGACGCGATATACAAGAATTATGCAAACGTCCCAAGCTTCATATGAAATCCAATGACAGTAAAAACCCCAAAGCATGTTACAAGTTAGATAATAATCAAGTGAAAGTTGTGTTAAAATAGGGAGACGGATTGCAATTTCCTGATGGGATTTCATCAAATCATCATAGATGTGTTGACTTTAAAAATGGTAGATTGAGCGGAATGAAAGCCACGACTGTCACATAATGATGGAAAATTTATTACCTACTCTATTCAAAGAACTATTACCCCTAAATGTTTGGAAGGTAATAACAGAGCTTAGTCTGTTTTACAAAGAGCTTTTTCGACTACTTTAAAAGTGCATCATTTACGTAAACTTAAAGAAGATATTCCTATATTGCTCTGCAAATTGGAGAAAATATTTCCGCCAAGTTTTTTTTAACGTATTAGAACATTTACCTGTTCATCTCCCATCTGAAGCCCAACTTCGAGGTCCTGTGTAATATGGATGGATGTATCCATTCGAGAGGTATATAATATGTTACTAATTAATTTAATTACATTCGAAAGTCAAAGTTAATGTAAATTAATTTAGCACAGATACTTGAAACATCTAAAGAAAAAGTGAGGCAAAAAGCACGAGTTGAAGGTTCGATATGTAAATCTTACATCAAAGAAGAAGCTTCATTCTTTTTCTCTCACTATTTTAGTGACTATGTGAACATATCATTTGAAAGTGTTCCTCATAATGATGAAGACGATGAACAAGAGACTTTTCAAATAATGTTATCTATTTTTAGACAACATGGTCGATCCTCTGGAAAATGTGTAGAAGTATGGTTAGACGATAGAGATCTTCACGTAGCACACACTTATATTCTTCTTAATTATGCTGAGGTTGCACCATTTGTTAGGTAATCTGAAATAATAATTTATGATTTATTCATTTCCATAATGCATGCGCGTATAGAATTTAATGCAATATTCTATTCATATTTGCAGTATTTATGAAAGTGAACATCCACACAGAGATCTCGGTAAAGAATTTTCTGATTGGTTTTCAAAGTACGTTTATGAACCGAGAAGTTGTATGGTTGACGAAGGTTTGAAACATCTTGCTTTGGGACTAAAAAGAAATGTCAAAACATATCCAATATATTTTTTCAAAGCATATACATTTAACACCGAAGAATACGGTGCAGAAAAATTGACTAATAATATAGGTGTATTTGTTAAAGGTAGTGATGATCCAGAAAATCACATAAATGATTTTTATAGCATTTTAACACAAATTTTGCAACTGACATATTTCGCACGACCCGCGGAGGAGGTGTTTATGTTTAGATGCAATTAATTTAGCAATGTTTTATGTTATGGAATTGATGTGCACAAGGATTATAATCTTATTGAAATAAAGCACGCATCGTATTATCCTAAGTACGATCCTTTTGTACTAGCCAAACAATTGTTACAAGTTTATTACACTCCTTATCTATCTCTAAAAAGAGATAAAGCAGATTGATCGGCAGTTTTTTAAAAAAAGGTAAGATTTACATTTGATGCGAAGAATATTCCAAATGAACAAGCTTATTAGGCAGATCTTGAGAAAAGCAACAAAATAATAATTATGGATAATGGTACTGATTTTGGACCTCTGAATGATAAATCAAACATTTGGTCGAAGGATTCGAGATTAGGGAAGAAAATAACATAGAATATGAGACCGAATCTGAATCAAAAGATGGCGAGGATTGGTGTAATCGATGAAATTTATTTTGCTAGTTATGTAATTATGCAGTTGATGTAATTGAATAGATTATGTAATTGACGTAATCATGCAACTGATGTAATTATGCAGTTGATGCAATTATGTTGAATTCTTAATGTATTATTCAATTGATGAAATTTAATGTAATTTGTGTCATTTATGAAATCGAATCTGCTTATTGTCATTTACATCATTTATGTCATTTATTTAGCAATTTATGTTAAAAATGCAATGTATTCTGCTTATCGTCGGAATATAAGACCCAATCAGAATTAGGTATACTTTGCACTTTATATCATTTATGTCATTTAACTATAAAATATATTTCATTATCGTGTTATTGTTCTCTTTTAAAATAATGTGTCTGCGATAGATATCATGACATCCAGAAGGAGGATTTCTTCCCATTCTTCAAGAGGCGATGACAGCGTTCCATCGCAACCGCCACAACGACTCGTTGTGTCTCTAGTACCTAGAGTGGAGGGGTAAGTATTAAACTTTTTTTAACATCTTAAATATTTTAAGTATGATATACTAATATGTATCATATTTAACACAGGGGGTTTGACCTACAACAATCAGTTGTAGTTCTACCAGTTTTGAGAGAGTCGTGCAAGAGTAGGATGTCGGCTTATTGGCTGAAGTGGTATAATATCCCTCCCCACATCGTGGAGTGTATTTGGAAGGATTTCATTGTACATATAATCTTCTGTTTTCCATTCTTAATTTTTTTTGTCGCTTATTTATTGTTCACCTTTTATTGTTTAATTTTTGGTTGCTTGTTTATCATGAAATGTAGGTCACAGTGGACATACAATCAGATGACTATAGCTGGTATGACATTACTGGATGCAGACGATGAGAAAGAACCACAGGGATTCCATGTCGATAGTGAAGCATAAAGGGCAGAAGCCGAACTGGATGGGGACGAGTGTGTGGGAAGGGTGGCTGGCATATTGGGATAGTGACATGGCGAAGGTAAGTGTACTAAAATTTTATTAATTATTTGATTGATGTATTAAATTTAAATGTATTGGCAGAGCCAGAAAGAAACTCTGCAAATAGAAACAAAAATCCCATCACTCATCGTGGAGGGTCAAAGTCATTCCAGCAATATCGCCAAGAGTTGGTAAATTTATTAAATGTGAATTGTAAATAGTTATTATGCTGTATAATTTTGAATATACAATAACAATACATAATAATCAGCTGAGGCACAGGATCTCGTATCATATATGGATATGTTCACCGTACTCATGTCGTCGAGCATGTAAATTCGGATGGGATAGTTCCATGTACATTGGACGATGATAAATCGAGAAAGATCCATGTAAGCATATTTTAGTTTATGTACTATTAGTAATTTTTTTAATTATTAAAGTATAATGAATTAAGATATCATATTACTAATTTTAACTGCATTTTTATTTGTTCATGCAGGCAAGGTTTATGGAACAACACTAGAAACTCCTGTAGGATACCGGTCGAGAGCAGCTGACGACGGATGAGGAGGACGTTATTTTTGAGTCAGTTGTGGATGCACCATCACGGCTCAAGCACCATGGCTTTGGCAATCAAGTGGCAATGAATAATATATTAAGGTATAACAATTTAATAATCTTTTAGTTCTTTAGAACAACACATCTCTTTAGTTTCAGCAAAAAGTTTATAGATATAACAATTAGCATATTTTGTTGTAGTTTTGATAGAAAGATTAGAGACTAAATTAAATAAGTGTTGCAGGCTAACAGACAGAGGAGAGCCAGCCCAACAACCAGAGCTAATATCAATCTAGCAGAGATCGAAGAGTTGAGAGCTAGGGTGGCGCAGTCGAAAGAGCAGAACCGTCGCCAGGCTATCGAGATGACACAGCTGCTGGATCAGTGTATTGCTGAGTATATACAGCAGTAAGGTGGCCACTTTCCATCCTCAGCTAGTTCGAGAGATTCTGGAGCTGATTGACTGGAGTGATAGGTATGGTTTTTTTTGTTTTGTGACATTGTTTAGTAAGATTGATGATACATTGAGTTGGTGGAGTTGGATTTGAAATGTTCTGTATATTGTTTGATGATAAATTGAGTTGGTGGAGTTGCATTTGAAATGTTGTGTATTGTTTGATGATACATTTGGTGGTAGTAATACTGACATTTCGGAGTTGATGGTGAGGAGTTGGTGAAGGATTGATGTATACATTTTACAATTAGAGTATGTAAATTATGGTAGCGAAGTTTAATTTGATTTTATATGAACAATGCTTGATTCATTTCTTTATGATATTTGATTATGTTTGTATGGTTTGATTTCATATTGAATATCTGAGTTGGATATATGCTTGTTGGTGGAATATATTGTGTTTATGGATTGTGGATGTAAGGCGAAAACACAGCAGAAATACTGAAAAACAGGTTCAGCATTTCCGACGGCTTCCGACGGCCTGTAGGCCAAAAATTTCCAACGACTTCCGACGGCTAGGAACAACGAAATTCCAACGGCTCCAGATGGATTTTGGCAAACACCATGATGGTCCACGTGTCTTTCGATGACCGTCAAAAGCGATCGGACGACCATCTGCAGCCATCGGAAAAGCAATGACGGGCAATGTCGGGAGCCGTCGGAAATTCTATTCACTGACTGATTTTTTTGCTATGGATTTCCCCGACGGTTTCCGACGGCCACCGACAGACAGGAGCTGTCAGAAATTGTTCTGATTCTTGTAGTGATATATATATTTTTTCTTTAATATATATATAATAAATCCTGAAGAGAGAGAGAGTGTGTGTGAGCATATTAATATGACAATAGTATACTAAATAATTTTAAATAATTTTTGAATGTAGATGTGTATAATTAAATAAATGTATATAATTTTAAACATTACAAAGTACTTTATTAAAAAAGGGAATTCCCATACAGAATTTAAAAAACATTTTCTTATACATAATATCCGAATGGTTAGATATTTTGTTCAATATAACATTAGCCAAAATGAATACACACACATACGAACGCACACACATTATATTTATGTAATTCCTTTTCAAAAATATACATTATATTTATATAATTATAAAATATTTTAACTAATGTTATTTTTAGATATTTATGATTATACATGTTTGTGTTGTATATGTGTGTGTACACATGTTCTCAAGTTTTTTTTTATTTTTTTCATGTTTATATTTATTTATTATTAAATATAAATCCTTTACAAAATTGAATTTTGAATTGAGTTCAATAGATTTTTTCAAATCTCGATCTAGATTTAAGGACTTGAATTTTAAATTTGAATACCGAGTCAACTATATTCATGTATTTATAAATATCATTTCATATAAACATATGTGTATTTTTACAAACATATAGACGCACATATGTTGTCCAAATAAAAATATTTTTTTGGCAAGGCCAGCCGGTTTTATAGTGGACCGTCCACTTTTATTACGAACGTAATAAAATTTGAAGCACAGAAGCAACGTAAAAACACCTTAACTACTAAGAAAAGAAAAAATAAAGCACAGGAATGTGACAGAATGCCACAGCTACAATAAAATATGCCTAGACTAGGTCTCCTCAAAGAGGGAAAAGCACCATCATCCACAATCACCTGGGCAGATACCAAGGGGACATTCCCAAAAAGACCAGCAAAGGGACAGAAAAGGATAGCGATACAAGGATCGTAAACACCAACTGCAGAAGAGTATATAAAGGAACGATCCCAGGTTATTATTTTTATTATATATATGTGTGTGTATGTATGTATGTATGTATATTAGACAACATATATGTATATAGAGGGACCTACATATTTGTTGTGCTGTAATCCAGCACTTACATACTAGCATGTTAAACCATGCACACTGTAATGTTGCACGTGCACACACGTATATGTATATATGATATACATGTACACATTATTTACATTACACAATATTAAATAAGTTCCTTTTATTAATGGATTAAATAAAATAATGATTTTAGTTAAAGTTAAATTTGATTAGAACTAAATCAATTTAGACTTCATAGACCCAATACAATATAAAATGATTGACTTTTTTTTTAAATTTACCCATTCAACCTACTACGTGCTGGCCTAGGTCCAACATTGGTTATATGCTTGTACATTATCATTTGTATATACCGTAATTTATTAGATATAATTTAATTTGTTTATTAAGTAAGATATGTGTTTATTGAATCATGATAGCACATTAATATTAGTATACTTTTGTGTAATATTATTTTTTTACCATAAAAGTTTGCTACAATGTAAAGAATAACTTTTAATCCATAAAATGTAATTTTCAATTTTTGATTATTGTTTACTAATTATATAATTAATTTACAAAACATGTATATTAATTATAAGTTAATAAATTTTAAAATGATAATATACATATATTTCATATGCAAAATTGCTTATGCTAATTTAATTTAAAAGAAATTCGAAGACTAAACTATAATTTATATATGTGCGGTTAATTTCAGACATGAAAATATTTATATATTAATATTAAATTTGGCTGGCGATTTAAATATTTTACTTTAAATCCCAAATAATATTTTTAAATATGTTTATTTATTTAACATGTATAGGCATAAAACTATTTTAAAATTTTATTTTATCTTTATATTCAATTAAATTTGGTTTCGGTAATTTATTAAAAAAAATTAATTTTGGCTTCATTAAAAAGATACATAATATATATAAGTGTATTTATATATTTACATTTATTATAATTACATTAAATATTCAAAGTTTTTTGCGATGTTATATTAAAAATGTATTTTTTTATTTCAGCCAATTATATTTTTAGTGATAATATATTATCGTATACATATATATTTATGTATATGTATGTATGTATATTTCACAATGACTTTATCAATTCAAATAAAAGATACTTTTACCATGGATTCGACCCGGTAAACTCGGAAAAAAAGATGGATCAACCAGGGAAGCGCGCGCCACGTTACCAGGCATAATATCTTAGATCCAGATTTGAATTTAATATTTGTTTACTAAGTTAAACTAGATATTTTTATTTAAAATTCAAGTTTGAAATTTTAACCTTAGCCAAATTTGCAATATTTTACATTACACATATATATATGCACATTTATAAAATATTACAAGTATGTATATAAATTAATTTGAGATTACTTGTTTTATAGCAATTGACACACACACACACATATCTTTCTATATGTATATATAAATGCCAAGTATATACATAGTATATGTAAATCCCAACATCTACATATGTATATGTTTAACCAGGTATAATACCCTATGCTATGTTGCACATGCACGGTATACACAAACAAGTATATGTTGATATACTCATAAATGATATAAAATCATTTTAATTAAATTCATTAATTAAATAAATCGAGAAAATTAAATAAATATGACTTGATTTAAATTTATAGATTAGATATAATACAAACATTTAGACTTCATTGGCCTAATATAATCCAAATAGAAATTTTTTCACGAAATCTATCTATTTTACCCGCTTCCAATTGGCTCGGCGCCCACACTATTACATGTAGAAGTTCTGTACATGGCACTCATCGATTTTTCCCACGTAGGGGTAAAATAATAATTATTACAACCAGCACCAAAGATTTGATATATTAAGATGGCAAACCCTTGTAGTCTCTCGGACATATATTTATATTACACAGTGGAATTAAAAACTACTGCCATAAGTGATAATATATGGCATCATGCCCATCTTCGCCATCATCTAGTCTTAGAAAATATCCTAACGTCGACAATTGCCTGTCATTTGAATCCTCATAGCTCAACCTACTCAAATGAGTAACCGTGAGTTTATAATAGTGGGACAAAAATAAACAATAGAGTTAGATATAAGTCTGGTATGAATAATATCATCTCCCATCGAAACTCCTCTACTTGTGGTAGCTCGCCAATAAAGCATGAATCAGATTTTCCTTATATTAGCCTTAGGTACACAACACATATAAAATTATCACAAGTTATATTTCTCATCAAAATATATGTTATTTGGAACATACATAAACATGTCTCGGTAAATCTAAACAAGAAACTACCTTCAATACAGTGTCTCGGATATACAATACTCCACCTATGTTAATATACAGGTTTCAATTAAGCTTCTTACGAAACACCTTTGGCTTCATGCGTAACTTAACTTTCTAGGCCTCATTTGTTATATCACTTATACTTTAAGGTACATCTCAAACAGTTTAGGAAAATCATTTATTAACTTTATACTGGAACGTACATCCCTAAATAATTCCTAAAGTTATTTATCTTTAAGCTTGAACTACACAAGAGAGTTACATCCACTCTTTCGTGAAAGCATACATCCCGCCTAGATGTCCCTTTAAGAGTTGAACATCGAACCCAACCTATTAAAGTAATTGCATTCAAGTGAGCATCACCACTTAACCTCATAAGCTCTTCTGAACCAGCATTACATAGTAGGTACTCAATTTAAATCTTTAGTTATCTTTAACATATGATACTCCACCTATTTATTTATTTATTTATTAGTCTAGTAGTTAGCTGGGAATTACGCTTCGTTAGGCTCCGAACCTATTTCCCCGGTCACCGTAAGCCTTAGATCTATAAGCCTCGGCATTAATTCTTCATCGAAAGTTAATAGTTATCGGCAAGTCCGCATTAGGTAAACCTTGTTAACATGTTCTTCTTATAAATACTTTTAGCAATCACCTTTGCCGACATATCTTCAATGCTGCTCCATCAAAGCTTTAGCTAAGCATTATTTTAGCTTTATCACCCGAATGCCTACCGATGGAAATGTTGTGGAACCTTCAGAGATTCCTTTTTACTAAGTTTTTCACCTACCCTCTCATCCTCTTAGTTTATTCTACTTAGAATTTTACTTGGTGTTTCTTATTTATTTTATTTTTCATGTGTTACACCCTCAATGACACCCTTATATCAAACCTTCGGCAATTAGCCTTAAGCTTTGCCACCATAACTTCAGTACAAGAAATAAAGGCTGTCCAACTATATTCATTCTACTACCACCATTTTCAGTTGGTTACAAATCTTATATTATGTATATAATGCTCACGACAATCATATTATAAGTTTCAGTAATGTATATTTTAAATCAAAAGACTACATCTAAATAGTTAGTAAAATCCAATAAAATTCATAAATATAATTGCAAGCACATTTTTACCACAACTTCTACATTTTAGTTTTTTCTTCTTATTTTCCAAGATATACAGGTCCTTTAAAAATTCGTAACTAGTTATTTTAACATGAGAAAATTCATAAGATCAAAACTCACCTCTAAAAATACATTTAGATCATGCTTAAGTTTTTGTATCATTTAGAAATCATTAGAGTAAGGAATCATAGATAGTAAGGAATCATAGATAAACATCCTAATAAAGTGATGCCAACCCAAAACATTCATTAAAATAGTTTCCTATCATTTATAAATGCTTAGCACATTTGAACATTAAGATTGGGCTGCCAAGTGTAGGAGAGGTTCATATCAAGATGTCATGTAAGATGCATGTATGTAATTTAGTACATACATGAAATTTTCCCATGATTGAATATTTTTGGAATACATGGCAAGTTAATATAGAAAGTATATAGATTGACGATATGCATTATGCAATTTAGTACATCCTTGAGCACACCTTTATATCATATACCATTGAAAGTTATGTTGTATGTTTGGCCATTAAATTTAAATATTTCTGCAAGCTTGATATTACTTGAAATTTATAGTACTTGATATATTATGTAAACATTTTTTTAGTTATTATTAGCTAACCACATGCTTAAATGAAATTTATAAATGGACATTATATAAATATATAAGGTTCGTATTTTATTAGTCGATTTGATATACCTAAAGCAAGTTTCCCACAATTATTCTTTGTTTTTAATTTTGTAGGTATATGCTTAAATGAGAACTATTAGTGCTACGTGAATTGAGTATTTATTTTTTATTAAATCATTTTACTTACCTCTTTATTTCCATGTAAACCAATGTTTTTTCACTACCTTTTGACCTTAATTTTTTTTACAGCAAGAAACTGTCTGCAACTATGGCAATATTACCTGATAATGAAAATATGTTGAAAACATGGAATTGGATGGGTTAAGTGACATTAGTTGTAGATGAGGCTTCTCGTTTATGCTTGATTACATTTTTTCCTCAATTTAATAATATGCACAAGCTTTTAAATGTCTTTTTTGATGTATTAATACAATACCCATGCTTCTCAAACTATTGTTAATGTGAGATCAGCCACTACTGGATTCACATACCAAAATGGCATGAAAATGTTACTAGAACTGGTATTTACTACTAGAAAAAATAGTTAATTCGAAAACTAAGTTGATTGTTAATGCGATTAGTCAATGAGAACCTAGCACTGTCGATTAACACTGCCGGTAATAGTAGAAAAGAAGGTTCTTTTTTCAAAAATAAAAGTGCATGGGATAGAGTAAGAACTAAGAACATTGTTGGTTATCACACGATGCCATATTTTGGAAGTAGTGGCTTCAATCCATATCAGAATTTCATTGGTCATCACTCTTGGAAGTGGGTTCTTCAAACCACATAAGAACTTCATGGGTCATCACTGTGAGCTTTACTAAAGCCATCATTAACTTCTACGTGTAGCTGGCACTAAGGAAGTCATTAGACCCATAGTCGTCATGTTACGCCTCGAGGGGAAAATGAGAAGAAGAAGAATGTGTGATTGTGAATAGTCCCACATTGTAGAATATTTAAAACCATATTTATTTACATACAGTATTTTATCAAAATGGACAAACACCTCCAAGTTATTAATTTAGAAGATATTGAAACAATTCTACATCAAATTATTGGAGTTTATTTTTCCGGTAGCATGCCTATTTAGACAACTACCAATAGGATGGTCAATCATCGAGTACTCAACACTAGCATATACGATTATAATTAGATAACTAGTCAGAGTTGCGTAGAGCTCAAAGAACGTTTCACTGACTGATATAAAGCTATCGAGGACCAACTTATGACACACTTTGGGCGGCATAAACTGCTAGTCATGACACTGAAGCATGAGAACAATCCCAATCCAGGGGACTCTGAAGATGAACGATATAACACCATATATTTGGAGTGAAATAATATGGGAATAAATTGATTAATAGAAATTTATTAAATGATAAACAATAGAATTTCCTTAAAAAATTACTAAAGTTAATTTTGATATATTAAAATACGGGATAATTAAATATGGTTAATTAAATGGACCAAGAATTCTTAGAACAATTAAATTCGATCATATATGCATAAGAGGATAAATTTAAATGTCTAAATGAAGAGGATCTTGTATTAAGGAAAATAAATTATTGAGATTAGCCAAGAAGAGGTTTTTGCCTACACAAACATATACCCATAACCATCTCCTTCTTGTCCATTCATTCTCCATTCAATTTTAAAAATAAAAAATTCCCCCAATCATGGTCGGCCACCATTATTAGAGACAAGAAGAGGAAACCAAAATTAAAGGCCCGAGCTTTCATCCTAAGGAGAAGAAGAAGATTTTACTCAAAGTTTTCTAATCTAGGTGAGTACTACTATCCTAATTACCTCCAAATCCATTGGGTTTAGATTTGATGTTGTATTTATGTTTTAAATGAAGCTAAATATCTTTTAATTATAATACAATGTTTTTAATCATTTTTGGTATAAAATTACTTCATTATTGATACGTTTATAGGTAAAAAATGAGGTAATAAACTTCAGATGCTTTAAAAATCTGATACAATATTTTAACACTAAATAAGAAGTGGGTTTAATTTTCATGATTTTTGGACAAAGGAATAATTAATTATGAATTTTCTAGGTGGAATATAAGCAATTTCAGGCATAAATTATTAAATTATTTTAATATATTAGTCTAATTTTTTTACTAGAGGTAAATTATGATGCTTTAGAATTTTGGTGAATTTTTGGGAATTTTCCAATCAAATATTGATCTTTTATGAATTAATAGGTAAAGGAAAATATATATTTATTTATAAAAGCAACAAAGGAAAATTATTAATTAAACAAAATTAAGAGAATGACTTTCGACTTCGACCATAAGGTACTTTACAAAATAAAAGTAAGCAGTGCACAAATCAAATGTGAACATATTTTGTCGAGAATTATTACTTTATTAAGGAAAATATCAATTTTCCATTTACTTATGAATTTACCAATTATTACTTACAGCTGCCTTTAAGTACGCTCACAATAACATTTTAGGTAGAATCATGATAACACTTGAGTAGACTTATGATAGCACATAAGTTTGATTTACGATAGCCCTTGCTTTGACTGAAAACCTTGATTAATGATAGCTCATGCTTGTTGCCTACTATGTGTTTAAAATGAGACTCAAGGTAGCCTAGGATTTTGATGCATGATATATTTAGAGGCGTGATAGTTTTTGATGTGTGATATCTTTAAAGGTGCAATAGCTTTTCATGTTCAAGAGCTTTAAAGGTGTTTATACCACCTTATGTACTTATTAGATGGTTTGGTTCTTTTGAGGGGAAAACCATTCTGGTGATTCGGCCAGTCCCAAAAGTTATTATTTTACGCGACCGCATATTTTTTGGGTTTCTCATACCAGAATTACGTTCGACTCATGGTTTATCTTGCGCTTTATTCCTCGGGTGCTCTTCCAAGTAGTCTGAGAAAGGAAGGTTTTCGTTGATATTCTTTGGAGCCTCAAGAAACGAACTGGATTCTTCCATTTGCCCATAGTTGTATTTTATTTCCGCTGCACTACTTGTATATATATCAACAATTATGAGGATATGCTATTATAACGTAGAAAAATCTAATAGTTTATGATTTTTTTCGATGACATTAAATATATATATATATATATATAAAATGTGCTTGTTATAGTACTATTGCAATGAAATAATAAATCAGAATTTCAATTAAACAAATATTTTATTCAGAATTTCATTTGAATGAATATTTTATTTCATTCCATTCAAAAATACATATTTACAACATAGCTTCTAGTATATTTTACACTTCCAAATACAACATTATTTCGCACTCTTACATACAACATTATTTTTCACTCTCTACAATAGTCACTCACTTCACTCACTAATTCACTTAAATTTTATTTGCTATCTTCTAGCTTCGATTTCTTTTTCCAGTCTTCTACTTTTTCCGTCAAGCAACGACATAGTAAAAATCCCAAAAGAAACAAACTGAAAAATAAAAATATGATTAAATATAATGTTGCCTCAGTTAATGGGGCTGTTTGTTTCATATTTTAAAATTGGAATCAAAAAATGTACACGAGTAGCATATGACATGCACAATGTATCACTGTACATGTCATAAGGTTGTGCACACACAAAACGCACTTGCATCAATAAATTTTAGGGAAAAATGTATAGGTCAAGCCTGTGACACTCCACCTCTATTCTTACACTAGTGAAGGACACTACGGGGTAATACCATCGACTAGCACGAAGAATAAGGCCGTTAAGGAGCGACCATCTGTGTAATTGATTTGTACGGGTACCGATATTTCAGATAAAAGATCATGCATTTCATTTTAAGAGGAAATCTGACAATCAAATACAAACCCAAAGCTACTACATAGTGGCTATGTGGTCTTCGGAAACAAATATAAAATAAGCATAACACAAAATCAGTCACAAATACTCATATCGCTAAGGTGGAAACTGATATGAATATATCACATTGAAGTGAATATCAAAGTATTGGTTTTACAAGATCCACTGCATTACAAAAGAATAGGTACAAGTGATAGACAAAAGAATATGCATACATAAGGGAGTCTCTACCTCGAATGTACAAAAATGAAAACTACTGAGTTAAAGTAGTTAGCCAGAAGTCAGAAGCTAGTCCCTGCTAAGAAGTCAAGTGGAAGCACCTGAAACACCTCGGTCTGACCCGAGTATTATTTAAGACGAGAAATAATAAATGGATCAATCTAGCTATAAATATCATATAAGATGAGATAGGATAAGAGATATGACAAAAATATATGATAAGAATAATGCTATACCGTGACAAGCATATATTTAATTACAAAGAAAATCATACAATATTTCAAATCTCCTCAAATATCCAAAAAAAACATCACATTCTTTAGGTTATTCACCAAACCTCGAATGTTGATAAAGCATATCAATGAAAATCACACAAATTGGTGAAATAAAAATTTTAGAAATCAATAATTAGAAATCCAGAAAACATAAAAAGGGGAGGCCTATCACAAACTCGAGCATGATAACTCACCAACACGTGTATCACAAACGGAACAATATTCCATGGTCACTAACCATCAAATTTGAGCCGAGGCTCCCCAAACGGCCCAAAGACCATGGGTCACTACCCCCACCAATTTGAACCGAAGCTCCACAAATGGGGTTTAGTCCCCCACGAAAACAAAGAGACATAGCGCATCCCTAATCTAAATCACAAAATGATCATCATTGATCGATCAATGTAAATTACACTAAGCTAGTAAATAAATGAGTTTAGCTTCATGTCCCATATACACTGGCTTAACTTAAATATTTACGAAAAGATTGTAGATTTCCACTTGAAAATTTTCATGAGATTTCAATCGAACAAGTCCAAGAATTAACTGATGAAATAGACACAAACGTTTCATACCACTTGTTTTGCTAAGTCGTTTAATTAGATTTCTTATACGAATGAGGTAAAGGTTTGTATATACTATAGATTGGAAACCGGTTTTAAAAATGAGCTTTGTATTAAAAATAGTGTTGAAATCGTTTTTATGAAAGAGTTTTTTAATATTTACTACTAGTATAAAAACCTTTGTATTTTGGAGTGACAAATCACAGAAATGATTGTAAAAATAATCTATCGCCAAAATCCACATTTGACGATGCGAATTAAGATTATAAAAATCGGTATCAAATCCATCAAATGGATATTCCCAAAAATCCATAAATGAAGTCATCAAAGTCGATAATAAATGGTAACAACTATCCGGAACAACAAAAATCGATAAAAATTTAAAATCCACTCAAAAATAGGTAAAATAGGCAAAATTGAACAGTATCGGACGTCTGGATTGGATTGGCCAGACATCTGACCTGGGGTTTGGAAAATTTATTTTTCTTTTCACCATTTTCTTTTTAATTTCAGAAGCCTCCTAGACGTCATATTGCTTTGGACTAGACATCTGGTCTTAGTCTCTACCATTTTTCTTTTTCTGCCGTATCTTTTATTTCTTCTGGTGCCCTAACCAGACGCCTGAGTTCTTCAACCAGACGTCTGGTTGCCTGTACTGGGCAATAGTTTGCCTAGGCCATTGATGGCCAAATCGGTTTGGAAGCGATCGAACGAGCGACGGAGGCTAGGGAACTATGCCAAGCGATAACCTAGCGCCGTATATGCTCTTCGATACACCCAAATAACATATCCAAACGTCCAAGATAAGATCTTTAAAGATTTTGACTTTAAAACGCCAAAATCGGAAAATTCACCAAATCCATTCAAATTAAAAGCAAAAGAACATGAAATAGATGTTAGGAATTCTTACCTAACCACAATGAAAGCTATAGACATAGATGTGAGTTCAAGAACTCACCTTTAAATCTAAATATAGAAATGAGAAGCTCTAAAACAAGCTAAGATTGATTTCTCTTCAACAACACCTCTAGAATCTTAAACCTATTATCAAATGAAATGAATTTCCTAAGTTAGGTTATAGAAAATTCTAACGATTGAAGAGAGATTGAGATAGAGAAGATGATGCTTACCTGAGCTTCTCTTTGTTTTTGGAACTACAACTTGAATTTCTTAAGAAAACTAGGGCTTAGGAATTTCTAATCTTCCCTATTTCCCCTATTTTACTTTAGCTTGAGTCTTAGGAATTATTATGAGTAGAATGAATGAAGTTAGGAGGATTTAGCATATTTGGTATAAGATCTTGGGTTCTATTATTGGGTTGTGGGCAAGAACGCAACCCAAAGCCCAAATGTAAATACCAAAATCCTAATCAATTCCAAACATATTGATATTTATACTTAAACAAGTTGTAAACGTCGTTTTGAACTCAATGAAAGTGGTCTTGAGTCTGGATCCGACCGTTTACAAAAGGTCACAAATTTTGGAATTTAATCAAACTAACGATGCTATATTTAAATAAAACATTTAAATATATAATCGTAAAATATGCGGGTTGTTATAGACTCTCCTCCTTAAAGAAATTGCGTCCTTGCAATATGTAAGAAGAAAATAAAAAGTAATAACCACTCATAACATTCACAAAAGAAGAACTTGAAGTGAGAAGTTCACCTTAAGAAGCACGAGCGAGTAAGTCCGGACGTGTTCGCTCGATGAATTCTCTGGATTCCTAAGAACAATTCTTAGGATTTACGGACCATTAAACTTTCACAAGCGGATCATCTTTGTTTCGAAGGCATTTAACCTCCGTAGCAATGATACGAATACGATGTTGCTCATAGGTCAAATTAGGTGAAACTTCAATAACACCGAGTTCAGGAAAAAATCTGAATCTCTAAGGCATTTTGGTAGTTGAGAGATGTGGAATACATCACGAATAGTAGAAAATTGAGCCGATAATAAAAGGTGATAAGCCACGGAACCAATGCATTTGGTGATGGGAAATGGACCAATATATCGAGATGCTAATTTTCCCAATCAACTGAAATGCACAACACCCTTCATAAATGAAACACGAATGAATACCAAATCTCCCATAGAAAAATCCAAATTCCTTCTTCGGTTATTGGCATTGGATTTTTGTCTACTTTGAGCTTATTTTATCCGATGACGAATAAGGCCAATCTTTTCTGTGGCATCGCGAATAAAATCTAGACCTAAAACCAACTTCTCACCGGCTTCAAGCCAATACGAAGGAGATCGGCTTGGCCTTCCGTAGAGTGCCTCAAAAGGTGCCAAGCCAATACAAGATTGGAAGCTATTATTATAAGAAAACTCAACAAGAGAAGTATGATCTTCCCAACTTCCACCAAAATCAAGAACACATGCAAGAAGAAGATCTTCAAGCGTTAGATTCACATGCTCTGTTTGTCCATCGGACTTAGGACGATAAGCGGTGCTAAAATTAAGCTTCGTTTCAAAAGTTTTTTGAAGACCCTTCCAAAATCCACTAGCAAACAATTGATCACGATCACTAACAATAGAAGTAGGAACTCCATGCAATTTAACAATTTCTTTAGCATAGAGTTTAGCCAAAAAAGCAGCCCGATTGGATCTAATGGGAATAAAATGGACGGATTTTGTAAGTCTATCTACAGTCACTCACAAATATCATGACCCGAACGAGAACGGAGAAGACTGTCAACAAAGTCCATGGAAATTTGATCCCACTTCGAAACGATAGTGTCTAAAGGTTGCAATAACTCACCGGGCCTTTGATGCTCGGCCTTTATGAGTTGGCAACTCATGCAATTCTTAATAAAATTAGCAATAGCAGATTTCATTCCATCCCAATAATAAAGTCGTTTCATGTGTGTGTACATTTTACTACTACTGGGATGAATGGTAAATTTAGAACGATTAGAATCTTCTAAAATGTCTTTACGAATACCACTGATATTTGGCACAATAAGTCTACCAAATTTTCGAATGCCTCCGCGAGCATCAATATCAAAGTCTTTCAAACCATCAACCTTATTTTTATCCCTACAACTTTGGGTAGGAAGAGCCAATTTGGGATCTTACTTTTGAGCTTCAAGGATGCGGTCTAAAAGAGAAGGATGAGCCTCAAGGCTACATAAAACAAGAGATGAACATGAATTGGATTCACAATCTCAAATCTCACAAGTGGACAAAGTCTCGAGATCATTCCATTTGGATATCATCATGGAAACAACTGCTTGTTGCTTACGACTAAGGGCATCGGCAACACAATTTTCCTTTTGGGGAGTATAAAGAATATCAAGATCATAAGATGTAAGGAATTCAAGCCAACGTTGTTGATGTAAACTAAGTTCCTTTAGAGAGAACAAATACTTCAAAGATTTATGATCAGTATAGAAAACAAATTTCTCTCCCAAAAGATAATGATGCCAAATTCTAAGAGCGAATACAATGGTCGCGAGCTCTAGATCATGAGTGGTATATCTAGTCTCGGCAGACTTTGTCCAGAAGCATATGCGATAACACATTCCCATTGCATGAGAACGGCAACCAAACCAATACGACTAGCATCGGTACAAACATTGAAGTCTTGGTTCCCTTTAGGAATCACAAGAATAGGAGTATCGGAAAGGAGTTCTTTTAATTTTTTAAAAGCAGCTTCTATGCTAAATCATTTATTTCATGATCCTCTTTCCCAAAAAGCTAAGACATTCAAAATTATAATTAACTTTATGTAATCATCTTTTTCATAAAAATTACATATTACAAGTCAATTTACTGTGTCTGAATGTCTCATTATAGCGTTTAGGAGACACATCGATAACATTGAGTAGGCGCATTGACCAGAATTCTTAAAGCATTCAATGGGCAATACAACACAAAATCATCTTCTATATGATAAAAATGTCTCTTAAAAATTTTACGAATATTATTTGCTCGTTTTAAGAACAAAATCCAATTAACTTATAAATATATCTTATTAGAAAGATTTGCAATTTTAAATAGCTGTTTTCACCCATAATCAATAAATACAAGGATGGAGTCATCGAGATATTAACAGAATACTCGATTCATGAGATGGATGAAATAAGATGGAGGGTTCATCAAACCAAATGGCATAACAAGCCAATCATAAGAATCATAACTAGTGCAGAATGTGGTTAGTGGAACGCTATCATCCACAACTCATAGCTAATGAAAACCGGTGGCAAAGTCAAACTGAAAAGACCTTAGCACTACTCAATAGATCGCTTAGGTGATATTCTTAAGACAGGCTCAAAGATGTCGAGAAATTCACGAAGTAGTTAAATGAGGGAAATAATATATTCCTTATCATATGGATCTAAAGACTAAAATGATGCCACTGAATTAGAATTTGAATCTTTAAGAACAATAGAAATCTGCTGAACAGATTGAGGATGTTGAAGATGGATAGTCCTTTCGGGATATAAGATATGGGCTTCATAACGATTAAGCTAATCCTTTCCTAAAATCAATTTCAAAACCTAAGTAGCGCATAACATGCAAATCGGATCAGAAAGCATAATCACATAAAATAATCCCGATATTTTTACCAAATAAACTGGGTGTTGCAGATCCACCGACCGGATTTGTGACGACCCGTCTTTCAATATCCAGAAAAACGTATCATCAATAAGAAAAGAAAGAGATAGAAGTAGAAAGATAGGAAGAAAAGAATAACAATAATCAAAATCTCACAGCGGAAATGAACAAAATATAATATTACACATATCCATTACATAAGTTTACATGTCAGAGTACACAAAATAATAATACTCCATTACATATGACATTCATAAAAGTTTTTCCAACCATACAACTCAAAACACAACATCAGAATGTCACTACAGCGAAAAGAGATAGATAATACATCTGGACTCCAGCTCCAGCTTCCAAAACATATGCTAATCCAGACCTAAATCACTTGGCTACTCATAAAAACTTGAGTACCTAAGAATTTATGGAAAACAAAATAAACTCTGGGTCAGACATGGGTCTGGTGTGAGTAAATCAGTTAAAGTTGTTTAACTTTAAAACCATTTTGAAACAAAAGGTATCACGTAAGACTTTCCACAAATAAATATAGGTAAGTTTTTACCTTACGCTAACCAAAACATTTGATAGGAAATTCAGTGACATTATAATAGGGTCTAGGGTTTTCAAGTAAATAGAAAATAGCCGAAATTGTTACATTCATTAAATTCCAGCTATTAGCCACGAAAGTGGGTAATACAATCAAAACCGTAGGGTCTCGTAGGGAAAATGGATTTCCATCAATGGCAGGGCTACTGGGGTACCGCCCGTCACAGTACGGGGCCTAGATCACCGTACCGAGGACCACTCCCGATCCCCTACAACACAAGGACGGACCCATCCCTTACTGGATAGTTCCGAACAAGACAACCCCGCAGTTGTGGCCAACAACTGCCTACACAACCGAATATAATAAGGAACTTCTAGACAGGGGTAAATCTCACTCTCAAGGGGGGGCTACCCACGAAGCCTTGCTGCACCTCCCCTGTTTTAGCCATTCCCGGTTGATGAGGCTTGAGGCTACGATTACCTTTAGAGAACACATCTCTTAGAATGCTCATCGTCCACCTGACGATGTTCTGAAAGCATTCAATCCATACAAGTTCGTTCCGGGTTCGAACGAAACCGAAGGCATTATTTCGTTATACTCATTTTGGAATCACCCTCAGAGTTAACGACAATAACCCTTGCATTATAAAACTCCATCTCGATCCTCACTTGAGACGTCACGACCTAACGTTTAACATGGACCGATGTGGTTTCTGGAAATCAATTCGATTCCCGATCCCGGTCTCATCAAAATCCAAACGTGTCTTAAAGGCCAAGTTGCTTAAAGATTTGAACAATTCAATTCAGATTTAAACATAGCATCACACAGCATTATCAACAGATAATAACCAATATCTATCACAGATATACAATATCTCATCATAGAATATCTCAACTATCATTCAACAGATATCAACCGTATTCAGATATTCAATTCAAACAATCATCCATAAGCAAGCACTACTTTAATTCATGTTATAAATAATTTAATTAATTTAAATTAAATTAATTACTTAAGAATTTATCACTTAATCTTGCTTAACCAAACAATAATTAATTAATCACAACTTTTAATTAATTAACCACCTCTTAATTATTTCCATTATTAATTAACTAATCCTTAATTAATTAATAATCTTTTTTAATTATCAATTAATTACTATAATTATTTATAAATTAAAATTTGATTTAGGATTAATCATTCCTTAATTTATTATTAATTAGCCCTTAATTTATAATTAATTAACCTTAATTAATTCTTAGTTAATCACAAATTAATTTATCTTAATTACTTAATTGATTATTCATTAATTAACCTTAACTATTCAATTAATTAAATCTTAACCATTAATTAATTTACTATTAATTATAAATTAATTAATGTTCAATTACTTAATTAATTAACTCGTAATAAATTAATTAATTAACTTCTTAATCACTAATTTAGTAATCATTAATCACTTAATTAATTAGTTATTAATCACTTATGAATTAATCTTAAATTAATTAATGAATTAATTAATAGCTATTAATTGTTATTTAATTTAATCCTTAATTATCCATTAAATAATCCATAAGTAATTAATTAAATCTTAACAAATTAATTAACCAAAATTGATTAATTAATTCCAACCCAAATTACTAATTAATTAAAGTAAACTTTAATTTTAAAATTTAATTAACTTTGAAACAATTTCATTCATCATTAAAAACTCTTACATATTTATACATTTCAATTTTTTTAAAACTAATTATCTTTTTAAAAAGTTAGATTTAAAGATGTAAAATCATTTCAAACTTCACTAATAAAATGTGAATTACTTATGAAATAAAATATTTGACACTTTATAAAGTAGTGGGAATATAAAGTGTTAAGTTCAAACTTATAACAAATTTGAAATTTAAAACAAGTTTAAAAACTTTGACTTCATTTATTTGTTATAAAACTCGACCAAAACTCAACTAAACACGAACCTGTACTCCATCTCCCCTGCCCTTCTTCATCTTACCTGAACCCAACAAAACACACGAGCAACAGCTCACACACCGGAGCGCACACACGAGACTCACGACCAAAAACATGAGCATGGCTTCGAGTCAGACCCACTCGCATTGAATCGAAGCTCACTGACACAGCAACGCACCCTGTGCACATGCACGAAGCTCCGACGCCTCCACCGCCGCCGCCGACATCTCCTGCAAACCCCAAATCAGCCCATGACCCAAATCCAAACCCCAAACCTCACCTACTCAAGTTCGAACGCAAAATGGGTTGCTCGAACCCAAACTCAATACTGCAGTCGCCAGGGGAAAATCCATCATCCACGGCAAGCCGACCACCATTCGCCTCCAAACACTGGCCATGCACTCGTACAACCCTAACACACCTCCACACCAAGTCGGTCGTAACTCGGTCATCTCTATGCCTCACAAAATCGAACTCCTCAACTCGAAAAAACACAGAGCAAAAACCCTAAAAATCAAAATTCTAAATTCTATGTTGCATGATAAATTCATCTATTATTTTTCTAGTGTTAAACAAAATTTAACACAACTTCGATTCAAATTTCAAAGCTTATAAACAACCCAGTCACAAGAATTTGACAAAAACCCCAATTTCAGTTATCCCAAAATTCATCTTCATCTTTAAGTTAAAAATTCTGATTTCTATCTTGAAATTCATATTACGCATAGTAGATTTAGGATATAAATTTGATTCATTAAATCGAACATGATTCACATGATATAATTATTTATTTTTACTGCATATCTTACTTTCTGCAGTTTTTAACTGTTTCATTTGCATATTTATTTCTAACACTAAATTCATATTGAATCAAACTTCTATATTGAATATTCCAACTTAACAATGTTTTATTTCATATAAATTTGAGTTTTTGTTTAAATTTTTCAGAATCTTGAAGATACAGAGTTCAACGGTTACATTTTACACATACGCAGTAAAATTTAAATCTGCAAACAATTGTTTCACAAAATAAATAACATGCAAACATCTTCATAACTAGCTCTCACATGCAACAAATCCTTATACTTAAAATTTTGATTAAAAATTTACTCACCAGTTTTTGTTGTTAAGACTCAAGCTGCTGGAAAAAATTTTAAACTGCAGATTTCTTTCCACTTCTTGAAATTGCTTGATTAACGTTGATGATGCTTCAAATGTTGAATCAATAAGTGATAAAAACTTGAGATTTGTTTTAGAATTTGGCTGATTGCAGGAGTCTATATTGCAGTTTTAAAAGTAATTTGAAATGCAGATTTTTATCACAGGGATTTCTTTGCAGGATTAAACTTTGAAATAGGGTTTGAGTTTGATTAAGAATTGAAGTGAAGATTTTCAGATTTGGAAATGAAGAGCGTAAAAATTTCTTGCTTAATAAAATGAGAAATTATATTTTGAAGCATAAGAAATATCTTTTATAAAAATTTGTTTTATAAAATTTAAAGAAAATAAACTTAAATTATGAAACTTGTCACTCTCTAGCTATTTTTCTAACACATGTTATTAGTATGATTTAAATGTTTAACAAGTGTTAATTTCATGCAAAAAGAATTAAAATGTTTTTCTTAATTGATTTTTCTTATATAAATTCCTTTTAAATTCCTATAAATTCAATTTTCCTTAAAGAATGAATATAAAACAAATGTTATATCTTAAATAAAATCATGAGAATATTTCTTAAAATTCAAAGTAAAATTTAGAATAAAAATTAACATATTTTAAATCTTTTAATTTATCAATTTAAATTCAATTTAAGTTTTTATATTCAATTCAAAATCAAATCTGATTAGAGTACAATTTTGGACACATTCATTACCCTTATATATGTATTAGTTTTAATTAGAATAAATGTATATTTACAATTCATTTATTTGCTGTTGAATAAAATAACAAATTTATCAATTTAAATTAGTTTATTATATAGATTATCATATTTAAATTGGGTTTGAAATTCTGGGATATCACAGGATTCGCAATTCTCGGTGAAGTCATCAAGCCTAAAATATTTAAAGAAAACGTAAAAATAAGTTCTTTTGATATAAAAGAAGGAGATGCACCCGTATCAAAAGAATTCGAATAGGATAACCACAAAACAAAATAACGCCATCAAGGACAGAATGAGAAATACCTTGACCAAGAGAAGTGTTACTAGGGACTTGCATAACATTCAGCTTTCCCTCGTTCTTGCTTTGAAGTATGGGACATGAAGATATATGATGACCCAAACTTTTGCAACAGCGACAAGAAATAGGCCTTGGACACCTATTTACATGATGGCCCTTAGAACTACAATTGTAGCATACTCCACGATTAAGGGTATGAGTCTTTGCTACCAAAATTGCCTGCTTCCCTTTCTGGTTGGGATTAGAGCTTTTGAACATAATATGCCTCTTCTTGTTGTTATTGAGGCTCTTCTTCGCGCCCCCAACATCACTATCATTTCCTTTATCGGCCTCTTCAAGTCGAAGAGTAATACCTACAAGCTGATTGAAAGGCACTTCTAATTTCAAAGATAAGACCATTTTAGATTTCTTATTCAAAGCACAGGTAAACCTTTGATTTCTTACAAGATCCAAAAGTTGTTGGGAAGACATAAATATGCCATCCAGAGGAGGACCACTGGATTGACCAACGCTAGGACTGGCAGGTCTAACCATCTCTTCTTCTTTAAGAAAGAAAGAACGAAGAGGAAAAATGTTATTCTCAGAATGAATTTCAAATAAACTTGATTGATAAAAAAGGCATCATAAAAGGAAATAGGATAGAACGGGTCCTAAGACCCAAATTAAATCCTAAGGCACGATTCTTAATAGAGACTTAGGACAATGATCATTGCTAGAATATTCTACATTGTTCCAAAGTTTGGCTCTAATACCAAGCTGTGTCGCCCCACCTCTATATTCACACTAGCCAAGGACACTACAGAGTAATGCCGTCGACTAGCACGAAGAATAATGCTGTTGAGGAGCGATCATCTATGTAATTGATTTGTGCGAGTACCGATATGTCAGATAAAAGGTCATGCACTTCATTTCAATAGGAAATCTGACATATCAAATACAAACCCAAAGCTACTACACGGTGGCTATATTGTCTTCGAAAACAAATATAAAATAAGTACAACACAAAATCGGTCACAAATATTTCATATCACTAAGGCGGAAACAAATATGAATATATCACATTGAAGTGAACATCAAAATAGTGGTCATAAAAGATCCACTACATCACAAAAGAATAGGTAGAAGTGCTAGATAAAAGAATATGTATAAATCAGGGAGTCTCTATCTCGAATGTATAAAAACAAAAACTACTGAATTAAAGTAGTTAGCCAAAAGTCAGAAGCTAGTCCCTGCTAAGAAATCAAGTGGAAGCACCTGAAACACCTCGGTCTGTCCCGAGTATTATTTAAGAAGAGAAATAATAAATGGATCAGTCTAGCTATAAATATCATATAAGATGAGTTAGGATAAGAGACATGATAAAAATATATGATAACAATAATGCCATATCATGACAAACATATATTTGATAACAATGGAAATCATACAATATCTCAAATCTCCTCAAATATCCAAAAAGAATATCATATTCTTTAGCTAATTAACCAAACCTCAAATATTGATAAAGCATATCAATGCAAATCACAAAAATTGGTGAAACATAAATTACAAAAATCAATAATTAGAAATCCAGAAAACATAAAAGGGGGAGGCCTATCACAAATGGGAGCATGAAAACTCACCAACACGTGTATCACAAATGGAACGCTATTCCGTGGTCGCTAACCATCAGATTTGAGTCGAGGCTCCACAAACGTCCCGAAGACCATGGGTTGCTACCCCACCAATTTGAACTGAAGCTCCACAAATGGGGTTTAGTCCCCTACGTAAACAAAGAGACATCGCATATCGCTAGTCGCAAAATGATTATCATTGATCGATAAGTGTAAATTACACTAAGCTAGTAAATAAATGAGTTTAGTTTTATGTCCTATAACCACTGGCTTAACTTAAATATTTACAAACAGATTGTATATTTCCACTCAAAAATTATCATGAGATTTCAATCGAAAAAGCCCAAGAATTAACCGACGAAGTAAACACAAGCGTTTCATACCACTTGTTTTGCTAAGTTGTTTAATTAGATTTCTCATATGAATGAGGTAAAGGTTTGTATATACTAATAGATTGGAAAACGGTTTTAACAACAAGATTTGTATTAAAAATAGTGTTGAAATCGTTTTTGTGAAAGAGTTTTTTTGTATTTTCTGCTAGTATAAAAACCTTTGAAATTTTAAGCGACAAATCACAGAAATGATTGTAAAAACAATCTATCAGCAAAATCGACATTCAACGACGTGAATTAAGATTATAAAAATTGATATCAAATCCATCAAGTGGATATTCCTAAAAATCCATAAATGAAGTCATTAAAGTCGATAATACATGACAACAACCATCCGGAACAACAAAAATTGATGAAAATTGGAAATCCACTTAAAAACTGCCAAAATAGGCAAAATTGAACAGTACCAGACGTATGGATTAGATTGTCCAGACGTCAGACCTGGGGTTCATTAAATTTATTTTTCTTTTCACCATTTTCTTTTTATTTTCAGAAGCCTCCCAAACGTCTGGTAGGTTTAGACTAGACATCTGGTCCTAGTCTCAGCCATTTTTCTTTTTTTGCCCTATCTTTTTTTTCTTCTGGTTCCCTAATCAGATGTCTGAGTTCTTCAACCAGATCTCTAGTTGCCTATACTGAGCAAAAGTTTGCCTAGGACATTAATGGCCAAATCGGTTCAAAAGCGATCGGATGAGCGACGGAGGCTTGAGAATTATGCGAAGTGACAACCCAGCCTTATAGGCTCTTTGATACACCCCAAATAATATGTCCAAATGTCCAAGATAGGATCTTTAAAGATTTTGACTTCAAAACAACAAAATTGAAAAATTCACCAAATCCATTCAAATCAAAAGTAAAAGAACGTGAAATAGATGTTAGAAATTCGTACCTAACCACAATGAAAGCTATAGACATAGATGTGAATTCAAGAACTCACCTTTAAACCCAAATATAGAAATGAGAAGCTCTAAAACAAGTTAAGATTGATTTCTCTCCAACAACACCTCTAAAATCTTCAATCTATTATCAAATGAAATGAATTTCCTAAGTTAGGTTATAGGAATTTCTCAAAATTAAAGAGAGATTGAGATAGAGAAGATGAAAAGGATACTTACCTAAGCTTATCTTTGTTTTTAGAACTAGAACTTGAATTTCCTAAGTAAATAGCGCTTAGGTATTTCTAACCTCCCATCTTTCCCCTATTTTTCCTTTAGCTTGAGTGTTAGAAATTATTATGAGTAGAATGAATGAAGGTGGGAGGAGTTAGGGTATTTGGTATAAGAGTTTGGGTTCTATTATTGGGTTAGTAGGCTAGAACCAAACCCAAAGCCCAAATGTAAATACCAAAATCCTAATCAACTCCAAACATATCGATGTTTATACTCAAACAAATTGTAAACATCGTTTTGAAGTCAGTGAAAGTGGTCTTGGGCCGGATTCGATCGTTTACAAAAAGTCACAAATTTAGGAATTTAATCCAACTAACGATGCTATATTTAAATAAAAAATTTAAATATATAATCGTAAAATATGTGGGTTGTTACAAAGCCCGAGCAAAATCACGATCAACTCAAGTGCGTCGAGCAGTGTACATTGGTACAGCTATGATTCAGCTTAACTCAAATGCTTCAAGAATTGTACATACGGTTGAGAATATATGGTGCAACAAACTAAAATGAAGTGGCATACATATACAAGTGTATGTAAAAACATTAGTTCTCAACATAGGGACGTGCAGCAAAAAGAAATAGAAGTGCACATGTATAAGAGCAAACCAGAATCAAGGCAGCAAAAATAAGATTAACCAGGCATAAATATGGCAAAGGTAAGCATTCACACATCAAGAAGGTGAAGTAAGATGGTGCAAATGCACAACTACAGTTTGAACTCAATCACACACTCAAGCATTTCGACCAAAACAAGAAAAAAGGAGTATAAATGCTTATAATAATTGTTCGGGCCAAGCAGAATCACAGAATAACATAAACAAGTGCACATAGTGGAATGGTCGAGATACAAGAAGCATAAACTAAACAATACAATCCAGCATGTGAATCCAGCAAAACAGGGAGAAGCAAGTACACAAGTGTACATAATAAGGCATTGTACAGAAGCCAAAATAGTGTATCAAAGGCAACTCAGAGATGCACACAACTGCAATGAAGACACATGCAACACATTCAAGAACCAGGTCACGAAACAAACCACATCAATCTATTCTAAGTCATTTATATGTACATATATACACATATATGCATATATGTATACATATACATGTGCAATAGTGTATCAACATGGTGCAATCAGAAACCAGATAGCATGCTTCAGTGTAGATATAAAAGATGGAAATAATTCATGCTATACCAAGTACCAACCGCAAATTAGCATCAGCGAATTTGTATTTTCAGCATTAATAAGCATTTCAATAATCAACGGCAAAAAATCTAGGGCAACATAAATGATTGGAATAGTCAAGAGCAAAGTTAGCAAAGTCAACCAAAACAAAATATATTTGAATATATATCAGAGGATTGGAATACATAACAGATTTGAACAAGTTTACCATCGATCAGAATATCAAATAGCCAAGAAAAATTATGAGTACGACCCTAACCGTTTTGAAAGGCTTTATATGCTTTCAAAAATGTTGATTTAGTTGAATATACTTCCGGTGGAGGTGAGTGAAAGCGAAACCAAATCATTTAGAATGATTTAGCACAATGTGTAGAAAGTCTGCTATCCATTGCCCTTGGGAGGTGTCTTTTGAGCTCTACAGGAGCTGTTAACATGCTTGCTAATGTCTTCGAAAGGTAGTCTTCGACCTTGTCGAAAGCTTTCTATTTACTTTGTCGAAACGTCCTCTTGACCCCCTCGAAAGGTACTGCTGGCGCTTTCACTTCTTTGTCGAAAGCTATGTTTAACTAGACCATCTTAGTGCTTTCTAATTTTTATCAATGCCAACAATATATGGAATTAAATTCGTACTTAAACCTAAATCATCATTGGTATTTAGGTAAAGTCGAGAACGATAAAAAATCAAAAGGGAAAAAATCAACCCGAATTATAAAATCAAAAATACTCTTGACAAAGAAATCAAACATTATATTAATCATTGCCACTTGAAGTGTGCGACATTAGAGAAGAAGAAGTATGATTTAAACTTCAAATTCCAAGCGGTGGTTTTCACATTTTGGAACCTTAATTTTAGAACGAGATAAAAATGGAAAATTGACTTGAAGAAGAATACGGACTAAAAGGGAGAAAAAATTCTTTATAATTTAATCGGGCCAGTTTCCTTTTATTTATGTTAGGCCGAATTTTATTTAGGGTTTCTATTTTTTGTTTATTTTTAAAATTATGAAACTCTAGTTTATCCAGGTTATCAATTACGGGGCATAGCTCAAGAATTCACAAATCAGGGCTGAATTATAGTAGTGTTTTGAGTGTAGGGTTAGAATAATCAGGTGATTAAGGGTCGTGAGTTTGCGGGGTTTATAAGCGCCATACTGTTTAATTCCTAGCAGAAATCTTGGAGGTAACAGTAGGCAGGTTTTGCCGAAGCTTAGTAAACTTGTATGTTGCTTTTATTTCCACATTTACTCTGTTATTATCTATGTTGTAGTTTTTATTATTTTGTGAATTTATTAGAAACCCTATTCACACCCCGTCTCGGGTTCATTCGATCCTACATAACTTTTTGGGCTGATGTTAGTACTCAAATTAGTAACTCTGAAATGTTATGTACCTTTGAGTAACCCTTTGTATTGTTTTGATATTATATTGTATCATCTCGTTGTGAGATTCAGATGTTTGTTCTTCCTTCCTTATTCCTTTTCCTGTTCTTTTTTACCCTAATAATATGTCTTTCTGGCACTCAAGTGTTCGAATAATATGGATGTATTAGTGTTGACATTTGGAGATCAAAAAGGACAGTCATTGCAAAAGTATTCAACTTTCAAAAATAATTCCAAGGGTACACATTTAACTAGAAGTTCCATTATCCATTTATTTATAGGAGATGAGCAGTCATACTTTTATGACGTAATCTATAACTATGAACAACAACTAGTCCATGCTCTTTTACTTCTTCGGGACTTTTTCTGAGGCAAGGGATCATAACAATATCTCTTCTTAGAGATCTCATTGATCATCATGCTGGAGAGGATGTACTTTAGCATTAGGAGTTCTATTATCCAACAGTAATAAATAATACCAGAAATCCATAAAGAAACCATTAATACATAGTAGAGAGGTCGAATCCTAATCTTGAGCTAGGAGATCGGGACATTGTTTCTGAAAACAAATCATCGCTTAAAGTGGTGATGAAGAAATCATAATTGTAATGATCCACTATTTTTAACATCTAAAATCAATTATAAACGATGTGAAAATACGCTTATAATTAATTTTAGATATTAAAAGTATCGTGGGTAGATAAAGTTAAAAATCCAAAACAGTAAATAAAATGGAAAACCTCACAACGGAATTTAACCATCAACATACACACACATACACACATATATACATACAGACACACACACACAAAAAATCTCATACCAGTAATAAAATATTACACAAATCCAGTACATCAAACATTATACAGTTATTTTCAGTATACGAATTATTAAAAAACAGCGAATGTAAAATTTTGATGTGAGAAATATAGCAATCTATCCTATGGATATGACTGCTTCTAGACTCTTTTGCTCCTTTCTTGCTTTCTCCTGCATACTTAAACACACATACACACAATCACACACACACGTAAAATAAAGGAAAAGGTTTCAACTATGTTCGGAACCTATACACTACAATAGATGCAAACATAAACCATAAATAAACTTACATACATATTAACCATCCATTTTAGTAACCCATCACCAACGCAAATATAAACCATCAAATGTGTGCTAACCAGCCTATAACAGTGACGCAACATCAACCATCAAATGTGTGCTAATCCAATCAATATTTCTAGTACAACCTCAATATCATCAAATGTGTACTAATAATTCCACAATAATATCACATGATAAATCATCATGTAACCATAATTAACTACCCATCGTCTAGTAGCACTGATGGTAGAACATTGCACACTCATCTAAATGTGATACTGTCATTAAACCTCAAATATATATAATAATTACAATCACCCATCGATCACACATTTAACAACCATCTAAATATGTATTCGCATTCATTATTCTTTTAAGCATATTATTGTTTATTATAAAGTCATCAATATTTATTTATCTCGAAATAATTATTATTTTTAAACAATAATATACTCATTGAATTCTTTACAGTACTTCCATTTGTTCAAGTACCCCAAAACATTATATTTTAAATCAAAATAGTAATCTTTGTCAAATCGCTTTTTAAAACGATAATATTATTATTTTTCATCAAAATAATAATCTACATTAATACCCTTTAATACCTCCCAATTTTATTTCAAAATATAACATTCTATTTTAAATCATCGAAACCCCTTCTTATTTTTATGTTAGTTATTATCCAAAAACATTTTTGAAAAACATTCCTTTACTGCTATTATTATTCAGAAAATACCTTTTCATTTTATTTCTCAAATGATAATAATAATATTTTCTACTATAAATACTATAAAATTTACCATTTTGTCATTTACACAAAAAATAGTGTTGGAAAGTCATTAATACTATTATTTAGAATCACCATTTTATTTTATAAATAATAATTAACTTCCCAAATCTCAATTTAGAATATAATTTAAGTTAATATTTATGAATTTATATAGAAATTCATAAATAATAATTTTACTAAATTTCACACTTTAATTTCAGTAAGGTTTGTTAAATTATCATTACTTATGGACAACATCCAAAATCTGTAAATAATCTTATTTATTATTAATTTATCTAATTTTCCCATTGTTATTCATTTTATTTCAATTTATTATTTTCCAATTCAAAATAATAATTAATTATAATTAAACATCCAAAAATATTATAATCAATCGTAATCATCCACTCAAAGCATAACACATCCAAAATGCATTAATCTAAACAAACATCCAATAAACACAACATATCTTAGTAATTATGATTTTTCATCAATAGATGTGTATTTTATAATTCAAATTTCAATTTTAAATTGAATGAATCATACCAACGTGCTTTTTCTAACAGCCTCCAAACTCAATAAACCCAATGCCAAATTGTTCAGAATTCTACCACGAGTCTAATGAAGGAACCCGCATGTGAATCAGAGTTCATCTGCAAAAGTTCTCGCGACTAGCAGATGTACGGTGTAAAACATAAATAATAAAATTTCAAGGGCAAAATTGGAATTTTATTACCACGCTCACTACCATGTTGAACACATCAATTCCGCCTCCACCATGTCATTGCCACCACCTCGTTCGCCCAAACCTCAATCAGATCCTACCACTGCAATGCCCGTGCCACCACCAACCAGCATACCCTGATAATGCCACACATATCATCCCCTCGATCCCTATGGCGTGCACAAAATCTAGCCGCTTCCTCTCACTTTCTGTCCATCTCGATGCCTATTATGTCGATCCAACCGTATAGGTCGACTCCCTTGCCTTCCTCTACAACCCAGTAGTTTCCAACCATCCCATAGTCGATGTTTCACCAATGATTCTGAAACCCTACATTAAATGGCTATGAAATTTTCGCCAATTTCAGGACAACTTGAGAATCATTTCAACAAACAGACACCACCAATTAACTCCATTTGTCGAGAGCTTCTCAACGATACATAATATGTAAAGGCTTGGGCACTTTATTTATTTGACATCTGCTTTAGAATTAAGGACATAATCTCCATAAAGGAAAAGAGATTGGATCTGAGGAGGAAGAGGAATTCAGATGTGAAGAAGAATATTGAAGAATGGGTGCCAGGGTTTCTCTATAGTGGTCTATTTATAGGAAATAAGGAGGTGTGTTGTGCTAAAGCAGTTGTTAAGGCCCGTAAAATCCGTTTTTGCACCCGAATGAAAATATATTATACAATATATCTAAATATGAATTTTTAATATTTCTAAACCCAATGGAAGCATCAAAAACCCAAAAAGACAATTCTACTAAGATTTTCCTTTCTGTCATCAATTTTTATTTTAAACAATTACTTTACAATTAATAATTAATATGTCAAATCTACCGGTTGTTACAATAATCTTGAGCTTTTTTGGTGAATTGACTAAACTTGGGAGGATATTCCGACCTTTATAATTAAAAAATGATTCACACTTGATAAATGGAGCAAGAATATCATTGACTTCTGCTTTGATAATAAGGTTTACAACTCTTAATAATATGTGGCCATTGCCCCTTTTTCCCTTCTCGAGGCTTCTATAGTATGGATTTATTTGACGATAATAGGAAAGACTGGAAACTCATTTAATAAAGAAATCCACTGTCACTTAATAGGGAATTTGAACTCATGCTTAGGAATATAAGATTGATATTTTATTTATTTCAATAACTTATAGGATTATATCCCAAGCTTTATCATCAGACAATAATCCGTGCTAGATACGAGAATCCGGAATTTCATTGCATCGCACCTTTGATGATGAGATTTATGGCCTAGAATAATATATAAAAAATTTCCTACAAAACAATCTGGATCCATAATTAGTGAATCACGAGATTTTAATATAATTGATTCATATATATAGTTAACCTATGATATAAAAGTAATCAAAATAAAAGCTAGGTAACAAATTTCTAGTTGATATCTACAATTTATATGTAGTTTATAACCCTAGGAATTTTGTAGATTTTGTAAGTTCGTTATTCTGACATCACTTTGTTGAAATTATTTATTGTGATATCTTTTTTGTTCTTTTTATTATGATGGATTAACTTCATTTATTAATGCATATTCATTTTTGAAATTTATTTGTACTCTTAACTTTTTTTTAAATTTCATTTCACATTTGGTTGTATTGAATTTTAAAGATTAAATTTTTGAATTTCTAAATCGATCATTATTCGATGTTTCAATCTTTAATCAGAAATTTCTCTCATATTATATGATATGAGCGAGCGGTCTTTGCCATTATACATGTGTTTCCAAGACCTTTCAACGTCGCCAATTTTTTCCAAAGCTATGCCTGCTTAAATTTTCCCAAATAGACATGGCCAATCATGGCTGTCGAATTGCAACTTTTGATTCGTGGTTCCGTTCTTAAAATTGATTGTACTGCCTTGCCCCTCTTGATGATTAGGCTTCGCTTATGGTAGCCAATCTTTGTAATTCCTACTTGATTGAGTAGAATTTTGCATGAAACTTGAGCAAATGACTTCATGTTTTTACTAATTCGGGTGATGTTGTTTTGAATTGGGTCATAGCGCTCACCATGATTGATAAAGGGGTGGAAGAACTTTTTTATGGTTGTGGCTATTAATTTTAAAGCCGTGGTTATAGCAAACTGAGCTTCAAACCATCTATATATTTGTTGATGAGAACCCTAATAGTTTTCACTTTTTCATGGCTAGTTCAGTCTATGGCTAAATGGAAGATGGTGGGGATTGGGTCACTTTGATTTCCCTTTCTTACCAATAATTTTTCACATCTAAAACATCACTACTCATTGATAATCGACATTGCCAGATAGTTCATCTACAGTAAGTTACACCTCTATCATTTATAAAATGTATACTTTCCTAGAGCTTACGGGGACCATCAATTATTTCATTGACACATTACCGAGCATGTCCAAGCTATCTTAATTGCAAGTTAATGATGGTCATAGAATATTGACATCGATGTTTGTTGTCGACAAATAAGAAAATTTTCTGGATGAGAAAGCTATTGCGGTGTGACATGGATGAGTTATCAAAAAGGATCATCATGGGTTGATATAGAGAAGGCTACCACGATTTGAAATAGGAGATGGAGCTGTTGTAGGTCAAGGAAGGAAGAATTTGAGCCATCACACCTTGAGAATCAATAGTCAAACAGCTATTTCATGTTGACAATCAACGTTCCAGGAATTGTTGCAAGTTAATAAAATGAGAAGGGAATCATTGCAATTTGAAAAATGGTGCGATAGCTATTTTTCTTAATTTAAAATTGAAAAATTCAAGCAAAGAAAAATTATAGATTTTTAAAAATTTATCGAATTCCATAAATTCTTTAACCAACATACTTACAAAAATATTTCATACTTTTTAGTTTTCAAATTTTTTTCTAAATCAAGGCATTTGCATTATTTTTCAAAATTCCTAACTTTAATCTCACTAGAAGCACCAAAATGTTAAACTGGCTTTTAGTCCACTATCAAAATACTCTAAAACGATATACGATTCAAATAAAATTTGGAACTTGCCATAATAAAAAATAAATTTCCCAAAATGTCCAAGTTTCCAAGCATATTCTTTTCATATCTCTACTACTAATAATGTAAACTCATTCCATTGGGTTCAACCTTGTCTTTTTGAAATTCCCAGTCTACCCTCCGCAATTCACATCACGGGTGTGCCTCTTGTATGATATAAAATATCTTGATGCTTACCTATTTACTACTTATATCGTAAATGATGTGAAATCATTTGTATTTGGGTCCGATCTCATACATATAACATATGAAATTCAAGTACATATGCAATATTCATTGCCCAATTGTTAATGTGTAAAAAGTAGAAGTCATCTCCTTCATTATAGTCCAAGATTCAAGGATAGAGTCAATATGAAATTTCTTATTTCTAAAGGTCTTTATGTTTAAAAGTTCAAGTCATTTTCTTCTTCATCGGTTAGTAGAAGAGTCCTAAAGCTCTTTAGAGAGATTAAAATGTTGAGTCTTAAAAATGATTTGTGCTAAGAAAGATAAAGAAGAGAGGTTCTCCTTCTCATGTGAAGTAGGTCTCTATTTATAGTTGTTAGTGGTGGTACGGCTTATTTGTATTAGTTGATTAGAGTTGATGTGGATTTATGACGTAGTAAGATGGATGGTCTTGATCGCACCATGTATCATGATCTCTGTGCTTGAATTGTTCACGTGGATAGCTATCCTAGTCATAGCTTTAGTAGGGGTGGCATGGTTATATAGGAAAGTTTAGCACTTTTAGTATTAGTTAGTCAGAAACCACTTTCTTTATTAGTGCACTAACTCTTTATATAGTTGAATCATCTCTATCTTTTTATGTGTAATGTCTCCATCCTCTTCTTTTGTATATTCTTGAATTAATTTGTTTGTTGTGGAATCACCAATATACTCGAGTAAGTATATATTATTTTAGCATCCTTAACTTCTCTGTTTCTTAAATATTTTTCTATTACTTTAAATTTCTTTCTATATTTTTGGTAGCTCTTTTGCATTGGTGATGGCTTGATTTTCCTATATGCGATAGCTTTATTCGTCGATATGCAATAGCATCATCTTTCAGCATGCGCTAGATGTATAAACCTCAACATGCGATAGTTATGTATGTTAAAATGCGGTAGCTTAACATTAACTTGCGATAGCTAGTCTTTGTTAACTTGTGATGGCTTCATTTATCAACTTGCAATAGCTTCACGACATCAATATGCAATAAATCTCTATTAATTAGTCTTTAACTTGTGATAGCTCTTGAACTTTATCAAAGTAAATGGCTTAGTCACTTCAACTTGCGGTAGATTCATCTTTATCGTCTTTCAATAGCTTTAATATTATCAACTTTTGATAGTTTTAATATTATCATGTGATCTCTTATTTTATTTTCAACATGTAATAGTCCTTATCATTTTGTGATAATTTATGATTCTCAACTTTTGATCGCATTACATTATTAACATGTGATGACTCATTCTTCTTCAACATGCAATAGTGCTATTTCTCAATATACAATGACTAATCCATCAATGTTTGATAGATTTTATTTCTCAATGTGTGATAGCTTTGCACTATCAACCTTCGATAGCTTCATATCTCATTCATTCTTGGATATTTTGGGTGTAACAAACCCATTCACTACATTATCTTGATAATGTTAATGCTAAAAATGGATCAACACTCAAGAATAGATTGTAGGGAACTCGTGGCACCTAAATTTAGCAGATAATATAGAAACAAAAGTGAATATACAGGAATACGAAAGAGAGACACAAGATTTTATAATGATTCAGAAATCTTTGGCCTACGTCCACTTTATAGTTTTGTTGTTTATTGATTTGATATAGTTCGCTTGAGACTACAATGGGTTTGAGAGAGAACAAGTCATAAGCATAAGGGTTAGAAATATTTTAAGTCATAGAATTGTAAAGTAGTTACTCGGTGACTATTTTGTAAAGGAAGAGATAAAGAAGAAGCAAATCTTTTGCGTAGTGATGGCAGAAACTAGATCCTATTTTGGTTGCTTTATGGTTTGTTTTTATAATGGTAGTTGCCATATTGGATCAGAAGCTTGCTAATAGAGAGGTGCAGATATCGGCTTTGAGTTGTGTGATAAAGTGGGAGCGTACTCGAGTTAGGGTGATAACTCGACATCGAGTTATACCCGTAACTTGGCCCCGAGTCATCCCCTTAGGGGGAAACACAACGTAATTTCTTACATCGTTTTTACTACTTCATTTTAGAGTGCCCCTTGTGTTTTCGTAGTCCAATGACTTGTTTTGATGACCGTTCCTTCATAACTTGGTTTGTTCTGTAGTTTACTATAGCCAATTCTTTAATACTCGAGATAGGTCATTTGAAATTCTATGGGCTTGCATATAAGAGCTATAGAATCACTTGTGCAAAGTTGGAGATGATGGGATAAAGCATGGTAACTCGTACCGACTCATAAGGATGACTCAACATTAACAGATCACCTTAGCACATCTCTAGTCTAATTTTTCCTGAGCTATTTCCTTTCCATATGAGCATGCGTGGCAAGTTTCAAGTCGTTTCGTCTTCATTTCAACATTCAAAATTCCGTTGACTTCTGCTTAATTAAATTTCAGTAAATATTTGCTCCCCAAAATATGATTTCATTGAAGACAAAGCGTTCTCTAGAATAAGACAAATCCTAGACTGCAAGCTTGCGAATTCTAGTTGATCTTTTGGATGTCGTCTCGAGATGAAGCACTTTTACTTCGTTGTTTTCCAATTAGCTTTTCGTTTTAGTTTCAATATGAATTCCAGTTCCCTACACCAATGATGTAATCTTTGTTTTCGATATCGCATTGTGATTTAGTTTGGCATGCAGGTTCTCTATGTCGATTTGGAGTTGATCAAGGCAAATAGGGATAACTCGATATCGAGTTATCCCTACAACTCGACATAAAGTTTTGGACTTGGTGAAATTTTCCAAAAACTACTCTACTTATATCACTTAGGGTTGAGTCTTATTTTCTCCTTTCATTTGCTATTGCATCTGAATCTTCTAGATTTTCACCCGAGCTACCCAAGGCTTCAACAAGCCAATTTGATCTCTATCGAATTCCGACTATCTTTAGGTGCCACCAACTTATTACTGTCACTACCTGATCTATTTGCCGATCCCTTGTTGAGTTGCTACCACCAAAGCCGCCACTCAGAAAACTCGGACCCGAGTTAAATCCAAACCCTAAGACTCGATTTGATTTTTGATAAATTAAGGGTTGGTATTGGTGAAACTTTTTTAGGCGATGATGGTGATAATGATTTGTTCTTGGTTGATTTCAATTTGGATAGAGATGGATGATTTTGGGCATATTAGATTGGTGATGAAGTTGGGGTTTGGCCTTGATCAAATACGCATGGTTCCGGGGACAAATTATGTTCTCCAATATCAATTTTCTTCCATAGTGAAATCGTTTAAGTTTTGATCATCGATTATCCTCCAATACAATGATTTTTACTGAACTCAGACATATTTGACAATTTTCATGTTATCTTTCTATTTCTACATTTCTAATAATCTTAAAAAAGAAAAGCTTTCTGAGGCGCTTTGGATAATGGATCCGTTATCGATTCTCAATCGATAACAGGTAAGTACCGACAAATAATCTCTAAGTATGATACCGATCGTTTTTCTAACGCGAGCGAGCTATTTGCACAGGATGGTCTATTCATGATATACAGGAGACTGGACACACTTTACATAGATAACACATCGCTCTTGCCTCGGCCAACACTTGGAGTCAGATCAGTGAAGACACATCGACTTTCTTTGGATTCTATAACGTTAATCACATGGGAATTCTACTAGAAATAAAGCATATCTGACTTGTTAAACATCGAGTTTCTCTATTTAGAATAACTCACTGACCTCCTCGTTTTAAGCCTGTTGAAGGGACTTCCACTCCTTCAGGAGCTGGTTCATCTATGACTCTGGCTTCGCCTTCCATTCCAGTAAGAACAAGCTGCCCGTGACTTTTGAGTCTCAAGGTTAGTTGGTTCCAACCTGTCCAGTAATATATCAACTACCACTAGGGCTAAGAATCATTACCGACAATTTGAAGCAGGTGCCTTCAAGCTTGTTGGCCAGGTCGCTTCGAAACCTTTTCATTTAGCATGGCATCCCTAAAGATGGCATTTTCTTGACAATAAAAGATGAGCTTTCTTATGATCCCCCTCAAGACTTCATGGCATGCAATCGTTATATGTGTCTTGGCGGTGCAGTCCCACCATTCATCTCATTTTTTAGCGGCATCCTACAAGGCATTAGACTTGCTTCTTCCCAAATCCATCCAAATGGATATTCATTACCGAACCCGTTGTATGTTCTTTTCATGGATAAATTCACATGGCCTTTGAGATTCAACGAGCGGACACACCTCTTGTTGTTCAAGAGAAGGCAAGATTGCCCATCCTATGTAATTATAGAGGCTTGGAAAGGTTGTAAGGTCATCAAGGGATTGCACAATAAACACTCTGCTTTCAAGAATGAGTATTTCTTCATGTGTTTCCCAGAGGGATTCAATTGCTCATAGCTTACGAAAAGTAAGATCTTCTTCTTTTTTTTATCCCTTGCCTGTGCTTCTAGGTCACTAACTTATTGTATATCTGTTGGTAGTCTTGCTAAGATGTGATCACAGGGAAGAGCATAAGGGAATGATGAATAATTGTAGGTCAAACGACGGACTGTTGAATTCCTTTCGACAAATGAATACTTGCGCGAATATGGGCTGCTTCACCTAGGGAGTTTTGCCAAAACCGAGTCTCCAACACCAAGTAGCTCTAGGACAAACACTCAATCCACTATCCCCACTCTAGCTCTAACAAGAATACTTAGAGGGGTGTAGTAAGTGCATCAGGTAAAGTACAACGCAAAGAAGTTCCTGAGTCGATGCAAATTTGCCTATCAAAGAAAATACTTAGGACAAGGATGAAATAAGTAGGATGTCCTCAATCATGGAAGAAGATGAGCCAGTCTAGAGGAGACAGAAAACAACCAATGGCGGTAGAAGAGGAGGAAGAGGCTTTCGATGATGACGGTGATAGTGATTTTCATGCCATCTAGGATGGGAATGAGTCTTTCGGTGAATCACCGGAGATGATCCCATATCTTCCCAACTTACTTTCTCCTGAATTACTAACTACCGAAGCATTAAGTCTTGAGACCCCATTTCTCCTCCTCCAGAAAAACTAATTATTGAAACTTCCTATCGATTAGGGACCAAATTATGGAAACCCCTGTAGAGGTTTTGATATATTCATGCCCTCTAAGAGATGTCTCCATTAATTTAAGAAAATTTTAGGGATTTCACAATTGGTGAGATGAAAAGTGAGATTGTTTCGAATGTCAACCTATCTCTGGGTTTTTTCATAAGCAAAGGTGGACGGACTTTGACTTTAAAACCATGCCAATACGATCGATAGAGAGTAGGTGTCACTGGCACTGCACACTCCACTTTTGAATCAAGGGCATGCATTTTTGCATTGAGTAAAGTTCTAAATTTATGACATAACACCATTCATTTCTCATTTTTGGTCACATCGGTCGTGGATTATTTAACCAGTTGTATCAACGCTCTAGTTCTTGTAGAGATCAGATTTCGGATCCGACTCAATGCCCTTACCATGGGACCAAAGATGAGACAAGGAAAAATAGGGAAGCTGGGGATGACCACCATGTAGAGAGAGACTGAGAGAGAAAGGAGAAGGGACGGTGAAGGTAATACCCCAGTGATACTCATAAGCACCACAAGGATTCCCATGATTGAACTACATCATCCATCACTCTTCATTACATCGAAACTCTAACCGTTGTGATGCAGGAAATCCTATCCTCCCAAGAAATAATTACTACTGCTAGGCCAATAGCATTATTATAAATATCCGCCTTATTTTTCCTTTCCAATCTTCAGGATTCGATGATTTAGTTGCTCGATTCCAAGCATTCTCTCCTTGATATTGTCTGTCTTATGAAAATAGCTAGTTTTCCATAAGTAGGAGTCGAAGTATTCAATCAATCTCTGCATGGTTGATTATTCAAAGAGCGACTAACGTCAAGTCTATGGGGAATCTTTGACAGTTAAGGGTTGTCTTTCCTGACGTTGCTAGTCTCCGAGCAACATCAGATTCCTAAAAGACAAGCCATTTCCTCTAGATGTTGCCGGTCTTCGAGCTATACTAGATTCTTGCATATTAGAATTTGATAATTTATTCGAGCATATCCTTTTGTTTTCAGACACTAGTGTGTTGATGATTTGATTATGGAAATGTCTTCCATTGTCACTTATCTCTGGGCGCTGGTAAGTTCTTCCTATTATCGCATATCTTTGGGCGATGCCAAATTCTAAGGAGTTCGATTCTCTTGTCAATATGACGGTCTGGACTTCCATATGTTATTGGGACAACATTGGTGCCTAGGAGGTTGGACCAATTTTCCTTCCAATTCTACAGTTGGAAGATCTTCCGGCATTGTCGGGGTAACACAGGTACTTGAAATGTCGGATCATTCCCTAGTTGTCTAGGAAACACTAGTAGTTGAGAAAGGAGAATTTCTCGGCATTGTCGGGGCAAATTCGATACTTATGAGTAAGAGAATTTTCTGGCATTGCAGGGGCAACACCAATACTAAAAAAGTTAGGAACAATTTTCTTGTCGATCCCGCGGTTTTGAGTACATACAACTTTTCCAGAGAAAGAGGAGTGTTTCCTCTTGGGTGTGGCTTATGGTGTGCATACGAAAATGTTACTTCCAAGAACGTAGTTCCATTGGTTCTTGAAACTTCGTGTGCCTTACGATATGGGTACGAAAATGTTATTTTCAAGAATGCAGTTCTATTGGTTCTTGAAATTTCATACAGCTTATGGTATGCGCATGGTAATTTTTTACTTTCCTAAACGTGGTTCCATTGATCCAAGAAACTTCATGTGCTTTATTGTATGGTGCGTAGGAAGGATGCCTATATGAACGTGTTTCCATCAGTTTAAGAGGCGACGTGCGGCTTTTGGTATGGCGCACAAGGAAATGTCATACAAGAATGTGATTCCCTTGGTTTAAGAAGCTTGATTTATTTATAAATTAAAGGAAAGGTATGTCTTGAGCTATTTGATGCTACATTGGCATCGCTGGGACAACACCAATACTTCAAGGAATAGTACGTTTCTTGATGTTGCCAAAGCGACATCAGGGATTTGGAAGCGGAGAAGTCTTCTCAACGTTGCCGGGGCACACCGACGGTTTTGAAAGATAGAAAGTTTCCCAATGTCTCTAGAGAAACACCAAGGCTTTTGAGAAATAGAAAATTTTCTGATGTTGCCTTGGGAAATATAAAGTTTCCCGATGTCGCCGGAGCAACACAAAGGCTTTAGGAAATAGTAAGTTTCCCAATGTTACCGAAGCAACATCGGGGCTTTAGGAGATTGTGGACTTTCTTGATGTTTTCGGAGCAACATTAATCCTCCGAAGGTAGGGATCCGTTTTCCTCATCGATACAGTGGTTGAGTCGATTTTCTCCATTGAATCAGCAGCTTGGGCCTTCTCGACATTACCAGAGAAACACTAGTTCTCAAAAGGCAGGAATCCATTTTCCTTGTTTATCCGGCGATTTGAGTCAATTTTCCCCATCGACTCGATGGTTCCATTTGCAATAACGCATTTCTATTGGTTCAAGAAGATAAATTTATTGATAAAATAGAAAGGGAGGCAAATCTTTTCTATCTACAACGCCCCCAATGCCCCTGGAAAGCTTATTTCTATAACGACAATATTGAGTCGGTTCAAGAAATCTTTTAGCGGTTCTTTAGGTCTTCGTGATAGGTTAGATAGAGACATCATGTCCTTGGAACATGTAGCATGGAGCCTGAACTACCTTCAAAAACCTCTTTGCCAATTCGTCAAAAGTGGAAATGGATTTTGGTGGAAGTCTAGTAAACCACATGGAAGCGTCTCCTTCCAAGAAGATAGGGAAACATCAACAGCAAACAGGATTCGTACCTCTAACTATCTATGTGCCATTCGCACTTGAACAAATGTTGTCTAGGATTTTTATGCCATTGTATGATGCATAGTTGGCATGGTGAACTTCCTAGGATGTTCTTCTCTTAGATCATTTTCAGTGAATGTAATTCAGTTTGATGCGGAATTCCACTCCTCATTCTTTTTGCCCCTACTTTCCTCCACCAATCATTTGACCATGTCAAGAATGTAGGCTACGTTGGCAAGGTAATCTACAGGTCGACTGTTAGGGGCTGCACTAAGTGTTGAACTCCGCAGACGGTCTCGATTTGCCAATTGAAGCATAGGTTCTTCGATCTTTGAGAGAACCACTCCTGTAGAGTTCTGCTGGTGGCCTTACTATGGCGGTTTAGACTTTATTTCCAGTGTCTTTCCTGTTTATATTAGCCTTTAGTTCCAATCCATCACAATCAAGTTGCATTTCATCTTCAGGGTCAAAAATAAGCATTGCGTTGTTCAATTGAGGAGTGTTCACTCTAAGATTTGGGTTAGCACTAGGCTGTCTTCAGATAAGAGGAGCACGTCCATTGCCCCTTATAATAATCCATGCAGCCCCACCAGTTACCTCTTTATGTTTTTTTATCAATCCACCTGTTTAAGCCTGGAATAGAGGAATTCTTCTTTTCCATAGCAGTTGTAGTTTTTTTGCTTAGCTCTCAGAGCACTTGGAGGCTAGAGTGCGAGTAAAATCAACAATCTTATCTATAAGAGCTTTTTGGCTATCAAACATTTTCTGATTAAACATCTAATTGAGTCCTCCTCTGATTACTACTTCCTGTTGAGTGAAGGATCCTGGAGCTGCATTTTTTGTGTTAACCTCCATTTATTGATTGTTCATATTGTTAACTTCAGTTTGTGAACGTTTGTTGCATCACCCCCAATTGTTGCTCCTATAGATTTTCCAGAAGCAGATTTTTGTTTTCTAGGTGCCATTGATATTCAGTAGCAAGCCTCCAAATCACTCAAGAAAAGCTCTATGGATCTAGCCACTAGATCTCTTCTAATCCAAAATAGCAAGCTAGATCTAAGCCTGGTTTAATTCTCAAAGAAAGCACCAAAACATTAACATAAAAAATGGATCAACACCTAAGAATAGATCATAGAAAACCTATAATACCTTGTAACACCATGCATTTTTAGATAATTAAATAATCAAATAACGAAGAAAGTGAAAATCAACATTTCTGGAATTGTTAGAATGTGGCCTCGAAATTATACTATTATGTTCACGTTGATTTTCTGATCAATTTTCATACATAACTTGTCGAAATCCAAGTTAATATGAAGAAGTTATGAGAGAAATGAAAATTAAAATTAATCAAAAAAAGCAGAAAAAAGGCTATGGGACGACCCATAGGTCGACCCCAAAACACTAAGGTCGACCCTACGGTCAACATTCGAACGCACTGGTCGACCTATAGGTCGACGCATGTAACGTCCTGGATGATAATTTGTCCAGGTACGTGCCGAACTCCTTTTATTCGATTTTTATGCAATCTCAAACGTTGGTTTCTAAATTTGAAGACTCACAGTGAGCCTGTGACGTGGTTGCACCAGATCCAATCTTTAAATCCAACATATGAGATCCCCAAACTCCACAATAAACAAACCCTAGGCCTAAATACTTTCTCACAATCAGATTTTCCCCCAATTGGGTTCATTGCCTGAGGCTGAACCCTAAATAGAAAATATATCTAGAGAGAAGATCTTCTTAATAAAAATATTAGACGCCATAGAAGGGGATCCAGGAACGTCATGGAGCAAATCTAAGGACGATAAGTAAGTGAATTTAAATTATATATCTTTTACGATTATGATATATTATCGTTAGATTCCCATTAAATATTTTAATTAAGCATTTATTTCAGAAATTAATTCTGTTAATTAGTTATGTTGAGACTGTAAATTTATATGAGAACTTATATTTAATTATTATTTATATGGAAAGAAAGGAATCCAATTAAATATGGATAATATTAGACTTAACAATATAGAGAAAGGCTTAAGCCTAAAGTAAGAAATTTACAATAAATTATGCAAAAATGGGAGAAATAAATTACAAGGAGGGAAATCCTATAAATTGATTTGGAAGTTAGTGATAGATAAATTGGTTGGTTTAGAAAAGAGAATAAATTTTCATAGTTTAATATTTGAAAAATAATGATAAATATAATTGCAAGAATAAAAGAAAGTAAAAGGGAATTAGTGTAAAATAGAGACATTTTTGTATTTTGCATTACTCAAAAATTAAAGAAACAATAAGAAGAAATATCTTGCAATTACGAATTATTGTTTATAGCACTATTTAATTTACAAAATATGAAAATGGATTTTTAGCATAGTTTTTGCTACCAACCAAACAGAATAGAACTACTTCCTAGAATAAAAGAAAACAAAGTGAAGAGTTAAAGAAATTAAAGAAAAATGAAGTTAATTATTTGACAAGACTAGAAACGATAAACAGAAATTGTCTCGATTTTCATTCACTGCGCAGATAGTAGAATAAAAGCAAAGCACTTATTATGATTAGTAAACTTGTGATAGTCGGACGTAGTCCCAATCCAAGATGTCATATAATATAAGTGAACTAAAGAGAATTCAATATCATAATAAAAGAAGGCAGTCTAGAATACAAAAGAGACACTTGCAATTATATTTATAACATGTAGATTATAAAAGAATATAGAAGTGAAAATTGCAAGTATAATTATAACACGGGTTGTAATTGGAGATAACAAAAAATGGTTATTTTAAAACTTACACTAAGTTAATAAGCAAACATAGAAGAAAGGCCCATTCCTACAGCATTCCCTTTCAGTCAGCAACCGATGGTCTCACAACATTTAGGTGAGGCTGGGCAAGCTTATGCTAATTAGGGTAAATAAATAGCCAACAAAATTATAAAAATAAACTAAATGCATACTAAAAGACTAGACATAGGGTCTAATAAAATGATAAGAAGCGTTTGGAGCAACCCAAAGGATGAAGAGCCTAACGAAGCAGTTCATCACAGATTTCAGCATAGAAATAACACATCCAACTTAGTTAATTTGGGCTAGAAGGAAGTACGAGACTTCAACGGAATGTGAGAGTACTCTAGGATGGCCCTCTAGGGTAGGACTAACGAAGCTGCATCCCTGGAGGCACGTCTGTAGATGTTCCATCGAAAGAGTATGCCTTGACTGCTTTTTTATTGTAGGCCTAATGAAGCGAACCTTTTTAGGCGGTTAAAAGGTTGATGAATGGAGAAGGATATTCATATGCCATTATACTCTGACTTGCGAGTAGGTTTTACTGGGTAGGACCCAAAAGGATAGTCGCATGCGGAGATCAAGCCATCATCACCAAGAATGAGTTCGGAAAAGGCTAGAGCTAAACCAACAGGCCAATGATTCTTTCACTATCAAGCCATTAGATGATGGGCGTAGCAAATTGGATGTTTAGATTGTACATAGTAGGGCACAACCATTTAGCTCTTTAGAGATCTTTTGATTAGTTAAGGGTTGGCTATGTGGGGCCATAGCCACGAAGAGAAAAGAGATAGACCAAATAAAATATCTGTATTATAGGCCTAATGAAGCCATCTTTACAGATATAGAAAATCCTCGACTGAGTTCTATACAAGGTAGACTTTGTTGGTGGGATTCAGAGAGTAGACAGAACGATCGTGTGTGATCCTCAAAGTACGCACTAGGTAGTACATTGTGGATATCCAAGCACCAGTATAGGTTAGTGCGGATGCAGTTTTATGTTTTCATAGTATACGACGGAACATCTGTATTGTAGGCTTTAGGAAGCTGTCATGTACAGATGTAGTTGTAGAATGCTCTACGACCAAGACGATGGAGTTTTTTCAAGAAGGATACAAAAGGTACTAAGGGTAGTACATAGAACTGATATAGTCATTGGGCATATAGCTACATATATATTAGTTATTAGGTTTTAATCTACTAGGGAGTAGACAGGTACGATTCACACATAGAAGCGAGAGTATTATAAACCCAGTAAACCTCGTATAACAGAAAATGAAATTAAAACGGTATGTGTAGGATTAAGCTTAGAAGTGTATAATTTGTCCTTTCACCATAACTTTAGATTTGACCCCCTCCTCATAACACCCCATAGGTTAGGTAGATGGTAGAGACTTCCCTACGGAATTGTTATTATTTTGGTGAGTATTTACTTATTATTAAATTTTAGTCAGTTCCACTGTGAGATATTTATTTGAGCTCTGATATATTTGTCAATTCCTATTTGCAGGATACCCGATACCCAACTTGGGTTCTAGTAGGCTTAGGTTTTAGCATTTTTGTGAAAAATACAGACCCATTGAAATTCGGGTTGTTACATTTGGTATTAGAGCCTAGGTTTAGGGTTCCAAGGTAGATAGTGAGTGAACGTATTTATATTTTTGAATAAAATAAGAATATATTATGTACTAAAATCTAAGTAGCCCCAATTATAGATTTTAACATATAGAAAGTTTTAGAAGTACATTTGTGCATAGTTTGCTAGTTGGGTTTGGGATGACCCAAGGATGTTGAGCCCTAAGTTATTACCAATTTATAGTGTACATTAAGCTATGTTCTGAGAGAAGATTAGTATCTATATGTCATAAGAAATGGGAAAGTTCCCTAGGGATAATAGGGAGAGTATTTTTATTTTTAAAGGAATAAGAGATTTTAGTACGGAAATGAGATTTCCAAGGTTTAGGAAGGGTACTCCTAGGATAGTAAGAAGAAAATCCACTTTATGTCTATCCCATTTGGAATTGAAAAGTAGAAAAATATAATTGTTAATATGTTTGAGGAAGTCCATATTGGACTTTAGAAAAAAAAAGTGGTACGTAATTTAAGTTTTTTTTATATGATGTAAATTTTGTTAAAAGCAAAATTCTTTTTATAGTATTATAGAGCATGTATAGCTCGCTAGTTTCTTTATTGGTAAATAAAGATTTTAAATATAAAAGCCTAGAGTGTGTCAAGTATCAAAAACGTAGGTTACAACATTTATTGTTGCAACAGAAGTTTTCCTGAGAAATAAAGGAAGTATGGACTATGACACTATTGTTATAGTAGGTGACCCCCAAAGGAAATGTTTTTACATAGCGTAAGGGATCTATTAATATTTATTTCAATTGAATCCATATACTAGTACTTTTGGGTTGTAGTAAAGGTGTTTTACACTGCATCTGTTTTGGCCCAAATAAAAATGTGTTTTGAAGATAATGTTTAAGTATAGAAATAAAGTGGTTTGTAAGTGCACTTATTATTTAAATAACAATGTGAATTTTTTTAGTTATGAAAATATTAAAAAACAGTTTTGAAAATGAGTTCTTTTGAAAAAAAGATGTAAGTTAAATATTAGGAAATTAATAAATTTCATAGGAAATGTCTATTATAAGTGAATATAGATTAAATATACTTTAATCTATTGGAATGAAATGAATAATGATATAATTTTTTGTGAAACCAAAACACAAATAAAGATGTTTTGTGCAAGTTATAAGGAATACGTGAAAGAGATGTACATGGTATGGAAAGCATCATATTTTGTATAGCCTATTTCGATAAATAAAAAATAAGTTCCTTGTAATTTCACACAAACACGAAATCCTCTTTTAAAAGATTCATATAAGGTTTTAACGTTAATGGTTTCTCATAAGAGAAAGTAGTTCCAATACGTTACGGTTTAAAATCTTTAGGTATAATAAGAAGTATAATAATTAGAGACAGTGTTAGTTAGACAGCCTTAGTAGGAAAGCTAAGCAACGAAAATTTCATATTTTTTCATTGATTATGCGCATTGGTTGCTTGCCTTTGTAGAAAGTCCCCATTTGTAGTAAATTAGAAACTCCTCCAAGGTTAGGTAACTGGAAGAGTATGAAAGTTAAGGAACTTTTGATGGAATAATTGTTCTTATCTACTTCAGTTTTAGTAAATTTGAAAATCTGTGAAAAGAAGATGTTTTGAAAACATGTGAGGACATTTTTGTAAGTCAAGAAAAAAGAAAAATGTTTTAAGAACAAGCATGGCATGTTTTAAAAAAAAATGGTTTGGTGAAAAAGTAAATAAGTTTTGAAAGTGAAAAACTGAGTAAACAATTAAATTTAAAAGTCCAAAATATTTTAAGGAAAGCTGTAATGGTCTTTGAAAGAAGAAGAGTGGAATAAGTTTTGAATTTAAATTTTTAAGTTTTCTCCTTTAGGTTTGGGGGAATTATTTAAATTCAAAAGGCTGTAAAGACGCTAGTCTAGAAAGATAAAATGTTAAGTAACCATTTACCTCTGAATTTGATAGAAACTTTAAAGTAACACTTTTAAAGGCAAGAATTTTAGGATTTTATGTTTCAAAAATTTAGAAGCTTTAATTTTTAAAATAAAATGATAAATACCAAACCTAACTTTTAAATATGGAATATATAGGAATCATCTCCTAGGTATGACAGGGAAAGTGTAAGGCTATGTAGGAGATAGTAGTGATTAATTTTAGTAGTAATAATTAAAGTTCTCATAAAGTATGTAGGACACTAGTGAGAACCTAAGAATCTTGCTTCATGTGTGTAGACTATAGAAGAATAGTAAAGTGATATTAGTAAGATCTTATTCATCGTGAGTAATACAACATAAAGTGTACAGATATGTGTATAGATCTTATTCATCGTGAGTAATACAGCATAAGTTTGTAAAAAGTAATGGGAAGCAGGAGGAGCATATGAGTTATTTGGATCCTAGTGTAGGGCCTTTCTGTGTCAAAGTAGACGTAGTCCTAGGCCTCCTAGACCTAGAAGATAGCTGTGTTTAGCTGCTATAGTAAAGAAAAGTAAAAGTAGATAAAAGTAACTAAAAGAAAAACAATAAGATCTAAAGAAAGTGACAGAAACGTCAATAGAAATAAATGAGAATTGCAAAAGAAAAATACATTTTTCCCATAAATTAAGAATGGGAAAAGGTTTGAAAATGGAAGTTTATCTTATGTAAACTGTGCTTGGAAAAGAAAATAGTGATTTTTATAGAAGAGCGGCATAAGTTCCAACCACGGAGAAAGAGGTGCGCAAAAGTAAAACCGTAAATGTTAGGTTTTCCGTTTTCTACCTTCTTTCTGACATAAGAAATCGAATTAGAAAAATTAAATTTTTCTAAATTTGAATATTAAAAGCTATGTGGTAGGATTTGAATGTAAAAATTCATTGAACTACGCCCTTATTCAGTGGGAGTGTGAGAAAAATTGGAAGAAAAACATATTAAATTTTTCAAAGATTGCATTCATATAGAAATTGTAAGTATATTTAGGATGTGTGCATCATATTTTAAAAGGAGTTTTTAAAGAAGAAAAGCATCCATATAGGACGTGCCGCTTAGAAATTTATGTACATGCATATATTTTATGTTGAATGACACTTTGCACAAGGAAATGGATGGTCGCAAAATTGAATGTACACAAAATGGATGTAATTGATGTGATGAATTACATAATTTTACCCTTGTCAAATTTCAAGGATGAAATTTCCTAAAGGGTGAGAGAATGTAACACCCCACAATTTAGATAATTAAATAATTAAATAACGATGAACAGTGAAAATAAGCATTTTTGGAATTGTCAGAATATGGTTTCGAAACTTATATCATGGTGTTCGTGGAGATTTTCTGATCAATTTTCACATATAACTTGTTAAAATCCGAGTTAATACGAAGAAGTTACGAGAGAAACAAAATCAGAATTAATCGGAAAAAAGGCATGCGGGTCGACCCATAAAACACTCAGGTCGACCCTCGAACGCAAAGGTCAACCCATAGGTCGACCCGCGTTACGTTTCTAGATGACAATTCGTCCAAGTACGTGCCTAACTCCTTTTATTTGATTTTTGTGCAATCTCAAACGTTGATTTCTAAATCCGATGACTCACAACGAGTCTGTGACATGGTTGCACCAGATCCAATCTTTGAATCCAACGGTCCGAGATCTCCAAACTCCACTATAAATCGAACCCTACTCCTAGCTACTTACTCACAATCGGATTTTCTTCCAATTAGGTTCATTGTCTGAGGCTGAACCCTAAATAGAAAATATTTCTTGGAAAAAGATCTTCTTAATAAAAATATTAGATGCCTTAAAAGGGGATCCAGGAAGACTATGGAGCAAAGCTAAGGACGACAAGTGAGTGGACTTAAATTCTATATGTTTTACATTTATGATAAATTATCGTTAGATTCCCGTTAAATATTTTAATTCAGCATTTGTTTTAGAAATTAGTTCTGTTAATTGCTTTGTTGAGACTATAAACTTATATGAGAACTTATATTTAATTATTATTTATATGGAAAGAAAGAAATTCAATTAAATATGGATAATATTAGGCTTAATAGTTAAATTATGCAAAAACCGATGAAATAAATTACAAAGAGGGAAATCCAATAACTTGATTTAGATGTTGGTGATAGATAAATTGGTTGGTTTAGAAAAGAGAATACATTTTCATAGTCAAATACTTAAAAGATAACGATAAACGTAATTGCAAGAATAAAAGAAAGAAAAAGGGAATTGGTGTATAATAGAGACATTTCTGTATTTTTCATCACCCAAAAATTAGAGAAACAATAAAAGAAGTATCTTGCATTTATGAGTTATTCTTTATAACACCGTTTAATATTTAAAATATGGAAATGGATTTTTAGCACACTTTTTGCAACCAACTAAACATAATAAAACTACATCCTAGAATAAAAGAAAACAAAATGAAGCGTTAAAGAAATTAAAGAAGAAATCAAGTTAATTATTTGACAAGACTAGAAACAATAAACAAAAATGTGCCTAGATCTACATTTACTGCGTAGATAGTAGAATAAAATAAAAGTAGTTATTATGATAAGTAAATTTGTGATAGTCGGACATAGTCCTAAGCCAAGATTGTCATGTAATATAAGAGAACTAAAGAGAATTCAACATCATAATAAAAGAAGACAGACTAGAATAGAAAAGAGACACTTGCAATTATATTTATAACATGTACATTATAAAAGAATATAGAAGTAACAATTGCAAGTATAATTATAACATAGATTATAATTAGAGATAACAAAAAAGGCTTATTTTAAAACTTACACTAAGTTTATAAACAAACATAGAAGTAAGGCCCACCAACAACATTCCCTTTCAGCCAGGAGCTGATGGTCTCACAATAGTTAGGTGAGGCTAGGCAAGCTTATGTTGATTAGGGTAAATAAGTACCTAACAGAATTAGAAAAGTAAACTAAACTCATAATAAAAGATTAGACATAGGGTCTAATAAATGATAACATGCGTTTGGAGCAGCCCAAAAGATGAAGAACCTAATGAAGTAGTTCATCACAGATTTCAGCATACAAATAGCACATCCAACATAGTTAATTTGGGCTAGAAGGAAGTATGAGACTTCAATAGGACGTAAGGTTACACTAGGATGGCCTTCTGGGGTGGGCCTAACAAAGTCGCACCCTTAGAGGCAGGTCTGTAGACGTTCCATCAAAAGAGTGTTCCTTTACTGCTTTTGCATTGCAGGCCTAACGAAGCGAACCTTTGTAGGTAGTCAAAAAGTTGATGAATGGAGTAAGATATTTTTATGACACCGTACTCTGACTTACGAATAGGTTTTAATAGGTAGGACCCAAAAGGATAGTCACATGCAGAGATCAAGCCATTATCAACTAAGAATGAGTTTCGGGAAAGACTAGGGCTAAATTAATAGGCCAATGATTGTTTCGCTATCAACGCAGTAGATGAAGGGCATAGCCAATTGGATGTTTAGATTGTTTGCAGTAGGGCACAACCACTTAGCTCTTTAGAGGTCTTTCTACTAGTAGAGGGGTGGTTGCGTGGGGCCGCAACCACGATGAAAAAAGAGACAGACCATATATAATATCTATATTGTAGGTCTAACAAAGCTGTCCTTTACAGATATAGAAAATCCCCGATTGAGTTCCGTACAAGGTAGTCCTTGTTCGCATGATTCAGAGAGTAGACAGAACGATTACGTATAGTCCTCAAGGTACACACTGGGTGGTGCATTGTGGATGCCCGAGCACTAGTATATGTTAGTGCAGACGCATTTTTACATTTTCATAGTAGACGACGGAACATCTGTATTGTAGTCCTTATGAAGTTTTCCTTTACAGATGTAGTTGTAGAATGCTCTAGGAGCAAGAGTCCTTTTCGAGGAGGATACAGAAGGTACTAAGGGTAGTACCTAGGACCAATATGGTCATTGGGCATATATCTACATATATATTAGTTATTAAGTTTTAATCTACTAGGGAGTAGATAGGTAAGATTCACACATAGAAGCGAGAGTATTATAGACTTAGTAAACCAAATACAACAGAAAATGGAAATAAAATGGTATGTGTAGAACTAAGCATAGAAGTGTATAATTTGTCCTTTCACCAAAACTTTAGTTTTGACCCCCTCCTCATAACATCCCACGGGTTAGGTGTAGAATCGGTTTCACTCTATAGGTGGGTGAATAAGGTGATACTATCAGTTATAAACATTTGGTGTGGAAGTATATATAAAATAATTGCAACACAAAAATAGTAGAATAATAGCAGCACAGATAATAACAACATATTAAAAGCATAAAACAGAACACGTAGATTTACCCAGCTTCGATAAAACCCTGCCTACGTGCTGCCTCCAAGTTTTTTAATAGAAATTAAGTAGTCAGACGCTTACATACATAAACTCGTGACACTCGCTATTGGCTAACCTAACTCTATGCTCAAAACCCTTCCACAACTCAGCCACTAAGCTGCGAATTCTCGAACTACACCACCGTAGTTCGTCCCCTAATCACACAACTAGAATTTACAAAAGTTTAAAAGAGAAAATACAAATTTAAAAAAAATTAAAAGACAAAACCCAAATTTGAAAAATTAAAGCCCAATTATAAAGTTAAAGAAGATGGCCCAAATAAATAAGAGTGTCCCTCTTTTGATTTTTATACTGTCGGCCCTCTTTTCTTTGCTTTTAAAAAATGGCTGCTTCCTTTGTTCTCATTTGTTCCTCTTTGAGAAATTAGGGTTCGACTTTGTTGATGCCGCCAACTGTAGTTAATCGATTAAATAAGTAATTTTGCTTCCCTTGCCTTGTCGATTGATCGCCTTGTTGATTTGCACGCGGCTGCTTCTCAATCGTGTTCGATTTTGATTGGTATGTAATTTTATGCTCTTTGTTTTTCTGGTTAATTCCTTGAATTCATTGCCTTTTGTAGCCGATGATGAGATGGGCTTAAATAGGGTTCTATTCCCTAAAATATCGTTCGAATAAATTTACTTGAATTCGTCAATTGACTGATCTTGACTACTTGATTATGATTGAATGTTGTGATTTGTATTGACTTTTTCAATTCGTATCTTGATTTTCACGGCTTTCGTTTCTGACTTGGTCGAATTATCCTTGGTCACCACGTCTCTGATTCTCTGCTGTCTTATTGGAATTTAACTCTGAAAAGTGCTTGTTTGATCACTGTCCTTATTTTTGTAACTGCAGTTCTTTCATTTTTGCTTGCAGTCTTGACTTTGCTACTCCAACCGGTTTCCACTAAATTTGGATGCTGTTGTCATTATGTGTCACTTCTGCTTATCACATCCATGCTTATACTTGTTGAGGCTGCTTCACCACTGTTATCACACTGGTTCATTATCGACTTCATTGTTGTTTTACTGTGTACATTTGCTTGAGACTGGTTCCATCGGTTACAGTACTAGTTCTAGTTACATGTGTACTGCCTATATATGTGTACATGTTTGTTTGCATAGACTTCATATAATCTTTACTTATGCCTTTTGATCTGATTCATTATTTGTTGGTTTGGTTTAGAGCATTTGTTTGTTGGCCGGGTTCATGAACATATTGCAGTCATGAGTCATGTGCATGTTACCAGTTGAGCTTCTCTGGTTGTCTTGATGCCATTTTAGCTGATGTTGTTTTTGATTTTCTGGCATTGTGCTTTTGTGTGCACTGCCAACTACTTCTACTGGTTCAATTGGAAGTCTTTTTGAACTGTATATAAGTTGGCGACACCATTTTCATTTGAAGCTGCAGTATCATTTCTAAGTCTGGTTTGGGCATATCATTACTCTGATGCATTCCATTTTCAACATGCCTGATTATTTTTGCGTGTCTTTCCCTTGTCTGGTTCTTCTTTGTAGCATTGACTCATTTGTTCATTGTGTAGTCTGGTTTTGGTCGAAGCTTTGCATTTGAAGTTTTGAGTCACCCTTTGTACGTGTTGAAGTCTGTTTGGAGCTTGTAGTTTTTTAAGACTATCTTTGAGTTGTTGAGCCACTTGGTTGAACATTTGTTTTTTTTCCTGAGACATTTCCATGTGTTGTTGCAGTTTGACTGTGTAGCATGCTTGGAGTCTTGATACATTGATTTGTGATCTGGTGTTGTGTTTGATGTGCATTTTCTGTTGGTCTTCATGGGTTTACTGGTCTGGTACAGTTTGACTGGTCGAGTATTTTTCAAGTGTACACATTCATCTGGATTTGTTTTTCATATTGCATACTATGTTGAATCCAGCTTTTAGCTCAAGTTTAACCTTGTGCTCGTGTCATGATTTTATTTTGTATTGCACTTGAGTTGAACCCGACTTTTGATTGGGTTTGACCTTATGCACATCTGTCCCTGTAATTTTATCAAGTGTATATCGGTGTGCACGACCTTATGGAATGTACAGTGATACACTGTGCATGTCACAATCTGTTCACGCATGATGAATTCAAAATTAAATGGTGACAAACAACCCAAATAACTGAGGCAAATAATATTTTTAAAATACACATTTTATTTTACACAGCAAAAATATTTTCTTTTCTATTTTACTACATCGGTGTTTATTTGCAGATTGCTCAGATGTTGGATTCAATCTGGAATAGAGTTGAAGAATAATAGAGTGAATGAGTGAAATGTAGTGAGGTGCAAATGTAAATGGAAAATTATGATGTAATCAAAAATGTGTAGTACTTGAAATTGTATATATATAGTGAGAGCTCAAATTTGTGTTATTCAAAATTGTAATAAAATATTTGTTTGAATAAAATATTTGTTTGAATTTAAATTCCATGTTATTTATTTTATTCAGCAAATATTTATCCAATTATGTAAAAAAATAAAATAATACAATAAAAAATACATTTGAATAAATATATATGTGTTTTATTATCATCAAACAAAAATCATATACTAGCATATTCAACATTAGGTAGATGGCAAAGACTTATCAGCTTTGAGAAACTTGTTTAGGAAGTATTATTATCTTGGCAGTTATTTACTTACTATTATATTTTAGTCTGTTCCGTCGTGAGATATTTATTTGAGCTCTGATATATTTGTATTTGCCTATTTGCAAGATACCAAATACCCATCCCAGGCTTCATTAGGCTTAGGTTTTAGCATTTTTGCAAAAAAGTCGAACCCACTGGAATTCGAGTTGTTACAGACCTAGATCTAGAAGATAATAGTAGAAACAAAAGAAAATAAGTAGGAATAAGAAAGAGAGATGCAAGATTTTATAGTCGTTCGACAATCTTTGGCCTACGTCCACTTTATAGCTTTGTTGCTTATTTATTTGATATAGTTTGCTTGATTTTATAAGATGTTTGAGAGAGAATGAGTCACAAGTATAGGGGTTTGACAAATTCTAAGTCCTAGAGTTTCCTAGAGTAGCTTCCTTGGTGACTATTATGTAGGGGAAGGAGATGAAGAGCATCCGCCTAGCGATGACAGAAACCAGATCCTATTTTGATTGCTATATGGTTTATATTTATAGGGGTAGTAGCCATATTGGATCAGAAGCCCGCTACCAGAGAGGTTAAGATATCGGCTAGATTTGTGTGAGAAAGTAGGGGTACATTCGAGTTAGGGTGATAACTTGGCACCGAGTTAAACCCACAACTCAGCCTCGAGTCATCCCCTTGGGGGGAAACCCATCCAACTTCTTGCATTGTGTTCCCTACTTCGTTTTGGAGTGCCCCTTATGTTTTCGTAGTTTGAGTACGTATTTTGGTGATCGTTCCATCATTACTTGGTTTGTTCTACAGTTTACTGGAGCCAATTCTTCAATACTTGAGGTAAGTCGTCTAGAATTCTATGAAATCACTGGGGTTTGCATATAAGAGCTAGAGAATCACATGTGAAAAATTGGAGATGCTGGGGATGAAGCATGATAACTTGAAACAAACTCATGGGCATGACTCAGCACCGACTCATCCCCTTAGCACATTTCTATTCCAATTTTTCCTAAGCTATTTTATTTATCCGTATGAGTATGCTTGCCAAGTTTTAAGTCGTTTCGACATTCACTTCTGTTGACTTTTGCTTGGTCAATAACTCAGTTAATGGTCAACAAAGAACATATGTTGATTATCTTTAGTGTTAGTGTTTTCCTTTTCACTGTACTCTTCTCGTGATTATTTTTACCTCCTTTTATTGTCTTGAGCATCTCTTCTTATCCCTCTTTGACTTGTCCAAAAGTCATTGGACATGGCTTGGTTTTCCAAATTTGAAATTTTTAGAGTCCTCTCTAATACCTTTTCAAATCCATTTTTTAATTAATTGTTTTAATTTTCTTACAATATTAAGCTCTTCAACAAAGTTGTGAACTTTAATTTCATTCCTGAGTTTTTTCTTCTCATCTCCATATTAAATACGCTACCAACCACTAAATATATTGGAAAAACTCCATCTCAATTTTAATCATTTTAATGAAATCCTGCATGTTTTCCCTAAATTTCAAATATAGAAATGACTTTCAATTTAAATTGTTTGCTTCAAAAAAAATTCCATAATTATTTGAAATTGCAAGCTTGAATAGAAATTCCAATTTTTGTTTGGAATTTTCGAATCTAATCGTACAGTTTGGCTAATATTGTTTGAAAACCTTAAATAAATGGTATTGTGTCGTTTGTACTCAATTTGGTCATCGATCAGTAATTTAGTTTAATATTTTTTCAGCTCGTTTAAAATAAAATAACTTAGATTGAAGCAAAATGTTTGTTGGAAAAGCATGATATTTCAAATTTATGTTTAGTAGAACGTGATTAAATTTTATAACATGTTTTTCTTCTTTTTATTCATTTTTGAAAATTAACTTTTAGGTAAACCTGTCTTAAATGATGTCGAAAACAAGATGCTTGCTGAAAAAGTTTAGTATGCTTAATTTTGTTATTATATTGTCTAAAATGATTTGTTTTAAATTAGAAGACTTGAAATTGATTTGGTAGCATTTGGTTTAGTGTGTAAGGAAAATTATTAGATTGTACCAGATAATTTATGAAATCTTTTAATCTATTCAACGTTATATATTTTAAATTAAATTATAAGTATTAAGTTTTTGCATGAAAGTATTATTATATTTTCTATAGAAGTATTAATATAATAAGTATAAATTGTAATACTTAAATAACTCACAATATGAAAACTGAAACGACAACATTTATACCAAATTTAAGACGAAGAAAAACATTTTCAAGCGTAATTATTAAAAATATATTTACATTTATAATTATAGTATTTAGAAAACAAAATTATAAATGTTTCTCATAAAAACAATAGATACAAAATTCCTTACCCGGATGATGTCTTTGTTGGCATGGATATCCGAATGCTTTGTCCATGCATGGTTGATGACCACATAGGTGGTAAGTAATCAATGTTGCCTTTTTAGCATATATTTTTAAGTATGATTTAGACAGTTTAATTTGTTGGATGGTTGAAATCTTAAACCATGAGCCATCACATTTTGTTTAGTAGTTCTTCGTCAGTAGCAATGTCGAAAATATAAACATTATGAATATCTTTTCTCTTTTCCGCTAGAAATCGTATGAAAAAAGTCATATTAATCGTGCAGATTTAAAGAGGCAAGAAGAGAGAAAAGCTGCTAGGCTTTTGATTGAAAAGGCTAATTAATCAAAACATTTGTGTTTAAGAAAAATAATTATATGCGTACTACTTATTAGTTAGTTAGAACTTCACTAACTAAACTAGACGTTTGACGATTGCTGCAGATGGAAAGAAGCATGTTTTTTTGATCACTTGCCTGATTTTAAGAGTGAGCAAGATGATGAGAAAACTGCATAATTCATGGATTTTGTATAGAAATAGTTGTTCATGTGTTCGACTAAAGTACTTAGGAAAGTGCAGCTTGTTTTTTATTTATGAATTTGATTGATTCTAGTAGCTAACGTGAGCAATTGAGGCAAGTGTAAATAATGGTTAATGAACTTGGTATCCACGAATGTAAATATTTAATGTTTAAACAATTGTGCTTAAAGTACAATTTTTGGTAGTTAATGAATGAATGGTAAAATTGCAATAAATTTTCACTTAACTATTTCTTTCTTTCTTTTGATGATAATCCGCCTAATCCAAGCATAAAAGGTAAACATGAATCGACAGTTACATTTCTTCAAAAAGCACTGTTAATCTAAAAATACATTATTTTGGTAGGAATGAAATAAAGAAAAAATTAGTGGATGGCCAATTATTTTATACAAGCGTTACATCTTGCTGATCGGTATTTTTTCACATATAAATTATGTTATACGTCTAATATACCAAAACAGAGAATAATCAATTATAAACTTGTTTCACAAGTTTATTAATCAGATTTCCACTACTCTGGAAGTCTGTATTAGCTAATTTAAGCAATAGTTATGTCGTAATTAAATTACAATAACAACGTTATACAATCGTAAAAAAATAGCATAAGTAGGAACCGAAAAGATAAAAGAATGATGTATAAGAATATACAAATATACTAGAATCTGACTAGTCAACTAACTGTTTGAGGCTTGTCGTAATAATTTTCTTAAGAATTTTTTATTCAAATTCTCCCAAGATACAACAGATGTAATCTGCACGAGATTGTAATGAGTATGTCAACTCTGTGATTTATTACATAGAGCAATATAAAAGAAGAAGTAGAAGAAAATAGAATAGGAATCGAATGAGAATGTGATCAGTATTCTCTCCTATTTATAATTTCGTCCGCATCCCTTCAAATGGCACGTACGCTTGATGGGTCGCACCCTTTGTCTTTTAACTGCTACTGTTCGTTAACGGGTCGCACCTGCCTGCTATTCGCATCCGCTCGCATCGTACCTGCTTCTGTTCGCCCGCGCTTCTTCAGTCGGGTCGCACCCGCCTGCTACTCGCATCCACTTCTGTTCGCCCGCACCTCTTTAGTCAACCCGCGTCCGCTTCCGAATAGATTCGCACATGTTCGTACAGCCTGCAACTGTCAGAAACCCGGCCTAGTTTTGCAGTAAAAATAGGATCATATTATATCCAAATCCAAAACTAAACCCGAGCCCGACCCGGCCCGGTTCGGTCGGACGGACGGTGGCGGCGTGCGCGTGTGTGGTGGTGATGCATGATCTCCCTCATCACAACGAAGCAAACATTTGGACACCCCAAGGCCCCAACCCCTTCATTGTAAAGCTATTAATATACTAGAATAGCTTTGCAATTTTTGGTGATGTGGGACTATGTTATTTTCATTCAATTTAGTATTAGGAATTTCAACAATCCCCCACATGAATGATAATATACATATCCCCCACACAAAACGAAATATCACAGAGTACATATGGAATAATGCTTTATCGTGGATAAGTAGATATTTCACTTTGAACTTTCCCTAGTTAAAACTTATCAGATCTACTTAGCTAATTGGTGAATTATTTCATCTTGAATCGTCATCTTTTATTGTATATCCAGACAATAAGCTTTGCGAAGCATTGATTCCCTTCTCATCCAATCTCTTGGTTGTGTTCATTTTGGTCCTGAGCACATTTTGGTTGTGCGAGTGTTATAGAGAATTTAAGCCTTTAATATTCTCATAGAGTCGACCCAGCTCACACTAACATAGATGATCGCAACCATTAAGAGAATCCTATATATATCCCACTTGTTATTTCCAAGACATGGTCATTATTAAAAAACATAGTTTTAACCTTTAACTACTTCTGTAGGAATGCACTATATTTTGCACCATAGGAATGGAGTAGGACTAAGTCCAAACAAATGCATTGCTTCTTGAGTTACTATAACTAGTTCGCCTATTGATTCTAGTCCGTGGGATCTCCAGTTGCTAGGATATGTTTTCGTGTAAGGTAAATCTTGTTGGTTTAGGCTTTTAAACTCATTCCCCTCGATGCACAGTCAATTTTCTCTCTCGATAAACCTTTAGTAAATGGATCTGCTAGGTGATCATTTGTTCTCACATAATTACTGGAAATAGTTCCATTAGAGAGTAACTGCCTAACTGTTTTATGACGACGACGAATGTGTCATGATTTGCCATTATACACAAAGTTTTTCGCTCTACTTAGTGCTGCTTGATTATCGCAGTGAATACATATGGCCGTTACAGGTTCGGGCCAAAATGGAATATCTTCTAAGAATTGACAAAGCCATTTTGCTTCTTCACCTGCTTTATCTAATGCGACAAACTCAGATTCCATAGTGAATCGAGCTAGGCATGTTTATTTAGTAGATTTCCATGACACTGCTGCTCCTGCAAGGGTAAAGACATAACCACTTGTGGATTTTGATTCCTCTTAATCTGCGATCCAGTTTGCATCACTATATTCTTTTAAGACCGCAAGATATTTTCCATAATGTAAGGAAAAATTAGTGGTATTATTTAAATATCCTAACACTCTCATTAGTGCTTTCTAATGTTCCTTCCTTGGGTTACTTGTATATCTGCTTAGTCGACTTACCGCGTAAGCGATATCTGGTCTAGTGCAATTCATGAGATACATTAAGCATCCTATTACACTAGAGTATTCTAGTTGCATTACACTCTCATTAGTGTTTTTATGCAGTACTTCTGATGGATTAAAAAGTGTTCTCACTCCTTTAATTCCATAGCCTTGAAATTTTTCAACCACTTTGTCTACATAGTGTGACTGAGATAATTCAATTACAATAGGTGTTCCTAAGTCTTTATGGTCTCTATTACTTTAGTGTTAGGACCAAAGATTAGCATATCATCTACATATAAACAAATCATAACGTATGATTGTCCAACATGTTTGTAATAAGCACATTTATCACATTCTTTATAAGAAAACCATTTTTCATCATGACATTATTAAATTTTTCGTGCCATTCTTTTGGAGCTTGTTTGATTCCGTATAGTGATTTTACTAACCGACATACTTTGTTTTCATTTCCATTGGAAATAAAACCCTTAGGTTGCTCCATGTAAATCTCCTCAATGAGATCTCCATTTAAGAATGCTGTTTTTACATCCATCTGATGAATCTCTTGATTATATATGGATGCAATTGCTATTAACATTCTTATAGAGGTTATTCGTGTAACCAGTGAATATGTATCAAAGAAATCTACATCTTCTTTTTGAAGATATCCTTTGGCTACTGAGGCTAATCTAGATACAGAATGAAGCTCAATTTGTTTAAATGTTTATTTAGACTTGCATCAAGTAAATTTTTGGGTTTCATTGTGAACTCAAGGGGCACTGAGGCTAATCTAGAACAGGTTAACACTTTGAAACACGTAATTGCCTATAAGAATCAAAGAGAAATGCAGAGCTTAAATGGAAAGGTCATTGGGCTGAGTCAGTTCATCTCAAAGGCAACAGATAAGCATTCTTTAATACCCTTAAAAAGGAGAAAGGAAAGTTTGTCTAGATAGAGGAATGCTAGAAAGCTTTCTAAGCCTTACTTGATCATATGGAGAGACTACCGGTTTTATTAAAGCCTTTGGAGGAGAGGGCCTATTTGTTTATTTGGTAGTGTTTGTTCATATGCTGAGTGCTGCCCTGGTACGTGAAGGTCCAAAATCCAAAGGTCCATGTATTACATCAACAAGCGGTTCACTAGAGCAGACAAAAATTATTTTAAGTTAAAGAATCTAGCTTATTGCTTGTTTATTGCATTGAGGAAGTTACGACCCTACTTCCAAGGTCATCCGATCAAAGTACCGACTGATCAATCTTTGAGATAAGTGTTACACTGACTTGGGAAGGTTGCTGAAGTGGAACATCAAATTGACTTGCTATGATATAACCTATCTCCCCAAGAGGGCGATCCGAGGACATGCGTTGGCTGATTTCATTTTCGAATTTACCACCCAGGAAAGAGGGACAGAGGAAGATTCGGAATAGTTTGCTTAATTGAAATTGAACGTGGACGAAGCGTTCAATAAACATTGCTTTGGAGCAGGATGTATATTGGTAACCCTAAGGAATAAACAATCTAATATGCCGTAAAGATTGAGTTCCCTGCAATGAACAACGAAGATGAGTACAAAGCACTTATCGCTAGAGATAGTGAAGGATTTGGGAGTTAGAACACTGCATATGTATAACGACTCTCACTTAGTGGTTTGTCAAGTGAAGAAAGAATTTCAAGCTAAGGAAGTGAGACTAGCCCCTTACCTGGTGAAGATTCTAAAACCGCTGAATGACATCGAGTGTTACACGATTATGCACATTCCTAGGGAGGAGAACACGAAAGATGATTCATTGACCAAACTAGTCAGCTCTAAGGATGCACAACCTATGGTATTGGTTCCAATGGAGGTTTTACCGGCTCCGAGCAATGACCAAATGGACATCGATTGGATCTTGGAGGCTGAAGTGAAAATGGAATCATGGATGACTTCGATCAAGGAATACTTGCTAAAGGGAACTCTCCTGATTGGAAGGATTGAATGTAGGAAACTCATATACATAGTACCATAATTTATTATTCAAGAAGGAGTGCTATACAGAATAAGATTCTCAACTCCCCTACTACGGCGTGTTGCTGACGAAGAAGCTAAAAGGATCCTTGCGGATGTACACGAAGGAGCCTACGGTGATCATACCAGGGGACAGACTTTGACATGGAAGATTCTTCGCTATGGATATTTTTGGTAGACAATTAACTTGTATTTGCTGACTGCTCTAGGAAGTGCAATAGGTGCGAAAGATTTGTAAAGATTCCTGGATCCCCATCTATAAAAATTACACAAATGGTTAGTACATAACCATTTGCAATTTGAGGAATATATATCTTTGGTGTGCTACCGATGTCGAAAAGTGAAGCAAAGTATGCCATTATTGCAGTGGAATACTTTATGAAGTGAGCTAAAGCATAACTGCTTACAACGATCACTATGAAAAGAGTGATCAGTTTCATAGTGAAGAATATTATATGTCGATTTAGGATTTAACAAATAATCATCACTTATAATGAGACTCAATTTGGTAGTTCTAAATTCAAGAATTTCTATAGTAAGTACCATACTGAAAAGAGATTTATGGTTGTAGCACTCCCATTAGCGAACTGAAAGGATAAGGCGATGGATATATTATTAAATCATTCTTAAAGAAATGATTAACAAAGATCAAGGTCAAGTGAGTCATGAATTACCTCTAGTACTATTTGCTTATCGAATGACTCATAAGTTCATGACTGGTTATACTCACTGACCCTAGCCTACGAATTAGAGGCCATGATCCCAATAGAACTAGAAGTGTCTTCTTGTCGAAGGATTCATTATGATCCCAAGACGAATGAGTATCTCTAGCTCGAGTTCCTCGATATGATCGATAAGAAGCATGAAGAAGCCGACTCATGGGTTCTGCTCACCAAAAAAGAGTGGAAAGATTTAATGTAAAGGTTAGAAATCAGACCTTCAAGATCAACAATTTCATTCCGAAGTGAATCTTTCTTTCTTAGTCCAGTGGCTCTAGGTTAGAATTGGGAAGGACCTTATGCCATCGAACACAAGCTTGGAGATGGAACATTAAAGCTAGCAATTGTTGATGGAATCTCACTTCCTAGTGAGTATAATAGTGAACACCTATGAAGCTATTTCACTTAATTGTATCTTTGTAAATACCTAATTAGACTCTAATGTAACAAGGGAGAGCCTGCCAATATAAAATGGATTGAATTTAAGGACCGATGGAACTTTACTATCAATAGCCTAACTTTGATCTATGGACAACAGTAACATTTAAGATTCTGTATTGTGAAAATTCAGATATCTAGGTACTTAGAGATAGGTATCGAAGGACTCCTTTGTTCCATGATTCGATTGTGGGAGTATAATCATTTTAAGGGCCCAAAGATAGGCAACGATCTCCTTCACTTCATAATCGAAGTGAAGGAGTATAATCACACTAGGATTGATTATGATGATGCACACTATACTTATATCCTTTGACCATTACCCAAAGATACGTAGGGTCTATGACCATAGCTCAAAGATTGGTAAGGTCTAATTATGATGCCCAGAGACAACCATCTTATTTATTAGGTCCAAGAAATTGGATTCGGTTGGAGAATGAATCTCTTCGTCCAAGAACAATCAATGCCCAAAGGTAGACGAGATCAAGTTTGAACATCTAGGGATAGACATCCAAGGCCCCATTTTTTATCAATACTTACGTTCAATGCTTGGAGATAGGCAAGGTCAAGCATATATGTCCGGAGATAAATGTTCAAAATGCCACTACTCGGAGATAGGAAGTGATATGGAAACCCAACCTTATTTCTGATCAAATAGAACCTGACTAAAGATGAGCCAAGTAAGCTACAGAGTTAGAAAAATGGGTATAATTTTGCTCGTCAACGGAGAGATGTTCTGGAAGCAATAAATAAAATAATGACCAACACCTGAGCAATAACGAGAAGTTATTCACATGTTCCCAATTATATTGGATAATAATATTGGCTTGATTTAAAATGCAACCGCGATTAACATAAATAAACTAAGTACATATGCAAGTGAGATAGAAGTCTAAAAGAAAAACTATTTTTTTAACAACTAACAAACTTTTCAAGAAAAAGTAAGGATCATACCCACACAACAACAACATATATAAATAAACAAAAACAAACAAACAAACAGATGACAACATAAAGATGGCAACTAGGTGTTTCTATTCTTTCTCCTTTTATCATCCTTCTTCTCCCAGGAAGAAATTGTAATATGCCATTTACCAGGCCTTCCACCTTTTCCTCCCTCGGATAGGTAGCACTTAGGGTTAGTATTCCAATCATAATCACTCCTTAGAGACATAGGGCCTTCATCTTGAATTTGCAAGGTTGGAAGTGGGAATAACAATGGGTGGTATAGGCAGTGAAATTGAAAGAGTAGGAGAAATGTCATCCATCTTTTCTTGCTTGCTTTCTCCAACCTTCTTAATTTTCAAACCTTTCATCTCCTGCATTAAGAGCCCAGACATTTGGTCGGTGACCCTTGTGATGACATATCTTTGTCTATGTTGGGATTATTGTGGCCTCCTCATTAAAAGCATGTATCATTTCATGGTTAGGACCAGGAGCAGGATTTGTTGAAGAGGATGGAATATGAGTAGGAGTGAACAAGATGACCAATTTAGTCACTGTTGCTTGAGTGCCCAAAGATAAGCCCCCTTCTAGCAAGGTTAAGAGAAGATGGACCTAAAACTTAAAAATTTGAAAAATAGAGATTAGAGACATCAACTGGTGTTATGTGAGCCTTCTCCAACATAGGGGAAGTTAATGATATACCAGAGGAAGGAACAACAGGTTCAACAATTAAAGGCCCGGATGTGGAAGAGGTGATGGTACAATGTAGCCACCATCAACATGGAATTCTCTACTATAGGTCCCATAGAAATGGAAGTGGAACTCTTACTAAAACATTTAGAGCTATTTTTGGGTTGGACCTCAGAAGACGCACCAGCTCAAGCAACAACTATAGTCCCTAGCGAGACTTTACCAATCTCGAGCACCTTTAAATTTTCTTCCTCTAGGAGGTCATACTTTAACATCTCCTCATCAATCTCAACACCATCAGAGTGCTCCCGTTCCTGCCTAAGTATTTCCTTCCAGCTATGGCTAAGGCCTTAAGATACCCTTTGTTAAGCCACTTTATATTCTTAAACTTGACAAAGTTTGCATAGATTTGAACCAGAGCAGGCACTATCTCAGATTTGACTCGATCCTCATCTTTCTTCACCTGGATCTTGGCATCCTTTTGCACTTATTGGGAATCCAATATTTGGTCACAGTACTCTTGATCCTGACTGAGGGCTTTATCTTCTTCCTTCCTTTCAGCTTCTAATGCAGTTTTCAATTAATGGATTTTCGATGCAAGATCATCGATGATCTTCTAATGTTTTTTATTTTCAAATGTAAGAGTTGGTTCATATGATGTGCAACTTTAACTAATTATGTATCCTTTTAGTTTGTTCTTAAAAAGATTGTCGTTTCTTCCAACTTCTTCTCCACAGCTCATATAGACATCTTGAGCTACTCAATCTCTCTATCTAGAGTCTCAACCATATGCTTATTATCCTTTTCTGTCAGCTCCTTCCTTTGGAGTGCCACCATTTTTTCCAAATTAATGCCAAAAAGAACCTCTACAATCCTTTTCCATGTATAATATTGATAAAAAATTGTCACCCATATAAGCCACGGCCTCTAGCCCCAAGTGCAAGGAATATCTTTTAAGTTGAGAGAAACGTCAACTCCATCGATTTTTTTTTTTAAAATGCCTTCTGTACGGCAGCAAGATGTGGATTCGAAGCAGATTCAGTCACTCTTATTGAAACAGAAACAAAAATATAGTCCTTTCCAGGTCACCGCCCAAAACGGTCAGAAGGTGCATACCCAAACGGTCAAACTGGCTGCATGGACTTATAAGTAGATAACATAGGTCTCCTAGCAGGTGGCCTTGAAGTAGGCACAATAGGAAGTTGAATTGAAGGGATGGGATCGAGTCTCATCAAGCATCTATCCAAAATTCTAAGCAAAGGAGCCCTATGTTGAGAAGGAGAGTTCCTACCATATCCTCCATAATGGTCACCATGATGCTCGTAGTCTCTATTTTGACTTTCTTCTTCTTTCTTATGGCTTTTACTTGAATCAAACTCATGAGATGAGTTGTGATGACAATGTGATGCACCGAGCCTTTGATACTCAACACCTTAACTTTGAAGCTCATCGAAAAGATGTTAATGATCCACAGAGCCTAAAAATAGAACACTATCAAATTAAGACATGGAGACCGAAGGTGTAGTGATTCAAAGTGTTGTGAGGTGTTAATATGTCTTAATGCCCCTTACAGACCATGGTCTTAAATTCTTATAATGGAGTTATTTCCCATGTAATGGTGGCAGTCGCTTCAACGAACGGACAAATAGGAGAGTCAATATTACTAATGTTGATGTTGTCGAACCATAGGAAGTTATTCTATTTGGTATGCTCCTAAACGAGCCAAATATATCTCTAGATGGAGGAATTTCTATCGAAGCCGGAGGTGGCTGTGAAATTAAATGGGAAGAAATAATCTTTTACTTTGGTCGTCGAGGAACGATGGCACTTGACTGTCACCTCCAGTTTTACCAGTAGATTCATGGCCAAGGTCAACATCCTCATCATCACCCTTATCTTCATCATTATCAACATTATTATCATCATCGCCACCATCACCTCCTCCTATGGTGATGTCCTAATTCCTATCTCCCCATGTATTCTATTCTGGATTGACTTAGGGATCTTGAATAGAGGGAACATCTAGATTCTCCTTAACCTCATGAGCAGGCTAAGCATCTTCATAAACATTCAACATGAGGCCCAACTATGGTTATGCTTCAGGATATTGAATTGCCACATCCTTTCATCTGTTAATATATATGTTATCACTCACTCCTTTTTAGGGATAGCATGCAACATCGGAGAGTACTTGCTAGGGTTGAAATAACAACACTCCTTGGTATATCTGGGAATTCTCAAAATAAAAGATTATTGATCCAGGTAAACTAACACCATTGAAATGGTATGTTATAATAAAACTCACATTCATATAACTATTTTTGAGCAAAGCAGGGAGGGAAACACCTGAGAAATATTCATCTTAGAAATAGCTAAGCTTATTCCAAAGACCAACAATGATAAGGTAGCCCTTAGATGGCTCTAGATAGGAAAGAATGAGGCTCTCTTTTCAATTTTTGAAAGCACATAGATAACAATTCTCCTCTATTGTTGACACCCTATCCAAAGTATAATGAAAGACTGTATACATGTAGTGTAATAAAGCATAACTATTCAGGTGAAGCTGGGCAGTGGCAAGTTTCATAGATTAGAGAACGAACCGAATAAAGTGATTAAATAGAGGGACACAATCTAGATAGCCATAGTTATTGATTACATGTAGCATAGCCATTGGGAGGATTATAGGCCTGATGATAAGGCTTTCGAATAAGAACATCTTCAAATGGGATGTCGTGCTTATCGCAGATTCCTTGGACACACGATTTATTAAGCTTGAACGTTGGAGAGTCCGAAAGGTTATTAAGAATTATAGCATGCCCAAGATTGACGTTGGGATAATCATCCTAAACTCTTCATCTGCTATTATAGAGTGAATGACGTTTAGAGATTGCCTTGCCAATTTACAGGGTGGTTGAGCTGGAAGGAAGATGAAGTATATGGCATAGAAGATGTCGAACTAGAGTTTGAATCCGACTCTATTGCGAACTGAACAAACTTTGATGTCAATGGACCTTTATCCATCGCTGAAATATGCGAAAAGCATCTGTGATCCATAACAATTGACAACTTTATATATAAATAAGGTCGGGCATGATTAAACTCTAATCTATATGCTAAAATAGAAACCCTGTACGATCGATGTGTAAAGCCCAATGGATGACAACTTGCACTGACTGATCAGATCTTATAGATTGACGGGGGCAATAATATACAATTCAATTTATGTAATGCGTGTCCAATGTTTAGAGCATAGTGGACGCGAACATTTTATATAGATAGCTCACCCATGCCAGTAAACGAGCACTGTTGCACAAGGAAACCATGCATCAAATTTTACCCATTATTATATGATTTATGATTATGGAATCGTTATCCAAAGTGACATAAGATTTCTCTTTACATGGACAATGTAGTGTGGTGTCAAGACTAAAGAAGTAATGAAAAGTCCACTTAAATGTTGGAGCGCATTCAGTTTGACCATTATCTAAAACTGTCCTACCAAAGCACAACCATTGACGTGTACTCGACTGAAGAAAGCTCAAACATTTCATTTTCGACACTGAGTATTCAAAATTTCTTGTCAAAGCTAGAAAGCCAACCCTATACGAAAAATCGAGCCATGCCTACATAGAACCCTAAGCTGACCTGAAGCATGTGAAGAGAAGCATGACCCAACTCATGCTCGAGAAAAATATATGGGAGCTTTGGATCGACTTCGAGTCAATCCTCACTAAATTCAAACTCGTGTTTTCGTATGAAGTCATAAGTTTCTAAAAGGTAGAAGATGAGATATTCAACACGATAGAGGCCAGTCGATAGCAAAGACTGATGTCAATGACCCCCCATGGTGGCACCACCTACGTAAGCCAGCTAGTGATGTAGGAGGCGGTTACGAGGTCAAAAAGGTTGAGATGAATCTCAAATCAATTTAGAGCATACAGAATGAAGTGGGTATTGGTTTCCTTGAATGTCAAAGATGATCGGCAATATTAGTTAGGCGACAAAGTTGTTACTTGACGATGGTGGAAGTTGGTGACGAGCTCAAAGATCAGCAATGGCAAGGGGCCTCGAATTCAAAAGTTTATAAAACAAAGCAAAGTGAAGGTGGAAAGGGTTAAAACACTTAAGTATTAGTTCATCCCAAAAACTCAGCCCAAGGATAGGAACCAAGTCATAATCCACAAGTCGACACCAACTTATGGATATATATATATATACATGTATGTATGTATGTATCTATATTTATATATATATAAGAGAAAGGAAGAGAAGTGGAATTGATGTCAACTATGAGTGTAAGAGCATTTGTAATGAAGTCATCCTACCTAACCAATTAAAACAATGAACTTCCAAAAGTTCCAAAACCCAAGTTGCAAACATGAACAACAAACTTCAACTTTTAAATCCTCCAAATGATATGGATCCATAACCATTCAAAGTGGTCTAATGATCCAGAAAAGACGTACCAATTTCTGAAAATAGTTTGAAGGACAAGATATTTATTTGAATCAAAATTAAAATCGATGGCTTATCTCGATCCAAACCATGCAGTGTTGATAACAAGGTGTACTTTAAGAGCAAGTGTTATCCTGTTTTTCAACCAGGCCACATTCGGATGAGTCAAAACCATTGGATGGTCAGAAGACAAACAAAAATTTCAATCCTAACTTTAGAAGCCAAAATCCAATCAATATTTAAGGAGTTAACATCGAACCTTGCTTACCACTTGATAGCAGCATGGCATCGTCCAGTTGGACCAAGTCAAAGAGAGAAAACTTCCTAAAAAAGACATCTCAAGCATCAGCTTGGTACTAAGTTGTAGCCCTCAACTCGGTACCGAGTCATGTATTGTTACTGAAGTTAATAATAGGACTAATAATGTTAGTGAATATATTAATAAAATTAATGTAGTACATAAGACTAAAGTTAATAATGTTATTTAAAGTAATAATACAATAAATAATGTTATTTAAATTAACAATGAAATTAATAATTTTATATAAATTATTTATACAAAATAATATTGTTGTTTAAATTAATAATAAAATTAAAAATGCTATTTAAAATATTAATAGTCTTTATAATGTTATTCATTGATAATAAAATTAATAATTTCATTTAAATTATTAATAAGATTAATATATTTTTTAAAGTAATAATAAAATTAACAATGTTATGTGAATTAATACTACTATTATATTAAAGAGAGTGTAAATTTTGTTTATGTGTAGAGTATAGAAGACTGATAATTTGAAAGATCGAACTTGAATTTAAAATGACACACTTAATGACATCTAGTTTAATCGTTATAAAATCTGAATACAATGCATCAAAAAACTCAACGAATGCAATTCTTAGCTCGTGTAAAGAAATGCTTCCACTTGACACTGTATTGATTGAGAATGATACTCCCTTAAAAGAGAGGTCTCATCCTTTGGGTTGCCTTATGAAAAAAAATTAAAACATGTTTAGTGGATGCATGATTTATTAGAAGGAAAATAGAGAATTGGCATTGTGTAAATTTTGTAAATAATCTTGACATAATTTGATGAAATCCAATGGTAAACCTTTCACCAAAATGCATTATTTTTTTTATTATACCAAGATTGCAAAAGTTATATGCATCTGCTACTACGGCAAAACACATGTCATCGCATAGTGAGTGATAATGAAATGAAGGAATTTATGTCATCCTTTAAATGGTGAAGCTTGGAAACATTTCGATAGGACATATCCTAATTTTGCTAATGTTAATTTGGTTTATATCTGAATGGTTCTTCCCATTCACTTCGTTTAATAAGACTTACTCAACTTGACCACTTATTATAACATCTTACAATCTTCCTTCTTGGATGTATGTATAAAGTATCCATAGATGGTTCTAACTGTAATTGTTTCTGGACCTAAAAGTCAAAAAAACAAGATAGATGCAAACTTGTAGTTTTTAGTTGATAAGTTGCAAAATTAATGGATAGAGGGTATTGTTATGTATGACATCTCGAATAAAAAGAACTTTAGAATATTTGTTTTTTTATTGTGGATGATAAGTGATTTTCCTGCATATGGGATGATTTATCGATGGAGTACTAGTGGCAATTTCACTTGTCTTGTTTGCATGGATTGGACAGAACCATTTAGACTTACATATAGTTGCAAATAGTGTTGACGGGATCAAAATTATTGTTTTTTAAACGTACATGATCACTTTAGATTTGATAAAAAACATTAGGCGAAACACAACTAGTTGTTTGGAGCCACCATCCATTTTGGGTAGCAAAGAAATGTATAGGCTTGTGCAAGATTATGCTAAAATACACGAGATAGGAAAAGAGCCCAAAATTTTAAGAAAAGGAGAGCACCACGTTTGGTGTAAACAAAGTATATTTTAGGAGTCACCATATTGAAAAAATCATAAACTTCGACACAATTTTAACATAATGCATAATGAGAAAAATGTGTTCAAGAACTACTTTAACACGACAATGAATGTGAAATGAAAGATGAAAGATGATTTGAAATCAAGAAAGGATGTCGCGTTATATTATAATCATCTTGAGCGTAAAATTGCTAGGAAACGACCAAACTTCAAATGTCTTGCTTACTATGAGTTGGAAAATAGGCGTCGACAAAAACAATTAGAGTGAGTTCAAAATTTGAGGCTTCCAAATGGAATTGCTTCAAATATGAGAAGATGTGTTGATATGAAGAATCTTCCACTTTTGGGTATGAAGTGTCGCGAGATGTATTTTTAGAGACTCTTTTCCCGAAAGTAATTAATAAGCTTTTGTCATTGAACGTGTGGATGCCTATTACTGAACTTAGTTTATAAAGAGTTGTGCCCAACCACACTTAATAAAAAAAATTCAAAAACATTAGAAATTGATATGTTTAAATTATTATGTAGATTGAAGAAAATATTTCTATAGAATATCCCAGTATATGATTTTTGTTTGATGATAATAAACATATATATATATATATATATTCATTTAAATGTATTTGTTGTTGTGCTATTTTATTTTTCACATGATTAAATAAATATTTGTTGAATAAAATAAATAACTCGGAATTCTTATTCAAATAAATATTTTATTACAAATTCGAATAGTATAAATTTGAGTTCTCAGTACATTTACACATTTTCAATTACAACACAATTTTCAATTTACAATTTCACCTCACTACATATTCACTCGATACTGGTGTTTGATCTTCAACTTTGTTCTAGCATGTATCCAGCATCTGAACTATTTGCAAAATAAACATTGATGTAGTAAAATTGAAAAAGAAAATATTTTGCTATGTTCAATAAAGTGTGTGTTTTGAAAATTATATTTCCCTCAGTTATTTGGGTTGTTCGTCCAACAACTTGTGACATGCACAGTGTATAACTGAACATGCCACAAGGTCGTGCATACGGATATACACTTACTTGTTAAAGTAGCAGGGACAAGTGAGCACAGGTCAAACCCAAGCCTAGGCTGGATTCAACACAGGTGCAATACAAAAACAAAAATGGAATGTTTAAGTACAAGTTCAATGGTTAGTCAACATGAATATGGATATGCATACAAAATGGAACCAAACTTCAATGGAGTCAAGGCTTGAAGCCTCAACAAATGTACTCACATGTAGACTCCAAGACGAACTAGGGCACATGCATACAACATACCACATTCAGTTTCAACATGAAAGTGAGTCAGACTAGACTTAGAGTAAAGCCAGAGAATAGAGACATGAACACAAGGACTACACTAGACAGGCTCAAGTGGAACAAGTTCAGTTACAACATGAACCAGAGTTCATATATACAAGTTTAGTATCAACTAGGTGATGCAAGTGAACAAGTAATCAAGCGACTGTAGTTTTACAAAGAGATGCCACAAGCAAAGTCGATCACACACTCATATACATACATATAGTATGTATATACATGAAGATGACACACAACAACAAAGCAGTTCATTGTGAAGACTGCATATCAGTGCAACCAGAGCAGAAACATGAAGATTAGGCATGAACACACTTAAACCAGACATGGTTTCAAAGGCATGTATACAACAAGCCAGTGGAACAAAATGAACTCAAATTAAATACAAAGAAAGCTGAAACCCAAACCAGACTCGAATGAACACAAAGGGATGCAACTCAGATCAGACTTCAAAAGAGAAGACGTCAACATACATGAAGATCAATATGAATGCAAATCCACACACGCAACCAGACTGGAAGCAATTAGTCAGTTTAACTCGAGATTCAACCATATGCACAGAGATGAGTGAACATGACAATACAACAAAATAGTGCAACAAACCATGGACAATGAAACCAGAAACGCAAACGATCAGTTTCAACATCAACAATAAACAGTAAGTATGACTCGAATCAAGCAAGGCTAACAAGAAATATTCAACATACACAAGTGAACATGGCAAGTCAAAATAAAATTACAATGAAGCAATTTACATGGTTCATAGTACAGTTATTAATAGTACCAGTTTAAACAAGAGCAAAGAAGTAGTTTGAATAAAGTCGCTAAGCAAATCATGGTGAACCGGTCAGTTTTTAGGAGGTCAACAATATATTTTGAATTCAAATGACAAGCTAGAAGATGAACAAGTCAAGGTAGTAAAGAACAGAAAGCAAATTCAAATGCTGATAATATGAACAAGTCAGTATAATCACAATCACTCAAGCAAAAATCAAATGGCGGAGCAAATTAATTGACGAACTAAAATCAAAATATACGAACGAAAATTTAGGGAATTTATCCCTATTTAACTCAAATTCATCATTTGCAAATATTATTTGAGTTTGAGACAAATTATAGAGCATACTTAGAACAAATCATAGAAAATATCCGAAACTCGAATTAAGAAGTTTAGTATAATCAAAATCAAAGTGGGGGGAAAATCGCTTACCATTTTTATCATTCGAGCTCGACATAATTGGAGCAGCCATAAGCAAACGAAGCCAAGGAAGTCAATTGATGAAGCCAATCAACGCAATAGAACACTTCAATCGATCAATATCAAAAGCGGTGCCTCAATTCAAAAGCCCTAATTTTTAGAACGAAGAGAAACAAGGAAGCAGAACAAAACGAAAAAGGAATCGCATCTATATTTTTTGGACTGCACTATTCTATTTGGGCCGAACAAAAAAAGGGAGAAGGTTTGCTTTAATTATATTGGGCCATGTTTCTCTTAGTTAATTTAGAATTAGTTGTATCAAAATAGGGTTTTGTTTTATTTTTATTTTATTTGTAATTTCCTTGTAAAATTTCGTGAATTTCTAGTTGTGTAACTAGGTACGGACTACGGTTTCGTAGTTTGAGAATTCGCAACTCAGTGGTTGAGTTATAGCAGGATTTTGAGCTTAGAGTTAGGTTAGTCAAGTTAGCGGGTGTCGTAAGTTTATGTGTGTTTGTAAGCGCTTGACTACTTAATATTTAGTAGAAATCTTGGGGGCAGCACGTAGGCAAGTTTTTTCCAAAGCTGGGTTAATCTGTGTGTGATCTCTACTGCATTACTTTCTGTTATTATTTTATTTCCACATTAATTTTTTATTATTATTAGTACACCCTATTCACCACCCTCTAGGTTGAAAACGATCCTACAAATTGTATCAGAGCTAGGAACAAAACCCATTTCTGTCTATTAAAAAATTTGATTTTTTTCATTGGCTTCTTCTAGTAATACTTTTGCTGAAGGTCAGTCCATAGTTAGACCACCCATGTTTAATGGTGAATATGCTTACTAGAAAATAGAATGAAATTTTTTCTGAAAACGATATATGCGTGGAATATTATTGAAATGGGATATAGGACACCAACAATAATGGTAGATAATCAAGAAGTTGAAAAATCTATGGATCAATGGACAGATCTTGAAAATAAATTTCAAAATGCTAATGATAAAGCTATGAATTCTATTATTTGTTCATTAGATCAAACGGAATTTAATCGTGTCTCACATTGTCTACCTGCGCAGGAAATCTGGCACACGCTTAAAGTAACTCATGAAGGAACCTCGTAGGTTAAAGAATCTCGCGTTGCCATGCTTAGTAGCGAGTACGAGAACTTCACAACGGCAAAGGATGAAAGTGTTAAAGAAATGTGTGGACGACTTTCTGGTCTTATACATAAACCAAATCCCCAAGAGGACCATACACGAAGTTGGAAATTGTATGAAAAATCCTCAAAATTCTTCCATGGAATTTTAAAGCAAAAGTGACTACTATTCAAGAATCAAAGGATCTAAAACAAACTAAAGTCGGAGAACTCATTGGAAACCTCACCACTTATGAGCTAGAAATCAAATTTAAGGAAGAACGTGAAGGAAGTAATATGCGAAAGAAATCAATAGCTCTCAAAGGAACAACTGGAAGTGAAGATGACAATGATGATGAAGGAGCAGCTAAAATAGCATTGATAATAAAGAGATTCAAAAAGTGGAATTGCAAATATGGAAATTCAGCCCTAAACAACAACTAAAGAGCGGAATCATCGAAGCTCTAGACAGTTCATAAAAGCAAGAGATCATTTGTCACAAGTGTAATAAACCATGTCATATCAAGCTAACTTGTCCTCAAAATCTATTTAGCAAAGGAAAGAAACCAAAGAGGAGAAGTTTTGCAGCAACTTGGAATAAAAGTGACGAAGATGATGATGAAAGCCCTGGTAGTGAAAGTGAAAAAGAAGATCTGTGTCTTTAAGGAGAAACAAGTGGCAGCGATGATGACGGGCCAAGCGAGGTATCAAAACTTACTCACAATTACTTATATATTTTCATGTAGTAAATGGTTGTTTTGAACGACTTAGGGAGAAGTATGCTAAAACTAAATCATAAAGAGATCGTTTGATAGAAGTAAATATGCAGCTTAATCAAATGATTTAAAACTATAAAAATAAATGCCTTAATTGTGATAAGTGTCCATCAATTGAAGAGGAAATAAAAAAAATCATGAATTAAAATTAAATCGCTTGAAAATGAAATTATGATTTTGAAAGAAAGTGAAAACATTAGGAGATAAAATTCTATTAAAGAGTGCACTTTGTTATTGAATGAAAATGAATCTCTCAAGTCACAAGTCCAACAATTATCTACAACTTTAGGAAAATTCTCTAAAGGAGAAAGATCACTAAACATGCTAATAGGGAAACAAACTGTTAATACTGCTAGATAAGGACTTGGGTATACTCAATCTAAAAAGGGTAGAAGTGAAACTAATCATATAATTTCCAAGTGCACGATTTGTGAAAAAATTGGACACAATCACAATAATTGCTGGTACAGACCCAAATATATGAAAATCATACCAATTTGGGTTTCTAAAGGCATGAATGTAAAATCTCTTAAAATCAAACAAATTCGGATGCCAAAAGGAACAAACATAAACTGTTTTGGTTCTACACAAACTTATTTTTCAAAATCATTTGTCACTAAAAATCATGGACCTATAAAAACAAATTGGCCACAAAAATCTTTCCTCGTGTAGGTGTGTTGGCAGGCTAAGGAACAACAATAGTGATACCTATATTCTTGCTATTCCAGGCACAGGACGGGCGAAAAATCAAAGTTCCATAGCGTAGAGAAGTACAGAGGTGGCAGAGTCACAATGAGCAATGACGATGTATTATATGTTGAAAATCCACAACATAATTTGATTTCAATCAACCAGTAAGAGGAAAGGTAATCAAACAAGGATGAAAAAAGGTAAGGTTGTTGATCAAAAGAAATATCGAGGTATGATTGGATCACTTCTTTATCTTACTGCTTCTAGACCCGACATTATGTTCGCTGTTTGCTTATGTGCATGATTTTAATCAAATCCAAAAGAATCTCATTTAAAAGCAATAAAACGGATTATAAGGTTTTTGTTGCACACCTCACAGTTTGGTCTATGATATCTAACTAATGATAACTTTGAGTTAAAAGGGTATTCAGATGCAGACTATGTTGGAAGTCTAGTTGATAAAAAAAGTACTAGTGGAATGTGTTTTATGTAGGGACATTCATTAGTTGCATCATATTTCCAAAGAAAATATCTGCATAAATTTCATTTCGACTGATTTTGAATTGGCAGACATTTTTATGAAACTCTTTCTAGAAAATAGTTTTTGTCAACTTCTTCTCAGTTTAGGCATTTTAGAAATTTGATTTTATACTTTTGATTTGATCTTAAATGACTGTATTGACTAATCTGATTCCCTATTAATTATCGAAAATATAAATAGTGACTAAGAAAAAAAGGTGATAAGTATTGATATTAATCATACATTATGATTTGAGACAGTATATTTAGTAAACTTCTTTAAAAATTTAAAAAAAAATATTGTAATAACTTTGGTTGGTAAAAATTCCATGACCATCTCTATTTCCATCATATTTCTACGACTATCACTCATCAAAATCCAATATGGTATGTCAAAATGTGGTTTTTAAACAAGAAATTATTCGTTTTTCTTTAAATTGGCATTAAAATCATCCAAGAGTACTCACTCTCATTTAAAAGTCCTCACGGTTATGCATGGGTGAAGTATTTGGAATCTTTGATTATGTGCTTTCATTCCCATTTAAAAGTCCTCACGGTTATGCATGGGTGAAGTATTTGGAATCTTTGATTATGTGCTTTCATTCCCATTTAAACGTCCTCATGGTTATGCATGTATGGAACACATATCAAAATTGAATGTTAAATAGGCGAGTTGATTCTAATGCCATTTAAAAGTCCTCACAGTTATACATGGTTAGAAGATGCTTGAAATTCATTTTTAATAAAAATTGGGAATACTATTAATCTCATTTAAAAGTCCTAATGGTTATGCATGGTTAGTAAGTATTCAAATTCCTGTCATAAATATACCACAAATAGACACAATTATATAGTTTTCTATACCAACATCACCTCTATAACTCTAAAATGGAATAACGCCTAACAAAGTATTTATGATTTTTGTTTGATTTTTTATTAAAATTTAATATTTATACTCATTTAGATATTAATGTTGTATTAATGTCTATCACTTTATCTCTATTTTCTAACACTTTTACTCTTTTGCTGATAACAAAATGAGGAGAGAAGTTACGATTTTGGCAAGCATATTCTCATAAAGGCGCATTGCATTTGTTTTTTTAATTTTATTTTCATATTTTTTCATGCATACGTGAAGGGGGAGCCTTGTTGTCTGGGGAGTATTCAAATAGGAGGAGCTCATGTGATTCATCAAGATCAAATACATTTAATAGAGTCAATATTTTAATATATGTTTGTTATCATAAAAAAAGGGAGATTGTAAAATATCCTAGCATATGATTTTTGTTTGATGATAATAAACATATATATATATATATATATATATATATATTCGTTTAAATGTATTTGTTGTTGTACCATTTTATTTTTCACATACTTAAATAAATATTTGTTGAATAAAATAAATAACTCATAATTCATATTCAAGCAAATATTTTATTCAAACAAATATTTTATTACAAATTAGAATAGTACAAATTTGAGCTCTCACTACATTTACACACTTTCAATTACAACACCATTTTCACTTTACAATTTCACCTCACAACATATTCACTCAATACTCATATTTGATCATCAACTTTTTTCTAGCCTGTATCCAGCATCTGAACTATCTGCCAAATAAACACTGACATGATAAAATTAAAAATATAAATATTTTGCAGTGTTCCATAAATTGTGTTTTGAAAATTTTATTTGCCTCGGTTATTTGGATTGTTTGTCAAACAACTTGTGATATGCAAAGTGTATCACTGAACATGCCACAAGGTTGTGCACACCGATATACACTTGTTTGTCAAAATAGCAGGGACAGATGAGCAAAAGTCCAAACCCAAGCCTAGGCTGGATTCATTAAATTCTTACTGATGCTTATTTTTAATAATAGACTCATGGTCAAACAAAAGGATTCTTAAATATCATTAGGAATTTGAATGATGCAAAATACGATGAAATTTTATTCGGGGGTTGGGTTATTTCAAACTCAAAATTTACTTTAGGTGTAGTTATTATTTTATGTGTGATATATTTCTTTCTTTCAAACTAAGAAATTTGTAATTATGCACATTAGTTCTAACAAAAAAATTTATGTTTAATTTGTAAGCAAATAAAGGTTCATACCATAATCAATGGAACTTCAAAATATTTCTACTTAGTTTATGAGGCGTTTTCTATTTCATCGGAAAAATTAGACTCAACTATGGTTTTTAATAACTTTTTATTTTGTACCATAGGGCTAATTCAACATTTATGAAAACTACTAACCCTATAAGGAAAAGCTATGAAGTAGTAATTATAGGAGATTTATATAAGATTTAAATTTCCCTTCCAGTTTTCCCATTAGCACTATTAAGTCTGTTATTTCTAACACATACGCATTAAAGATAGATTGAATACATAATAATGATTAATGCGCGGCTTTGATTCTTTTAGATAATGGTGTTGAAAAAAAATTAGAAGTTAACAACTGTAATATCTATATTTAGAGCTAATATTAATATATTTATTGATTTCAAATGGACTAGTTCAAACGACTTGAACTTAATGCAGGATAAAATACTCTTTGAAGGTAATAACAAAATGTGGCTAATTTGACTCATTGCTTAGGTGTGCTATTATTTCAAATTGATTTATCTGTTTCTATTTTGAAGAATCACAATTTGTCATTTTTATAGTTTCCAAAAATATATATTTATAAGCATGGGAGATGAGTTTCATATGTATACAAGGATCAGTTATGTGTAGTTTTCAGCAATGATTTCTATGTATCTTCACATTATTCAATGATCAAAATTTTACTAAGATGACGTTAATGAACTTTCATATTGAAGGGCCATAAAATAGCGATGCTTATTGTGTAGGAAGTAATCTACTTGGTTTTCAATTCTTTTATTTATGAAGATTTCTATGCACTTACATTGATAAATAAATATAAAAATGACTATGTTGATCATTCTAACCATATTAGAGTTTTCTAGCAATTCCTACTGTTGACTAAATTGTTGTCTACTTGGAATGTATCAATGATCAAACATCATAATATTATACTTCACTGCACGTGCAATGGTAGAATGAGTAGTATCACCGTTGTGTAACTTAACATAGATCCATAGGTAATAATATTTCTCATCTTTATTTATGTTGATCATTTTTATGATGTAGGTGCCATTTTCAGCGTGTGATGTATCATGAATCTTTATAAATATTCATGCTATATTTTTGTGCATATCCATGTTTTTATTCAAGCCATATCTACATTTGGACATCTTTTGTTCCAATTATTCTACTTTGGGCTACATAGAAAACAAAAACATTTTACAAGTATCATCAGTTACATAGTTCATTTTTAATTGACATCACAATTTTCCTAAATGATGTGTAGCTACTTCGCTATACAGAGTTTAAATGCTCAATTGTTTATGTTCTAACCACATAATTTTATTTTATCACTAACTATGATAGTGAATTAATATTATTGTTCTACCATTTTTAATGTTAAATCCATCCCTTTTGATTATAACCTGCTGTTAAAAACTACACATATCTTGCGAATTGGCATGTTGTTGTAATTTTTTTACATGTTTCCATTCATTTGTTTCATTAGTTAAATAACAAAGCTTTTATGTACTAAGCAATGGAGAGATTATACATTATTCATTTCATATTGTTTCTTCATTATTATCTTACATGTTCCTTTGCCATCGGTAAGAACACTTAGTTTCAAGTTTCATTACAAAACCGATGTTATCTAGATCTTTTAAGCATTGAAATTATAAAATTTCCCTTATCTTATTTTATTTTTAAATTATTTTCCCTACCTACTAAGTTGGTTCGGTTGAGAACCTATAACTGTGTGTAAAAGGCACAAAGTTATATTGTTACGGATTGAAAATAGTAAGCAAATTATAAATGTCGTTTGCTGAAGTTATTTCTTTTTAGCCTTATAAAATTTGGTGATAAATACACCATGTTTCTTGGTTATTGTCCCATAGTCTACCATAAGATTGATGAAATTGCTAACTATAAACATTCACTGAGATTTTTGCATTGTTATTTGCTTTCTTTTACTATTATCATTTTTTGCCAATGCTTTACTTCTATTTTGCAATTTGAGAGCATGTATTATTCTATGATTCATTCTTATCTTCAATGTCATATTCCACTCCACTTATATATCCATCTAACTTTAGCATAATTATCCAAATATATTAAAAAGAATCTGATTTATTTTCTCGGTTGATACCATGAGTGATTTGCTAGGGTCATGAAAAATACAAGTAAATTGTTGTTATAACCAATGGAATGACTATTAATAAGGTTATTTCCATAAAAAAGTCATTACTAGATGTTAACTGTCTATGTAAATCATGGATGAATAAAAATCAGTTTAACATATGTCGCTTACATGCACAATATTATATTTGTAATCGTTTCTAATGAACTGTATTCTACATATCCAAGGACCATAGAATATTTATATATATTTGTTACTAAAAAAAACCACTTTCTGCCTAAGTCATAAGGTCTTTAAGAAAAGGACAAAAAGAAAGGAGTTCAGATCAGACCTTCCAAAGAAGCCGAAGGGATGCACTTGACAAGATAAAGTAATTCAAGACCGTTCGAAGGGGATGAAGGCTTTCAATCCACAGTATTCAAGAAGCTCTTACCTTCCGAAGAAGGCAAAGAAGTAAAGGCAAGGGCATGTCACTCTATAACAACCTTTTTGAAAGCATAATAAGCCTTTCGGGCTGGTTGGAACACCTACTAAATACCTTTCAATGGTATCGAAAGGTTTACAGTAAAGGCAACATTCATAAGTTAGCAAAGAATTAAAGAAAACCTTTCGACAACATTCAAGGAAAGCATGACTCTCGTCAGCATTCAATTAAAAAGAAACCTTCTTACAAGGTGGACGGGTTCACAATATTCGAGTAAGAGAGAAACCCTTCGACACGATTGAATGGTTCACATATCTTATAGATGACAGACCTTCCAACAAGGATAAAAGGCCCCCAAAAGCAAATAGAAGAGTAGACCCTTCGACAACGCTCAAAGATCCACGATGGCATGTGAAAGGAAAACCTTTTGAAAAAGTCAAAAGGTTAGCAACTACATATAAAAGAGGAACCCTTTGGCCCGGTCGATGGTACGAGGTCGAAAGCATATCCATCGGCATCTATAAATAAGGCCCAAGGGGTCCTATTTTAGGAGCAGAATTTTCCACCTTTTAATCCTGTGATTTCTTAATCAAAGGGTTGTAACCCTAAATTGATTGTGATTTGGGAAATTTAATAAAAAAGAAGACTTTTCTTGGATATGCAGGGGAGTCCTTAATTTTGTTAATTCCTTTATTATTTTACTTAGTCTTTTGCTAGATTGACTTGTATTTCCAGGCTTAATCAATCCGGAAGGTTCTTATCGATAGAGATGACAGTATTCCTTTGATAGATAATCCATATGTCCCTTAAAAGTTCTCCACTCCTTAATCTAAACCCTTCGACCAAAAGGAGCAACTTATCTGAATCAGCAATCATAACAACCCTTCGGAATCATTATTGCTATGGTCAAACTCTTTGATAAGAGTCACAATCTCTCATATTCCAACTACCTTAATGACCTTCCGAATCCAAATAAGTAGCTGTGAAACCTTTCTTCAAGGTTGACATTTATTTCACATCAATAAAGTCTACCATACCTTATCTAAGTAAAAGAAAGATACTTGCTTCAACCTTCTGATGGAATCAAGATTACCGCATTTTTAGAGAACAAACTAAGGAAATCGTATCTCAACCAAGATGATAATTTCAGCGGAAAATCTTGCAAAGGATTATCTAATACATAGATCATCATGTACCAATCTAACAAAGTAGAAAGGTTTCCCAAATCATGCATCTAAGCCTTTTAATCACGTCAAAAGGTATGATTCGAGAGTTTTCAATAAGGATAGATATAAAGATAAGCCCATAAATTCTCAATCCCTTAATACCGTTCAACTCAACCCCATCATTCAGAGTAAGTTTTAGGGCATTGCGAAGGCATAACTAATTACCATTTTTCATGAGGTCCATCAATTCGGAATCTTTGGGGTGTTAACCTTAAATTCGGTTAACATTTTTGGCGCTAGAAGGAGGGGCTTGATCCTTCGGCTTGTTTAATTTCCTAACATTACAATTCTCTTATTTTCATTGGACTATTTCCACATCAAATTCTCTTATTTTAGGTTGATCATGTCTAACAGTTTAAGAGGTTGGACAAGGATCTTTCAACCACACCTGATAAAGCTTTCCTATGAAAATATAAAAGACTCCAATCAGGATGAGGAATAAAGGTTAAGGTTTGAAGCCTTGAGGATTATAAACAAAAAGAAGGCAAACTCTTCAGACCTTGAGAAATAGAGCTTAAACCCATTCCACGTGGAACCAACCCCAATTTTCGCATTTGGAAGAACAATAAATGGAAGTGACAACATATTTAATCGAATGAGAAGAAATATTCAGTCATATTCCTAGGGAACTATCTTTGAAAAAGAGAGGATAAAGGACTATGATAATTTCACATATAAATGGAGTAAGATTATGAATGAGGCTTGCCATTAAAGGGAGAATCATGGACACATAAAAACATCCATAGTAAAAGAAAAAAGGATGATCAAAGTACTAGCCAGTGGAGATATAAAAATTACCAAGGAATTTCCAACTGAAACCTTAGGACCAAAAGAAATTCACTTGAAAGAAGGTTAACGGGCGATTAAAAGAAAACCTAGTCCTCAAAGGGAAGTACTTGAACCAAGCTACAAAAGAATTATATTTCAGTCAAAGACGGCTCAAAAGTCAATATTTCTTGAAGAATATAATCTTACAACGTCCATTGAAGACATCTATATTAGGATCAAAAAGGAACTGAATTATTAGTCTTCTCAAAAAAAAGGCCAGAGTTTGAAAGAAGATATAAAGGAGCATATTGCAACTTCCATCTCATAAACGGACATGATACTAATCAATGTAAAGTACTTGGAAAAATGGCCCTACACTTTCTAAGACAAGGAAAGCTAAAGAAATTTGTAAAGGATTGATCAAGTCCTGAAATAAAGGCTCTATTCTCAAAATAAGAAAGGTCTAAATGATTGGGAGAGAAATTCTCCTTAAACTTGGACCACCTAAAATTGTAGGCTACCAATAATAGTAGAAAGCCCTCGTGCCAAGATGGCCAGGTCTTCCTGGAGAGAGGGCGTAAGCCTTTATCCTTACCAAAAATTAGACAAGGTCAGATTAACGTGGCACAAGCCCTTATCCGTGTCACGTTATGGCCCGGATAAGGCACCTCCTAGAGGGAGGACGGGTAGTCCCTTGGTCCCGCCATGCTATGGCCTGGCCAAGGTACCGAACAAGCCCTTAACCGCGTCACGCTATGGCCAAGTTAAGGCGCCTCCTAGAGGGAGATCGAGTAAGTCCTCAGGCCTTGCTTCAGAATAAGCTAGCTGATTGCATCAGAATCCCGAATGAAATATCCAACGGACTAAGAAAAGTCCATGCCTTAAATAGGCCCCGTCAGAATTTGGCATCGCCTAAAATGGCTATCGCCAAAAGGTCGGTAATGTCTAAAATGACAAACAGCCTAAAATGGGCTCTACTTAAATAAGCATAAAATTGGATTAAAGAGTCCTCGCCTGAAATAAGCCAAAACTAATAACAAGTGGACAAAGAAAACTCAGGCCCGAGAAAGCAAAATCATGCAAGACATCCTCAAAGCCTGAAGATGGCACATTCAACAGCAGAATTAGAAAGAATTCTCTAACTTCTCTTCATAAGCATCTACCAAAATTGGTATTCTGGTCTTCTATTACTTATTACCATAAATAGTATTCTGGTCTTCTATTACTTATTCCCAGAAATGGTATTCTGGTCTTTTATTATTAATTACCAGAAATGGTATTCTAGTCTTCTTTTATTAATTTCCAAGAATTCTGGTATTTATATTTAATTGACAGAAATGGTATTCTAGTTTCCTATTATTAATTTCCGAAAGGGAATTTTGGAACTTCTATCATTAATATCTAAAATGATGCTATAAATTTCTACTATCAAACACTAGCAAAGAATATTATAATCAGCAATTATTTATGACTTGAAGTGGTTTATTGAACTTCCATTATCGATGCTGAATTGAATTATTGGTCTTCATCCACTACTTATCAGGATGAACACTCTCGTTCTTTTAATGCATATTACCAGAAATGACACTCCGGTCTTCTATCACTTATTACCAAGAATGATAGTTCGACCTTTTATTTCTCTTCGCCAGGGTTAATTCCTGGTCTTCTAACTAATTGTCAACTACCGCATTGGGTATTCCAGACCTCTGTTACTTAATTACCACATATGGCTGTTATCCTGCCTTTTGGCAAGGCCGAGATAACCAAGAACTGACTGGAAAAAGACAAGATCACATGTCCTCAATTTGGAACGATTGATTGGGCAACTACAAATATCGATGAATTTTTCCCGAGTCTGGATCGGGCTACGATTGATAAGACACGTCAAGCTAAGTGGTAGAAACTAACGTCCCAAATTTCGGGGCAATCTGAGTTAGTATACTCAAGTTATCGCCAATAGGAGATGGATGAAATGATATAGGTTCGAATCCCTCAGGAATAGCATAGGTTCGAATTGATCAGAAGTAAGCCATGCTCCGAATCCATTGACCACACATTGGTTCGAATCCGTCCAAGTATCCTTGCTTCGAATCCATCTTCACATGCCCACGTTCGAACCCATTATGGCTTCAACTCCATGCTGTAATTGTCTTTGAATCCAATAAGCAAAGGAAGCTTCGTATCGATCAACCACGGCCTTCCACGATCGATACGAAGGAACACATATTTGACCGATTCGAAGAAAGCGACTCTTCGAATCGATAACCTCGAATCCATCAAGTCCACACAGCTAAAACCTAGGAATATGACCCAGGAAACTCGGAGAAAAAGGAGGATTGAACCGAAGCATACGCACCACGTCATCACTTTCATGTGCAGAAGCATGGATTCGACCCTATGGGTTCGAACCGTATCGATTCGAACGGATCCATGGGGCGAAAAACTCCATCTTGAATCGATCATAACTCGAGATCTACAAATCCAAATGCTATGAAAATTTCACAGGAGCTTGCATATACATAGAAGAATGTCCACGCCAAGTTTCATCACGATTGGACACCTTTTTGATGGATTCGAACCAAGGGTCGAAACGATCCCAAAGTGGGCCGGATCTCTAGAATTCGGCCGTATGGGCCCCCCTCACATGCCAAAAGCGGTCTCCCTGAATTTTAGGCGAAATAGCAGCCTCCTATACCTATAAATAGAGCCTATGGTCATTCATAAAAGGGGAGAGAGAATTTTTAGAGTAAGAGAACGCCCGGACGCTGCCAGAATTGCTTCAGAGCACCACCGCTGCCTTTGATTTCGAATTTTGGCTTACTACTTGCTGTACTTTGACATAAAAAGGTTGTATTCTCCGAATATCAAGCAATAAAGTAACAAAACTTTATAGTGGACGTAGGCAATACGCCGAACCACTCTAAATCGTTGTTTCTCGGGCAATTTACTTCCTGTTATTTGGAGTTTTTGTTCGATAATCCACATTTTAATTTACTTTCTTCATTTATTATCTCTTCAAAAACTTCCGACGAGTGTTGTGCCCAATTTTGACACAAACACTTTGGTGCTTTCACTGAGAAAAACCCAGTTTTTCTCCTGCTCCTTGGATCTATCTTCGATACCGGATTGCATAAATCTAAGAGAGAGATCCAGACCTCATATTCAGATTCCTTCCGTTCTATTCAGATTTGTTCAAAGTCTAGGAAAGGATTCAACGCTTCAAGATGGTGAGTGCAAGAACCACTTCTAACGTTGGTGATCAAGAAGGTCGGGATAGGCAAAATCCCACATAGCTGCAGTCTACCAATCAAGATGCTGCTGGGCATACGGATCAGCCAGGTCCGGTCACACGACAAGAGTTCCAGGCGCTACTCCAGGAACTAACCCAAAGCCGACAACAGCTAACTGAGCAGTTGTGCGCTAACGCTGAGTTGACCAATCAACTAAATCGCCAAAGGCGAAGAAGATCCAGAAGGGATCAAGCTCCTCATTCTTCCATCGAAAGCTCTGCTTCATCTGGCTACAATGACAGATCTACCTGTCCCAGGCTAGACGGAAACCATGCGTAAGCTGTTGACTATCAACATGCATTAACCTTTGGGCAAGTAAGAGTTGGACCATCTACCAGCTTCCATACTGGACCCTCCTCCCGAGGAGGCACTATTCCATAATACACTGCAGATGATCGTGCTGCCACAGCCGTTGCAGTTGACATAGGTGTTGATACCCGAAATCACTCCAATCAGAATTACCATCACCAGGGACATGCTCCAGAGCCATATGTCCCAGAAGACGTCGAGCCACGGAGGCGAGATACGGATCGTCGACAGCGCCCGATCCCACCTCGCACTGTGGAACCCGACCACACTTTGGCTCACCACACACAGAATGTTTTGATGCCAGACCTCTCAGCCATGGTACGACAAATGATTTGCGAGAGTCAAGGCCTAACAAATGATGATTGGGGAATCTCCCGAAGTCATACCCCGTTCACTGATGACATATTGTATGCTGAACCTCCTCGGCGATTCAGGATACCAACCTTGCCCATGTATGAAGGGAATTCCGACCCAAATCAACATATTTTGAAATACGAATGGTCGATGACTGCTGCGAGAGCTGATGATGCAGTAAAATGCCGTAGTTTTCCCATTTCCTTAAGGGGAATTGCAACGATGTGGTTTACACGATTACCGCCACGATCTATTTCTTCATTTGATCAGTTAGCTACCAAATTTGTTGAGCAGTTTCGCATGCATATTGCTAGACCTAAAGATGTTAATACCTTATCAAGTGTCACTCAAGCTCCCGAAGAGACACTTAGATGATATTTGGAGAGATTCAATGCTGCATGCACAGAGATCACCAACCCCAATGATAATTCTATCTTAATGGCTTTGACTAAAGGAATCGACCCTGATTCCGAGTTTGGAAATTGGTTAGTTGGAAAGCCTCCCGCATCGTTGGACCGTTTCTATTCCAAAGCCGCTCAATTCTTGAGGCAAGAGGATGCCAAACAGTCTAGGAAGCAGGATGATGCAAGGCCCAGCAGTGAAGGCATTCAGAGTAATGTTGCGGTTAACCGGAGGAACGATGATAACCGGAGCAAGAAGCAAGACCAGAATCGTGGTCCGAGGCGTAGAATCGCAATGTTTGACAATTATACACCACTTAACACGTCACTGGAAAATGTATACCTACAGACTTGTAATACTATGCAATACAAAAAGCCTGCTCCGAAGCCATCGTCGGAGAGGCAGATTCAAACAGGAAAATTCTGTAGATTTCATGAAAGTTATGGACATAACACCAATGAGTGTAGGCATTTGCAAGACCTCATTGAAAAATTGATCAGAGAAAGAAAGTTGGATCAGTTTGTTCGGGCACCGCAGTTCGGTGAGGCGAGCCCATCCAATCAAAATCGAACGCAGAATCAGGAAAGACAAGGTGAACCCGCTCGTACGGGCGGGCGGTTGGTTATCAATACAATAAGTGGTGGTCCCCATCCAGCAGACAGAAGCTGGAGAGAAATGGAGTCATATGCTAGCTCGATCAGGCATGTGGACTTTGAATGCTATAGTAACTCTGAAGACGGAACACCGGCTAAACAACAAAAGATGATGGCTGACGAAATCGTATTTAGAAATCGAGATGCCGATAAGGTCAAAGCCCCCACAATTGACCCGCTGGTCATATCCGCTCAAGTTGGTCTTGCTTGGATGAAGAGGATCTTGGTAGACAGTGGGAGTTCCGTGAACATACTGTTTAAAAGAGCATACGATTTAATGAAGATGGACGCTAAGGACTTAAAACCTTATCAATCACGAGTCCACGGCTTCAACGGAAGTGCGACAATACCAACCGGAATGGTTGAATTGCCGGTGGAGTTGGGAGTGGGAGAATGCCGAAGAGTTTGGATGTTGCAATTTGTTGTCTTGGATATTCCTTCTCCGTACAATGCCTTTTTGGGCCGACCGGCCCTTGCTGAATTTAGAGCTGCTATTACCCCATGGTGTTTAACTCTGAAGTTCCCTACTGACCACGGGATAGGAGTTGTACAAGGAGATCAGGCTGCTGGAAGAGCCTGTTATGTTGCCGAGCTGCGGGAGGCGCATCGAAAAGAAAAAGGAAAGGGCGTAGAGGAATCTCTCTACGTCCATTTCACTGACGATTGACAATTAGCGCCTGGGCCTCGGTCTGGGAACCACAACCAATTCCAAAAGGATCTTGACCCAAGGGACAATGATAATAAAGAAGAATCTACGGAAAGTCAAGCTTCTCCGGCTGAGCAAACCATCGATGTCCCGATTGACGATGATGACAATGACTCGAGAATGTTGAAGATTGGGTCTCAGCTAAACCAAGAGACACAACAGGAATTGGTTGATTTTCTCCGGGTGAATCTCGACGTATTCGCCTGGACGCACTCTGTTATGTGTGGAATCTCGCCGGACATCGCGAGCCACACTTTAAATATTGACCCGCGGTATATCCCGCTCAAACAGAAAAGACGTGGTATGGATCCAGAGAGATCTGCTGCCCTTAAGGAAGAGGTCGACAAATTGAAGACGAATGGGTTCATTAGAGACGCTTTATACCCAGAGTGGGTGTCCAATCCCGTACTCGTCCGGAAACCAAACGGGAAATGGAGAACGTGTATCGATTACCCTGACCTGAATAAAGCCTGCCCGAAAGACAGCTTTCCAGTTCCCCGAATCGATCAACTGGTAGATTCAACCGTCGGACATGAATTATTATCCTTCATGGATGCTTACTCAGGTTACAATCAGATACCCATGCATGTGCCCGACCAAGAGCACACAAGCTTCGTAACCGACTTGGGATTATACTGCTACAAGGTCATGCCTTTTGGATTAAAGAATGCTGGCGCAACTTATCAACGCTTAGTCAACCGAATGTTTGCCGATCAGATTGGGAAGACTATGGAGGTTTATGTAGATGACATGTTGGTGAAATCACGATACTCCGTTGATCATGTCAAAGACTTGGAGTCAATGTTCAATATCCTCCGGAAATACGGAATGAAGCTTAATCCACTAAAGTGTCATTTCAGAGTCGCATCGGGAAAATTCCTTGGGTTCATTGTCAATGCCCGAGGAATAGAGGCCAACCCCGAGAAGATCTGGGCTATCAGAAATCTTCAGACTCCGAGAACCATAAAGCAAGTTCAGAGTCTTAATGGGAAAGTTGCAGCACTGAGCAGGTTTATCTCAATGTCGACCGACAAATGCATTCCCTTCTTCGATTTGATTCGAAAAGGGAAACGAAAATTCGAATGGACTGCAGAATGTGAGGGCGCATTTCAATCGCTTGTCCAACATCTTTCCGTACCACTAATCCTTTCAAAGCCTGTAGATCATGAACAATTATATCTCTACCTGGCGGTATTTGAAAATGCAATCGGTGCTTCATTAATTCGGGAGGAAGACCGAGTGCAAAAACCGGTCTACTACGTGAGAAACGATTGACCGGAGCCGAGAGAAATTATCCAAAGCTTGAAAAGCTGGCATATTGCCTAGTCATTGCCTCGAGGAAGCTCCGTCCATATTTTCAGGCTCATCCTATTATTGTGTACACCGATCAGCCGTTACGACAGGTCCTCACGCGGCCTGAGACGTCTGGTAGTTTACTAAAATGGAACATCGAATTGAGTCAATTCGACATCACTTATACTCCGAGAAGGGCCATTCACGGCCAAGTCCTAGCAAATTTTATAGTCGAATTCACTGTTCCTGAAGACTTGCCCGAGACCAGCAATGGAGCTGTACACCGATGGAGCGTCAAACGATCGGTGCTCAGGAGCTGGGGTAGTGCTTGAAACCCCCCGAGGGACAATCCATATGTTATGCTTTAAATTTCAAGTTCCTCGTAACCAACAATGAAGCCAAGTACGAAGCTCTACTTACTGGACTAAAGCTTGCCCGTGATCTGAAAATCATCGCTGTAGAGATCTACTATGATTCCCAGTTGATAGTATGTCAAGTTCGAGAAGAATATCGGGCCAAAGACCGAAGATTGGCCGCTTATCTAACTCGAGTTCTGGAAATGCTTGATCAGTTCGATTACTATGCCATTTTTTACATACCCCGAGAGCACAATCAGAAAGCTGATTCGTTGGCGAAGTTAGCAAGTACGGGTGAAGCTCCGCAGTTGGGGGTCATTCCGGTTGAAACCCTATCCTCCCCGAGCATTGATCGAAGGGAGATCGATTTCACATTTGAGGCTACCTCCAATAGGGAGTCGTGGATGACTCCTTATCGAGATTATATCGAACGTGGTGTATTGCCCGAGCGTCGAAGTGAGAAAAGACAAGTTCTACGAAAGGCCTCGCGATTTGTTATTCAAAATGGAGTCATGTACCGGAGAGGATACTCTGTTCCTCTCCTCCGGTGTATCGCGCACGATGAAGTCAAACGAGTGTTACACGATGTACACGAAGGAGAATGTGGCGATCACACTGGGGGGCAAGCACTTGCAAAGAAAATACTCCGATATGGGTATTATTGGCCTACTGTTAATCGTGATGCTGCAGACTATGCTAGAAAGTGTGACAAATGCCAGAAACACGCTCGAATTCCTAGAGCCCCACCTACCGATATAACCCAAATGGTCAGTCCTTGGCCATTTGCGGTATGGGGAATAGATATCATCGGCACATTGCCTCTGGCCAAAGGTGGCGCGAAGTACGCCATCGTCGCAGTTGATTATTTCACCAAATGGGCTGAAGCTGAACCTCTTGCAACAATTACGACAAAGAAAGTAATCAACTATGTAGTACGTAACATCATCTGCCGGTTTGGTCTCCCACATACTATCATCACTGATAACGGAGCCCAATTCGACAGTGCTGAATTCAAGAATTTCTGTCAACGATTCCACATCCATAAGAAATTCTCTGCAGTAGCGCACCCTCAAGCAAATGGTCTAGTCGAAGCTATTAATAAAGTTATCAAATCCATTCTAAAGAAGCGACTGGAAAAAGCCGGGGCCAAATGGGTCGACGAACTTCCTATGGCATTATGGGCCTATCGAACGACTCATAAAACTGCAACCGGTCATACCCCGTTTTCTCTATCCTACGGCTCTGAAGCCGTTATTCCAGTCGAAATGGAAGTGCACTCTCATCGTGTAACATATTATGATCCGAAAACAAATGCCATACTACTTGCTGAATCTTTTGATTTACTCGATGAGAAGCGCGAAGAGGCTGACTTGAGGGCAGCCGCATATCGAAGTCAAGTCGCCCGACTGTACAATGCCAAGGTCCGCCTGCGAACCTTCGAACTCGGCGATCTCGTACTCAAAAGAATCTATCTGGTTCCTTCGCACATGAAGCCAAATTGGGAAGGGCCGTATGTGATTTCACAAAAGCTCGGAGATGGCATGTTCAAATTATCGACCGTTGACGGTCTTACTTTGCCGAGAGCTTGGAATAGCGAAAGTCTTCGTCGCTACTACATATGAAAGACTTTACTTATTTATTTTTTGTCAATTTATCCCTTTGCATTTTATTCTAGCATTTCGAGATTTAAATTTGTAATAAGGCAACTGACTTTTCCATATTTTCTCGTTTCAGCAATAAAATGCCATCTCTTCGAGCCAGAGCTGTGATTTACTGAATATGACATACAATATCACGATGCACGGAGAGCTAAGTTCCATCATGCGGTCAGATTTATTTAAATATGGAGTGACTGTGATTCGACCGGTCACTCGCTAAGTGAAATCCGAGCTCGGGGGCAGAACACTACATCAACATTCACAGGGATTGATACACGACAATCCCTCCTCCAACTCCAAATTCCCAGAGTGCGAATTGGAGTATAAACTTCAACTCTCGGTTCCCGGAGTGCGAACCGGAGTATAAATCCATCGCTCCTAGAGTGTGAGCCAACTCCAAATTCCCAGAGTACGAATTGGAGTATAAACTTCAACTCTCGGTTCCCGGAGTGCGAACCAGAGTATAAATCCATCGCTCCCAGAGTGTGAGCCAACTCCAAATTCCCAGAGTGTGAATTGGAGTATAAACTTCAACTCTCGGTTCCCGGAGCGCGAACCGGAGTATAAATCCGTCGCCCCCAGAGTGTGAGCCAACTCCAAATTCCCGGAGTGCGAATTGAAGTATAAACTTCAACTCTCGGTTCCCGGAGCGTGAACTGGAGTATAAATCCATCGCTCCCAGAGTGTGAGCTAACTCAAAATTCCCAAAGTGCGAATTGGAGTATAAACTTCAACTTTTGGTTCCCGGAGTGCGAGCCAGAATAAAAAAATCTATCTCCAAATTCCCAGAGTGTGAATTGGAGCACAAACACCAACTCTTGGTTCCCAGAGCGTGAACCGGAGTATAAACACTAACTCCAAGTTCCCAGAGCACGGACTGGAGTATAAACATCAACTCCAAATTCCCGGAGCGCAAATTGGAGTGTAAACATAAAAATAACCCTAAGTCCCCAGAGCATGGACTGAAATACAATCACTAACTCCAAATTCCCGGAGTGTGAATTGGAGTATAAACATCAATTACAGGTTCCCGGAGAGCGAACTAATTCATAAACATTGATAATTAATAAGTTTCCAGAGTATGGGCCGAACTGTTAATTGTAAATTGTGTTAAGTCCCCAGAGTGTGGACATGTATTCAAGGCTTATGACATATGTGAGCACGAGCTAATCAACACAATACTTAAGCAAAAGAGAAAAGAGTTGTTTTCCATTTTATCAACAAACAAAAAAAGGAGTTTGATTACATGACAAAACAAAAAATAGTCCATAGAGTGGGTGCCGAATCCACACTTATACACGGCTCAAAAAAGGAGAAGTAAAAAGATTGCTAATAGCATCTGCATCGCACGACATGAAATTCAGTCCTTCTTCTTCCTAGACTTCTTCTTCGGAGTCGAGCCGCTGAACCCACTATCCGGCTTCCTACGGGATTTTTTGTCCTTCTTTGGAACATCTTCCGAATCTGGCATAATATCAATATCTTCCTCAAGGCTGGAAGTGATAGAGATCCTTTTGTGAGGACGAACTGAAGGCATGGGAGCCGTAACAGGTGGTGGAGCTTCGGCACTAGAAGTCATAATTGTGCCGACAGGAGAAATAACCACTAAAGGAGTTAAGCTTGGTGGAGCAACATCACTTTCGGAACCACCAACCGTCGTCGCCGCAGCCATTTCAGCGCTTATTTCGGCGAGGATTTCTTCTTCCCGGGAAGATCGAGCAGCGCTGGACACACTGATAGTCGGCATAAACGAGCTAAAAGTTGGAGCGACTCCACCCATTGCAAAAGAAGGATCGGTAAAAGGTTCACAGGGCTGCTTGAGAAGTTCCTCAATCATCTGAGCATCAAGCGACATTGAACTCCCCTCTCCAGTCTCGTTCGGTTACGGCGGTAGTCGTAATAGCCTCAGTAACGACAGCTCCTTGCATTGACTGCGAAATTTGTGGTACTGGAAGTGCTGGCGCATCACTTTCAGTCACTGATCGAAAAGAAACGAGAATAATCAGTCAAACGATCTGTTCCAAGTTCGTCATTCTAAAACACTTAAGGAATATTTGAAATACCTTCTTTGCCTCGGCTCGGTGATGAAACGAGTTCGGAAACAGCAGTTGTACCGAGAGACAGTTTCGGTTGATCCGGGTTATAAGCAGGAACAACATGTGGACCAAATGTAGCAGTAACTCCAGACGAGGTCAGGGCAGCAATTGAAGCATCCTCACTACAATGTGCAGCTCCAGAACCCTCGCCAGTCTCCACATGGTGAAAACCAAGTCTCTCTCTCAGCAGAAATCATTGCTTCATGGAGAAGTTTACTTTCCTCCTCGCTCAACAAGCAAGACTCGAGTTCAAATTCATCCAAGGCACCCTCGGGGAGAGATGCTTTCTTGCTCGCCACCAATTTTCTCCAAGCATTGAGTAGAAGCATAGAATAATCTCCGAGCCACGAGAGATTCTTGTGTTCAAGCACATTGGCATTATAAGTGTCAAGGAGCTCATCAAACTCGGCTTCTACCCTGAACAGCTCTGCCTGGACTCTCCCCTCCACTTCTGTCTCCACCGCTTCAACTTTAGCAACCGCCGCGTCTTGCTCAGCTCGGAGAGACACAGCTTGCTCACACGCTTCTTGTGCGGCCATATTAGCATCGTCTTTTTCCTTGTTTATGTCGGAAAACTTAGCCTTTAATTCCTCTATTTCTTTGACTACCGCATCCCGCTCGGCCTCAACATTTTTGTACCGATGGCCCAAGTCTTCGACTAAAGTGCAATGGGCCTGTTGCATCTTTGCCATCTCAACTAATGTCTCGTCGACCTTTTTTAGCGACTCAACTTCGGCCTTACGAGAGGACTCCGCTTCAGATTGAAGTATATCAACAATACGGTTCTTCTGATCCAAGTCGGCTTCCAGTTTCTCAATAATTTTGGTTTGATCGAAGGCTACTTTCGAAGCTTTAACAGCCGTCTTATACCATTCTTTGTACTGAGCATAGAAATCGCGGGTATAGCTGAGGGCTGTGTTCACAGCCTCTTCGGGAATTCTTTTGAGATTGGGAGGAAAGATGTAAGCGTCGAAGCATATTTCTGGAAAATCTTTCTTCAGTTGAGCAATTCTTATAGCCCCTTCACCAGATGGTTCGAGACGGTCCTCCTCCACAGTTATGGTCGTAGCCGTATCAGTCCTAGAACGATGTGGACCAGGTTTTGAGATTTGTAAAGATAGCTGTTTTCCCAAAGGTTCAAGTGCAGGTGCATGGCTTCTGGGTGGCGGAGGAGAACGAGAGGGTGAACGGTACCTTCGGTCCCTATCAGAATGCTCCTGGCTAGAATAATATCGGGAATGGTCCCTCTCACGATGCTCTTGCTCATAATGCCGCCGTTCACGATCACGATCTGAATCCCTACGGCGAGATTCGTAATAAGATGAAGAATGATGCACTCGCCGAAGTCTATCAAGTGTAGAAGGACGATCCGACATAGCACCTGTAAAGAAGAAACAATTCAATTAAGTACCAAGGAAAAGCACTACAATGCATGTGGAAGTCGTGAAGTGTTGTGAAAGTGTAAAAATGTGCGAACCCCCCGACCAACCAGAAGTGTCGATTACACTAATGGGTAAAGACTCACTTATATCACGCGCTTCCCGGAGCTCTTCCAAACCGGACCCGTGGTGGAGAGATACGTAGTCCGGAATGGGAATATCGTCCAGCCCTTTGAAAAAGTCTCCGGACTGGCTAGGAGCGGCGCCGGAGATAGTAACCCCAGGTATGGAACGGGTTACGACTACAGACTTCCATCTCTTAAACTTAGGTACAGCGGCCTTGCCTTTCCGACCCTCTTCTATTCGGGAAAGGTCGGCTGCTATCTCAGTGTCTGTGGGCGTTCTTTCATCATCGCTTGCTTCTCTTATCACAATGCCAGGTTTTCTTTTTACAACTTCCTTCTTCTTGCTCGAGGCCGGTTTTGCCAACCCTTCAATTACAATACTCTGGCTCATCTCAATCAAACCCAGCGTCCTTAAGTTATCGACGGTGAACAGCAAGTCGATGTGCCTTGAATCGCTTGGGACCATTTGTAAGCTTTGAACGATGCCTCTATAATGCCCACCGGTAGGTCTCGAAATGATGGCTATAAGAGTAACAGAGTATTAGTGCAAGTATTAAGAGTGGCCATTCAAGGATGACTTATGATACTTACGTCTGGATAACCATCTCCTGGAAAACCCTGGGGGGTATCGAACAAAAAACCACTCATTCTTGAAATAGTTAAGCCTGATCCAGGCCCCAGTCACAACCTGACAGTTTCTGACCGCTTCCAGAAAAGTGAAAGATGGGCTATCACCCCTACTCTTGAAATTGAATATGTGCCTGATCTTGTTTGGCCTTGGTGGGCGAAAAAGGCAGTCCATAAATATGACAAAGACGCTATTCAGCAATGCATGCCCGTTGGGATGGAGGTGTGAAGGAGCAATTCTTAAGTACGACAGCATCTCTCTGATGTATTGGTTAAAAGGAGGGAGAGATCCAACCGCGCAGGCATGGCGGTAAAAGGCAGTATATCCTTCAGGTGGTTTATGTGGTCTGTCATTGGCACTAGGTAATAAACATCGTCCAGGGATATGTTATGTTTCGAACATATCCGGCCCAACAAAGACTCCGAGATACTGGACTGAACAGAATCGACAGGATCTTCGATAAATATGGCCTCCGGCAACTCATCCGGAGCCGGATCTTTAACTTCAGGAGGGATTTCCGGAATCTCAAGCACTGGAGGAGGCGAGCTTTGTACTTCTTGTTGTTGAGAACTCGAAGATTCCATAATTAACTAACTCGCCAGAAAGCGGCATTAAATACATAAAAAGCCCATGCATTCCCCCAGTGTAAAGTGTATGAATATGTCGTGCAGTGCAAGTGCTATGCATAACTTAAGCAGATTTCACAAGTTGAAACAAGATGTCCGAACGACGAAACTTTGGAATTTGGGAATGAAAATGACCGTCGTCGCTGACCGTCACTTCCACGCCACCCAGATGGTACTGACCAATTCAAGTACTATTTTGTTATATTGTTGGTTAAGTCACAGTTTCATCGACGAGCTTCAAAAAGGAGGTCAAGTCAAATTCGATTATGCAAGGCCGAAGCTCGCCGGAGTCAAGTATGCTAAAGTTCAGTGAGTTCGTTAAAGTTCAAACTTGAAATTGGTCGTAGTTCAGATGTTGGAGCAAATCAGAAGATCAGAAGTTTCAGATGTCAGAACGTTCGAATCGATCGACTCGAATCGATATGAGTCGAATCGAAGGCGTTCGAATCCATACACCTCGACTCCACGAAAGTTCGACTCGGTGAAGCCTTAGGGTGGAAGAGCACTTCGAATCCATAAGCGCTGCATAGCTTCGAATCGATCACATTACATACCTTCGAATCGATCAAGGTATCACTGCTTTGAATCGAAGCCTCGCGCTTGATATCGATTCGAATAGTTCATTCCTGGATCGATTCGAAATCTTGCATTCTTGATCGATTCGAACTACACATGCTCTGATCGATGCGAAGCAAGGATGCTTCTCCATGATAACACTTAAGATCAAAACGACTTGGATGGTTTCGCTCCCCAGATCCATCGAGTCGACCAACTCCATTCAGATCTCATGACTCTTCAGATTTGTCAAATGAAAAGAATTGAAATCGATGATGAAAAGTCCAGTTTCATCGTCCTACACTCGTGTCAAATTCCTTAATAACCTAGTTGGATTCGATTAACAGACGAAAAACTTGGAAAATTTGGATCGATTCGTGCAAGATGCAATTGTCTCTAACTCTGGAGGATCGATTCGAAGATACGGTTAAAGCAAAAGGAAAAAGGTAAAAAATAAAAGTGAAGTTGGCCTTGAGTATTTATATGGGTTCCACAGAAAGCGCGTGACTCTTCGACTCCCGGTTGTGGTGACTTTCTACCACCGGTCACTCGCCATGCTCCATCGATTCGAACGACCGCTCAATAACCCACTATGTTCGAATCCATCCCAGCGTAGAGTCGTTGCTTCGAATCCATCACACGGCTGAGTCCATACTTCACTTCGAATCCATTGCCTTCCTATCCTTACATGATCCAATCCACAACAACTTTATCGATGCGAGGCATCATCGATTCGAGGAAGCACTAAGCAAAGGCTGGATTAAAAACCATCGACTCGAAGACAATCGATTTGAACATACGTGACTTCGAATCCATCAAAGGGCGTCGATGAGAGCAAACGAATCGCTATGATATGAAAAATTACTTGTCTACCTTTTATACTGATTCAGGAGAGGATCGATACAAGAGGATTGATACAAGAGGATGATTACAAACAATCATAAAAACAGTGTTTTAAATCGATCTCAAGATCGGTTCAGGGGAGGACCGATGCAGAATTTGATAACAAACCGAACAAACAACGACTTGCAGTCACACAACGTTAACCAAAGTCAAGGTGGTACATAAATGCACATATGTCTGACTAACGTTTGATCTGTATCATTCACAGGGATCAAATTTCCATTTCGTCATGATGTAGACGACGAATAGCCAATCGCGATCATACGACGATTGGCTACAACAATAAAGAATACAACTCTCAGCAAAGCATGTTCTAATTGTCCAACGATAGACTGCAGCTTTTCAAAGCACGCCATGTTTACACAAGACGTACTTTGGGGGGCAAATGTTATCCCGCCTTTTGGCAAGGCCGAGATAACCAGGAACTGACTGGAAAAAGACAAGATCACATGTCCTCAATTTGGAATGATTGATTGGGCAACTACAAATATCGATGAATTTTGCCCGAGTCCGGATCGGGCTACGATTGATAAGACACGTCAAGCTAAGTGGTAGAAACCAACGTTCTAAATTTCGGGGCAATCCGAGTTAGTATGCTCAAGTTATCGCCAATGGGAGATGGATGAAATGATATAGGTTCGAATCCCTCAGGAATAGCATAGTTTCGAATCGATCAGAAGTAAGCCATGCTCCGAATCCATCGACCACACATTGGTTCGAATCCGTCCAAGTAGCCTTGCTTCGAATCCATCTTCACATGCCCATGTTCGAACCCATTATGGCTTCAACTCCATGCCGTAATTGTCTTCGAATCCAATAAGCAAAGGAAGCTTCGTATCGATCAGCCACGGCCTTCCACGATCGATACGAAGGAACACGTATTTGACCGATTCGAAGGAAGCGACTCTTCGAATCGATAACCTCGAATCCATCAAGTCCACACCGTTAAAACCTAGGAATATGACCCAGGAAACTCAAAGAAAAAGGAGGATTGACTCGAAGCATACGCACCACGTCATCACTTTCATGTGCAGAAGCATGGATTCGACCCTATGGGTTCGAACCGTATCGATTCGAACGGATCCATGGGGCGAAAAACTCCATCTTGAATCGATCATAACTCGAGATCTACAAATCCAAATGCTATGAAAATTTCACAGGAGCTTGCATATACATAGAAGAATGTCCACGCCAAGTTTCATCACGATTGGACACCTTTTTGATCGATTCGAACCAAGGGTCGAATCGATCCCAAAGTGGGCCCGGATCTCCAGAATTCGGCCGTATGGGCCCCCCTCACATGCTAGAAGAGGTCTCCCTGAAATTTAGGAGAAATATCAGCCTCCTACACCTATAAATAGAGCCCTTGGTCATTCAGAAAAGGGGAGAGAGAATTTTAGAGTAAGAGAACGCCCGGACGCTGCCAGAATTGCTTCAGAGCACCACCGCTGCCTTTGATTTCGAATTTTGGCTTACTACTTGCTGTGCTTCGAGATAAAAAAAGTTGTATTCTCCGAATATCAAGCAATAAAGTAACAAAACTTCATAGTGGATGTAGGCAATACGCCGAACCACTCTAAATCGTTGTCTCTCGTGCAATTTACTTCTTGTTATTTGGAGTTTTTGTTAGATAATCCACATTTTAATTTACTTTCTTCATTTATTATCTCTTCAAAAACTTCCGACGAGTGTTGTGCCCAATTTTGACACAAACAATGGCTTTTTAAACTTTTACTATTTATTCCAGATTAGAGATCCTGGTCACTTATCAGCAAATATGAATTTCTATCCTTTTGACAACTATCATTGGAAACAATGTGATAGGTTTCTATTTCTTATTGTTAAGGAAAGGCATTTTGGCCTTCTAATTCTCCATCGCCTATTATCAAAGTATACCAAAAAAGCGACTATCAAATTGTCTCAATCTTATCTAATACCCGAATCTGAATCCGATGATATCTGGTAAAACCTCATCATTGATGATGCTGAGACTACTGATTATTGAAAGTCCTAATCTGGGTATATAATCTTTGGGTTCTTATTTCTCTCAAGTAGTTTGACGCGAGACGAGGAATATTATCGGAAAAAGATTACTACCAAAAGGTACTCCTAATGGAAACTTTTGACCTTCTTTATTCTCAGGTTCTCTAGATAATTAAAAATGAATTTAAAGTCATAGATGTCCCATCAGGGTCTTCATTGGGTAAATGTTAGATTTCGATAATTATGCATGGCCCAACGTTAACTATTTTCAGGAATGCTAATAATGAAAGGAGCTAAATCTGCATTCATCCCTTATCATGAATAAAGATGTGACCTTAACATTTTAAATGAATTGTTTTTTATACAATTGCCCCAATGATTTTCAAATCTAGGCAAATGATGCCTTTAGATTAGTATGCCAATGACAAGGAATCTAGATTCACTAAATCAAGAGAGGAGTCACGGATTAAAACATAAAGCTGAGAAACGCATCGATCTCCAAAAGGCATATCCAAATCTGAGAAAAACAAGGTGAAAACAAGATAAATAAAACAGGCAGTATTTACAATATTATAAATATCGCATTGCATTATGCTACGTAGCATTACTAAGGTATGGAAAACATATCTTATATATTGAGATTTTATGATTAGATCAACCGTTCGTATAAATCCTATAGATATTATAAGATTAGCACTCGAAACTGAGTTCCTAAATATGGATTCCGAAGATTCGCATAGTGCTTAACTATCTTTTAATTTTGTTTCCAAGTCATCAATCCTCTCATAAAACTTAGTCATTCCAAGTCAAGATTGTTACACGTTTCTCCACCAATGGAATGCTTTAAAACTTTAGTATCCTGATCCCCTTCCTTAAAGTTTTAACTTTGAATTCTCAATTTCCTTGGAGAATCTTGAATAATGTAGCATTGAAAGGGATAATTTTTATTCTACTCCTTTGCAACAGGTTATCAGAGAACTTAGAAATAAAAGAATCCTTGTGAAATTGACTTTGTTTGAGCTCCACTTTTAGCCTATCTTTGATTATTACAAATTCCAAAACAAGGGCTTCGGAAAGTAAAAATAATCGTGCTCGAGTCTACTATATATAAAAACAAACTGGAAATTAGATTTCTTTATTTCAACTATAAGAATACATATTAAAGTGCATGTCTTATTGAGACTTGTTGTTGCTAATAAGATACAATTATCCATAAGCTTTTAAGTTAAAAGCCTATGCTACAACAACTTTCCTTACCTTGCCGAGAGGGTTGGTGAGAAGAAGTGCATTGAGTATGACTATCTCTCAATTGTAATTCCAAATTTTTTATTCGATAAATAAGTTTAGATATCTTTCCACCAAGGTCTATTGTGAGATTTGGTATGATGGTCGATTCATCCTTTCTCTTAATCTAAATTCCAAAATAGTCAATATAATTGCTTGATACCTATTTATAACCACTCCCCCAGTTCATGCAAAATGGACTTTGAAAAGAACTCAAGAAATATATTTATTCTTACAATGATTGAACCATTTAAGGGGAATTTTTTGAGAAATCAATTTGGCTCAAAACCAATTATAGAATGCCTTAGGATTTGGGTCAAACCTAATCCATCTGAATACGGAAATTATCTTATTGTTTTTGCTGATCGTCTTCGGTATTTAGTCCTAGGATGTTAATGTGATTTTGAATATGTATGTACTGACAAATTATTTTGAAAAATGAAATATGAAACAATATATAAGTAAATATTTTGGCATGTTAGTTTAGTAAAATTTCTGAAGTGATGTCGTGTAGATAAAAATGTGTTCGATTGTTTGGCATTTTGTTATATGATGTTTTTCTATACAGAAAGGAATCGAAATGTTTGGAACTCTTTGACCTCGACGAAAGATTATTGTCGAAAGGTCTAACCACTAAATTATTTAGATCTTCCGACAATGAAGGAAAGTTAAAGTTAGAATACCTTTCAATCTTGTCGAGGGGTTCAAAAAGGGCAAATTCATCATTATATCTTTGATCTCCTTCGGAGGGGTAGATGAACATTTTAAGTTACGAAAGGGATACCTAAATAAGTTCTAAGCTGCCCCATTCAGCCTAACTATATCTTAACCCTATATAAGATACAGTTTTTAAATTCTATCGAAAAAATGAGTGAAGAGGAAATCTAATCTAAAGTTTTAAATCGAATTTAAAAAAGTGACCGCTTTGTTTTAAAAGAAGTCAAGCTGTTTAAGAGAATTCTTTTACTTGTACTTGGTAATTATGTTTGCAGGAAAAAGAAGCTGGAAACTTTATAGCTTTCAATGAAGATAACTTGGAAAGTCAAGAGCATCCCTTCACATGGGGGGGAGGCAAATGTTACTCAAAAAATCCACCTTTCGCCCAAGTTAGAAGGTCTTTAAGCAAAGGATGAAAAGAAAGGAGTTTAGATCAGACTTTCCAAAGAAGTTGAAGGGATGCAGTCGACAATATGAAGTAATTCAAGACCTGTTGGAGGGGACGAAGGGTTTCATTCCGCAGTATTCAAGGTGCTCTTACCTTCCAAAGAAGGCAAAGAAGTCAGGGCAAGGGCGTGCGACTCTATAACAACCTTTTCGAAAGCATAATAAGCCTTTCGGACCGGTTGGAATACCTACTAAATACCTTACGATGGTGTCGAAAGGTTTACGGTAAATGCAACATTCATAAGTCAACAAAGAATGAAAGAAAACCTTCCAAAAACATTCAAGAAAAGCACGGCTGTCGTCCGCATTCAAGTAAAAAGCAACCTTCCGACAAGGTTGAAGGGTTCACAATAGTCGAATAAGAGAGTAACCCTCCGACATGATCGAAGGGTTCCCATATCATATAGATGACAGGCCTCCCAACAAGGACAAAAGGTCCCTTAAAGCAAATAGAAGAGTAGACCCTTCGGCAATGCTCAAAGATCCACGATGGCATGTGAAAGGAAAACCTTCTGACAAAGTCAAAAGGTTAGCAACTGCATATAAAAAGGATCCCCTCGGCCCGGTGGAAGGTACGAGGTCGAAAGCATAGCCGCCGGCATCTATAAATAAGACCTAAGGGGTCCTGTTTTGGGGGCAGAATTTTCCATATTCTAATCTTGTAATTTCTTAATCGAAGAGTTGTAACCCTAAATTGATTGTGATTTGGGAAATTTAATAAAAAGAAAGACTTTTCTTGGATACGCAGGGGAGTCCTTAATTCTGTTAATTCCTTTATTATTTGACTTAGTCTTTTGCTAGATTGATTTGTATTTCCAGGCTTAATCAATCCGGAAGTTTCTTATCGACGAAGATGACAATAATCCTTTGATAGATAATCCATATATCCTTTCGAAGTTCTCCACTCCTTAATCTAAACCCTTCGACCAAAAGGAGCAACTTATCTGAATCAGCAATCATAACAACCCTCTGGAATCATTATTGCTATGGTCAAATTATTTGATAAGAGTCATATTCTCTCATATTCCAACTACCTTAATGACCTTTAGAATCCAAATAAGTAGTTGCCAAACCTTTTGGCAAGGTTGACGTTTATTTCACATCCATAAAGTCTACCATACCTTATCTAAGTAAAAGAAGGGCTTCAACCTTCCGATAGGATCGAGATTACCCTTTTTTAGAGAACAAACTAAGGAAATCCTATCTCAATTAAGAGGATAATTTTAGCTGGAGATCTTATAAAGGATCAACTAATACAGAGATCATCGTGTACCAAGCTAACTAAGTTGAAAGGTTTCCCAACTCCTGTATCTAAGCCTTTTGACTACGTCGAAAGGTCTGATTCGAGAGTTGTTAATAAGTAGAGATATAAAGATAAGCCCATAAATTCTTAATCCCTCAATACCGTTCAACTCAACCCCATCATTCGGAGTAAGTTTGGGGCATTGGCAAGACATAACTTATTACCACTTTATTAGGTCCATCTACTCGGATTCTTTGGGATGCTGACCATAAATTTGGTTAATAGTTCTCACATAGGGATGTATGGCTCTAATATTTTAAAAAATGACTCTTAAGGACATTTCTCACATCCATGATTTTTGGCGAAATTCTTTGTAACAATTTTGGCCATGAAATTTTTTATGGACTATAACTTTTGATAGAAGCTGAGTTAGGGTCTCAAACCACTTCTATCAGATCCGGATGATGGTTTCCTTTTCAATGAAATGGACATATTAAGAAAGCCAACTTATCATTTTTGAATTATGACTGTTTGAAGTTTTGAGCAGCTTAAATGGGTAATTAGGATATTTGCTTTGAGCCCATAACCCATTTCGATTTAGGGTAAGTAAAGCTAATGGGACCACATCCCCATCATTTCACAACTCCCAAAAATAGTTAAAATCTTCCATCAACCCGCATTAGTCAAAAAGCAACTCTAAAACATACTTTAATTTGCCATATTACACTATTAAGAGAAGATTAGCATGATTATTACTTGGGATTGGAGGTTTGCCCTTAGAAGAGCCTTGGATTTCATGTTTACTGTTGTTCATTGGAGGATTTGGTCTTTGATTTGGATTAAGGTGAGTGATTAAGTCTCACATATGAATTAGGTCGTTATACACCCTAAATGTTGTTTTAAAAATATTAAAAATGTTTTTAGACTATATCATACCATATACATGGATTTTAGATGATTTAGACTTGATTTGTAAAAATGTGTTCTTACGGATCTCTAACCTTCACCTTAGATTTAGGTCTAGATTTGAGATGATTTGGCTATGTTTGTTATTGAATGTTATATGTATTGATAGCTTGCTTATGTAATGTTTGAATGATTGAAAACATCGATCGAATGGCAAATATAGTTTTTTGGAAAATTCTAGGTTCTACATCATGGATTGGTACTGATCCATGATATTTCACCCAATGGAGGCACAATCGAGGCGGGGTGGCAAGAAAAGCCCCATTATGTTGTGTTCCAAGTATCATATCATTTATATTTTATATGCTTGAGTTGTGGAGGGATCAGTGATTGTTGGAAGAGATGGATCTGTAAGGCTTCAATTTATGGATTAGTGAGATTCAATGATAGGGATCAGTTGAGTAGCTTGGTATGGATGGAGCATGGGAATGAAGTAGAGCCAAGTTTATACGAATTTGGATAAGTATGGGTTCGATCCATAGATCGATACCGATTCATGGGGGGTTAGCCCATTTGACTTGTAACTTGTTGTAAAGCATAGGGAAGCATGCTAGAGTGTAAATATGAAGTGTAAGATCGGTTCCTATGGATCGATACTGCTCCATGGGGATTGATTGAATCAAGGCGCAATCCATATGAGAGCATAGGGAGGTGTGCTGGAGCTCATGTATGAGGTAGAGGATTGGTGGTAATGGATTGGTGGCAATGGATTGGTAGGGATGGTTCGATGGGCATAGATTGATGATCCAAGAGGTTTGTTCAAAACTTGACAAGATCAATATAATGTGATAAGGAAGGCCCTATAAGACGTTTCAAATTTCAGATTATTTGGTGTTTGTATGCTCGAGTTATGGTCATTTGAAGATGGATATCTGTACTTTAGGACATAGAGTAACCAGATTGAAGCAATTGTTGGAGGAAGGTTACATGATGCATGATAACAATCTATGGCTTTTGATGGTTTTCTAGAGTAGTTCCTAACTGTGACAACTTGAGATGGGAGTTGCAAAGACAGTTCTGAGACATACTTTGCTATGGATGATGTGTGCAAAAGGATCATTGGTATTCGTAGGTTTTGAAGTGTAATTATAAAGCAGGGGTATGTGAGGATACTCATATGGGCTTATGTCATGTGCCTTGGATCAAATGATGACCGGATCCATTTTTCTCTGGGCTATGCATGTCATGCGCATTAGTTCTAGCCTTGGGATCGAATCGAGTACTGAGCAACCGGGACTTTGAGTAGTCTTTGGCTCTATGGGGGTAGTCATACAATCATATATCCAACGCACCGAGTGAGTGAATGTGCGGATGGATGATGGATGCTATGTTTTCTTTGATTGTTTTTATCTCTTTAGGGATGTCACATGATGTAGATATTACCGATGCGGATATCTAGGCACCTATATTACCTTAATATATAGTATACCCATTATGACTATCATAGAGTAGTGTATATCTTTTATTTGTCCTAATTCTATGGATGCAGGGATAGGCTAGGTATGATTGTCCATATCATTTATCCTAGTATATTCACTTTATAATAATTTAGATTTCTTCCACTCACACCAGACTGTTGTCTGACATGGGGTTTTATGCTTTGCATCCTATTACTCTGTGCACTTTTAAATGAGTAGATTAGAGATATCAAGTATGGTAAGCACATGGAGTTGGATAAGTGGCGAGCAGGAGTCTTATTCTCTCGTATTATTATATTTACTCATTTGTTATTCTGTTGCACATCACTTTGGAGCTTGCAAGTGCTTTACTATTTAGAGGCACTTTACGAGTTATTATTTAATGTATAACTCTATTGCTTGTGTTATTTACCGTATGGATCTGTATACTCTGACGTTGTGGTCCATTCAATTATTTGCTTCCTAACCTGTTTTATATATAAGATGTTGTTATTATATTTTATTCGATGCATTATGAGATATATTGCAGGTTTTGTGTTATTTATTTCCTTTACAAGGATTGATGATTGTCCTGCATTGACTGAGCACCGCAATAATGTACTATACAGGTTATTTAGGTGTCGGTGGTGTAGGATCTTCACATTTGGTATCAGAGCTTTGGTTTTGTTATTTAACCTAAGGGTTACCGTGATCCAGTAGAGATAGGGTGGGAGTTCTCACCTTAAATTGGATGGAGAGAGTGTGTATACACACACACATGAGTGCACATACTTGTTACATATTTTGGTTTTCAAAACTATAGAGTAGTATATAGTATATAAGTCATACCGCACACACAAGTACTTCTTAAGTGGGATTCCTTATAGAGAGACTGATCATTTTTATTATAGATTAAATGATGAGTCTCCAAACAAGGAACGCTTCTTGGAACTCTGTCTCTGTATCTCTGGAGTTGAGGAAGGAGCTAGCTCGGGAGCTGGTAATCCCGATTTGTAGACCATGTTTAATACCATAATGAGGAACATGCTACAAATTACTCAAGTAGCCGCTCCAAATATTTCTGAGGGTGGTGCTCCAGTGTAGGAGCCTAGATTCAATTTCACTCAGCTGAATAAGGACTTTGCTAGTCTTGTTGGCAAACCATTCCAAAGAATGGAGTCGGCAATGGAGGTGCAGTATTGGCTATGAAAGGATTTTTGATGAATTAGAGATGGATGGCTATGAAAAGGCGATTGGCTTCCCGACGGTTTCAAGACCGAACCATGAGCCGGTGGATGCAGTGAGGGCTTCCACTCTTGAGGATCGGTTCACTTGGGACTAGTTCAAAGCTAGATTCAAGGATAAATTTATTTCTATGGCTCAGAGATTAGTTCCGTTCAGTAAATTCACGGATCTGAAGCAAGGGGATATGAATGTCTCGGAGTATGTTGTTGAGTTTCGGCACTCTATCGAAATATGAAATGCTCTTCATCGACACACCATTAAAGAAGAATGAGAAGTCATCATTGGCTTAGATGACTACTGAGGGAGCGACTCATGGGTCATATTAACGAGATTTTCGAGATAATAGTCGAGAAGGCAATAAGGAATGAAAATCTTTAACTGAAATCGAAAGCTATCGTTCCTATAGAAGCCAAAGTAGCAATCGGACTAGGGAGGCAAGAAGAAAGGAAACAATATGAGGAAGTAGTTTCAAAACAAAGATGGCCAAAATAAGAAAGTCAACCCAGGACTGACTTGCTATAACAGCTTAGAGAAGGGCCACTACAATAAGGACTGCAAAACCGAGGGAAGTAAGTGCTGCAACTGCAATAAGCTTGGACATATCAATAAAAACTGTGCTGGGTTGCCTAAGCTAAAGCAAGTAGTGAAAGCATATGCTATCAACGTTGTTCCAACTTTGTCAAATGCTCCATCGACGAAAGAGAAGGGAAAGGGCATTGTAATTTATGGTATGCTTTCATTTATGATGTTCCTATACGAGTTTTGTTTAATACTGGGGCTTCACATTCCTTCATACTTAATGACATGGTAGAAAAACTAGGATTGGATCCTGAAATTGTTGGAGGCACCACCATCCTGTGTATGGTTTGTCGTGGTTTGGTCTTATTAAGTCGTGAATGCTATTTTGATTGTGATTGTTTTGTTTTGGGTTTTGTGGGATTCAGTATTGTATTGGGGATGTACTATCTTCATAGATACTGAGTAGTGGTGGATTGTAAGAGATCACTAATGATGATAGGGATGGATGATTGGCGAATGGTAGTGTTGGGCTACCTACCAGACGATGAAGTTATGGTTAGCTTTCTATATTCGGCTGATATCCTACACGATGAGTTGATGATGGTACCGACTGCTAAGGAGTATCTGGACATATTTTAGGAAGTGATCAAACTTCGACCACATAGAGAGATCGAGTTCTGTATTGATTTAGTTAAAGATGCCAAATTGATTGTGATGCCCTTGAGGAGGAATTGAGTATAGAAAATTTGAATAAATTTGACAATGAATTGGAAAAGAAATAAAGTAACTTTAAAATTTAAATAAACAAATCTTGAGTATAGAAAGGAAATTTTGAATAAATAGAAAGTTAATGAATTTTAAACTTCAGTGTTATTATTTAAAAGAACATAGCATTTATTTTAAATTTAAGATTTGAATTTTAAAAAGAAATAAGAAGAAATTGGGGATAACCTGAATTTGTATATTTCACTTAAAAGGTGTAAAATCAAACGGAAAATTATAATAATAATAAAGTCCATAATTAACGAACTTTGAAATGAATTGAAAAAGTAAAGAAATTTATTTCAAACGGAGTAAATTGGAAATCAATTTGGAAAATTAATTTAAGTGATTGAGATTAGAAATTCTCCCTGAATAACCAAGTACATTTCAAGTAAAAAAAATTAAATATAAGTTAAAGGTATGTTTTGAGAAATTTATTGTTTCTAATATTTAAAGTCTAAAGTAAGTATTTCCTTTTAATCTATTATAGCAGTAATTATTTAAAAAGTGACTTAGTATTTTGTTTTTAAAAGTGTAAATCTAATTTTATATTTTCTTAAGTAACCTTATTTTCAAATATTCATATAGTATGTATTTTTAACAAATTATTGAAGTAGTTTTACCATAAATGTTTTAAAGTATATTTCAAAGTAAAGTGTTTAAAATTATTTTAAAGATCTAGTTTTATGCTTGGTGATTTCAATGGGGGATAGTAAATTTTTGGGAAAGCTTAGTCTGAAAATGGAAGATGGTTTGAAACTGTTTTCAAAGGGTTGAAAATAGAAATATATCTTGTGAAGATATTTTGAGATAAATAAATAATTTGGAAAATTATTTATTGTGTGATGGATGTTGTGAATATAATTGATAGTTAAATCACCAACCATCAATATTGGCCAAATGCGTTGATCGTTTCGAAGAGACCGGGATCGAGATTTATTTCTCGAAAACCACTTCGATCCAGTTTGTACATTTCGTGGGAAACGAGTTTGGATTCGAAGATGGAGCAGTGAAGTGCAAGGGCTAGTCGCTACTAATCCTGAGGATATTTCCAAAATGGATGTAGTAGGAATAGTGCCTTCGGTTCCGTTCGAACCCGGGACAGACTTGTATGGATGAATGCTTTCGAAACATCGTCATGTGGACAATGGGCATTCTAAGGGATATGCTCCAAAAAGGTAACGCTTAGCGTCAAGCCTCATCAAATGGGAATGACTGAAAATCAGGGGTTATGCAGCAACGCTAGGTGTGTAGCACCCAAGCAGGGTGAGGTCATCGCTGTCTAGATGTCCCTTTTTATTTCGGCTTAGTGGGCGGTTGCTGATCCCAACCGCGGTGTGATCTCACTCGGGATTATCCAGTAAGGGGTAGTCCCGGTCTTGTGTTGCAGAGGAGCGGGCGTACTCCTCGGTACTGTGATCTAGGCCACGTACTGTGACAGGTGGTACCCCAGTGCCTAGTCATTAGTTGGAAATCCATTCTCCCTACGAGCCTTGTATGAGTTTTGTTTGTATTACTCACTCTGTGGCTAGTAGCTGGAATTTAATGAATGTAACAATTTAGGCTATTTTATAAGTATTTCTATATAGACCCTATTATAATATCAGAGGATTTCTATAAAAATTGCTTTAGCCATCATAAGGTAAAAACCCGACATGTTTATTTGTGGCATGGTCTTACGAGATGCTTTTGTTTTCAAAGGATTTTCGAAACTTTAATAATCACTTGAGTGTGATTTTCTCACGCTGGTATTCCAGACTGACTCGGGTGTTATTTAACTGTAATGCTCGGGTCAGACCGAGTATTATAGGATACAGGATTTGATGCTGTGGAGCTCAGGAGACGAGCTGGATGACGATACGTACTTACGTACTTGTTTTATATATATTATGCTGTGTAGAGTAGCTGTGTATCCATTTGTATGTTAGTGATGTTGAATTGTGATTGATGAACTCTGATGATGTAATATATAAACAGATATATTTTATTTTGAGTAAAGATCGTTTATTATTTATTATATTTTATTCCACTGTGATGGTTAGATTTTGTTGTTGATTTCTATTTTCTTCTTCTACCTCTTCTTCTTTAACCCAAATGGTTCGTATTTCTGTACAACTTGTGTTGATTTAGGTAGAATAGTAATGACTCAAGGAGTACGGATTTGCGGGTCATTTCACTTGGTATTAGAGCTTAGGTTGGTGATAACCTTGATTCTGGTGGGAATTACTCATTTAAATTAGAGTTTGTAGTACTCTAGAATGAGTTTGAGAGTATTAGTAGATATGAGTGCGTATTTGTTAGTGAATATAAATTGTTTTAATATTGTGTTGATTGGTTTATTGAGTGGCATATGAACCTTTGTCGATGCAGTCTGCACAACTGTATCGAAGGGGTTTCTAAACACTTGAATAGAACAGTTTGACACAGTATTGTTTTCAATGTGGGTAAATGAAATAATGTTACCCAAAATATATTTTGATATAAAAAAAGAGTTTTTGTAAAATATTTTAGCTAATATATGGTTGCTTGGATGTTAGATAAAAATAATATTAAATTATTATCATTATTGAGTGGAAATTTAACTAGAAATTGAAATATAACCAAAGATTAAGGAGATAAATTCAATTATAAAATGAAATTTATAAATATGAATGATAAACGTGATTTATAAATTGAAATATGAACAAACGGAAATTTATATTAATGAATTATAGTTAAGATTGATTTAAGTAGGATTTGAAAATTTAAATCCCGGAGATTTGGAAGTATTTTGAAGATAAATAATAGCATTATTCTTTTGAAGGTATTTCTGAAAGGAAATGTGTTTTGAATGGATTTTTGAAAGTGGTATAGCATTGAAATCACTTGGATTATTGGGAAATAATTTTGATGATGACGGCCGCATCATCATTATTCATTTTCGAATTTCTAAGTCACGGATTTCTGACAAATTGATTTGTTCAGAAAAGCTAGTTATTTTTGAAAATCTCAAAAGAAATTTGTTGGGAATAAAACCAGGATTGGTTTGACTTTTGAGAAATGTGATTTGAGATGTTGAAGATTTTAAAATAATTTGAAACCAAAAGTCGGGTGTTTAAAAATCATGATGAGATAGGTTGTAAGCTTATAAATTGAGATGATTTTTAAATCAGGAAGGAAATATTAGCTTTGAACGTTGGAATTGAAATCAAAATTGAAACCAAAATTGAAAAGTTAAAATGAAATTAACTTGGATCGGGAATAAAAAATTAACTGGATTGAAATTAATTGAACAAGCTGAAAATAATATCCAGATATATTCGAATTAAGTTAAAATCGAATTGAGTTAAATAAATCTGAGCTTAAATAAAATTGAATTAAAATAAATTTGAATTGGAGTAAAAATTCGACTGAGTTGTTGGAATGGAATTAGATTCTTACCTAAATAAATAGAAATAAGTTGTATAAGAAATAAATTGGATAAGAATTAGATTGAAATAAATAAACCAGAATAACTTATAAAAGAATTAAAATACATGGAATAAAAATATGCTTGAATTATAAATAAGCGTAAATCTTGAGTTAAAAATAAAAGAAGAATATATTCAAGCCTATAATGAATGGAATTATGTAAATAATAAGTTGTGACTTATAAAATTTGAAAGTGGAATAGAAAAGCCAAAATAAATATTATTTGATGATTTGAAAAAAAAATCCAAACTTGAATTATAAAATAAATTGAACTTAATAAAATTAAATGAAGTGATATTTGGAATTAAAAATCAAGTATTGAATTTTGACCAGGGGAAGAACTAATTAGATAATAAATTAGTTAATGAAATATGTAAATGGAACCTAATGTAGCTAAGTAGAAGCTGAATTGTGAGTTTATGATGAAGTTTGGGAATAAAACTCAAGGTATAAATCAAATTCGACTTGAATCATTAGTGACGAAAATATAATTAAAAGTGGCCTTGCAATTAATTAAATGAATTGAGAATGAAATTGCATTGTGAGTTAATAAATTGAATGGTAAATTAAAAGTGAAGGGTAGAATCAGAACTTGAGTTATTAATTAAAATTTAACTTAAAGTGTTAACAAATTAAATATAATTCGAAATGTATCGAATGAAAATGAAATTGGATTAAAATAGTTATGGTTTGACTTGCAAATAAAATCCAATTTGAGTATAAACGGGTTAAGTATGTGCTTGGATATTGTTTTGATAAATTGAGAAGGTGAATTAAAAATTAAATAGAATTTGATTAAGATGAGAATCAAACGGAAGTGAACTAAATTTTGAAGTGGAATAAATTGAGTAAGTTAACTTAAGTTAAGAATAATTAAAAGCTCGACTACGAGTAGAAATGAAAGACCATTAAATTAAAAGCTTGGTTTGAATTAATTCGGGAATGGTTAGTAATATGCAAGCTTGGAATATGACGAGCTAAATAAATGGTCGTGAATGAATTAAAATAAAAAAGGATATTCAATTGGTAATGAAGATGAACCTAAGTTGTTAATGTTTTTGAATGGACTAGTTTGGTTAATAAAATAAAATGCAAGTGAATGGATTCAAATTTAAAATGCAATGAAAATGAGAATATATGGATTGTGAATAAATTTAAAAATGGAATAGAATTAAGTTGAATAGAAAAGAAAATTTTACTCGTAAGATGAAATGAGCTTAAGTATAAAATTGAGGTATATTAACTTAAGCTAATAGATGGAGGACAATTGAATTTTAGTTCAACTTAAACTAAGTTTAATGATATTGGATTGGATTTGAATCAAGTGAAAATAAATTTTAATCGAAATAAAATTCGGTGAGTTGCCGATAATATTTAATGGAATGAAATTCTTAATTAAATAATTGTAAACCATTTAAATTGTTAAGGAATTGAAATAACTTAGTGTCAATGAGAAAAATAGAATGTTTTCAAGTTAATAGAATGGATTTAAATGAATGCAGATAAGAAATGAATCGAAAAATAGAATGTGTCGAGCTCTAGACCAAATGGTTAGGAATGAATTTTAAATAGAGAGAATTAAATAATAAATTAAGTTGGAATCAATTTAAAATGGCCATCGGCTTAAGTGGTTATTTACTTGAATGAATATTACCAATTTGCATGAGGAAATTGGTCGTTGGACAAAAATGGAAGAGAATACAATTTTATAAATCATTGCAAGTAAATAAAATTGATTTTTAAATCAATTGGAGTAATATGGGTTTGTTTAAAATTAAAAATGAATTGGATGTAATCAAGTGGGTTGTGAACCATTCAAATTGAATAAAATTGGTGGATAAATAAATTGATAACTGTTGAATTAGTATGAAAACTATATAAATTGCTTACGGAAAGAGTTTACTGTGCATTGCTGTTAGAATTCATATATTTAACTGTTGCAAATAAGTGAAATGTTGTTAAACTTCATATATATGGCACTTACATGTTTAAATTGAGTAAGTACAGGTACCTGGGAGCTGTGTGGCTGGATTTGGTTGCGCTAGTTGCTAAAAATTATAAGCCGCTTGCTTAAAATGCTAATAAGGTATGCCTACGCAATAAAAATAGAAAATATGAACTGTTTTTGGTTTTTCCGACCGGGTGGGTCAATGTATACATATTTATATCTTTTGTCAAATTGCAAAAGCTCCTCCGTACAATGGAGACTCTGCAAAAAAATTCAGAAATTTTAGAAGTTAGAAAATTTTGGAAAATTTTGTTAACGACAAACGTTTTCAAACTGGAAATTGAAATAAATTAGTAAATGAAACTAATTTAAAATAATTACATGAATTAGTATAAATGAAAAATAAAATTTAAATATTCAGAGTTGAAGATAAATTGAATTCATATGGAAATGAAAGAATCATTTTGAATAGAAATAGATATAAACTAAAGTGGTAAGGTGAAAATAAATAAAGAAGCATATAAAATGCTTATATTAAATTAAGAGGGAATGGTGAATACTTAAATAAAAAAATTGATACTACTAATATAATCTAAGTCAATATTTGAATGAATAGATATTGGCATTTTGTGAGAAAGTTGATAAAATGTTTTTGGAATATTGTGATTGAATTTTTTTGCTAAGTAAGATATGTAGGTATTATAAAGGGAAAAGAGAATTGATTTTGATTTCGAAAGATAAATTTGAAATGCTGGACAAAAAGGTATGTGTTTAAATTTTTGTGAAATTTGATTGGGTTTTTGGATCAAGCCACTTAGCTTTTTGTTTTCCTTTTGGATTTGGGAGGCCGTAGGGCCATTTTATAGTTGTGCCGAACTAGCCGCGCAAAGGAGACGCTGGCAAAAAAATTCTAAAATTTAGGGAGTTAGAAAAATTTTGATAATTCAAAATTTGGTTTAAATTGAAATTTGAATGATTAAGCAAGTAATAATAGTTGAAAACTATGGGAGGGTAGAGAAGTTAATAAGAATGATAATGGCCTTTCACAAAAAGATAGTTGGTAGGATGTTAAATTGTTGGTTTTGGAGAAACAGTAACGGGTATTGGACCATTCTTCCGAATTAGTAATTTCGGGGACGAAATTCTTTTAAGGGGGGAGGAATGTGACGACCCGGGTTTTTGAGGCATTTGAAGTTGGAATATTTAATTGATTTTAAATATTTAAAAGTTTAATTTTTAACTTGAATTCAAATATCACAATTTATTTGATGATTAAATTTTTATATTAAATAATTTGAAGTTGGGTAAAATGCTAAATCTGGAGTTCTAAGCCTATTAAAAATAATTTAAAGGCTTGCAAAATTTATATTGATAACACTGAAGATAGTAAAGGTGTTTAAATTTGATTCGGAAGTGTTTTATTAGGTTTTGAAATTTCATCGTTTAAATTGAATTTCAAAATAGCCTTCTGAGGCACGGTCTCGGAATTCGACGAGACCAATACCATTGGGTCCGTAATATTGAATTATTATCGGATTTCAAATTTCACAGGGATCGGAATTGTTGTGTAAGCGTACGATAAGCAAACACGTTGAAAATTAAATAAAGTTTTAATTGATCAAATCAATGTCATCAGTGCCTTCTTAAACACGCTTCCCTTTTTAATATTTACAGTCGTTCTTTAGGCCAAATCATAGTCAAGCAAGCCTTCCACTGGAAGATTCATATATATATATATATACATATATATATATATATAATATGGCTTCGTTCGTAAGCTAATGAACGAAAGAATATCGCTCGTCCTTCGGCTAACCCTCCCGTTTAACTAAGAAAAAAATTAGGGCCGAGCCCTTTCGTTTCATATCAATCTTGTATTAAAAATAAAAATAAATGGACAACCCCTTCGTTTCAATCGATCTCGCATCAGAAAGAAAAATGGTGATGTCCGAAACCCTCTTCCAGATCTGATAACGCGCTTATCAATTCGATAGCAAGTAGCTCGCAGGGACCAACTCGAGTTCGACACGGCGGCTTGTATAGGGTCGAGCAGCGTTTAATGGTGACGCGAAGAAAATTTGAGTGGGATGGCGTGCGAGCAAGAGGCAAACTCGTTCGCGACGATGCTAGATAAGAGGAGGCAGCGTAGGAGGGGCGAGATGGCTAGGGTTTATGCTCAAGCCATGCTTGAAAGTTTGGGTCGACGTTGGAGCTGGAGGAGGAGCGCGCGAGATAGTCATGGGTGAGGCAACGCATTTGGGAATCTGGGGGGAAAGGTATTTTCTGTTTGTAATTCATTTGACTTGTTTTTTTTTTAAAAAAAATGATGAAAATGATAATAATGGAATCTGTGGCTTTAATTGTGAACTTCAGAATTCATTAAACCATTTTAGTTGAAACCGATAGTAGAAATAGAAAAATAAAACTTATTGCAGTAAATTTTAAATATTGATTTCAAAAACAGAAAATATATGGAAAATAAAATGGGTGTTTTTAAGTGCTTAATAAACTTATTAATTATTTTGGTTGATAAAAATATAAAGGGGATTTAGTTTAAATTATAAATCATTCATTTAGAACTAAACCGATAGTTAATTTAAAAAAATTAATTAAATTTACTAAACAGTAATTAATAGTTCGATATTTCGAATATTAATAAATTATATAAACTGTTTATTCAAGGTCAAACATCAGGAAATCCAAAGCAATATTAAAGTGGATTGCAAAACGATAAAGGTGATTTAATCTCACTCAGCTGAATTTAAATTTACATTTAAATGATTAATTTTAAATAATTGTTTGAATGGTTAAATTGATTGTTGTGCTATAGTATGGTATAATTTGGAATTGGTATTTACGTTGTGCTAACGTCTGTGGATGCAGGGAAAACAGGTTGGAGGGATCCAGCTGGATCCCTCAACATTTATTTAAATTATTTAATACCCTCTGTTGTGATTATCTGATATTCTATGATGAATTATATTGGAATATTGAATGCTATGGTTCGATTGGATAAAATTGGGTATAATGAATTACAAAAAATATATAAATTGGATTTTGGAAAGAAAATAAAAGAAGTGAATTTGTAAGTAAAATAATTATAGAAAATTTGAATAAATTTGACAATGAATTGGAAAAGAAATAAAGTGATATTAAAATTTTAATAAATAAATCTTAAGTATAGAAAGAAATTTTGAATAAACAGAAAGTTAATGAATTTTAAACTTCAGTGTTATTATTTAAAAGAACATAACATTTATTTTAAATTTAAGATTTGAATTTTGAAAAGAAATAAGAAGAAATTGGGGATAACCTTAATTTTTGTATTTCCCTTAAAAGGTGTAAAATCAAATGGAAAATAATAATAATAATAGTCCATAATTAACGAACTTTGAAATGAATTGAGAAGGTAAAGAAATTTATTTCAAATGGAGTAAATTGGAAATAAATTTGGAAAATTGATTTAAGTGATAGAGATTGGAAATTCTCCCTGAATAACCAAGTACGTTTTAAGAATTTTTTTTAAATATAAATTAAAGGTATGTTTTGCGAAATTTATTATTTCTAATATTTAAAGTCTAAAGTATGTATTTCCTTTTAATCTATTATAGCAGTAATTATTTAAAAAGTGACTTAGAATTTTGTTTTTAAAAGTGTAAATCTAATTTTATATTTTATTAAGTAGCCTTATTTTCAAATATTCATATAGTATGTATTTTTAACAAATTATTGAAGTAGTTTTATTCTAAATGTTTTAAAGTATATTTCAAAGTAAAGTGTTTAAAATTATTTTAAAAATCTAGTTTTGTGCTTGGCGATTTTAGTGGGGGATAGTAAATTTTTGGGAAAGCTTAGTCTAAAAATGGAAGATGGTTTGAAACTGTTTTCAAAGGGTTGAAAATAGAAATATATCTTGTGAAGATATTTTGAGATAAATAAATAATTTGGGAAATTATTTCTTGTGTGATGGCTGTTGTGAATATTAATTGATAGTTAAGTCACTGACTATCAATATTGGCCAAATGCGTTGATCGTTTCGAAGAGACCGGGATCGAGACTTATTTCTCGAAAACCACTTCGATCCGGTTTGTACGTTTCGTGGGAAACGAGTTTGGATTCGAAGATGGAGCAATGAAGTGCAAGGGCTAGTCGCTACTAATCATGAGGATATTTCCAAAATGGATGTAGTAGGAATAGTGCCTTCGGTTCCGTGCGAACCCGCGACGGACTTGTATGGATAAATGCTTTCAGAACATCGTCAGGTGGACGATGGATATTCTAAGGGATATGTTCTAAAAAGGTAATGCTTAGCCTTAAGCCTCATCAAATGGGAATGACTGAATATCAAGGGTTATGCAGCAAGGCTAGGTGGGTAGCACCCAAGCAGGGTGAGGTCATCCCTGTCTAGATGTCCCTTTTTATTTCGGCTTAGTGGGAGGTTGCTGATCCCAACCGTGGGGTGATCTCACTCGGGATTATCCAGTAAGGGGTAGTCCCGGTCTTGTGTTGCAGGGGAGCGGGCGTACTCCTCGGTACTGTGATCTAGGCCACGTACTGTGACAGGTGGTACCCCAGTGCCTATTCATTCGTTGGAAATCCATTCTCCCTACGAGCCTTGTACGAGTTTTGTTTTTATTACCCACTCTATGGCTAGTAGCTGGAATTTAATGAATGTAACAATTTCGGCTATATATAGACCCTATTATAATATCAGAGGATTCCTATAAAAATTGTTTTAGCTATCGTATGGTACCCGACATGTTTATTTGTGGCGTGGTCTTACGAGATGCTTTTGGTTTCAAAGGATTTTCGAAACTTTGATAATCAATTGAGCGTGATTTTCTCACGCTGGTATTCCAGACTGACTCGGGCGTTATTTAACTATAATGCTCGGGTCAAACCGAGTGTTATAGGATACAGGATTTGATGCTGTGGAGCTAAGGAGACGAGCTGTATAACGGTACGTACTGACGTACTTGTTTTATATATATTCTGCTATGTATAGTAGCTGTGTATCCATTTGTATGTTAGTGATGTTGAACTGTGATTGATGAACTCTGATGATGTAATATATAAACATATATATTTTATTTTGAGTAAAGATCATTTATTATCTATGTTATTTTATTCCGCTGCGATGGTTAGATTATGTTGTTGATTTCTATTTTCTTCTTCTACCTCTTCTCCTTTAACCTAAATGGTTCGTATTTCTGTACAACTTGAGTTGATTTAGGTAGAATAGTGATAACTCAAGGGGTACGGATTTGCGGGTCGTTACATAAGGGGTACGGATTTGCGGGTCATTAGATTAAATAATTAGTTTATACGGTAATTAAGGAGTGATTAATTAATTAATGATTGATTAAGCTGGGAATCGGTGATTAATTCTTAAGTAATTAATTTAATTTGAATTAATTAAACTAATTATAATATGGATTGATAATTCCTGCTTGTGGATGATTGTTTTGAGTAGAATGCCTGGATTGATTGATACATATTGAATGATAATCCGTGATATTCTGTGATGTGATATTGGATATATCTGTGATAAATGTATGTTATTTATCTGTGATAAATGCTATGGGAATTCAACGTATTCAATTAAATTGTTTAAACTTAAACAACTTGACCTTTAAGAGGGCGTTAGGATTTCGATGAGACTGGGATCAGATATCAAGTTTGATTATCCGAAAACCACATCGATCCAAGTTAAACGATAGATCATGAGATCTCAAAGTGAAGATCAAGATGGAGTTTCAGAGTGCAAGGGTTATTATCGTTATCTCTGAGGGTGATTCCAAAATGAGTGTAACGAGATAATGCCTTCGGTTTCATTCGAACCCGGAACGAACTTGTATGGATGAATGCTATCAGACCATCGTCAATGGAGGACGATGAGCACTCCAAGATGTGTTCTTTAAAGGTAATTGTAGCCTCAAGCCTCATCAACCGAGAATGGCTAAAACAGAGGAGGTGCAGCAAGGCTAAGTGGGTAGCACCTAAGTAGGATAAGAATTTCCCCTGTCTAGAGTCCCTTTATTCGGCTATGTGGGCGGTTGCGGGCTCCAACCGTGGGGTTGTCTTATTTGGACTATCCAGTAAGGGGTAGCTCCGGCTTTGTGTTGCAAGGGATCGGGAGGGATCCTCGGTACGGTGATCTAGGCCACGTACTATAACGGGCGGTACCCCAGTAGCTCTGCCATTGTATGGAATCCAATCTCCAATAAGTGATCATGGACTTTATTATATAACCCACGTTGTGGCTAGTATGCTGGAATTTAATGAATGTAACAATTTTGGCTATGTGAATATTTAATTGAGAACCCTAGACCCTATTATAATATAACTGGATTTCCTATCAAATGTTTTGGTTATCGTAAGGGAAAAACTTGTTCGTGTTTATTTGCGGAGAGTCATACGAGATACCTTTCTTTCAAAGGTTTTTCAAGTTAAACAACTTAACCATTTACTCACACTAGACCCATGTCTGACCCGGAGTTTATTCTGTTTTTCTTAAACTCTTGGGGACTCAAATTTTTATGAGTAGACAAGTGATCAAGTTTGCTTGACGAATTTTGGATAGCTTGGAGCAGGAGCTTGGCGTTGCCATATATATCTATTTCTGCTGTGTTGAAACCTTTTTGACTGTTGTATTTTGGAATGTAATGGATAGACAGGCCTTTATAACCGTCGAATGAGATGATGATGTTGTAACTGTGTAACTCTGATGTAATGACTATGTAGTATCTATGTGGTATATTATATTTTGTTCCGTTTCCGCTATGAGATTCTGATATTGTTTAATTCTTTCTTCTATCTATTGTATTTCTACTTATTTCTTTCTTATTGATGATACGTCTTTCTGTGGAATGAAACGCGGGTCGTCACTATGCTTTAAAATAAAAATATTTTATAAAAATAATTATTAACAACTATCTTTAAAATCATAATACTAGTCAAACTTTTCAAATAATTACTACTATAATTAATTTTATAAAATAGTTTTATTTTAAAGATAGTCGGTTATTTAATTATCAAATAACATTCACAAACAACCATCAAACATTAATAATTTCCCAAATTATTTATTAACCTCAAAATATCTTCGCAAGATATTTTCCTACATTTCAATACTTTGAAAATAGTTTTCAAATCACTTTTTGCTCTCTCGTGGAAATAAATTTCCACCTAATTGTTTTATTTCCATTGAAAACCGCCAAGTCCTAAATACTTAAGATTTTAAAAATAATTTAAATCATTTTATTCTAAAACATACTTTAAAACATCTAAATTAAATTACTTAAACACTTTATTCAAAAAAAATATACTTCAAAACTATTTAAAATAAAATTACTTTATAAAATATAAAAACTAATTTTTAACATAAAAGTTAAGCCAAACTAAAATTTAAAGTAAGAGTTACAAAATTCTATATAAGTTTTCAAATAAAACTTTAACCAAACTATCTTTAAAATAAAACTATTTTATAAAACATAAATATTAATAATACTCTTTTTAAACATAATACCAATTAACCTTTAAATAATTACTACTAAAATATATTTGAAAATATTTACTTTAAAATTTAAAACATTTAAAAATAATAAATATTTTAAAACATTTCTTTAAAACAAATTTTTAAAGCCATTAAGTGATAAAAGTCTCCTTTAAAATATACTTGGCTTTCCAGGGAAATACACTTTCCATCTCCATACCTTTAAAAATAAACCACTATTTATTTTTAAAACAAAGTACCCATTCCTTTATAAATTCCTACTGTGAATTTATACTCCCGAATATCCCCTTATATTCATTTCACTTTATAAACCCAGTTTATAAATTTCATAGCCACGAAATTCGAGGGAACCAGTTCCATTAGATCCGTAATAGTGTATTATTATCGGATTTCAATTTTCGTGGTGTGTGGAGTGATCATTTGGTCGTACGGTAGATAAATGCGCTAAAATCTTTATTGAAAATTTAATATAATATCTGTGTTCAAAAAGCTATCTTCTCCATACGATCGAGTTAGGCCTCGAAACCTTTTCCATTGTGTTCGAAATAAGGGTTAAACATTATAAATGCCTAGCGGCATGCCTCGATAGGAGTTCGAAATTTTGTGTTGTACTGTGGGTTCTACAATCAAAACTGTAAAAGGGCGCGTAGGGAGAACGGATTTCCAATGAATGACTAGGCATTGGGGTACCACCTATCACGGTACCTGGTCTAGATTAGCATACCCAGGACCCCTCCGTTCCTCTGCAACACAAGACCGGAGCTACCCCTTATTGGATAGTCTGAATAAGATCACCCCACGGTTGGGATCTGCAACCGCACCATACAGCCAAAATAAAAGGGACATCTAGACAGGGATGACCTTACCCTAATTGGGCGCTACCCACTAGGCCTTGCTGCATAACCCCTGATCTTCAGTCATTCCTGGTTGGTGAGGCTCGAGGCTAAGCGTTATCTTTTCTAGAATATTTCACTTAGAATGCTCATCGTCCTTCTGACGACATTCTGAAAGCATTCATCCATACAAGTCCGTTCTCGATCCGAACGGAACCGAAGGCACTATTCCTACTACATCCATTTTGGAATCACCCTCAGGATTAGTAGCGATTAGTTCTTGCACTTTACCGCTCCATCTTTGACTCCAAATTCTTGTCTTCATCACGAAAACATACTCTTTGGATCGGTCAAAATCTCGATTTTATTTCTTCATTGGAAACTATGGATATTACAGTTCAGAAAATTCTTGTCCTGAAGAATTCCTAGCTATATTCCGTCTTATGCACTTGTTTGACTTTTATAGCGCGAAATCGCGAACTGCCATTACGCGACGTGCCTGTTTTTAACTAAATTTTCCATTTCTTTTCAAACTTCACCAAAATACTTTTAAATGTTTATAAAACATTTCAGATACACATTAAACCATTTTTAAGAAATTTAACAATTCTATATCCACCATTTCATTAGTTCAAGAAAAGTGATTTCCTTTGTGCTTATCGACATGTATTTTCATGACTTGCATATATATTCAACATTCCTATTTAATCAACCAAACTTGATGATTGAAGCAAAATAAACATCAGTTCAAATCATCACATCATCATCCAACGTATAGTATAATAGTTTAAGAGTTCTCACATTCATTTTCACTTGAACTAATTTTAAAACGGCTATAGCTCCGCTATCTTGAAATTAAATCCAGTAGAACGAGCTTTGGACCTTGAAGAGGCTCGGTCTTGCCTTGGTGCTCATGGCCTAGGTTAGGAAGGGGCACAGCCAAGGGTGGTGGAAGGTGGTACCTTGGGTTTAGGAGGTGGAGAGATGGAGATTTGAGCTTGTTTTGAGGTATTTAACTATATATAACTATATATTATGATTTAATTTCTTTTTGAAATAAATTTTTACATTATTTCTCTTAAGATGGAAGCCATTAAAGAGGAAGCAAAAACTTGAAAATATGAAGAAGAAGAAGATGAATGAAAATGAAGACAAGATGGTAGGGTATTTATAGGAAAGGAAGAGTGTGAAAGTATCCATATATACATCATCACTTTATCACCATTTCTATGTTTCTCCAACACAATTGCCCCCTCCAAAATGCACTGGTATAGCCTCCCCCCATGTTCACATCACATCCATCGTGTCATGTATGCATATGTTGACTTATTAAGCTTATGGAACAAGAAATCTGTAAAACATATTATATATTTTACATTATACTTCTTATACTTAATTATATTCATATATGTATGTTTACATGCATGTTATCATGTGTATGTGACATGTATATGTATGTACATGTAGGTGTATAACAGTCGAACGTTTTTGCACAACTTTTGTTAGCTAAATCGTTGAAATCCGAAGAACCGATTATTGGTCACATTTTCACTTATACTTTAACGTACATTTATTTGTAAAAAAATAAAAAATAAATTTCTTATCATTTAAAACCAATTAAAATGATTACATTCCATTCATAAAACCATATAAAATATTGTTAACAATTATTTACAAAATTACCATTATACCGATAAAGTGATATCGATTTTATTTTTTTAAATCAAATATATATCTTTATAAAACTACTCCAATTAATTCATTATAACTTATAACTATCCATAATGAACTATCATCATTTAAAATAATTATTTGGATAATTAAGATGATTGTTAAATCATCAAATCTCTTTTTAAATTAATAAAGCAATTATTTAAATTCAATGCTATCTCATCGATATAAATTTTGAGGAAATTTTTTACTTAAATATTTGTTCAAAATGAGATTACTATTACTTATTATCGCTTGAAACAATATTACCGTTTTATTTGCCTAATCTGATAATAAATACAATTTATCAAAGTGGTAATGGCGGGTCGTTACAAATTTTTCCCTTAAAAGAATTTTGTCCTCGAAATTACCAAAACAAAACCTAAAGGTTTTCCCAAAATATTTATTTTTGAACTTACATTTATATAATGTATATATATCACCCGTACATGATATCTAAATCGATCTACTATTCGAGTTCACAACATCACTTCCAAACTAGTATTGATTCCCCGATCCTTTAGTGCGTACTCTGACCAGGCTTTCTATTCAGAACTTTAGTTCTCCTTGCATAGCTCTCAACTATGATAGAAAACTCTAGTATCCAACCATAACCCTCATCGATGTTTTCCATCAAGAATCGGGTGATAAATCTTCTTCCGGATAATTGTCAAGACACGTCAAAGTTCTGTATTCGAATCTTAGATTAAATCATGCGATGAAACGATTCATATACTTCATATGTATTTCAAAATTTTCGTGAAATCATTTCATGAAACTTTCATTCTTTATTCAAACTTTTTAGAATGATACTTCTTTTATACATGTCCACTTTACATTTTTGTTTCAAAATCGTTTACTTAAAAACACATTTCTTTTCAAATGATAAACATTTTTTTATTAAATACATTTCTAGACATATCTTAGTGGTTTTTTGGAAACTTATTTTCAAAATAATTCATTAAATTGATAAATCACCATAAAATTCCTTTAGGTAATATCAAATGTGAAAATTTCTTTATTAGTTAAAATCTTCTTTATCAATCAACTCTGCTTTACTAATTAAAACTTCCTTATATATATATATATATATATATATATATATATATATATATATATATATTCTTTACGTATACCAGTTTTAATACTTAAAAGTATTCATATACTTATTCAAACGTTATAAGTATATTAATAAAAAAATTCTTAATTCTTAATACAATCTAAATGATTAAATTAATTATTATCAAAACATTATTATAATGAACTTCTCCTTTCTTTATAATTTGAACTTGTAACTTTTTTATCTTGATATAAAAGATCCCAATATTTTGTTATTATCTTAAAATCCGATTGTTAATGATTTAATATACTCATAATATTTCTTCTAAAGTGCCATTCAAGGGTTAAAAACAAATAGTGCTAAAACATCATTTACAACAAACCCAAAACCATTCAACAATAACTTTAAATATTGATTTCAAAGATAAAATCATACCTATGCTTATCAATTAAGATAATATACTTTGATAAAAATTGACAATCGTTAATTAATTTATCAACTAATGGTTCACATTATGCTTTTTTACTTTAGAAAATAATATTAACCGAGTAACCAAAAAATGATACCAAGGGACTCGGTACTACCAATAGTATCGTATATTTCCTTAACAAGAAGGGGAATACTTAAGAGAAGCGTTTACCATTTGAACATATCTTCTACCCATTTTTAGTTACTTTCGAGCCACCCGAATCAATTAATCATTGTTTTTTATTTTCAAAATCCCATTTTATAAATAATACTATTATTATTCCTTTTCCAAAAAATAATTTGAAATTCCATTCAAAAATACCGAAATTTAAATTCTCAAAAATTCCTTTATAAAGCATGTATTATAAATCCAATTTATAAAATCACTTATACAAAACAAATTCATAAGATTTATTTATCATAAATAAATTCCTTCAAAAAACATTTATTATTGATTGAATACCTCATAGCCAAATTGTGAAATTAAATTCACGAGGTGTTCGTACTTAATCTTTTAAATTAAACAACCAATCAACCAATGATAATAACAAAGTATTATCATTTCCTCAATCAAATAACTATATTACTTGAATAATATTCTTTTAGACACAAGTAATAGGTAATTGCTAGCGTATTCTTAGGTATAGAGGTTTGGCCAATACTCAGAAGATATTTCATGATTTATTTCTAAAGATAGCTTTTAAAATTCTTTGGATAAAATATTTATTATTTCAAAAATCCTTAGAAAATTTTACGGAATTTTTTTTCGTTTCAAACACATTTATGTACGTTTTTAGGTAAAATAATTTCATATAAAACCAAATTCTTTTGTATATTTTGGTAGCTAACACGCGATCACATATACACACACACTCTCTCTCTCTCTCAAACTCAATCTAGGGTATTACTAATCCTATCTCTAATGAGCCTTTTACCCCTATCAAGCGTAGGTATTCGCTCAACCTAAGTTTGATACCACGATGTGAAGACCCGTTTTTTCAACTCTCAAAAATCAACACTAATACATCCTCAGTATTCACGTGCCGTAAATCCAAGTGCCGAAGAAGCGGATTCTCAAGGGTAAAAAAGAAACTAAAGACAGAATAGAATCTCACATATGTTATTTCAATAAAACTTTTATAGTGGAAATAAAAATACGTTTATCAGAGTTAAAATATGGACACTTATAAATATCTATCCTCACAAATGCGGAGTACTATAATACAAGAGTGGTGGAAATAGACTTCACAAAATCTTCTATCTCCATGCTTCGAGCTCCATCTAGCTTTCTTCTAAACTAAACCTAACTACTTGGCTGCCTGGGGAAAATTAAGGCACGCGGAGTTAAAGGAAAAGGAAAGCAAAATCTGGGTCAGTCACAGGACTAATGTGAGAAATCAAAATACGTGTTTGGAAAACAAAAAGGTATCTCGTAAGACCACGTCACACATAAATGCAAAATGAGTTTTTACCTTATGATAACTGAATCATTCTACTAAAAATACTTGATATTATTTTTAATGACATCTTTGAAAACATTTGCAAGTAAAGTTTATAATCTTAGCCGAAATTGTTACCGTTATTAAATTCCAGCATACTAGGCTCAACAAACAAAATGGCAGGCACTTATTGCAGAATGAATTCCATACAAATGACTAGTTGAAGGGACAGTCTCTGGTAGTTCATCTCTAGGGGAATGTACCGAGGCCAAATAGATGGTCCTCTACTAACACAAGACTGGCCTGGCTCTTACTACATAGTACCCAATATGTCATCACCCTGGTCGTTACCGATCTATCCAAGGATCCTCATAGCACACGTCTATGTTAATTTAAAACCGAACTCATAGCGGATAGAAATATAAATAGAAGGGGATGATCATATCCTAATGGTTGTGAATCACATAGCCTTGCCGCATCTACTAGGTTTAGGCCAGTTCCAGGTGTAAGGTTGAGGTAGCGATTACCTTTTACTTTGCACATCATCTTCCTTTAAATGCCACATTGTCATTCCATCGATCATTATTGACTTCCACAAACATACAACCTTCGAGCTCATATGTCTCAAAGAAGGGTGTTAAGCTAAGAGGAGTTGTCTTCTTGGCCACGAAACAAATGTATGGTTATAAAAGTCAATGATGAAATCTCAAGAATACAATGTTAGACATTCGTCCACACAATTTCATTCTGGGACTGAACGAAACCGAAGGCGCCCCTCCTACAACCATTAGTAGCGAGTAGTCCTTACAACCCAAAGAGTTTTAGAAATGAAGAGACACTGCTACTTTAGTATTCGAGAGCAAACCAGAATTATCAACAATCAGTCCTTTCACCCCAAATATCCTTCGTCTTCATCCTTCATTTCTTTATCAAGACTTCAATTTATGAATGCATACATTGGCTCAAAGTGGTTTTCGGATATAGATTACCCCAGATCTGACCCTGGTTCCTCCGATCCAATCATCGATAAAAAGAGGTTTGGTGAATAGGGAATCATTCATTAATTGATTATGTTCTTTTTATCAAAATCTCTTTTATAGATATACATTTCCAAAACATTTTCTCTGATGTATACGGAATCATTAATCCTCTCTTATCAAATCCTTTTGGGTCAATTTAAGCCTTTTTAATCTTGGAATTATTCCAAATCATTTCATTTGAATATTAACAAAGATTTCTTAATTCAAAACTCATATTTTTAATTTAGTCAAAACCATGTTATCTAGGATGTTAATTCAAAACAGTAAATATTAAGTGAGCAGAATCTATAGAAACCATCTAATTCTACTTAATATCAATTCTTGTATTCAAAAAATACTACGAGCGGAATAAGGATGAAACACTTTTTAAATACCACGAATAGTACTAGTTCCCTCTTCGGGCTTTAACACCGAGTACTAGAATATTATCTTTATAAGATTAATGTTTTATTTAATTTAAATTTGGAAAATTTAAATATTTTTATACTTAACTTGTTTTTGATATTTCGACCTTATCTATCCCACGCTGAGGGAAGAGGCCGGTTGAGCTAGGGCACTGGTTTCTCCTGAACATCTCCTTAGTTTTAGCACCTCACATCCGGATCTCACGAATAGAAAAATCCAATCTACTCGTCAGCTTTTAGAGCCAAAACTAAACCACTTTATTTAAAATAGCTTTTCTTTTTTAAACTTTCTTAATTAAGCTAGAAAACCTTCAATCATCATTAAAACATTTAATTATCCATTTAAAAATATTTATAAAATATTTGGAAAAGAATCGTTAAGTTTAAAATTAAAACATAAAAGTTATAGAAAAATGCTGCAAAAAAGTGTTGCATAAAGTGCTTTTCGAGCTATATTGATCAAAACGACTTTTTATCGTTGAATATGCTAGTATATGATTTTTGATGATAATAAACATACATATATTCGATTAAATATATTTGTTAATGTACTATTTTATTTTCACACAATTAAATAAGTATTTGCTGAATAAAATAAATAACACAGAATTTAAATTCAAACATATATTTTATTCAAACAAATATTTTATTACAATTTTGAATAGTACAAATTTGAGCTCTCACGATATATACAATTTTCAATTACAACACAATTTCAATTACAATACAAATTTGACTACATCACAATTTTCAATTTACATTTGCACCTCACTACTTATCTCTCATTCGCTCGTATTTGATCTTCAGTTGTAGTCCAAATTAAATCTAGCATATGAGTTATCTGCAAAGTAAACACTGACGCAGTAAAATTGAAAAAGAAATATTTGTGCAGTGTAAAATAAAATGTATTTTGAAAATGCTATTTGCCTCAGTTATTTGAGTTGTTCGTCATCATATTCATTTTTGAATTCATCATACACGAACAGCTTGTGACATGCACAGTGTGTTACTGTACGTGCCACAAGGCCGTGCACACCAATGTAGACTTGATAAAATTATAGGAACAGATGAGCACAAGGTCAAACCCAATCAAAAGCCGGGTTCAACTCAAGTGAAATACAAATAAAATCATGATATTAGCATAAGGTCAAACCCGAACTATAAGTTGGATTCAACACAGGTGCAATCCAAATGTATACATGAATGCTGTAGTTAAAGACAACATGTGAAACAAGTTCAGCTACCACACCTCAGGCATATGGACACGTACTTAATGCAATCTGGTAGTTTAGTGGCAACCAAACAATATGAAGCAACTAGACTTCAATGATTATATACGAAATGTACACATGACAGTAATGGCATGTACGAAGACCACAACAAGTAACATATATGCAACCAGACTAGTTTCAACATGCATAATATAAATGAGGACCAGAGCACCGGTGAAACAAAAATCCCAAACAAATGGAGGCAAAGCTCAAACACACACACACACACATACATACACACATACATACATACATACATACATACATACATACATACATACATACATACATATATATATATACGAACACACACGTATGGATGTATATGCAGTGCACAACAACTATCCAGTGCAGACTCGAAGAACAGTGGACAGAGCTCAATGCAAACCAGTACAGTTGCAAACACAAGTCGATGAGCAAGGCTAAATAAAGACAAGAACACACAAAATACTTGACTGCACAATGCAATGAACTGGTCAACCCAAATTATGAACACAGTAATTTCAACATTTCAGACAACAAGTGCAAGTACATAAGTGAATGACAACATGCAGCATGTACGCAATGTCAACCAGAAGACTCGGTACAACTTCAAGAAAACTGCACAATCTAGTAAGCAGTGAAATAGTGAATGATGATCCACAAGGTATACAAGAACTAAGTACACATGAACTACACAACTCGAGAACAAAATCATGTACAAGTGTACTCTCAACAATGAAGGATACAAATTTCAATTAGACCAGAAACATGAATGACACATCATGTAGTACAACAAGAATACATATATACATATGAAAATACACATGTATACATATAGATAGTGCACAATGCAACCTAGATCAGACTACAAAGAGATGAGGCTGTTTACATTTCGACCAAAAATTATGAACTGCGTGAAGCCTATGTGCCAAAGTAGTGAAGTTCTACATAAATTGATAAAAATCAAAACAGTAATAAGTTCGAACAAATCAAAATCAAAGTCAAATGAAAGCACATATGATCGAGTCCAGACAATATCACAAGTATAATGAATTAAACGAGTCAAGATAAATAAATATCGTCAGAGAATTCAAAGCTGTGATGAATAAGGAATCGAGCAAGTTCAAAATCAAAGCCTGGTAATCAAGCAACGAGGATTTACAAATTGAAAAGTCAGAAAACATCACAAGCAACCAAACGAAAATCAGTGGCCGAGAAAAATCAATTGACGAATTCAAGTAAATATATTCGAACAAAATAATAGGAATTAAAATCCTATTTATCCCGTTAACACGGCATGTAATCTCATTCGAGTTCAAGCAATATCACAAAGCAAAGCATCAATATAGAACTCGAATCAGGTCGAGCATAATCGAAATTGAAAAAGAATATCACATACCAATTTTAAACTAAGCATATGCACTCAACAAATCGGAGCAGCCGCAAGCAACGATCAGCAACCCAAATCAAAAGAATATCCATCACTACAATCGAATTATATCAAGCGACGCCTCAATTTAGCAAAGCCCTAAACGTTTTGAAAGTGAACGAAGTACAGAACGCAAGCAAGAAGTCAGGCCGAAGAAATAAATGAAGAAAAGGGAAAATAGTTTTATCACTTCAATTAATTTTGGTCCGGCTACAATATTTGTTAATTGGGCTTTATTTAAAACTAGGGCTTTGCTTTTTAAATTTTTTTAAAATTTGTATTCCTCTTTTAAACTTTTGTAAATTCTAGTCATGTGACTAGGGACGAACTACGGTAGTGTAGTTCGAGAATTCGCTACTCAGTGGTTGAGCCATGGTGGGGTTTTGAGTGTAGAGTTAGGTTAATCGATAGCTGGTGCTGCGAATTTACATGTGTAAGCGTATGACTGCTTAATTTCTAGTAGAAACCTTGGGGGCAGCACGTAGGCAAGGTTTTGCCAAAGCTGGGTAAATCTGTGTGTTCTATTTTCTGCTTTTTATTATTTCGCCATTATCCATGCTGCTATTATTCTGCTGTGACCAGTGTTGGTTATTTTATTTATTCCGCATTAAATTTTTATAATTAATAATATCACCCTATTCACCCTCCTCTAGGGTGAAATTGATCCTACAAGTGGTATCAAAGCTAGAAGCAGAAGTCCATTTTTAATTTAAAATTTTGATTTTTCAAAAACCAAATTTTGTTTAACAAATTTGAATTTTTTAAAATAGCTTCTTTTAATAATATTTTTACTAAGGGTCGGTCCAATATTATTCCTCCTGTTTTTGATGGAACATATTTTTTGAATTGGAAAATAAAAATGGAATCTTATTTAAAAATCTGTTAATGTTAAATGTTGGGATATTATTGAAAATGGGTGTGATATAATAGATGAGAAAATTACTTCGATTAATGCTCTTGCTACGGATATACTATATTCTCATATTAATCAAGATAATTTTAATCTTATCTCTCATTGTGAAAATGCACAGGAAATCTAGAATACTTTTGATGCAATATATGGTGCAAAAGTCAACAACGATGAGAAATCCCCCATAATCAACTCAGTTAAAGAAGCATGCTTGACAGGATTGGCAACAGACAGCAGTGATGAAGATTCAATAACCGATGAGATAAGTGATTTTTCATTCAATGATTTAGTTCTCTTATGCCAAAAATTAATTTAAAATAATAAAGCTCTTGAGTTGAAAAATAATAATTTGGAAAGGGAACAGGCTAAACTTCATCAGAAAAATAATGATTCAGAAAATGAGCTTAAAAATATTAAGAAAAATAAAAATTCAAATTGCAAAAATGTTTGAATCGTGAAATTTTTTTTGCTCGTTTTCATGAAAACTTTCAAAAGTTAGAAAACAAAATTTTAATTAGAGGGAAAAACAAAACTGAGTTGATTTGTAAAAATAATATTTTGCAAAAAGAGTTGGATAGCTTTAAGAAGTCATAAATTTCTAAATGTGCGATTTTTGAAAAGAAATTAAATTAGATCAATGAAAATTTCAAAACCCACGAAAAGGAAAATGTGATTTTGACCAAATCTGAAATTATTCAATTAAATCACGAGTTTGAAAAGGAGATTGAAAAAAATCAAGGATTTTGAAAAATTGAATTTAAAAAACTCTAACTCTTTGAATTGAAGTGCTAGAATTTGATAATAAAGTTAGAGAGCTTCAAAACAAAAGTATGAAATTAAAAGTAAATAGTTTTGAAAAGAGAGGTAGTACCATTAGTTGTTGTTCAAAGCTAATAAATGAAAATAAAATTTTAAAATCCATAGTTAATAAACTCGAGTTGGTTGCTCAGAAATTTTCATTAGAGATAAATCATTAGAAAATCAACTCTTCGATAATAAAAGGAATGCATTTGGATTTGCAAAAGTGTCAAAATATGAACAAACAGCTAATAACACTATTAAAAGGAAAAGTGCGATACCCAAACACGTGAAAACCACTCCAATTTAGGTTCCAAAAAGCACGAATATGAAATCCCTCAAAGTCAAACAAATCTGGTGCCAAAAGGAACAAATAGAAATAGTTTTGGTTCTCCACAAACATATCTTTCAAAATCATTTGCCATTGACAACTATGGACCTATAAAAACAAATAGGTCACAAAATCTTTTATCATGTAGGTATGGTGGCAGCCTAAGGAACAACAACAATGCTATCTAGATTTTGGCTGTTCCAGGCACATAATGGACGAGAAATCAAAGTTCCTTAGCCTAGCATAAAGGTGGATAAATCACAGTAGGCAAAAACGAAAAATTATCATAAAGGTAAAATAGGTGACGGTACATCTATCTTGAACAATTTATTAAATGTGATAATATGCACCATAATCTAATTTGAATCAGCCAATTATGTAATAATAAAATAAATAATGATTTTTATTCCGACTTATTCTTATTTGACTTGTTTCTTATTTTCGATTCTGATTTAAAAATATTGACCAATCATCTTTTCGTCTATGAACTGGTTCATATAAACTTGTTTGGACTAATGATGTTGACGCACGTAGACTTAACATTATGTTCACTGGTTGTTTACTTGCTTGGTCGCAATTCAAATTCAAAAGAATTTCATTTAGAAACTGTAAAAATGATTTCAAGGTATTTATTACACACTTCACAGTCTAATCTATAATATCCAACTAATGATAACCTTGAGTCAAATTCGGATATAGATTACACTAGTAATCTAGTTGATACAAAAATTAATAGTGAAAAGTGATTTATGCTGAGATATTCAGTAGCCGCATCATTTTCAAAGATAATATCTGCATATTTTTCACTTCAAATAATTTTCAAATTAGCAGACAATTTTCTTATAAAACCCCTACAAGAAAATTAGTTTTTGTTGACCTTGATTCAGATTAGTCATTTTACAAAATTTGATTTTATAATTATTTTTGGATTGGATCTTAAATGACTACATTAACTAATCCGACTCCCTACTGATTATCAAACAGATAAATAGTGATTAAAAAGTGTTGAGTGTTGATATTAATCATATATTATAACTTGAGACTGTATAATTAGTAAATTTCTTTAGAAATTTAAACAAGAGTTATAAAAGCTTTTTGTTGGTAAAAAAATTCCATGACCATCTCTAATTCTATCATATTTCTAACTATCATCACTCATCAAAATCCAATATAGTATGTCAATATGTGGTTCATTTGATTATATTTTTTTAAATAAAAACATCCAAAGTATTCACTCTCATTAAAAGTCCTCACGGTTATGCATGGGTGAATCACTTGGAATTTTTTATTATGCGCTTTCATGCTCATTTAAAAGTACACACGGTTATGCATGTATGAAACACATATCAAAATTGGTTATTAAATTGACAAGTTGATTCTAATCCCATTTAAAAGTTATCTTGATCATGCGTGGTTAGAAGATACTTGAATTCATTTTTTAATAAAAAATTGTGAATGCTACTAATCTCATTTAAAAGTCCTAATGGTTATGCATGGTTAGTAGATATTCAAATTTATGCTTAAAATATACTACAAATAGACACAACTATATGGTTTTATATGATAACATCATCCTTATCATTCAAAAGTGGAATATGTACCTAACAGAGTATTCGTGATTTTTGTTTGATTTTTATCGAAATTTAATATTTATACTCAATTGGGTATTAATGTTGTATTAATGTGTACCACTTTATCTCTATTTTTCTAATACTATTACTCTTTTGCTAATAACAAAAGGAGGAGAGAAAAGCAAATAAAAGTCAAATATTTTATTTGGTATTTTCTATTTTCTTTTGGGTTCATTTGCGTATTTTTATTCTTTTTATGCATATATGAAGGAGGAGCTTTGTGTAGAGAGTGAGCATTCAAATAGGGGGAGCATTCAAATAGGGGGTGCAAATTGAATAACCAAATACATTTAATAAATTCAAAATCTTAAATATATGTTTGTTATCATCAAAAGGTGGAGATTGTTGAATATGCTATTATATGATTTTTGATGATTATAGACATATATATATATATATATATATTCAATTAAATGTATTTGTTAATGTACTATTTTATTTTCACACAATTAAATAAATATTTTTTGAATAAAATAAATAACACAAAATTTAAATTCAAATAGATATTTTATTCGAACAAATATTTTATTTCAATTTTAAATAGTACAAATTTGAGCTCTCACTATATATACAATTTTCAATTACAACTCAATTTCAATTGCAATAAAATTTTGATTACATCACAATTTTCAACTTACATTTACACATCCCTACATATCACTCATTTGCTCGTATTTGATCTCCAACTGTAGTCCAGATTGAATCCAGCATCTGAATTATCCGCAAAGTAAAAGCTTACGTAGTAAAATAGAAAAAAATATTTGTGCAATGTAAAATAAATTGTATTTTGAAAATTTTATTTGCCTCAGTTATTTGGGTTGTTCGTCATCATATTCATTTTTGAATTCATCATACATGAACAGCTTGTGACATGCACAGTGTATCACTGTACATGCCACAAGGCCGTGCACACCAATGTACACTTGATAAAATTATAGGGATAGGTGAGCACAAGGTCAAATCCAATCAAAAGTCGGATTCAACTCAAGCAAAATACAAATAAAGTCACGATATTAGCTCAAGGTCAAACCCGAGGTATAAGCTGGATTCAACACAGGTGCAATCCAAATGTACACATGAATGCCATGATCAAAGACAACATGTGAAACAAGTTCAGCTACCACATCTTAGGCATATGGACATGTACTTGATGCAATCTAGAAGTTTAGTGGAAACCAAACAACAATGAAACAACCAGACTTCAATGATTATATAAAAATGTACACATGATAGTAATGGCATGTATGAAGACCATAACAAGTAACATATATGTAACCAGACTAGTTTCAACATGCATCATATACATGAGGACCAGAGCACCATTGAAACAAAAATCCCAAACAAATGAAGGCAAAGCTCAAACACACACACACACACACACACACACACACACACACACACACACACACACACACACATATATATATATATATGAACACACATGTATGGATACATATGCAGTGCACAATAACTATCTAGTGCAGACTCAAAGAATAATGGACAGAGCTTAATGAAAACCTGTACAGTTGCAAATACAAGTCGATGAGCAAGGCCAAATGAAGACAAGAACAAGCAAACTACTTGACTGCATAGTGCAACTAACTGGTTAACCCAAACTATGAGCACAACAATTTCAACATTTTAGACAACAAGTGCAAGCACACAAGTGAATGACAACATGCAACATGTATGCAATGTCAACCAGAAGACTAAGTAAAACTTCAAACAAACTACATGGACAAGTAAGCAGTGAAACAGTGAATGGTAATCCACAAAGTATATAAGAACTAAGTACACATGAACTACATGAATCAAGAACAAAATCATGTACAAGTGTACCCTCAACAATGAAGGCCTCAAATTTCAACCAGACCAGAAACATAAATAACACATCCTGTAGTACAAGAAGCATACATATATACATACACAAATACACATGTAGACAGTGCACAATGCAACCTAGATCAAACTACAAAGAGATGAGGCTGTTTGCATTTTAACCTAGAAATTATGAACTATGTGAAGCCTATGTGTCGGAGCAGTGAAGTTCTACGCAAATTGATAAAAATCAAAACAGCAGCAAGTTCGAACAAATCAGAATCAAAGTCAAATGAAAACACATATGATTGAGTCCAGACAATATTGCATGTACAATGAATTATACTAGTCAAGATAAATTAACAACATTAGAGAATTCAAAGACCTGATGACCAAGGAATCGAGCAAGTTCAAAATCAAAGCTGTGCTAATCAAGCAACGAGGATATACGAATTGAAGAAGTCAGACAACATCACAAGCATCCAAACGAAAAATAAGTGGCCGAAAAAAATCAATTGGCGAAGTCAAGTAAATATATTCGAACAAAATTATAGGAATTAAAATCCTATTTAACCCATTAACATTATCGGAATGGAACCTCATTTCGGGTTCAAGCAATATCATAAAGCAAAGCATCAATACAGAAATCGAATCAGGTCGAGCACAATCAAAATCGAAAAAGAATATCACGTTCCAATTTTAAACCAAGCATATGCGCTTCATAAATCAGAGCAGCCGCTAGTAATGATCAGCAAGCCAAATCAAAAGAGTGTTCATCACTACAATCGAATGATATCAAGCGGCACTTGGATTTATCAAAGCCCTAATTTTTTTGAAAGAGGAACGAAGTACAGAATGCAAGCAAGAAGTCAGGCCGAAGAAATAAATGAAGAAAAGGGGAAAATAGTTTTATCACTTTAATTACTTTAGGGCCGGCTATAATTTTTGTCAAATGGGCTTTATTTAAAACTAGAGCTTTGTTTTTTTAAATTTGTATCTCTCTTTTTAACTTTAGTAAATTCTAGTCTTGTGACTAGGGACAAACTACAGTGGTGTAGTTCGAGAAGTTGTAACTCATCGGCTGAGTTGTGGCAGGGTTTCGAGCGTAGAATTAGGTTAGTCGGTAGCGGGTGTCGCGAGTTTACGTGTGTAAGCATCTAACTACTTAATTTTTAGTAGAAACCTTAGACGCAGCACGTAGGCAGGGTTTTGCCGAAGTTGGATAAATCTGTGTGTTCTATTTTCTGCTTTTTATATTCTACCATTATCGGTACTGCTATTATTTTGTTGTGATCAGTGTTGCAATTATTTTTTATATTTTGCATTAAATTATTATAATTAATAATATCACTCTATTCACCCCCCTCTAAGGTGAAATCAATCCTACATTTATTATTTTAAAATACATTTTTATTACTCAAATTACTTTTAAAACATTTTAAAAGACTTCTAAGATTTATTCCATATTTTTATAAAATTATAAACATTATTTTCAAAGAAATCTTGTTTTAGATTGCGAACTGTGAAACCGCGATTTTTCCAAAAGTTGTTTTGCTCATATTTCAAAATCTACTTATTGAAATCTCAATTTTCTTTCTTTATTGGAAAACTATTAATATAATGGTTCGGATAATTCTTATCTCAAAGATTCTGAGCTATAATCCATCTTTTACACTTGTTTGACTTTTATAGCGTGAAATCGCAGACTGCCGTTTCGCGACGCCTCTATTTTTAACTAAATTTTCCATTTCTTTCAAACTTCACCAAAACACTTTTAAATATTTGTAAAGAATTTCAAATAAATTTTAAACCATTTTTAAGAGATTTAACAAATCCATATACAGCATTTCATTAGTTCAAGAAAAGTGATTTCTTTTGTGCTTATCGACGTGTATTTTCGTGATTTGCATATATATTAAACATTCGTATTTAAAAAACCAAACTTGATGACAAAATAAAAATAAGCATCAATTTGAATCATCATATCATCATCCAACATATAGTATAATAATTTAGGAGTTCTCACCTTCATTTTCCCTCGAACTAATTTTAAAGTGGTTGTAGCTCCGCTGTCTTGAAATTAAACTCCACGAGATCTAGCTTTGGACTTTGAAGGAGCATGTCCTAGCCTTGGTTCTCATAGCGTAGGTTGGGAAGGGGTGGATCTCATGGCCAAGGGTAGTGGAAGGTGGTGCCTTGGGTTTGGAAGGTGGGGAGATGGAGATTTGAGCACGTTTTGAGGTTTTTAACTATATATAACAATAAATTATGATTTAATTTCTTATTGAAATAAATTTTGATATTATTTCTATTAGGATGGAATCCATTAAAGTGGTAGCAAAAGCTTGAAAATATGAAGAAGAAGAAGAAGAAGAAGAAGAAGATAAATGAAAATGAAGAGAAGATGGTAGGGTATTTATAGGAAAGGAAGAGTGTAAAAGTATCCATACATACATCATCACTTTATCACTATTTCAAATCTTCTCCAATATGCTTCCCCCCTCCAAAATGTATGGCTAGAGCCTTCCCCCATGTGCACATCACTTCCATCATCTCATGTATGCATCTGTTGACTTATTTAAGCTTAAGGACTAAGAAATCTTTAAAATATATCATATATTTTATATTATACTTCTTATAGTTAATTATATTCATATATGTACATTTATATGCATGTTATCATGTGTATGTAACACATATATGTATGTACATGTATGCGTATAACACTTCGAATGTTTTTGAACAATTTTTGTTTGTTAAATCGTTGAAATACGAAGAACCGATTATCACTCACATTTTCACTTATACTTTAACGTACATATATTTAAAAAAAAATTCAAAATAAATTTCTTATCATTTTAAACCAATTAAAATGATTACATTCCATTTATAAAACCATATAAATTAATATTAACAATTACTTACAAAATTACTATTATACCGATAAAGCGATATCGATTTTACTTTATTTTTTCAAATTAAATATATATCTTTATAAAAGTACTCTAATTGATTCATTATCACTTTCTAGCTATTCATAATGAATTATCATGATTTAAAATAATTATTTGGATAATTAAAATTATTATTAAATCATCAAATCTCAATTTAAATTAAATAAAGCAATTATATATATTCAATGCTGTCTCATCGATATAAATTTTATGGAAATTTTTTTATTAAATATTTATTCAAAATAAGATTAGTATTACTTATTATCACTTAAAACAATATTATCATTTTATTTGCATAAATCTAATGATAAATACAATTTATCAAAGTGGTAAATAGACTTATGTGATATTATACTTAATTCAAATTTCAGTACGAAGAGCAGCATAGTGAGCTTATATATTGGCAAATCTATTGCAGGACTAACAAATTTGTGTCATCGGATGGGTCTGCCACCAATAACTAGGTAGATGGTGCTTCCATCGAGTTTGTGGTATGTTATCCATATAACTTCATTTACATAATATTTACGTATATATATACATGAATAAAATTCTAATGAATATGTAAAATCCAACATAGGCGAACTACTAGGCTAGGATTGAGGAGCTTCAAAGTCAAGGTGTTGAGATAACTAGAGATGTGGATGAAGGTGTCATCCACACACTCATTAAAGCTACTGTAAAAAAGGAAGATCGTTAGCCAACTACGACAATATTCTTTGAGTATGTAATAGCTTAAACATCCATTATATACATATAGTATTAAGTATAAATGTATACGAAACTATACACGTATGTATGCATACACACATTGATTTTAAATCCCAAGAACCACATGAATATATATGTGTGTTTATACGAGTAATTAGTATAATCACAACCCTATAATGTTAGAACAATGGTCAATTCCCTTCATGTTTTACTCTGGTCCATTTCATTTTCATTGTTAAATAACTTAATAAATTAAATATATATATACATATATACACACACACATATAATTAAGTTCAATTATAAATTTTGTTTCAGTAAACTAAACAAGAGTTTATTCGAGTTAAAATATAGTTTTTTAATCACACAATAAATTAAACAAATATATAAGTTAAATCACTCGATAAATTAAAAAAGTAAATATATATTTGAGTTAAATTATAAATTTTATTTCAACAAACTAAACAAGAGTATGTTTGTAAAGGTTAAATCACTCAATAGATTAAATATTTACACATAAACATATATATAATTAAGTCAAATAATAAAAATTGTTATAATTAAATATATAAGAGTTTACTCGAGTTAAAATATCTTATTACTAAATAACCAATAAATTAAATAAATATATAAGTAAGTCACTCGATTAGTATAAAAAACATATGGTTAATGCAAATTTAAAATTTTTGTTTAAATGAATACAATAGTTGAAATAAAAAATTACTTATCATTAACAAATTAATTTGGTTAAATGTAAACATCATCATTAAATAGAGTACTATAATTAAAAATGGCGTAGAAGAAGAAAACCAACAATTGAAGCCACATGTCGGTAGACTAGAGAAGAAGGTTGAATTGCTTACGGATGCATATTTTCAATGCTTTTCTATGAGGCCTTTCTATCAGGGGTAATAACGGTGAAGGTGACGAAGATGGTGGGCAAAATTCGGGTGAGTAGGTATTAGTGTTGGTATTGTTTGGATATTTATGTTTTGGTATTTTCTAACATATTATTTAGATATTTGGTTTGTATTTTAGTAGTGATGGTATTGTTTGGTTTGAATGTTTGTTTAGGCATTTGTGTCTATAGTATTTATATATATGTACGTAGACGTTTGTGTTGGTTGTATGAGATTGTACGATTGTTGACATTTGTGTTTGTATAGTTTAGCATATTTATGATATTACGATGTTGGGTAAAACAGTTATGAATTTGGTAGTATGTGATATATAATATTGGAATTTGTGATATGAGTGATTATATATTTGAATGTGTGATTGAGATGAAAAATGCAGTAGAGATGTTGCAAATATGTTTCAGTAATGGGACCAGTTTGACATCTGCATAACATTGAAAAATCTATTTTTTACATTTTACTGTGGCATTGCTATGACGTCAATATGGCGTCTACATGGCTTCGATAATTACAATTTTTATAATTTAAAATGTAATTGACATAGCATCGAAATGACGTGGGTAAAATAGCATTGGTAAAGCATTATTAGATAGCATCTTTTGGGTGTCGTAATAGTACCACATGAGGCGTCTTCAGGACATCGAAATATATTTCTGACATAATTTCTACTAACGACACATATGGCGTGATGACCCAAAATTCTAAACACTTCGTATTTAGATATCTAAATTATTTAAATATTTGAATCTCGGAATCAAATTGATTTAATAATCTTGTTAACCTCCTTTTAATTAATAACTAATGATGGTAAACTTATTTTAGAAAATTGTTTACAAAAATATATACCTTGAAGAAATACCATAATATGACGGAAAAATCATTTTGCCGATAAGTAGCTACTCATTAGAGATTTTTCAAACTTTTTTAAACACACTAAAACACTTAGGAAATTAATAATATGAAATAAAAAAAATTTCCATTTATGGAAAATAAAGTGCTGATGATTTCATGGGTAATGTCATGGGAAGATAGTTTATGTGTAAAGGTAAAGCGTAATTTGCTAAAGGAGATGAGGTGTAAAGTGGAAAGCAAGAAAGGTACATGTAGGTGGGTCTTAGCCATCTATAGGAGGGGCTTAGGCATTTATTTTTATTCATTATCTCCTAAAGCTTGAAAAATAACAAAAGAATCAAAATGGTGGAAGTGGATTAGCACTAGTCCACTTTCTTCTTCTTTAATCTTTCTCTAACTAGCTCAAATCTCTTCCAAACTTTCACCAACAACTTAGAACACCTTAGAAAGCTTAGGTCTAAAGTAAAAAGTGGGAAAAGTGAAGAGGGTAGGGGGTTTCATGTGTCGGTCATGAGCATATATGAAGTGGGGAGCTTGGTTTTGTGGTTTTAGCACTAATGGTGGGATCTTTATGCTTTTGGAGATGGTGGGAAGTGGTTCTTTGAATTTTATGTGTTTAAGTTTATTTTAGGATTGGATTTAAGTGGGTTATCTCACTATGTTGTATGTATATATTATGTGTGGGTATATGTGTGTGCAAATATAAAGTTAAAGCGACATCAACTAATTGAAGTTATAAACTTTAGACCCTCTTGCTTTTCAAAGTAAATGGCAATTTTATATTATACGACATCACTCCTATTACCTTATTTAACATATGGTGTGACTTGACCTGATGTTTAAATGGTTGTTTGGATTGTTTGTTTAATTGAAGTATGTTTGAAAGTGTTTGAAGCGAGAATAGTTGCTATAGATACACTTTGACATCCCTTAAGTTTAACTTGAGTAAATGGAAGATTTATGATGTTAACTTAGGATAATTTAATTTGGTTGTTTTCTAAACATATTTCAGTGTACAGGACAGTAAATAAATGGTTTGGAATTATATAAATTGTGAAACCAAATTATGAGAGTTAGAAGTGAAAAGTCACCATGGATGCACTTTGAAAATACCTTGTGTTCGGCGATTTCCGAAGTCAACTTTGAAGGCATCTTAGGGCCTTCTTGGAAATTTTGATAAGTTCTATAAAGTATTTTTACTGGAAAAATATTAAAGTTTAAATCATTCATCGGCTTGTGAAACAAAGTTACAAAATATTACGGTGAGAAGAAGGTCGCTTTGTAAGCACTTTGAAATGTCCTGTTTTTTGGAACTTCTGTAATTAAATCAGAAGACATCCTTAGAGGTTTCATTAAATTTTAAATAGTTATTATCTATGTACTTATTACTGGAAATAAAATTGGAGGTTTAAAGGTTTTGTAACTAGTCAAACAAAATGGCTAAAGTTGGAGTAAAAATGTCGCTAAATGAAAATTTTTGTAAGTAGCTTGTTTTAGGGAATTTTTAAATTTTATTTGGAAGGTATACTTAGGGGTTTATTTCCATAATTTTTAAGTACCCTAAGGGTGGTACTTACTATAAAACCTTCAAGTCTTAAACCATTTGATTAAGTGCTAAAAACTGGTTGCAAAGATCGTGCTTTTCTAAGTTGTTCTTTATAATAGGCTTTTAACGATATTTATAAATGCTCTAATAAGCTGCTGGAGTTTTAGGCATCTAGAAATGATATTTAAATTTGGTATTTCCCACAAATCATTTTAGGGATGATTTCTAATATATTTGGTGGTATTTAGAAGTTGTTTTAAGTTTAAATATATGTATAATAGTCATTTTCAAAATTTTGAAGTAAAGGGATTTTATAATATATAACATGTTTATTATATATTTTCATTAAATTATAAATTAGTTATTTTTAAGTACTATTTTAGATAGATATGTTAAACCTATTTATAAGTATATTTAAATTAATTTTATGTATATAAGTTTGGGAAAGTGAATTAAGTGTTTTATAAAACAACAAAGGAAGTTTTGAATTATAACACTTACGTTATAAACGATTTTATGAAGTTATATAAAAGTTTGCTATCATGAAAATAAGCATAATTATACATTTTAAAAGGGTGTTTCAAAGATAATGACAAGTGTAGGATGGTTTTGGGTTTGTAGTGACAATAATTTAGTAACATTTGTCTTGGACCTTTTGAAATAGATTTGTGAATGTACTTAGATCCTTAAAATGGATATTTTAAAGAAAATAACGAATATGAAATATTTGGGAAAAAAGGTAGAAAAGTAAGATTTAAAGTAAGGAATCTTGTTAAAGATTTTTGAATACTTATACCATTTGAGAAAAGTATATGAATACTTTTTGAAGTATTGAAAGAGTACAAATAAATAGTAAAAAGTGATAAATGAAGTTTTATTAGATAAAAGAGGTTTTGCTAATAAAAGAGGTTTTAATTAATAAAAGGGTTAATAAATTAAAAACGGGATTAGAGTGGCTTATGTCACTAAATCGTGCTTTATGCGACTAGATCAAGCTTTGTGTGTTTACTAGTTTATGGAAAGCATTTAATCATGTACTTAGCAATAAAAGCCGATGAAGTAGGCTTTTCTATCTGTGAGAGTTTAAAATGAAGTGTTTAGGTAAGTCTTTTGATACAACCAATGCTCTAACTTACTTGGCTTCACTCTTGACCGAGGGAAAGCGTAAGTTGAAAATTTCAAAAATATGGTAAATATACGAGACTTGGTTTCCATATGCGATCTTCACTTTGAACTTAATAGTCAATTAGTCCACTACCAAAATTAACCAAATTAATTTGGAAAGTATCTAAAAGCTTCATAGTTTTATATGATTTAATAACCCCTGGAGGGGAGCATTAGTATGAAATATCTCTAGCTTTAAGAAATTATATATACGAGATCCTCAGGAGAGGACTCCTTTTTATATATTGTTCATTTACTTCTTAAAGAACCGAAATTGAGTTAACCGAAAATTCATCGAATTAGTTTTGAAGAGACCAGGATCGGTAACCATTTTACTTATCGAATACCACTTCAAAATTAATGTATGGGTTCTTTGTTTTTAGAATCGGTTGTGAAGTGGAATGCTATAGAGTTGAACTGTCTATACTAAGGTTAAGTGCAAGTTAGACGTCGGTGTTAGCATTCGTCGGACGACTTATTTTAGGATCCTTGTGGAGATCCATGGACTGCTTGAGACGTTGGGATCCATGTAGAGATCCATGGACATTTTAAGATGTAAGGTTCCTTATGGAGGTCCGTGATCTGTTCGAGTGACGGAGACTCATGTGACAGATGTCGAATGCAGCCTCAACTTTAGAAATGGTAGAAAATAGAGTAAGAGCATAGCCATCGGAGTTTAGCTAACCTAAAGGGTATATCGACTCTAGATCTAGAGTATGCTTATGGATGTTGCGCGCAGGTGTTGATATATTCAGGATCACATTGTGGACATGGACCAGCTATGTTACCTTAATGGTATATTTTATCCAGAGCTATAGACGCTTGAAAGGTACTTTCTAACGCTTTTCACGAGGCAGGCCTCGGTTGTGCTGGGGATATCTCCAATGGGAAATCGATATGTAAACAAACCTTAGCAGTTTTTATTGAACTTCTATTATTGTTGTGTCGTGAGATGCAAGCGGCATAGCTATTTTATGATTTATATCCCTCACCTTGACATTATATATTATGTCACCTTATGTACTTATTAGATGGCGGTTCTTTTGAGGGGGTAACCGTTACGACATTACATTTGGTCTCAAAAGTACTATTATATGTTGGTCGTATATTTCTTAGGTTTCTCATACCAGACATATGTTTGATCCATGCTTTTTGTTTTCCATAAATTCCTCGCGTACTCTTTCTAGTAGTCTGAGAAAGGTAGGTCTTCATTGATATTCATTGGAGCTTGATGAGACGAGCTAGATGATTCACCTATTGTAGTATTTTTATTTCCGCTGCATTACTATATTGTACATATCCATATTTGTTAGGACATATTGTTATAACTGTTTAGGCTGATAATAGTATTTAGAATTATCTCTGAAATGCTATGTATCTTCGGGTAACAACATGTATTGCCTTTTGATATTATATATTATCGTTCTATTATAAGATTCAGATATTGTGCCATTTCTTTCTTATTCTATTTCTTTCTCTTTTTATTTTACCCTAGTAATCTATCTTTTTGGCACTTGGATGCTTGGCATACAAATGCCGTGGATGTGTTAATGTCAACATTTAGGGGTTGAAAAGGTAGATCATAGCATCTGGTATCAGAGCCAGGTTGAGGGAGAACCTTGGCTTTGCTTGGGTATGACTTATTAAGAAATAAGACAATGGAATGCCCTAGCATGAGTTGAGTGTATCATACATATAAGAGCATATTTGTATTTTTTTAAATGTATGCCTTAAAGGTAACTCTAATAACGAAAATTAAAGATCATATATAAGGTAACTTATATAAGCATGAATTATTAAAGTGTAGTTTAATTAATGTAGGGATTATTGATGCTCATTCATTATCGCCCATTAATTAGTTTAGCCATGCTCGGCCATTTTATGAGCATTGCTATACTTTGTAGAATGGTTTGACATCTCGACCAATTTATGAGCATTACTTCCATTTGAAAAATTATTAGCTTAATATTGCGTAGCCAGTTTATGAGCATTACTACCATTTGTTGATTGATTAGTCATGCTCTGCTAGTTTATTAGCATTGACTATTGTTTGTTGAATTTAATTTATGCTCGACCAGTTTATGAGCATTTTTATCTTTCCACATCATGGGCTGGGTAGCTGATATTTGTAGATGCATTAAAACGAACATCTTATGAGTTGAGTTTCAAAGTTGACTATGAGGCGTTGAATAATATTGTTGGGTTAGAAGTTAACTTATATAAAAGTTGAATTTAGTAAGGATGAATATAATAATCTAAAGGGAAGATAAGCTATTTTAAAATAAATATTTTTGAAAGAATTTTATATAAGAAAGTGATTTTATATAAGTATGGTTTATAAACAAAGAGGATTTAAAAGATATTTTGAAAATTTAAATCCCAATGTCCGGTAAAATGTTTCTCAAGGTTTTGGAAAAATAATAATATTATTATTTGAAAGTAAATATTTGGAAAATTAGTTTATGAAGTTGAGACCATGATACTTAGTAATATTTATGAAGTACTTAATACTACTTTTAAAATGATTTTGGTTAAGTCCAAAAGGAATGATATAGATGTATTGAACTCACTTTTATCGCTTGAAAATAATTCTGGTGATGACTGCAGCATCATAGGCATTTATTTTTAGGTTTCGAAGTTGGGGATGCTACAGAGTTTTTTTAGTAAAATAGATTTTGATTTAATCCTAAAACTATGATTTGATATAGAAAAGATATATGTATGTATTATTATTTCAATGATTTGAAATAAAACCCAGTGGTTGGTTCTAAAGTTTTCTTTAAAAGAGATTTGATATAAAATATAGGTAGTTTAATCAAGATTTTGAAATAAGATTTCTATTTTCTCTTTGTAGCAAAAGCGTGTTTATGAATAAGTGGAACTTTGTTAAATTATTTTATGGGCATATGTATCCTATGCATTAGGGTAGTAAGGTATGTGCATCATGTTATGATATGTTGTTTGGTAGTTTTCATTTGTTAAAATGAAATAGTATTTTGACGATTTTGGACAGTGAAAAACTTCCGAACCGTTATAGAACTTGAAGCTATGTGTTTTTGTGAATATAAAAGTCGAGTTGTTATACCTCTTGAATTGAGAAGGTAGTAAGTTAAAACAAGTTTTGAACTTGTTGAACATCCTTATTAAGTAAAATCAATTTAATGTTGGTATATACTCTTAGGATGTAATGGAGTATTATACGAGTATGAACTTAAATTATAACATATTTACAAACTTGAATTTATTTCTGTATGAAACAATTCGTAAGTGGTTATAGTATTGAAGGATATACTATTAGTGTGGGTGAATGTGACTAGAATGTAATTGGTGTAGTTAAGATACTAATGGAATTAACATGTAAGTTGTACGTAAATCACTTTATTCACATGATTCTTCTTGATCCAGCATTCGAGCATATGATTTTGAGATGATTTACAGTTATCAAGCAAGGATTTTTCACTCAATTATTGATGGCGAACACTTGATACAGATTCTTGATATGATCTTGAAGTTTTCTATCATAGTATATGGCTATGTAAGGAAGACAAAAATTTCTAATCAAGGAACCTTATTAGAGTCCACACTAGACAGTTCAGGTGATCTACACTAGTTTAGAAGTGAAATTATGTGATCGAGCAAGTGACCAAATTTGATATTGTGTACGGATGGTCCATGTACATTGCATAGGCTTTGGTATGTATGCATACTATGTTGTTTGGTGTATGGAGAGTTTATGTGGCGACTATTCGATTTGTTATGAGGTAGTACGTATAATCGTCTAAGTAATAACCTGAGGCTATTGAGCGAAAGGTATGCTTAGTAGTTTATTTATCACCCTTATGCGATAAGAAGGATTTTGAACATGGAAAAAACCGTAAGCTATGTTAGATAGTGGTTGTAATAATGTTAAGTATTGAGTACGATTGTTTCTTTTGTTACTTTCATTTGAATTTCGAGGATGAAATATTCTATGTAGAGGAGAATGTAATGATCTAAAATTTCAGACACTTCATGTTAAAATATCTGAATTATTTAAATATTTGAATCTTGGATTAAATATGATGAAATGATTTATTAATATTGTTAACCCCCTTTTATATAATAATTATTGATGGTAAACTTTTTTTAGATAAATGTTTATAAAAATATGCACCTTGAAGAAATATTGATAATGTGACCGAAAATTGTTTTATCGATAAACAGTTTTTTACTCGTTAGAAGTAGTTCAGACTTTTTTATATACAATAAATAGGAAATTATCAATTGAAATAGAAATAATTTTCCATGTATAGAAAATAAAGTTTTGATAATGTCATGGTGATACCATGGGAAGATATTTTGTGTACAAGGGTAAATGGGTAATTTGCTTAAGGATATGAGGTGTAAAGTTAAAAGCATGCAAGGCACATATAGGGTGGTCTTGGCATGTAAAGGAGGGGCTTAAGCATGCGTGTTCATTCATTATCTCAAAAGTTTAAAAAATAACAAAAGAATCAAAAATGGTGGAAGTGGATTAGCACTAATCCACTTTGTTTGTCACTAATCTTTCTCTAATTAGTTCAAATCTCTTTCAAACTTCACCAAAATTTCACCAGCACCGTATAACACCTTAGTAAGATTGGATCTAAAGTAAAAAGTGGTAAAAATTAAATGGATGGGGGTTTTTTAAGTGTAGGCCGTGAGTATGGATGAAGGAGGGAGCTTGGCTTTGTGGTTTTGGTGCTAAAGGTTGGATCTATATGATTTCAGAGATGGTAAAAAGTGGTACTTGGATTCTGGTGTGCTTGAGCTTGTTATAGGCTCAGATTTGGGTGACTAGTCTTACTATCTTGTATGTATATGTTTTTTTTGTATATATGTGCAAATATAAAGTTAAAGGGACATTAACTAATTAAAGTTATAAAGTTTAAAACCTCTTTCTTCTGAAAGAAAAAGAAAATTATATATTTTATAACATCACTCCTATTACCTATAAAATGTGACGAAGCCTTGACTTAGTGTTTAAATATTTGTTCGGATTGTGTGTTGAATTGAAGTGTGTTTGAAAGTGTTTGAAGCAAGAATAGTCGCTATAGATGCACTTGGACACCCATTGTGACGACCCGGAATTTCTAACAATTTAAATTGGAATATTTATTGATTGTGAATATTTAAAATTTAATTTTTAACTTGAATTCAAATATCACTATTTATTTGATAATTAAACTATTGAATTTAATAATTAGAATTGGGTAAATTGTTGAATCTAAAATTTTAAGCCTGTTAAAAATTATTTAAAGGCTTGTAAAATTTATATGGATGATACTGAAGATAGTAAAAGTGTTAAAAATTGATTCGGAAGTGTTTTGTTAAGTTTTGAAATTTTATCGTTTAAATCGATATTTAAAAATAGCCTTCCGAGATACAGTCTCGGAATTCGATGAAACCAGTTCCATTGGATATGTAATATTGCATTATTATCGAATTTCAATTTTCGTAGTGTATGGAGTTGTTGGGGGAGCGTGCGATATATGAATGCACTAAAATTTATATCGAAATATTTTGGACACTTACTTATTTACCTGCGTATTGACCAAGTCAACTTTAGTTCCTTCTCAAATACACCTGTTTCTTCCTTTAAGAACACAACTTTTTTCTTTCTTTCTTGCCCAGTTAATAATCAGATCGAAGCCGAGTTCTCTTGTTTAAAAAAAATGGCGACTAAATCTTATCATTATTCTTTCTCAATCGATTTCCCTCTCTCTTCCTTCTGAGATCCGACCATGTAGTATCACCTGAAGGCTTGGCCGAGCACGCGTGAGGGGTTGAGTGCGGTGGCCTAATTGGCGAGTTAGGGATGTGCCTCGGGGCACGCGATGTTGTGGCTTGGACAGTCTCGCCAGTGAATCAAGGCAGAGATGTTGATTCGAGGGGAGGCGAGAAAGACGACAACCTGGTCTCGAGCGAGCACTATTGGGATGGCGAACGAACCGTTCGTCCATCAGTTAAGATCGATTCATGCTTATCGCAGAGTGGTTTAGGCGAGCACGAGGCGAGGGCGAAGTCGCAGCTTGATTTTGTGAGTAACTCCTTATTTTCCCTTTTGTTCTGTTCTGAAATTTGAAAGAAGTACTCTAAAAAATTATTTAAAATAATAATAATGATAAAATTTTTGGTTATAAACTGGTAATAACAGGAAGAAAAATTTATTTCAGCAAAGTAACACTTTACTTCAGCTATTTATTGTAGAGAAAAATAAAATAATAATAATGATATACATATATATGAAACAGTTAGTTTATAGGTTGATTAGTATATTTAATTGAGAAATGAGAATGTATATATATATATAACATGTCAAGGAAATGTTAATTAAATTAATTAAATGGTAATAGGTTGTTCGGTTATTTCAAATTCTAATAACAAAACGTGTAACGTTTTTACAAGGTCTGAAACGTGAAGAAACAAGTCGAGATTGGATTAGGTTGCATATTCAAAATCAAAGGTAAGTTAATCTCACTTATCTGGGTTAATTTAAAATTTAAATGGTTAAATTTAAAAATTGGTTGAATGATTGAATTGTTTTGATGAGCTACATTATATATAGTAGTATATGGAATTTATATAGTGATTGATATTCTTTGATGGATATTATTGGTAATTGGAATATTGGATGTAGTGGTTTACTTGAATATTTCGGTACCTTGAGTTATCGAAATATATGAAATTGGATTTTTGAAAGAAATATAAGGGTGAAATTTTGAAAGTGAGATAATTGTAGAATAAAAATAAGAATGAATAGGAAAGAAATAAAATTGATATTTTAAAACTAGAATTAAATTGTAAAATAAGGATTTAAAACAAGTTCTAAATCAAAGTTAAATCTAACAAATAAAGTTTTTAAAAATTAAGTGTTTTAACAACTAGAATGTTAAAGTGCTTTGTAAATTGATTTGAATTTAAAAATAAATTTTGTTTTAAATTCCTTTAAGCTTCTATTATAAAATGAGTAATTTATTTATTTAATGAAGTAAATAAAAGATAGTAAATTACTAGTTGAGATAAATCAAGAGTGATTAATATTTATGATTTAATTAATGATTAATTATTTAGTGTAATTAATTTAGATTCAGATAAGTTGAAATATAATTGGAAATCATTAATTTATATAATTAATGATGTAATTAAAGGATTGATTAATTAAAATGAATTAATCAATAATAAGTGACTTATGAGAAATAAATTAATATAAGTAATTAATGATTAATGTAATTAAAATAGTTAATTAATTCATGAAGTGATTAGGATTACTTATTGATTTTGGTTAAGAAGAATTAATATCATGAAATTAATTAAAATTAGTTACTTGAATGTAATAATTAATCCAGGGTGATTAATTAAGATGAATAATGAAGGGATGATTGATGAATTGATTTGAAATTAATTAATGTTAAGTGAAGACATCTAAGTCGTTGAGGTTAGTAATGCAATCAGGATTAATTAAATTAAATTTGTATGTGATTAAGCTTTGTTTATGAATGATTGAATGGTATTGGATGCTTTGAATGAGTTGATATATATGAATATGAAATGTTGTTTATTTCATTTGGATAACTTGGGTTGGGATGACATGAGTCTCGAAGAGACCGGGGTCGGCTATTAGGAAATACCCGAAACCACTTCGAATTTTTATAGATTGATAAGTGAAATCTATAGACTGGAATGAAATAATTTAAGTAAATTGGACTTTTTAATCCAAACTTTGGTACTTAGAAATTTGATGTGTGAAATAAGTAATGCTTATAACAAATTGTAAATTTGTAAATTGATACGAGTTACCCGGGTTTTATATAAGTTGTATGCTTAGATTCCATGTTAGATGGGCTTACTCACGCTAGTTTCCAGCCTGACCCGGGTGTTACTTTGATGTAATGCTCGGGTCAGACCGAGTATTACTGATTTTCAGGTAGGACGTTCTGGAGCTCAGGAGGCGAGCTGGATGGCAGGAACGTATAAAGTATTTCCACAATGTCATATAATTGTAAATCTGAGACATATTGATTTGTATATGTCCAGTGTTTGAGTATATGTGTAACTCTGATGTATTAAAATGTAATGGACAGAATATTATTCCTTTGTAAACTGTTATTATTTATTATTATATTTTATCCGCTGCGAATGTGAGATGTTGGTGTTTCTGTTCTTCTTCTTCTTCTATCTCCTTCTTCTTTTTTCATAACATCTGGAATTTTCGGGTTCAAAAATTTCGGGTCGTTACAGTTGGTATCAGAGCTGAAACGTTAAGCGAGAACCTTGGCTCTGGTGGGAGTTTTCCTTAAATAGAGTCCGTAGTACTCTATAATGAGTTGAGTGTGTATATATATGAGCGCGTACTTGTTATTTTCTTATATAAAGGTTTTAAATGATTTTATATAAAAATATATTTTGATATATAAAGCAATATTCCCTTCTAATAAATTTTTAACTGATTGGTTGTTAAATTATTAAAATTAAATTAAGAAGTAATATAATACAATTAAATTGAAACCTTGAATTGGAATTAAGTGGTAACAGAAATACAACCAAATTAAAATTAAATTGGTTGAAATGAAATTCTAGAATTTGAGCTCAGAAATTAAATTGTTTAAAAACTTTAAATAAAGGTAAGTTTGAAATGGATTCAAACTGAAATTTAATCTTGAATTTATAGAAGTAAGAATAATATAAAGAGGAACTGGTATCTAGATATGATTACCTTGGGTATTATCATAAATAGTTATTGTGTTTAATAATGATATATTTTTTATTAAGCAAACCAAATGAAGTAAATTTATAAGATGAGTATAACTTCTAAATTAAAGTAGGTTTTAAAATTGTGAAGTTTAAAACCTAAGTCTAGAAACAATCAATTGTTTCAAAGGTTAAAGAAAATAACAAATAATATAATTCAGACTATTTTGAATATAATCTTATTTTAAAACAAGAAATGTTTGGAAGATTTTTTTAAGGGATTTGTTTTGACATTAAAACTAATGGTGGTTTAAAATTTAAAAGTAGCCTGGTGTGTAAAGGAAATAAATATGAAATAAACTCTAAGGTTGAGTTTTGAATTTTCCTTGGGATGTGATGTGAAACCCAAAGTGAAGCAAGTTTTAAACTTAAGTGGAAAGGTTATTAATTGGAGTTATTGGAATTGGGTCAATTTAAATGGGAGTGGAAATTTAAATTGAATTGTTTGGAAAGTGAACAGTTTTGACTCTGGACTATTTTCAATATAAATTGTTTTAATATAAACTTAGTTTCCCAAGCTATTAAATATATACAACCTTTCTTTTTTAAAGCCAAATTATTTTATACTTGTTTTACAATTATTTTTGGAACTATTTAACAATTTTTCAACTGTTTTACAAATTAATTGCTATTTTACAACTATTTTGCAACTATCTAAAATTTATGAAACTATTCAACTATTGACCAACTATTTTACAATTAGTTAACTATTTTACAGATATTTCGCAAACTAATAATTATTTTTCAGCTACTTATCTATTTTTAAAAGTTTCAAGGTATTTTCTAAATATAAACTGATCGGAGTTCAAACTGTTATTGATTTAAATATCCAACTGAGATAAGAATTGATGTGATAATCCAAATGAGGATTAAGGTAAACGGTAATAAGAGAATAAAATCGAAGTGAGGATGAATAGAAAGGAAATTGATTTGGCTAATAATCAATGAAGTTAAATATGTAGGATGTACATATATTGTTTTATTCGCATAGTGATTTGATCCAGATTCGAGTACAGAATTTCGAGGTAGATATATCAATCCGAGTTGGGATTTTTCACTCGATTTTCGACGGCGAGCCTGGATATGGATTGTTGATTGGTTCTGGATATTCTCTATCATAGTTATAGGTATGTAAGTAGAATGACGGTTTTTGGTCAAGAAACCAGATATGAGTCTGCACTAGAAAGTCGGATAGACGATACTAGTTCGAAAGTGAAATTGTATGATCGAGTGGGCGATCAGATGGGTATAGCGAACGGATGATATGTGTACATCGTACAGATTTGAATGAAATTGATATTAAAAAGAGTAATAAAATTGGAATATTTGATTTTGAATCAACAAAGTTATATATCATTATTATAAGATAAATCTCCCCATGTTGTATCTATTGACGGAAGAAAAGGATTTTGAAAGTGTACTTGAAGTATAAAAGGAATTTTATACAAGTTTGAAATGATCCAAAGTTTTAAAAATTATATATATCTGAATATATATATATAAAGGATCTTATGAGGATTTTTGAAAAAGGTTTTGGGAACCTTTTGATTTGGAAAGGCTTTTGATTTTTGAATAAAATCAATATTGGAATTTGGAAAGCCCAGTTTGAGAATTATTGATTTTGGGATAATCGATTTGGTGTAAAGGAGCTTTGTATGAGATCATACTAGGTGTATGATTTGAAAGATACTATATGTGTATAGTATAAAGTGTTTTGATGATGGCTCTGGGGAAAAGGCGCTCCCTTGAAATGAACTTCTCAGGAGTGCCACGGGGTAGTGCTACCTTGAGCCCCAAGGGAGGGTTCTAAAGTTGATCTTGTGAGGAGTCCAGACAAAACTAGTTCCTGAGGATTATGAGTAGTGTGTACCATAGCGAAAGTCGTGTGTGACGCTGAGAGCCAACAGTCTACGTTTGATTTTATATCGGTAGACTGCAACCTATGGTAACGTAGCGAAAGTCGTGTGTGCTGCCGAGAGCCAACAGTCTACGTTTGATTTTACATCGGTAGACTGCGACCTATGTAGGAGTGGAGAAGTTTCATTTCGATAGCGAAAATCGAGGAGCGCTGATGCCTACAGTTACATGGACTTTTGCTGCGATGGCAACGTAACCCTGGAATGTAACTGCGATATGTTGTGGGTTCCATGGCGTAATCAAGGGGCGCGGAGTGCCTACAGTTACATGGACTTTTGCTGGGATGACAACGTAACCCAGGATGTAACTGCGACCATGGATGGGGGTGATGATTTCCAGAACATTCTCCCCAAAGATATTTCCTCTATTTTCAAAAACTGTTTTCTATATTTTCAATAAAATTATTTTTCGAGTATTTTCATTAGATGTTGAAAACGGGTTTACCAATTACTTATAGATTTTCAGTCCTACGCTTGATCAACGTATGACTGAATTTCTGTGAGAACAAGGATGGACTGCTTGAGACATCGAGTTGTAAGAAATATTTTTAAAAGAGCTATTTTAATAGTATGAGGTGAATTTAAAGGTATTTCTAAAATTTTAAAATAAAAATGTGGGAATTTTGGAAAATGAAAGAAATCCAAACTGGAATTATGAATAATTTTGAATTTAGGAAAATTAAGTGAAGTGATTTTTTGTAATAAAATCGAATATTGATTTAAAAATTAGGAATAAGCTAGTTAGCCACATAAATTAGTTAAGTGAATATATTAATAGAATTTAACTCGGTTAAACAAATGGATTGTAAGTTAATAATGGAGTGTGGAAATGAATTCGAATTTTGAATAGAATTCAACTTGGATTTGATAATGAATTAAATAAGAAGAGTGTTGTAAAAGTAAAAATAAAATAAAGTTGGATCGAAATAGTGATGGTTTGAATTACAAATAAAATTCAAGTGTGATTTGAATAATATTTAACGAAATTTGCAAGTAAATTAGATATAAGGGAAGTGTTGTCGAATGAAATGGAAGTGAATTATAATAGACATGGTTTGAATTGCAAACAAAACCCAGGTAGGTAGAAATAAATTGAAAATGGCCTTGTAATTAGTTAAATGAGTCGTGAATGAATTGAATTTGGGAATTTAATTTATAATAACTAATCAAATAAATTTGTAGATTGAAATGAGACTTGATTGAAATAGGATCAAGTTACGGTGAAAAAGAAAATTTATTTGCAAATGATGTGAGCATAAGTTATGAAGTTGAAATAATTTGAAGAAAGTAAATTAACTTAAGTTTAAAATTAATAGAAGTTTGGCTTCAGGAAAAAGTGAAAGATCATAAAAGTGTGGGTTAAATTAATTTGAAAATGGTTATTAATTTATAAGTATTGAATGTGCCAAGCTTAATAAATTGTTTTGAGTGGAATAATTGTGGAAATGAAATGAAATGCAATGAATGGTTGGTGAATAAATTTAAAATGAAACGGAATTAAATATAGGATGAGTTGAAATTAATTTGAAGTAGTTATAAACTAAAATGAATACTCTATTAAGCAAATATCGCCGAATTTACATAAAAAAGTTGTCGTTGGACATAAACAAAAGTAATTAAAAATCTATGAGTTGATAGAGCTTAAATAAATTAGTTTTAGGATTAATTGAATTGAATATGAGCTTGTTTAGATTAAAAATAAATTGAATGTAAGAAATTATGTTGTAAACCATTAAAATTTAATGAAACGACATATGAATTGGTTGAAAGCAATTGAATAAGCTTTAAAATCATATAAATCGCTTATGGGAAGCGTTTGGTGCTTGTTGTTTATGTAATGCATGTGTTTATCTATTGAAAGTAAGTGAAATGCTAATAAATTTTCTATATATGGCACTTACATATTTAAATTGAGTAAGTACAGGTACCTGAAGGCCGTTTGGCTGGATTTGGATTGCGCTACTTGCTTAAATAATAAGCCGTTTTCTTAAATTGCTAAATAAAGGCACGCCTACGCAATTAAAATAGAAAATATGAACTGTTTTTGCTTTTCCGACTGGGTGGGTCGATGTATATATACTTATATCTCTTGTCAAATTGCAAAGCTCCTCCGTATAAAGGAGACTCTGCTAAAATTTTCCGAAAATTTTGGGAGTTAGAAAATTTTTGAAAATTTTTGGGAAAATTTTTGGTTAGCGACAAACGATTTCAAATTAGAAATTGAAATTAATTAGTGAATGAAACTAATTTAAATTAATGATATGAATCAGTTATAAATGGAAGATATAATTCAATATTCAGAATTGAAGATAAATTGAATTCATAAGGAAAAAGGAAAAACTAATTTGAATAGAAGTAAATATGAAAACCTATGTAAGGAAATGTATAAAATGATTTGGAAAGTTACGATTGGATATTTGGCTAAGTAAGATATGCAGGTATTATAAAGGGAAAGTAAAATTGGATTTGATTTCAGAAGATAAATTTGAATTTCCCGACTAAAAGGTATGTATTTAAATTTCTGTATGAAATTGGATTGGATTTTTGATCTAGCCACTTGGCTTTTGTTTTCTTTTGGAATTTGGGATCCCGTAGAGGCATTTTGTAGTTGTACCGAGCTAGCCACACAAAGGAGACGCTGGCAAAAAATTTCGGAAATTTAGAGAGTTAGAAAATTTTTGAGAAAATTTTGATAATTCAAACTTTGGTTTTAAATTGAAATTTGAATGATTGAGCAAAAGGGTATTGGTTGGAAACTATAGAAGGTTTTGGTAAGTTGGTTGAAGTAATAGTGGGTCTTTAATAAAATATATGTTATGGAAAGTAATATAACTGTTTGGTTTTGGGAAAGGTAAACGAGTATTGAACAATTCTTCCTAACAAGTAATTTCAGGGACGAAATTCTTTTAAGGGGGAGGAATGTGACGACCCGGAATTTCTAACAATTTAAATTGGAATATTTAATTGATTGTGAATATTTAAAAGTTAACTTTTAACTTGAATTCAAATATCACTATTTTTTGATAATTAAACTATTGAATTTAATAATTGGAATTGGGTAAATTGTTGAATCTAAAATTTTAAGCCTGTTGAAAATAATTTAAAGGCTTGTAAAATTTATATGGATGATACAGAAGATAGTAAAAGTGTTAAAAATTGATTCGGAAGTGTTTTGTTAAATTTTAAAATTTTATCGTTTAAATCGATATTTAAAAATAGCCTTCCGAGGCATAGTCTCCAGATTCAATGAAACCAGTTCCATTGGATATATAATACTGCATTATTACCGGATTTCAATTTTCATAGTGTTTGGAGTTGTTGGGGGAGCATACGATATGTGAACACGCTAAAATTTATATCAAAATATTTTGGACACTTACTTATTTATCTGCGTATTGACCAAGTCAACTTTAGTTCCTTCTCAAATACGCCTGTTTCTTCCTTTAAGCATGTGACTTCTTTTTTCTTTCTTCCTCAGTCAATAATCAGATCGAAGTCGAGTTCTCTTGTTTTTTAAAGAAAATGGCGACTAAATCTTATCATTATTCTTTCTTAATCGATTTCCCTCTCTCGTCCTTCCGAGATCCGACCATGTCGTATCGCCTGAAGGCTTGGCCAAGCACGCGTGAGGGGTTGAGTGCGGTGGCTCAATTGGCGAGTTAGGGCTGTGAATCGGGGCGCGCGATATTGCGGCTTGGACAGTCTCGCGAGTGAATCAAGGCAGAGGCGTCGATTCGAGGGTAGGCGAGAAAGGCGACAACCTGGTCTCGAGCGAGCACTACTGGGATGGCGAATGGACTGTTCGTCCATCAGTAAAGATTGATTCATGCTTATCGCAGGGTGATTTAGGCGAGCACGAGGCGAGCACGAAGACGCAGCTTGATTTTGGTGAGCAACTCTTTGTTTTTCCTTTTGTTCTGTTCTGAAATTTGAAAGAAGTACTCTGAAAAATAATTTAAAATAAATCTAATAATAAAAATTTTGGTTATAAACTGGTAATAACAGGAAGAAAAATTTATTTCAGCAAAGTAACATTTTTACTTCAGCTATTTATTGTAGAGAAAAATAAAATAATAATAATGATATACATATATATGAAACAGTTAGTTTATAGGTTGATTAGTATATTTAATTGAGAAATGAGGATGTATATATATAACATGTCATGGAAAAGTTAATTAAATTAATTAAATGTTAATGGGTTGTTCGGTTATTTCAAATTTTAATAACAAAACGTGTAACGTTTTTACAAGGTCTGAAACGTGAAGAAACAAGTCGAGATTGGATTAGATAGCATATTCAAAATCAAAGGTGAGTTAATCTCACTTATATGGGTTAATTTAAAATTTAAATGGTTAAATTTAAAAATTGGTTGAATGATTGAATTGTTTTGATGTGCTACATTATATATAGTAGTATATGGAATTTATGGAATGATTGATATTCTGTGATGGATATTATTGGTAATTGGAATATTGGATGTAGTGGTTTACTTGAATATTTCAGTACCTTGAGTTATCGAAATATTTAAAATTGGATTTTTGAAAGAAATATAAAGGTGAAATTTTGAAAGTGAAATAATTATAGAATAAAAATAAGAATGAATTGGAAAGAATTAAAAGTGATATTTTAAAACTGGAGTTAAATTCTAAAATAGGGATTTAAAAAAAGTTCTAAATCAAAGTTAAATCTAACAAATAAAGTTTTTAAAAATTAAGTGTTTTAACAACTTGAATGTTAAAGTGCTTTGTAAATTGATTTGAATTTAAAAATAAATGTTGTTTTAAATTCCTTTAAGCTTCTATCATAAAATGAGTAATTAATTTATTTAATTAAGTAATTAAATAAAAGATAGTAAATTACTAGTTGAGATAAATCAAGAGTGATTAATATTTATGATTTAATTGATGATTAATTATTTAATGTAATTAATTTAGATTAGGATAAGTTGAAATATAATTGGAAATCATTAATTTATATAATTAATGATGTAATTAAAGGATTGATTTATTAAAATGAATTAATCAATAATAAGTGACTTATGATAAATTAATTAATATAAGTAATTAATGATTAATGTAACTAAAATAGTTAATTAATTCATGAAGTGATTAAGATTACTTATTGATTTTGGTTAGGAAGAATTAATATCGTGAAATTAATTAAAGTTAATTACTTGAATGTAATTGAAGGTAATCCGGGTGATTAATTAAGATGAATAATGAAGGGATGATTGATGGATTGATTTTAAATTAATTAATGTTAAATGAAAAAATCTAAGTCGTTGAGGTTAGTAATTCAATCAGGATTAATTAAATTAAATTTTTATATGAGTAAGCTTTGCTATGAATGATTGAATGGTATTGAATGCTTTGAATGAGTTGATATATCTGAATATGAAATGTTGTGTATTTCATTTGGATAACTTGGGTTAGGATGACATGAGTCTCGAAGAGACCGAGGTCGGGTATTAGGAAATACCCGAAACCACTTCTAATTTTTATAGATTGATAAGTGAAATCTATAGACTGGAATGAAATAATTTAAGTAAATTGGACTTTTTAATCCAAACTTTGGTACTTAGAAATTTGATGTGTGAAATAAGTGATGCATATAACAAATTGTGAATTTGTAAATTGATATGAGTTGCCCGGTTTTATATAAGTTGTATGCTTGTATTCCGTGTTAGATGGGTTTACTCACGCTGGTTTTTAGCCTGACCCGGGTGTTACTTTGATGTAATACTCGGGTCAGACCGAGTATTACAGATTTTTAGGTAGGACGTTCTGGAGGTCAGGAGGCGAGTTGGATGGAAGGAATGTATAGAGTATTTCCGCTGTATCATATTATTGTAAATATGAGACATGTTGATTTGTATATGTCCAGTGTTTGAGTATATGTGCAACTCTGATGTATTAAAATGTAATCGACGGAATATTATTCCTTTGTAAACTGTTATTATTTGTTATTATATTTTATTCACCATGAATGTGAGATGTTAGTGTTTCTGTTCTTCTTCTTCTTCTATCTCTTTCTTCTTTTTTCATAACTATCTGGAATTTTCGGGTTCGAAAATTTCGGGTCGTTGCACCCTTTACTTTAACTTGAGTAAATGGAAGATATATGATCCTAACTTAGGATAAGTTGATTTGGTTGTTCTCTATACATATTTAGATGTATGGGATAGTAAAAAAATGGTTTGGAAAGTTATAGAAATTGTGAAACTAAATTGTGAAAGTTAGAAATGAAAAGGTCCTTATGGATGTACTTTGAAAATGCCTTGTGTTCTGCGGTTTTCAAAGTCAACCTTTGACAGACAACATAGGGTCTACTTGGAAATTTTGATAAGTACTATAGGAGTAATTATTACTTGAAAAGTATTGAAGTTAAATCATTCATTAACTTGTGAAACAGAGTTACAAAATGTTATAGCAAGAAGGATGCTATATGAGCACTTTGAAATGTCCTGCTTTTGGGAACTTTTGTAATTAAACCGAGTGACATTCTTAGGGGTTTCTTTACGTTTTTCACAATTATTACATGTACTTATTAATGGAAAAAATTGGAGCTTAAATTTTTTTGGAACTAGTCAAATAAAATGGCTAAAGTGGGAATAAAAATGTCGCTAAACGAACATTTTAGTAAATAGCTTGTTTTTGGGAATTTTTATAATTTATTTGGTAGATATCCTTAGTGGTTTCTTTCCATCATATTTAAGTACCCTAAGGGTGGTGCTTATTATACAAATTTAAATTCTTAAATTAATTTTTTAAGTGGTTAAACTTGGTTGCAAAGATCGTGCTTTTCAATGTTGTTCCTTATCTAATACTTTAACAACATTTTTAAATGTTGTAGTAAGTCGCTTGAGGTTTTAAGTGTCTAAAAATGGTATTTAAATTTAGTATTTTCCCCTAATATTTTTAAGGATATTCTCTAACATATTTTTTAGTATTTTAAAGCTGGTTTGAATTTTAAATATATTTTTAATAATTATTTATGAATATTTGAAGTGAAGAAGTTTTCTAATATAAAACATGCTTTTTGTTTATTTTTGTCAAATTATAAATTAGATATTTTAAGTAATATTTAAAACCTATTTATAAGTATATTTAAAGTATTTTATATGTAAATAAGTATGGGAAAGGGAGTAAGTGTTTTGTAAAAGAATAAAGAAAGTTTTGAAGTATAACACTTGTGCTATAATAAACAATTTTGTGAAGTTATGCAAAAGCATATTATCTTGTCTTGTAAATAAGTATACTTAGATCTTTAAAAAGAATATATTAAAGATAATGACAAGTATGAAATAGTTTTGGATTTGTAGTGATAATGTTTTAGTAGCATTTGTCTTAAACCTTTTGAAATAGATTTGTGAATATACTTAGATCCTTAAAATGGATATTTTAATGGATATATCGAGCGTGGAATCTTTTGGACAAAAGATAGAAAAGTAGAGGTTAAAAGTAGGGAATCTTGTTAATATACTATACTTTTTGAAGTATTGAAAGAGTACAAATGAATAGTAGAAAGTGATAAACAAATTTTTATTAGATAAAATAAATTTTACTAATAAAAGAGGTTTTAATTAATATAAGGGTTAATTGGTTAAAAAAGGATTAGAAGTCGCTTATGTGACTTAGTCGCGCTTTGTGTAACTTGATCGTACTTAGGGTGTTTCATTTATGGAAAGCATTTAGTCATATACTTAGCACTAAAAACCGATAAAGTAGGCTTATCTATCAGTGAGAGTTAAGAATATGTCTAAGCAAGGCATTGATGCAACCAATGCCCTAACTTACCCGACTTCAGTTTTTACCGAGGAATAATGTAAGTTGAAAAGTTTGAAAATGTGACAAATTTATGAGACTTGGTTTCCATATGCGATCGTCTATTTTGAAGTTGATAGTTGACTATCAAAATTAACCAAATTAACCTTGGAAGTATCATCTAAAAGCTTCGCTGTTTCATATGATTTGAGAACCCCTAGGCATGAGCATTAGTATGCAATGTTTCCAGCTTTAAGAACTTACACACACAACATCCCCTAAAGAGCACTCCTCTTTATATATTGTTCATTTACTTCTTAAAAGAACCAGAATTGAGTTAACTAAAAATTCATCGAATTAGTTTTGAATAGACCGGGATTAGTAAGTGTTTTACTTAACAAATACCACTTCAAAACCGATATACGAGTTCCTTGTTTTGGAAGTGGTTGTGAAGTGAAATGCTATAGATTTGAATCATCTATCCAAAGTTTAAGTCTAAAAGAGAGGTCAGCGTTAGCATTCGTCCGACGACTTATGGTGGGATCCATATGGAGATCTATGGATAGTTCAGGATGTTAGATTCTTGTGGAAATCCGTGGGCTATTTGAAATGCTAAGATCCTTATGGAGATCTGTGTTATGTTTGAGTGATGAAAGATTCATGTGAGAGATGTCAAACGTAGTCTCGACATTGAAAATGATAGAAAACAGAGTAGGAGCATAACCATCAAGGTTTAGCTAATCCATAGGGAATATCAACTCCAGACCTAAAGTATGCTTACGGATGTTGGCACGGGAGTCGATATATTTAGGATCACGATTTAGATGGACCAGTTATGTTTACCTTAATGGTATATTTTGTAACATTCTCGAATTTTAGCCAAGTTAATTTGATAATTAATTTAATTTTGGAATTAAATTGTGATATTTGTGAATTAATTAGAAAATTTCCAGAATTAATGAAATTTTAGACTATAAATAGAATTTTGGTTTGAAATTTAAAGATAAGTATTTTTTTTAAATAAAATTGGATTTAAAAATAAATATATTAGAAATAAATTGGATTTGAAAATTTTATAAGAATTTGTTTCTAATTATTTAAGCATGCATTATAAATTGAAAATGATGTTTGAATTTGATAATAAATTTTTCCAAGGCTAATTAAAAAAATGGAACTCTAAAATATTTATTTATGTGTAGTTAAATATTAAAAGTATTTACCTTTAAAATATTTTATAAATGATTAATAAAATAAATGTATTTATTTAGATAAGAAATATGATATAAAGTTATATTTAAAATATTATTTGTAGTGTTTAACACATAGTAAAAGTTTGAATGCTGTTTAAAAGCTAAATTTTATAATATACATATATGTGTTATTTATTAAAGTATGATTTGTTTTAAAATTCAATTTTCTTAAGATTTTATAAAAGAGAATGTATTTATTGAATAATAGAAATTATATATATATATATATATATATATATATATATGAAAACATTTGTTATAACAAGCGTAAACAAAATAAAATACATATGTTAAGATATGAAAATATAAATGCATAAAATGGTTAAAATAAAATTTATAAAATAATTTAAATCAAGGATATAAATATAAATTTGTTCACATAGGATATTTCTAAGGAAACTAAAATGTGTAATTACAAGTGTTAAAATTAAGTGTACAAGTGGCAAGATAATTTCTTTTCTTTTAAAATTTAATTTAGAAAGACATGCATAGAAAGAAAAAAAAGAGGAAACTACTATTCTCAGTTCTTAAACTGAAAACTTCAAAACAGAAAAAAAATTAAATCAAAACAAAAGGAATCAAACAATGAATCAAAATTAGATTCAAGCATATCAACCTGTGTTAAGTCTTCAACAAACCTGGGATCAGAATCAAGAAGCAAACTACAAATCAGATCAACTTCAATAAATTCAAAGTTCTGAAAACACTGAAAAAATCAAAGTGAAATGCAAAGCAATAAAAGAAAAAAAACTCAACCCCGGAAATCTGGGAAATCAAAACAACAATTCAAATTTTAAAAGCCTGGAAACCAAGATTCAAAATCATTTCAAATCTGGAAATAAAAGCATGCAGTGAATTCAAGAAGCAAATTCAAGTTCCAGGCCTCAAATCTGTCTCTGTTCTTCCCAAACTTCAAGGTAAGTAAACTAACCTATCTTGAGTTGAATCTGTTTATATCTACAGAAGCATGTGATTCCCTTTGAAATTTGATATGAATGATGCCTGTGTGAATATATTTATGAGGTTTTTGTATGCACACTTGGGAAACAGAAGAGTAACACTTTTGTTTTAGTGTACAGGTTTTGAAAATTTAGTTCAAAATTCTAATCCTCTACCTCTGATCTCTTTTAACCTATGATGTTTAAAATAAAATTGTTTGTTTTGATATAATACGAATTTTAAAAATAAAAACTAGGGAAATTATTAAGTAATTTATCTAGGAAATTGAAAATACGGTCAATGTATTAAGATAAAGAAAAAAAATCAATGTTTATGAATTCAAGTTTGGATTTAAAATTCTGATTTGTAATAGGAAATGATGAATTTAGGATATAAATTCATAAATTTTAAGCTTGGGAACATTGAGATAATTTGAGTTCAACAGAAAACACATTTTTATCAAATTCCGATGAACTGTTATAATTCAATAGTCGTGATCTCTGGGGATGATGGCTGGAACATCAGGGAACCTAGGAAAAATGCTAGTTTAATTTATTAGCGATCGTGATGGCAGAACGTGGATGATATAGGGTTTAAGTTTCAATTTTGCTTCGATAGAGAAAACAGGCGATTTTGTCACCATTGATGCATCGATCTTGTTTAGGGGTGATGGAATCAAGTCAGGGGTGAGTGGCGAGGCTCTGGTGGAAGTAGCATGGTCGATCGCAGTCAAGTTCGTTGGAGCGAAGCATTTTTTAGCGATTTTGTCAATTCTAGTAAGTGGATCAAACTGTTCGATTTTGTGTTTCGATCGAATACGATAATCTAGGTGGTCGTAGCGTTTGTAGGGCCTATCGCCGACTTGTCGAAGGTCGCTGCATCGATCAAAGTTCGTCGGAAGTGTTGTGCACATGCACGAGTGGATGCTCGTATCTAGGTTAAATTAAACTTGGGGAAGAAGAAGTTTTATCGGGGTCGACTCAGGGGTTTTTGCGAAGAAAACTCGAAGCAAATGTATGGTGGGGGGAATTCGAAGTGAGAATCGGGAAAACCAGTGTTTGGCTCGGGTCATTTTTGTTTTGATTCCAAGTTTTAGTTTTTAAAAGAAAAATAGGTTTCATGTTTTAAAAATTTGAAGTAGATTGTACCAGGTTTTAAATGTTTAAAAGATTATATGAAATAAGTTTTTTCAAAGCTTAAAATAAAAAGGAACCGACCAAGTTCAAAGTAAATATATTTAACAAGATTTTGAAACAAGCTTTCAAAACAAAATTTTAAAATTTAAATGTGATTCGAAAGAAATTTGATTTGGTTTTGAAAAAAATTATTTTTTGGTCCTTTTTCTACAAACAAAAAAGGATTAAATCTTAGTATATGAATTTTAGCAATAAAGTAGCCTAAAAAAATCTTAAAACATACAATCTCTATTAAATTACTTTAAATACTTGACTTTTCACCCAGCAAAGCTGCTGTAGCTTGTCAAGTATAACCTCTGAATTTCTAGACTAATTTATTCATCATGCCTAGCTCGAGCCCTATGCCATCTACGTGGTGTGTTAAGAGGCCTCCAATTTTGGGGCTAACTTTCTATTTTACTTACATACAATTGCTTCAAACAGAGAGTCATTATCATTTAGTGGATTGAGGTTGCAACATCCTGCCTTCTTTTGGTGCAGATTCAAGTCCGTCATTGTTCTTATTTGAGGCTTTTAAGTTTTTTCCCTACTCAAACTTTGTATAGCATTAGACCATTACTAACAACAACCTATTCACTTGCACTTTCTCTCTCACTTTCAGACCGAGCGAACGAACGCATCTAGGTAATGGTGGAACCAGCCACAGACCAATTATCTAAAATTAAAAACATAAGAATATAATGGCAAAAGCTTCGCCATTATAATTATTTTTCATTAAAAAAGCGAAGTCTTTCTATTATATTTTAAATAGCAAGGGTTAATTATTATTGCGGTCAAGTTTTCGCCATTATAAAAAAGGGCATTTCACTAGAAGGACAAACTTTGCAGTCCAATTAGTTTCTAGGACACACATTTATAGAAATTAATTTCAAGGCCAAAGTCAGTAGAATAATTACTTTTAAGGAAAAAGTTAGCAGTCTAATTACTTTCATGGACATAATTGCATAGGTTTTTAGGCCTTAGAAACTACTTATTTTGCATTTTGTCCTTAAAAGTAATTATTTCTGTTGTGTGTCCTAGAAACTAATTGCACTTGCTAAAAAGGCCATTGTGGCTAATTTCCACTATAAAAATTGTCTTATATTCAGTGAATTAGTTACGAGATCACTTCAAATCAGCCGCGAGAAAGTAAACATACCATACATAATTGCTCAGTAGTTAGTTTTTCAACCGAACAAACAATTGTTGGTTGTGTTCTTACTACATAACAAGCCTAACAATATAAAAAGTAATGTAGGCCTACTGTTAAGTTCTTAGACCACTATCGACCATTCGATTTATTCACTTCACCATCTCCCTTAATTTTGGACTGAGCCAATGAGTTACGCACCTAGGAAACTCCAAACCAGCCACAGACCACTTTTTTAAAAAAAAACATAAGAATATAACGACAAAGTTTCTCCGTTGTAATTTATATTTCAAGGAAAAATATTATAATAGCAAATATTTTGTCGTTATAATATTATAACGAAAAAAACTCCTTGCCATTATAAAAACAATTCTTATATTCAGTTTACTAGCTATAGAATCACTCCGAACCAGCCAAGGGATGTGAACAAGCTGCACCGGTTGTGCGGTGGCTAATTTTTCAACTGCACAAGATTGTTGGTTGTGTTCTTAATTAACTATGTATATTATATTTTATTAATAGAAACAAAAGGATTTTGGGGAGGGAGGAAGCTGGAGAAAAGAATAGAAGAAAAACTAAACGTAAGAGTAAAATTTAGAAAACCAAACAAGGTAGGCCTACAGAAATAAAGAATTGTTGGAAATTGTTTTTAGAAAATAAGTGAATTATTCAAAAAATGGACTAAGTATGAAATGACTCCTATATGGAAATATGAATAGTCCCGCATTGTGGGATTATTTGAAAGAATCAAGTATTTATACTTGATTCTTAGAAGATAAGTTGGACCCTTTGGGCACCCAGTGTGCTTTTTGGCGAGGAGGGAGACCATGCTTGACTATCACACATGCGCACACGCTGACCGACCCAGGCCGGCTCGAATTCAGACTCGGGTTCGGACCTGTGATAGTGTATCACTTATATTTTTGGTATAAATTCTTAGCCGCTTTTAGACCGGGCTGGAACGGTCAAATCAGACCAGATCCATATTAGAGAACGTTACACAACATTTATTGTCTCTGACCCATTATTTTCTCAGATCCATTTTTCAAGACCACGTTTCCCCACAACCAGCAAAAACATTCTTTTGCTATTCCGTCTTCTTAACTGATAAGGAGATGAAAATAGAAAGAACTACATCCTGTTAACAATTCATTTTTAGATCCACAAATTCGAGCAACAATTTTGATGCAAACAGAATTGTTTTGTACGTACAAACAAATCGATACCACAAAAATTATTGAGAGGTTGCTTTATCCTAGAGGCGGCGGCGAATAGTACGACATACTTTGCACAACATAGTAGATCGTTGAAAAGTCTTCAAGAGAGTGATGTAGTCCACGACTCAGCCGAAACCATTGTTTTCCAACAAATTGAAGACGGCGCCAAAGAAAATGACTTAAGTTGTATATTTAGATGTCTCTACTCCCTCTTCACTTTTCCAGGTTTTGATGGTCTCTACTGCACCTTTCAGATTCGAGGGACTCCACTTCAAGCTTTGGAAACAAAAGATGGAATTCTTCCTGACCATGAGAAAGGTGGCGACTGTGTTAACAACCGACAAGCCGCAGTTGCTAGATAAACCAAATGAAGCAGACACAGGCCTGATGCGAGTCTGGACAGAGAAATCCAAGGAGTTGCAGAACTAGATAGAGCAGGACTACTTATGTCGAAACTTCATACTCAATGGCCTCAGTGATGACGTCTACAAATGCTACAATTCCGACAAGATAGCCAAAGTGAAAGTGCAGTGTGGATCGTGTAATATGAATATATGATAATAATAATAATACTGTAAATAATGCGGAATATAAAAGCAGCAACGTAAAATGAAACCAGGAATTTTTATACTGGTTTGGAGCACCATACTACGTCCAGTCCCAACTCCTTTTGGAATTTCACTAAAAACAACAACCCTCACTTAGCCCGAAGGAACAGGTCTATACAATCCCTGAGCAGCCAAACAGGGAACTGAGCAGCAGAACATGATTTCGCCTCAACAGCCGAAGAGGACTTCACTTGCCTGAGTAGCAAAACAGGACTTCAACTAATACAGAAAATGGTTTGACTAATGTGTGTTCTGATAACACGGTTTGTCACTTGTAGTACACCCTTCTTATAATCTTCTTCTCGAGTGTAAATGTTTATATCTGAAGTATATGAAGAATAGAAAGGTATAGTATTGCTTTAATGCAGAATAATTGAGAGTATGATAACATATAGATTTCAGAAAGTTAGATCAAAGAATAAGAGAAATCGATTGTGATTCAGTGATTTGAAATGAGTTTGGAGCTTGTATTTTTAAGTGTTAGAAAGCTACAACTGTTGGTGAAGAATTTTAATTAAAGTGTTGCATCCAAATCTTTTCGTTAAAGGTTCGCAACTCTTCACAGAAGTCTTGTCCTTTCAAAAATATGGCTGTTATAGATTTTCAGTCGACTGGACTACAGGGCCAGTCGACTGAATATTCAAACGAATTTAAATATTCAAATTCATATATATGTGCACTGTGCATGTTGCACATTTTACCCAGCGTCAGTCGATTGGTAGCCCGAGTCAGTCGACTGACCTGGTATGTTTTGTGCAATATGCACAGATTGCATATGTATATATATTACTTTCAAACCTTTATAAAAATTATATGCTTATATATGTGTATAAAAAGAGTAATAAAATATATAAGCTAATATATATGTTAGCGGATGAGAGATTTTAACAATATTGACCTAAGACTCAAACCATCAAAAAAAAATATAATCGATGCACCGGTTTTGAAGTCTTGTCTCCTTATAGTATATATTCTCTTTTTGTCATAGCAGTCGTCAAAACTATATGTTGTAGATGATAGCTTTGTGTCATGAATCAAAACCAAGTCTCAACACAAAGAAATCTGGAAAGCGCTGTAAAAGAAGTATGATACGGAAGATGCTAGAGAGAAGAAACATGCAGTTAGCTACTACCTAAAATTCCAGATAACGGATGACAGGTCAGTAGAGATGTAATCTCATGAGCTTCAGAAAATTGCTCATGAGATCATCTCTGAAGGTATGAATTTGGACGAACAATTTAAGATTGCTATTATTATTTATAAACTACCCCTAGGTTGGAAAGATTTTAAGAATGTGCTTAGGCACAAGACTACTGAATTCTCCTTAGAGAGCTTGATCACTCGCCTTCATATTGAGGAGAAGACTCGTAAGCAGGACCAAAAAGAGGAAGTGCTTTTTGTCACCAACAACAACAGTAAAAAGTCCAAGCCCACAATTCTGAAACCGAACCCGAAAAACATTAAGAATTTGAACCACAACTGCAACAAACAGAATTGGAACCCGCAAGGGAACCAAAAAGGACAACAGAAACTTACCCAAAAGAATGATTATGGACCGTTGTTTCCGTGGTACAACTTTGGAAAACCAGGTCACATGGAACGCAAATGTAAGAACAGACCAAGCCCTGCACCGCAAGCTAACCTTGCTAAGGAGCCTCTTATGACTATGATTTCCAAGGTTCACCTAGTTGGTGGATCAGAGGGTTGATGGGTAGAAACTGGTGCATCCCGCCATGTCTGCTACGATCGTGCTATGTTCTGTACATACACGACCGTCGATGATAAGAAAGTGCTGTTGGGAGACTCTCACACTACTACAGTTGCTGACATTGGAAATGTGGAAATAAAGTTTACATATGGAAAGACAGTTATTCTGAAAGATGTGATGCATACTCCAGAGATGAGAAAGAATCTGGTTTCTAGATTTCTCCTTAATAAGGCTAGTTTACTCAAGTTATAAGAGCTCATTTGTATACCTTGACTTATAAGGGGATGTTTGTAGGGAAGGGTTATGCCTGTGAGGGTATGTTTAGACTTAATGTTTAATCTAATAAAGTAACCGGTTTTGCTTATTTGTTGTATGATTTTAATATCTGGCACCCTAGATTATGTCATGTAAATTAACGTATAATTCATGGCACCGTAGATTTAATTCCAAAAATGTCGCAAACTAATTTTGATAAATTTGAATTCTATAGTCAAGCAAAAATCACTAAGAAACCCTATAAAGCAGTTGATAGAATTTATGAACCCTTAGACTTGATTCATTCTGACATATGTGAGCTTGATGGCACTTTGACTAGACATGGACACCGTTATTTTATCACTTTCATTGACGATGGCTCTGGTTTCACTTATGTCTATTTTATGAAAAATAAAAGTGATGCATTTGATATGTTTAAATTATTTATAACAGAAATCGAGAATCAATCTAATAAGAAAATTAAGAGATTTCATAGTGATAGAGGAACATAATACAAGTCTAGTTCATTTCTTGATTTCTATAAATTGCATGGTATAATTCATAAGAGAACTGCATCTTATTCACCTGAAATGAACTGTAAAACTGAAAGAAAGAATATGACCTTTAGCGAATTAGTTGTAGCTACTTTATTAAATTCAGGTGTAGCAAAACATTGGTGGGGGATATTTTATTGACTATATGCTATGTATTGAATAGAATCCCTAAATCAAAAGGTAAGATTTCACCATTTGAAATTCTAAGAAATTATAAACCGAATGTATTTTACTTTAGAACTTGGGGTTGTTTAGCATATGTTCGTATACCTGACCCTAAGAAAATAAAAGTAGCAAGTAGAGCATACGAATATGTATTTATTGGCTATGCTATTATAACAAAGTATATAGTTTTTATGACCTGAATACACATAATATAGTAGAATCTAATGATGTCGATTTTTATGAAACTAAATTTCCTTTTAAATTGAGGGATAGTGGGGGCGTGTCAAATAACACCATGCCTATTGGAACAGAACTTAATGAATCTTCTGAAATCGAACCTAGAAGATGTAAAAGAGCAAGCGTTGATAAAGATTTTGGCTTGAATTTTTGCTTCTATAGAGGAGTATCCCACAAAACTCCAAGAATCCTTATCTTCATTAGAAGCCGATTTTTGGCAAGAGGTTACAAAAATGAGATGGATTCCTTGGAATCCAATCAGACTTAACACTTAGTAGATTTACCACCTGATTGTAAGTCTATAGGCTGTAAATGGGTGCTTAAAAAGAAATTAAACCTAATAGCACAATTGAAAATTATGAAGCCCGTTTGGTAGCTAAAGGTTTTAGGCACAGAGAAAACGTAGACTTCTTTGATAACTTTTCCCCTGTAACTAGAATTACATCCGTTCGAGTACTGATTTTACTAGTTCTATTAATAATTTAATAATTCACAAAATGGATGTTAAAACTGCTTTTTTAATTGGTAAATTAGAAGAGAAAATTTATATGAACCAACCCGAAAGCTTTATAATTCCTGGCCAAGAACATAAAGTTTGCAAATTAGATAAATCATTATATGGTTTAAAACAAGTACTTAAACAATGGCATGAAAAATTTGAATAACTTAATAATCTCAAATGGTTTTAAAGTTAATGAAAGTGATAAATGCATTTACTATAAATTCGAGAATGACATTTGCACTATAATATGTTTATATGTAGATGATCTACTTATTTTTGGGTCATACAATCATGCTATACACACTGTTAAATCTTTGTTAAGTGCTAATTTTGATATGAAAGATCTAGGTGGAGCGAGTGTAATCCTTGGTATTAAGATTACTAGTTCCAAAAGGTGACTTTCTTTGGATCAATATTGAGAAGACCTTAAAGAAATATAATTACTTTGACTGTAAATCTGCATGTAAACCATATGATCCTAGTGTAAAGCTATTCAAGAACATTGGTAAAAGTGTAAGACAGCCCGATTATGCGAGCATCAGTGGCAGCCTTCGGTATGCCACTATTTTTACTAGACCCACATTGCCTATGTCGTGGGATTATTATGCAGGTTTACTGGTAGACCTAGTATAAAGCATTGACATGCTATTGAGAGGGTCAAGAGATACCTAAAACGAACCACGAACCTTAGGCTACATTATAAAAAGTTTCTAGCTATTTTTGAAGGTTACGCCGATGCAGACTGGAATACTTTATCTGATGATTCAAAAGCAACCAGTGCCTATATTTTTAGCATTGTTGGTGGAGCTGTTTCTTATAAATCCAAGAAACCGACTATTTTGGCTCAATCTACTATGTAGTTTGAGATGATAGCACTAGCCACAGCTAGTAATGAAGCAGAGTACTTAAGAAATTTGCTAGCTGAGATTCCTTTATGGAAAAAACCGACACCAACTGTGTTGATCCATTGTGATAGTACCGCGGATATTGTAAAAATACATAACCGTTGTTATAACGGTATGAGACGATAGATACGTTGTAAGTACAACAATGTTAGAGAGCAACCCTCTTCAGAAGCTGTTAGAGTAGATCACATATGTAGTGATGAGAATTTGACAGATCCTTTGACGAAAGGACTGGCCAGAGAGGACGTCCTTACAACTTGTAGAAAAATGAGACTATTCCATTAGATTGTTGAGTCACGCTTAATGGCAACCCGACCTAATGACTGAAGATCGCAAGAACTAAACTCAATGGTTAAGAACAAGTGTGAAGTGATATGAGTTGAGCATGCTATTTTCATATATATAGAAGCATGTATTCCTAAAGTGATTAGAGGATGAATTAATAGAAACTCTTAATGAGATCTATACTCTATTTGGAGTGGAATACCTACCTTCAGGAGTACTCTTGATAGACTCACCAGCGTGAATGTGGAAATTTGTCCGTTTCCTATGGAGTTTTGAGCAAAACTCCTAGAGCATTCACTAACCGGTATATACGTGCATGACCATAAATGCACGGGCTTATTTGATTGCACTCTAGAAAGATTGTATGTGGTCTGATGTCAGGAATAGAGTTCAAGGCTATGTTTCACTCTAGTAAAAACGGAATCTTATCCACTATGCAAAGGTTCAAGTCGAAAGACGCATTCGTTTAGACACAATCTTATGTTTTATTAGAAATTGCTCAAAAATATTTTTTAAAATTTCAAGTGAGGGATTGTTGGAAATTGTTTTTAGAAGATAAGTGAATTCTTAAAAAAAATAGACTAAGTATGTAATGACTCCTATATGGGAATATGAATAGTCCAACTTTGTGGGATTATATGAAAGAATCAAGTATTTATACTTGATTCTTAGAAGCTAAGTTGGGCACTTTGAGCACTCAATGATAGTCTTTTGTGAGGAAAGAGACCATATTTGATCACCACACACGCATGCGTACGCGCCTACAGACCCGACCCCAGGTTCGTGTTCGGGCTTATAACGATGTATCATTTATATTTTTGGTACAAAATTCTTTAACCAATTTTAGACCGGGATGGAACGGTCAAATCAGAACAGACCTGTATTAGAGAACGTTACATAACGTTCATTGCTTTTAACCCGTTATTTTCTCAGATCCGCTTTTTGAGACAACAGAAATTATTGAGAGGCTATTTTACCCTAGAGGCGGTGGCGAATAGTAAGACCTGTTTCGCACAACATAGCAGATCACCGAAACGTCTTCAAGAGAGTGACGTAGTCCACGACTGAGCCGAAACCATTATTTTTCAACAAGAACTATAAAATAGATAGTGGAGTATGGAAGGTTGTGGCAAGACATTTAATAGAACAACACAGTACAAAATGGGGAGTCAGACCAATATGGCAATATATCGCTTTATAACCCATTGTTAATTAATCAGTGGCTCTGAAAATGGTTTTAAGCTGTCAATAAAAAGCCTTATTTATTCTCCCTGAAAATCTATCTTATCATATTAAGGCAATTCCATAATATGCAGTACGAACTTGGTAGTTGGTACATGTTCATAACATTGCAGTCCGACAAGGTAAATCGGTTCAGGCTTGATAAGGCATAGTTATAAAACTCTGGCTTATGTATTTATATTTTTGAACAATAGTGTTATTGCTTATTACTTTTCTAAATTGACAGTGATCAAATAATAGGAGAGGTGGATTGGTGAAGATACCAATCATAATATATTACAGTGATACTGTGAACATATCCATAATAGGATAAGGGCATTGGAGACGAAGGTGGTGATCATAATAGAAGATAGGGATCATATTATGAATTATACATCAGCGAAAAGAAAACACACTACACCTCAGTCCGAAGAAGGAAGGCACGGTGTATAATTAACCAACCAGTGGTGCAACCAGGAATCAAGAGGCGGCTGGGAGTGTAGTGTTTTTGTTGTTATGACTTTTTGTTTTAGTCGTAGTTTATGTTAACAAAACTATATATGACCATTCATGCAAGCTGCATTAAAGAGCAGGGTTGCTGAATTTGTTCATTCATATACATGCAAGACTGCATTAACAAGTAAGGTTTTGACTTCAAATAAATTTTCGAGTTATATGTATTTCTCTTCCTAAAAAAATAAATAAAAGAAAACTTCTACTACTCTGGTTGTGCTCTTCCATATATAGAACAGCAGTTGAAGTTGCATGGCATGCTATTTATAGGTGACAAGGGCCTAAGAAAAAGCAAGTCACATGACATGCATATATACAGGTCAGCACGCTGTAACACTTGTATAACATAATTGGACATCGACTAATTTTTTCATTATATCATTTCTACCTAAATGATGCATTTTTAGATTAACGGGGCATTTTGAAGAAATGTAACAGTCTATTCATATTCGCTTTTTTGGCTTGCAGTAGCTAGATTATCATCAAAAGAAAGAAAGAAATAGTTTGAAACGAACCAAGTGAAAATTAAATGCAAGTTTACCGTTCATTCATTAACTACCAAAAAATTGTACATTAAACACAATTGTTTAAACATTAAATGTTAAATTCTTGGATAACAAGTTTGTTAACCATTAATTACACTTGCTTCAATTACTAACGTTAGCTAGTAGAATCAATCAAATTCCTACGTCAAAACAAGCTGCACTTTTCTGAGTACCCTAGTCTAACACATGAACAACTCCTTCCGCACGAAATCCATGAATTGTGCAGTCTTCTCATCATCTTGCTCACTCTTGAAATCAGGCAAATGATCAAAAAACACGCTTCTTTCCATCTGCATCAATCATCAGACGTTTATTTTAGTTAGTGAAGTTCAACTAATTACTAAGTAGTATGCATATAATTATTTTGCTTAAACACAAATGTTTTGATTAATCAACCTTTTCAATCAAGAGCCTAGCAGCTTTTCTCTCTTCTTGCCTCTTTAAATCTGCACGGTTAATTTGTGCTTCAATCCTTTTTAACTCTGTCGTTAAAAATGAACATAAGTGAATACTTGTTGCCTAAGTTATTATAGTAAACAAATTGTACAACGTTAGAATTTCGAATTTATACCTTTTTCTTGCTGCTGAGCAAACTTTTGCTTTTCCCGCTGCAATTTTACTTGGTCAAAACACGGATTCTACAGAAATTAAAAATCCAAACATTCAGCAAAAGCACAATCATCTGATTCATTTCAAAACAACAAATAAATTTTGGAAACATAAATAAATCAATCAAATATAACCTTTTGATTAGCCTTAAAGATGATATCAGCAAATCTGCATTTCAGCTTTGCGACGTGTAGCAATTTGCTCGGTGAAAGTTGCACCCCTGTATTTTTGTTAAGAAAAACAAGAAATCAAAATTGTCAAAAATTAATCGATGATCATGTAAAATAGGAATTAATAAAGAAAACCCAGATGAGATCGTAAAAAAAATTAACCTTGATCAGTATTTGGAGAAGAAGTATGCATAAGTTCACGATTTTCATTGCAAGAGGAGTCAGTGATAATGCTATCCGTGGATTCGTCAGATTTACTCTTTGCCATTGCTGCTTTGATCGCTTTAAGACTTTCGGCCAAACCCATTTTTGAAGACTGATTTGATTTTCTCTTTGGTTTCGTTATTTTTTTTGAGAAGTAGGGTTTGGAAGACGCACTTACCATAGTGCTAATTTTAGTACATTAATTGAACTGGTAATTAATGATTGAGCTAAAGTAGGGTTTGATATATATAGCCGCAACTTTAGTTCACTCGGTTTAGGAAAGGGATTGGAAGTAGTTTACTTGGTTTGATTATGCCGTTGAAATGATTGGAAAATTTTAATTGTGTAACCTGATATTTAAGTGGAGTTTAACTGTGTAACCTGATATTTAAGGAAAGAAAACTTGAAAATGAAACGCAAGCTATTATTAACTTATGTGCCAGTCTGTTGGAAAATTTGGAGCCTTCTAGCAGATTATTCTATACGTTGATAATTTTTATGCTTTTAAGTTCACTAAGTGAACGTCTCTTTAGTTTAATTTTTTAGTACACCTATCTGTTTTGTTAAGAACACTTCAGTTTGATATGGTCTCGCAGTTAAGTGAAGAAGGTTACCAATGTGTTTCATCCTTGAATAATAAGCAAACCCCGTATCGCTGTTTTGCCATAGTGAACTCTTCAACCACAACCAACCAACAGCAACTTGTTTAATTGAAAAAGTGAACTGAATTGTACATCATGCAATCACACATGTCTTGTTCAGTTGACCATGGCTAATTCTAAGCAATTTCGTGAGTAATGAACGAACATGAGACTGATTTTTAAAAACAACAAATACATTGCCGTTTTATTACGAAAATGAATTAAAACAAGAAGGACTTTACCATTTTAACTATTCTTACAACGACAAAGTCAATTTTGCAAATTGAGTAAAACAGTAAAGAATTCGACATTTTATTCAATTTTTATAATAAAACGGTAAAGCTTTTGCCGTTTTATTTATTGATGATTTTTTAAAAAAAAAACTGATTTCGTGATCGGTTTTCTTTCCGTTGGGTGCAAAACATGTTCGCATAGTGTAAAAGGAAAAAATAGTAGGTAAGTAAACAGGTTCGTTGCTGGTAATGGTATAAGTGACTTATTCATGTTAGTCACTAATGCATATTGACACCAAATTCTTCAAGTGTCTATTGTACATATTTTACTTAGTGTCTATCGTGCATATTTTTCTTATGCACATGCTAAACCCACATATATATTCTTCTTTTATTGTGGATATAGTATCCGAATTCCATTTCTTACTAGATGAAGATGCTAAGGATTGATCAAGAAAATAAAAGTACTACTTACATTTTTTTTAAAATCAATTTTGCAAGTCATAATCATCGTTGCTTATGGGTACCAAGTCAAATGGAAATCCTTTTGAATAGAATAGTCGATATTCTTTAGTGTTAGAATGGTGTTTAAAGTTTTTTGATTGCTCTTAAGTGTTATTCTTTAGCTTCAAACCAATGTTGCACAAACACAATCATCCTATCGTTAGTTCCTGAGATGATGGTTTGATGACGACAACAACCTTAGGACTTGTTATAAAATATAAATACTAATATCTTTGTCTAGATATATATGTTTTGCATATATATATATATATATATATATATATATATATATATAGGTACTGAGAATGAAGACTGTATGGTATAGATATTCAAAACTAACAAATTCAAGATAGTAGAAATCAAGACCCAAGACTTATCGATATCAAAATTATCAAGAGTTCAAGATATCAAGATAAGTAATAGAGTATAGATTTATGTTAAAACTTCATAGTAGCACTAAAATCTTTATTCTGATTTTAATTGTGAAATGGAATCCACCTTTTCGCTTTAATAGTAGAATGAAACCCATGACCTCTTTAATTTGATGGAACCCACGACCTTCTCTTGCGGAACGGAATCCACAAAATTGTCAAAATGACTAGATAGTTTTTTCAAAACTATCTTTTCAAAGTTATTTCTTATTTTTAAACTATCTCCTAGTTTTAATGTTTTAGCTTAATCTCAAAATATTTATATATCTAGTTTTTATTACTTTTATATTCCATAAGATCGCTTTTCAAAGGTTTTTATAATCATAAAGTATATTAAAATAGTTTACAAAGTTCTAAGATTGTTTCGACAAACTTTAGAAAGAAAATCAATTTTCAAAAAATACTTAGGGATGTCGACGTGCCTATAACCCCAATGTCGACTTGGTAGCCGTAGATTTTAAAATTCAAATTTTCAAAAGAAGTGTCTATTTGTTATAACCTTTCACGAATGGACATGACCAATATTCTCCTATATATACTAGTAGTTCTCAACAAATTTTCACTTAAGATTTCTTTGTTTTCTCTCCTCTTTCTCTTCCATTCTTATTTTCAAACATTCTTAACAAAACTCTGCCGAAATCATAAGTGAATCAAACTTGACTGTCTCTAGTTTGATTCTATGCCACTCTCTCTGAAATATCTCAGTGTTATTCAGAGTTATAGGATCATTTGCAATCAATGATCGAACGAACGAAGTGTATCAAGTCTCTCTCTATTAAAGTGTGACTGGAAACTGTGTGATTGTGGCCCATAAATCAATTGGGTATGTTTGTAGCCCATAAATCAATTAGATGATCTTGTATCCAGGTTAAATCAAGAGAGTTTGCCTTGGATTCGGAGATAGGAGGGTGTATCTCGTGGCCTTGAAACCGAGGTTGTAATATCGATATTATATTTGAAAAGAAATCTATATAAGAAATTGTGTGGGAATGGATGTAGGGTAACTCCGAATTAGTATAAAATTCCGATATATTCTTTCATTTACTGCTTTTATTTACTATTTGCATCTATGTCTGGTTCTATGGTTGTCTCTGTGTTTGTGAATTGCATCTGTTTGGATTTAATTTGAAAAGATTTCAAAACGATTCATCAAATTAATTAAACACTATTCACCCCCTCTAATGTTAATCCGCCTTAAGATCCGTAATCCGCATTTTCTACATTTGGTATCAAAGCATTGGTTTTCAAAGTTATCATAATCTGAATTTTGAAAAAGTTTAAAATGGCAATTTTTGGAGATTCTATTAACACTAGTTCAAAACTGTCCAAATCATCATTGTCTTATAAGTCTAGATATTTTTATTATAGAAAATCAAGTTATCTATCGAATTGGTGTTTGTGTATGAAAAGATGTGTTATATGGCTTTTGAAGAATCAACACTCAATGGACAAATGGTGCAAATCAAGAAAAACAAATGAGTACTTGATAGTGGATGTTCAAGACACATGACTGATACTCTGGATGTACCGAATGACATAATTTATGAAGATGGAGGACTGGTCAACTTTGGAGACAATTTAAAAGGATATGTGATTGGCATCGGCAATGTCGGTAACTCTAAAACTCCTACTATTTCTGATGTTTTGTTAGTTAGTAATCTAAAACACAACTTACTTAGCATAAGTCAACTATGTGACAAGGGCTACAAAATTAACTTTGAAAAGGATAAGTGCCACGTCGAAAATAATAAATCAAATATTATCTTTGAAGGAATGAGGAAGAAAAATATTTATATTCTCAGTATGAAAATCTCAAATGATAACCTATGTCTTTTGGCTAATACAAGTGACCCTTGGATTTGGCATAAAAGGTTTGGGCATTTGAATTTCAAACTCTTATCTAGCTTTCAAAACTTGATCTAGTAAAAGGTCTTCCTAAAATGGATTTAAAAGTAGATAGTATATGTGATGCTTGTCAATTAGGAAAACTTAGGAAGATTCCATTCAAATTAAAAGATATGATTTCAACTATTTCAACTTCAAAACCTCTTGAGTTACTTCATTTAGATCTATTTGGTCCATCTCAAATTCAGTCAATAAACCATAGTAAATATGTTTTTGTAATTGTAGATGATTATTCTAAATTTATATGGACTATTTTCTAATACATAAAAGTAATGCTTTTGATTTATTTAAAACTTTTGCAAAAAGCATTCAAAATTAACTTTCTTAAAAATCAAAACTATTCATCGTGATCATAGTGAAGAATTTGAAAATAAAAATTTAATAATTTCTATAATAAAAAAGGAATAATTCATAATTTTTATTTTTCAAGAACTCCACAACAAAACAGAGTGTTAGAGGTAAAAATAGGATAATTCAAGAGTGCGCAAGAACTATGCTTTCAGATAATAAATTACCAAGAAATTTTTGGGCTGGAGCAGTTGTTATAGCTTGTTACACTTTGAATAGAATTTTAATTAGACCTCTAACCAATAAAAACACCATATGAACTTCTTTTCAATAAGAAACCTAAGGCATCTTATTTTAAAGTTTTTGGAAGTAAATACTTTATCTAAATATAAAGTACAATTTGGATAAATTTGATCCTAAATCCTGTAAAGGAATCTTTATCGGATATTCTAATAGAAGTAAAGCATTTAGAGTTTTCAAAACTAACACCATTGAAGAAACAATGCATGTATTTTTCGATGAAAAATTCAAATATTTTGTTCAAAAATGATGAAGATGATTTTGTTACTTTAAATAATGAATTAAATGAAGCAAATTGTGAAACTATTCATCCTAATAAAAGGGTCATGCTTTTAAAAGATCATCCTATAGAAAATATACTAGGAAATATCGAATTTGTTGTTAGAACTAGAAATCAACAAAATAAGATGAGTAATGTAGCTTTTATATCAGTTATTGAACCCAAAAATCCAAAGGAAGCATCATCTGATGATTCATGGATTCTTGCTATGCAAGAAGAACTGAATCAATTTACCAGAAATGATGTACGGGAACTTTTTCCTAGACCTAAGGACAAAACTATAATAGAAACTAAATGGGTTTATAGAAACAAAATGAATGAACAAGGTGAGGTCGTTAGAAATAAAGCTCGGTTACTCGCGCAAGGTCATAGTCAAGAAGAAGCAATAGACTTTGATGAAACCTTTGCATCCACAACAAGATTAGAAGCCATTAGAATTCTACTTGCTTTCGCAAACCGCAACAATTTCAAATTATCTCAAATGGATGTTAAAAGTGCATTTTTAATGGTTTTGTTAAAGAGAATGTTCATGTTGAACAACCTCCACTTTTTTAAGAAGAAAAGTTTCAAAATCATGTTCAGAAATTAAAGAAAGCTTTGTATGGTCTGAAACAAGCTCCAAGAGCCTGGTACGACAGACTAAAATCATACCTATTACAAACAAATTTTGAAACTGATAGAGTAGATAATACTCTTTTTATTAAAAGAAAAAAAATGATATCCAGTTAGTATAGATTTACGTAGATGATATTATTTTTAGATCAACAATCAAAGAAATAAACAAAGAGTTTTCTGAAATAATGACAAAAGAGTTTGAGATAAGTAAAATGGGTGAACTTACTTTCCTTTTAGGATTGCAAATAAAAAAAAATAGATACTAGTATTTTCATTAGTCAAGAAAAGTATGCTGGTGATCTAGTTAGTAAGTTTGGTATGACCATTGCGAGTGGAAAACCCACTCCAATGGCAACCAATGAAGCCTTGAATAAAGAAGATATGTCAAAAGATCTTGATCAAAAACTATATAGAGGAATAATTGGATCGCTACTCTATATAACTGCGAGTAGGCCTGATATCAAGCATAGTGTTTGTCTCTGTGCAAGATACCAGTCTCAACCCGAAGAAACCCATTTAAAAGCTGTTAAACGTATCCCTAAGACATGTTAAACACACATTATATTATGGCATATTTTACCATAAAAATGATTCATTTGATTTAATCTCATGTTGTGAGGCTGATTATGTTGGTTGTAAATCAAACCGAAAAAGTAAAAAGCGGAACTTGTCACTATTTAGGACATTCTCTGGTTTCTTGTTTTAGTAAAAAGGAAAATGCTGTCTCACTATCAACAACTGAAGAGAATATATCTTCGCTGCTTTGGCTTGTTCTTAAGTTATCTATCTGCAACAGACTCTAAAGGATTTTGGATTAAATATTTCAAAATTACAAATTTATTGTGACAATACAAGTGCAATAAATTTATCCAAAAATCCTACTCGTCATGCTAGAACCGAACATATTGATATCAGACATCATTTTCTTAGAGATAATATAAGTAAAGAGATTATTTCTCTTGAATTTATCAACATTGAGAATCAAAAAGCTGATATTCTGACCAAACCCTTGAATCATTCAATCTTTACTAAATTAAGAAGAGAACTAAGTATTTGTTCTATAACTATGGTATAGAATATAGATATAGTAACAATTATATTTCTAATATAAATAGAGAAAAACAAAATTGCCAAAATTTTCAAAAGGATGTCGACTTGCCCCTACTCCCCATGTCCAGATACAACGGTCAGATTTAAAATTTTGATTTTCCCTCTAAAATCAGTTTGGTGGTTATATAACCATAATATTTCGAATTCATCTATATTCTCACTTCATTTTCTCTGTAATAAACTTCTGAAAATACAAAGTAATAGCCTCCTCTTCTAAATCAACCAAAATGCAACCATTTCCTTCCCTTCTCCTAATTCTGGTCCATTCCAATGTACTACATTGGCTCGAGTACTGAAGATCGAGGAAATTATGAAGGATTCTCTACAAATGCTGATTGAATTACAAGTCATGCAAATGAGGATGGCAAAGGAATAAGAGAAACAAGGTAAGATTCTTAGAAATTTGCAAAAATTTCTAATGAATAATTATGCAGACCCTATTGTGATTGAAGATGATTCCTCTAACTTACGTATTCATAATCCATAAGAGGACAATGGAGAAGAAGAAGGGGAAGAGGAAGAGGAAGAGGAAGAAGTGCAAAAGGACGAGGATGACAATGTTGTTTGCGTTGGAGAAGTTTGTTTTGACAAAAATGGTAATTCGGTCGAACAACATGGAAATTTATGTCTCCATTACCCTAATTGTTCGATTCACAAGTCTCCAATTGTCAAGGACTCTCTTTAGATTGTTGTTATATTAATGTTTTTATATTTCGTTTACATGTATATATTTGCGTCTATGTTTGATATATATGTGTAATGTAACATCATATATAATAAAATAAGATTTATGTTTCGCTTATTATACTTCGTTATTAGCATTTAGTTCCATAGTATTAGTTTAAGGGGGAGTTATGTAGTTTAGGCTTAGTTTTAATTGATGACAAAGGGGGAGAAAAATAAAATAGGATAGTTAGGCTGTTTGTTGGGCTTAGATTAAGGGGAAGTTGTTGGAATAAGGGGGAGTCAGAGTAGAATCAGAGTTTTGTGGAGTATATTTTATAAACATAGGTTGTTATCATTAAGAAGGGGGAGACTGTTAGTTCCCGAGATGATGGTTTTGATGACAACAACCTTAGGACTTGATATAAAATGTAAATACTAATATCTTTGTCTAGATATATATGTGTATGCAGGATATATATATATATATATATATATATATATATATATATATATGCAGGTACTGAGAATAAAGACTATACAGTATAGAGATTCAAGACTGACGAATTCAAGATTGTAGAAATCAAGACTGAAGACTCATGAGTATCAATATTATAAAGAATTCAACAGTTTGAGATATTAAGGTAAGTAATAGAATCCAAATTTATGTTAAAACTTCATGATAGCACTAAAATCTTTATATTGATTTTAATTGTGGAATGGAATCCACCTTCTCACTTTAATAGTAGGATGAAACCCACGACCTCTTTAGTGGGATGGAAAACACGACCTTCTCTAGTGGAATGGAATCCATAATATTTTCGAAATGGCTTATTTTTAGTTTTTTTTCAAAACTATCTTTATAAAAAGACATCTCTCTCGGTTTAAATATTTTAGCCTTAATTCAAAAACTATTTTTAATCATATTAATTTCAAAATCATTTCTTATTTTTAAACTATCTCTTGGTTTTAATTTTTTAGCTTTATTCTCAAAATATTTATATATTTAGTTTTTATTACTTTTATATTTCGTATGATCACTCTCCGAAGGTTTTTTATAATCATAAAGTATATTCAAAGTAGTTACAACGTTCTAAGATTGTATCGGATAAATTTATAAGAAAATCTCTTTTATAACAAAATTCAATTTTCAAAAAATAGTAGGGGATGTCGACATGCCTATACCCCCATGACGACGTGGTAGCCGTAGATTTTAAAATTCGAATTTTCAAATGAAGTGTGTATTAGTCGCAACCTTTCATGAATGGACATGACCATTATTCCCTTATATAGACCAATAGTTTTCAATGAATTTTCACATAAGATTTCTTTGTTTTCTCTCTTCTTTCTCTTTTATTCTTATTTGCAAACATTCTTAACAAAACTCTGCCGAAATCCTAGGTGAATCAAAATCGATCGTCTCTAGTTTGATTCTCTACCACATCTCTCAAAGATCTCAGTGTTATTCAGAGTTATAAGATCATTTGTAATCAAAGATCGAAAGATCAAAGTGTACAGAGTCTCTCTCTCTATCAAAGTGTGATTGGAAACAGTGTGATTGTGGCCCGTAAATCAATTGGGTGTGATTGTATCCCGTAAATCAATTTGGTGATCTTGTAGCCTGGTTAAAGCAAGAGAGTTTACCCTCGACTCGAAGATAGGAGGGTGCATCTCGTGGCCTTGAAATAGAGGCTGTAATATCGAAATTATATTTGAAAAAAAATCTGCACAAGAAATTGTGTGGGACTGGATGTAGGGTAACTCTGAACCAGCATAAAATTCTAGTGTGTTCTTTCGTTTACTGCTTTTATTTACTTTTTTCATATGTGTTTGGTTCTGTGATTGTCTCCATGTTTGTGAATTACATCTTTTCTGGTTTAATTTGAAAAGATTCATAAAATTAATTAAACAATATTCAACCCCCCCCCCTCTACTGTTAATTCTGCCTTAAGATTCCATAAGACTTGTATTTAAATAAAGAAAAGATTGGATCATCCTTCTATACTGCTTATGATCAACATCTTTTCCATTAATAATTGAACATATGTGCTTATGGGTGTTGGCATACTATAGTGTTCTCCATATTAAATCTATCAAGAAGATCTATATAATACTTTTCGTGCTAAACAAAGTCCCACTATTAAGTCATTACAACAAAAGGACCTTTTTACAACTGTATTTTTACAAATGTCACAAAATGTCGGTTATAATAAAAGTTTTTTACCACTCTTTTTTTCAGAAAGTTATAATAAATTTATTTTTAACAACTCTTTTATTTTGTTGTAATAGATTCCTATTACAACGTTTTAATTTTTTCCCTTTGTAATAGATGTTTATTTTTAACATCGCTTCTTTTTTACAAGTTGTAATAGATGCATATTACAACCTTTTTCGTTTGCCAGTTGTAATAGATGCCTGTTCAGAACAATTCTTCTTTTTTGCCAGTGGTAATAGATGCATATTATAACCTTTTTCATTTTCCCGTTGCAATAATTAATTAATAATTATAATTAATAATAATGCTTAATAATTAATAATTAAATACTAATAATTTTTTATTAATAATTACTTTTAAATAATAATAATTAATTTGAAAATATGAAATAATTAATATTAATAATCATTATTTAATAATAACTCATAACTATTTATCATTATAAATAATTAATATTAATAATTAATAATTAAGAGGTAATTAATATTAATAATCATAAGAAGTAATAATTAAGAAGTAATATTTAATACTTAACAATTAACTTTGACAATTAATAATTAATAATTACGATATTTTTTCAAATAGTTGTATAAACTTATTTTCAACAACTCTTTTTTTACTAGTTGTAATAGAGGACCAAATATTACTAATAATAATAATTAATATTTTATAATTAATAATTAAGAATATTAATTTTTAAGACCATTTATTAATTGTTACAATTTAATAATAATTAATGTAAATAATTAATAATTACTATTAAATAATTGGTACTTAATAATTAATAATTAATAATTAATAAGTAGTAATTATATGTTTTAAATTACTATTATATATTTAGTAACTAATAATAAGTAACATATACATAATGATCAATAATTATTAATTACTATTAAACAATAATAATATATAATTAGTTTGAAACATGAAACAATTTCTATTTAATCTAGTATTAATTAATAATTACTAATTAATAAATTAATGATCAATAAATGAATAATAAATATTTAATTTATAATTTATAATTTATTAATAATAATTACTATTAAATAATAATAACTTATTCTATTAGTGATTAATAATTTATTAGTAATTTCTATTAGCAATAAATAGTTTAAATTTTATAAATAATATTTACTATTAAATAATTAATAATTCCTATTAATAATTAGTAATTAATATTAATTAATTATTATTATAATATATATACATAAAATTAGCATGTAATAATTAATATTCAATTATAATTAAGAAGTAATAAGTAACAATTACTAATTAATTATTAGCAAATAAGAATTAATATTTAATAATTAACAATTAACGATTAATAATTTAAATAACTAATAATTAAGAATTAATATTGATATTTAGTAAACAATAATTAAAAAGTAATCAATATTTAATAATTAAGAAATAATATTTATTATTTGGTATTTGATATTTGATTATTATAATTAATAATAATTAATATTTAGAAAATTTAATAGTGTTTATAATAAAAGTTTATAATTAACAATAATGTTCATTAAAATTAAAAAATTCGAAAATAAAAAATTATAATAAAATTAATAATTTTATACGCATCTGGATATTCTCTTTTATGACCAATTTCTTTGACATATATATGTGTTTCTTTTGGTTTAACTAGCGAAAATTTTGGCTCAATCCCTCTAAATTTTTGGCTTCAACCCTCAAATTTTTAGCTCCAATCCTCTTTTTTATTGTAAACATCTGTCTTCTTAAACGGTTGACTAAACAATCACTACTCCAAAAAATTACAGCCATCTCAAAAGGCTTCTTCTTCTCAACAAAACAATCACAACGGAGCGATTTAAGCAACTTTTGAGGTCTGAAAAAAACCAAGACGTCTAGATCTGAAAAATGCTCGGGTTACGTTGCTTCTGAAATCGGCGTTGAAAAAGTCAATAATGATCTGAACTTCTTGTAGCTCGCTTTAGGTAATCGATGTTCGTGATTTGTTTCAGATTTGAAATCCGAGTACTTGGTGGATATTGGGGTTTACCTCACGTTTGTTTCTTCTAATTTGCATCATTCAGATTCACTTTTTTATTTTATTCCTTCATCATATGATTCGTGCATGTTTGCTTATTTTCTAATTTTGGCATTTTGATTTCAATACTCAACGATAATGCTTAATATAATAATTTTGTTATGAGATAGGCGTATGAAATGCATTGATTAGTTAGAGTTTTTCTAGCTTGATAGTAGTTGGTTGGATGATTCAAATTTAGAAATATAATTTGTCTCTTTTACATTTTACTATATGCAGATGATGTATTTATTGATAACCAAGGTTAAGTTATGAATCGGAGAAAAATGTGTTGAAAACAATGGAAGAATTTGAAGCCAAGCATCAATGAAATGTTTTTCTAACTAATTGTCACTCATGAATTGTAACAACCCGCATATTTTACGATTGAGCATTTAAATATATTTTTTAAATATTTCATCTTTAGTCGGATTTTTGTCCAAAAAAGCTACTTTTTGCAAACAGTCGAATTGAGACTCGAGACCCCTCCCATTGAGTTCAAAATGTCGTTTGCAACCTTTTTGAGTATAAACATTGATATGTTTGGAGCTAGTCAAAAATTTGATCATTTTCACTTTGGGTTTGGGTTTGGGTTCAGCCCTATGTTTAACTTATACTCAAATCTGAACCACTCCTCCCCATTCACTCTCACTTCCTCCTTTTTTCAGTTCTAAAGCATCAATGTTGGGAGAGATGGGAAATTAAAACTCCAAAACCCTAGTCTTCATTAGCAAATCCAACTTCTAGCTCCAAATTCAAGAGAACCCATTGGTAAACTTCTCTTCATCTTCTCCAACTCATTCTCTTAATCAATTTCAGAAATTCCTAAACCTAATTTTGGGAATGTTCTTCTTTTAAGCTTAGATTCAAGCTTCTTGCGTTGAGATTGAAGTGTGGTTGATCTTCCCTTGTCTTCAAGCTTCTCATTCATTTGTTTTGGGTTCAAAGGTGAGATTTTTATCTCACATCTGTGACTATAATTATCTTTGATTGTTGGGTATGAATTCCTAACACTTCTTCATGTGCATTTGCTCTTGATTTGGATTGGTTTTGTGAATATTCCAATTTTTGGGTTTTTAAGTCAAATTTGTGTGAAAACCCTTTTATGGATGTTTGATCATGCTTTTGGTGATGCATCGAGGAGCATATAGGGTCGGGTTGCCGATTGACATAAATCCTAAGAGCCAATGTTCGTCCGGTTGCATTTTGGAAGAGTTTGCTCTTCATTTGTATAGGCTGAAAAACAACCCAGGCAAGATTCAGTCGACTGAAAAGTCTATTCAGTCGACTGAACCTGGAACCCGAATGTTTTCAGGCATGATTCAGTTGACTGAATCCTCTGTTCAGTCGACTGAACCTGGAAACAGAAAGTTTCCTGAACCAGAAAAATTTCCAGGTACATGGTCAGTCGACTGAAAACTCTGCTCAGTCGACTGAACCTGCTGTTTCAGTCCAGTTTGCCTTTTTGGATTGAATTTCCAATTTAAATCGATTCGTGATGATCCTATCCGTTGTTATCGTTTATTATGACTTTGATGACTCCTTTTTAGGGATTTTTGAATATCTATTTCGATGGATTCTTTATCGGTTTCGTTGGATTTTATTCACGCCTTCGAATGTGAATTTTGGTGATTGGTTGTTTCTACAATCAATTCCGTGATTTGTCACCTTAAAAATATAAAGGTTTTCTATACTAGTAGTAAATATCAAAACTCTTTCTTCAAAAGATTTCAACACTATTTTATAACAAAGCTCGTTTTCTCAAACTAATTTCCAATCTATTAGTATATACAAACCGTTACCTCACTCGTATGAGAAATCTAATTAAACGACTTAGTAAAACAAGTGGTATAAAACGCTTGCGTTTACTTCGTCAGTTAATTCTTGGACTTGTTCGAGTGAATCTCTTGTGATAATTTTCTAGTGGAGACCTACAATTTGTTCGTAAATATTTAAGTTAAGCTAGTGGTTATGGGACATGAAGCTAAGCTCATATATTTACTAGCTTACTGTAATTGACACTTCTCTTTGATCATGACGATCATTTTGTGATTTAGACTAGCAATGTGCGATGTCTCTTTGTCTGCGAGGGAGACTAAACCCCGTTTTGTGGAGTTTCGACTCAAGTTGGTGGGGTAGCAACCCATGGTCTTCGGGCCGTTTGTGGAGCTTCGGCTCAATTTGTGATGGTTAGCAACCATGGAATTAGCATTCCGTTTGTGATACACGTGTTGGTGAGCTTTATGCTCCCGTTTGTGATAGGTCTTTCCCCCCTTTTGTGATTTCTGGATTTCTTGAGATGATTTCTAGAATTTGTGTCCCACCAATTTTGTGATTTATATTGATAAGCTTTATCAATATTTGTGTATTGGTGAATTTGTGTGTCATCAACATTTTGTGAATTGGCATTGATTTAATTGCCAATATTTATGGTTTGGTGAATAAAAATATAGAGTATGACATTCTTTTTATCTTTGAGAAGATTCTTGTGATATCGACTAATCTTTGGTTGATTTTTGTTATATACTTATTATAGTATGGCCTTGTGGTTATCGTACCTTTATTTCCGTCATATCTCTTATTCTATATCGTCTCATCTGATATTTATAGCTAGACTGATCCGTTTATTATTTTCTCATTAAATAATACTCGGGTCTGACCAAGATGTTACAGGTACTTCGGCTTGACTTCTCACTTGGGATTGATTCCTCTGACTTTTGGCTAACTACTTAGATTAGTAGTTTATTTTGGTGTACACATTTGAGATATAGACTCATAGTTGTATTCTTTTGTATAGCACGTGTTGCTATTCTTTTGTATTATTGTGGATCTTTTTGACCACTACTCTGATATACACTTTCATGTGTTAGTTATATATTCATATCTTCTTCCGCCTTTGTGATATGAATTATCTGTGACTGATTTGTGTTATGCTTATTTCTACATTTGTTTCCGAAGATTATTAGAGCCACTGTGTAGTAGCTTTGTGTTTATATCGGTATGTCGGATTTCCTCTTGAAATAAAATGCATGTTATACTATCTGACATATCGGTGCTCGTGCAAAGCAATTACACGGATGGTCGCTCCTCAAAAGCCTTATTATCCGTGCTAGTTGACAGCATTACACCGTAGTGTTCTTGGCTAGCGTGGGTATAGAGGTGGGGCGTCACAACTTGGTATCAGAGCCAAACTTCGGAACAATGTTGTATAACTTAACAAGGATCATCGTCCTAAGTCCATCTTAGGAGTCGTGCATTAGGATTTAATTCGTGTCTTCGTACCGTTCTATCCTAATTTCTTTCGTGATTCCTTGTTTAATCAATCATCATTGTTTGATATTCATTTTGTGAATAATCTTTTTCCTCTTCGTTCTTTCTTTCTTAAAAAGAGAAATGGTTAGACCAGGCCGTCACAGCGCCGGTCAATCTAGTGCTACTCCCCAGGATGGAGTATTTATGTCTGCCCAACAACTTCTTGATCTTGAGAAGAATGCTCAAGCGGCCGGACCTATTCCAGAGCCTACTCACCCTAAATCTGGATTTGCACGCTTGTGCCACGACTACACTAATTTGGGTGGGAAGCCATTCAAAGGTTCTGAAACTATTATCGAAGTCCAGGCTTGGTTAAGAACATGCGATCGAATCTTTTCTCGTATGAACCTCATTGATCTTCATCGAGTTCAGGTGGCCTCTAGTATGCTCCAAGAAAGAGCATTAGACTAGTACGAGCTTCTGATTTCTGAGATTAACGAAGCGGATCTCACCGGGGAGCAATTCCGGGAACGCTTCGAATTAAAATTCGTGCCAGAAGCAGAGAAAGTGACATTGACTCGACGTTTCATAGACCTTGTTCAGGGTGAAGCCTCCGTGACTGAGTATGTTGCATCCTTCGAGTCACTTTCCAAATATGGGGTTGAATACATCAACACCCCATTGAAGAAGAACCAAAGATTTATCTATGGCTTAAACAAAAATCTCAAGAAGCCATTACTTCTAAAATTAGAGGTTCCCTTCGACCAACTCATTGATATCGCTCTTCGTCTTGAAGAGGCGGATAGGGAGAATGATGTTGAAGTGGTGGGTTCCAAACCAAGCTTCAACAACAACAAGAAAAGGCCTAATAAATTCAAAGGTCCATATCCCACTAAGAAAGCGAAGCAAGCAACCCCTGTGGTAAAGACTTCTCCCTTTGGCCGTGCGGAATGCTATAATTGTGGTTCGAAGGACCATTACGCAAACAAGTGCCCAAAGTCTCTCTCTTGTCGCTACTACAAAGGTCCCGGTCATGTTATATCTTCATGCCCCAAGCTTCAGGGCAAGAAGGAAGGAAAGTTAAACGTGGCTCAAGCCCCTGGCAACACATCTCGCGGCCAAGTTATTTTTCATTCCATTCTTGATGGTATTATTTTATTTCATGATCAACCTATTAGAGTTCTCTTTGATACGGGTGCATCCCATTCTTTTATATCAAAAGAACTTGTTGATACCTTTTCTTTGGATGTTATGTGTTTAATGACTTCTCTAATAATTACGAATCCGGTTGGTGGATCCGCAACAATCAGTTTATTGTGTAATGATGTCGAGATTATTTTGTGTGATTTTTCTTTCCAAGCCGATTTGCATGTCATGCGCTACTTAGGCTTTGGAATGATTTTGGGAATGGATTGGCTTAACCGTTATGAAGCCCAAATCCTATGTCCTGAGCGGACTATTCATCTTCGACATCTTCAATCTGTTAAGCAGGTTTTCATTAATCTTAAAGATTCGGATTCCAGTTTGGTTGCATCGTTATACTCTTTAAATCCTCATGATGACGATAATGATGATGAGGAAGATATTATTTCTCTTATTCACGTTGTTCGTGAATTTTCCGACATATTTGAGCCCGTTTTAGGATTACCACCTAAGCGAGCAATTGAGTTCAGAATTAATCTCATTCCTGGAGCTCAACCTATCACTCGTCCTCCTTAACGTATGTCCAATAAAGAAAATGAGGAGATGCGTAAACAATTATCCGAATTGGAGACGAAGCAATTTATTCGCTCTAGTTCCTCGCCTTGGGGAGTTTCAGCTATTTTTGTGAAGAAATCCGATGGTACACTTAGGCTTTGCGTTGACTACCACAAGCTTAATGATCTTACTATCAAGAATAAATATCTTTTACCTCGGATTGATGATTTATTTGACCAACTTAGTGGTGCTAGAGTCTTTTCACAATTGGACTTGGCTACCGGTTTTCATCAGCTTCGTATTGCAGAGGATAGCATTCCTTTGACATCGTTCCGTACTCGATATGGATCTTATGAATGGCTTGTATGCCATTTGGGTTAACGAATGCCCCGGCTTATTTCGTTGATTTAATGAATCGAGTTTTCAAAGACTTGCTCGATCGATTTGTTCTCATCTTTATTGATGATATTCTTGTATATTCAAAAACCGAGGAGGAGCATGAAAAGCATCTTCGGATTGTATTGGAAACTCTTAGGAGTAATCAATTAAAGGCGAAATTTTCTAAATGCCACTTTCGGCAATCTCGTGTGAAGTTTCTCGGTCATATTATTTCTGAATCCGGAATTTCTATGGATCCTTCAAAGATTGAAGCGATTCAAGATTGGAAGAGACCGGAGAGTGTGACAGAGATTCGTAGTTTTCTCGGATTGGCGGGTTATTACCTCGTTTCATTAAAGACTTTTCTAAGATTGTCGTGCCTCTTACTGGCTTGACTATGAAGGGAGTTAAATACATTTGGTCGGACAAATGTGAAGCCTCTTTTCAGAAATTGAAAGAACTTCTTTTCGATGCTCCTATTCTTGTTATTCCTAAAGGGAATCAAGATTTTATTGTTTATACTGATGCTAGTCACGTTGGTTTGGGTGCCGTTCTTATGCAAAAAGAATGTGTTATTGCTTATGCTTCTAGGCAATTGAAGCCGGCCGAGACTAGATATGCCACACATGATTTAGAACTCACAGCTATTGTTTTTGCCCTTCGAATTTGGCGTCATTATCTATTGGGAAAGAAATTTATTCTTTACACGGATCATAAGTCTTTGAAATATTTATTTTCTCAAAAGGAACTTAATTTGCGTCAACAGCATTGGCTCGAGTTCCTTGCACCTTATGATCTTGATATTCTTTATACCCCCGGTAAGGGTAATCGTGTCGCCGATGCTCTTAACCGTAAACAACAAGCAGTTGTTTCTATGATGATATCTGAATGGAACGATCTCGAGATTTTATCCACTTGTGAGATTCCAGAGCGCGTATCCGATTTATGCTCATCACTTGTTTTATGTAGCCTTGAGGCTCATCCTTCTCTTTTAGACCGCATTCTTGAAGCTCAAGGACTAGATCCTGAATTGGCTCTTCTTGGCCAAAATATTAAGGATAAAATTGATATTGAAGGTTTGAAAGAATTTGATATTGATTCTCGTGGCGACATTCGAAAATTTGATAGACTTATCGTACCAAATATTGGTGATCTTCGTATAGATATTTTAGAAGATTCCCATCGTTCTAAATTCACCATTCATCCCGGTAGTAGTAAAATGTACGCTGATATGAAGCGACTTTATTATTGGGAGGGAAGGAAATCTGATATTGCTAACTTGGTTAAGTGTTGCATGACTTGCCAACTTGTCAAGGCCGAACATCAAAGGCCTGGTGGGTTATTGCAACCTTTAGAAATTCCAATTTGGAAGTGGGACCAAATTTCCATGGATTTTATAGATGGCCTTCCCTGTTCTTGTTCGGGTCATGATAGCTTATGGGTGATCGTTGATAGACTTACTAAATCCGTCCATTTTATTCCCGTTCGGTCTAACCGAACAGTTCCTCTTTTGGCCAAACTCTTTATCAAATAAATTGTTAAATTGCATGGAGTTCCTACTTCTATTGTTAGCAATCGGGATCCATTGTTTACTAGTGGATTTTGGAAGAGTCTTCAAAAAGCTTTAGGAACGAAGCTTAATTTTAGCACTGCTTATCACGCCCAGTCCGATGGACAAACCGAGCGTGTGAATCAAACTCTTGAAGATCTTCTTCGAGCTTGTGTGCTCGATTTTGGTGAAAGTTGGGAAGATCATATTTCACTTGTTGAATTTTCCTATAATAATAGCTTCCAATCTAGTATTGGTATGGCACCTTTCGAGGCACTCTATGGAAGGCCATGCCGATCTCCTTCTTGTTGGTTTTAGGCCGGTGAGAAGCTGGTTTTAGGTCCAGATTTTATTCGTGATTCGACAGAAAAGATTGACCTTATTCGTCATAGGATGAAAGAAGCCCAAAATAGACAAAGATCCCATGCCGATAACCGGAGAAGGAAATTAGAATTTTCTGTGGGAGATCTTGTATTTATTCGTGTTTCACCTATGAAAGGTGTTGTACGTTTCAGTCGATCGGGAAAATTAGCGCCTCGATATATTGGGCCATTTCCTATCACCGAACATATTGGTTTCGTGGCTTATCGCCTTTTATTACCGGCTCAGTTTTCTGCTATTCATGACGTGTTTCATGTTTCTCAACTAAGGAAGTGCCTTCAAGATTCCGATTCTATTCTTGAGTCCGGTGTTGTGGAAGAAATTGAAGTTTCACCTAATTTAACTTATGAGCAACATCCTATTCGTATTATTGCTTCGGAGGTCAAGCGCCTTAGAAATAAAGATGTTCCGCTTGTTAAAGTCCAATGGTCCTCAAATCCTAAGGATTGCTCTTGGGAATCTAGAGAGTTCATCGAGCGAACACATCCAGACTTACTTTCCCGTGCTCTTTGAGGTGAATTTTTTATTTCAAATTTCTTTTGTGTTGAATATGCTTCCATGGTTGTTGCTATATATTTTCTTCTTAAATATTGCGATGACGCAATTTCTTTAAGAAGGGGAGTCTGTAACAACCCGCATATTTTACAATTGAGCATTTAAATATTTTATTTAAATATTTCATCGTTAGTCGGATTTTTGTCCAAAAAAGCTACTTTTTGCAAACAGTCGAATTGGGACTCGAGACCCATCCCACTGAGTTCAAAATGTCGTTTGCAACCTTTTTGAGTATAAACATTGATATGTTTGGAGCTAGTAAAAAATTTGATCATTTTCACTTTGGGTTCGGGTTAGGGTTCAGCCCTATGTTTAACTTACACTCAAATCTGAACCACTCCTCCCCATTCACTCTCACTTGCTCCTCTTTTCAGTTCAAAGCATCAATGGTGGGAGAGATGGAAAATTAAAACTCCAAAACCCTAGTCTTCATTAGCAAATCCATCTTCTAGCTCCAAATTCAAGAGAACCCATTGGTAAGCTTCTCTTCATCTTCTCCAACTCATTCTCTTAATCAATTTCAGAAATTCCTAAACCTAATTTTGGGAATGTTCTTCTTTTAAGCTTATATTCAAGCTTCTTGTGTTGAGATTGAAGTGTGGTTGATCTTTCCTTGTCTTCAAGCTTCTCATTCATTTGTTTTGGGTTCAAAGGTGAGATTTCTATCTCACATCTATGACTATAATTATCTTTGATTGTTGGGTATGAATTCCTAACACTTCTTCATGTGCATTTGCTCTTGATTTGGATTGGTTTTGTGAATATTCCAATTTTTGGGTTTTTAAGCCAAATTTGTGTGAAAATCCTTTTATGGATGTTTGATCATGCTTTTGGTGATGCATCGAGGAGCATATAGGGCCGGGTTGCCGATTGGCATAAACCCTTAGAGCCAATGTTCGTCCGGTTGCATTTTGGAAGAGTTTGCTCTTCATTTGTTTAGGCTGAAAAATAGCCTAGGCAAGATTCAGTCGACTGAAAAGTCTGTTCAGTCGACTGAAAAGTCTGTTCAGTCGACTGAACTTGGAACCCGAATGTTTCCAGGCATGATTCAGTCGACTGAATCCTCTGTTCAGTCGACTGAATCTGGAAACACAAAGTTTCCTGAACCTGGAAAATTTCCAGGTACAGGGTCAGTCGACTGAAAACTCTACTCAGTCGACTGAACCTGCTGTTTCAGTCCAGTTTGCCTTTTTGGATTGAATTTCCAATTTAAATCGATTCGTGATGATCCTATTCGTTGTTATCGTTTATTATGACTTTGATGACTCCTTTTTAGGGATTTTTGAATATCTATTTCGATGGATTCTTTATCGGTTTCTTTGGATTTTATTCACGCCTTCGAATGTGAATTTTGGTGATTGGTTGTTTCTACAATCAATTCCGTGATTTGTCACCATAAAAATATAAAGGTTTTCTATACTAGTAGTAAATATCAAAACTCTTTCTTCAAAAGATTTCAACACTATTTTATAACAAAGCTCGTTTTCTCAAACTGATTTCCAATCTATTAGTTTATACAAACCTTTACCTCACTCGTATGAGAAATCTAATTAAACGACTTAGTAAAACAAGTGGTATGAAACGCTTGCATTTACTTTGTCGGTTAATTCTTGGACTTGTTCGATTGAATCTCTTGTGACAATTTTCTAATGGAGACCTACAATTTGTTCGTAAATATTTAAGTTAAGCTAGTGGTTATGGGACATGAAGCTAAGCTCATATATTTACTAGCTTACTGTAATTGACACTTCTCTTTGATCATGACGATCATTTTGTGATTTAGACTAGCAATGTGCAATGTCTCTTTGTCTGCGAGGGAGACTAAACCCCGTTTTGTGGAGTTTCGACTCAAGTTGGTGGGGTAGCAACCCATGGTCTTCGGGCCGTTTATGGAGCTTCGGCTCAATTTGTGATGGTTAGCAACCATGGAATTAGCATTCCGTTTGTGATACACGTGTTGGTGAGCTTTATGCTCCCGTTTGTGATAGGCCTTTCCCCCCTTTGGTGATTTTCGGATTTCTTGAGATGATTTCTAGAATTTGTGTTCCACCAATTTTGTGATTTACATTGATAAGCTTTATCAATATTTGTGTATTGGTGAATTTGTGTGTCATCAACATTTTGTGAATTGGCATTGATTTAATTGCCAATATTTATGGTTTGGTGAATAAAAGTATAGAGTATGACATTCTTTTTATCTTTGAGAAGATTCTTGTGATATCGACTAATCTTTGGTTGATTTTTGTTATATACTTATTATAGTATGGCCTTGTGGTTATCGTACCTTTATTTCCGTCATATCTCTTATTTTATATCGTCTCATCTGATATTTATAGCTAGACTGATCCGTTTATTATTTTCTCATTAAATAATACTCGGGCCTGACCGAGATGTTACAGGTGCTTCGTCTTGACTTCTCACTTGGGATTGATTCCTCTGATTTTTGGCTAACTACTTAGATTAGTAGTTTATTTTGGTGTACACATTTGAGATATAGACTCACAGTTGTATTCTTTTGTATAGCACGTGTTGCTATTCTTTTGTATTATTGTGGATCTTTTTGACCACTACTCTGATATACACTTTCATGTGTTAGTTATATATTCATATCTTCTTCTGCCTTTGTGATATGAATTATCTGTGACTGATTCGTGTTATGCTTATTTCTACATTTGTTTCTGAAGATTACTGATTCGGATTTCCTCTTGAAATAAAATGCATGTTATACTATCGACATATCGGTGCTCGCGCAAAGCAATTACACGGATGGTCGCTCCTCAACAGCCTTATTCTCCGTGCTAGTTGACAGCATTACACCGTAGTGTTCCTGGCTAGCGTGGGTATAGAGGTGGGGCGTCACATGAATGTATAGAAATTAGAGAGATTGATCACTCGTGAATGTATAGAAATTAGAGAGACTGCAATTAAACTTTTAGGTATGGTGACAAAAACCATATTTTTTATGTATAATAACTAGTACCTTATGCATTATACATTCATATAGGAATGGGAATCCATGACACATGACTGGGTTGAGCATAATTTTGTGCTAGGTTCAGACGCATGTAGTTATAGTTTTGGAGGTTGCTATTATTGGTTGTTGGCTATAGCTGAGGAGGGTAGAGAGCATGTACGGACTACAAGCTGCTGGCAAGTACATGTGTAGTTAGAAAAGTCGAGGCAGGCTGAAGAATAGGTGGTGCACATGCGAGCTACGAAGTCATGGCTGCCGATGCTGCGTAAAATGTTGAGCGTGGTTTGTATCAAAGATGCGGCGAGGCCAAATGTCATGGACATCATGTACAGTTGTGATAAACAGTAAGCTTTTGTGATATTTGCTAGCATACCAAAGAGCTCAATAAAGTTGCTGAACATAAACATGTAAAACCGATAGAATGTAGTTATGTTATTGAGCGTAGAACTTAAATACCGAGCTTTTTTGTGCAAGGCTGAAGGCATAGAAACTCCCACCGCATTTTGACATGTTATTTATGCCATTTCTGTTTGTCAAACCTTGATCATTTGAGATAACATTGAATTATTTTGTTGCATTTACTAAGAAACAAAAAAGAAAATGTATTACACTCTGAGTGAATATGACAATGATTATAACTGCTTTGGTTTGCTTATTTGGTTTGTTTGATATGTTAGTTTTGTAAATAATGATGATGATGTAATATTTGAATTGCTTATTGTGTTATTTTTATTCTATTATTTAGGCTTATCTACTTCTTGTTATACTTGCAAAATGTGTGTACAATTTTTTTTTGTATTTTTTTACCATAACTGTCAATCACAGCTGTAAAATATTCTTCTACAATTGGAAATAGTAGTTGTAAAATATTTTTTACAACTGCCTAAAGTAGTTATAAGTTGTAAAAAAATTCTAAAACAGCTAAAAAAGGTTGTAAAATTTCTTTTACGACTGCTTTTACAATTGTCGAATATAGTTGTAAAAAAATAAGACTCGGTTACAACTTCAAATATAACGACTAACAGCCGTCCGTTGTAATAGGCCTATTACAACTGTTTTTGGCAATTATAATAGGATATTTTTGTTGTAATGAGTTACTTAAATATTTTTTACCCATAAAGAAGGTTAATTCAACTATATGTGACATTCTAAATTGGTTGTTAACAATATTTGTGAGTTTGTTGCAAAAGTTTTTATTGGTTAAACAAAAAATGATTTCATCTGTACGAATATGAATGACTAAAATATCATTCATTGCTTGATGAATAATGTAATTTCCACTTTCTTATCCCGAATTCGGATTTTATATAATGAGTCTTCGATACCAAGTAGATGGTGCATTTCTTAACTTAGATATGATTCGAATGACAGTGGTGGTATGCCCAATGAGCAATTATATAATTTTACATATATCTTACTTTAAAATCAACTTTGCTCGTAGCAATGATGTTTATTTTCTTATATATATTTGTTACATAATGATATAATTAACTAAGTATTTAATTCAAAGTGTATTAGTAAGGAAATCCTTAAATTAAATATTATGTGATTGTAATTGCAAATAGTTGAAATCTCGAGTAATTAATCACAATATAATATAACATTTTGTATTCAGTATTCCAAGTCAAGTTGTTTCGAGAAAGGACAACGATTCATCCGTTAGGACCAAATTGTGTAGCGGTCTCCAAATATTGGATGGTGTATTACTTATGGATGTTGTGGACACCAAGGAGTTACAACTCACAAATATTGAATAACTATGGAATGACTGATCCGAGAGTTCCACTAGAAAATTTTGCTGTAACGATGTTGCTCAGTTTCGTCGACTTTAGAATACCGTAAAACTTCATTGTGGGTACCCTACTTTAATTAATCATGGTGCGATGTGCATCGAACGGCTATAGTTGGGTTTGAGTTAAAGCATTAGGAGTGAAGCACTATTTGGTAGAGAAATTGTCACCTCGATCGTATAAGGTTAGTATTGTTGGAACTAAGCCAAACTGCAGCGAAAGAAATAGTTGAATATCAATTTTTTTAACCATTTGAGATCTTTATTCGACCTATGAAGTCTAATTATTTAAAACATTTCTAAATTACTTTTAAATAAAATAATTAGTTTATTTAAAATTATAATATAGTTTTATATTATGTAATTAATATTATATTATACATAAATGTGTATCATATGCATGTATATATATATATATATCTGTGTGTGTGCATGTGTATCATAGTAATCCGTCCAAGATATAACATGCATGTATATAAGTTTGTGATTTACACCACAATGGATATGTTAGCCCCTCTAGTATACAAGTAGATCATCTAAATGTATGCTTGTATGCTTTAATTTATATGCATAAAAAATTATAAACATATATATGTATGTATGTATGTATGTATGTATGTATGTATGTATGTATGTATTTATGTATGTATATCTCCACTACTAATAATGTAAATTCAATCCATTGGCTGAAACCATGTTTTTTTAAATACCCAATGTGCCTTCCATATCTCTATTTAACCTCCAGCTTCATAAAACCTTGTCTGTTGATTCCTCCTAATTTGTCAACATTCCAAATTCACTTTCTCAAACCCTTGATTTTTAATCCCCAATGTCCCAAATTTTTTATCAATTAAACTTCATCCGTCATTGGCAACCGTCATCGTCGCCACCTTGCAACACCATCATTATCACCTTTAGCATCGTCACTTGCACTTCTTTCAATTAACTCTCTTCTTCGGCTGCCAGTAAGTCTTTCATCAACTCTGAATCGAATTTGATTTTCAATTACTGATTCGAATTCAATTTCACGACTCAAATACACTCATGAGGTTCGTAGATTCGAATACACTCATGTGGTTTTTATGGATTTATGCAAATTGAAGTTTCAGATTTGATCAAACAAACATACACCAAATTTCATTTTTCGTTGGAGTTTGACTTTTTAAACTATTTGAGCCAACTTCGTATGTTTGAGTAAGCTAACCATTGTGATATTATTACGCTTATAATTAATGTGTTTGCTTTGTTGCTCTTACAATTTTTACTTGATTGACCGGGGTCATGGAATGTGTGATGCCAAAAATGCTTTGTTGCTTGCTGTTGAACTTTACCTCAATTTAATGTTTAATAGCTTGAATTTTTTGTTTGAATTTGTTGCTCATTTTAATTAAAATCAAATAAAAATGTTAATGCCACTGAGATTTTGCCGAATTTATCCTCAGTGGGATTATTGATGTTTAGTTTGATGTTTAATTTTTCTTCTTGATACGTAATAAGATCAAATCTAAAAGTGAACCATGTATATATAACTTTAACAAGAAATGTGTATCTTATTCTATTGTTTGTTATATACATCGAATTTTATGTAGTTGGATCTTTTGAATTCAATCATGAAGCATATGTCCAAGTCGCCATGTTGGAATATATGATTGTTATTGAATGTCAACTATTTTGTTTTGTGGCCATTTAGATAATCATCAGGTACATCATGCGCTTCGGAGTCCAGTATACCAATAGTAATATATGACGTGATATAATTTACCAACATTGTACCTAATCAAATAGTCTAATTGATGTGTGTGTGATTTCTTTACAACATATAGTAAATTTCTTAGCAATGTTATTTGTTCCTTTTGAGTCAATAAGAAAGCATATACGTAAGGAGTTGACTGAAACCCATAAATTTAGTGCATGTTTAATGGATTCTGATTTAAGGCATCGTTGGTTGAATTTGATTTGTAAAATGTTTGATTTTATAGTTAATAAATAGGGGTTATGTTTGTAAATAAAAATGTTGTTTTAAGCTCATATTCCTATGTGTTAACATTTGCTACTGCATAAGTCTGGTAAAATAACATGCATATGTATCAAGACTAACTTGATACAATATTTAATATCTCATTTAAAAAAGGATAAGCTTTTGAATTTGTAATTGTGAATAGCTAGCAAGTAGCAGTATAATTGAACTGAGATAAGCTTTTGAATTCGACATTAGACTTAATTTTGAATGCCTACGATTAATATAAAAAATTAGAGAACATTGTAAGTTTGACCAATATTTCATTATCATAGGATTTTATATCCATATTGTCAGGTGAAAATATGGACATAAAGAATAATTGACTAGGTTAATTTAAGCGTATATAAACGTTGAGCTGGTACAGTACTCTATCAAGAATCTAACAAAATGTTTTATCCTAAATGGAAAAAGTAGGAAGACAAATAACTGATGGTCTGTCTCACTTCATTACTTTCTGTTTTGTTGAGATACATCATTTTGGTTTATTATTAAGTTTATTGTGTTAATAGGCATTGGATGGATAAGGAAAAAAATCGCTAGAACTCCACTCTTATTTGATAAACAGTAATTTTGATCTGTTGCGCACAAATGAGATTTCTATAATAAAAAGTTATATAGTTAAGAGAAAAAACTTCAAACTCTCATCTTATTTGTGAAATTTTCTTTTGTATTCATCAATCTTAATCTAAATAATATTCTTCACCGCGCTTTTTGAAGCGTTCAATTCTACATGAATGGAAGGTGCTTTCACGAACACTTTCCTAATTCCCTAAGCTACCATTACGTTTATATGGCATGTAGACAATACTTATAGCCTAAGTTAACATATTAAAGGTGTTTTGTAACGGTTTTCATCTACATCTCCAGGTACTTTGTTTTAATTTTTAGTTTTTATGTAAAAAAAAAATTTAAATGCACATAGTTATGTTCTAACTTTATTGTTTGTAAATAATATTTTAATCTTCTGTAAATTCAATTAGGGAATGTTAATGATGCACCATACATCCGGTGGTTCTCTAAAGCACAATTCCTGAGCCTGTGGTGTGACGCCCCACCTCTGTACTCAAACTAGCCAAGGACAATATGAGGTAATGCCTTCGACTGGCACGAAGAATATGGCCGTTGAGGAGCGACCATCTATGTAATTGCTTTGTGTGAATACCTATATGTCAGATAGTATGACATGCATTTCATTTCAAGAGTAAACTTGACACATCAAATACAAACTCAAAGCTACTACACAATGGCTATGTGATCTTTGGAAACAAATATAAAATAAGCATAACATAAATCAGTCACAGATATTCATATCACGAGGGCAGAAACATATATGAATGTAACACATAGAAGTGTACATCAAAAGTAGTGGTCGTACAAGATCCACTACATCACAAAAGAAACGATACAAGTGCTAGACAAAAGAATATGTATACATCAAGGAGTCTCTATCTCGAATGTATAATAGCAAAAACTACTAAGCTAAAATAGTTAACCAAAAGTCAGAAGCTAGTCCCTATTAAGAAGTCAAGTGGAATTACCTGAAACACCTCGGTCTTACCCGAGTATTATTTAAGAAGAAACATAGTAAACGGATCAGTCTAGCTATAATTATCATATAAGATGAGATAGGATAAGGGATATGACAAATATATACGATAATAACAAACATCATACAACATCTCAAATTTTCTCAAAACACCAAAAAGAATGTCATATTCTTTAGCCTATTCACCAAACCTCAAATGTTGGCAAAACGTACCAACGCATGTCGCAAAAACTGGTGAAAACATAAATTCTAGAAATCAATAATTAGATATCCAGAAAACACAAAGGGGGAGGCCTATCATAAACCGGAGCATGAAAAATCACCAACATGTGTAAGACAAATGTGTTGAATATGCAAGTATATGATTTTTGTTTGATGATAATAAACATATATATATATATATTCATTTAAATATATTTGTTAATGTACTATTTTATTTTTCACATAATTAAATTAATATTTGGTGAATAAAATAAATAACGCAGAATTTAAATTCAAACGGATATTTCATTCATACGAATATTTTATTACAATCTTGAATAGCACAAATTTGTGCTCTCACTATATAATACACAATTATGATTACAATACAAATTTGACTATATCATAATTTTTTTCTTTTACAAATGCACCTCACTATGTATCACTCGTTCAATTGTATTTATCTTCAACTTCATTCCAAATTGATTCCAGCATCTGAGCAATCTGCAAAAATAAACACTAACGCGGTAAAAGTGAAAATAAAATATTCTACAGTGTAAAATAAAACGTGATTTTGAAAATATTATTTGCCTCGGTTATTTGGGTTGTTCATCATCATTTAATTTTGAATTCATCGTACATGAACGCTTGTGACATGCACAGTGGATCATTGAGCATGCCACAAGGCGGTGCACACTGATATACACTTGATAAAGTTACAAGGACAGGTGAGCATAAGGTCAAACCCGATCTTTAAGCTGGATTCAACTCGGACAAGTACTAGAAGTACGAATGCACAACTTGAAACATGAATATCATAACTTACATACATAGTGCAAAAGTGATGATCTACAACTCAATGCTGCACAACCAAACTGTCCAGGCTCAAAGACACAAATGAAACACAATACAACATAGTAATATGGTGAAGCAACTCGACTACAACAACTTAACGAAACTCAGGTAAGTAAGCTACATGCACATAAGAATTGATGCACTGCAAATACAAGCACGACATGTACAAAGTCAATGCAACAGTGGCCAGTATAAGCTCAACTATAACCATACATATATACAGAGCTGACATGACAATGAATACATGAATGTGTACAAAATGATAATCAGGCAATAATACAACATGGCACAAAGGCATAGACCAAACTAATGTACAAATGACTCAAATTCTAAAAAATGAAACCAATAACAACAACTCGGACTTCAAGAGGAGCATACACACCGGTGTGTGTGTGTGTATATATATATAAACATAATGCAAATATAATGCAGCGGCGACATGCACAGCTATACAAGTTCAATGACTCGACGCACAATAAAACTGTACCAGACCAGACATAAGCTAGAAGTTCATCATGCTCACAAGTCTAATGCACAGTGTGGACTTACGAACACAATAGGTCCGTACCTAAGAAAATAGAGCTATCACAGCAGTTTGAAAATGCACATGTCAAAAGAGAAAGGAACACAAGTGTGTGTGGCAACAATGGAAGCAGTGTGCAAGTGAGACTACAACCCAGTGCAGTACAAATGTTTTCAGACTCCAAGCAAGAACAAGTGAACCAATGAATCACGCAGTAACTCACAATAGTTTGAAAATGCACAAGTAACTCGACTGCAATATCAAAGGGAAAAAAATGGATACAACATGAACCAACTGAGTACATATGACAATGTCATTGCCGAGACAAAATCAAATCCAGTTTCAAATCAATACAACAAAGCATCACATACATATATACATGTGCAAATACACAAGTATACATGTATGCAGTGATAGGATGAACAAAATCAGAGAGTATATGCAGAGCATAACAAAGTCAAGGTTGTAAGTAAATTAAGGTACAAGCCGAAGTCAATAGAGTGAAGAACAGTATCAACATCAAGTGACCGAAGTCAACAAAATGCCAGCAAAATCGAAACCGTGGTGAGCAAGGCAATTCAAAGCCGTGGAAATCAAGCAAACAAAATATATGAATTGGAACAAGCCAGAAATCATCACTAGCATCCATACGAAAATCAATGGCCGAGATAAATCAATTAATGAATCCAAACAAATGTATACGAATGAAAATATAGGAATTCGAATCCTATAAAACCCAATCATCATCGGTCAGAATTGATCATTCGAGTCAAATCAAAAAGGAATAATCTTTCAGCTCATCAAGATCGAGTTCAAGCAAGCTAACGAGTAAAAGAAGAAGAGCATAAATTACATACCAGAATTTACGAATTGAACTCGATCATCGTAGCAGCCGAAGCAAGCTACAAAGAGACCATCGATCGATAAATAAGGAACGCTGAATCGTCTGTTCAATCGAGCATTTAAAGTCGGCTTCTTCGAATTTCACCAAAACCCTAATTTAGTTAAAGAGGAAACGAACGGGAATGAGCAGCCATTTTCAAATAAAGGAGTCGGCCGAAGATTCGAAAGGGATGAAAGGAATAGTACTTATCACTAATTTTATATTGGGCCAGTTTAATCTTTAGGCTTTTATTATTAAAAATTAGGTTTTTGACTTTTAAATTGTTTTTACTTTGTATTTTAATTTTTAAAACCATTACAAATTTTAGTCGGGTGACTAGGGGACGAACTATGATGGTGTAGTTCGAGAATTCGCAACTCAGTGGTTGAGTTGTGGTAGGGTTTTGAACGTAGAGTTAAGGTTAGTCGATAGTGCGTGTCGCAAGTTTACGCGTGTAAGCGTTGGACTACTTAATTTCTAGTAGAAACCTTGGGACAACACGTAGGCAGAGTTTTGCCGAAGCTGGGTAAATATGCGTGTTCTATTGCCTGTGTTTATTATTCCGCTATTTTCTGCGCTGCTATTATTCTATGATCTATGTTGAAGCTATTTTATATAAACTTCCGCAGTAATTTTTATAATTAATAGTATCACCCTATTTACCCCCTCTCTAGGGTAAAATCAATCCTACAAGTTGTATCATAGTTAGGAACAAAAGCCATTTTTGTTTGATTTTTCAAAAACCAATATTTGTTTTACAAATTTTAATTTTTTAAAATGGCTTCTTTTAATGAGGGTCGGTTCAATATTATTCCTCATGTTTTTGACGGAACAGATTTTTTGAATTGGAAATTAAAAATCAAATTTTATTTAAAATCTGTTAATATTAAATGTTGGGAAATTATTGAAAATGGGTGTGATATAACAGATGAGGAAATTACTACGATTAATGCTCTTGTTATGCATATAATATATTCTCATATTAATCAAGATAATTTTAACTTTATCTCTCATTGTGAAAGTGCACAGGAAATCTGGAATGCTTTTGATGCAATATATGGTGCAAAAGTCAACAACAATGATAAATCCTCCTCAATCGACTCGGTTAAAGAAATGAGCTTAATAGGATTGGTAAAAAGCAGTAGTGATGAGGATGATGATGATGGAGCAGCAGAGATGGTGCTGATGGAATACTAGATACGGAAATCCAGCTCTAAATAGAAAATTGAAAAGAAGAATAACCAAAGCACTAGACAACCCGGAAGAGCGGGAGATCATCTGTCACAAGTGCAACAAAGCCGGACACATCAAGCCCAATTGTCTTTACAATTGACATGGCTTAGAAAAGAAATCAAAATGGAGAAGTTTTGCAGCACGTGGAATAAAAGCGATGATGATTATAAAAGCACCAGCGGTGAGAGAGAAAGAGCAGATTTGTGCCTTCGAGGTGATATAACTGATAGCGACGATGACGAGCCAAGCGAGGTATCAAAACACACTCACGCAGAATTACTTATATATTTCCATGAAGTAAATGGATGTTTTGAATGACTTAGGGAGAAGTATGCTAAACTTGAATCACAAAAAGATACTTTGGTAGATTTAAATAAACAACTCGATCAATTGGTTAAAAACTATCAAAGCAAGATCCCTAAGTGTGATAAGTGTCCAACATTTGAAGAAGAGATCAAAAAATCAGAAATTAAAATATAATCACTCGAAAATGAAATTCTGATTTTGTAAGAAAGTGAAAATACTAGGAGAGAGAACTCTATTAAAAAGTGTACACAATTATTGAACGAAAATGAATCTCTCAAAATACAAGTCCAATAATTGTCTACAACTTTAGGAAAAATTCCAAAAGTGAAAGATCGTTGAATATGTTATTAGGGAAGAAAACTGTTAATATTGTTAGACAAGGACTTGGGTATAATCAATCTGAACAGGCTAGAAATGTAATTAATCAAGTCAAATCGGAGTGCACAATCTATAGAAAAATTGGGCATAATCACAACATTTAATGGTATAGATCCAAAAATATCTAAATTATTCGATTTTGGGTTCCAAAGGGCATAAATATAAAATCTCTGAAAGTCAAACAAATTTGGGTGCCAAAAGGAACATATATAAATAGTTTTGGGTCTACACAGACATATTTTTCAAAATCATTTACCACTAACAACCATGGACCTATAAAAATAAATAGGTCACAAAAATCTTTTATCGTGTAGATGTGGTGGTGGGCTAAGGAACTACAATTGTGTGATTGGATTCTAGCTGCTCAGGGACACAACAGGCGAAAAAACAAAGTTCTTTAGCTTAGTATAAAGGTGGCAGAATCACAATGGGCAATAATGAAAAATTATCGTAAAGGTAAAAAAGGTAACGGTTTATCTTGAATGATTTATTAAATGTGGTAATCTACACCATAATGTGAATTAAAGTAGCCAGTTATGTAATGAATGTTGATAATGATTCTGACTTTTTTCAAAAAATGTTGACCAATCATCAACTATTTCATATAGATTTTCTTGGATTAATAATGGCAGTTTATTGATGATTACTCTCGAATATATTTGGTTACTTTATTGTTGACGCTATGATCATTGTTTGCACGACTTCGATTCAGTTTCATCTAAAAGTTGTTAAAAATGATTTTCAAGAAATTGTTGTAACTTCACAGTCTGGTCTATAACATCCAATTAATGATAATCTTGAGTTGAAGGAAAATTCAGATGTAAATTACATTGGTAATCCAGTTGATAGAAAAGTTTCCAATGGACCGTGATTTATGTTGAGACATTCAATAATTGCATCATTTTTTTAAAAAAATATCTACATATTTTTCATTTCAAATAATTTTCAAATAGCAGACATTTTTCTAAAACCCCTTCCAAAAATTCATTTTGTTGACCTTGTTTCAAATTAGTCATCTTAGAAAATTTGATTTTATAATTATTTTTGGATTTGAACTTAAATGATTACATTGACTAATCTGACTCCTTACTAATTATCGAAAAGATAAATAGTGATTGAAAAAGTGATGAGTGTTGATATTAATTATATATTATAACTTGAGACGGCATATTTAGTAAATTTCTTTAGAAATTTGAACAAGAGTTATAAAAACTTTTTGTTGGTAAAAATTCCATGATCATTTGTATTTCTATCACATTTCTATCAACCATCACTCATCAAAATCCAAGATGGTATGTCAATATATGGTATTTTAAACGGGAAATCATTCATTTTTCATTTCATTATTTTTTCAAATAAAAACATCTAAAGTATTCACTCTCATTTAAAAGTCCTCACGGTTATGTATGGTTGAATTATTTGGAATTTTTTATGTGCTTCCATGCTCATTTAAAAGTCCTCACGTTTATGCATGTATGGAACACATATCAAAATTGATTAACTAAAGAGACAAGTTGATTCTAATCTCATTTAAAAGTCCTCGCGGTTATGCGTGGTTAGAAGATATCTGAATTCATTTTTTATAAAAAATTGGAATACTACTAATCTCATGTAAAAGTCCTAACGGTTACGCATGGTTGGTAGATGTTCAAATTCCTGAAATAAATATACCACAAATAGACATTGTTGAATATGCGATTATATGATTTTTTGTTTGATGATAATAAACATATATATTTATTTAAATGTATTTGTTAATGTACTATTTTATTTTTCAAAGATTAAATAGATATTTGCTGAATAAAAATAAATAACACAGAATTTTTATTCAAACAAATATTTATTACAATTTTTGAATAGTACAAATTGCAAGCTCTCACTATATACAATTTCAATTATAATACAAATTTGATTAAATTACAATTCACATTGCACCTCACTACATATCACTCATTCACTCAACTCGTACTGATCTTCAACTTTATTCCAATGTGAATCTAGCATCTGAGAAATCTGCAAAAATATACATTGATGCAGTAAAATTGAAAATAAAATATTTTTGCAGCACAAAATAAAATGTGGATGTTGAAAATAATATTTGCCTCAGTTATTTGGGTTGTTCATCATCATTTGAATTTGAATTCATCATACACGAACAGCTTGTGACATGCACAGTGTATCACTGTACATGCCACAAGGCCGTGCACACCAATATACACTTGATAAATCTAGAGGGACAAGTGAGCACAGGTAAAACCCAAATGAAAAGCCGGGTTCAACTCAAGTGCAATATAAATAATGTCACAACACGAGCACAAGGTCAAACCCGAGCTGCAAGCTGGATTCAACACAGGTGCAAATTCAAGAAAATAGTCAAGACAGCCTCAACAGGGTTTAGTTCAATATGGTTGCAGTGAAGACTACAAGTTCAAAGCATGCACATCAACTCACTACACAATGAAACCTTCTCAAGTCAAAATCAAAATGGACAAGACTGAAGTGATAACAAATAAATCAGTGAAAAGCAAAATGATCAAGTGAACAACATATGTGTACATATGGTGATACAGCCTCAAGTACATATGCAGTAAATTGGATGCAGTAATTATTCTCTCACAAACACATATGTATACATGCATACATGTCATGAAGAAATTAAAACCGAGACAATGCAAACTATAACACGGCAGTGGATAGAGCGTGCATATGAAGCAACTTGATGAATATATATACATGCGTGAACATTTAAGTGGAGTGGAACCAACAGGAGTACAACAGTGCAGATCACACAATCAAGGCCAAACATGGATTCAAATTCAACGTAGCAATGTGATTGAACAAGACTCAAGTGTAATGCACACTCCAATAGTGACATAAGGTCAACATGCTCACATATGTACTCAAGGCAACATAAAGTACAATAGACTCAAGTCTGCAACTCAACTTGAAGACCAGACACTATGAAATACTAGTGCACTCACATAATATGACATTGATTCAGAGCTAACTCAATGCACATGTCAATAGAGTTCAATGCAAAATGGAGCTATAGACCAACAAGTAACATATATGTATACAACTCGAAGCAACTCATCATAATTCAAACTGCAGTTCAAATCAAGTGAATTCACAATGAAACTGCAGTGGACCAAATCATGAATAAAAGTGCAGACAAATGAACATAAATTAATGCAAACCAGTACACTTTGCATATTAAAACCAAGTGCATGAAGACTACATCAAGTATACAATTCAAATGCAATCAAACAGTCTAGACAGTATACACTCGAGTACACATAAAAAAAGACTCAAACTCAAACATGAAGAAAATTAACCAGATCAGACTCAAGAAAACCAAAGGATGCTGCTTTAGCTATAAATGTATGAACAAAATGATCCGGGTTAAATCAGAAAATCATCAACTGGGTAAATGCACACCAGTGAGCAGCAAGTAACAAGCCAGAGTGACTTCAACACAAAATTCAAATCAAAGCAGTAATTAACAAGTGAACAACTGCAGTTCAATGTCAACGCAATGGTGACGGCCAAAAACGGCAAGTCATCGAATCACATACACAAAACCAGATGACCGAAGTAAAATGCAAATCAAGCCATTGTGGCCACGAAATCAAAACAGTGTCGTGATGACCAAGGTAACAAATTGCCCAAGTCAGAAATCAAGCAAATTATATAATTGAAAATGTCAAAAATCAAAGCCAAAGTAAAGTAAGAAAGTCTCTAACGTAACGACCAAGGAAAGATCGAACGGTTAGAAATCAAAACCGTGTTAATAAAGTAAATGAATTTGAACGAAATTCAAGGGCCTCGAATCATATACAAATAGATAACATCATCGGCAAATAAGAGAGCATCGAGTTCAAGTATTTAAACCAGAGAGAAAAAGGTAAAAATCAAATACCCGAAGCAAAGTCGAACTCAATCAAGCAGCCGAAAGCATCTCAAGAGACGATCAACCAACATAGCAAGGAATCGAAATCAATCGATCTAATTAAAGTCGTCAACCACAAATTTCTCCAAAGCCCTAATTTTTTAAGGAAGAGGAATGAAGGAGAAACGAACGCTGCCATTATCTCAAACACAAATGAACGAGCCAAATAATATAAAAGGAACGGGCCAAATTATATAAAAGGAAAAAGGGGCCGGCCATTTCTATTATGTTTATAATTATATAAGTGTTTTAGTTTAAAATTTTGGGTTGTTTTAATTTTAATTGTTTTAAATTTGTATTTCTCTTTTTAAACCGTTGTAATTACTAGTCTGTGACTAGGGGACAAACTATATGGTGTAGTTTGAGAATTCGCTACAAAGTGGCTGAGTTGTGGCAGGGTTTTGAGCGTAGAGTTAGGTTAGTCAGTAGCGGGTGTCGTGAATTTACGTGTGTAAGCGTGTGACTACTTAATTTCTAGTAGAAACCTTGGAGGCAGCACGTAGGCAGGGTTTTGCCGAAGCTGGGTAAATTCTGTGTCATTCTATTTCTGCATTTATTATTCTACTATTATATGTGCTGCTACATTTCTGATTTATCTGTGTTGAAATAATTTTATAAGCTTCTGCAATTAATTTTATAATTATCAGCATCGCCCTATTCACTCCCCCTTTAGGGTGAAATCAATCCTACAAGTGGTATGTGACCTAGGAATAGAAGTCGGTTTTTGGTTTTAAAATTTTGATTTTTTTTAAAATAAATTTTTATGGTAAAAAGTTGAATTTTTAAAATAGCTTCTTTTAATAATGCTTTTGCCGAGGGTCAGTCCATAGTTAGACCACCAATATTTAATGGTGAATACGCCTACTGGAAAAATAGAAAGAAATTTTTTCTGAAAACCATTGACGCTTGGAATATTATTGAGATAGGTTATAGAGCACCAACTATAATTGTAGATAATCAGGAAATAGATAAACCGATGGATCAATGGACAGAACTTGAAAATAAATAAAAAATGCTAATGCTAAAGCTATGAATTCTGTTATCTGCTCATTGGATCATTTTGAATTTAATCGTGTCTCACATTGTCTAACTACGCAGGAAATATGGCACACACTCGAAGTGACTCACGAAGGAACGTCGCAAGTCAAAGAATCTCGTTTTGCCATGCTAAGCAGCGAATACGAGAACTTCACAATGGCGAAAGAAGAAAATGTCAAAGAGATGTATGGATGACTTTCCAATATCGTATACAAATCAAAGGCTCTTGGAAAATCATACACAAAATTGGAGATAGTCCGAAAAATTCTCAAAGTCCTTCCACGAAGTTTTGAAGCCAAAGTCACTGCCATTCAAGAATCAAAAGATTTGAAACAAATGAAAGTCGAAGAACTCATCGGAAATCTCACCACTTATGAGCTAGAAATGAAATTCAAGGAAGAGTGTGAAGGAGGAGATACTCGAAAGAAATCAACAGCTCTCAAAGGAACAACTGAAAGTGACGACGATGACGGTGATGATGGAGCAGCAAAGTTGGAAATGGTAATAAAGAAATAAAAAAGGTGGAACCGTAGATACGGAAATCCAGCTCTAAATCGAAAATTGAAAAGCAGAATAAACAAAATACTAGACTATCCAGAAGAACAGAAGATCATCTGTCATAAGTGCAACCAACTCGGACACATCAAGCCCAATTGTCCTCAAAATCGATGCGAATTTGAAAAGAAATCAAAAAGGAGAAGTTTTGCAGCCACGTGGAATACAAGTGATGAAGATAACCAAAGCACTAACAGTGAGAGCGAGAAAGCAGACACGTGCCTTCATGGTGAAATAATTGACAGTGACGATGACGAGCCAAGTGAGGTATCAAACTTACTCATTCAGAATTACTTATATATTTCCACGAAGTAAATGGCTGTTTTGAACGACTTAGGGAGAAGTATGCCAAACTTGAATCACAAAAGGATAGGTTGATAGAGTTAAATAAACAACTTGACCAATTAGTTAAAACCTATCAAAGTAGGATCCCTAAGTGTGATAAGTGTCCATTATTTGAAGAAGAAATTAAAAGGTCAGAAATTAATATAAAATCACTTGAAAATGAAATTCTGATTTTAAAAGAAAGTGAAAATACAAGAAGAGAAAATTCTATTAAAAAGTGCACACAATTGTTAAACGAAAATGAATCTCTCAAAACACAAGTCCAACAATTGTCAACGACTTAAGATAAATTTTCAAAAAGTGAAAAATCGTTAAATATGCTATTAGGGAAGCAAACTGTTAATACAGTTAGACAAGGACTTGGATATAGTCAATCTGAAAATGTTAGAAATGAAATTAATCAAGTCAATTCAATGTGTACAATTTGTAGAGAATTTGGACACAACCAAAATAATTGTTACTGTAGACCCAAACACGTAAAAACTATACCAATTTGGGTTCCAAAGGGCACCAATATAATATCTCTCAAAGTTAAACAAATCTGGGTGCCGAAAGGAACATATATAAATAGTTTTGGGTCTTCACAAAATTATTTTCCAAAATATTTTGCCACTAACAATCATGGACCTATAAAGACGAATAGGTCACAAAAATCTTTCATCGTGTAGGTATGGAGGCAAGCTAAGGAACAACAACTGTGTTACTTGGATTCTGGCTGTTCCAAGAAAACAATGGACGACAAAAGCAAAGTTCCTTAGCCTAGTACAAAGGTGACAGAATCACAATGAACAATAACGAAAAATTATCGTAAAGGTAAAACAGGTAATGATATATTTTGAACGATATATTAAATGTGATAATCTACACCGTAGTCTGAATTAAATCAGCCAGTAATGTGATGATGAAATGAATGATGATTTTGATCTGACTTATTCAAAATGGTTGGCCAATTATTGTAACATCCCGCCTTTTCGCACACTTTAAAACGACACACATGCCGATTCAAAGCATACGCAAGGGCGGATTGTTATGGGGTAAATAAGAAAAACAGAGAAGAAATAAAACAAAATAGAATCTCACAGCGGAAGGATAAAATATAATAATAAATATACAATTCAAAACAGTTTACAAAATAGTTATTTCACTTATACAATGAACATCAGAGTCACACATACCAATACAACAATGCAGCGGAATATAAAGAGTGTGTGGTGCAATACTATATATAAATAATGCTGAATCTTCGTCTTCGTCCTCCAAGCTAAATCTGCTATCCTGAAACGCTCGGACTGACCCAAGCGAATTTGAAAAGACAAAAACACTCGAGTCAGACTAGAAAATCTTATGTGAGTTAAATAAACAGAAATAAATATGGGTACAGTAACTCAAGAGATGTTCGGGATTTACATCTCCTAAGGATCCGTTAAACTATTTACTATGTAGTATATTGCGCTATTATAATAGTGTCTATTTATAAAATAAACTTACTTTTTAATAGCGTTAAGGGGTTACCCATATAGCCCTTAACACGTAATAGTCCCAGTAGTCCATCCAATATCATAGTCCCTCCTGATCGGGAAGCCACTAGAGGATATCACACGGGCTACGGGAGAAAACCAAACTCGTACAAGGCGCGATAGGGTAGGTGACACGGCACAACTAGGCAATGCCAGGGTAGATATACCAATTGCTATCCAGGCTGATGGTAACGCGCAGCGCGCAGCTGCCGCCCACCTCGAACTAACTCCCCAAAATCAAAATATAGAAGTGGCCACTGAATCAATCCAAGTCAAAGTATAATATCGAAGAGGAGCGTCCGATCAGAGGAATGACCTCATTGGCCTGAGAATCGCTCCTGTTTTAGCCACCTTATGCCAACTCACGGGAGTTGGGTCCACGTATTTACCTTACAGGAAACGTCGCCACCACCTACTTCATTCTGGAACTCCACCGCGTACACGGTTAGTCAAAGTGGTTTTCGGTATCGACAGAGAGTATGTCCATATCCGATCCCGGTCTCTTTGCCAACCCATCGTTATTATAACACCGCGGTTATTTAAAACAGTTTATACTTTTAAAACCAGAATATAATCCATTTCAAAACCATAATATTACGATATCATTCCAAAACCCAAAACCATATTTTACCACTTATCCCAAATATAATTCCTTTCCAAAAATAAAAAGGCTTTAACTTCATAATATCTGAAAATCGAATATTTTCAAAGCATAATATTTTTGGAAATCCATAATTTCAAACCATAACTTTTAAAACTCAAATGGTTTGGATATTCAACGGTATATGAATTTCAAAGGCTTAACTTTACTGTCACTTTGTAAAGAAATAAGTTATATGGCTTTATGGAAATATTTCTTTATCTAAAGTTAAAACCATAATTTAGATATCACTCTTAAGTTCCAAAACCATTTCAATTTCCATATATATAAATCCATTGGAGTATTAATATTCAAAAACTAAAATTGGAATATATTCTTTCAACAAATTAAATGTTTTATTATTTAGTTTGAATATTCACATAAATCCTTAAACAACTCCAATTTCTAGTAATAAAACATATGTATTTTTCGATTCCAATTATATTAGAATATTTTCCAATTCAAATTCATATTAGAATATTCATTTCAATTTATCTTGGGAAAAATCCAATTATAAATATCATATCTTAAATTTCCAAACTTAACATTTAAACATATGATATAAATTTATCCAACTCCATTTTCTAAATTTTCTTCCATTTTACTAAGGGAATTTATACACCTTTTTATTTCAAAATTTCCAACTTTTCATGTACATAAATACGGAAGAAATATATTTATACAGTATAAAATTTAAGATTATTATAAACCGTATTCCATCCAAACCATAGAAATCACATTAAAATAGTTATATATAGACCGCGGTGCCTGTATATAATTTTCTATCCTATGGTCAAGTGATACGGATATTTATCATTTCAATCCGCAATTTAAAAATAAAACTTTGCGGTTTTATCATTTCAAACCACAATCCCGAATGAAATGTAAAATGTATGCTAACTTGCAGTTTAATGATATCCAAATAAACATCCATTCAACACCACATCCATAATCCAATCACAAACATCCATCATCCAATCACAAACATCCATCAATATCAATCAATAACAATATATGTTTGATAATATATAACAGGTAATAACTGGCAATTTTACTCAAACTAAATTTAACAACTATTACTCTAACAGTTTATATTCAGTAATAATTTATATAACTGTTAACTAGCAGTTTATAGGCAACAATTAAATTCTAACTGTAAATTAATACGCAGCAAATCAATTAAATTAACAGTTAAATTCAATAAAATGCAATTCAACAGATATGGATGAAATAACATGTCAAAAGCTCATAAATAAATTTCTATTCATTTCTAAAATTTATTTAACAAACATAAAAGCTTCTAGTAATTGTGAGTGGGTTAAAACACTCACCTTTGGAATTTAAATCGAATTTAAATTCGATTTAAACCCAAAAATTCGCCCGTCTCAGAATTTGTCCAAACCAGCGTCATCAAGACCGAAATTAAATTACGAACCTAACAAAAAAAATTTCGTGTGAATCCGACTTCGTATGAGAAAGTTATGGCGAAAAATGGCTATTGAATTCAAAAATAAAATAACAAAACAAACTCACAAACTAAAGGCCACGTCACCAACTAGGGAACGCACGCAACCATCTGCACGTACCCAGGCACTACGCTCGAGTTACGCATGCAACCGTGACTTCTTTCTTCGAACAGAGAACACGCACCATTTGACCACTGCCATTGACCAAGGTTATCGCCTCCTACGGCCGCCCCCTACCAGGCCGAACGCCTCCAACGCCTCCCCCTAGCCGAGGCGCCTCCACCTCAGGCCGAACGGCCACCAAAAACCACCAGCCGCCGCCACAATCTTGAAACCCTAATCGAATCTTGAGCCAAATCCAACCGTTGATTCGACCAACAAACCATATAGATGCGATCCCCATCGTCCACTCTACAAAACCCAGAAAGGGTTTGGCGATCTGACGAAGTTTCCGACGATGATGATGGAAGGTCACGGACTGTTTGAATTTATTCTAAGCAAACGACAGCTCCAATTGAAAAACGAATTGCACTGCTGGATTATGTATGTTGAGAACATCGACATATATTTTTTTGAGAATTTTCAGAAATTTTTTGAGTTTTTGACTTTTGAACTGTGGTTAGATCTAGGTTTTCAACCATTTGAGAGGAGAAAGAGATGAAGAAATGTACGTATATTCAATTGACAGAAGAAAGGAGGCTAGGGTTTATGATCGCATATATATAGACAAATAGAAGAAGGCTAGGTGGGTACGGATAACGAACGTGCTAAACGGTTGTTGGTCCAAAAAGCCCGTTCTGACCCCGGAACCGAATCTGTTAAAACTATATATCCAAATAGGTGTTTTAAAATATTCTGAACGCGATGGAAAAAGTTTCACGACCAAATTCGATCGTATGAAGAAGTTATGCTGAAAATTAGATTTCCAAATTGATTTCAAATTGATTTTTAATAAAATTGATTTCAAGGCGTTTTCGCGTCCGTACGATCAAACGACAAGTCCGATCGATACGAAATTTGAAACCCTATAATAATTCACCGATACGGATCCGATGAAACTGGTTTCGTCGAAATCCGAGTCCGTGACCAAAATGGCTATTTTTCATATTTATTAAATCAATTAAATAAATCATAAAAAATCCAATTTTTATATTTCAACTTCTAATATTGGCTCGATTCATTACTTATATAATTCAATCAATTTCAATTGATTTAACAAGCTTGGATGTGAATTAAAATCTATAAATATATCAGTTTGCAGTGTTAATATCTGCATTTTCTTATTATCTGGAAATTATAAATTATATCCTAAACTCCATTATTACATCTTATACCTTTATACTCTTAACTTAAATCTAACTAAATAAATGATTGGATTCCCATCTCAACTTGAATCCAATTAGATAAATAGATTTGATTTCCTATTCAACTCATTTTTTTATTGTAATTAACCCTTTTTACCATAATTAAATTTCAAATTATCGATAAACTTTTATTCCCATTTATTTTCTCAACTATTTAATAATTCCAATCTTAATGAATTTAATCATCATAACTTTGATTTATTTATTAAATCCATTTTATTTCACTATTCCATCTTTATTATTAAATCCATTATAGCCAAATGCATGAAATTAACATACACAAATATTTTAAATCCCAACTTAAATTTCATTTAATGTAAAAATAAACGTTAAATTTTCTTAATTGCAAAAATCAATTACCTTCATTCCATTTTATTCACGTGGAAAAATCTTGATTTAAAAATCTTTACTATAACCCATAATCTTATTATAATTGGAATTTACACTACCTGTAACGTAAATTCCCAACAGTAAAGATCTTACACACCCTTTCTCATAGATTTAGATTCCGCAAATTTAGCTATGGCATTATTTTTTTTTTTATATATATAACATAAATGTTCATATACTTTGAATCCATTCCCAATTCACCAAATTCAATTAATTATACTTTACAAACGTGTTTCCAGTATATAGGTATTTTATACTAATAGTTGTCATACTCAAAATTTCACGCTTATAACTAAGTCCCACTTTTGCATAAATTTATTAAGTATCAATTCTATTAAGCCCTGTTTATATCTACATGCATTCTTTTATTACTTTACAAATGGAATAACTTTTAACTCACACACGAAAAACCAAAACCGTTATAAATCCAATTAAATTCCCAAATCGAAGTTTGTACACATTGTACACACTATTATGATTTCTCACAAAACGTTGAATTTATTAAATGACCATTAATTATAATTGAATTCCCTTAATAGAATCAATTGCTTATTATTATATATATTCTTTCCTTCCCATTTTAAATTCATTAACGTATTTACGGATCTTCATCTTTCAATTATAAAACCCAACTGATTACAAACACTGTTTCTATTCAATTTTCATAAATTTATTCAAACTATGCTTTTGTTTACATAATAATACATTTTATGTTTCTATTATTTTTCTTTTCCCTTTACTACAGACATAAATTATTACTATCTACACTAATTACATCTTTATATTAATGAATACCATTAAAGTAAATATTTATATTAACTTTTATAGATTCAACTTTAATTTGTTTCTTAAAAATTACTTCAAATCAAGTTGTGACAATTTACATTGTCCACCTCTATTATTATAAAATATTGTAGTTACACTAAATTGCAATTACTACAACTATACCAAATCTCTGCATTTTATTCTTAAACAAATAAGAACTTATATAAATCTATTCTATTAAACATCATAATTTTAACGGGTCGTTACAATCTCCCCCACTCAAAACTTTTCGTCCCCGAAAAGGAAAAGAAGGGAGGAGGAAGAATAACAGTGCATTTTACTTCAAATATTAACTTATATTTTACTGGATTAATTTCCTTTAATGAAATATACTTGTTTTATAATCAATCATATCCTTTAATACTTGTATTATTAAAGTTGGGAAAATATGTTTAGCAAAATTCTAAGTCCAAAATTCACGAAAAATTTTGGCAGAGTCTCCTTTGTACGGAGGGACTCTTAGAGAAAATATAATATCCAAATATACAAATACATTACATATATATCCCAAAATAAAATATCCCACACGGGAAAATATATAAAATAGCGCTTTAAACGTAATCCGAAAACGTACCTATTTGTCGGGCAATACGCTTATTATTTTTATGGAACAAATGCAGTAGCAGTGGCTTCCATCACCTGTATTCACTTATAAAATCTAAAAGGTTAAATATTTATTTTACAGTGAATGTTTAGGTGGATTCAATCATTCATATCCAAACAAATGCAACAACCATACATTTTTAACAAACAGCACACACCTTAAACAAATAATCATTCACTCAACAAACAATCAGTTGTTCGGGTTCAAATTCTGAAGTTGTACGAATGAAGAATAACTATCAAGTACATCCGTTGCTCAACAGCCTTAGATGGAACAAAGGTAGATTATTTGTTCATCCAACAACTCCACAATTCCTTACCCAACAACATACATCAACCAAACAATTCAAATCAACACCAAAATAGCTTATTATACATTTATTTCATAATTCAGTGTTTTGATTTTCATTTTCTTCATTTATGGAAGAATTTCTTTATTTCTTACAAGTTTTATTTTCCAATTATCCCGAAATTCATTATATTTGTATTTCCTTTTTATTACTTAAGTTTATAAAATAAATTCTTATTAATAACAACAAATATTTTGAATATCTTCACTTGTAAGATTTCCCTTAAATTCTTAATCTGCTAGCATTCATTCTTATAAGTGGAAGTTTTTATTTTTCCATTAATCATAGATTGCAGTCATTTAAAATTTTTCTACTTTCCATTATATTGGAATAGGGGAGGTTAAACATACTTAAGTGAATAATCATATAATAAATTCTTATTTTGAATTTCATGTTATATACTCAGGTTCATATCATCTATTAATAATTCTTAGCTTTATTTTCAATAGAATTTTAATTATAACCTAAGTTTATACCATTAAATTCTTATTACAACAGTAGTTTATTGAATACTTCCTTTTTCTAAATTACTACTTGTAAAATATTCAATTCTAGTTTCTTATTTAACATTTCAACTTTTATATTTGGGTAAGTTATTTATGTTAAAGAAAATTGCAATTGAACTTATACAAGCTAAATCTCCATTCTTTTAATTCATTCATTCTTCAATAAATCCTTTCCATTATTTATCAGTTAAAAACTTTTACTTCCCTTATACCTAGCATTAACTTCTTACTTAAATTAGAGGTTTCAATCCTTTTATTTCTTACTTTATATTTCACTAACAAATTTTAAACAATTAATTAACGGAAAAAATTAGAATTAAATACCGGGTTAAATTTCAATTTATTTCAAAATAATAAATAAATAAGTTCTTACAACTCAATATCTCTAATTATAGTTAGAGCAATAAAAGAAAAAAAAATTTAGAAAATTTCAAAATAAATCTGCAGTAGAATTTACTACAGTGGCCTTTCCCCTTCGAAACTCGAAAATGAAAGTCGATGATGCGGCCGTCATCACCGAATTTATTTTCCAGCGACAGAGAGGAAAGTACAGAATTTAATTCTTTTCCAAAATCTTCTTTAAAACAATTCTTCCAATTTATACGAAATATTTATATAAGAAAATACTTATAAACCAAATCAATAAATTTCACAAATTCTTTGAAAGCAGATTTGGAAAAATCCCGGACTTAAGTTCTAAAATCTCCAATTTGATTTATCATAATTTCAACTTAGCTTCAGTTATTATAGATATTTTTATTTTCTAACAACCAATCTATAGCAACCAAATATATATATATCTTTATAAAACTATTTTTATATATAGAAAATATAATAGGCAAAATTATTTCATTTACCTATATTAAAACAGATATTATGTCGGTCTGTCCTATTAAGTGTTTAGAAATCCCTATTGATGACATAGCGTCCCATGCATCAACCAGAATTTATAAATACAAAGCGGAACAGATTAACACAATATCAAAATCTTTTATTAATACTAACAAATACGCTCTCTCATATATATACACTCAGCGACTCCCATAGGATATTACTACCCTATTAACAAAGAGTCAAACCCCACAAAGCCAAGGTTTATCGCTAAACCAAAGCTCTGATACCAGATGTAACATCCCGCCTTTTCGCACACTTTAAAACGACACACATGCCGATTCAAAGCATACGCAAGGGCGGATTGTTATGGGGTAAATAAGAAAAACAGAGAAGAAATAAAACAAAATAGAATCTCACAGCGGAAGGATAAAATATAATAATAAATATACAATTCAAAACAGTTTACAAAATAGTTATTTCACTTATACAATGAACATCAGAGTCACACATACCAATACAACAATGCAGCGGAATATAAAGAGTGTGTGGTGCAATACTATATATAAATAATGCTGAATCTTCGTCTTCGTCCTCCAAGCTAAATCTGCTATCCTGAAACGCTCGGACTGACCCAAGCGAATTTGAAAAGACAAAAACACTCGAGTCAGACTAGAAAATCTTATGTGAGTTAAATAAACAGAAATAAATATGGGTACAGTAACTCAAGAGATGTTCGGGATTTACATCTCCTAAGGATCCGTTAAACTATTTACTATGTAGTATATTGCGCTATTATAATAGTGTCTATTTATAAAATAAACTTACTTTTTAATAGCGTTAAGGGGTTACCCATATAGCCCTTAACACGTAATAGTCCCAGTAGTCCATCCAATATCATAGTCCCTCCTGATCGGGAAGCCACTAGAGGATATCACACGGGCTACGGGAGAAAACCAAACTCGTACAAGGCGCGATAGGGTAGGTGACACGGCACAACTAGGCAATGCCAGGGTAGATATACCAATTGCTATCCAGGCTGATGGTAACGCGCAGCGCGCAGCTGCCGCCCACCTCGAACTAACTCCCCAAAATCAAAATATAGAAGTGGCCACTGAATCAATCCAAGTCAAAGTATAATATCGAAGAGGAGCGTCCGATCAGAGGAATGACCTCATTGGCCTGAGAATCGCTCCTGTTTTAGCCACCTTATGCCAACTCACGGGAGTTGGGTCCACGTATTTACCTTACAGGAAACGTCGCCACCACCTACTTCATTCTGGAACTCCACCGCGTACACGGTTAGTCAAAGTGGTTTTCGGTATCGACAGAGAGTATGTCCATATCCGATCCCGGTCTCTTTGCCAACCCATCGTTATTATAACACCGCGGTTATTTAAAACAGTTTATACTTTTAAAACCAGAATATAATCCATTTCAAAACCATAATATTACGATATCATTCCAAAACCCAAAACCATATTTTACCACTTATCCCAAATATAATTCCTTTCCAAAAATAAAAAGGCTTTAACTTCATAATATCTGAAAATCGAATATTTTCAAAGCATAATATTTTTGGAAATCCATAATTTCAAACCATAACTTTTAAAACTCAAATGGTTTGGATATTCAACGGTATATGAATTTCAAAGGCTTAACTTTACTGTCACTTTGTAAAGAAATAAGTTATATGGCTTTATGGAAATATTTCTTTATCTAAAGTTAAAACCATAATTTAGATATCACTCTTAAGTTCCAAAACCATTTCAATTTCCATATATATAAATCCATTGGAGTATTAATATTCAAAAACTAAAATTGGAATATATTCTTTCAACAAATTAAATGTTTTATTATTTAGTTTGAATATTCACATAAATCCTTAAACAACTCCAATTTCTAGTAATAAAACATATGTATTTTTCGATTCCAATTATATTAGAATATTTTCCAATTCAAATTCATATTAGAATATTCATTTCAATTTATCTTGGGAAAAATCCAATTATAAATATCATATCTTAAATTTCCAAACTTAACATTTAAACATATGATATAAATTTATCCAACTCCATTTTCTAAATTTTCTTCCATTTTACTAAGGGAATTTATACACCTTTTTATTTCAAAATTTCCAACTTTTCATGTACATAAATACGGAAGAAATATATTTATACAGTATAAAATTTAAGATTATTATAAACCGTATTCCATCCAAACCATAGAAATCACATTAAAATAGTTATATATAGACCGCGGTGCCTGTATATAATTTTCTATCCTATGGTCAAGTGATACGGATATTTATCATTTCAATCCGCAATTTAAAAATAAAACTTTGCGGTTTTATCATTTCAAACCACAATCCCGAATGAAATGTAAAATGTATGCTAACTTGCAGTTTAATGATATCCAAATAAACATCCATTCAACACCACATCCATAATCCAATCACAAACATCCATCATCCAATCACAAACATCCATCAATATCAATCAATAACAATATATGTTTGATAATATATAACAGGTAATAACTGGCAATTTTACTCAAACTAAATTTAACAACTATTACTCTAACAGTTTATATTCAGTAATAATTTATATAACTGTTAACTAGCAGTTTATAGGCAACAATTAAATTCTAACTGTAAATTAATACGCAGCAAATCAATTAAATTAACAGTTAAATTCAATAAAATGCAATTCAACAGATATGGATGAAATAACATGTCAAAAGCTCATAAATAAATTTCTATTCATTTCTAAAATTTATTTAACAAACATAAAAGCTTCTAGTAATTGTGAGTGGGTTAAAACACTCACCTTTGGAATTTAAATCGAATTTAAATTCGATTTAAACCCAAAAATTCGCCCGTCTCAGAATTTGTCCAAACCAGCGTCATCAAGACCGAAATTAAATTACGAACCTAACAAAAAAAATTTCGTGTGAATCCGACTTCGTATGAGAAAGTTATGGCGAAAAATGGCTATTGAATTCAAAAATAAAATAACAAAACAAACTCACAAATTAAAGGCCACGTCACCAACTAGGGAACGCACGCAACCATCTGCACGTACCCAGGCACTACGCTCGAGTTACGCATGCAACCGTGACTTCTTTCTTCGAACAGAGAACACGCACCATTTGACCACTGCCATTGACCAAGGTTATCGCCTCCTACGGCCGCCCCCTACCAGGCCGAACGCCTCCAACGCCTCCCCCTAGCCGAGGCGCCTCCACCTCAGGCCGAACGGCCACCAAAAACCACCAGCCGCCGCCACAATCTTGAAACCCTAATCGAATCTTGAGCCAAATCCAACCGTTGATTCGACCAACAAACCATATAGATGCGATCCCCATCGTCCACTCTACAAAACCCAGAAAGGGTTTGGCGATCTGACGAAGTTTCCGACGATGATGATGGAAGGTCACGGACTGTTTGAATTTATTCTAAGAAAACGACAGCTCCAATTGAAAAACGAATTGCACTGCTGGATTACGTATGTTGAGAACATCGACATATATTTTTTTGAGAATTTTCAGAAATTTTTTGAGTTTTTGACTTTTGAACTGTGGTTAGATCTAGGTTTTCAACCATTTGAGAGGAGAAAGAGATGAAGAAATGTACGTATATTCAATTGACAGAAGAAAGGAGGCTAGGGTTTATGATCGCATATATATAGACAAATAGAAGAAGGCTAGGTGGGTACGGATAACGAACGTGCTAAACGGTTGTTGGTCCAAAAAGCCCGTTCTGACCCCGGAACCGAATCTGTTAAAACTATATATCCAAATAGGTGTTTTAAAATATTCTGAACGCGATGGAAAAAGTTTCACGACCAAATTCGATCGTATGAAGAAGTTATGCTGAAAATTAGATTTCCAAATTGATTTCAAATTGATTTTTAATAAAATTGATTTCAAGGCGTTTTCGCGTCCGTACGATCAAACGACAAGTCCGATCGATACGAAATTTGAAACCCTATAATAATTCACCGATACGGATCCGATGAAACTGGTTTCGTCGAAATCCGAGTCCGTGACCAAAATGGCTATTTTTCATATTTATTAAATCAATTAAATAAATCATAAAAAATCCAATTTTTATATTTCAACTTCTAATATTGGCTCGATTCATTACTTATATAATTCAATCAATTTCAATTGATTTAACAAGCTTGGATGTGAATTAAAATCTATAAATATATCAGTTTGCAGTGTTAATATCTGCATTTTCTTATTATCTGGAAATTATAAATTATATCCTAAACTCCATTATTACATCTTATACCTTTATACTCTTAACTTAAATCTAACTAAATAAATGATTGGATTCCCATCTCAACTTGAATCCAATTAGATAAATAGATTTGATTTCCTATTCAACTCATTTTTTTATTGTAATTAACCCTTTTTACCATAATTAAATTTCAAATTATCGATAAACTTTTATTCCCATTTATTTTCTCAACTATTTAATAATTCCAATCTTAATGAATTTAATCATCATAACTTTGATTTATTTATTAAATCCATTTTATTTCACTATTCCATCTTTATTATTAAATCCATTATAGCCAAATGCATGAAATTAACATACACAAATATTTTAAATCCCAACTTAAATTTCATTTAATGTAAAAATAAACGTTAAATTTTCTTAATTGCAAAAATCAATTACCTTCATTCCATTTTATTCACGTGGAAAAATCTTGATTTAAAAATCTTTACTATAACCCATAATCTTATTATAATTGGAATTTACACTACCTGTAACGTAAATTCCCAACAGTAAAGATCTTACACACCCTTTCTCATAGATTTAGATTCCGCAAATTTAGCTATGGCATTATTTTTTTTTTTTTATATATAACATAAATGTTCATATACTTTGAATCCATTCCCAATTCACCAAATTCAATTAATTATACTTTACAAACGTGTTTCCAGTATATAGGTATTTTATACTAATAGTTGTCATACTCAAAATTTCACGCTTATAACTAAGTCCCACTTTTGCATAAATTTATTAAGTATCAATTCTATTAAGCCCTGTTTATATCTACATGCATTCTTTTATTACTTTACAAATGGAATAACTTTTAACTCACACACGAAAAACCAAAACCGTTATAAATCCAATTAAATTCCCAAATCGAAGTTTGTACACATTGTACACACTATTATGATTTCTCACAAAACGTTGAATTTATTAAATGACCATTAATTATAATTGAATTCCCTTAATAGAATCAATTGCTTATTATTATATATATTCTTTCCTTCCCATTTTAAATTCATTAACGTATTTACGGATCTTCATCTTTCAATTATAAAACCCAACTGATTACAAACACTGTTTCTATTCAATTTTCATAAATTTATTCAAACTATGCTTTTGTTTACATAATAATACATTTTATGTTTCTATTATTTTTCTTTTCCCTTTACTACAGACATAAATTATTACTATCTACACTAATTACATCTTTATATTAATGAATACCATTAAAGTAAATATTTATATTAACTTTTATAGATTCAACTTTAATTTGTTTCTTAAAAATTACTTCAAATCAAGTTGTGACAATTTACATTGTCCACCTCTATTATTATAAAATATTGTAGTTACACTAAATTGCAATTACTACAACTATACCAAATCTCTGCATTTTATTCTTAAACAAATAAGAACTTATATAAATCTATTCTATTAAACATCATAATTTTAACGGGTCGTTACAATTATATTCTCATGCCAAGAACACTATAAAAATCACTAGAATCTTTGAACTACTTCATATATATTAGTTTGGATTAATAATAGTGTTTTGCTAGATGATAATACATTTGGTTATAATACGGCTAACTCTATATTCATAGTTTCTGATTATTTACATAACTTCAATTCAAATTCAAGATAATGTCATTTAAAAAGCTGTTAAAATTGATTTTGAGATATTTTATTGCATACTTCATGGTCTGGTCTATCAAATTCAATTAAAGATAATTTCGAGTGAAAGAGAAATTCAGATGCAGATTACACTGGTAATCTAGTTGATAGAAAAATTACTAGTGGAACGTGATTTATGGTGAGACATTTAGTAACTGCATCGTTTTTCAAAGAAAATATCTGCATATTTTTCATTTCAAATAATTTTCAAATAGCAGAAATTTTTCTCATAAATCCCCTTCTATAAAATCATCCTTGACCTTGTTTTCAGATTGGTCATTTTTAGAAAAATTGATTTTCTAATTACTTTTGAATTTAATTTTTAAATTATGACTTTGACTAATCTGACCCCTACTAATTATCAAAAAGATAAATAGTGATTGAAAAAGTGATGAGTGTTGATATTTATCATATATTATGACTATAGACGATATAATTAACAAATCTCTTTAGAAATTTAAACAAGAGTTATAAAAACTCTTGTTGGGTAAAGATTCCATGACCATTTCTATTTCTATCGACCATCGCTCATCAAAACTCAATATAGTTTGTCGATGTGTGGTACTTTAAATAGTATTCATTCTTTTTTCATTTTATATATAAAATAAAATAAAATAAAATCCAAAGTATTCACTCTCATTTAAAAGTCCTCACTGTTATGTATAGGTGAATTACTTGGAATTCGTTATGTGCTTCCATGCTAATTTAAAAGTCCTCACGGTATTACAATTTTTGAATAGTACAAATTGCAAGCTCTCACTATATACAATTTCAATTACAATACAAATTTGATTAAATTACAATTCACATTGCACCTCACTACATATCACTCATTCACTCAACTCGTACCGATCTTCAACTTTATTCCAATGTGACTCCAGCATTTGAGAAATCTGCAAAAATATACATTGACGCGGTAAAATTGAAAATAAAATATTTTTGCAGTATAAAATAAAATGTGGATGTTGAAAATAATAATTGCCTCGGTTATTTGGGTTGTTCATCATCATTTAAATTTGAATTCATCATACACGAACAGCTTGTGACATGCACAGTGTATCACTGTACATGCCACAAGGCCGTGCACATCATTATACACTCGAAAAATCTACAGGGATAGGTGAGCACAGGTCAAACCCAAATGAAAAGCCGGGTTCAACTCAAGTGTAATACAAATAAAGTCACAACACGAGCACAAGGTCAAACTCGAGCTGCAAGCTGGATTCAACACAGATGCAAATTCAAGAAAATAGTCAAGACAGCCTCAACACGGTTTAGTTCAATATGGTTGCGGTGAAGACTACAAGTTCAAAGCATGCACATCAACTCACCACACAATGAAACCTTCTCAGGTCAAAATCAAAATGGACAAGACTGAAGTGATAACGAATAGATCAGTGAAAAGCAAAAGATCAAGTGAACAACATATGTGTACATATGGTGATACAGCCTCAAGTACATATGCAGCAAATTGGATGCAGTAATTATTCTCTCACAAAAACATATGTATACATGCATACATGTCATGAAGAAATTAAAACTGAGACAATGCAAACTGTAACATGGCAGTGGATAGAGCATGCATATGAAGCAACTTGATGAATATATATACATGCGTGAACATTTAAGTGGAGTGGAACCAACAGGAGTACAACAGTGCAGATCACACAATCAAGGCCAAACATGGATTCAAATTAATGTAGCAATGTGATTGAACAAGACTCAAGTGTAATGCACGGTCCAACAGTGACACAAGGTCAACATGCACACATATGTACTCAAGGCAACATGAAGTATAATAGACTCAAGTCTGCAACTCAACTTGAAGACCAGACACTATGAAATACTAGTGCACTCACATATATGACATCGATTCAGAGCTAACTCAATGCACATGTCAACAGAGTTCAATGCAACATGGAGCTACAGACCAACAAGTAACATATATGTATAAAACTCGAACCAACTCATCATAATTCAAACTGCAGTTCAAATCAAGTGAAGCCACAATGAAACTGCAGTGGACCAAATCATAAATAAAAGTGCAGACAAACGAACACAAATTAATGCAAACCAGTACAGTTTGCATATTGAAACCAAGTGCATGAAGACTACATCAAGTATACAATTCAAATGCAATCAAACTGTTTAGACAGTATACACTCGAGTACACATAAAAAAAGACTCAAACTCAAGCATGAAGAAAATTAACCAGATCAGACAAAAGAAAAGCAAAGGACGCCACTTCAGCTACAAATGTATGAACAAAATGATCTGGGTCAAATCAGAAAATCATCAACTGGGCAAATGCAGACCAATGAACAACAAGTAACTAGCCAGAGTGACTTCAACACAAAATTCAAATCAAAGCAGTAATTAACAAGTGAACAACTGCAGTTCAATGTCAACGCAATGGTGATGGCCAAAAATGGCAAGTCATGGAATCGCACACACAAAACCAGATAACCGAAGTAAGATGACCGAAGTAAAATGCAAATCAAGAAGTTGTGGCCACGAAATCAAAACAGCGTCGTGATGACAAGGGCAACAAATTTCCCAAGTCAGAAATCAAGCAAATTATACAATTGAAAAAGTCAAAAATCAAAGCCAAAGTAAAGTAGGAAAGTCACTACCGTAATGACCAAGGAAAGTTCAAACGGTTAGAAATCAAAACCGTGTTAATAAAGTAAATGAATACGAACGAAATTCAAGGGTCTTGAATCATATATAAATAGATAACATCATCGGCAAATAAGAGAGCATCGAGCTCAAGTATTTAAACCTGAGAGCAAAAGGCAAAAATTCACATACCCAAAGCAACGAACTCAATCAAGCAGCCGAAAGCATCTCAAGAGACGATCAACCAACAGAGCAAGGAATCGAAATCAATCGATCTAATTAAAGTCGGCAACCACAAATTTCTCCAAAGCCCTAATTTTTTAAGGAAGAGGAACGAAGGAGAAACAAACGCTACCATTATCTCAAACACAAAGGAACGGGCCAAATAATATAAAAGGAACGGGCCAAATTATATAAAAGGAAAAAAGGGCCAACCGTTTGTATTGTGTTTATAATTATATAAGGGTTTTAGTTTAAAAAATAGGGTTGTTTTAATTTTAATTGTTTTAAATTTGTACTTCTCTTTTTAAACCGTTGTAATTACTAGTCGTGTGACTAGGGGACAAACTACGTGGCGTAGTTTGAGAATTCGCAACTCAGTGGCTGAATTGTGGCAGGGTTTTGAGCATAGAGTTAGGTTAGTCAGTAGCGGGTGTCGTGATTTTACGTGTGTAAGTGTGTCACTACTTAATTTCTAGTAGAAACCTTGGGGCAGCACGTAGGCAGGGTTTTGCCGAAGCTGGGTAAATTCTGTGTCGTTCTATTTCTGCATTTATTATTCTTCTATTATCTGTGCTGCTATATTTCTGATTTATCTGTGTTGAAATAATTTTATAAGCTTCTGCAATTAATTTTATAATTATCAGCATCACCCTATTCACCCCCTTCTAGGGTGAAATCGATCCTACATACACAACTATATGATTTGATATGATGACATCATCCCTATCGTTCTAAAGTGGAATATGCACCTAACAAAGTATTTATGATTTTTATTTGATTTTTTATTGAAATTTAATATTTATATTCGATTGAGTTTTAACGTTGTATTAATGTCTATCACTTTATCTCTATTTTTCTAACACTATTACTCTTTTTCTGATAACAAAAGGGGGAGAGAAAGGTTAAGATTTTGGCAAATAAAAGTCAAATATTTTATTTTCTATATGCATCTAGGTTCATTTACATATTTTTATGCATATATGAAGGGGGAGCTTTGTGTAGAGAGGGAGCATTCAAATAGGGAGAGCAAATTGAATAATCAAATACATTTAATATATTTAAAATCTTAAATATATGTTTGTTATCATCAAAAGGGGGAGAATGTTGAATATGCAAGTATATGATTTTTATTTGCTCATAATAAACACACATGCGCACACACACACACACACACACACACACACACACACACACATATATATATATTCATTTAAATGTATTTGTTAATGTACTATTTTATTTTTCACATAATTAAATAAATATTTGGTGAATAAAATAAGTAACACAGAATTTAAATTCAAACAGAGATTTTTTTTAAACAAATATTTTATTACAATTTTAAGTAGTACAAATTTGTGCTCTCACTATATATATACACAATTTCGATTACAATACAAATTTGAATATATCATAATTTTTTCTTTTTCAAATGCACCTCACTACATATCACTCATTCACTCGTATTTATCTTCAACTTCATTCTAGATTGAATCCAGCATTTGAGCAATCTGCAAAAATATACACTGACGTAGTAAAATTGAAAATAAAATATTCTACACTGTAAATAAAATGTGATTTTGAAAATATTATTTTCCTCGGTAATTTGGGTTGTTCGTTATCATTCAAATTTGAATTCATCATACACGAACAGCTTGTGACATGCACAATGGATCACTGAACATGCCACAAGGTCGTGCACACCGATATACACTAGATAAAGTTACAGGGACATGTGGGCACAAGGTCAAACCAAAGCTTTAAGTTGGATTCAACTCAGACAAGTACTTCAAGTACGAATACACAACTTGAAACATGAATACCACATTATACATACACAATGCAAAAGTGATGATCTACAACTCAATGCAGCATAACCAAACTGCCAGGCTCAAAGACACAAATGACACACAATACAACATAGCAGTATAGTGAATCAACTCGGCTACAACAACTTAACCAAACTCAGGTGAATATGCAACATGCACATAAGAAGTGATACACTGCAAATACAAGCACGACATGTACAAAGTCAATGCAATAGTGGACAGTACAAGCTCAACTACCACCACACATATATACAGAGCTGACATGACAATGAATACATGAATATGTACACAATGATAATTAGGAAACAATAAAGCATGGCACAAGGCACAGAATAAACTAACGTACACATGACTTGAAGTCTGAAAAATGAAACCCGTGACAACAACTCAGACTTCAAGAGGAGCATACACACTGCTACCATATATAAACATGATGCAAATACAATGCAGCAGTGACATGCACAACTGTACAGTTTCAATGACTCGACGCAGAATGAAACTGCACCAGACCAGACACAAGCTAGAAGTTCATTATGCTCACAAGTTTAATGCACAGTGCAGACTTACGAACACACTAGGTCAGTACCGAAGAAAATAGAGCTATCACAGCAGTTTGAAAATGCAAATGTCAAAAGAGAAAGGTACACAAGTGTGTGTGGCAACAATGGAAGCAGTGTGCAAGTGAGACTACAACCCAGTGCAGTACAAATGTTTTCAGACTCCAAGCAAGAATAATTGAACCAGTGAATCACACAGCAACTCACAATAGTTGGAAAATGCACAAGTAACTCGACTCCAATACCAAAGTAAAAAAAATGGATACAACATGAACCAATTGACTACACATGACAATGTCATTGCTGAAACAAAATCAAATCGTAGCAGTTTCAAATCAATACAACAAAGCATCACATACATGTATACATGCGCAAATACACAAGTATGCATGTATGTAGTGATAGGATAAACAAAATCGGAGAGTATATGCAGAGCATAACAAAGTCAAGGCAGCAAGTAAATTAAGGCACAAGCTGAAGTCAACAAAGTGAATAACAGTATCAATACTAAGTGACCGAAGTGAATAAAATGCCAGTAAAATCGAAACCGTGGTGAGCAAATCAATTCAAAGCCGTGGGAGTCAAGCAAACAAAATATATGAATTGGAACAAGTCAGGAATCATCACTAGCATCCATACGAAAACCAATGGTCGAGATAAATCAATTAATGAATTCAAACAAATGTATACAAACGAAAATATAGGTATTTGAATCCTACAAAACCCAATCATCATCAGCCAAAATTGATCATTCAAGTCAAAGGAAAACGGAATAATCTTTCAACTCGAATCAAGATGGAGTTCAAGCAAGCTAATGAGTAAAAGAAGAAAAGTAAAAGAAGAAAAGCATAAATTACATAGCAGAATTTACGAATTGAACTCGATCATCGAAGCAGCCGAAGCAAGCTACAAACAGACCATCGATTGACAAACAAGGAACGCTGAATCGTCTATTCAATCGAGCATTTAAAGTCAACTTCTTCGAATTTCACAGAAACCCTAATTTAGTTGAAGAGGAAACGAACGAGAACGAGCAGCCATTTTCAAATAAAGCAGTCGTCCGAAGATACAAAAGGGAAGAAAGGAATAATACTTATCACTAATTTTATATTAGGTCGACTTAATCTTTTTAGGCTTTTATTATTAAAAATTAGGGTTTTGATTTTTAAATTATTTTTACTTTGTATTTTAATTTTCAAAACCGTTTTAAATTCTAGTCGTGTGACTAGGGGACGAACTATGGTGGTGTAGTTTGAGAATTAGCAACTCCTCAATGGCTGAGTTGTGACAGGTTTTGAGCGTGGAGTTAAGGTTCGTTGATAGCGGGTGTCGCAAATTTATGTGTGCAAGTATTGGACTACTTAATTTCTAATAGAAACCTTGGAGGTAGCACGTTGGCAGGATTTTTCTGAAGCTAGGTAAATCTATGTGTTCTATTGTCTGCGTTTATTATTCTACTATTATCTGTGCGGCTATTATTCTGTGATCTGTGTTGAAATTATTTTATATAAACTTCCGCAGTAATTTTTATAATTAATAGTATCACCTTATTCACCCTCCTCTAGGGTGAAATCTATCCTACAAAATGGAAGGCTATTTTATGGTCGCTAACCATCGAGCCGGTGCAATGACGTAGTGCAACGGTACGTCCGATAAACCTGAAACTCAAATAAGCCGGAACAATGACGTAGTACAATGGTATGTTCGATGAACCGAACTCCATAAAATGGTCAAAAGATCATGGGTTGCTAGCCCACAAAAATGAGACGAAGCTCCATAGAACGAGGTATAGTCCCCCATGCGGACAATGAGACATCGCATATCGCTAGTCTAAACCATAGAGTGATCAACATTGGTCAATAAGAAGTGTAAATTACACTAATCTAGTAAATAAATGAGTTTAGCTTCATGTCCCATAACCACTGGTTTAACTTAAATATTTACGAACAGATTGTAGATTTCCCCTCAAAAATTATCATGAGATTTCAATCGAGCAAGTCTAAGAATTAACCGACGAACTAAACGAAAGCGTTTCATACCTCTTGTTTTGTTAAGTCGTTTAATTGAATTTCTCATACGAATGAGATAAAGGTTTATATATACTAATAGATTAGAAAATAGTTTTTAAAAAATGAGGTTTGTATTAAAAGTAACGTTGAAATCATTTTCTTGAAAGAGTTTGAATATTTACTACCAGTATAAAAAACTTTATATTTTAAAGTGACAAATCATGGAAACGAATGTAAAAACAATCTATCAACAAAAATTCACACTCCGACGGCGTGAATTAAAACCATGAAAATCTATATCAAATCCATCAAATGGATATTCCCAAAAATCCAAAGAAAGAAGTCATCAAAATCGATAATAAATGATAACAACTAACCAGATCAACAGAAATGGATCAAAACGGAAATCCATTCAAACTAGGAAATTTCCCTGAATTTAACAGTGCCAGATGTCTGGTAGCTTCCCAAACGTCCGAGCTGAAGGTCTAGAATTTTCTTCCAGATCGCCCAGACGTTTTAGAATAACCTCAGACGTCCGAGCTATAAGTCTGGAATTTTTATTCCAACTACCCAGACTTCTGAGTGTTATACCAGACGTCAAAGCTGAAGCTCAGGGTAAAATTTGCCTAGGCCAATGATGGCAAAATCATCTCGGAAACGACTGAATGAGCGACGATGGCTAGGGATTTATGCCAAGCGACAACCCAGCCTTATAGACTCATCAATACACACCAAACAGCATGTCCAAACATCCATAGTTGGATTTTCACAGATTTCGACTTCAAAATCCCAAATATTGGAAAATTCACCAATCCAATTCAATTCAAAAGCAAATGGATGAAAAATAAATGTTAGGAATTCATACCTAACAACAATGAAAGCTATAGATATATGTGATTTCAAAAACTCATCTTTAAACCAAAATATAGAAATGAGAAGCTCTAAAACATGCTAAGATTGATTTCTCTTCAATAACACCTCTAGAATCCTCAATCTGTCATCAAATGAAATGAATTACCTAAGTTAGGTTATAGAAATTTCTGAAAATTGAAGAGAGACTGAGATGGAAAAGATGAAGAGGATGCTTACCTAAGCTTCTCTTTGATTTTAGAACTAGAACTTGAATTTCCTAAGAATTTGGGGCTTAGGAATTTTGATTTCCCTCCTTTCCCTCCATTTTTCTCTTTACGGCTTGAGTGTTAGGAAATGAGGAGTAGAATGAATGAAGAGGAGTCAAGTGGAAGGTATTAGGTAGAAGGTTTGGGTTCTCTTATTGGGTTGGTGGGCTAGAACCAAACCCAAAGCCCAAATAAAAATATCAAAATTCTAATCAACTCCAAACATATCGATGTTTATACTCAAACAAGCTGTAAACATCATTTTGAACTCAATTAGTGTAGTCTCAAGTTCTAATTCGACTATTTAAAAAAATTACTTTTTAGACTTTAAATTCAACTAATGATGCTATATTTAAATAAAACATTTAAACGTACAATCGAAAAATATACGGGTTGTTACAGACTTCCCTTCTTAAATAAATTGCGTCATCGTAATATTTATGGAGAAAATAAAGAGTAACAACCACGCAAAGGCATAATAACAAAAAAAAAAAATTAAGTTAGAAGTTCACCTTAAGGAGCACGAGAGAGTAAGTCTGGATGTGTTTTCTCAATGAATTCTGTAGATTCCGAAGAGCAATCCTTAGGATTTGAGGACCATTGAACTTTCACAAGCGGAACATCTTTATTTCGAAGGCGTTTAACCTTCATAGCAATTACACAAATAGAATGTTGCTTATAAGTCAAATTAGGAGAAACCTCAATTTCTTCGATAACACCAGGCTCAAGAATAGAATCGGAATCGCTAAGGCATTTCGGTAGTTGAGGAACGTAAAATACGTCATGAACAGCAGAAAATTGAGCCGGTAATAAAAGTCGATAAGCCATAGAACCAATGCGTTCGGTGATGAGAAATGGGCAAATAAACCGAGCTACTGATTTCCGCGAATGACTGAAACGCGAACCACCCTTCATAGGTGAAACTTGAACGAATACCAAATCCTACATAGAAAATTTCGAATTCCTTCTTCGGTTATTGACATAGGATTTTTATCTACTTTGAGCTTCTTTCATCCTATGACGAATAAGATCAATCTTTTCTATGGAATTATGAATAAAATCTAGACCCAAAACAAGCTTCTCACCGGCTTCAAGCCAACATGAAGGAGATCGGCATGGACTTCCGTAGAGTGCCTCGAAAGGTGACATACTAATACTAGATTAGAAGCTATTATTAGAAGAAAACACAACAAGAGAAATATGATCTTCCCAACTTCCACCAAAATCAAGAACACATGCACGAAGGAGATCTTCAAGAGTTTGATTCACATGCTCGATTTGTCCATCGGACTGAGGATGATAAGCGGTGCTAAAATTAAGCTTTGTTCCCAAAGCATTTTGAAGACCCTTCCAAAATCCAATAGTAATTAATGGGTCACGGTCACTAACGATAGAAGTAGGAACTCCATGCAATTTAACTATTTCGTTAACATAGAGTTTGACTAAAAGAGGTATGGTGTGATTGGACCAAACGGGAAAAAATGGAAGGATTTTGTAAGTCTATTACAATCACCCATAGACTGTCATGACCCAAACAAGAACGGGGAAGACCGTCAACAAAGTCCTTGAAAATTTGATCCCACTTCCAAACTAGAATGACCAAAGGTTGCAACAACCCACCGGGCCTTTGATGCTTAGCCTTTACGAGTTGGCAAATCATGCCATGTTTAATAAAGTTAGCAATATCACATTTCATTCCATCCTAATAATAAAGTCATTTCATGTTCGCATACATTTTACTACTACCGGGATGAATAGTAAGTTTAGATCGACGAGAATCTTCTAAAATGTCTTTACGAAGATCACTAATATTTAACACAATATGTCTACTAAATTTTCGAATACCTCCACAAGCATCGATTTCAAAAAATTTCAAACCATCAATATTTATATCCCTACAACTTTGGCTAAGATGAGGCAATTCGAGATCGTGTTTTTATGCTCCAAGAATGCGATCTAAAACAGAAGGATGAGCCTCAAGGGTACATAAAACAAGAGATGGGCATGAATCAGATTCACGATCTTGAATCTCACAAGTGGACAAAGTCTCGAGATCATTCCATTCGGATATCATTATAGAAACGACCGCTTGTTTCTTACGATAAGGGTATCGGCAACATGTGTGATATCCCGGAAATTTTAGCAATATCAATTTGATAATCTGTATTTAAAATTAAATTGATTTGATAAAATTCTGTTAATAAAATTTAACTTGATTTAATAATCCAATTAAATAAATGTTTAATTGGTAAATTTTATCTTTTAAAAGCTAATAAAATGCTTTCTATTTATAATGTGTGTATATATATATATTTATATATATTATAGATAAATAAGTTTTGATTGTAGATTAATAAACAAATAAAATCTTTTTTTTTAAATTTTGATATTCATTTTGATAATTTGGAAATTATTATTTAATAAATAACTATTCAAAACTATTAAATAAATAATTATTTGGTTTTAAAATACTTAAAGAAATTGTTTTAAATAGTTTAAATGTATTTAAAGCATAGTTTAAATTTTGAATAAGATAGGCAAAAGTTTATTTTATTTCTTTTTGAATATAGCTAAATAAATATAATTTGGAGTTATATATGGAAATTTAAAATACCATTTATATATTAAACATTAATTTATTTAATTGAGATAAATAAGATATGTAATGTATAATTTCTTTTATAAATTATTTAAATTGATAAATGAGTTATTTTCAAATAATAAATGTATAAGTACAGATAGATTTTAAAAGACAATATTATTATTTTAAAATTAAATATGTTAATATAAATTAGTTTTAAAATGAAATTTTTAAATATATGAATAGCATTTGAATTTGAAATTAATTTTGAAATTCAAATGAATAAACATATATAAATCTTGTAAGTAAGCTTTCATCTTTATATAAATTGTTTTATGTCATTTTCTTTAAAAAGTGATGCATATGAAAATACTTTATATATATGTATTTAATAAATAAAGAGGATTTCATTTACCTTTAAATTAAATAAAAATAAATTAAATTACTTAAGACACATGTTATTAAACTATGTGGTATTAATGACAAGTGTACTAGAGTTAAGAGAATAATGTAACAAGTGTTTGTTTTTTTAACAAGTGTCTTTTATTTTTAATTTTCTTTTAGTTTTTAAATAAACCCATTTCACTTATAAAAGCATATTTTCTTCAATCTTATTCTTTCCTAATTTTCAAATTTTTTTCAATGTTTAAAAGAAAAGTTTCAGCTGAATCAAATCTGAAACAATTTATTTCCAAACACTCAAAAATCAAATCAATATCTTATAATTCATTTTCAAAATCAAATCTAAAACCCTTCCTTAATCACAGTAAGAAAATCCTCTGTAATTAATTTCAAAAGCAAAATGAAAGCCTCTGCATTTTTAAAAAAAAATCTGGGAATCAAGCATATGTCTCTGCATTACTTTTAACCTGGGAATAAAGTGAAATCTAAAGCTAGTTCAAATTTCAAATGGCCTGCATGCAAGTTTAAAGCAACAGCAAACACTCAAGTTAAATCGAAAATCTGCAACTCAGTAATAATCAGAAGTAAAAGCCTTCGATTCTGTTTTCAAAATAGACTCTGTCCTCATTGTTTCAGGTGAGTAACTTCTTTTTCTTAAAATAAAACTTAAGTATAATATGTTGCTTGCTTGTTGCTTAAATAAGTATGCTTGTGTATTGTTGCCTGATTGATGACTGAAAACAAGTATGTTTGTAAGTAATCTGATAAATTTAAAAAACTTAAGTATGGTTAAGAAATGCACGCTTGTTTCCTATGCTAAAGATTGTATTGTGTATCTTCTGTATATAAATAGATTTGAGCATGGATACAGTTTTAGGATATCACGGTCTTTCTAAGCTCCAAATCCATATTTTTAGTAAAACTTGAGTACTTTTGAATCAATCTCTAATAACACATGAATCTCGAACAATGTATGTTTAACTTATTAAAAATTTTAGTTTAAAATTTTTGTTTAAGTTCAAACCATTAGTATTGCCTCTGGAAAAAAATCAAACATCTGAGCAACTTTAAATAAGTAAAATTTCAAGTGTCATAATTCTTGTATTCGGTAATATAATTCAAATGCTTAAACCAAAATTGGATTTTTAAAACGAAAATCACTATTTTTAGTATTGGGATTCTTGAGCATTACTATTTTTACTGGAAATTGTAAGTGGAGGAAGTTCAGTTGATCTTGAGGTTCTGGAAGGATGGGTTTTCTTCTGGTGATGGATTAGTGGTCAGTGATGACGAGAAAAATAGTGATTGTGGTGGAAATTCACTGTGGTGAAGATGATTGTTCAAATTGATTCCTAAACCTAGTTTTTGGGGTAGAGCAGAAAATTGATCGGCATGATGGCTACAGGTGATCGAGTGCTACTATTTTTGGGGTGATGGCTGCTTGGATGTCGAAGAAGAGTTGGACGGCGTTGCAATGCCTCCGATGGCCGGAGGAGGGAGAATGAGGGTTTTCCAGGTTTGGGTTTGGATGGAGATACCTGTTCCAGATTTTGGGTTTGGGACTCGAAATTGTTTCCGAGTAGATGATGAAATTTGGATGACTGGAAATGTTTCGGTGATGGTCGGCGACTTGCTTGTTGTCTGGGTAGTGGCCGGAGGTGGCCAGAACCACCGTATATGTGCATGGTGAAGAAATGGCGACAGGGAAGGTTTTGGTTTTGCTGTTGTTTTGTACTCGAGATACTCGAGTAATTCGAGTTGTTACTCGAAGAAGTTCATGGTTTTACTCGAAGCTAAACAAGGGAAGCTCGGGTATTTTCCTGAAGTTAACAGGTTTTAGAAACCTGTACATTTCAATTCAAAATTTTGTTTTAAAAGCTGAATGCAGGTTTTAGACAAGAATTTAAAAATAAATTTAAAGTATGGCTTCAATCTGAGTTTGAATTCCAGTTTTTAAATTTTAATTTAAACTTTTTAAATTAAAATGTTTTAACAACTATAAAAGAGTTTAAATATCTGAAATTTAAGTTGAAGCTTTAAATTTAAAACAGAAGATTTAAACATGGGTTTAAATCTGAAACCAAGATCCAATTTGAATTCATGTTTGAAAATAAAGGAAGTTTTAGATATTTTAAATGTTTAAACAACTTTTGATGTTGGAACATATTTTAAATATATTTAAATAAGCACTTTCCATTTTATTTTAATGGCAGCAAGTCTAACGGCTCTTTCTCCCTCTCTCCCTACATCTTCTTCTCCTCAGATTGTTGTTCCTTGTCTTCCCCTCCTGGTAGGCTCCAATCCCTCTGTTCCTCCTCCTCCTCCTCTCCCGCCGCCTTTACTCCCTCCTGCTCAGACTGTAACCACTCCCTCGCTTGTTAACCCTTCCTCGGTTGCTGTTACAGACAACTCATCTCCTTCTATACGATCTTGGTCTTCTCTCTTTGCTTCCAAACCGCGTAATGCTGGTGTGTTCTCGCCTATAGATTACAATCTTAATTATCTTGGCAAACCTCTTTTGCCACCTGCTGAATTATACTCTGAAGGGAAAAATTACTGGGATGATTATTTAGTGGGTTTCTTTCTTGGTGAAAGTGTTAATTACATGGCAGTCATCACTCACTTCAAGAGATTTTGGAAACTTAAGGGATCTTACGACATAAAGTCTAATGGTACTAACTTTTTTTTCAAATTCAATTGTCAAGAGGATAAACTTAAAATTCTGAAAGCTGATCCCACCTTCATACGTGGGCAAATGTTTATTATTACCACTTGGAAACCATCTTTTGGTACTGTGCAATCTCAAGTTAAATATGTTCCTATCTGGATACATTTATATAATATACCACATATCGCATGGACATTACTTGGCATAAACTGGATTGCCTGTCATCTGGGTAAGCTGATATGCTTCAATGAAGCCACAGAGAAGCAAGAGCGATTGGAATACGCTAAATGCTTGATTGAAATCTCGCCAGACAAAGAGTTACCTGATTATATCCTTGTTGGAGATAGTCAAGACACAGTTCAAAAAGTGTATGTTGAATACACTTGGAAACCCCTAATATGTACTGAATGTAAAGCTTTTGGCCACTCAACAATGACATGTGACTTACATGGTAGCAAAGAAGACATTAATGAAAAAACTGGTAACTTACATGTCATCAAGGAAAAAGCAACACAAAAAGCAGACAATTCAAGCTATGTCCAAAAGAAACCTGTGAAAGATAATGTCAAAAAAGATGGTGATGAAATGCACAGAGTAAAGCAACAGTATTGGCAAAGGAAAGAGAAACAATCAAATGCTATATTAACAGAGACACAGAGCAATATAGAAATTAATGAGAAAAAAGATGCTTCTGAAATTGACAACATACACAAAAACATGGAAAAAGCAATAGATGGTAACATAGAGATCAATAATTCCTTCTCTATACTTGCTGATATAGAGGAAGGTGAATTAATTGAAATACATGATGATGTTCATAGCAATAAAGAAATGTTTTCAGATCACAATAACAATAATGCTATGGATATGCACTATGTAAATGAGAAGCAACTCTGCAACAATGAAGCAACAAGTGATCCATATTCAAGACACACACAAGCAATCTCCACAAAATATAATCTGGATAATATGGAGACAATTTTGCCTATACAAAATTCTACTTCTCCCATACATAGTGCAGACATAGATTCTAATTATATGCAAGTATTTAACGATACAACAAATCCTTTACACAAAGCAAGCAGTAGAAAAATCTCTTCTACTTTGAAAAAGCAAGATAAAAGTCCATATTTGAAACTAAAGCCGCCCACTGACATTGATTTATATCTGCCTGACACTACCATTTCAAAGAATAAAGATACTGGAAATAACTCTGAAACTGAAGAAGAATGTTCCAGTGAGTCAGTAGAAGACTTAAATGAAGGCATGGATTTCTCTGCTGATCGAATTCTTGCTAAAATAAATACCAAAAGCTCATCAGGGAAGAAGAAAAGATTCACCAGGCAATCTGCCAAAGCAAATAAAAAGAAGATATGATAGATAGTATGGGTTACTGGAATATCAGAGGAGGTCATGACAAAGCAAAAAAATTTGAAATCAAGCAATTAATACAGGGCAACAAACTTCATCTTCTTTGCCTTGCAGAAACTAAATACTCTGAATTAGAAACCATTGATGCAACAAAGATTTTTGCTCCATCTTGGTCTATGATTCACAATCACATAAATGCTCCTTATGGTCGCATTATGGTTATATGGAATCCTCTTACATTTTCTGTTAATGCAGTGGCTACTCATAGACAATATATACACTGCAATATTTTACACTTGCCCACAAATTCTAATTTTGTTTCTACTTTTATATATGCAGAAAACACAAAACAAAAAAGGCAATACCTGCTTGACTTGCTCCCCACTCTACAACCCAATGCTCTTCCGTGGTTATGCTTGGGTGATTTCAACTGTATGCAGTTCTCTGATGATAAATATGGAGGGCTTCCTCTTAATGTCAATGATGTCTCCCCCCTTAATAACTCCATACATTCTGCCCAGCTACATCAAATGCCCAAAACTGGAGTCTTCTATACTTGGAATAATTGCAGTAGGTCGGGAACACGCACGTTCTGTCGTTTGGATAGATCCTATTTCAACAATGAAGCTTTTTCTAATTGGCCATGCCTTTTATCTCATTTCCTTCCACCCTCCTTGTCTGATCACAGTCCTATCATAGTTGATTGGGGCACTGGTTATATTAAAGGACCCTCTTCCTTCAATTTCTTTAACAACTGGACTCAAGATAATGATTTCATGAGTATAATACAGCATACTTGGAGTGCTAATAAGTTTGGCAACCCCATGTTCATTCTTCAATCTAAACTAAAAGATTGCAAAAACAATATCAAAACATGGGCTACTGAAAAATTTGGTACAGGTAATAAGCTTACTTCCAAATTAAGAAATGATCTAAACAATATTCATATTATGATGCAGGCTAATCCCAATGATATTGAATTATCCAACAAGGAGCACTCCTTATCTACTCAATTAAAAGCTGCTATTGTCACTGAAGTTAATATGCTGAAAGCTAAAAATAGGAATAATTGGGATATAGGAGGTGACAAAAATACTAAAATCTTTCACAACTCTCTGAAGATAAAAAAAGCTGCTACCATCATCCACAAGATAAAAGATAAAAATGGTTATGAAGCTACTACCCAGATTGGTATCAAAAATGCTTTTCTTTCTTATTATAAAAGTCTCTTTTCCAATTCTGATAACAAACCTGATCTTCACCTTCTTACTGATTTAAACTTTAAGACTATATCAGATGAACAATCTATTAGCCTTATTAAACAGATTACCAAAGAGGAAATAACTGATGCTATCTTTAATATGAAGAAAGATAGCTCTCCAGGCCCAGATGGTTTCACTGCTCATTTCTTTCAAAAATGTTGGAGCATCATTAACATTGATTTTTGTAATGCCTTACTTCATTTTTTTAAAACCAATATTCTCCTTAATGGCATTAATCATACTAAACTTGCATTAATACCTAAAAATGATCTACCTCAAAGTGTCACTGAGTTTAGACCCATTGCTTGTTGCAATGTCATTTATAAATGCATTGCTAAAATCTTATCTACGCGAATGAAAATTTGCCTGAATGATATAATATCTTCTAATCAAAATGGTTTTATTCTTGGTAGATCTATTACTGACAATATTTTGCTATCCCAAGAATTAATAAGAGGCTACAATAGGAAAAATATTTCTCCTAGATGTTTTCTTAAACTTGATATTCAAAAAGCTTTTGACACAATTAGATGGGAGGCTATTATATCCATTATGTCCAGATTGAATTTCCCCCTCCCTTTTCTAGCTTGGATACATACTTGTATTTCCACTGTCAAAATTTCTTTATCTTTAAATGGTGAATGCTTTGGATATTTCAAATCTGGGAAAGGCATTAGACAAGGGGATCCCATCTCCTCCTCTATTTTTGTCATTGTTATGGAAGTGCTAACTCAACTTTTGTGTAAGGATAACATTAGCAATAATATTGATTACCATCCTAAATGCAAAGTTCATAAAATCTCCTCCTTAATGTTTGCTGATGATCTTCTCCTTTTCACTAAGCCTAACATCAAATCTATAGCTAATACTCTTGCTACATTGGATAATTTCAAAGCTATGACTGGTTTACAAATTAATAAAAGCAAATCTCATATAAGTATAGCTGGTGTGAATGATACTTTAATCACTAACATTCTTCAACTCTCTGGTCTGCAAATTATGGATATGAATGCTACCTATTTAGGTGTCCCTTTATGTAAATCTAGAATAAGTATTACTCAGTGTCTCCCTATGTTCGAAAAAATAACTCAAAAACTTAATTTTATGAACACTTCTAAAATATCTCAAGCTGGTAGGCTATTGATCATCAAAAGCATTGCCACAGCCATGTGCACATATTATTTTCGATTATTTATCATACCTACTAAACTTATTAACATGCTTAACCGTGCTTTTAATCACTTTATTTGGCATGGGAATATTTACTCGAACAAACTTATTCCTATTGCTTATAAAAAGATTATTACACCTTATAAAATGGGTGGTCTTGGTATTATCAATCTCAAAATATGGAATATTGCTGCTAACTCAAAACATATCAATAATCTTCTTACTGACAAGTATGGTCTTTGGGCTAACTGGAATAGGCACTATAATCTCAAAAATAACAACTTCTGGACCATGACTATTGATAACAATGCTAGTTATCATTGGAAAAAAATTCTAAAGCATAGGCAGCAATTATTACCTATGGTTCAATGTGATAAAAACAATTCCTTTTGGTTCTCGCCTTGGTGCTCCTCTGGTATGATTCTATCTACTCTTGTTGACTATAATCTGATCTCTAATTCTGGTATCCCTCTGCATGCTACTGCTAATGATTATATTTCTGATGATGGTATTCATTTGCCCCATGTTTCCTCGTCCTCTCTGATTTCTGTTTGGAGTATTATCAGAGATAATTTCACTAATCATAAGATAGAAGGCCTTGCTTGGTGTAATATCCCCCACTGCATCTCTAATGTCTACAATTCAATCATATGCAGTACTTCCAATGCTTACTTTGCCTGGCACTCAAGAATCTGGCATTCGGGATCATTACCAAAGCATAACTTACTTCTCTGGAAATGTCTCAACAATGCCCTGCATACGCAAGACAATCTTGTGAGAAGGAATTTCATCAATCACTCTAATTGCATTCTTTGCAACCGTGCTCATGAGAACGTTGGCCATCTCCTTTTCAATTGTCTCTTCTCCTTTCACCTATGGCGACGTACTTTATTACATTTAAATGAACAGCCTCCTGTTCGTGACTTCAAGATTGAATGGATACGTATCTTCAAAGCTACTCGATGGAAATCGCCTTCTTCCATTCGCCTTCTCAAACACCTAAAGATAACGGTCGCTGCCATATGGGAGGAGAGGAATAATAGAAGATTTGCCAATAAATACTCTTCCCTATCTACTGTGCTTGGAAATATTATTCGGTGATGCATCTGTTTTGTTGTCTTGCAGTTTGCTTTTGTTTTGACTTTGTATTTACCCTTTTGCTTAAGCTTCTCTAAGCTTTGTATCCTTTTTCTTTTTTATTTCAATAAATGTGGACTGTCCACTCTAAAAACAGGCTGGCTTTGCCAAAAAAAAAACATATTTTAAATATGATTTGTATCTTTAAATTTAATATGGGTTTAAATTTCCTTTAAACTTCTTTATAAAATAATAAATTATTTAGTGGAAGTTTTAAAAAGGTTTTAAAATGTTTTTAAAATTTTGTTAAAGTTAAGATTGGTTATCATTTTAAATTTAAATTTTAAAATGAAATTTGGGAAACAAATTTTAAAGTAAATTGTTTTGAATATTGCTTTATTAATGATAATGAAATTATTAATAAGAAATGTTTTACTAAAATAAATCAAAGATTTAATGATTTGGTTTATTAAATTAATAAGGTAATTAGATGGTTAATTAATTAATTAATTAATTTAATTAATTAAATAAGGATTTTGAATTAATTAATTAAGGTTGAGGTTAGTTAATTAAGATTAATTAATTTGGAAATAAGATCCTTAATTAAATAAGTTATGATTTTAATTAATGATTAGAAATTAATTTATCAAGAGGTTAGGATTAGTTAAGTTAAAAACTTAATTAATGAAATAATTAGTGATTAATTAAATAATTTTTAAAGATTAATAAATTTGTGATTAATAAATGATTAAATTATGTGATTAATAAATGATTAAATTAATTTAATTACTTAAGAAAGCTAATTAAGGAAAATTGTTAATAAGTTAATGAAGGTCATTAACTTGGAATTATTTATTAATTAATTAGTGATTAATTTTGATAATTAATTAAATTAATTAAATTAAATAATCATTATGGAATTTGGTTAAGTTTGATTATTTTGTGAAGGTAATTAAAGTTATTAATTACTCATTGTAATTAATAAATTAATTTGATGAGATTAAATTAATTACTTAAGTTTAATTAATTTAGAATAATCATTGATGGGTTGATAAGTAATTAATGATGAATAATTACTTAGAGAAGTAATTAAGATGAATAATTACTAAATGTATTGAAGTATGGAAGAGTTTGAGATTAATTACTGATGTAATCATTATGGAAGATAATTACTTTGTGAAAGAAATTAATAATTAATTACTTGGTGTAATTAATTTAAGCATTGACTGATTAAGTCTTATGGGAAAATAATTAAGTAATGCAATCAATTAAGGGTAATTAATTACTAATAAATGATATAATTAATTATTTAAAATATAATTAATTTATGGGTAATCAATTTACTCAATGCAGTAACTAAGAATAATTAGTTACTGAAATTAATTACTCAAAGGTGATTAATAATTAAGGTTAATTATTTAATGAAGTTAATTAATTTAAATGTAATTAGGAATAATTAATTAATATAATTAAGGACTAATTAATTAAGATTAATTAATTAATGATAAGTGATGAGAGTAATTAATTAATGTGATTAATTAAGGATTAATGTGATTAATTATAATTAATTAATTAATGAAGTAATTAGAGGTTAATTACTATATTTAATTAAGAATAATTAATTTGTGAATTAATTAATTGAATGTAATTTAAGGATGATTTATCAAGGATGATTGATTAGTGCTTAATTAATTAGTTGATTGGTTTGTAATCAATTGTTATATAAGTAGGATTTATAAATTGAAGTAATTAATTTAATTTACTTTAAATTAATTAGAGATGATGTAATTTATTTAATTCATTTTAAATTAATTATATATGGTGTTATTATTAATCCTTTTTTATATATGGATGATATAGATTTCCTTGAATGGGTTGAATCTCAGATATGAGATTAGTAATGATGTGTGATATGGATGCAATGGTTGCATTGTGATGATGATTTGGATTATCTTCTGATAATGATAATATGGATTATCTGTGGTGATGATTATCTATTGTGATGATGTGAATTATCTATCTGTGTGTATATAGATAGTTTAAATTGAATTGTTTTAAACTTAAAACAACTTGGACCTAAAAGATGGCGTTTTGGATTCGATGAGACCGGGATCGGGTTTCCATATTTGGATATCCGAAAACCACATCGATCCAAATTAACGATAGGTCGTGAATCTCAAGTGAAGATGAAGATTCAGAGTGCAAGGGTTATCGTCGTTAACTCTGAGGGTGATTCCAAAATGAGTGTAACGAGATAATGCCTTCGGTTTCGTTCGACCCGGAACGAACTTGTATGGATTGAATGCTTTCAGAACATCGTCAGGTGGACGATGAGCATTCTAAGAGATGTGTTCTCTAAAGGTAATCGCAGCCTCAAGCCTCATCAACCGGGAATGGCTAAAACAGGGGAACTGCAGCAAGGCTAGGTGGGTCATGCCCATTTCAGGACAAGATTTTCCCCTGTCTAGAAGACACTTTTTATTCGGCTGTGTAGGGCGGTTGATTCGCGACAACTGTCGGGGTTGTCTTGTTCGGGACTATCCAGTAAGGGATGGTTCTGGCCTTGTGTTGCAGGGGAGCGGGCGTACTCCTTGGTATGTTGATCTAGGCCACGTACTGTGACGGGCGGCACCCCAGTAGCCCTGCCATTGTATGGAATCCAAAATCCAATAAGTGCCGTACGTATTAGTTGTGCCCAACTATGTTGAAACGTGAGATGTACGCATTCCAGCTATTTCTGTTTTTTACTTGAAAGCCCTAGACACTATTATAATATCACCGGATTTCCTATCAAATTTTTTGGTTAGCGTGAGGTAAAAACTTTTCCACGTTTATGTGTGGGAAGTCTTACGTGATACCTTTTTTTAAAGGTTTTTCAAAAGTTAAGCAACTTTTACCTGTTACTCACACCAGACCCATGTCTGACCTGGAGTTTATTTTAATTTTCTTAAACTCTTGGGTACTCAAATTTTTACGAGTAGCCAAGGAATTCTGGTTAGCTTTGACGAATTATGGAGGAGCAAATGGAGCAGGAGGCTTCTGCGTTGTAGTTATCTAGCATTCCGCTGTGTTGGTATCTCTGAGTCATTTGTTTGAATTGTTTTGTACTGTGTTGTAATAACTAGACAGGTGTTTATAACTGTCTAGTATGTGATGTATAATTTGTATAACTCTGATAGTTGTTGTATATCTATGTAATACTTTTGTTATTAATATAATTTATTCGTTCCGCTGTTGAGATTATGTTGTTGTTTCTTCTTTCTTCTCTTTCTTTCTCTTTCTATCCTTTTCTTTCTTAATTCATGATACGTCATTCTATTTAGTGGAAGACGGGTCGTGACAGTTGATATCAGAGCACTAGGTTGAGTGAATACCTAGGCTTTGGAATGTTTTCTTTCTTGAGAGTGCGTATTGTAGTTTTGATATATATATATATATATATATATATATATATATATATATATATTTATTTATTATTTCTACCTATCTGTTGGGTTTCTCGTTCAGGTTTTCCAATATAGGTTATAAAGGTAGTGGTGTGTGTAACATGACTACTACCATTGGTTGGAGTTTGATGTTTGAGGTTGGAAGTGTATCTATCGAGACTGTAGACCTAATACCGTCTCGAGTGAGTTGTGCAGTGGTGTATAGATTTCATCGATCTCTGAAGGTAACCTGTTAAGGTTCGGAGTCTATCTTTGGAAATAGATGAGTTGAGTTTGGATCTGTCGGTTTAGCAAAAGTGTGTGATGGTATTTTGATACCTCAGGAAGTGGTAGCTGCGTGATGAGACGCAATGACTATGGATGTCTCCGAAGAAGTTTTCTTTGGAACAAGTTTTAGGAAGTGTGTCTGCTTCGGTGTTGTGGCAAGTCCAGCTGGTTGTTTGTGTTTGGCCTTGAGGTCCGAGTTTCTCGAAGAACCTTCGAATAGGAAGTCTTTGGCTTTGGTGTCAGCAGTGCAGCTTGGAGTATTCTGTGATGGCAGAAAGTCTTCTGGCTTAGCAGTTTTTCTGAAGGTGGAGTTCAGAAGTAGCAGAGTGGACCCGTTTCTTCGGTGGATTGGCTAGTTAAGTGTGAGCTGTTCTGTTTGGAAAGAGAGAACAGTTTACTTTGGGAATTGGTCTGTGTTGATCGCAAAAGTGACTTGCGATTGTTTGAGTGATCTCTTGGGTTATCAGAGACTTTCCTGGATATTTTCTGAGAAGTCAGAGGTTTGTCTGTATCTGGAGATTGAGTTTTCTTATCGACCGGATTCCAGGAGTGCTACTGGTGGATCAGCTAGTAGAAGGATGGTTCCTTGAGATAGGGTTGGTGAAGTAGCTCAGGATTGGTGGAACTTCTGAGTTTTCTTTTATGGATCTGTTGAACCATATTCTGAGATGTGTTGTCCAGACTGTGCTCGTGTTCTTCATCAGCAGTTTCTTCTTTTCCAGATCAGAGTTGTGCAGCGGAAGCAGTTTGGAAGTGTTTCTGTGTTGTCTTTTTCGGATAGAAGAAGTGAGTTTGTTCTTATGAAATTTGAAGAGTAGAGTTGTGTACTTGGTTTTGTATTGATCTTGAGGAGATCATTGGGTTGGGTTGTTTTTGGTTCTGTTTGTTTCTAGAGGCATCAGCGAAGGTTGAGTTGATCAGTTTGGGTGTAGGCAGCCCAGGGTTGTCCGGAGGAATTTGGATTCCGGAGTCGGAGATTTTTTTTGGATCGCTTCTGTGTTTTGGTTGGATTGGTGTTTGGTTTTCAAGAGTTGAATTGCCAGTTGGATAACTTGGATTCAGTGAGATTCACGTATCTCTGAGAGAGTACGTGTATGAGTTATCTCTGAAAGTGGAACCAGCTGTTCAGGAAGGTTTGGTGGTTGAGTCAGACTCGTCTATAGTCTCATATCTTGTCTAGTTTTATAGATCTAGATGAGTAGAAGCTCTGTAGCTTCATAGTTTAGATTGTTTGGATTCTGTAGAGCAAGTATCCCGGTATATATATATATATATATATATATATATATATATATATTAGAAACTCGAGAAGATTTTATCCAGAATTTTGTCTGGATAATTAAATTTGTTTGATTAGATAAATTGGTTGTTTTGGTTGTTAGCATATGATTAATATATGCTTGTGTTTTAAATTTAAAATCTTTAATGAGATTATTATATTACCTTCGCTTTTAAATTTCGGGGACGAAATTCTTTTAAGGGGCAAAGAATGTGATATCCCGAAAATTTTAGCAATATCAATTTGATAATCTGTATTTAAAATTAAATTGATTTGATAAAATTCTGTTAATAAAATTTAACTTGATTTAATAATCCAATTAAATAAATGTTTAATTGGTAAATTTTATCATTTAAAAGCGAATAAAATGCTTTCTATTTATAATGTTTATATATATATATATATTATAGATAGATAAGTTTTGATTGTAGATTAATAAACAAATAAAATCTTGTTTTTAGATTCTGATATTCATTTTGATAATTTGAAAATTATTATTTAATAGATAACTATTCAAAACTATTAAATAAATAATTATTTGGTTTTAAAATACTTAAAGAAATCGTTTTAAATTGTTTAAATGTATTTTAAAGCGTAGTTTAAATTTTAAATAAGATTGGCAAAAGTTTATTTTATTTCTTTTTGAATATAGCTAAATAAATATAATTTGGAATTATATATGGAAATTTAAAATACCATTTATATATTAAACACTAATTTATTTAATTGAGATAAATAAGATATGTAATGTATAATTTCTTTTATAAATTACTTAAATTGATAAATGATTTATTTTCAAATAATAAATGTATAATTACAAATAGATTTTAAAAGACAATATTATTATTTTAAAATTAAATATGATAATATAAATTAGTTTTAAAATGGAATGTTTAAATATATGAATAGCATTTGAATTTGAAATTAATTTTTAAATTCAAACGAATAAACATATATAAATCTTGTAAATAAGCTTTCATCTTTATATAAATTGTTTTATGTCATTTTCTTTAAAAAGTGATGCATATGAAAGTACTTTATATATGTGTATTTAATAAATAAAGAGGATTTCATTTACCTTTAAATTAAATAAAAATAAATTAAATTATTTAAGACACATGTTATTAAACCAAGTGGTATTAATGAAAAGTGTACTAGAGTTAAGAGATTAATGTAACAAGCGTTTGTTTTTTTAACAAGTGTCTCTAATTTTTAATTTTCGTTTAATTTTAAATAAACCCATTTCACTTACAAAAGCATATTTTCTTCAATCTTCTTCTTTCCTAATCTTCAAATTTTTTTTCAAAGTTCAAAAGAAAAGTTTCAGCTGAATCAAATCTGAAACAATTTATTTCCAAACACTCAAAAACCAAATCAATATCTTATAATTCGTTTTCAAAATCAAATCTAAAACCCTTCCTTAATCACAGCAAGCAAATCCTCTGTAATTACTTTCAAGAGCAAAATGAAAGCCTCTGCATTTTTTTTTAAATTTGGGAATCAAGCATATGTCTCTGCATTTCTTTTAACCTGGGAATAAAGTGAAATCTGAAGCTAGTTCAAATTTCAAATGAGCTGCATGCAAGTTTAAAGCAATAACAAACACACAAGTTAAATCAAAAATCTGCAACTCAGTTATAATAAGAAGTAAAAGCCTTCAATAGAGTTTTTCAAAATAGGCTATGTCCTCATTGTTTCAGGTGAGTAACTTCTTTTTCTTAAAATAAAACTTAATTATAATCTGTTGCTTGCTTATTGCTTAAATAAGTATGCTTGTGTATTGTTGCCTGATTGATGACTGAAAACAAGTATGTTTGTAAGTAATCTGATAAATTTAAAAACTTGATTAAGGTTAAGAAATGCATGCTTGTTTCCTGTGCTAAACATTGTATTGTGTATCTTCTGTATATAAATAGATTTGAGCATGGATACAGTTTTATGATATCACAGTCTTTCTAAGCTCCAGATCTATATTTTTAGTAAAACTTGAGTACTTTTGAATCAATCTCTAATAATACATGAATCTCGAACAATGTATGTTTAACTTATTAAAAATTTTAGTTTAAAATTTTTGTTTAAGTTCAAACCATTAGTATTGCCTCTGGAAAAAAAATCAAACATATGAGCAACTTTAAATAAGTAAAATTTCAAGTGTCATAATGCTTGTATTCAGTAATATAATTCAAATTCTTAAACCAAAATTGGATTTTTAAAACGAAAATCACTATTTTTAGTATTGGGATTCTTGAGCATTACTATTTTTACTGGAAATTGTAAGCGGAGGAAGTTCAGTTGATCTTGAGGTTTTGGAAGGACGGGTTTTCTTCTGGTGATGGATTAGTGGTCAGTGATGACGAGAATAATAGTGATTGTGGTGGAAATTCACCGTGGTGAAGATGATTGTTCAAATTGATTCCTAAACCTAGTTTTTGTGGTAGAGCAGAAAATTGATCGGCATGAAGGCTACAGGTGACCGAGTGCTACTATTTTTGGGGTGATGGCTGCTTGGATGTCGAAGAAGAGTTGGACGGCGTTGCAATGCCTCCGATGGCCGGAGGAGGGAGAATGAGGGTTTTCCAGGTTTGGGTTTGGATGGAGATACCTGTTCCAGTATATTGTTCCAGGTTTTAGGTTTGGGACTCGAAATTGTTTTCGAGTAGATGATGAAATTCGGATGACTAGAATATGTTTCGGTGATGGTCGACAACTTGCTTGTTGTCTGGGTAGTGGCCGGAGGTGGCCATAACCACCGTGCACGTGCACGGTGAAGAAATGGTGACAGGGAAGGTTTGGTTTTGCTGTAGTTTTGTATTCGAGACATACTCGAGTAATTCGAGTTGTTACTCGAAGAAGAGTATGGTTTTACTCGAAGCTAAACAAGGGAAGCTCGGGTATTTTCCTGAAGTTAACAGGTTTTAGAAACCTGTACATTTCAATTCAAAAATTTGTTTTAAAAGCTGAATGCTGGTTTTAAACAAGAATTTAAAAATAAATTTAAAGTATGGTTTCAATCTGAGTTTGAATTCCAGTTTTGAAATTTTAATTTAAACTTTTTAAATTAAAATGTTTTAACAACTTTAAAAGAGTTTAAATATCTAAAATTTAAGTTAAAGCTTTAAATTAAAAATAGAAGATGTAAACATAGGTTTAAATCTTAAACGAAGATCCAATTTGAATTCATGTTTGAAAATAAAGGAAGTTTTAGATATTTTAAATGTTTAAACAACTTTTGATGTTGGAACAAATTTTAAATATGATTTGTATCTTAAAATTTAATATGTATATTATTTAGTGGATGTTTTAAAAAGGTTTTGAAATATTTTTAAAACTTTGTTAAAGTTAAGACTGGTTTTCATTTTAAATTTAAATTTTAAAATGAAATTTGGGAAACAAATTTTAAAGTAAATTGTTTTGAATATTTCTTTGTTAATGATAATGAAATTATTAATAAGAAATGTCATACTTAAAATAAATCAAAGATTTAATGGTTTGGTTTATTAAATTAATAAGGTAATTAGATGGTTAATTAATTAATTAATTTAATTAATTAAATAAGGATTTTGAATTAATTAATTAAGGTTAAGGTTAGTTAATTAAGATTAATTAATTTGGAAATAAGATCCTTAATTAAATAAGTTATGATTTTAATTAATGATTAGAAATTAGTTTATCAAGAGGTTAGGATTAATTAAGTTAAAAACTCAATTAATGAAATAATTAATGATTAATTAAATATTTTTTAAAGATTAATAAATTTGTGATTAATAAATGATTAAATTAAGTTAATTACTTATGAAAGGTAATTAAGGAAAATTGTTAATAAGTTAATGAAGGTCATTGACTTGGAATTATTTATTAATTAATTAGTGATTAATTTTGATAATTAATCAAATTAAATAATCATTACAGAATTTGGTTAAGTATGATTACTTTGTGAAGGTAATTAAAGTTATTAATTACTCATTGTAATTAATAAATTAATTTGATTAGATTAAATTAATTAATTAAGTTTAATTAATTTAGAATAATCATTGATGGGTTGATAAGTAATTAATGATGAATAATTACTTAGAGAAGTAATTAAGATGAATAATTACTGAATGTATTGAAGTATGGAAGTGTTTGAGATTAATTACTGGTGTAATCATTATGGAAGATAATTACTTTGTGAAAGAAATTAATAATTAATTACTTGGTGTAATTAATTTAAGCATTGACTGATTAAGTCATATGGGAAAATAATTAAGTAATGTAATTAATTAAGGGTAATTAATTACTAATAAATGATATAATTAATTATTTAAAATATAATTAATTTCGGGGTAATCAATTTACTCAATGCAGTAATTAAGAATAATTAATTACTGAAGTTAATTAATCAAAGGTGATTAATAATTAAGGTTAATTACTTAATGAAGTTAATTAATTTAAATGTAATTAGGAATCATTAATTAATATAATTAATGATGTAATTAAGGATTAATTAATTAATGATAAGTGATTAGAGTAATTAAGTAATGTGATTAATTAAGGATTAATGTGATTAATTATAATTAATTAATTAATGAAGTAATTAGAGGTTAATTACTGTATTTAATTAAGAATAATTAATTTGTGAATTAATTACTTGAATGTAATTAAAGGATGATTTATCAAGGATGATTAGTTAGTGGTTAATTAATTAGTTGATTGGTTCGTAATCAATTGTTATATAAGTAGGATTTATAAATTGAAGTAATTAATTTAATTTACTTTAAATTAATTAGAGATGATGTAATTAATTTAATTCATTTTAAATTAATTATATATGGTGTGATTATTAATCCTTGTTTATATATGGATGATATAGATTTCCTTGAATGGGTTGAATCTCAGATATGAGATTAGTAATGATGTGTGATATGGATACATTGGTTGCATTGTGATGATGATTTGGATTATCTTCTGATAATGATAATATGGATTATCTGTGGTGATGATTATCTATTGTGATGATGTGAATTATCTATCTATGTGTATATAGATAGTTTAAATTGAATTGTTTTAAACTTAAAACAACTTGGACCTAAAAGATGGCATTTTGGATTCGATGAGACCGGGATCGGGTTTGCATATTGGATATCCGGAAACCACATCGATCCAAATTAACGATAGGTCGTGAATCTCAAGTGAAGATGAAGATTCAGAGTGCAAGGGTTATCGTCGTTAACTCTGAGGGTGATTCCAAAATGAGAGTAACGAGATAATGCCTTCGGTTTCATTCGAACCCGGAACGAACTTGTATGGATTGAATGCTTTCAGAACATCGTCAGGTGGACGATGAGCGTTCTAAGAGATGTGTTCTCTAAAGGTAATCGTAGCCTCAAGCCTCAATAACCGGGAATTGCTAAAACAGGGGAGGTGCAGCAAGGCTAGGTGGGTCATGCCCATTTCAGGACAAGATTTTCCCCTGTCTAGAAGTCCCTTTTTATTCGGCTGTGTGGGGCGGTTGATTCGCGACAACTGCCGGGGTTGTCTTGTTCGGGACAATCCAGTAAGGGATGGTTCCGGCCTTGTATTGTAGGAGAGCGGGCGTACTCCTCGGTACGTTGATCTAGGCCACGTATTGTGACGGGCGATACCCCAGTAGCCCTGCCATTGCATGGAATCCAAAATCCAATAAGTGTCGTACATATTAGTTGTGCCCAACTATGTTGGAGCGTGAGATGTAAGCATTCCAGCTATTTCTGTATTTTACTTGAAAACCCTAGACACTATTATAATATCACTGGATTTCCTATCAAATGTTTTGGTTAGCGTAAGGTAAAAACTTTTCCATGTTTATGTGTGGAAAGTCTTACGTGATACCTTTCTTTCTAAAGGTTTTTCAAAAGTTAAGCAACTTTAACCTGTTACTCACACCAGACCCATGTCTGACCCGAAGTTTATTTTTGTTTTGTTAAACTCTTGGGTACTCAAATTTTTACGAGTAGCCAAGGAATTCAGGTTAGCTTTGAAGAATTATGGAGGAGCAAATGGAGCAGGAGGCTTCTGCGTTGTAGTTATCTAGTATTCCGCTGTGTTGGTATCTCTGAGTCGTTTGTTTGAATTGTTTTGTACCGTGTTGTAACAACTAGACAGGTGTTTATAACTGTCTAGTATGTGATGTATAATTTGTATAACTCAGATAGTTGTTGTGTATCTATGTAATACTTTTGTTATTAATATAATTTATTCGTTCCGCTGTTGAGATTCTGTTGTTGTTTCTTCTTTCTTCTCTTTCGTTCTCTTTCTATCCCTTTCTTTCTTAATTCATGATACGTCTTTCTAGTTAGTGGAAGACGGGTCGTGACAGTATGATTCCCCTTTCCGAGAGTATAAAGAATATCAGGATCATAAGATGTAAGAAATTCGAGCCAACGTTGTTGATGCAAATTAAGTTCCTTTTGAGAAAATAAATACTTTAAAGATTTATGATCGGTGTAGAGAACAAATTTCTCTCCCAAAAGATAATGACGCCAAATTCTAAGGGCGCAAATAATGGCCACGAGCTCTAAATCACGAGTGGCATATCTTGTCTTAGCAGGCTTTAATTTCCTAAAAGCATAAGCGATAACACATTCCCTTTGCGTGAGAACGCCTCCCCAACCAATATGACTAGCATCGGTATAAACGACCAAATCTTGGTTTTTTTGGGGAATCACAAGAATGGGAGCATCAGAAAGGAGTTCTTTTAATTTCTGAAAAGAAATTTCACGTTTTTCTAACCAAATGTATTTAGCTCCTTTCTTTGTCAAACTAGTAGGAAGTACGAAAATTTTAGAAAAGTCTTTTATGAACCGACGGTAATAGCCCGCTAATCCAAGAAAGCTATGAATTTATGTCACACACTCCAGTCTCTTCTAATTTTGAATCACTTTAATCTTTGAAGGATCCATGGAAATTCTAGATTTAAAAATAATATGTCCCAAAATTTTCAACGAGATTGCCAAAAGTGGCACTTAGAAAATTTTGCTTCCAATTAGTTGCTTCTAAGAGTTTCCAACACAATCCGAAGATGTTTTTCATGCTCCTTCTCGGTTTTAGAATAAATAAGAATATCATCTATAAAGATGAGAATAAATCGATCAAGGAAGTCTTTGAAAACTCGATTCATAAGGTCAAGGAAATAAGCTGGAGCATTCGTAAACTAAATGGCATAACAAGACATTCATAAGATCCAAAACGAGTATGGAACGATGTCAAAGTAATGTCATCTTCTGCAATATGAAGTTAATGAAAACCGATTGCTAAGTCTAACTGTGAAAAGACTCTAGCACTGCTAAGTTGATTGAATAGATCGTCTATCTGAGGGAAGGGTTATTTATTCTTGGTGGTGAGATCATTAAGCTCGCAGTAGTCAACGCAAAGCCTAAATGTACCATCGGATTCCTTTACAAAGATAGCCGAAGCTCCCCATGGAGAGGAATTAAAACGAATAAACTGTTTTGCTTCTAATTCGGATAATTTTTTATGCATCTCCTCATTTACCTTATTGAACATACAATAAGGAGGACAAGTGATAGGTAGAGCTTTAGGGATCAGATTAATCCTGAATTCAATTGCTCGCTTAAGTGGTAGGCCTAAAATGGGCTCAAATATGTCGATAAATTCACGAAAAACGTGAATAAGGGAAATTACATCTTCCTCATTATCATTATCGTTATCATGTGGATTTAGAGAATATAAGGATGCCACCGAATTAGAATCTGAATCTTTAAGAACAATAGAAATCTGCTTAACAGATTGAGGATGTCGAAGGTAGATAGTCCTCTAGGGACATAGAATGTGGGCTTTATAACGATTAATTCAATCCATTCCCAAAATCATTTTGAAACCTAAGTAGCGCATAACATGCAAATCGGCACAGAAAGCATAATCACATAAAATAATCTCGACATCTTTACAAAATAAACCGAGTGTTGTGGATCTACCAACCGGATTTGCAATGCTCAGTGAAGTCATCAAGCCCATATCATGTAAAGACAAAGTATCAACAAGTTCTTTTGATATAAAAGAGTGAGATGCACCTGTATCAAAATGAACTCGGATAGAATGATCATGGAAAATAATAATGCCATCAAGTATAGAATGAGAAATATCTTGACCAAGAGAAGTGTTACTAGGGGTTTGCACAACATTTAACATTCTTCTTTCTTGCTATGGAGTTTAGAACGTGAAGGTGTAAGGTGAACCGAACTTTTGCAATAGCGACAATAAAGGGGTTTCAGGCACCTATTTGCATAATGGTCTTCAAAACCACAATTGTAGCATTGTCCACGACCAGAGGTAGGAGTCTTTGCTACTGAAGTTGTTTGCTTCCCATTCTTGTTGGGATTATGGCCATTGAACTTAATTTGCCTCTTCTTCTTGACGTTGAAGTTCTTTTTGACACCCACAACTTCAACATCACTCTCTTTATCGGCCACTTCAAGTCGAAGAGCGATATCTACAAACAGATCGAAAGAAACTTCTTGTTTCAGAAGTAAAGGCTTTTTGAGATTCTTATTCAACCCATATACAATCCTTTGATTTTTCTTCAATGAGGTATTAATATACTCGACCTCATATTTAGAGAGGGATTCCAAAGATGCAACATAATCTGTCATAGAAGATTCACCTTGAATAAGGTCAATAAAGCGTTGACCTAAAGTTACTTTTTCAGCTTCCGGCACAAACTTTAACTCGAAACATTCCTAGAATATCTCCCAAGTAAGATCCGCTTCAACAATTTTGAATATCAAAAGCTCAAACCAATCTAATGCTCTCTCATGGAGCATGCTAGATGCCACTTGGACTCGATGTAGATCAACAAGATTCATGTAAGAAAAGATGCAATCACATGTTCTAAGTCAAGCTTGGACTTCTATAATACTTTCGGAACCCTTGAATGGCCTTCCACCCAAATTGTATAATCACTGCACAAGCGTGCAAATCTAGATTTATGATGAGTAGTGTTAGCATCAAAATTGGTAACTAACACCCTTGAGTAGAATTATGTGGAGAGATTAATAAAGAAAATAAATTAAAACAGAGGAATGTGTGCAAAACTAACTATAGAAACAAGAACACCAGAATTACAATGGTTCGGCGTAACTGCCTACATCCACTATTAATATAATCTTTATTGCTTTCCTCAAAGACTTGAACATAGGCAAAATACGTAAACAAATAGCTCGAATACAAGTTTGAAATGAAAGAAAGCTAGTGCAGAAAATGGCAGAGTGTCTCCGGAGATCTCAAAAAAAGGCCCCCTTCACTGTATCCCTGCCACTCTATTTATAGACGAAGATGGGTTAGTTCTCCTGTGTAGGCCTACAACTAAAGTAACTTGGCCCATGTATGGTAATCTTGAGTCGACCGGACCGGTCATGCCGAATGACTTCTAGCCGATCGACAAGTGTCGAACTAGTAATCCCAAGCCAGTATAGCCGAACCATGAGTTCTTTGCATACGATTTGACGCGAAGTATCCCATGACTCGAAGTAGTTAGTGATGCCACCTAAAGTAAAGACAGGCCGGCCATACTGTTCCAATGATGATTTGCTAATTCCCTAGGCCGAACGACGAATGGTCGAACCGCGTTAGTCCTCTCTCCATGACCGAGCGGTGAGTAGCCGAACCACACTGGCCGAACGACTCTGACTTGTCCACCTTGACTATATCCCAATACCGAACCATCTTGGTCGTCCCATCTTGCTTTTCCTTCCTCGACCGAATGATAGTTGTTGACCCACTTAGACCGAATCGAATTCAACCGAGCAACCAAGGCCGAACCACTTACTCTTGCTAATTTTGGCCGAGCCGCACTGGTTTCACTTCAACGCTGAGTCGTCTTGGCCATGCCGGTGTTTATCGTACCGAGTCGCATATAAACCGATCCAAGCTCTACTTACATTGCTCTATTGTACTTCCAACTCTTCCTTGACTTGAGTCTCGATCTAAGTCCATTCTCAAGCTGCGCAGCCAACGTTAAGTATCTGGGCCATGTGTTTGGGTAACATTTTCCCTCCAAAGTGTGTCGTGTGAAACAACATGACACGCTTTGAATCAGTAATCAATTCATGCCTTCAAAAGCTGTACGTATGCGATCCCACGAAGGTCGAAACAAGGCGGCCTTTCCTAGCATTATGTACACTTTTCATTTCATTTTATTATATATATATTATTTTATTATTTTAAGAAAAATGGGTTTGGCAAATGAGGGCCGACCCACTTGATCGGTTGCCTTGGTTGGTTCAGCAAGACGACCTGCTGAACTCACGAAACATGACGACCGGGTCTTTTTGAGAAAACCTACTCATCTTCCCCTCTCTATATAAAAGCCCCGACCTTTACTTCCTTCTTCTTACTTTTACTTTATAACTCTCACTAGCTTGCATTCATCCTATCTTTCCAACCTTGTCAATTCGCTTCTCATCAACATTGCATCTCCTTCCTAGCGATTTCAACGGTTCTCGAACTCGACCAACTCATCAACCCAACATCTAGAAACCGCTGCAAATCCCAGTTCTTCTCTATAGGTCGGAACCTTCCATCAAACTCGAAATTACATAAGAAGTTTCATTGCATAAGTGGGTGGATTTCCCTTCTCTTGGGTTATAGGAAAAGGTAGAGGATAATCCAAGTGTAACTAAAATAATTTGAAATTAGTTTATCAAATAAAGTTATCGCCATACAATATTATTTTAAAATGAATCAGTAAATTTAAAATGTGTATCTCTGTTTTTCTTTTGAATCCACATAGATTTAAAATCTGATTTTATATAAACTGCTCGACATTTAAAATCCTCATATTTTCTAAATCTTGTGTGTCTATATATATGTGTGTATATATATATATATATCTGTTTAAACCTTTTATATGTACTTACTGTCATTTTAAATTTTTAAAACACGTTTGTATATTAAAATATGTGACTATATTTAAATCTATTTATCTCTCTTTTTATTGTAAAATAAACTACACCTATGCATTTATATTTGTTTTAATATTTTCCTTACTACATTGAAATATATATATATATATATATATATATATATATCACTATTTTATAAAATCTACTGTTGTATTTATTGGAAGTAAATTTGTGGGAACAAATTTATTTAAATTTGTAAGTAATAGAACTAGAATTAAAGTTGAATAATGTAATCAATTTAAATTGTGTCGAGAAAAGTGGATTGCAAATTTGTTCGAAGGAACTAAAGGAAGTAAAAGTTTGGAAATAAACTTTTTATTGAAATTTGAAATTTATGGAATAAGATTCAATTTGAAAGGGTAAAATAAAGGTAACTGTGACTAGAGAATAAAGTTAAAAAGATATGCAGATTAAAGAAGGTTAGTTAATAGCATCGAAAAATCGCGTCGTTACACTTGCTATTAGAGGATAATCGAGGAGAGAGGAAGAAATAAATTGTAAGGAAATCCGGGCTTTAAGTCAGGGCCTAAACCATTGATGAGGGTTAATGGCAATAGTTCCTTAAGAGGAGTAATCGTAGTTTTCAAGGTTCAAAGGTCATGTCTTGGAGGAAGTAGGAATGTGCCACTTGGTGAACAACCCAAAGGAGGAGGAAGAGTTCGATACAAGCGAGTAGCAACCATTCAAAGAAGGAAGTAACAACTACGAGCTGATATTTTGAGTGGAAGTCTGTTGCTTGGTAAATTTCCTAAAGGAGTAGTGCTAGAGTGTCATTCGGTCTGGAATGAGAGAATGTCGTTCGGCCTGGAATAGGAGAGTGTCGTTCGGCCTAGAATGAGAGAGTGCCGTTTGGCCTGGAATAGGAGAGTACCGGTCAACATGTGTTTAGGAATGTGGTCGTTCGCTTTTGAGGAAGCGTGTGGATCGGTGGGAACCTAGGAGAGTGGATATGTGATTTGAGAAAGTGAGAGGCTCGATATGTAGGCTTAGAGAGTCAGGAGGCTTTGGGCCTTAGGTTCGACATTGATAATCAAAATCACTCCAATTTGAATACACTATATGCCAAGACCACAAATCCTCATACCTAACCATGAATAATGAATAATGAAAAGACTTAAGCACCCATATATATAGAACCGATTTGGACTAATAACTTCATAGTTTTAACAATTATAAACACGTCTTCAACTCAGCCAAAACAAATAACAGCTTTCAACATATGATGCCAATGCCCGATTCCAAGATCCCTACTACCGAACACAGGACAAGCTCTCGGAGACGGTCAGCGATGACGATCTACGATGACCATGGTTTGATGCTCAATCACACTTCATCGGTATTTAAATCTTTAATACTTTTATATTCATGCTTAAATGATTGCACTAGTCTACACACCACATGTGGGGAATATTTTTGTCGTTATATCTAATATCGAATGTCTTTAAAGTATAGTTTAAACAAGTATCTATTCACATCCATCACTCTTTAAAGATGTCCATAAAATCGAGTTCTGCTTCAGTTTTCGATAAGCCAGAGCCAGGTCCTCAACAGGAGGTAGTAGGAACTTTAAATCCACCAACAACCTCCACACAAGGTATTCCGCATTTATCAACTGCAGTTGTAGGCCCGGCTCTTGATGTTATAGACGAAGCAGTTATCCTGGATAATCCTATTGATTCACAAGCTTCAGAAATCAGCGAAGTCAGTCTTCTTTGGTTGTGTACAATTCACGGAATCACTTTCGACGATGTTTTGGTTCCATCGGGGAAAGATCGGCCTCAACTGTCCCCAGTTGGATATACAACGTGCAATAAATTCATGTGCTAGGTTGGTAGCATGCCACCTTTCAACTCCTTTCTCCATGAAGTGCTACAGTATATCGGGATCGTCCCAGCACAGCTACATCCCAACAGTCACGGATTCATCTATGGCACTTGTATTCTCTTCATGAGCATCCTATTCAGGCTCCCCACTCCTGGTGATATTCGTTATATCTATCATTTCAAAGTATGGTCTGACAGTCCATCTTTCATATTTCTTGAGCCATACTCTAAATGTCAGATCCTGACAGGGGCATGGAGAAAATTTTCACAGTATAAGCAAGAATGGTTCTATGTACGTTGTCCCCCTGCTTTGCGAGGAGATGAATGGGAGGGAGTAAGCTTCATTTTCGGACCAATATTTGTCTACGGCATGAAGTGCATTCTTTCTAAAATTCTTTCGATTTTTACAGGTATCAGCCCACGTCCCGAAGGCACCGGGTATTCTGACGCCGTGGAGGCCATTCGAGCTGTCCCGTGGAAGACCGGGAGATCAATTCCATCATTTCTAATGAATCATTTTTAAAGTTTATATTGTTGGCAGAAGGTCGTCGAAGAAGTCTCCCTCCCAGCGCCACTACAATGGGACCTGCCTCGGAAACAGACAAAGGGCAAGCGAAGCCTTTTATGCCCTTTACAGGAGGAACCCCCGATATATCTGAAGAAGATGAAATAAAGGAGGCCAAGGTGCCAAAAAAGAATGATGAGAACTAAGGCTCTGATATTGCGCCTATAACCGACGTACCTGACATCACCAAATCGCTTCCCCCTTCGAAGAGGCAAAAAAGCTTAGCCTATAAATTGAAGAAGAAAATAATTGGTGGGACTTCTTAAGTTACCATCACCCTGGTCAAGAAAATATCATCTCCCCCACATCCAGAGGGTTCACTAAAAGGTCTTTCAGACCTGACCATCCCTGATGACTTACTGAATTATAGTTTTAACAACCAAGGAGCCCACGAGAGGCAATGTAGCGATTTGGCTGGTTGACATGGAGAGTCAACCCCAATAAGTAAAGCAAAAGAAATGGTCCATCGGGGGGAATCACTAGGACACACACGAACACTTACACTTAACCCTGCACTTAAACTTCAGCCATCGTATTATTCTTGCTAACTCGTTCTCACCTAATTTCCATGCAGGTGATATGGGGCTCACTCACGAATTCGACCGCCTTTGTGGGTCTTCTATCATTCACCATTCTAGTCGGGATTCGAGGTCAGGTGGACGCCGAGAAAGAGATGATAGTGGCGATAGGGACTACCGTCTTAGAGACTCGTCGTCTTCTCAAAGTAAAACATACAGCCATTCTTCGTACCCCAACGATCCTCCCCTTCACTCAGAGCACGGTAGGGAAAAATCTACTCAGAAGGGGTCTCAATCTGAAGCTCCCCATGACCAGCACTCTGGTTCATCTAGCACAAAGCAATCTAGTGAGCTCATAAAAAGTCTGTAGCTCCGGCTAAGCAAACCGTTCCAAATTCTACACACGTTCCGTCAATAGCCGAAATATTAGTTGAACTTAAAGCCACAATTCCAAAGATATGCTTCGAATGGTTGAAATTTCTTGTTATGATTCATCCAATTCCAGGGCATGTCAAACAAAGAGCCATCTCTTGCAACAACGATGTCGACGTCCAACACGACGCCTTTGTTCACTTGGCAGAAAAAAACTTAGGAGTTTCTATGAAACGCCAGTATGAGATCGATCGCCAGAAACTTGAAGCCATCTATGATAAAGACATTATCAAAGCCCAGGATGAAGAGCTTTCTTCGTATAGATCTCAACTCGAAGCTGCCCAACAAAATGCTAAAGATACAGTCGAGGCAATCAGTCGTCTGGAAGCTACTCACAAACGGGAAATTGATTAGGCAGTTCAAGGCTGTGGCGCTTTAGCCTTAGAAAAAGACTCCGCTCAAAAAGAGAAAGATATCCTTGTTGAATGAGTCAAAGAATTAGAGGAGCTACTCCTCAAAGAGAAGGAAGAAAAAACTGACGCTCAAGAGGAGTTGCAATGATATTGTGACGAGATTGTCACTACACGACTCCTAACAACAAAGCTTGACGAGGAGCTCTCCAAAGCTGAAGCATTAAAGAACGCAGCCCGTGAAGAGGGCAAAAAAATGGCATTGATAGAAATTGACTCTTGTCTTGAGGCAGCTGCTAAAGCCTGGAGAGAAGAAATCAAATGCATATTTGACCCGCTTATTGCTGAATAAAACACTCGAGTTCTCATGTATCGAGATCAATCTTTTTTGGGAGAGGGTTACCTTAAATCATTAGTGAGGCATGGGACACTTTGATAAAAAATCAAATAAGTAGTGTTAGGCACGAGGTTGATAAGGATTCTCTCATGAAGGAAGTGCTACAAGGACACAAGCCTTCTGACTTATCTGCAGTCAAATCCCTTTATGGAAGAGATTCCTCCTCATCAAAAGGGAAGGATGAATTTGCTGGTCCATCCTGGACTGAATCTCAAGTTCTTCCTTCTTTTCAACCAACCGGTCGCTCTGCACTCGATCCTTTTGAACAGCCTATTGGCTATGATCCAGAGAAACCTGGGTTCGATATCCACTTTTTTCCCCCTATCCTAGAGGGTGATACTCCCAAAACAAAAGAGAGTCAACCAGTAACTAGTACTTAACCTTCCTTTCTAAAGTTCAAATAATCATCACACCTTAGCGGGCAATAAATGTATTCTAATATTTGTCTTTTATAACTTCGTGTAGGCTATTATGAACCCAAACTAACTCCAAGGAGCGATGCCATCACGGAGAAGGAAGAGAAAATTAGAGAGGCGTCTCACACTAGGAATGCTCCCGAACCCGATGATCAAATGATCGGGGCGCTCGATGAGGATAAACTCGAGAACCCCTCATCTACAGAAGAACGTGACGAAATCGAAATCACATGTGTCTCCGAACATACTTCGAAACAGAGCATGGAGGAACAAATCATGGAAGAGGGAAAGAAGAAAGCTAAGATTAAGGCTGAGCCCCAAGTAGTGGAATTAGATGATCCCTTGAATAGGCCCTTGAAGTTCATTCTTCCCGGTGGGACCAAGCCACTAGAAGTTCCTCCTCCTTCCCCGGGCACCATCTCATTAGGAAGCAAGGCATCCAACAGAAAACACTCGAGTGAGGGCCTTCGAAGAAGCTGAGGAAGGAGAAGAAATCAAAAAAATAGCTATCCAATCGTGCCTTATTCAACTCGAACAAGTCTGAATTATGTAGTTATTTCTATTTATTCTCGTAGTCATTGTAAATAGACTTTAGGCTCCGAGTTCAGGTGAAATTGTAGTGGAAATTAATTTTGGATTAGCGAATAAAACTTTGTTTCTTTGTTTTTGATGATTTTAGCTGTTCAGCTTACTGTCTAACTTGTAGCCGAAATTCGAAATCTTGTGAGTTACACAAGCTCGAGTTTACTTCCATATGACTCAAAAAAATTTAAACCATAAATCCTCTAGTCCACGCCAAGGGACTTTAAATACTTTGATTCCCTGATCCAGGGACTCGGATATTTTTTGAATCATTAATACTCTAGCCCGCACTCCGGAGACTCGGAGCACTCTAGTCCGCACTCTGGGGACTTAGAGATTTTTAAGTCGTTTATACTCTAGTCCTCGCTTAGGGGACCAGAGTACGCCAGTCCGCACTCTGGGGACTTAAAGATTTTTAAGTCGTTTATACTCTGGGGACTTAGAGATTTTCAAGTCGTTTATACTCTAGTCTGCGCTCTAGGGACTCAGAGTATTTTGCTCCGCGCTTTGGGGACTTAGAGATTTTTAAGTCATTTATACTCTAATCCACGCTCTGGGGACTCAGAGTACTCTAGTTTGCACTCTGGGGACTTAGATATTTTTTAAGTCGTTTATATTCTAGTCCACACTTTGGGAACTCAAAGTACTCTAGTCCGCACTTTGGGAACTTAGAGATTTTTTAAGTCGCTTATACCCTTGTCCGCACTCTAGGGACTTGGAGATTTTTTAAGTCGCTTATAATCTAGTTCGTACTCTGGGGACTGAGAGTACTCTAGTCCGCACTTTGGAGGCTTAGAATTTTTTAAGTCGTTATACTCTAGTCCGCACTCTGGCGACTAAGAGATTTCTTTTGAATCATTTATACTCTAGTCCACACTCTGGGGACTCAGAGTACTCTAGTTCGTACTCTGAGGGCTTAGAAATTTTTTGAGTCGTTTATACTGCAGTCCGCACTCTGGGGACTCAGAGTACTCTAGTCCGCACTCTGGGGACTTAGAGATTTTTTTGTTTTATCGATTAACTTTTAATTTTGTGTGTACGTTAATATGCTGGACATAATAATGTGATTTAATTTTTGTCATGGGATTATAACACATGGAACATCGATAGTTCATAGAAAAACGACTTCAAGCCTTTATTATCAATAATCAAATAGGAACAACTGAATTGTCTTATTACATGCCGAAAACAAAAGATAAAACATTGGAAATAATTACTACTAAAGTGCAAAAGAAATAACTAAGTGTAATAACGATGCAAGTGCTCTCTATTCCATGCTCTAGGGAGCGTCATGCCATTGACAGCCGCTAGCTTGAAGGTTCCTTCTCCAAGCTTCCGTTCGATGACGTATGGATCTTCCCATGTAGGATTCATATACGATGGAGTTGGAAAATTTCATTTCAAGACAAGATCTCCCACATCAAAAAAATTCGATCGAACTTTTTCATTATAATATCGAGCGACTCGATGTCTATACGCAGCCTCCCTTAAATAAGCTTCTTCACGTTTTTCGTCGACAAAGTCCAGTGATTTCAGTAAGAGATCCTGATTTGTCTTAGGATCATAATGAGTTACCCGATGAGAAGAAACTTCAAGTTCCATGGGTATAACAACTTCCGTTCCATATGCCAATGTGAATGGAGTACGGCCAATCGCGGAATTGTGGGTGGTTCTGTGAGCCCAGAGTGCTGTCGAAAGCTCATCCCTCCCACTTTCCTGTAGCCTTATCCAAACATTTTTTCAATATGGATTTGATTATTTTATTTACAGCTTTGATTTGTCCATTGGTTTTAGGATGAGCGACCGCTGCAAACCTTTTCAATGCTTGGCAGAATTCTTTGAATTCCCTACTTTCAAATTGAGTTCCATTGTCTGTAATGATAGTTCATGGGAGGCCAAAACGGCATATGATGTTTCGAACAACAAAATTAATGAACTTTTTGGTGGTGATTGTAGTTAAGGGCTCTGCTTCCGTCCACTTGGTAAAGTAATCGACCGCAACAATTGCATATTTTGCACCACCTCTGCAGATCGGCAGATGCTGATTATATCGATCCCCTATATTGCAAGTGGCCAAAGACTAACCATTTGCGTTAGTTCTTTCAGGGAGCTCTTAGGATTTTTGCATACTTTTGACAATTGTCGCACCTTCTTACATAGTCTGCGGCGTCTCGATTCACGGTCGGCTAGTAGTATGCATAGCGGAGGATCTTTTTCGCAAATGTCTACCCACCAGTATGGTCGCTACATTCTCCTTCGTGAACCTCTTTCAAGACCCACATTATCTAGTCATGGACAATGCACCAAAGTAAGGGAACTAAGAATCCATTCCGATACATTATTCCATCCTGCATTATGTACCACAAAGCTTTGCAAATGACATGTCGTCTTTCATTCCTTTTCTCGGACAGAGTCCTATGCAACAGGTATTATGTGAATAGGGTTATCCATGACTCCCTCTCAGCTTCCGTTTCCAACACAAAATCTACTTTCATCTCGTTTATACTCGGAGCATGTAAGATTTCGATGTGAACCGATCCCATCTGCTGTGTATCACCAGTACTTGCGAATTTTGCCAATGAATCGGCTTCCCCATTTTATCTATGGGGATGTGTGAAATATCATTATATTCAAGGTCTGCCAATAGCTCTTGAACCCGTGCAAGGTATAGGGAAAGTCTCTGCCCTTTGCTTGATAGTCCCTCCTCCCTCACACTTGGTACACCACTAATTGTGAGTCACAAAAAATTTCAATAGATTTTACTCTAAGTTCCCAGGTAAGTTTTAAGGCAGCAATCAATACTTCATACTTGGCTTCATTATTCATAGCTGGGAAATTGAGCTTCAAAGTATAACAAATCAGTCGATTTTCAAGAGTTACAAGAATAACACCAGCCCTAGAAAAACAGTCGTTGGATGCCCCATCGGTGTTCCATCGAATGGGGGAATAACATCCTCACTGCTTGGCTCATCTGATATGGTAAATTATGCAATGAAGTCCGCTAACACTTGCCCTTGGATATCCCTTCGTGGCAGGTAGATGATCCGAATTGACTCAACTCAATGTTCCACTTTAACAACTTTTCAAAGGTTTCGGGTTGTTGGAGAACCTGTCACATAGGTTGATCGGTATAAACACTGATCGAGTGTGCTTGAAATTATAGACAAAGCTTGCATGACACAATCACTAAACAATAGGGTAGCTTCTCAATTTTGGGATAATTTCTCTCTGCCCTCGTTAGACGTTTACTGACAGAGTACACAGGCTTTTGAATTCGGTCCTCCTCTCGAACCAAGGCCGTACTGATGGCATGCTGAGACATGACCAAGTATAAATTTAACACTTTATTGTCTATAGGCTTTGACAGAACCGGGGGACTTTCCAAATATCTTACCAGAGCTCGTAAGGCATCCTCACAGTCGGACGTCCATTCAAAATTTCTCTTTCCTTTCTTTATCACATCGAAGAAGGGAATACATTTGTCGGTCGCTCTGGATAAGAATCGACTCAACGCGACGACTTTTCCATTCAGTCTTTGTACTTGCTTTATAGTTCTGGGTGCTTTTCTCGAATGGCCTAAATCTTATCTGAATTAGCTTCGATTTCCCGCGCATTGACAATAAAGCCCAAAAACTTTCCCGATGCAACACCAAAGTAACACTTTAGTGGATTTATTTTCATTTCATAGTATCTAAGCATATCAAACAACTCCGCTAAGTCTCAAATGTGGTCATTTCACTGCTGTGACTTCACGAGCATGTCATCCACATAGACTTCCATCGTTCTACCAATCTGGTCTTTAAACATCTGATTTACCAAGCGCTGATAAGTCGCTCCTGCGTTCTTCAACCCAAAAGGCATCACCATATAACAATACCGTCCGACGCCCATGAAAAAGTAATGTGTTCCTAATCAAGGATGTGCATTGGGATTTGATTGTATCCCAAATATGCATCCATAAATGACAATAACTCGTGTCCGGAAGTTGAGTCAACCAGTTGATCAATTCTAGGTAAAGGGAAATTATCCTTAGGGAAAGCCTTGTTTGGGTCAGAGTAATCGACACAGGTCCTTCATTTCCCATTTTCTTTTCTCACTGGGATGGGGTTAGACACCCATTCAGGGTAGAGGGCGTCGCGGACAAACCCATTGGCTTTAAGCTTGTCCACCTCCTGTTTGAGAGCAGCAGACCTCTCCAGGTCCATACCTCTCCTTTTCTGTTTCACTGGTACATATTTTTGGTCAATGTTCAACATATGACTTGTGATAGCAGGAGAAATCCCGCATATATTAGAGTGGTCCAAGCGAAAACTTCCAGATTGACTTGGAGGAAATCAGTTAGGCCCTTAGTCATCGAGGGAGTGAGTTGTGATCCAATCTTAAGCACCCGTGACGGGTCATCGTGGCTGACTGAAATGTCAATCGTTAGTTCAACCGACGCAGCTTTAGGCTCCTTAGGTTCTTCATGATCGTCTCTCGGATCTATGTCTCTATAAATCCAACCTTGCTGCCCGAGCCAAGGCTAGGGCGCTATTTGTCAATTTTACGCTACCTGGATGCGGACAGAGTTGTCCACCAGCTTTCCCTTCTCTCTCCCCTGGGCCTCTCTTAGATTAAACACATAATGTGCATGTACAACCCCAACTCCTCTATCCGTCAAAAACTTCAAAGTCAAACACCACGGGGACAAAGCTGCTCGAAACTTCGCCAGGGTCGGTCGGCCCAAAAAAAGATTATATGGGGAATCAACATCCAAAAAAATGAATGGTAGGATCCATACCCTCCTACGTTCACCTTCTCCTGATTCAATTGGTAATTCAACACAACCTATCACGTTAGTGGCTGCACGGTTAAAACCGTAAATGCAAGCTTTAGATGTTTTTAGATCCTTTGCCTCCAACTTCATTTGGCCGTACGCCTTTTTGAATATAATGTTAACAAAACTCCCGCAATCAATCAATACCCTTCTCAAAAATGCTGGCCCAATCATTGCCGAGATGACCATCAGGTCAACGGTGGGTGCCTCCACCTGATCAGTGCCTCTACTTCTGAACAATATACCATCCGTCGTCATTCGCTGTGGTTTCGCTAGAATCCCATCTTCGGAGTTCGAGCAGCATTCAAAGTCCGCATGTTTCAATGAATTAGCATAGTGTTTCATTTTTTGCCCACTCTTGTCTACTGGATGAGGCCCACCAACTATCATGTTTATGATTAGTCAACTTACAGTATGAGTAGGTTTTTGAGGATGGCATGGAGCCTGCCCGTGACCGGGTATGACGTTCCTTGTCCGCCTTCCTGCGGATTCTTAACAAACTACTGTAACTTCTTCTGTTAAATCAGTCTTTCTATAGCATCATGGAGGTGTCTGCATTCCTCAGTGTTATGCCCATCGGTCTCATGAAATTGGCAGTACTTCCCAATATGTTTTTGTTTCTCAATGGATTCCTTTGGGCGCGGCTTCCGGTATTGGAAGGTGTTACAAGTTGACAAATAAATATTTTCTAGAGATGTGTTCAGAGGAGTGTATTCGTTGTAGGTCAAGATCCTTGGCTTCCACTTTTCGGCTTTCCTCTTTGTTCTCGAATTTTCCCTTCCAGACGCTTTAGACTGCTCGGGCTTGTTTTGAACGTTAACCTTGACCTTTCAGAATTATCGCCAGCCTATTTTATCGCAATGTTACTTTGCACTGCTCTTTGCCAGCCTTGCGCACTGCCTCGCCTCGTCCACTGGCTTCCTCCCTTCTCATGAAATGGTGTGCCTTTGAATAAAAACGTTCCAGGGTAGCCAGAGGTTTTTCTGACAACTAATCATCAAACTTTGAGTCTGGATCTACTCTTCGCATCGTGGCCATGAAAATAGCGTAGTCATTTGGGTTGCTAACTTCAGTAGATGCAACGTGAAATCTTTATAGATATTCCTTTACGGACTCCCTTGGGGATTGAATTAAACTAGATAAAGAAATCGCGTCCTTTGGACGAGTGGTATGAATTCTGAACTGCTCCACAAATTTTGTCACTAACTCATCAAATCTGGAGATCGATCATGCAGGGAGTCTGGTGAACCACATGGTAGCAATTCCAGATAAGGTTATTGGGAAACATCTGCACTTAGTTTCATCATTTGCCCTAGTCAAGTCCATGATCCACTTGTATCTCATTACATGCTGTCGGGGATCAGTTTTTCCCTCATAGGCTGGAATAGTCGGCATACTAAACTTCCAGGGTATTCAGCCTGTAGGATAACATCTATGAATGGAGTATGACTTCTATCTATGCCCCAATCATCATTGGATAAGCCCTGATTTTCCCTCATCAGCTAGTTGACCATGGCTGACAAGTCTAGGGTCTGGAAAGGAGGTGGCAAGTTGGACTCCGTCCTGCATAACCGTCCCGGCTGGTGCCTCCTTGATTGGTGATCTCCCAAACGAGCATCCTGGAGACCTGCTTCATTGCGTCCCTAGTGAGCTGGTTGGTCAGCTTTCACTCGTGCTCCAGATCCTAACTACCCATTCCAAATTGAGAGTGGTTTCCTTGGTGCAAGTGAGGGGTCACGGCTCCAGGTGGGATACCGAACCATTCTTGTTGGATCTATCTACTGCGCCTGTTTTCATTGTTTCACTTCTATGGTGTCTACGCCTGGGATGTTCATCAGACAAAGCGGAGCTATCAGATGATGAGCACGTGGGGGGACTTCCTGCAGCATTCTAATGCTGTTGTTAAGTAAGTTGGGTCATGAGACTGGCGTTAGCTTGAATCTGCTCATTAAGCTGTGTCCTGCTTTCCATGGGTTCTCTTATCAGCTCATTGAACTATGTTCTAGTGAAAACTTCTGTTTGGTTGAGGACCGTGGTGGTCCTTGCACTTGGATTAGCTTGTTGATTGTTGGGTCCTACTTGTTGGACGCTAGCGGTCTCGTTGACATCCGCACTGTGGGAGACTGATCTGGTACGCGGTCTTCCCACTGTAGAGTTATCAGTAGGAACTCAAAGTAGAATCTGTGAGCTTCTTGTGAACGAACTTGGATCTTCTTTGGGGGACTTCTTCAATTTAGTAGAGACAAAGTAGATCCTAAGTGTTTGAGAATGATGCCTTCAATGAAAGCACCAAAATATTAGCACCAAAATTGATTACTAACACCTTGAGTAGAATTATGTAGAGAGATTAATGAAGAAAATAAATTAAAATAGAGGAATGTGTGCAAAACTAACTGCAGAAACAAGAACACCAGAATTATAGTGGTTCGACGTAACTGCCTACATCCACTGTTAATATAATCTTTATTGCTTTCCTCAAGGACTTGAAAACAGATAAAATCTGTAGAAAAATAGCTCTAATACAAGTTTGAACTAAAAGAAACCTAGTGCAGAAAATGGCAGAGTGTCTCCAGAGATCTCGAAAAAAGGTCACCTTGGCTGTAGCATGCCCCTCTATTTATAGAAGAAGATGGGTTGGTTCTCCTATGCAGGCCTATGATTAAATTAACTTGGCCCATGTATGGTCATGTTGAGTCGACCGGACTGGTCATGGCGAATAACTTCTAGCCGATAGACTAGTGCCGAACCAGTAATCCCGAGCCAGTATAGCTAAACCATGAGTTCCTTGCATACAATTTAATGCGAAGTCTCCCATGACTCAAAGTAGCTAGTGATGCCACCCGAAGTAAAGATAGGCTGGCTATACTGTTCCTATGATAATTTGCTAATTCCTTGGGCCGAATGACGAATGGCCAAACCGCTCTCCATGACCGAGCGATGAGTAGCCGAACCACATTAGCCGAACGACGCTGACTTGTTCACCTTGACTATACCCCAACACTGAACCATCTTGGCCATCCCATCTTGCTTTTCCTTACTTGGCCGAATGATAGCTGTTGACCAACATAGAATGAATCACATCTAGCGAAGCAACCAAGGCCAATGTGATGTCCCGAAAATTTAGTCAATAATTATTTAATAATTTCTTTGATAATTGTTTTAAAATGTGAAATATTGTTTTAATAATTTAATTCAAACTGGAATTCTCTTTTGAAAATTTTGATTATTTAGTTTGATTAATGATACTGTTTTCAAAGTTAAAAATATTTAAGTAATAAATGTATCTTTCTATGCTGTTTTAAAAATATTTTATTTATAATGTATAAATGTTTATACATTGTAAATAGAGCATTTTGGTTTTAATTTTAATTTATATTTAATAAAGGATATTTTTTAATTTTTATATGAATGAATAATTTGTAAATTGATTAATTTGATTTAAATTGTACTGTAAACTTTTCAAAAAAAGTTTGTTTTAAAAAAATCTTTCTTATATCTTTATATAAAAGTAAATGAGTATTTATTTTGTTTATAAGAGTAAAAATAGTTTAATTTTAGTTTGATTTGTTTTATTTTAAAATTGTTTTTCTTTGAAATAAGATTTAGTTCATTTTTGATAAAGTATAACATTGATAAATTTAATTCAACACTTCTTTTCTTTTGAAATTTAGTTTCATAAAGAATGTTATTTTAAAAATAATTAAACAAGCATTTAAATGTAAGAGTATAGTTTTATAAAAAGTTTATATGTATTTACTTAAAAACTAATGTTAATAAACATTTGAAATATGTTTAAATAAATTTGAAATGGTTTAAGATAAATTCTAATACATATATAAATTTAGAAATTGCTTTTAAACATTGATATATACATGTGTTAGTCATTTAAACTATTAAGTAGACACTTGTAAAACAATTAGCATAATTAGTACAAGTGGCATTAGTTTAAAAACTTTTTATTTTAAAATATATTAACAAGACAATATAACATAAGCATTTTGATAAAAACACATTCTCTTCAAAATTGAAAATCTGAGAACCAGATTTCAGTAAATCTTAAACCTCAAAACAAAAACATGTTAAAATTTGCAAATAACAAATCATATCCAGAAAACCAATCCTCAAAACAAATCAATTGCTGCAAACAAACAACTTCAATCAAATCTGCAAAATGAAGATCTGTTCAACTTCAAATCTGTGCAAATAAAATGGATCTGCATACAACAAATCTGCAATATAAAATCTGAGCTATTAGTATGGGTCTGCATGCATCATTAACAACAACTGTCAAGCAATTTCTGTAATTTAAATGAAGCCAAGATCAACATGAATTTCATTATGCATATCTGGAAATTGGATCTGCATCTATTTGCTCTGCATCTTCAATTTAAAAAGGTGAGTAAACTTTTAATTTTAAAAACAGTTTTGTTTTAAAATAAATTCACATGCAAGTATTAGAACTCATGTTCAAAGCAAAACTGTCATTAAAAATATATATATATAAACTGCTATGGATGAAACTGCAGTGATTCATTTTGTTTGAGGAAAATAACTTCACAAATGGAAAAGCTTAAATAACCTGTTGCATGTGTATTGATAGTAATAAGCAAGCTTGTATGATTGAATTGTGATGAATGTTCTGTGTATACATATATAACTGTGTATATATATGATGCTATGGCCAGGAATCTGCATACATGTTTGTTTCTAAAACTAAGATTTTTAAAAAATATATATGTTGTGATGGTTGCCTGTTGATGATTGTTATATGTGAGTATATATGAATATGTATATAATATGTAGCTGTAGATCTAATTTGCTTGTAAAACTAAGATTTTCTTTTATAATTTTTTTTTCTCTAGAAGTGATTTCAGTTAGAAATGTTTGAGAAAACAATATTGTTTGTTGAGTATAAATTCAAGTTTATAAATTATATTCAAGATGAAAAAAAAATCTGTGTTTCTGGTATAAGTAAATACAGTATTGGTTTTTTAAAAAATATAATAATAACAAGAGTATCAACATCATTAACTGTTTAAAACAAGATTTTAACATGAATATGTTAGAAATCAGAAAGTATAAGCAAGTTTCATTTCTAGTTGACTGTGTGGATTAGCACTTCTGTTTAAGCAGAAACAGGGAAATTTGAAATATCTGTTGAGCTAGAAAATTTTAGGTATTAAGATACTTCCTGTAGGTGAAGTATTGATGTAAGAGTGGAGTATATTTGGTGATGGAGGATCAGAGAGAGAGGAGATATGGATTGGGGTTTTTTTTTCCAGGATTTCAAACCACTTTTTGTTTAAGTGTTGAAGTTCAGGTGAACTTCTGAGATGCAGGGTTTTACTCGAAGTAGAACTCGGGGTTTTGTGAAATTATCTCGAAGCAATGGGTGTATAAACTCGAAGTAGTTAAAGGGGTTGCTCGGGTATAGGTTTACAATTTTAAAACCTGAGAAGTTCTGCAGTTTTTTTTTAATGTTAATTGAAATTCAAATGCTAGTGCAGATTTTTGATTCAAGTATAAGTTGGAACTGAATTCAAATAAATTTTGAGTTCAAGGTTTTAATAATGAATATCTTAAATTTAAACAAGTTTTAAATTTGGTTTTAAATCAATATTAAAAACAGTTGCAGGTTTTAGAATCTGTATTTTGCAGTTTTGAATTTTAATGAAATTCATATTTTAAGATGGAAACTTGATTCAAGTATGAATTGAAACTGAATTCAAATAAAGTTTTAAATTCAAAGTTTTCAAAAATGAAAATTTTAAATTTAAACAAGTTTAAATTCTGTTTTCAATCAAGTTTTAAAAACAGTTTTAACCCAGAGAGACTTTTGCAGTTTTTTTAATGTTGAATGGATTTCAATTTAGTGCAAGAGTTTGATTTCAGTGTAACTTGAAACTGAATTCAAATTAAGTTGGAATTCAAGTATTTTAAAAATGAAAATCTTAAATTTAAACAAGATTTAATTTGGTTTTAAATCAAGTATAAAACAGTTTCAGGTTTGGTGTAAAACCAGATTTTTGTTTTCAAAACAGTTTTTGTAAGTTTTAAATTTTGAACAAATTTAAATGGTTTAAGCAAAATTTAAATGTGTTTTGAAATCAAGTTAAAAACTATTTTTAGGTTTCTTTAGAAACCAGTTTGACTTCAAACAGGTCGTTAAATTTAAAAAAGAATGAATAAACTTATTCAAATGTTTCCTAGGTGAATTTGAAAATGAAATCTGGATTCAAGTGAGTTTTAAAACTTGAAAGAATTTGTTTCCTTAGTATTTGAATTAAAATATGAAGTGTTTAATTCAAATTTGGAAATTGAAATAATCAATTTATTTTCAATGCTTAATTTATCAAGTAATTTAGTTTTGAATCTTTCTTTATATTTAAGTAATGAATGTCCTTTAAACATTCATTTTTTTTAAGGTTTATAATTATTAAATTTGGATTAATGTTTAATAATTAAATATTTGAATCTTAATAAATTGGAATTTGAATTTAATTTTTTAGAAATGTATTGTTTTAATACATTTTGAATTTAGATGAGTCATTTGATAAGTAATCTAAATTATTTTGGAATAATTAAGATAATTAAGGATGTACTTAATTATTTGATTTTAAAGTTAATGGTTTAGATTAATTTTTAATTAGAAATGATTTATTAATCTAATTTAAATTTTCTTAAGTATATAATTAATGAAATGTTAATTAATAAATGGTGATAATTATCTAAGGATAATTCAGTAATTAATTAATGGAATTAATTTTGATAATTAACTAGATTAATTAATTGAATCTAATTAATTGTAATTTGTTAAGTAATTAAGGAATTAACTACTTATTGTAATTAATTTGGATTGTGATTTAATTAAGTTAATTAATTTAGTTTAATTAAATTAAATAAATCATTTGATGATTTTAAGAGTGTAATTACTTAATGTAATTAATGGAGCAGGATTACTCAGTAAAGTAATAATGATAATTACTAGAATGTAATTAGTAATTTGGACAATTACTTTTGTAATTAATTAAGGAATTAATTAATGATTAATTATTGGTTAATTAATTTATAAATAAGTAATTAAGATAGTTAATTACTTAATTGGATATTAATCAAGGTGATTAATAATTAGATTAATTTCTAAATGTAATTAATTTAAATTAAATAATTTATTTAAATATTAAAGATCATTAATTAATATTACTGATGTAATTAAGGATTGTTTGATTAAGTAATAATTAAATAAGTGATTAATTAATTATGAAATTAATTAAGGACAAATATAATTAATTATAATTAATTAATAAATGGGTAATTAAAGGTTAATTACTTATGATTAACGTTAATTAAATTATGAAATTAATTAAGGATTAATTACTTATTGTAATTAGTGAATGATTAAACATAGATGTTTAATCAAGTTAAATACTTAGTGGGTAATTAATTAACTGAGTTAATTAATTTATGAATGTTAAGCAGGATTTAAATATGGTAATTAATTTGATTTATTTTAAATTAATTAGAGACGATTGTAATTAATTTAATTCATTTTAAATTAATTATAGTTGTTGGTTAGTAAATCATTGCTTATGGATGTTATTGATTGAATGGTTGTGATCTCAGGAATGAGATGAGTCGTATCTGTATGATATGAATGATTGGTTAAGTATGATAATTTGTGATGGATTGTTTGGTGGTGATGATTATCTGTTTATGGATAATACGGATTATCTGTTTATGTTATGAATGTGATTATCTATTGTAATATATAGTTTATCTATTTATGTGAATTAGATAACAATGAAATAAGTTAATTGTTTAAAACCCTTAAGTACAACTTGGACATTAAAATGGCGTTTGGTTTCGATGAGACCGGGATCGGGTTTCCATATTTGGATATCCGTAAACCACATCGATTCCAATTAAACGTTAGGTCGTTAACCCAAGTGGAGCAAGTGAAGACTCGAGGTGTAAGGGCTATACGTCAGTATAACTCTGTGGGTGATTCCGTAATGAGTTGACGGAATAGTACTTATAGATTCGAGATGGAGATTTAGAGTGCACAGGTTATCGTCGTTAACTCTGAGGGTGATTCCAAAACGAGTGTAACGAGATAATGCCTTCGGTTTCGTTTGAACCCGGAACGAACTTGTATGGATTGAATGCTTTCAGAACATCGTCAGGTGGACGATGAGCATTCTAAGATAATGTGTCCTCTAAAGGTAATCGTAGCCTCATCAACCGAGAATGGCTAAAACAGGGGAGGTGCAGCAAGGCTTCCTGGGTAGCACCCACTTGAGAGCAAGATTTTCCCCTGTCTAGAGGTCCCTTTTTATTCGGCTTAGTGGGCAGTTGGAATTGCGCACCAACTGCGGGGTTGTCTTGTTTGGAACTATTCAGTAAGGAATGGGTCCGGCCTTGTGTTGCAGGGGAGTGGGAGTACTCCTCGATACGTTGATCTAGGCCACGTACTGTGACGGGCGGTACCCCAGTAGCCCTGCCATTGATGGAATCCATAATCCAATAAGTGCCTGTACGGTTTTGATTGTGCCCAACTATGTTGGAACGTGAGATGTAAGCATTCCAGCTATTTCTATATTTTATTTTGAAAACCCTAGACACTATTATAATATCACTGGATTTCCTATCAAATGTTTTGGTTAGCGTAAGGTAAAAACTTTTCCATGTTTATGTGTGGGAAGTCTTACGTGATACCTTTTGTTTTCAAAGGATTTTCTAAAGTTAAGCAACTTTTATCCCCGTTTACTCACACCAGACCCCTGTCTGACCTGAGTGTTTATTTTCTGTTTTATTAAACTCTTGGGTACTCATATTACGTATGAGTAGTCAAGTGTTTCAGGATTGCTTTGACGAGTTCTGGAGGAGATAATGGAGCAGGAGGCTTCAGCGTGTAGATATATGTAGTGGTTCTGTTGTGTTTGAGTTGTGTCTGTTTCTCTGATGTATTTGAATTGTAATTGCTAGACAAATGTTTATAATTGTCTAGTTTGTGTTGTATTAGCAGTTTAACTCTGATGTATATGATACTATGTAAAGTTTTATGTGATATATTATAATTTATTCGATTCCGCTGTGAGATTCTGATGTTGTCTGTTCTTTCTTTCCTTTCTTTTCTTTTCTCTTTTCTATCCCTTTCTTTCTTCTTAACGATGCAACTTTCTGGAGTGTGTAAGTTGGGTCGTTACATTGTGGTATCAGAGCATTAGGTTGAGTGAATACCTAGGCTCTGGAGAGTGGTGTTTTCTTGAGAGAGCGTATTTGTAATTTTTAATATATATATTATTTATTTCTGCCTATTTGATTGGCTTACGTGTTCAGGTTTTCCAATATAAGTAATAAATGTAGATAGGGTAGTGGTGTGTGTAACACAACCACCAATGATTGGAGTTTGAGTGTTTGTGGTTGGAAGCGATCTGCTTAGGGCGGTATTGGGTATCTTGAGTAGTTTTGTTGTTTGGTGAGAAAGATTTCACTAATCTCTGAAGGAAATCTTTTTTAGATTCGGAGTTTATTTTGGATTGTAAGCTTGGCTGCACTCATGTGAGTTGTTTTTCTTGAGTTTGGATCAGTTGGGAGTTCTGAAGCCTGCATTGGTATTTTGGTAACCTTAGGAAGGAGTACTGTCTATATTTGAGTTTGAAGCTCAGTTTGGCAGAGTGTTTTGAGCTTGGTTTAGGAGCGAGTTTCCTGAGAGATATCTGTCTATCTGGAATGCCCTATTGTGAAGAGGCTGGTGTAGCTTTGAGGTTTGATGAGCTTTTGGATAAGGAAGTTTTGGAAGCAGTAGCAGCAGTGGGTGACTTGTTCTTTGATGGTTCAGAAATCTCTGTGATACTTCTGTCAGTAGTCCGGGCAGATGGTGGAGCTTGTCCATTTCTTCTGGAAGCTCAGCTAGGTGTGATGTTAGTGGTTAGAGGTGGATCACTAGTTTCTTCTTTTGAAGGCTTTAGCTGTTCTGATTTTTTGAAGTGAGAACGATTTCTCGGGATCTAAACTAGGTGAATTGCAATAGTGACTTGCGACGGTTCGGAAGTTCTCTAAGTGATCTCTGTTTGGATTGAAGCATCTTTAGAGGATGTTTAAGATATCGAAGTGGCATTTTCTAGATATCTTCGAAGGAATTAAGATTGGAATCCGTATCGAGAGATTGAGTTCTGTATCGACTTGGTTCTTGGAGCTGTACCGATGGTTCAGCATTGCAGGAGATTCTTTGAGTGTGATCTGTTTAAGTTGGCAGGATTTATCGGATCTGGTTTCTGGTTGAATTTTTGCTGTGGTATTTGTGACTGAATCGGATAGGTCACTGAGATTTTATGGAATTTGATGAACAATGTTCCGGGATAAGTTGATCAAGTTTATACTTGTGTTCATCAACAACATTCTCGGATCAGAGTTGCGTAGTGGAAGCATGGTGGCAGCTATTCCAGAATAGGAGCACCCGATTCTTTGGGAATTTGAGTTTTGTCTTGGATCAAAGGATTTCTACAGGAAATTTATTTTGGATCTAGAAACTTGATTGTTTTGTATCTGTTTGTTCCAGATAGAGTAGTTTGTCTGAAGACTCTGATATCTGTAGTGGAGTTTGTGTGGTGGATTTTGATTGATCTAGGAGTTGAGGGCAGCCCAGGATCGATATGAGAGATTTGTGGATAAGAGATTGGGTCTTTTTGTTTTATCTTGAGGATTAAGTGTTTGATCTACAGGATTGAATTTCCAGTTCGGATGGCTGGAATTTGTTTTGTTTTTCACGTATCTCTGAGGGAGTACGTGTATGGTTTATCTCTGGTTTTAGAATCAGTAGTTCTGAGAGGTTTGGGAGTTGATCAGGACTTGTCTGTAGTCCTGAGTTCTGTTTAGATTTGTAGATCTAGATATATAGGAGCTCTAAATCTGAGTGGTGTGACTAATTTAGATTTTATAGGGCGAGTGTCCCGGTGTTTGTACCTGGGAAACTCTAGGGAATCTTATCCAGAATTTTGTCTGAATAATTAGAATTGTTTGTTTGAATTGGTTGTTGTGGTTGCTAGTATTTGGTTGATAATATATGTTTATTTGTTTTTTTTTAAAAAAAATTTAAAATCTGTATGAGATTATTAAATTACCTTTGCTTTTAAATTTCGGGGGCGAAATTCTTTTAAGGGGAGAGGAATGTGATGTTCCGGAAATTTAGGCAATAATTATTTAATAATTTCTTTGATAATTGTTTTAAAATGTGAAATATTATTTTAATAATTTAATTCAAACTGGAATTCTCTTTTGAAAATTTTGATTATTTAGTTTGATTAATGATATTGTTTTCAAAGTTAAAAATATTTAAGTAATAAATGTATCTTTCTATGCTGTTTTAAAAATATTTTATTTATAATGTATAAATGTTTATACATTGTAAATAGAGCATTTTGGTTTTAATTTTAATTTATATTTAATAAAGGATATTTTCTAATTTTTATATGAGTGAATAATTTGTAAATTGATTAATTTGATTTAAATTATATTGTAAACTTTTCAAAAAAAGTTTGTTTTAAAAACATCTTTCTTATATCTTTATATAAAAGTAAATGAGTATTTATTTTGTTTATAAGAATAAAAATAGTTTAATTTTAGTTTGATTTGTTTTATTTTAAAATTGTTTTTCTTTGAAATAAGATTTAGTTCATTTTTGATAAAGTATAACATTATAAATTTAATTCAACACTTCTTTTCTTTTGAAATTTAGTTTCATAAAGAATGTTATTTTAAAAATAATTAAACAAGCATTTAAATGTAAGAGTATAGTTTTATAAAAAGTTTATATGTATTTACTTAAAAACTAATGTTAATAAACATTTGAAATATGTTTAAATAAATTTGAAATGGTTTAAGATAAATTCTAATACATATATAAATTTAGAAATTGCTTTTAAACATTGATATATACATGTGTTAGTCATTTAAACTATTAAGTAGACACTTGTAAAACAATTAGCATAATAAGTACAAGTGGCATTGGTTTAAAAACTTTTTATTTTAAAATATATTAACAAGACAATATAACATAAGCATTTTGATAAAAACACATTCTCTTCAAAATTGAAAATCCGAGAACCAGATTTCAGTAAATCTTAAACCTCAAAACAAAAACATGTTAAAATTTGCAAATAACAAATCATATCCAGAAAACCAATCCTCAAAACAAATCAATTGCTGCAAACAAACAACTTCAATCAAATATGCAAAATGAAGATCTGTTCAACTTCAAATCTGTGCAAATAAAATGGATCTGCATACAACAAATCTGCAATATAAAATATGAGCTATTAGTATGGGTCTGCATGCATCATCAACAACAACTGGCAAGCAATTTCTGTAATTTAAATGAAGCCAAGATCAACATGAATTTCATTATGCATTTCTGGAAATTGGATCTGCATCTATTTGCTCTGCATCTTCAATTTAAAAAGGTGAGTAAACTTTTAATTTTAAAAACAGTTTTGTTTTAAAATAAATTCACATGCAAGTATTAGAACTCATGTTCAAAGCAAAACTGTCATTAAAAATATATATATAAACTGCTATGGATGAAACTGCAGTGATTCATTTTGTTTGAGGAAAATAACTTCACAAATGGAAAAGCTTAAATAACCTGTTGCATGTGTATTGATAGTAATAAGCAAGCTTTTATGATTGAATTGTGATGAATGTTCTGTGTATACATATATAACTGTGTATATATATGATGCTATGGCCAGGAATCTGCATACCTGTTTGTTTCTAAAACTAAGATTTTTTTTAAAAAAAATATGTTGTGATGGTTGCCTGTTGATGATTGTTATATGTGAGTATATATGAATATGTATATAATATGTAGCTGTAGATCTAATTTGCTTGTAAAACTAAGATTTTCTTTTATAATTTTTTTTTTTCTCTAGAAGTGATTTCAGTTAGAAATGTTTGAGAAAACAGTATTGTTTGTTGAGTATAAATTCAAGTTTATAAATTATATTCAAGATGAAAAAAAATCTGTGTTTCTGGTATAAGTAAATACAGTATTGGTTTTTTAAAAAATATAATAATAACAAGAGTATCAACATCATTAACTGTTTAAAACAAGATTTTAACATGAATATGTTAGAAATCAAAAAGTATAAGCAAGTTTCATTTCTAGTTGACTGTGTGGATTAGCACTTCTGTTTAAACAGAAACAGGGAAATTTGAAATATCTGTTGAGCTAGAAAATTTTAGGTACTGAGATACTTCCTGTAGGTGAAGTGTTGATGTAAGAGTGGAGTATATTTGGTGATGGAGGATCAGAGAGAGAGGAGATATGGATTGGGGTTTTTTTTTTCAGGATTTCAAACCACTTTTTGTTTAAGTGTTGAAGTTCAGGTGAACTTCTGAGATGCAGGGTTTTACTCGAAGTAGAACTCGGGGTTTTGTGAAATTATCTCGAAGCAATGGGTGTAGAAACTCGAAGTAGTTAAAGGGGTTGCTCGGGTATAGGTTTACAGTTTTAAAACCTGAGAAGTTCTGCAGCTTTTTTTTTACTGTTGATTGAAATTCAAATGCTAATGCAGATTTTTGATTCAAGTATAAGTTGGAACTGAATTCAAATGAATTTTGAGTTCAAGGTTTTAAAAATGAATATCTTAAATTTAAACAAGTTTTAAATTTGGTTTTAAATCAATATTAAAAACAGTTGCAGGTTTTAGAATCTGTATTTTGCAGTTTTGAATTTTAATGAAATTCATAGTTTAAGATGGAAACTTGATTCAAGTATGAATTGAAACTGAATTCAAATAAAGTTTTAAATTCAAAGTTTTCAAAAATGAAAATTTTAAATTTAAACAAGTTTAAATTCTGTTTTCAATCAAGTTTTAAAAACAGTTTTAACCCAGAGAGACTTTTGCAGTTTTTTTAATGTTGAATGGATTTCAATTTAGCGCAAGAGTTTGATTTCAGTGTAACTTGAAACTGAATTCAAATTAAGTTGGAATTCAAGTATTTTAAAAATGAAAATCTTAATTTTAAACAAGATTTAATTTGGTTTTAAATCAAGTATAAAACAGTTTTAGGTTTGGTTTAAAACCAGATTTTTGTTTTCAAAACAGTTTTTGTAAGTTTTAAATTTTGAACAAATTTAAATGGTTTAAGCAAAATTTAAATGTGTTTTGAAATCAAGTTAAAAACAATTTTTAGGTTTCTTTGGAAACCGGTTTGATTTCAAACAGGTCGTAAAATTTAAAGAAGAATGAATAAACTTATTCAAATGTTTCCAAGGTGAATTTGAAAATGAAATCTGGATTCAAGTGAGTTTTAAAACTTGAAAGAATTTGTTTCCTTAGTATTTGAATTAAAATATGAAGTGTTTAATTCAAATTTGGAAATTGAAATAATCAATTTATTTTCAATGCTTAATTCATCAAGTAATTTAGTTTTGAATCTTTCTTTATATTTAAGTAATGAATGTCCTTTAAACATTCATTTTTTTTAAGGTTTATAATGATTAAATTTGGATAAATGTTTAATAATTAAATATTTGAATCTTAATAAATTGGAATTTGAATTTAATTTTTAGAAATGTATTGTTTTAATACATTTTGAATTTAAATGAGTCATTTGATAAGTAATCTAAATTATTTTGGAATAATTAAGATAATTAAGGATGTACTTAATTATTTGATTTTAAAGTTAATGGTTTAGATTAATTTTTAATTAGAAATGATTTATTAATCTAATTTAAATTTTCTTAAGTATATAATTAATGAAATGTTAATTGATAAATGGTGACAATTATCTAAGGAAAATTCAGTATAATTAATGGAATTAATTTTGATAATTAACTAGATTAATTAATTGAATCTAATTAATTGTAATTTGTTAAGTAATTAAGGAATTAACTACTTATTGTAATTAATTTGGATTGTGATTTAATTAAGTTAATTAATTTAGTTTAATTAAATTAAATAAATCATTTGATGATTTTAAGAGTGTAATTATTTAATGGAGCAGGATTACTCAGTAAAGTAATAATGATAATTACTGGAATATAATTAGTAATTTGGATAATTACTTTTGTAATTAATTAAGGAATTAATTAATGATTAATTATTGGTTAATTAATTTATAAATAAGTAATTAAGATAGTTAATTACTTAATTGAATATTAATCAAGGTGATTAATAATTAGATTAATTTTTAAATGTAATTAATTTAAATTAAGTAATTTATTTAAATATTAAAGATCATTAATTAATATTAATGATGTAATTAAGGATTGTTTGATTAAGTAATAATTAAATAAGTGATTATTAATTATGAAATTAATTAAGGACAAATATAATTAATTAATAAATGGGTAATTAAAGGTTAATTACTTATGATTAAGGTTAATTAAATTATGAAATTAATTAAGGATTAATTACTTATTGTAATTAGTGAATGATTAAACGTAGATGTTTAATCAAGTTAAATACTTAGTGGGTAATTAATTAACTGAGTTAATTATTTTATGAATGTTAAGCAGGATTTAAATATGGTAATTAATTTGATTTATTTTAAATTAATTAGAGACGATTGTAATAAATTTAATTCATTTTAAATTAATTATAGTTGTTGGTTAGTAAATCATTGCTTATGGATGTTATTGATTGAATGGTTGTGATCTCAGGAATGAGATGAGTCGTATCTATATGATATGAATGATTGGTTAAGTATGATAATTTGTGATGGATTGTTTGGTGGTGATGATTATCTGTTTATGGATAATACAGATTATCTGTTTATGTTATGAATGTGATTATCTATTGTAGTATATAGTTTATCTATTTATGTGAATTAGATAACGATGAAATAAGTTAATTGTTTAAAAACCTTAAGTACAACTTGGACATTAAAATGGCGTTTGGTTTCGATGAGACCGGGATCGGGTTTCCATATTTGGATATCCGAAAACCACATCGATTCCAATTAAACGTTAGGTCGTTAACCCAAGTGGAGCAAGTGAAGACTCGAGGTGTAAGGGCTATACGTCAGTATAACTCTGTGGGTGATTCCGTAATGAGTTGACGGAATAGTACTTATAGATTCGAGATGGAGATTTAGAGTGCACAGGTTATCGTCGTTAACTCTGAGGGTGATTCCAAAACGAGTGTAACGAGATAATGCCTTCGGTTTCGTTTGAACCCGGAACGAACTTGTATGGATTGAATGCTTTCAGAACATCGTCAGGTGGACGATGAGCATTCTAAGATAATGTGTCCTCTAAAGGTAATCGTAGCCTCATCAACCGAGAATGGCTAAAACAGGGGAGGTGCAGCAAGGCTTCCTGGGTAGCACCCACTTGAGAGCAAGATTTTCCCCTGTCTAGAGGTCCCTTTTTATTCGGCTTAGTGGGCAGTTGGAATTGCGCACCAACTGCGGGGTTGTCTTGTTTGGAACTATTCAGTAAGGAATGGGTCCGGCCTTGTGTTGCAGGGGAGTGGGAGTACTCCTCGATACGTTGATCTAGGCCACGTACTGTGACGGGCGGTACCCCAGTAGCCCTGCCATTGATGGAATCCATAATCCAATAAGTGCCTGTACGGTTTTGATTGTGCCCAACTATGTTGGAACGTGAGATGTAAGCATTCCAGCTATTTCTATATTTTATTTTGAAAACCCTAGACACTATTATAATATCACTGGATTTCCTATCAAATGTTTTGGTTAGCGTAAGGTAAAAACTTTTCCATGTTTATGTGTGGGAAGTCTTACGTGATACCTTTTGTTTTCAAAGGATTTTCTAAAGTTAAGCAACTTTTATCCCCGTTTATTCACACCAGACCCCTGTCTGACCTGACTGTTTATTTTCTGTTTTTTTAAACTCTTGGGTACTCATATTACGTATGAGTAGTCAAGTGTTTTAGGATTTCTTTGACGAGTTCTGGAGGAGATAATGGAGCAGGAGGCTTCAGCGTGTAGATATATGTAGTGGTTCCGTTGTGTTTGAGTTGTGTCTGTTTCTCTGATGTATTTGAATTGTAATTGCTAGACAGATGTTTATAACTGTCTAGTTTGTGTTGTATTAGCAGTTTAACTCTGATGTATATGATACTATGTAAAGTTTTATGTGATATATTATAATTTATTCGATTCCGCTGTGAGATTCTGATGTTGTCTGTTCTTTCTTTCCTTTCTTTTCTCTTTTCTATCCCTTTCTTTCTTCTTAACGACGCAACTTTCTGGAGTGTGGAAGTTGGGTCGTTACAGCCAAACCACTTACTCTTGCTAATTTTGGCCGAGCCGCCCTGGTTTCTCTTCAACGCTGAGTCGCCTTGGCCGTGCCAGTGTTTATCATACCGAGCTGCACACAAACCGGTCTGAGCTCTACTTACAATGCTCTCTTGTAATTCCAACTGTTCCTTGACTTGAGTCTCATCTAAGTCCATTCTCAAGCTCTGCGAACAACATGAGGTATCCGAGCCACGTGTTCGGTTAACAAGTAGACTCTAGAATAGGTTTGGCAGCTTGGGCATTCTTTATAAGATCCAAAAGCTATTGAGCAGACATGAATATGCCATCCTAAGGAGTAGCACTGGATTGACCGATGCTGGGACGGCCAGGTCTAACCATTTCTCTTCTTTACGAAAGAAAGAAAGAAGACGAAAAAGGTTATTCTTGGAATGATATCAAACAATCTTGATTGATAAAACAAGGCATCATAAAAAGAAATAAGATAGAACAGGTTTTAAGACTCGAATTAAATCCTAAGGCACGATTCCTAAGAGAGACTTAGGACAATGATCCCTGTCATAATATTTTGTATTATTCCGAGCTGGACTCTGATACCAGGCTGTGATGCCGCACCTCTACACTCACACTAGCCAAGGACACTACGAGGTAATGTTGTCGACTAGAACGGAGAATAAGGCCGTTGAGGAGCGACCATCTGTGTATTTGCTTTGTGCAAGTACCCATATGTCAGATAGTATGACATGCATTTCATATCAAGAGTAAACTTAACACATCAAATACAAACTCAAAGCTACTACAAATAGCTATGTGGTCTTCGCAAACAAATATAAAATAAGCATAATACAAATCAATCACAGATATTCATATCACTAAGGCGGAAATGTATATGAATATAACACATAGAAGTGTACATTAAAGTAGTGGTTGTACTAGATCGACTACATCACAAAAGAATAGATACAAGTGCTAGACAAAAGAATATGTATACATCAAGGAGTCTCTATCCCGAATGTATAAAAGAAAAAACTACTAAACTAGCCAAAAGTCAAAAGCTAGTCCCTGCTAAGAAGTCAAGTGGAACTACCTGAAACACCTTGGTCAGACTCGAGTATTATTTACGAAGAAAAATAATAAACAAATCAGTCTAGCTATAATTATCACATAAGATGACATATGATAAGAGATATGACATATATATATATATATATATATATATATATATATATATATATATATATATATATATATATATGATAACAATAAACATCTATTATAACGGGCTAAAGAAAGTAGTTGTAATAAGCATCTAGCAAAATGGGCGGGTGGGAATGAAAACTGGTTTTGAGTGCCGCGTATGAATTTTGAGTGCCGACATTTGTTAGTGCTTGTGGGCTTATCGTTAACCACATTTTTATTTGGATAAAATTAATATTAGTCCTAATTAATTATTACTTATAAAGTATTAATTAATTAATACCATAATGAAACTATTAATTAAAGAAAATTTATGACTAATGAAAATAATTGTGAAAATTAATTGTTTAATCATAATTATTAATTAGTAAAAAATAATTATTAAATGTTACTTCATATTCATTAATTATAATTTAATGTTAATTATTAACTGTTAATAGTTAATATGTATATATTATTAACTATTAATTTTCAATATTAATTATTAATTTTCAATAGTAATTATTAATCATAAATTATTAATATTTATTGTTAATTATAAATTATTATATATTTAGTATTAATTATTCGATATTACTTACTAATAACTGGAAAGTAAAATTAAGCCTGTTGGAATACTGATTATATATAATAAATAGTAATTAGTGATTATTTATTAATAATCATTAGTTATTATAAGTTATAAACGATTAATATAATATTATTAACGGTTAACTATTAAATATTAATAAATAATATTGTATTATTGATGATTAGTAATTGGTAACATAGGATTAATATAATATTATTAATGATTAATTATTAAATATTAACAAAAAATAAATATTAATTTAAGAAAGCATTGTAATTATTAATTATTGATTGTCGAAAATTGGCAACAGAAATTTATTATAATCGACATTTTATGATCGTTGTAAAATTTACATCGGTTAAAATGGGCATTTTATGACCGTTGTAAAATTGGCACCTATTACAATGGATATTTTTAGCCCATTGTAAAATTGACACCTATTACAACGGGCAGTATGAGTATTGTAAAATTGGCACCTCTTAAAATGGCATTCTGTAACCACGATAAAATTGGCATCTATTACAACGAACATTTTTTGAACGTTGTAAAATTGACATCTATTACAACGGGCATAAAAGGACCGTTGTAATAATATTCTATTACAACAAGCAATCACTGCACGTTGTAAAAAGGGGCATTGCACTGGGCATCTATTACAACGGTCCTGTATCGACCGTTGTAAAAGCCATCTATTACAACGGGCAGCAAATGCACGTTATAAAAAGGGCATTGTAATAGGATATTTTTGTTGTAGTGCGAATACTATGAATGTAATAATGTCAGCATTTGAGATTCAAAAAGGCTGATTGTTACATAATACGTCTATATGGTGTTGGTATGTCATTTGCTAACTCATTGCCGAAGCCTATTTGGCAATGGTAAATAAACTTCCTTTTGTAGTGGTAGGAGGATTTGATGTTCAATTAACCATAACTTGGTCTTGTCTCAAATTGTAACAAGACTTCGCCCACCACTTGTGAAACAGTTTATATATCTTTCACAACATCTTATGTCTATATAATATATCATGGAAATTTTACACGTAACAATGACAAAGAGGGATCTAAAAGGAGGGGATCCTGATTTAAAAATATATATATATATATATATATATATATATATTCACGTTAATAAAAAAATTACAACATATGTTTTTCTAGAAAATGTACAAGAAATGGTATATTACTCTACAGTTGCATTGTTTTGCTAGTATTGATTATTTGTACTTTTTCTTTGGTTTCGTGTATTAAATCATTGTGTTTTACAAAAAGAATTCTTTTTTATTCCTTTTTCTACAAACAAAAAAGGATTAAATCTTAGTATATGAATTTTGGAAATAAAGTACCTTAAAATCTTAAAACATACGATCTCTATTAAATTACTTTAAATACTTGACTTTCACCCAACAAAGCTGTTGTAGCTTGTCAAGCATAACCTTCGAAATTTCTAGACTAATTTATTCATCATGCCTTGCCCAAGCCCTGTGCCACCTACACGGTGTGTTAAGGGGCCTTCGACTTTGGGGATAACTTTCTATTTTACTTACATACAATTGCTTCAAACAGAGAGTCGTTATCATTTAGTGGCTTGAGGCTGCAACATCCTGCCTTCTTTTGGTGCAGATTCAAGTCCTACATTGTTCTTATTTGAGGCTTTTAAATTTTTTCCCTACTCAAACTTTGTATAGCATTAGACCATTACTAACAACAACCTATTCACTTACAATTTATCTCTCACTCTTTGACCGAGCGAACGAGCTATGCATCCAGGTAACCTTGGAATCAGCCACAGACCAATTATCTGAAAATAAAAACATCAGGATATAATGGCCAAAGCTTCGCCTTTATAATTATTTTTTAATTAAAAAACGAAGTCTTTGCTGTCATATTTTAAATAGTAAGGGTTAATTATTATTACAGTGAAGTTTTCACCATTATTAAAAGAATCTTATATTTAGTGAATTAGCCACGAGATCACTTCAAACCAGCCACGAGCAAGTGAACATACCATACTTAATTGCTCGGTAGTTAGTTTTTCAACCGAACAAACAACTGTTGGTTGTGCTCTTACTACATAACAAGCCTAACAATACAAAAAGTAATATAGGCCTAATGTTAAGTTCTTACACCATTACCAACCATTCGATTTATTCACTTCACCCTCTCTCTTAATTCTGGACCGAGCGAATGAGTTACACATCTAGGCAACTCCAAACCAGCCATGGACCACTTTTTAAAAAATATAAGAATATAACGACTAAGTTTCGCCGTTATAATTTATATTTCAAGGTAAAATATTGTAGTGGCAAAGATTTTTTTCATCATAATATTCTAACGAAAAAACTCCTTTCCACTGTAAAACAATTCCTATGTTCAGTTCAATAATCATAGAATCACTCCAAACCAGCCAAGAGAAGCGAACAAGCTACATCGGTTGCGAGGTGGCTAATTTTTCAACTGCACAAGATTGTTGGTTGTGCTCTTTACTACTATGTATATTATATCTTATTAATAGAAACAAAAATATTTTAAGGAGGTAGGGAGGAAGTTGGAGAAAAGAACAAAAGAAAAATGAAACGTAAGAGTAAAATTTAGAAAACCAAGCAAGGTAGGCACTATAGAAATAAAGAACTGTTGGAAATTATTTTTAGAAAATAAGTGAATTCTTAAAAAATGGACTATGTAAGAAATGACTCCTATATGGGAATATGAGTAGTCCCACATTGTGGGATTATATGAAAGAATCGAGTATTTATACTTGATTCCTAGAAGCTAAGTTGGGCCCTTTGGGCACCTAACGATGCTTTTTTATGAGGAGGGAGACCATGCTTGACCATCACACACACACGCACGCTGATTGACCTGGGCCGGCTCGGACTCAAACTCAAGTTCAGGCTTGTAGTGGTGTATCACTTATATTTTTGGTATAAAATTCTTAACCCGCTTTTGGATCGGACTGGAACGGTCAAATCAGACCAGATCCATATTGGAGAACGTTACATAATGTTTATTGTCTTTGACCCGTTATTTTCTCAGATCCAATTTTCGACACCACGTTTTCCCACAACACGCAAAAACATTTTTTGCTATTCCGTCTTATTTACTTATAAGGAGACGAAATAGAAAGAACTACATCCCATAAACAATTCATTTTTAGATCCACAAATTCGAGCAACATTTTTGAGTGCAAACAGAATCGTTTAGTACATGCAAACGAATCGATACCACAAAAATTATTGAGAGATTGCTTTATCTTAGAAGCGACGACGAATTTTATGACCTGCTTTGCACAACATAGTAGATCATCGAAATGTCTTCAAGAGAGTGATGTTGCCCATGACTCAGTCGAAACCATTGTTTTCCAACAAATTAAAGACGACGCCAAAGAAAATGACTTATGTTGTAGATTTAGATATATACCGCTACTCCCTCTTCACTTTTCTAGGTTTTGATGGTCTCTGTTGCACCTTTCAGATTCGAGGGACTCCACTTCAGGCGTTGGAAACAAATGATGGAGTTTTTTCTGACCATGAAAAAGGTGGTTACTGTGCTGACAACCGACAAGCCGCAGTTGCCAGATAAACCAAATGAAGCAGACGCATACCTGATGAGAGTCTGGACAGAGAAATCCAAGAAGTTGCAGAACTGGACAGAGCAGGATTACTTGTGCCGAAAACTTCATACTCAACAGCCTTAGTGATGTCCTCTACGACTTCTACAATTCCGACAAGACAGCCTAAGTAATCAGGGAAGCGCTGCAAAAGAAGGGTGATACGAAAGAGGCTGGAGCGAAGAAATATGTAGTTAGCTACTACCTGAAATTGCTCATGAGATCATCTTTGAAGGTATGAGTTTGGAGGAACAATTTCACATTGCTGTTATTATTGATAAACTACCCCTAGGTTGGAAAGATTTTAAGAATGTACTTAGGCACAAGACTAAGGAATTATCCTTAGAGAGCTTGATCACTCGCCTCTATATTGAGGAAGAGGCTCATAAGCAAGACCAAAAAGAGGAAGTGCTTGTTGTCACCAATAACAACAGTAAAAAGTCCAAGCCCGTAGTTCTGAAACCAAATCCGAAAAACTTTAAGGATCAGAACAGCAACCACAACAAACAGAATTTGACCCCGCAAGGGAACCAAAAGGGACAGCAGAAACCGACCCAAAAGAATAATTATGGACAGTTTTTCCACATGTTACAAATTTGGAAAATCAGGTCATATAGCACGCAAGTGTAGGAACCAACCAGGCCCTACACCGCATGCTAACCTTGTTGAGGAGCCTTTTACGACTATGATTTCCGAGATTCACCTAGTTGGTGGATTAGAGGGTTGGTGGGTGGATACTGGTGCATCTCGCCATGTCTGCTATGATCATGCTATGTTCAGTACATACACGGCTGTTGATGATAAGAAAGTGCTACTGGGAGATTCTCACACCACTACAGTTGCTGGCATTGGAAATGTGGAAATAAAGTTTACATCTAGAAAGACAGTTCTTCTGAAAAATGTGATGCATACTCCAAAGATGAGAAAGAATCTAGTTTTCGGATTTCTCCTTAATAAGGCCGGTTTTACTCACGTTATAGGGGCTGATTTGTATACTTTGACTTATAAGGGGATGTTTGTAGGGAAGGGTTATGCTTGCGAGGGTATGTTTAGACTTAATGTTGAATCTAATAAAGTAACCGGTTCTGCTTATATATTGTATGATTTTAATATCTGGCGCTCTAGATTATGTCATGTGAATTAACGTATAATTCATAACATGAGCACCTTAGATCTGATTCCACAAATGTCGCAAACCGATTTTGATAAATGTGAATTTTACAGTCAACCAAAAATCACTAAGAAACCCCATAAATCGGTTGATAGAATTTCTGAACCCTTAGACTTGATTCATTCTGACATATGTGAGCTTGATGGCACTTTGACTAGACATGGAAACCATTATTTCATTACTTTCATTGACGATGGCTCTGATTTCACTTATGTATATTTTATGAAAAATAAAAGTAATGCATTTGATGTGTTTAAATTATTTAAAACTGAAATCGAGAATCAATCTAATAAGAAAATTAAGAGACCTCGTAGTGATAGAGGAACAAAATATGAGTCTAGTTCATTTCTTGATTTCTATAAATTGCATGGTATAATTCATGAGAGAAATGCACTTTATTCACCTGAAATGAATGGTAAAACTGAAAGAAAGAATAGGACCTTTACCGAATTAGTTGTAGCTATTTTATTAAATTCGAGCGCAGTAAAACATTGGTGGAGGGATATTTTATTGATAGTATGCTATGTATTGAATAGAATCCCTAAATCAAAAGGTAAGATTTCACCTTTTGAAATTCTAAGAAATTATAAACCGAATGTATCTTGCTTTATAACTTGGGGATGTTTGGCATATGTTCGTATACCTGACCCTAAGAGAATAAAATTAGCAAGTAGAGCATACGAATGTGTATTTATTGGCTCTATTATTAATAGCAAAGCATATAGATTTTATGACATGAATACACATAATATAGTAGAATCTAATGATGCCGATTTTTATGAAACTAAATTTCCTTTTAAATTGAGGGATAGTGGGGGCGCGTCAAATAACACTGTGCCTATTGGAACAGAACTTAATGAATCTTCTGAAATCGAACTTAGAAGATGTAAAAGAGCAAGAGTGATAAAGATTTTGGCTCGGATTTTTGCACTTTTACTATAGAGGAGGATCCCACAAACCTCCAAAAGGCCTTATCATCATTAGATGCCGATTTTTGGCAAGAGGCTATAAATAATGAGATGGATTCCTTAGAATCCAATAAAACTTGGCATTTAGTAAATTTACCACCTGGTTGTAAGTCTATAGGCTGCAAATGGGTACTTAAAAAAAAATTAAAACCTGATAGCACGGTTGAAAAATATAAAGCCCATTTGGTAGCTAAAGGTTTTAGGCAAAGATAAAATGTAGACCTTTTGATAACTTTTCCCCTGTAACTAGAATTACATCCATTCAAGTACTATTTTTACTAGTTCTATTCATAATTTAATAATTCACCAAATGGATGTTAAAACTGATTTTATAAATGGTGAATTAGAAAAGAAAATTTATATGGACCAATCCGAAGCATTGTAATTTCTGGTCAAGAACATAAAGTTTGCAGATTAGATGAATCATTATATGGTTTAAAACAAGCACTTAAACAATGAGATGAAAAATTTGAATAACTTAATAATCTAGAATGGTTTCAAAGTTAGTGAAAGTGATAAATGCATTTACTATAAATCTGAGAATGACATTTGCACTATAATATGTTTATATGTAGATGATCTACTTTTTTTTGGGTCATACATTCATGCCATAAACATTGTTAAATCTTTGTTAAGTGCCAATTTTGATGTGGAAGATCCAGGTGAAGCGAGTGTAATCCTTGTATTAAGATTATTAGTCCAAAAGGGACTTTCTTTGAATCAATCTCATTTTATTGAGAAGATCTTGAAGAAATATAATTACCTTGACTATAAACCTGCATGTACACTATATGGTCCTAGTGTAAAGCTATTCAAAAACACTGGTAAAAGTGTAAGACAGTCTGATTATGCAAGCATCAGTGGCAGCCTTCGATATACCACTGATTGTACTACCCCCGACATTGCCTATGTCATGGGATTATTATGCAGGTTTACTAGTAGACCTGGTATAAAGCATTGACATGCTATTGAGAGGTTCATGAGATACCTAAAATGAACCGTGAACCTTAGGTTACATTATGAAAAGTTTCCAGCTGTTCTTCAAGATTACGCCGATGTAGACTAGAATACTTTATCAGATGATTCAAAAGCAACCAGTGGTTATATCTTTAGCATTGCTGGTGGTGCTGTTTCTTGTAAATCCACGAAATAGACTATTTTGGCTCAGTCTACTATGGAATATAAGATGATAGCACTAGCCACAGCTAGTGATGAAGCAGGGTACTTAAGAAATCTGCTAGCTGAGATTCCTTTATGGGAAAAACTGATACCAACTGTGTTGATCCATTGTGATAGTACCGTGGCTATTGTAAAAGTATAGAACCATTATTATAACGGTAGGAGAAGATAGATACGTCGTAAGCACAACACTGTTAGAGAGCTACTCTTTTCAGAAGCTGTTAGAGTGGATCACATACGCAATGATGAGAATTTGACAGATCCTTCGACGAAAGGACTGGCCAGAGAGGAAGTCCTTACAACTTCTAGAAAAATGGAAGTATTGCCATTAGATTGTTGAGTCACACACAATGGTAACCCGACCTAATGATTGGAGATCCCAAGAACTAGGTTCAATGGGTAAGAACAAGTTGTGAAGTGATATGAGTTGAGATATATATTTCGGAAGTGATTATAGGATGAGTTAATAGAAACTCTTAATGAGATCTATACTCTATTTGGAGTGGGATACCTACCTTCATAAGTACTCTTGATAGATTCACCAGTGTGAATGTGGAAATTTGGTTGTTTTCTATGGAGTTTTGAGCAAAACATCTAAAGCATTCAATAAACTAGAATAGACGTGCATGGCTATAAATGCACAGGCTTATTTGATTACACTCTAGAAAGATATTATGTGGTCTGATGTCAGGAATATAGTTCGATACTACGTGTCACTCTAGTAAAAACTGAATCTCATGCACTATGCAAAGGTTCAATTCGGAAGACACATTTTTTATGCACAATCTTATGTTTTTTTAGAAATTGCTCGAAAATTTTTGTTTAAAAGCTCAAGTGGGGGTTTGTTGGAAATTCTTATTAGAAAATAAATGGATTCTTAAAAAAATGACTAAATATGAAATGACTCATATATGGAAATATGAATAGTCGCACATTGTGGGATTATATAAAAGAATCAAGTATTTATACTTGATTCTTAGAAGCTAAGTTGAACACTTTGGGTACCCAAACGATGGTCTTTTGTGAGAAATAAGAGCATGCTTGACTACCATACACGCGCGTATGCGTCGACCGATCCGACCCCAGGTTCAGGTTAGGGCTTGTTGTGGTGTATCATTTATATTTTTGGTACCAAATTCTTTAGCTATTTTTAGACCGGGCTGGAACGGTCAAATCAGATCGGACCTGTATTGGAGAACGTTACATAACGTTCATTGTTTTTAACCCATTATTTTCTTAGATCCGTTTTTCGAGACAATAGAAATTATCCGAGATGCTACTTTATCCGATAGGCGGCGGCGAATAGTACGAGCTGTTTTGCACAGCATAGCAGAACGCCGAAACGTCCGTAGTCCATCACTCATCCAAAACCATTATTTTCCAACAAGAACTACAAAATATATAGTGGAGTATGGAAGGTTGTAGCAAGATATTTAATAGAACAACACAATGCAAAATGGCGAGTCAGACCAATATGGCAATATATCACTTTATAACCCATTGTTAATTAATCAGTGGCTCTGAAAATGGTTTTAAGCTGTCAACAAAAAGCCTTATTTATTTCTCCCTGAAAATCTACCTTATCATATGAAGGCAATTCCATAGTATGCAGTACGAACTTGGTACATGTTCATAACATTGCAGTCCGACAAGGTAAAATGGTTCAGGCTTGATAAGGCATAGTTATAAAACTATGGCATATGTATTTATATTTTTGAATAATAGTGTTATTGTTTATTACTTTTCAAAATTGACAGTGATCATATAATAGGGGAGGTGGATTGCTGAAGATAATAATATATTACAGTGATACTGTGATCATGTCCATAATAGGATAAGGGCATTGGAGACGAAGGTGGTGATCATAATAGAAGATAGGGATCATATTATGAATTATACATTAGCGAAAAGAAAACACACTACACCTCAGTTAACATGCTTTTATTTTGGGTAGTACACACCAAAAGGTCCGAAGAAGGAAGACACGGTGTATAATTAACCAACCCAGTGGTGCAATCAGGAATCAAGAGGCGGCTGGGAGTGACTAGGCTTATAGTGTTTTTGTTGTCTTGACTTTTTGTTTTAGTCGTGGTTTATGTCAACAAAACTATATATAACCATTCATGCAAACTGCATTAACAAGTAGGGTTGCTGAATTTGTTCATTCATATACATGCAAGACTGCATTAACAAGTAAGGTTTTGACTTCAAATAAATTTTCAAGTTATATGTATTTCACTTCCTAGAAAAATAAATAAAAGAAAACTTCTACAACTCTGGTTGAGCTCTTCCATATATAGAACAGCAGTTGAAGTTGCATGGCATGCTATTTATAGGTGACAAGGGCCTAAGAAAAAGCAAGTTACATGACATGCATATATACAGGTCAGCACACTGTAATAACATAATTGGCCATCGACTAATTTTTTTCATTATATCATTTCTACCTAAATGATGCATTTTTAGATTAACGGGGCATTTTGAAGAAATGTAACAGTCTATTCATATTCGCTTTTTTGGCTTGCAGTAGCTAGATTATCATCAAAAGAAAGAAAGAAATAGTTCGAAACGAATCAAGTGAAAATTAAATGCAAGTTTACCATTCATTCATTAACTACCAAAAATTGTACATTAAACACAATTGTTTAAACATTAAATGTTAAATTCTTGGATAACAAGTCTGTTAACCATTAATTACACTTGCTTCAATTACTAACGTTAGCTAGTAGAATCAATCAAATTTCTACGTCAAAACAAGCTGCACTTTTTCTGAGTACTCTAGTCTAACACATGAACAACTCCTTCCGTACGAAATCCATGAATTGTGCAGTCTTCTCATCATCTTGCTCACTCTTGAAATCAGGCAAATGATCAAAAAAAACGCTTCTTTCCATCTGCATCAATCATCAAACGTTTATTTTAGTTAGTGAAGTTCAACTAATTACTAAGTAGTATGCATATAATTATTTTGCGTAAACACAAATGTTTTGATTAATCAACCTTTTCAATCAAGAGCCTAGCAGCTTTTCTCTCTTCTTGCCTCTTTAAATCTGCACGGTTAATTTGTGCTTCAATCTTTTTTAACTCTGTCGTTAAAAATGAACATAAGTGAATACTTGTTGCCTAAGTTATTATAGTAAACAAATTGTACAACGTTAGAATTTCGAACTTATACCTTTTTCTTGCTGCTGAGCAAACTTTTGCTTTTCCCGTTGCAATTTCAGTTGGTCAAAACACGGATTCTACAGAAATTAAATATCCAAACATTCAGCAAAAGCACAATCATCTGATTCATTTCAAAACAACAAATAAATTTTGGAAACATAAATAAATCAATCAAATATAACCTTTTGATTAGCCTTAAAGATGATATCAGCAAATCTGCATTTCAGCTTTGCAACATGTAGCAATTTGCTCGGTGAAAGTTGCACCCCTATATTTTTGTTAAGAAAAACAAGAAATCAGAATTGTCAAAAATTAATCGATGATCATGTAAAATAGGAATTAATAAAGAAAACCCAGATGAGATCGTAAAAAAAATTAACCTTGATCAGTATTTGGGGAAGAAGTGCGCAAAAGTTGACGATTTTCATTGCAAGAGGAGTCAGTGATAATGCTATCCATGGAATGGTCAGATTTACTCTTTGCCATTGCTGCTTTGATTGCTTTAAGACTTTCAGCCAAACCCATTTTTGAAGACTGATTTGAGTTTCTCTTTGGTTTCGTTATTTTTTTTGAGAAGTAGGGTTTGGAAGACGCACTTACCATAGTGCTAATTTTAGTACATTAATTGAACTGGTAATTAATGACTGAGCTAAAGTCACTACAAGAAAAAGGCAGAATACCGACAGCCAAGACCGACGGCTTCCGACGGCCATTTTCCGACGGCTTTCGACGGGCCGTCGGCGGCCGTCGGAAGCCGTCGCAAATTTGCGATTATACCAGCCAGCCGAGCCCTTTCTTCCTCCTCCATTTCATACGAAAAAAACCCAAAAAACCCCCCAAATTCAACCCCTAAGCTTCCAATCCCTAATTTTTAGCTTCCGGATCTTCCAACGCACTCTAATCAAGCTTCAGTACTCTTAATCTCAGGTATAATCTCTTATTTTTATGAAAAATTCAGTTTTTACCCTAATTATAGATTTGCATAAATTGATAAATTAGGGCGAATTAATGATTGCAATTGTTTCCACTAGCGTAATAACGGTTTATAGCATCACATGGTATACCAATTTCATCTTTTATCGTGAAATTGTGATAAACACGTATAATTTGTGCATGTTCATGTATATGTATTTTGTTGTGTATGCCTTGATTCGACGATTGTATACGTTATTTGGAATAAGATAAAATGATTGAATGAACTAGGAGTATTATATTGTGCACGTTTTTACTTATGACACAAAAAAAATGCATTACTCTAAATTATAATTGTGTGTATTGAAAAATGACAAAATGTTAAACCAGCCCTAAGTTGATGCGTAATACGTCGAATAAATGTGTGAAATTAATATATAAATGTGAACAGTGAGTAAAACTGTATTTTTGAGTAAAATGCGCGCATGTTAACCGACAAATGTCCCTTAGAGAGTTTTTGGCCCCGTCTGACGAGTGTTGTACATGATCGTTGTATAAATAGTCGTTTTTTTCGAAAAACGACCATTTATATTCATCTGGTACAATGTTTGTCGGATTTGTCCCTGTATTGGACAAGTTATGAACACAGTAAGAATTTACATTTTGTATACTACTTCGTCTCAAACGGTTCATAAAATTTCGCCCTAACTTTTCTTTTTTGTTTCCTGCGTACACGCATTTGTGTACAATGCAGGGAACAAAAGGGAAATGCTGCCGAAATTTTATTGAATCGTTTGGGACGAAGTAATATACGAAATGTAAATGCTTACTGTGTTTGTAATGGGAGGTAGGATGTCTGACCAATGAAAAAAAATTATATATTTTTAATCGTTACGTACGTTAAAAAATGAAATGTGCCCTATTTGAAAATATTTTTAAATTTGTGAAGTTGTTCTTTAAATTCAAAATATTATACGAACATGAAAATAATCTTTTTCGAATGTGTATTCTTCAAAATAAATATTAAATTTTGAACTTCTCATTTTGTCAAATAGGAAAAATGATTGATTATTTTGTTGATCGAAGGAGATGGATGTACCAAAGAAAAGGAATGAGGGGCTCAATAAAAGAAGATTTTTATAACGGTATAAACGTGTTTGTTGAATTCGCCTTAAGTAATAACGGAAACGATCCAGAAATTCGTTGTCCGTGTAGTAGGTGTAGACATTTGAAGTTTTTGTTACCAGATATTGTGAAAGTTCATTTGTGCCAACACGGTTTCACACCCGAATATTATGTTTGGGATCGGCATGGAGAAGTTGTAGCAAATACTTCTGTAGAGTCTGAAAGTGTCGTTAACGAAATAGTTTCAACGACCCGTATAGAAAATATGGTCGAAGATGCAGCACGATCAATGTTTCCTATGGTTGAAGTTGACGACGATGATGTAAATGTTGAAGAACCAAATATTGAAGCTAAGAAAATTTATGATTTACTAGATGCAGCTAAAAAACCTATTTGGGATGGTTGTAAAAGCGGCACGCAGCTGTCAGTAATCGCAGAATACATTGCGATGAAGTCAAAATACAACATCACTGAAGCTGGGTTTACGGCTGTTGTACAAGCTGCAAAAAGACATATGCCGCCCGATAATCTAATGTGTGAAAATCACTACGAAGTTAAAAAACTTATGTCGGCTTTTGGTTTACCGTATCAGAAAATAGATACATGTTTAAAAGGATGCATGTTGTTTTGGAAAGAAGACGCAAACCTTAGAAATTGTAAAGTTTGTAACCAGGAGAGATACAAACCAAGAAAAAAGAAGGGTAAGGAAGTTCCGTACAAGCGTATGCACTACTTACCCATAACTCCAAGACTTCAAAGATTATACGCATCTTCTGTAACTGCGTCTAATATGAGGTGGCATAGCGTGAGAACGGAGGAAGAGGGTACGTTGACACATCCGGCCGATGGAGAAGCATGGAAGCATTTCGATAAAACGTATCCAAATTTTGCAGCGGAGAGTCGAAATGTTAGATTAGGATTATGTACGGACGGTTTTTCTCCATTTTCTCAATTTGGTTCTAAATATTCATCCTGGCCCATTATCGTCACACCGTATAATTTACCTCCATGGATGTGCATGAAAACGCAATATATGTTTCTTACTGTTGTCGTTCCTGGCCCCGACGATCCGACACAAGGAATCGATGTATATTTACAACCGTTGATTGAGGAGTTAAAAATACTGTGGAACGAAGGAGTAGAAACATACGATGTGTCAAAGAAGAAAAATTTTCGTATGTTTGCTTCTTTGTTGTGGACTATAAGTGATTTTCCTGCCTATGCAATGCTTTCGGGATGGAGTACTGCCGGTCGTCTAGCATGTCCATATTGCATGGATGAAACACGAGCGTTTTCTTTACCTCATGGTAAGAAAATTTCATGGTTTGACTGTCATCGATATTTTCTCCATGTAAATCATCCCTTCAGAGGAGACAAGAAAAACTTTTTAGCTAATAGAGTAGAAAATAGACAACCACCGACGATATGGTCAAGCGAAGACATATATGAACTTGTTAAGGACTATCCAAAGATATATGAAACGGGGGAGCAAACAGAAATTGAAGGCAAATCAGTTGTTCATAACTGGTGCAAACAAACTATTTTTTGGGAGTTGCCGTATTGGAAACATCTTCTGCTTCGCCATAACATAGATGTGATGCACAATGAGAAAAATGTATTTGATAATGTGTTTAACACAATTTTGAATGTGAAAGGGAAGACGAAGGATGATTTGAAATCAAGACGTGATATAGAAGAATTATGCAAACGTCCCGAGCTTCATATGAAACCAAATGACAGTAAAAAACCAAAAGCTTGTTACGAATTAGATAATAATCAAGTTAAAGCTGTGTTAAAATGGGTGGAAGGGTTAAGATTTCCTGATGGGATATCATCAAATCTTCGTAGATGTGTTGACTTTAAAAATAGTAGATTGAGCGGAATGAAAACTCACGACTGTCACATAATGATGGAAAATTTATTTCCCGTTATGTTTAAAGAACTACTGCCGTTAAAAGTTTGGAAGGTAGTAACGGAGCTTAGTATGTTTTACAAAGAGCTTTGTTCGACTACTTTAAAAGTGCAACGTTTACGTAAACTTGAAGTGGACATTCCTATATTGCTTTGCAAATTAGAGAAAATATTTCCGCCAGGTTTTTTTAATGTGATGGAACATTTACCTGTTCATCTTCCATCTGAAGCACGACTTCGAGGTCCTGTCCAATACGGATGGATGTATCCATTTGAGAGGTATGTAATATGTTATAACGTAATTTAATTGCATTTGAAAGATGAAGTTAATATAAATTAATGTTGCATAGATATTTGAATCATCTGAAGAAAAAAGTGAGACAAAAAGCACGAGTTGAAGGTTCGATATGTAAATCTTACATCGAAGAAGAAGCTTCGTTCTTTTTCTCTCACTATTTCAGTGACCATGTGAATATTTCATTTCAAAGTGTTCCTCGTAATGATGAAGGCGACGAACAAGAGTCCTCTCAAGCAATGTTATCTATTTTTAGACAACATGGTCGGCCTTCTGGAAAATGTGTGGAAATATGGCTAGACGATAGAGATCTTCGTGTAGCACACACTTATATTCTTCTAAATTGTGCCGAGGTTGCACCGTTTGTTAGGTAATCTGAAATAATAATTTTTGTTTTATTCTTTTCTGTAATGCATGCGCGTGTATAACCTAATGTAATAATTTGTTTATATAAACAGTGTTTATGAACGGGAACATCCGAACGGAGATCTCAGTAAAGAATTTTCCCGTTGGTTTTCAAATTACGTTTATGAGCCGAAAAATTGTGTTGTTGACGAAGGGTTGAAACATCTTGCAATGGGACCAAAAAGAGTGGTCAAGACATATCCAATATATTTCGTCAATGGATACAAATTTAACACTAAAGAATACGGTGCAGAAAAATTAACAAATAATACTGGTGTATTTGTTAAAGGTAGTGACGATCCAGAAAACCATTTAAATGATTTTTATGGCGTTCTAACACAAATTTTGCAACTGACATATTTCTCAAGACCCGCGGAGGAGGTGTTTCTATTTAGATGCAATTGGTTTAGCAATGTTCCAGGTTCTGGAATTAATGTGCATAAGGATTATAATCTTATCGAAATAAAGCATACATCGCACTATCACAAGTATGATCCTTTTGTACTAGCCAAACAAGCATTGCAAGTTTATTACGCTCCTTATCCGTCTCTAAAAAGAGATAAAGCAGATTGGTCTGCAGTTTTTAAAACAAAGGCCAGATTCACATTCGATGGGAAGAATATTCCGGACGAACAAGCTTATCAGGCAGATCTTGAGCAAAATAACGAAATAATAATTACAGACGATCATACAGATTTTGGTCCTTTGATCGATGAATCAAATGTTTTGGTAGAAGCGTTTGACAGTGCAGAGGAAAATATCGTCGAAAACGAGACCGAATCTGAATCAGAAGACGATGATGACTGATATAAACAGGGGGTTCGAGCTACTACCCACTAAGGTAGTGTTGGACGTCTCCAGAGCAGCATATCGTAGTAGGATGAGTGCGTGCTGGCCAAAGTGGGATACCATCCCTCCGCACATCATAGAGTGCATATGGCAGGATGTCCTAGTATGTGTAATTTTTATGTTTTCCATTTTTAATTCGTTTTTGTCGTTTTTCTACCGTTTATCGTTTAAAGTGTAATCTTTTTTTAACACAGGCTGAGATAGACATCCAGACAGATGATATGCAGCTGGCACGAGCATACTGGATGAGGAAGATGCGAAAGAACTACAGAGACACGATATCTGAGGTTAAGAAATCCGGGAAGAGACCACGGTGGATGGGGGAGAGCGTGTGGCAAGCTTGGTTGAGCTACTGGGAGACGGACGAGGCGAAGGCAAGTATACTAATTTTTTTTCAATTATTAATTTAACGTGATTGAAAAATAATGTATCAAATTTTGAATGTACAGGCAGAGTCAGATAGAAACTCTGCAAATAGAAATAAGAATCCCGTTACTCATCGCGGAGGATCGAAGTCGTTTCAGCAGTATCGGCAGGAGTTGGTAAATTTAATTACTGAATAATAAATGTAAATAGTTTATGCTATATGATTTTAAATGTATAATAATTGTATGTAACAATCAACTTCAGGAAGCCGAGGCACATGGTCCTGTCAGCTATATGGACGTGTTCACCCGTACGCATGCTGTTGAGCATGTTAATCCAGACGGGACTGTTTCGTACACATGGCAGGACGATAAATCCAGTAAAAGCCATGTAAGCATATTTCATTTTATTCAGTATTAGTAATTGTTTTAGTTGTCAAATTATTATGAAATAAGATATGATATTATTAATTTGTCAATGCAGGAGATGTTTATGGAGCAGCGACAGAAACTCCTTTCTGATACGGGTCGAGAGCAGCTGACGACCGATGAAGAGGACATTATTTTTGAGTCCGTTATGAGTCCACCAGAGCATGGTCGACGATACGGATTTGGCAATTTAGCGGTAAATAATTTAATTTTTCTTAAAATACTTAAAATATGATATTCTTACCTTTTCAAAACAATAAACTTTGATTTTATTTATTTTTCAATTATTGCAGTCCAGTAGTCAGAGTAGGAGACGGCGGAGTAGACCTCAGAGCGAGCTAGCAAGTATAGAAGAATTACAGACTAGAGTTCAGCAGTTGGAGGAGCAGAACCGCCAACAGGCCATGCAGACGGCACAGTTATTTGAGTACATGCAGCAGTTTGGTGGCCGCTTCCCTTCATCGGCTGGCTCTGGATCTGGGGCAGATTGATTCATTGCTTTCTAATTCGTTCGTGCAGGTATGTTTAGTTTTAGTTTACAATGATTTGGTAGAAGGAACAATTAATTGTTGATATGTATAATTATGTATAATACACTTGGTTCTGTAGCTGTATCAGGATATGCATGATTAGAACAGTTATTGTTAGTATTATTGTTAATGTTGGAATGTTATGTATATTTTGTATTTTATTTTTATTCTAATTTAGTTTATTTCTGTGTCTATTGAATATTTTGGAGTATTGGTTTGCATGTTTGGTTGGATTATTGTTTATTTGATTGTGCAGTATTGATATTGTAGTGTTTGGAAGAGAAATGTGGTTGGAAGGCTCTATTTGCAGCAGATTTTAAAAAAAAACAACAGGTTTCCGACGGCTTCCGACGGCTCTCGACGGCTTATTGGTCGAAATTTTCCGGCGGTTTCCGACGGGTTCCGACGGCTTATTGGCCTGATTTCCGACGGTTTCCGACGGTTTCCGACGGCCGTCGGAAGCCGTCGGAAACCGCCGGAAACCGCCGGAAACCGTCGATAATGTATACGGCATCACCCGTCGGTAGCCGTCGGAAATACTGCTCCCCGACGCCTTCATTTCCGACGGCTTTTTCCGACGGCCGCCGACGGCTTCCGACGGCCGCCGACGGTTTTCAGCCGTCGGAAATCCCCCCTCCCCTTGTAGTGAGTAGGGTTTGATATATATAGCCGCAACTTTAGTTCACTCGGTTTAGGAAAGGGATTGGAAGTAGTTTACTTGGTTTGATTATGCCGTTGAAATGATTGGAAAATTTTAATTGTGTAACCTGATATTTAAGTGGAGTTTAATTGTGTAACCTAATATTTAAGGAAAGAAAACTTGAAATCAAACGCAAGCTATTATTAACTTATGTGCCAGTTGTTGGAATTGCTTTTATATGGTGAATGTGATATATCCCACATCACCAAAAATATGTCCATTTTCTTGTATATATTATATACTCTCATCCCCTATATTGGCCTTTAGGGTTAAGTATATTTTGTGCGAGGGGGAGGACCTATATGCGCATCGACTAACACACACGCGCGCCCCGCCGTCCGACCGAACCGTGCCGGGTGCGGGTCCAATATGAGCCGATCCGGTTAAATTTTTGGTAAATAAAAGTGAACAGTTTTAGTGTTTGAATAGGTGCAGTTTTTTTGAACGATGAAGAGATGCGACGTTTTAAACAGCAACAGTTCTGGACCGTTGCAAATGAACGGACGCGACTGTTGCAAACAGCAACAGTTCTGAAGCGTTGCAAATGAAAGGAAGTGACTGTTGCAAACAGCAACACTTCTGGACCGTTGCAAATGAACGGACGCGACTGTTGCAAACAGCAACAGTTCTGGAGCGTTGCAAATGAAAGGAAGTGACTGTTGCGAACAGTAACGCTTTTTTGACATTGCAAATGAAGAGATGCAGCAGTTGGGAATTCGACTATAAATAAGGAGGAAACCCGATCACTTTCCTCACTCATTTTTTTCCAAACCGAACTATCTCTTCTATCCCTTCATCTCTTAAAATTATCTTCAGTCCTATCACACAGAAGATCATACACATCACAATCTCGTGCAGATTACGTTTGTTGTATCTTGGGAGAATTTTGAATAAAATTCTTAAGAAAATCGTTACGACGCGCCTCAGACATTATCCGGTTAGAATTCTCAATTCTTTCTTCTATTTTGTTATACTGTTTATTCAAAATAGTATAACGCTGTTGTTGTAATTCATTTACAACGTTCATATTGTTATAATATTTACTACAGAATTCCAGTGTAGTGGAAATCTGAGTTATAAACTTGTGCGACGAGTTTATATTTGATTATTCTCTGTTTTGGTATACTAGACGTATAACATCTTAAGAATTTTACCGTTTTCTTACTAAAACAGAGATGGCAACCGTAGAATTTTCAAATAATACTACTCACAACAGACCTGAACCGTTCAAGGGAGATGGTGATGATTTCTTGACATGGCAGAATCAGATGTTGTTTTATCTCACCACGCTCGGTCTACAAAAGTACCTCGACGAGGAGGAACCGATTCCTGCACCAGGCAAGGAAGCAGAGGTGAATATGTGGAAGCATTCCGATTTTTTATGCAGAAACTATATTCTGAATTGTCTCGACAAGGTGCTATACAAAGTATATCAGCCTTTAAAGACGTCAAAAGAACTCTGGAATGCACTTACCGCAAAATACAAGACGCAGAATATCAGTCTTAAGAAATTTATTGTAGGCAAATTCATGGACTACAAGATGGTTGACTCCAAACCAGTAACCGCTCAACTGCACGAACTGCAAATCATCATTCATGAACTCGAGGCGGAAGGTCATAAGGTTGGAGAATCATTTTTGGTTGAAGCCATCATGGGAAAACTGCCGCCGTCGTGGAGAGATTACCGCAATTATCTAAAGCATAAAAAGAAGAAAATCTCTTTGTACGATCTCATAGTCCGATTAAAAGTTGAGGCAGACAACCGTGCAGTTACAAAATCAAGCGAGGAGGCATTTGTGGTTGAAGGGTCGAAGACCAAAAACGAAAAGAAGAGTTTCCAGAAGAAAAGGAAAGCTCAAGACAACAAATCAAAAGACAACAAACGAACCAAGAAGTTTAATGGAGAATGTTGCGTTTGTGGAAAAGTTGGACATGCCGCTAAAGATTGCAGACACAAGAAGGAACGCAATAAAGAGGCAAATATAGTGGATAACATGGAAGTAGACGAGTCCAACTTCTCGGCGGTGGTATCTGAATGCAATCTGGTTCAGAATCCTAACCAATGGTGGGTAGATACGGGCGCTACTCGTCATGTTTGTTCTGATAAAACCATGTTTTCTACATATCAGAAATTCGATCACGAAGAAAAACTCTACATGGGTAATTCTGCAGTTTCCATGATCGAAGGCAGTGGCACAGTAATCCTCAAGTTTACTTCTGGAAAAACTGTCAAGTTGAATGACGTGCTCCACGTTCCAGACATACGCAAGAATCTCATCTCTGATGCAGTCTTATCAAAGAAGGGATTCAATATGGTATTTGAGTCAGACAAGATGGTTCTGTCCAAAGCTGGAATATATATAGGAAGGGGATATTTATGTGATGGCCTATTTAAGGCAAATGTAGCCGTTATCGGCAATAAAACTATGTATTCTGATTGTGCTATTAATAAAATTGAAGTTTCTTATTTGCTTGAGCACGAAATTTTACTTTGGCATGATAGATTGGGACACATAAATTTCCGTAAAATGAAAACATTATCAAACTTGGGATTAATTCCAAAATACCAAGTAGATAAAAAATACAAATGTGAGACATGTGTAGAAGCAAAAATGGTCAAACAACCATTTAAATCTGTTAACAGAAGCACCGAACCATTAGGTTTGGTACATACAGATTTATGTGATTTTAAGTCACTACCTACAAGAGGTGGGAAAAAGTATTTCATTACTTTTATTGAAGATTATACGCGATATTGCTATGTATATCTTTTAAATAGTAAAGATGAAGCAATAACAGCGTTTATAAAATACAAGGCTGAGGTAGAAAATCAGTTAAATAAAAAGATCAAGATATTGAGATCTGATCGAGGTGGAGAATATGAATCACCATTTGAACAGTTCTGTGCCGAAAATGGTATAATTCATCAAACAACAGCTCCATATTCACCACAACAAAATGGTGTAGCCGAGAGAAAGAACAGAACGTTAAAAGACATGATTACTGCCATGCTTTTAACTTCTGGTCTACCGACGAACTTATGGGGGGAAGCCTTAAATATGTCTAATCACATATTAAACAAAGTTCCTCACAATAAAACGGAAACAATTCCATATGAGATATGGAAAGGACACAAACCAAGCTTTAAATACCTCAAAGTGTGGGGGTGCTTGGCAAAAGTTCCTGTTCCGCCTCCCAAGAGAGTCAAACTTGGACCAAAAACAGTAGATTGTTATTATCTTGGGCCAGCCCAAAATAGTAGTGCCTACAGATTTTTGGTATTCAAGTCTGATATAAATGATATTCATGTAAATACAATCATGGAATCAAGAGATGACTCGTTCTTTGAAGATGTGTTCCCACATAAAAGAAACGATGGAAATCCCGTCCCAAAAAGGACAAGAGATAACAGAGATGAGACATGTAAAGATGAAACTCATCAGGACAACGAGGAGGTTGAACCAAGAAGAAGCGTAAGGGCAAGAACTTCCAAAATATTTGGTTCGTATTTTTTAACTTATATGTTAGAACACGAACCTTAAACGTACAAGGAAGCAATGTCATCTTTTGAATCCTCATGTTGGAAAGAAGCAATCCAAAGTGAGATTGATTCAATTCTAAGTAATAAAACTTGGGAAATTGTTGATATTCCACCAGGAATAAAACCAATTGGCTGCAAATGGATTTTCAAGAAGAAAATGAAAGCAGATGGCTCTATCGACAAGTATAAAGCCAGATTAGTATCCAAAGGATATCGTCAAAAAGAAGGAGTAGACTTTTTTGATACATATTCGCCGGTAACACGAATAACCTCTATAAGAATGTTAATAGCAATTGCATCCATCTATAATCTAGAGATTCATCAGATGGATGTAAAAACAGCATTTTTAAATGGAAATCTCGATGAGGAGATTTACATGGAGCAACCTGAGGGATTTATTTCCAAAGGAAATGAAAACAAAGTCTGTAGATTAGTAAAATCATTATACGGACTAAAACAAGCTCCAAAACAATGGCACGAAAAATTTGATAGTGTCATGATAAGAAATGGTTTTCGTATAAATGAATGCGATAAGTGTGTTTATTATAAACAAATTGGACAATCATATGTGCTGATTTGTCTATATGTAGACGATATGCTAATATTTGGTCCAAATACTCAAGTCATAGAGACCATAAAGAAAATGTTAACTAGAAATTTCGATATGAAAGACTTAGGAGTTGCAGACGTTATTTTGGGAATCAAAATAATAAGAACTCCTAATGGAATTGAATTGTCTCAGTCACACTATGTAGACAAAGTGATTGAAAGATTTCAAAATTTTGAAATTAAAGGAGTAAATACACCTTTTAATCCATCAGAAGTACTGCACAAAAACACTAATGAGAGTGTAATGCAACTGGAATATTCTCGTGTAATAGGATGTCTCATGTATCTCATGAATTGCACAAGACCTGATATAGCTTATGTAGTAAGTCGATTGAGCAGGTATACAAGCAATCCAGGGAAGGAACACTGGAAAGCACTAATGAGAGTGCTTGGATATTTAAAAAATACCACTAACTATTCCTTACATTATGGAAAATATCCTGCCGTCTTAGAAGGATATAGTGATGCAAACTGGATTGCAGATTCAGAGGAATCAAAATCAACGAGTGGTTATGTCTTTACCCTAGCAGGGGCAGCGGTGTCATGGAAATCTACTAAGCAAACATGCATAGCTCGATCCACTACGGAATCAGAGTTCATTGCATTAGATAAAGCAGGCGAAGAAGAAGAATGGCTTTGTCACTTTTTAGAAGATATTCCGTTTTGGCCTAAACCTGTACCGGCCATATGCATACACTGTGATAACCAAGCAGCGCTAAGCAGAGCGCAAAACTTTGTGTATAATGGAAAGTCACGACATATTCGTCGACGCCATAATACAGTTAGGCAGTTACTCTCAAATGGAACTATTTCCATAGATTATGTGAGAACAAATGATAACCTAGCGGATCCATTTACTAAAGGTTTATCAAGAGAGAAAATTAACTGCGCATCGAGGGGAATGGGCTTAAAAGCCTAAACCATCAAGAGTTATCTTATACGGAAACCTATCCTAGCGACTGGAGATCCCACGGACTAGGATCAATAGGCAAACCAGTTCTGAATACCTCAAGACGTAATGCATTTACGTGGACATAGTCCAACTCCATTCCTATGGTGCAAAATATAAATGCATGCCTACAGAGGTGTTTAAAGGTTAAAACTATGTTTTTTAATGATGACCATATCTTAACAATAACAAGTAGAGTATATGTAGGATACTCTTAATGGTTGCGATCACCTATGTTAGTGTGAGCTGGGTCGGCTCTATGAGAATATTCAAAGGCTTTTATTCTCTAAAAACACTCGCAGAACCAAAAATTGTTCAGGACCAAAATGAACACAACCAAGAGATTGGATGTGAAGGGAAATAATGCTTTGTAACGCTTATTGTCTGGTTATACAATAACGGCTGACGGTTCAAGATGAAATAATTCACCGATTAGCCAAGTATATCCGATAAGTTTTAACTAGGGAAAGTTCAAAGTGAAATATCTACTTATCCTCGATATAGCATTATTTTCATATGAACTGTGTGATATTACACTTTGTGTGGGGGAGAGATATATCATCATTCATGTGGGGGATTGTTGGAATTCCTTTTAGATGGTGAATGAGATATATCCCACATCACCAAAAATATGTCCATTTTCTTGTATATATTATATACTCTCATCCCCTATATTGGCCCTTAGGGTCAAGTATATTTTGTGCGAGGGGAGGACCTATATGGCCATGGACTAACACACGCGCGCGCCGCCGCCCGCCCGTCCGACCGAACCGGGCCGGGTGCGGGTGCGGGTCTAATATGAGCGGACCCGACCCGGTTATATTTTTGGTAAATAAAAGTGAACAGTTTTACTGTTTGAATAGATGCAGTTTTTTTGAACGATGAAGAGATGCGACGTTTTAAACAGCAACAGTTCTGGACCGTTGCAAATGAACGGACGCGACTGTTGCAAACAGCAACAGCTCTGGAGCGTTGCAAATGAAAGGAAGTGACTGTTGCAAACAGCAACACTTCTGGACCGTTGCAAATGAACGGACGCGACTGTTGCAAACAACAACAGTTCTGGAGCGTTGCAAATGAAAGGAAGTGACTGTTGCGAACAGTAACGCTTTTTTGACATTGCAAATGAAGAGATGCGTCTTTTTCCAACGGATGCAGCAGTTGGGAATTCGACTATAAATAAGGAGGAAACCTGATCAGTTTCCTCACTCATTTTTTTCCAAACCGAACTATCTCTTCTATCCCTTCATCTCTTAAAATCATCTTCAGTCCTATTACACAGAAGATCATACACATCACAATCTCGTGCAGATTACGTTTGTTGTATCTTGGAAGAATTTTGAATAAAATTCTTAAGGAAATCGTTACGACGAGCCTCAGACATTATCCGGTTAGAATTCTCAATTCTTTCTTCTATTTTGTTATACTGTTTAGTCAAAATAGTATAACGCTGTTGTTGTAATTCATTTACAACGTTCATATTGTTATAATATTTACTACAGAATTCCAGTGTAGTGGAAATCTGAGTTATAAACTTGTGCGACGAGTTTATATTTGATTATTCTCTGTTTTGGTATACTAGACGTATAACATCTTAAGAATTTTACTGTTTTCTTTCTAAAACAGAGATGGCAACCGTAGAATTTTTAAAGAATACTACTCACAACAGACCTGAACCGTTCAAGGGAGATGGTGATGATTTCTTGACATGGCAGAATCAGATGTTGTTTTATCTCACCACGCTCGGTCTACAAAAGTACCTCGACGAGGAGGAACCGATTCCTGCACCAGGCAAGGAAGCAGAGGTGAATATGTGGAAGCATTCCAATTTTTTATGCAGAAACTATATTCCGAATTGTCTCGACAAGGTGCTATACAAAGTATATCAGCCTTTAAAGACGTCAAAAGAACTCTGGAATGCACTTACTGCAAAATACAAGACGCAGAATATCAGTCTTAAGAAATTTATTGTAGACAAATTCATGGACTACAAGATGGTTGACTCCAAACCAGTAACCGCTCAACTGCACGAACTGCAAATCATCATTCATGAACTCGAGGCGGAAGGTCATAAGGTTGGAGAATCATTTTTGGTTGAAGCCATCACGGAAAAACTGCCACCGTCGTGGAGAGATTACCGCAATTATCTAAAGCATAAAAAGAAGGAAATCTCTTTGCAGGATCTCATAGTCCGATTAAAAGTTGAGGCAGACAACCGTGCAGTTACAAAATCAAGCGAGGAGGCATTTGTGGCTGAAGGGTCGAAGACCAAAAACAAAAAGAAGAGTTTCCAGAAGAAAAGGAAAGCTCAAGACAACAAATCAAAAGACAACAAACGAACCAAGAAGTTTAATGGCGAATGTTGGGTTTGTGGAAAAGTTGGACATGCCGCTAAAGATTGCAGACAAAAGAAGGAACGCAATAAAGAGGCAAATATAGTGGATAACATGGAAGTAGACGAGTCCAACTTCTTGGCGGTGGTATCTGAATGCAATCTGGTTCAGAATCTTAACCAATGGTGGGTAGATACGGGCGCTACTCGTCATGTTTGTTCTGATAAAACCATGTTTTCTACATATCAGAAATTCGATCACGAAGAAAAACTCTACATGGGTAATTCTGCAGTTTGCATGATCGAAGGCAGTGGCACAGTAATCCTCAAGTTTACTTCTGGAAAAACTGTCAAGTTGAATGACGTGCTCCACGTTCAAGACATACGCAAGAATCTCATCTCTGGTGCAGTCCTATCAAAGAAGGGATTCAAGATGGTATTTGAGTCAGACAAGATGGTTCTGTCCAAAGCTGGAATATATATAGGAAGGGGATATTTATGTGATGGCCTATTTAAGGCAAATGTAGCCGTTATCGGCAATAAAACTATGTATTCTGATTGTGCTATTAATAAAATTGAAGTTTCTTATTTGCTTGAGCACGAAATTTTACTTTGGCATGATATATTGGGATACATAAATTTCCGTAAAATGAAAACATTATCAAACTTGGGATTAATTACAAAATTCCAAGTAGATAAAAAATACAAATGTGAGACATGTGTAAAAGCAAAAATGGTCAAACAACCATTTAAATCTGTTAACAGAAGCACCGAACCATTAGGTTTGGTACATACAGATTTATGTGATTTTAAGTCACTACCTACAAGAGGTGGGAAAAAGTATTTCATTACTTTTATTGACGATTATACGCGATATTGCTATGTATATCTTTTAAATAGTAAAGATGAAGCAATAACAGCGTTTATAAAATACAAGGCTGAGGTAGAAAATCAGTTAAATAAAAAGATCAAGATATTGAGATCTGATCGAGGTGGAGAATATGAATCACCATTTGAACAGTTCTGTGCCGAAAATGGTATAATTCATCAACCAACAGCTCCATATTCACCACAACAAAATGGTGTAGTCGAGAGGAAGAACAGAACGTTAAAAGACATGATTACTGCCATGCTTTTAACTTCTGGTCTACCGACGAACTTGTGGGGGGAAGCCTTAAATATGTCTAATCACATATTAAACAAAGTTCCTCACAATAAAACGTGAACAATTCCATATGAGATATGGAAAGGACACAAACCAAGCTTTAAATACCTCAAAGTGTGGGGGTGCTTGACAAAAGTTCCTGTTCCGCCTCCCAAGAGAGTCAAACTTGGACCAAAAACAGTAGATTGTTATTATCTTGGGCCAGCCCAAAATAGTAGTGCCTACAGATTTTTGGTATTCAAGTCTGATATAAATGATATTCATGTAAATACAATCATGAAATCAAGAGATGCCTCGTTCTTTGAAGATGTGTTCCCACATAAAAGAAACGATGGAAATCTTGTCCCAAAAAGGACAAGAGATAACAGAGATGAGACATGTAAAGATGAAACTCATCAGGACAACGAGGAGGTTGAACCAAGAAGAAGCGTAAGGGCAAGAACTTCCAAAACATTTGGTTCGGATTTTTTAACTTATATGTTAGAACACGAACCTCAAACGTACAAGGAAGCAATGTCATCTTCTGAATCCTCATGTTGGAAAGAAGCAATCCAAAGTGAGATTGATTCAATTCTAAGTAATAAAACTTGGGAAATTGTTGATATTCCACCAGGAATTAAACCAATTGGCTGCAAATGGATTTTCAAGAAGAAAATGAAAGCAGATGGCTCTATCGACAAGTATAAAGCCAGATTAGTAGCCAAAGGATATCGTCAAAAAGAAGGAGTAGACTTTTTTGATACATATTCGCCGGTAACACGAATAACCTCTATAAGAATGTTAATAGCAATTGCATCCATCTATAATCTAGAGATTCATCAGATGGATGTAAAAACAGCATTCTTAAATGGAAATCTCGATGAGGAGATTTACATGGAGCAACCTGAGGGATTTATTTCCAAAGGAAATGAAAACAAAGTCTGTAGATTAGTAAAATCATTATACGGACTAAAACAAGCTCCAAAACAATGGCACGAAAAATTTGATAGTGTCATGGTAAGAAATGGTTTTCGTATAAATGAATGCGATAAGTGTGTTTATTATAAACAAATTGGACAATCATATGTGCTGATTTGTCTATATGTAGACGATATGCTAATATTTGGTCCAAATACTCAAGTCATAGAGACCATAAAGAAAATGTTAACTAGCAATTTCGATATGAAAGACTTTGGAGTTGCAGATGTTATTTTGGGAATCAAAATAATAAGAACTCCTAATGGAATTGAATTGTCTCAGTCACACTATGTAGACAAAGTGATTGAAAGATTTCAAAATTTTGAAATTAAAGGAGTAAATACACCTTTTAATCCATCAGAAGTACTGCACAAAAACACTAATGAGAGTGTAATGCAACTGGAATATTCTCGTGTAATAGGATGTCTCATGTATCTCATGAATTGCACAAGACCAGATATAGCTTATGCAGTAAGTCGATTGAGTAGGTATACAAGCAATCCAGGGAAGGAACACTGGAAAGCACTAATGAGAGTGCTTGGATATTTAAAAAATACCACTAACTATTCCTTACATTATGAAAAATATCCTGCCGTCTTAGAAGGATATAGTGATGCAAACTGGATTGCAGATTCAGAGGAATCAAAATCAACGAGTGGTTATGTCTTTACCCTAGCAGGGGCAGCGGTGTCATGAAAATCTACTAAGCAAACATGCATAGCTCGATCCACTATGAAATCAGAGTTCATTGCATTAGATAAAGCAGGCGAAGAAGCAGAATGGCTTCGTCACTTTTTAGAAGATATTCCGTTTTGGCCTAAACCTGTACCGGCCATATGCATACACTGTGATAACCAAGCAGCGCTAAGCAGAGCGCAAAACTTTGTGTATAATGGAAAGTCACGACATATTCGTCGACGCCATAATACAGTTAGGCAGTTACTCTCAAATGGAACTATTTCCATAGATTATGTGAGAACAAATGATAACCTAGCGGATCCATTTACTAAAGGTTTATCAAGAGAGAAAATTGACTGCGCATCGAGGGGAATGGGCTTAAAAGCCTAAACCATCAAGAGTTATCTTATACGGAAACCTATCCTAGCGACTGGAGATCCCACGGACTAGGATCAATAGGCAAACCAGTTCTGAATACCTCAAGACGTAATGCATTTACGTGGACATAGTCCAACTCCATTCCTATGGTGCAAAATATAAATGCATGCCTACAGAGGTGTTTAAAGGTTAAAACTATGTTTTTTAATGATGACCATATCTTGACAATAACAAGTGGGGTATATGTAGGATACTCTTAATGGTTGCGATCACCTATGTTAGTGTGAGCTGGGTCGGCTCTATGAGAATATTCAAAGGCTTTTATTCTCTAAAAACACTCGCAGAACCAAAAATTGTTCAGGACCAAAATGAACACAACCAAGAGATTGGATGTGAAGGGAAATAATGCTTTGTAACGCTTATTGTCTGGTTATACAATAACGGCTGACGGTTCAAGATGAAATAATTCACCGATTAGCCAAGTATATCCGATAAGTTTTAACTAGGGAAAGTTCAAAGTGAAATATCTACTTATCCTCGATATAGCATTATTTTCATATGAACTGTGTGATATTACACTTTGTGTGGGGGAGAGATATATCATCATTCATGTAGGGGACTGTTGGAATTCCTTTTAGATGGTGAATGAGATATATCCCACATCACCAAAAATATGTCCATTTTCTTGTATATATTATATACTCTCATCCCCTATATTGGCCCTTAGGGTCAAGTATAATTTGTGCGAGGGGAGGACCTATATGGCCATGGACTAACACACGCGCGCGCGCTGCCGCCCGCCTGTCCGACCGAACCGGGCCGGGTGCGGGTGCGGGTCTAATATGAGCGGACCCGACCCGGTTATATTTTTGGTAAATAAAAGTGAACAGTTTTACTGTTTGAATAGATGCAGGTTTTTTGAACGATGAAGAGATGCGACGTTTTAAACAGCAACAGTTCTGGACCGTTGCAAATGAACGGACGCGACTGTTGCAAACAGCAACAGTTCTGGAGCGTTGCAAATGAAAGGAAGTGACTGTTGCAAACAGCAACACTTCTGGACTGTTGCAAATGAACGGACGCGACTGTTGCAAACAGCAATAGTTCTGGAGCGTTGCAAATGAAAGGAAGTGACTGTTGCGAACAGTAACGCTTTTTTGACATTGCAAATGAAGAGATGCGGCTTTTTCCAACGGATGCAGCAGTTGGGAATTCGACTATAAATAAGGAGGAAACCCGATCACTTTCCTCACTCATTTTTTTCCAAACCGAACTATCTCTTCTATCCCTTAATCTCTTAAAATCATCTTCAGTCCTATCACATAGAAGATCATACACATCACAATCTCGTGCAGATTACGTTTGTTGTATCTTGGGAGAATTTTGAATAAAATTCTTAAGGAAATCGTTACGACGAGCCTCAGACATTATCCGGTTAGAATTCTCAATTCTTTCTTCTATTTTGTTATATTGTTTATTCAAAATAGTATAACGCTGTTGTTGTAATTCATTTACAACGTTCATATTGTTATAATATTTACTACAGAATTCCAGTGTAGTGAAAATCTGAGTTATAAACTTGTGCGACGAGTTTATATTTGATTATTCTCTGTTTTGGTATACTAGACGTATAACACCAGTCTGTTGGAAAATTTGGAATCTTCCAGCAGGTTCTTCTATACATTGATAATTTTTATGCTTTTAAGTTCACTAAGTGAACGTCTCTTTAGTTTAATTTTTTAGTACACCGATCTGTTTTGTTAAGAACACTTCAGTTTGATATGGTCTCGCAGCAAGTGATGAAGGTTACCAATGTGTTTCATCCTTGAATAATAAGCAAACCCCATATCGTTGTTTTGTCATAGTGAACTCTTCAACCACAACCAACCAAGAGTAGCTTGTTTAATTGAAAAAGTGAACTGAATTGTACATCATGCAATCACACATGTCTTGTTCAGTTGACCATGGCTAATTCTAGGCAATTTCGTGAGTAATGAACGAACATGAGACTGATTTTTAAAAACAGCAAATACATTGCCATTTTATTACGAAAATGAATTAAAACAAGAAGGACTTTACCATTTTAACTATTATTACAACGACAAAGTCATTTTTGCAAATTGAGTAAAACAGTAAAGAATTCGACGTTTTATTCAATTTTTATAATAAAACGGTAAAGTTTTTGCCGTTTTATTTATTGATGATTTTTTTAAAAAAAAATTGATTTCGTGATTGGTTTTCTTTCCTTTGGGTGCAAAGGATGTTCGCATAGTGTAGAAGGAAAAAATAGTAGGTAAGTAAACAGGTTCGTTGTTGGTAATGGTATAAGTTACTTATTCATGTTAGTCACTAATGCATATTGACACCAAATTCTTCAAGCGTCTATTGTACATATTTTACTTAGTGTCTATCGTGCATATTTTTCTTATGCACATGCTAAACCCACATATATATTCTTCTTTTATTGTGGATATAGTACCCGAATTCCATTTCTTACTAGATGAAGATGCTAAGGATTGACCAAGAAAATAACAAGTACTACTTACATTTTTTTTAAATCAATTTTGTAAGTCATAATCATCGTTGCTTATGGGTACCAAGTCAAATGGAAATCCTTTTGGATAGAATAGTCGATATTCTTTAGTGTTAGAATGGTGTTTAAAGTTTTTTGATTGCTCTTAAGTGTTATTCTTTAGGTTCAAACCAATGTCTGCTCAAACACAATCATCCTATTGTTAGCTTCTGAGATGATGGTTTTGATGACAACAACCTTAGAACTTGTTATAAAATATAAATACTAATATCTTTGTCTAGATATATATGTTTTGCATATATATATATATATATATATATATATATATATATATATATATATATATATATATATGCAGGTACTGAGAATGAAGATTGTATGGTATAGATATTCAAAACTAACAAATTCAAGATTGTAGAAATCAAGACCGAAGACTCATGAGTATCAAGATTATCAAGAGTTCAAGATATCAAGATAAGTAATAGAGTATAGATTTATGTTAAAACTTCATAAAAGCACTAAAATCTTTATTCTGATTTTAATTGTGGAATGGAATCCACCTTTTCGCTTTAATAGTAGAATGGAACCCATGACCACTTTAGTTTGATGGAACCCACGACCTTCTCTTGCGGAACGGAATCCCCAAAATTTTCAAAATGACTTATTTTTATTTGTTTTCAAAACTATCTTTTCAAAGTTTTTTCTTGTTCTTAAACTATCTCCTAGTTCTAATGTTTTAGCTTTAATCTCAAAATATTTATATATCTTGTTTTTATTGCTTTCATATTTCATAAGATCACTTTCCAAAGGTTTTTATAATCATAAAGTATATTTAAAATAGTTTACAAAGTTCTAAGATTGTTTCGACAAACTTTAGAAAGAAAATCAATTTTCAAAAAATACTTGGGGATGTCGACGTGCCTATAACCCCCATGTCGACTTGGTAGCCGTAGATTTTAAAATTCAAATTTTCAAAAGAAGGGTCCATTCGTTATAACCTTTCACGAATGGACATGACCAATATTCTCCTATATATGCAAGTAGTTTTCAACGAATTTTCACTTAAGATTTTTTTTGTTTTCTCTCCTCTTTCTCTACCGTTCTTATTTTCAAACATTCTTAACAAAACTCTGCCGAAATCATAAGTGAATCAAACTCGATTGTCTCTAGTTTGATTCTCTGCCACTCTCTCTCAAATATCTCAGTGTTATTCAGAGTTATAGGATCATTTGCAATCAATGATTGAACGAACGAAGTGTATCATGTCTCTCTCTATTAGAGTGTGACTGGAAACTGTGTGATTATGGCCCTTAAATCAATTGGGTATGATTGTAGCCCATAAGTCAATTAGATGATCTTGTAACCAGGTTAAATCAAGAGAGTTTGCCTTGGATTCGGAGACAGGAGGGTGTATCTCGTGGCCTTGAAACCGAGGTTGTAATATCGACATTATATTTGAAAAGAAATATATATAAGAAATTGTATGGGAATGGATGTTAGGTAACTTCGAATTAGTATAAAATTCCGATATGTTCTTTCATTCACTACTTTTATTTACTATTTGCATCTATGTCTGGTACTATGGTTGTCTCTGTGTTCGTGAATTGCATCTGTTTGGATTTAATTTGAAAAGATTTTAAAAAGATTCATAAAATTAATTACACACTATTCGCCCCCTCTAATGTCAATTCCACCTTAAGATCCGTAATATGCATTTTCTACATTTGGTATCAAACCATTGGTTTTCAAAGTTATCATAATCTGAATTTTGAAAAAGTTTAAAATGGCAATTTTTGGAGATTCTGTTAACACTAGTTCAAAACTGTCCAAATCATCATTGTCTTATAAGTCTACGTATTGTTATTATAGAAAATCAAGTTATCTAATCGAATTGGTGTTTGTGCAGGAACAGATGTGTTATATGGCTTTTGAAGAATCAACACTCAATGGACAAATGGTGCAAATCAAGAAAAACAAATGGATACTTGATAGTGGATGTTCAAGACACATGACTGATACTCTGGATGTATCGAATGTCATAATTTATGAAGATGGAGGACTGGTCAACTTTGGAGATAATTTAAAAGGATACGTGATTGGCATCGGCAATGTCGGTAACTCCAAAACTCCTGCTATTTCTAATGTTCTGTTAGATAGTAATCTAAAACACAACTTACTTAGCATAAGTCAACTATGTGACAAGGGCTACAAAATTAACTTTGAAAAGGATAAGTGCCACGTCGAAAATAATAAATCAAATATTATCTTTGAAGGAATTAGGAAGAAGAATATTTATATTCTCAGTATGAAAATCTTAAATAATAACCTATGTCTTTTGGTTAATACAAGTGACCCTTTTATTTGGCATAAAAGTTTGGGTATTTGAATTTCAAACTCTTATCTGGCTTTCAAAACTTGATCTAGTAAGAGGTCTTCCTAAAATGGATTTTAAAGTAGATAGTATATGTGATGCTTGTCAATTAGGTAAACTTAGGAAGATTCCATTCAAATTAAAAGATATGATTTCAACTATTTCAACTTCAAAACCTCTTGAGTTACTTCATTTAGATCTATTTGGTCCATCTCAAATTCAGTCAATAAACCATAGTAAATATGTTTTTGTAATTGTAGATGATTATTCTAAATTTATATGGACAATTTTTCTGAAACATAAAAGTGATGCTTTTGATTTATTTAAAACTTTTGCAAAAAGCATTCAAAATTAACTTTCTTAAAAATTAAAACTATTCATAGTGATCATGGTGAAGAATTTGAAAATAAAATTTAATAATTTCTATAATAAAAAAGGAATAATTCATAATTTTTCTTTTTAAAGAACTCCACAACAAAACAGAGTGGTAGAGGTAAAAATAGGATGATTCAAGAGTGTGCAAGAACTATGCTTTCAGATAGTAAATTACCAAGAAATTTTTAGGCTGGAGCAGTTGCTATAGCTTATTGCATTTTGAGTAGGATTTTAATTAGACCTCTAACCAATAAAACACCATATGAACTTCTTTTCAATAAGAAACCCAAGGTATCTTATTTTAAAGTTTTTGGAAGTAAATGCTTTATCTAAATATAAAGGACAATTTGGATCAATTTGATCCTAATCCTATAAAGGAATCGTTATCGGATATTCTAATAGAAGTAAAGCATTTAGAGTTTTCAAAACTAACACCATTCAAGAAACAATGCATGTATTTTTTTGATGAAATTTTCAAAGATTTTGTTCAAAAATCATGAAGATGATTTTGTTACTTTAAATAATGAATTAAATGAAGCAAATTGTGAAACTATTCATCCTAATAAAAGGGTCATGCTTTTAAAAGATCATCCTATAGAAAATATACTAGGAAATATTGAATTTGTTGTTAGAACTAGAAATCAACAAAATAAGATGAGTAATGTAGCTTTTAGATCAGGTATTGAACCCAAAAATCCAAAGGAAGCATCATTTGATGATTCATGGATTCTTGCTATGCAAGAAGAACTGAATCAATTTACCAGAAATGATGTATGGGAACTTTTTCCTAGACCTAAGGACAAAACTATAATAGAAACTAAATGGGTTTATAGAAATAAAATGAATGAACAAGGTGAGGTCGTTAGAAATAAAGCTCGGTTACTCGCGCAAGGTCATAGTCAAGAAGAAGCAATAGACTTTGATGAAACCTTTGCATCCACAGCAAGATTATAAGCCATTAGAATTCTAGTTGCTTTCGCAAACCACAAAAATTTCAAATTATCTCAAATGGATGTTAAAAGTGCATTTTTAATGGTTTTGTTAATGAGGATGTTCATGTTGAACAACCTCCACTTTTTGAAGAAGAAAAGTTTCCAAATCATGTTCAGAAATTAAAGAAAGCTTTGTATGGTCTGAAACAAGCTCCAAGAGCCTGCTACGACAGACTAAAATCATACCTATTACAAACAAAATTTGAAATTGGTAGAGTAGATAATACTCTTTTTATTAAAAGAAAAAAATGATATCCAATTAGTATAGATTTATGTAGATGATATCATTTTTAGATCAACAATCAATGAAATAAACAAAGAGTTTTCTGAAATAATGACAAAAGAGTTTGAGATAAGTCAAATGGGTGAACTTATTATTCTTTTAGGATTGCAAATAAAAAAAATTAGATACTAGTATTTTCATTTGTCAAGAAAAGTATGCTGGTGATCTAGTTAGTAAGTTTGGTATGACCACTGCGAGTGGAAAACCCACTCCAATGGCAACCAATGAAGCCTTGAATAAAGAAGATATGTCAAAAGATCTTGATCAAAAACTATATAGAGGAATGATTGGATCACTATTCTATATAACTACGAGTAGGCCTGATACCAAGCATAGTGTTTGTCTCTGTGCAAGATACCAATCTCAACCCGAAGAAACCAATTTAAAAGCTGTTAAACGTATCCTAAGATATGTTAAACACACGTTATACTATGGCATATTTTACCATAAAAATGATTCATTTGATTTAATCTCATGTTGTGATGCTGACTATGTTGGTTGTAAATCAGGCCGAAAAAGTAAAAGTGGAACTTGTCACTTTTTAGGACATTCTCTGGTTTCTTGTTTTAGTAAAAAGGAAAATACTGTCTCACTATCAACACAACTGAAGTAGAATATATCTTTGCTGCTTTGGTTTGTTCTTAAGTTATCTATATGCAACAGACTCTAGAGGATTTTGGATTAAATATTTCAAAATTACCAATTTATTGTGATAATACAAGTGCAATAAATTTATCCAAAAATCATACTCGTCATGCCAGAACCGAACATATTGATATCAGACATCATTTTCTTAGAGATAATATAAGTAAAGAGATTATTTCTCTTGAATTTATCAACATTGAGAATCAAAAAGCTGATATTCTGACCAAATCCTTGAATCATTCAATCTTTACTAAATTAAGAAGAGAACTAAGTATTTGTTCTATAACTGTGATATAGAATATAGATATAGTAACAATTATATTTTTAATATAAATAGAGAAAAACAAAATTGCCAAACTTTTCAAAGGGATGTCGACATGCCCCTACTCCCCATGTCGAGATACAATGGTCAGATTTAAAATTTTGATTTTCCCTCTAAAATCAGTTTGGTGGTTATATAACCACAATATTTCGAATTGATCTATATTCTTGCTTCATTTTCTCTGTAATAAACTTCTGAAATACAAAGCAATGGCCTCCTCTTCTAAATCAACCAAAATGCAACCATTTCCTTCCCTTCTCCTAATTCTGGTCCATTCCAAAGTAGTACAATGGCTCGAGTACTGAAGATCGAGGAAATTATGAAGGATTCTCTGCAAACGCTGATTGAATTACAAGTGATGCAAATGAGGATGACAAAGGAATAAGAGAAACAAGGTAATATTCTTAGAAATTTGCAAAAATTTCTAATGAATAATCATGCAGAACCTATTATGATTGAAGATGATTCCTCTAACTTACGTATTCATAATCCATTAGAGGACGATGAAGAAGAAGAAGGGGAAGAGGAAGAGGAAGAAGCACAAAAGGACGAGGATGATAATGTTATTTGCATTGGAGAAGTCTGTTTTGACAAAAATGGTAATTTGATCGAATATCATGGAAATTTATGTCTCCATTACCCTAAATGTTCGATTCACAAGTCTCCAATTGTCAAGAACTCTCGTTAGATTGTTGTTATATTAATATTTTTATATTTCGTGTACTTGTATATATTTGCGTCTATATTTGATATATATGTGTAATGTAACATCATATATAATAAAATAAGATTTATGTTTCGCTTATTATACTTCGTTATTAGCATTTAGTTCCATAGTATTAGTTTAAGGGGGGGTTATGTAGTTAAGGCTTAGTTTTTGTTGATGACAAAGGGGGAGAAATATAAAATAGTATAGTTAGGTTGTTAGTTAGGCTTAGATTAAGGAGGAGTTGTTGGAATAAGGGGGAGTTAGAGTAGAATCAGAGTTTGGTGGAGTATATTTATAAACATAGGTTGCCATCATTAAGAAGGGGGAGATTGTTAGTTCCCGAGATGATGGTTTTGATGACAACAACCTTAGGACTTGTTATAAAATATAAATACTAATATCTTTGTCTAGATATATATGTGTATGCAGGATATATATATATATATATACACATATATATATATGCAGGTACGGAGAATGAAGACTATACAGTATAGAAATTCAAGGCTGACGAATTCAAGATTGTAGAAATCAAGACTGAAGACTCATAAGTATCAATATTATCAAGAGTTCAAGATATTAAGATAAGTAATAGAATCTAAATTTATGTTAAAACTTCATGATAACACTAAAATCTTTATTCTGATTTTAATTGTGGAATAGAATCCACCTTCTCACTTTAATAGTAGGATGAAACCCACGACCTCTTTAGTGGGATGGAACACACGACCTTCTCTAGTGGAATGGAATCCATAAAATTTTCAAAATGGCTTATTTTTAGTTTTTTTCAAAACTATCTTTATAAAAAGACATCTCTCTCGGTTTAAATATTTTGGCCTTAATTCAAAAACTATTTTTAATCATATTAATTTCAAAATCATTTCTTATTTTTAAACCATCTCTTGGTTTTAATGTTTTAGCTTTAATCTCAAAATATTTATATATTTAGTTTTTATTACTTTTATATTTCGTATGTAACGACCCTGATTTCCGACCCGATTTAAAATTGTAAAATTCATCGTTTTAATGTAAAATTTTGAAAATTTATAAACGATTTCAATTTGCGTCCAAACTTTATTTATGACATACGTCTAGTTAGATATGAGCATGGAAAAAGTTTCGTCGCAAAATATTACAGTAAACTTCGTTCGCGTTTTACTGTATATCAGTCCATATAAAGTTGCGTAAAATTTATCTTCCAAATCCAAATATTTTTACACAGTTATGTTGTAAAAATTATTCTGATCATGATTATGAAATTCGTTTCGTCAAAAACTGTCATCGCCTGCTCCGTTTAAATTGTTTTATAAAACGCGCAATTTTAGCGACGTAAATGCGAATTTTATAAAACCATCGTATCGCAATAATCTGTATACCGTTGGAATCGCCTCGTCGCACTGATCATAACGGTATATTTATTTACGCGAATCGGAGATTGAAAAAAAAAACGTCACGTTGTGTTAACCGTTAAACGGACCGGGTACACGTTACAGCCCAAAATTTTCTACCCGTTACAAAAGAAAATGAAAAAAAAATTTCAGCCAAATTTAATGCGTTCTCTAGGAAGCTGAAACGTGAAGAGTCACTGTAATGGCTATGACGTTTGGAGAGTAACGTTTTCTCTTACCCATGTAAATCATTTACGTTAAATCTAAAAAGAAGTAAATAGCAAACGCATCAGCTCATTTTCTCTGAGCACTTCATTTCAATTCACTCTCCTCTCTCCAGGTATCACTTTCCCCCTCATCTTTTACTCCATCTCACATCTCTCTTTCCTTTCCTTCTCTCTGGAACGTGAGTTAGTAAAAAGAAAAAATGGAAAATAAAGCTTCAGCATGTGGAAAGGAGAGGTGTATGGGTTTGGTGACTTTGGTCCATGCATGCGTGTGTTTTGAGTGTGTGCTTCATACATTTAGGGTCGGTGATGGAAAAAAAAAAAAAAAAAAAAAAAAAAAAAAAAAAAGAGAATGAGTGCATGTGTGCATGAACATGGGGCTGTGCGTGTGTAGTTTGCATGCGTTTTGGATGTGTTGAAATGCATGTGTTGAAATGCATGAAATGCATGTGCTGTGTTGTGTATGGGAAGGGGGAACATGCGTGTGTTTTGGAGTGTGTTTTGAAGTGTGTTTTGAACGTGCGTGTCTTTCAAAAAAAAAAAAAAAAAAAAAAAAAAAAAAAGTGGGCATAGGCAAAGTGAATGCGTTGAAGCATGGGTGCGTGCATGGGGTTAACACATGCGTGTGTCGTATGGAACATGCGCATGTAAAGGGGGTTGGCGAAAAAAAAAAAAAATATGAAAAGAAAAAATTTGCTTGTGAATGGTGGGTACGTGAAGGTGATGCATGCTGTTGGAGCGTGCGTGCATGTTGTTGCGTGCGTGGGTGTTTGGTGTGTATTTGATGCGTGAGCAATGGGGTGTTGTGGTCAGTTGATATAAAAAAAAAAAAAGTTTCGAAACTGAGATTTGTAATTAGCGTTGGATATTGCAGTAGAGTATTATGCCAATATCTATTTTAGTTGCCAAATTTGTAACCGACTTTTCTCTTTCGTTGTGTGCAGAAGCAACCGGCTAAGCTTTTTGCAGCAGCAGCGATTTTCAGCTTCGTTCTTTTCTCCGTCGTCGGTAAGCGCATTTATATAAATTTATAAATTATACATAAACGTTCATCGTATTAATATCGTTTTCTTTTGTCGATATTACAGTGTTCGTTGTTCGTGTTGTACCGACTTCTTTCGTGCTTTTTCTTGCTTCGTCGCCAACTTCTTTATCCACGAAAGGTGAAATAAATTTTCACGACATATATTCTTATGTTAGTTGATTGCTATGTGATATGATTTGGATGCTATGTGTGCTAGTGACATTAAATTGCAAGTAATTTGACATAGGATAGTTAATAAATTAAACGTATTATATTTGTCGAATTTGATTTGTACACCTGACACCTTTCATATGTTAAATTAGGTTAGTCGAACTTGAACCTTTAATTTATAATTGATGAAGAATTTGATAATTACCTTTGAACCCATGAGCGTAGTTTGGATTAATTGTTGTAACATTTAAAATGGAAATTAAAATTGAACGACCAAGTGAAACCGTAACATAATAATCTTTAATTTACACGAAATGATAGTGTAGATTCTAGAAATAATTATGTTAATAACAAATGTAAATTAATACGATTATTTCGGGATTATTTAAATAAATTGTTAAATTGTTTGTATGGATGCAATTGCTTGTTTATTTACTTTGGCACCATACCAGTATTCACACTGCAAGTTCCCTTTGTATGCTTTGATTTTGAATTTAAATGGAATCGGGTTGAAATGATAAATACCCAAATATTTGGACTCAGGATAGAAAATTAAATTAAACCGATTGGTCGATGTTTTGATTTAAAATAAAATAAAGTTTTATTCAACTAATAACTAAGTTTTGAAACAAAATTAGAATTTAAAATTCTAATAAAATGTAAAAGATGAATTTTTGGAATTGAACAAATATTAACGTCGTAATTGATAAAAGAACATTGTTTTAAAAATTTAATTGATTAATGATTAAATGTATAATTAATTGATAATTGATTTCGAAATTATTAATAATTAAGTTGAAATTGATAATAATCAATTTAGGATTATTAATAATCAAGTCTTGAAATTTATTAATAACGAAGTTTGAAGTTATTAATAACGAAGTTTTGAAATTTGATAATTAAGTTTTGAAATTATTAATAAATTAAGTTTTGAAATTATTAATAATTTGGTTTTAAAATTAATAATTGAGTTTGGAATTATTAATGAATGAGTTTGAAATGAAAAAAAATAAGATTTGAAATTATTGGCAATTGAATAAGGTAGAAATGTTTAATGATTGAACTAAATTGAATAAGATTGAATTGTTTAATGATTAAACTAAATTGAATAGAATGAATTATGTAATAATTGAATTGAATTGAATATTCTTGATTAAGAGAAATCGAATTTTTGAATAAGTGAAACTAAGTTCTCAATTGAGATTTGAAATTTGTAACGAAAGAAATAAATATATGAAATTGAATTTCTTTAATAAGAAATAGAACGCGCTTTATCGAAAACAAATGAAATGCTTGTAATTTAGAGAATTGGATTCGATAAATTCAAATTGAATAAATATGTAAGCTTTGATAATGAAACGAACTTAAGGAAGTAATGAATTGGAAATTTAATTGAAATTGTTTAATGATAAATAATGTAATGAATATCGAATAAAACCGATAATTGAATTTAAAACGATTTGTAACTTATACATGGAATTAAATGAATATTTGAAATTATTTTCAGTTGAAACTTTGAAATTGAATTATAGAAAGAGTTATGAAGTTATAAAACATAATGTTAGAAATTGATTTAGAATGACTAAAGAAATATTGATTTACGAATTATAATTGAAATTGTAATTTAATTGGTTTTGAAAATATTAAGCGACCAATCGGTAAATTAATTACGAAGGTTATTAAAGGAACCGGAATCAGTTAGGGACATACTCACTGTCTAAACCGAAAACCACTTTAATAACTATACGCGGAGTGTGATCCAGAATGAAGTGGTTGGATTGACGTACGCGATGACTGAAGAAAGTGAACGATAATGGATAGCCTTGACACTTGTGTCAAATTGGAAATGACTAAAATCAGGAGCCGTGCCGGGCCAAATGGGGTTAGCTACCTCGAGCGAACACACTTCTTCGTAAACTACTCATTTACTTTTGTGATTGATTGGTGCGCACCCTTGAATTTGGAGTGTTGTTTCGCGGTGTTGCGATCGTTGCGGCGATGCGTTCTCACCAGTCCGGATCAGGCGAACGGTAGTTTCACTATCTTGGGTATTGCCTCATGTGCCTTGTCATACTTGTATTCCGTATACGCGACCACTACGAATTTGTTTTGTATTATACCTATGGAGTACTCCCTGATATCCCACTAGTTTACGGTGGAGTTTACAGTGCTGTATAGACTATGATATTTATAAAATGTGTTAAGGGGGATAATGGTAACGCCTTAACGCTATTTTGATATTTACTTTACTGTTAGACATTATCTATGTATCGTACACTATTATGTATAAATAGTTTATCGGATCCTGAAAGATGTTTATTCCATTCATCTTTGAGTTATTGTTATTTTGAATTTGGATCATATTATCTATATAAGAATATATGTCCTGATTCGAGTGTTGTTTGTGCATATGCTCGGATCAGATTGAGGATTGCTGCTGCTGTTTATTTGGAGCTGAAGACTGAAGACTTTCACTATCTTATTTTATCAGTATTACTCTATCTATTTGGACTATTGGACTTCTATGTTGTTCTATTTTATTTTATCTGAGACATTGTTGTATTTCTGGGTAGCTTCATGAACTACTCTTATGACTATGTTGTATTTCCGCTGCACTATTCTGTGATGATTCTCATTTATATATCTATACTCCATTAATGATTCGTGTTTTGTACTATTTATGTTGACATGTGTGGATTATTGTCAATTTAAATGGTCCAAATATACGGGTTGTTACATCGTAAGATCACTCTTCGAAGGTTTTTATAATCATAAAGTATATTCAAAATAGTTACAAAGTTCTAAGATTGTATCGACTAAATTTATAAGAAAATCTCTTTTATAACAAAAATCAATTTTCAAAAAATACTAGGGGATGTCGACATGCCTATACCCTCCATGACGACGTGGTAGCCGTAGAATTTAAAATTCAAATTTTCAAACGAAGTGTCTATTCGTCGTAACCTTTCCTGAATGGACATGACCATTATTCCCCTATATACACCAATAGTTTTCAATGAATTTTAACTTAAGGTTTCTTTGTTTTCTCTCTTCTTTCTCTTTAATTCTTATTTTTAAACATTCTTAACAAAACTCTGCTGAAATCCTAGGCGAATCAAACTCAATCGTCTCTAGTTTGATTCTCTACCACATCTCTCAAAGTTCTCAGTATTATTCAGAGTTATAGGATCATTTGTAATCAAGGATCGAAAGATCAAAGTATATCGAGTCTCCCTGTCTACCAAAGTGTGATTGTGGCCCGTAAATCAATTGGGTGTGATTGTATCCCATAAAGCAATTTGGTAATCTTGTAGCCTGGTTAAATCAAGAGAGCTTGCCCTCGACTCGAAGATAGGAGGGTGTATCTCGTGGCCTTGAAATAGAGGCTGTAATATCGAAATTATATTTGAAAAAAAAATCTTCACAAGAAATTGTGTAGGACTGGATGTAGGGTAACTCAGAACCAGTATAAAATTCTAGTGTATTCTTTCGTTTACTGCTTTTGTATACTTTTTTCATATGTGTTTGGTTATGTGATTGTCTCTATGTTTGTGAATTACATTTTTTGGGTTTAATTTGAAAAGATTCATAAAATTAATTAAACACTATTTACCCCCCTCTACTGTTAATTCTGCCTTAAGATTCCATAAGACTTGTATTTAAATAAAGAAAAGATTGGATCATCCTTCTATATTACTTATGATCAACATCTTTTCCATTATAATTGAACATATGTGCTTATGGGTGTTGGCATACTATTGTGTTCTCCATATTAAATCTGTCAAGAAGATCTATATAATACTTTTCTTGCTAAACAAAGTCCCACTATTAAGTCATTACAACAAAAGGACCTTTTTACAACTGTATTTTTACAAATGTCACAAAATTTCAGTTGTAATAAAAGTTTTTTACAACTCTTTTTTCATAAAGTTATAATAAATTTATTTGTAACAACTCTTTTATTTTGTTGTAATAGATTCCTATTACAACATTTTAATTTTTGCCCTTTGTAATAGGTGTTTATTTTTAACATCGTTTCTTTTTTGCAAGTTGTAATAGATGCATATTGCAACCTTTTTCGTTTGCCAGTTGTAATAGATGCCTGTTTAGAACAATTCTTCTTTTTTGCCAGTGGTAATAGATGCCTATTATAACATTTCTCATTTGCCCGTTGCAATAATTAATTAATAATTATAATTAATAATAATGCTTAATAATTAATAACTAAATGCTAATATATTTTTTATTAATAATTACTTTTAAATAATAATAATCAATAATTAATTTGAAAATATGAAATAATTAATATTAATAATCATTGTTTAATAATAATTAATAAATATTTATCGTTATTAAATAATTAATGTTAATAATTAATAATTAAGAGGTAGTTAATATTAATAATCATAAGAAGTAATAATTAAGAAGTGATATTTAATACTTAGCAATTAACTTTGACAATTGATAATTAATAATTACGATACTTTTTTCAAATAGTTGTATAAACTTATTTTCAACAACTCTTTTTTTACTAGTTTTAATAGAGACCAAATAATATTAATAATAATAATTAATATTTTATAATTAATAATTAAGAATATTAATTTTTAAGACCATTTATTAATAGTTACAATTTAATAATAATTAATGTAAATAATTAAGAATTACTATTAAATAATTGGTACTTAATAATTAATAATTGACAAGTAGTAGTTATATGTTTTAAATTACTATTAAATATTTAGTAATTAGTAATGTATACATAATGATTAATAATTATTAATTACTATTAAACAATAATAATATATAATTAGTTTGAAACATGAAACAATTTCTATTTAATCTAGTATTGATTAATAATTACTAATTAATAAATCAATGATCAATAAATAAACAATAAATATTTAATTTATAATTTATAATTTATAAATAACAATTACTATTAAATAATAATAACTTATTCTATTAGTGATTAATAATTTATTAGTAATTCCTATTAACAATAAATAGTTTAAAATTTATAAATAATAATTACTATTGAATAGTTAATAATTCCTATTAATAATTAGTAATTAATATTAATTAATTATTATTATAATATTTACATAAAATTTGCATGTAATAATTAATATTCAATTATAATTAAGAAGTAATAGCTAACAATTACTAATTAATTATTAGCAAATAAGAAATAATATTTAATAATTAACGATTAACGATTAATAATTTGAATAACTAATAATTAAGAATTAATACTGATATTTAGTAAACAATAATTAATAAGTAATTAATATTTAATAATTAAGAAATAATATTTATTATTTGGTATTTGGTATTTGATATTTGATTATTATAATTAATAATAATAATTAATATTTAGAAAATATAATAGTGTTTATAATAAAAGTTTATAATTAACAATAATGTTCAATAAAATTAAAAAATTCAAAAACAAAAAATTATAATACAAATTAATAGTTTTATACGCATCTAGATATTCTCTTTTATGACCAATTTCTTTGACATATATAGGTTTTTCTTTTGGTTTAACGAACGAAAATTTTGGCTCCATCCCTCTAAATTTTTGGCTTCAACCCTCAAATTTTTAGCTCCAATCCTCTTTTTTATTGTAAACATCCGTCTTCTTAAAATGTTGATTAAAAAATCACTACTCCAAAAAATTACAGCCATCTCAAAAGACTTCTTCTCCTCAACAAAACAATCACAACGGAACGATTTAAGCAACTTTTGAGGTCTGAAAAAAACCAAGACGTCTAGATCTGGAAACTGCTCGGGTTGCGTTGCTTCTGAAATCGGCATTGAAAAAGTAAATAATGATCTGAACTTCTTGTAGCTCGCTTTAGGTAATCGATGTTCGTGATTTGTTTCAGATTTGAAATCCTAGTACTTGGTAGATATTGGGGTTTACCTCACGTTTGTTTCTTCTAATTTGCATCGTTCAGATTCACTTGTTTATTTTATTCCTTCATCACATGATTCGTCCATGTCTGCTTATTTTTTAATTTTGGCATTTTGATTTCAATACTCAATGGTAATGCTTAATATAATGATTTTGTTATGAGATTGGCGTATGAAACGCATTGATTAGTTAGAGTTTTTCTAGCTTGATAGTAGTTGGTTGGATGATTCAAATTTAGAGATATAATTTGTCTCTTTTACATTTTACTGTATGTAGAAGATGTATTTATTGATAACCAAGGTTAACTTGTGAACCGAAGAAAAATGTGATGAAAATAATGGAAGAATTTGAAGCCAAGCAACAATGAAATGTTTTTCTAACTAACTGTCACTCACGAATGTATAGAAATTAGAGAGATTGATCACTCGTGAATGTATAGAAATTAGAGAGACTGCAATTAAACTTTTAGGTATGGTGACAAAAACCATATTTTTTATGTATAATAACTAGTACCTTATACATTATACAATCATATAGGAATGGGAATCCATAGCACACGAATGGGTTGAGCATACTTTTGTGCTAGGTTCAGACGCATGTAGTTATAGTTTTGGAGGTTCAGACGCATGTAGTAATCCATCCAAGATATAACATGCATGTATATAAGTTTGTGATTTACATAGCCCCTCTAGTATACAAGTAGATCATCTAAATGTATGCTTTTGTGCTTTAATTTATATGCATAAAAAATTATAAACATATGTATGTATGTATGTATGTATGTATGTATATCTCTACTACTAATAATGTAAATTCAATCCATTGGCTGCAACCATGTCTTTTTGAAATACCCAATGTGCCTTCCATATCTCTATTTAACCTCCAGCTTCATAAAACCTTGTCTGTTGTTTCCTCCTAATTTGTCTATATTCCAAATTCACTTTCTCAAACCCTTGATTTTTAATCCCCAACATCCCAAACTTTTTATCAATTAAACTTCATCAGTCATTGGCAACCGTCTTCGTCGCCACCTTGCAACACCGTCATTATCACCTTTAGCATCGTCACTTGCACTTCTCTCAATTAACTCTCTTCTTCGGCTGCCAGTAAGTCTTTCATCAACTCTGAATCGAATTTGATTTTCAATTACTGATTTGAACTCAATTTCATGACTCGAATACACTCATGAGGTTCGTAGATTGGAATACAGTCATGTGGTTTGTATGGATTTATGCAAATTGAAGTTTCAGATTTGATCAAACAAACCTGCACCAAATTTCATTTTTCGTTGGAGTTTGACTTTTTAAACTGTTTGAGCCAACTTCATATGTTTGAGTAAGCTAACCATTGTGATATTGTTACGCTTATAATTGATGTGTTTGCTTTGTTGCTCTTACAATTTTCACTTGATTGACCGAGGTCATGGAATGTGTGATGCCAAAAATGCTTTATTGCTTGCTGCTGAACTTTTCCTTAATTTAATGTTTAATAGCTTGAATTTTTTGTTTGAATTTGTTGCTCATTTTAATTAAAATCAAATAAAAATGTTAATGCCACTGAGATTTTGCTGAATTTATCCACAGTAGGATTATTGATGTTTAGTTTAATGTTTAATTTTTCCTAGTGATACGTAATAAGATCAAATCTAAAAGTAAACCATGTATATATAACTTTAACAAGAAAAGTGTATCTTATTCTATTGTTTGTTATATACATCGAATTTTATGTAGTTGGATCTTTTGAATTCAATCGTGAAGCATATGTCCAAGTTGCCATGTTGGAATATATGATTGTTATTGAATGCCAACTATTTTGTTTCGTGGCCATTTAGATAATCGTCAGGTACATCATGCGCTTCGGAGTCCAGTATACCAACAGTAATATAAAACGTGATATAATTTACCAACATTGTACCAAGTCAAATAGTCTAATCAATGTGCGTATGATTTCTTTACAACATGCAGTTAATTGCTTAGCACTATTATTTGTTCCTTTTGACGCGATAAGAAAGCATATGTGTAAGAAGTTGACTGAAACCCACAAATTTAGTGCATGTTTAATGGCTTTTGATTTAAGGCATCATTGGTTGAATTTGATTTTATAAAATATTTGATTTTATAGTTAATAAATAGGGTTATGTTTGCAAATAAAAATGTTGTTTTAAGCTCAGATTCCTATGTGTTAACATTTACTATTGTATAAGTCTGGTAAAATAACATGCATATGTATCAAGACTAACTGGATACCATATTTAATATCTCATTTAAAAAAGGATATGCTTTTGAATTTGAAATTATGAATAGCTAGCAAGTAGCAGTATAGTTGAACTGAGATAAGCTTTTGAATTCGACATTAGACTTAATTTTGAATGCCTACGATTAATATTAGAAATTAGAGAACATTGTAAGTTTGACCAATATTTCATTATCATATGAATTTATATCCATATTTTCAGGTTAAAATATGGACAGAAAGAATAATTGACTAGGTTAATTTAAGTGTATATAAACGTTGAGCTGGTACAATACTCTATCAGGAATCTGACAAAATGTTTTATCCTAAATGGAAAAAGAAGGAAGACAAATAACTGATGGTCTGTCTCAGTTCATTACTTTCTGTTTTGTTGAGATACATCTTTTTGGTTTATTATTATGTTCATTGTGTTAATAGGTGTTGGATGGATAAGGAAAAAAATCGTTTGAACTCCACTCTTATTTGATAAACAGTAATTTTGACCTGTTGCGTATAAATGAGATTTCTACAATAAAAAGTTATATAGTTAAGAGAAAAAACTTCAAGCTCTCATCTTATTTGTGAAATTTTCTTTTGTATTCATCAAGTCTTAATCTAAATAATATTCTTCACCACTGCTTTTTGAAGCGTTCAATTCTACATGAATGGAAGGTACTTTCACGAACACTTTCCTAATTACCTAAGCTACCATTACGTTTATACGGCATGTAGACAATACTTATAGCCTAAGTTAACATATTAAAGGTGTTTTGTAGCAGTTTTCATCTACATCTCTAGGTACTTTGTTTTAATTTTTAATTTGTATGTAAAAAGTTTTTTAAATGCACATAGTTATGTTCTAACTTTATTGTTTGTAAATAATATTTTAATCTTCTGTATATTCAATTAGGGAATGTTAATGATGCACCATACATTCGGTGGTTCTCTAAAGCACAATTCCCGAGCCTGTGGTGTGACCTCCACCTCTGTACTCAAACTAGCCAAGAACATTATGAGGTAATGCCGTCGACTAGCACGAAGAATAAGGCTATTGAGGAGCAACCATATATGTAATTGCTTTGTGTGAGTACCCATATGTCGGATAGTAGACATGCATTTCATTTCAAGAGTAAACCTGACACATCAAATACAAACTCAAAGCTACTACACAATGGCTATGTGATCCTTGGAAACAAATATAAAATAAGCATAACATAAATCAGTCACAAATATTCGTATCACTAAGGCGGAAACATATATGAATATAACACATAGAAGTGTACATCAAAAGTATTGGTCGTACAAGATCGACTACATCATAAAAGAAAAGATAGAAGTGCTAGACAAAAGAATATGTATACATCAAGGAGTCTCTATCTCGAATGTATAAAAGCAAAAACTACTAAGCTAAAATAGTTAACCAAAGTCAGAAGCTAGTCCCTGTTAAGAAGTCAAGTGGAATTACCTGAAACACCTCGGTTTGACCCGTATATTATTTAAGAAGAAAAATAATAAACGGATCAGTCTAGCTATAATTATCATATAAGATGAGATAGGATAAGAGATATGAAAAATATATACGATAACAACAAACATCATACAATATCTCAAATTTTCTCAAAACACCAAAAAGAATGTCATATTCTTTTGCCTATTCACCAAACCTCAAATGTTGGCAAAATGTACCAACGCATGTCGCGAAAATTAGTGAAAACATAAATTCTAGAAATCAATAATTAGATATCCAGAAAACACGAAGGGGGAGGCCTATCATAAACGGGAGCATGGAAAATCACCAACACGTGTATCACAAATGTGTTAAATATGCAAGTATATGATTTTTGTTTGATGATGATAAACATATATATATATATATATATATATATATATATATATTCATTTAATGTATTTGTTACTATTTTATTTTTCACATAATTAAATAAATACTTGGTGAATAAAATAAATAACACAGAATTTAAATTCAAACAGATATTTCATTCATACGAATATTTTATTACAATCTTGAATAGTACAAATTTGTGCTCTCACTATATAATACACAATTTTGATTACAATAAAAATTTGACTATATCATAATTTTTTTCTTTTACAAATGCACCTCGCTACATATCACACATTCACTTGTATTTATCTTCAACTTCATTCCAGATTGAATCCAGCATCTGAGCAATATGCAATAATATACACTAACGCAGTAAAATTGAAAAAATATATCCTACAGTGTAAAATAAAATGTGAATTTGAAAATATTATTTGCCTCGGTTATTTGGGTTATTCATCATCACTTAAATTTGAATTCATCATACATGAACAGCTTGTGACATGCACAGTGGATCACTGAACATGCCATAAGGCGGTGCACACCGATACACACTTGATAAAGTTACAGGGACAAGTGAGCATAAGGTCAAACCCGAGCTTTAAGCTGGATTCAACTCGGACAAGTACTAGAAGTACGAATGCACAACTGGAAACATGAATAACATAGCTTACATACACAGTGCAACAGTGATGATCTACAACTCAATCCTGCACAACCAAACTGCCCAAGCTCAAAGATACAAATGACACACAATACAACATAGCAGTATGGTGAAGCAACTCGACTACAACAACTTAACCAAACTCAAGTAAATAAGCAACATGCACGTAAGAATTGATGCACTGCAAATACAAGCAAGACATGTACAAAGTCAACGCAGCAGTGGCCAGTATAAGCTCAACTATAACCATATATACAGAGCTGACATGACAATGAATACATGAATACGTACACAATGATAATCAGGCAACAATAGAACATGGCACAAAGGCGGCAGACCAAACTAATGTATACATGACTCAAATTCTAATAAATGAAACCAGTAACAAAAACTCAGACTTCAAGAGGAGCATACACACCGGTACACACATATATAAACATGATGCAAATACAATGTAGCGGTGACATGCACAGCTATACAAGTTCAATGACTCGACGTACAATAAAATTGCACTAGACCAAACACAAGCTAGAAGTTCATCATGCTCACAAGTCTAATGCATAATGCGGACTTACGAACACAATAGGTCAGCACCTAAGAAAATAGAGCTATCACAGTAGTTTGAAAATGCACATGTAAAAAGAGAAAGGAACACAAGTGTGTGTGGCAACAATGGAAGCAGTGTGCAAGTGAGACAACAACCCAGTGCAGTACAAATGTTTTTAGACTCCAAGCAATAACAAGTGAACCAGTGAATCACACAGTAACTCACAATAGTTTGAAAATGCACAAGTAACTTGACTGCAATATCAAAGGAAAAGAATGAATACAACATGAACTAACTGACTACACATGACAATGTCATTGCTGAGATAAAATCAAATCCAGTTTCAAATCAATACAACAAAGCATCACATACATATATACATGTGCAAATACACAAGTATACATGTATGCAGTGATAGGATGAACAAAATCAGAGAGTATATGCAGAGCATAACAAAGTCAAGGCCATAAGTAAATCAAGGTACAAGTCGAAGTCAACAGAGTGAAGAACAGTATCAACATCAAGTGACTGAAGTCAACAAAATGCCAGAAAAATCGAAACTGTGGTGAGCAAGGTAATTCAAAGCCATGGAAATCAAGCAAACAAAATATACGAATTGGAACAAGCCAGAAATCATCACTAGCATCCATACGAAAATCAATGGCCGAGATAAATCAATTGACGAATCCAAACAAATGTATACAAATGAAAATATAGGAATTCGAATTCTATAAAACTCAGTCGTCATCAGTCAGAATTGATCATTCGAGTCAAATCAAAAAGGAATAATCTTTCAACTCATCAAGATCAAGTGCAAGCAAGCTAACGAGTAAAAGAAGAAGAGCATAAATTACATACCAGAATTTACGAATTGAACTCGATCATCGTAGGAGCTGAAGCAAGCTGCAAAGAAACCATCAATTGATAAATAAGGAATGCTGAATCGTCTGTTCAATCGAGCATTTAAAGTCGGCTTCTTCGAATTTCACCAAAACCCTAATTTAGTTGAAGAGGAAACGAACGGGAACGAGTAGCCATTTTCAAATAAAGGAGTCGACCGAAGATACGAAAGGGAAGAAAGGAATAGTACTTATCACTAATTTTATATTAGGCCGGTTTAATCTTTAGGCTTTTGTTATTAAAAGTTAGGTTTTTGACTATAAATTGTTTTTACTTTGTATTTTAATTTTTAAAACCATTGCAAATTCTAGTCGGGTGACTAGGGGACGAACTACGGTGGTGTAGTTCGAGAATTCGCAACTCAGTGGCTGAGTTATGGTAGGGTTTTGAACGTAGAGTTAAGGTTAGTCGATAGTGAGTGTCGCAAGTTTACGTGTGTAAGCGTTGGACTACTTAATTTCTAGTAGAAACCTTGGGGCAACACGTAGGCAGAGTTTTGCCGAAGCTGGGTAAATATGCGTGTTCTATTGTCTGTGTTTATTATTCCTCTATTTTCTATGCTGCTATTATTCTATGACCTGTGTTGAAATTATTTTATATAAACTTCCGTAATAATTTTTATAATTAATAGTATCACCCTATTCACCCCCTCTCTAGGGCGAAATCGATCCTACAAGTGCTATCAGAGCTAGGAACAAAAGCCATTTTTGTTTGATTTTTCAAAAACCAATATTTGTTTTACAAATTTGAATTTTTAAAATGGCTTCTTTTAATGAGGTTCGGTTCAATATTATTCCTCATGTTTTTGACGGAACAGATTTTTTGAACTGGAAATTAAAAATGAAATTTTATTTAAAATCTGTTAATATTAAATGTTGGGATATTATTGAAAATGGGTGTGATATAACAGACGAGAAAATTACTACGATTAATGCTCTTGCTATGCATATAATATATTCTCATATTAATCAAGATAATTTTAACTTTATCTCTCAATGTGAAAATGCACAGGAAATCTGGAATGCTTTTGATGCAATATATGGTGCAAAAGTCAACAACAATGAGAAATCCTCCTCAATCGACTCAGTTAAAGAAATGAGCTTAATAGGATTGGTAAAAAGCAGTAGTGATGAGGATGATGATGATGATGGAGCAGTAGAGCTGGCGCTGATGGAATACTAGATGCGGAAATCCAGCTCTAAATCAAAAATTGAAAAGAAGAATAACCAAAGCACTAGACAACCCGGAAGAGCGGGAGATCATCAGTCACAAGTGCAACAAAGCCGGACACATCAAGCCTAATTGTCCTTAGAATTGACACGGCTTAGAAAAGAAATCAAAATGGAGAAGTTTTAAAGCATGTGGAATAAAAGCGATGATGATTATAAAAGCACTAGCGGTGAGAGTGAAAGAGCAGATCTGGGCCTTCGAGGTGATATAACTGATAGCGACGATGACGAGCCAAGCGAGGTTTCAAAACTCACTAATTCAAAATTACTTATATATTTCCACGAAGTAAATGGCTTTTTTGAATGACTTGGGGAGAAGTATGCTAAACTTGAATCACAAAAGGATATTTTGATAGATTTAAATAAACAACTTGATCAATTGGTTAAAAACTATCAAAGCAAGATCCCTAAGTGTGATAAGTGTCCAACATTTGAAGAAGAGATCAAAAAATCAGAAATTAAAATAGAATCACTCGAAAATGAAATTCTGATTTGAAAGAAAGTGAAAATAGTAGGAGAGAGAACTCTATTAAAAAGTGCACAAAATTATTGAACGAAAATGAATCTCTTAAAATACAAGTCCAATAATCGTCTACAACTTTAGGAAAAATTTCCAAAAGTGAAAGATCGTTGAATATGCTATTAGGGAAATAAACTGTTAATATTGTTAGACAAGGACTTGGGTATAATCAATATGAACGGGCTAGAAATGTAATTAATCAAGTCAAATCCGAGTGCACAATCTATAGAAAAATTGGACACAATCACAACATTTGCTGGTATAGGCCCAAAAATATCTAAACCATTCCATTTTGGGTTCCAGAAGGCACAAATATAAAATCTTTACAAGTCAAACAAATTTGGGTGCCAAAAGGAACATATATAAATAGTTTTGGGTCTACACAGACATATTTTTCAAAATCTTTTACCACTAACAACCATGGACCTTAAAAATAAATAGGTCACAAAAATCTTTTATCGTGTAGATGTGGTGGTGGGCTAAGGAACTACAATTGTGTTATTGGATTCTAGCTGCTCCAGGGACACAACGGCCGACAAAAAAAAGTTCCTTAGCTTAGTACAAAGGTGGCAGAATCACAATGGGCAATAATGAAAAATTATCGTAAAGGTAAAAAAGGTAACGGTTTATCTTGAACGATTTATTAAATGTGATAATCTGCACCATAATCTGAATTAAATTAACCAGTTATGCAATGAATGTTAATAATGATTCTGACTTTTTTCAAAAAATGTTGACCAGTCATCAACTATTTCATATAGATTTGCTTGGATTAATAATGGCAGTTTATTGACGATTACTCTCGGATATATTTGGTTACTTTATTGCTGACACTATAATCACTGTTTGCACGACTTCGATTCAATTTCATCTAAAAGTTGTTAAAAATGATTTTCAAGAAATTGTTGTAACTTCACAGTCTGGTTTATAACATCCAATTAATGATAATCTTGAATTGAAGGAAATTTCAGATGCAGATTACACTGGTAGTCCAGTTGATAGAAAAATTTCCAGTGGAACGTGATTTATGTTGAGACATTCAATAATTGCATCGCTTTTTTAAAGAAAATATCTGCATATTTTTCATTTCAAATAATTTTCAAATAGCAGACATTTTTCTAAAACCCCTTCCAAAAAATCGTTTTGTTGACCCTATTTCAAATTAGTCATCTTAGAAAATATGGTTTTATAATTATTTTTGGATTTGAACTTAAATGATTACATTGACTAATCTTACTCCCCACTAATTATCGAAAAGATAAATAGTGATTGAAAAAGTGACGAGTGTTGATATTAATCATATATTATAACTTGAGATGGTATATTTAGTAAATTTCATTAGAAATTTGAACAAGAGTTATAAAAAAAATTATTGGTAAAAATTCCATGATCATTTGTATTTCTTTCACATTTCTATCAACCATCACTCATCAAAATTCAAGATAGTATGTCAATATATGGTATTTTAAACGGGAAATCATTCATTTTTCATTTCATTATTTTTTCAAATAAAAACATCCAAAGTATTCACTCTCATTTAAAAGTCCTCACGGTTATGCACGTATTAAACACATATCAAAATTGATTAATTAAAGAGACAAGTTGATTCTAATCACATTTAAAAGTCCTCACGGTTATGCGTGGTTAGAAGATACCTGAATTCATTTTTTATAAAAAATTGGAATACTACTAATCTCATGTAAAAGTCCTAATGGTTACGCATGGTTAGTGGATATTCAAATTCCTGAAATAAATATACCACAAATAGACACAACTATATGATTTTATATGATGACATCATCCCTTTCGTTCAAAAGTGGAATATGCACCTAATAGAGTATTTATGATTTTTGTTTGATTTTTTATTGAAATTTAATATTTATTTTCGATTGAGTTTTAATGTTGTATTAATGTCTATCACTTTGTCTCTATTTTTCTAACACTATTACTCTTTTGCTGATAACAAAATGGGGAGAGAAAGGTTAAGATTTTGGCAAATAAAAGTCAAATATTTTATTTTCTATATGCATCTAGGTTCATTTATTCATTTACATGTTTTTATGCATATATGAAGGGGGAGCTTTGTGTAGAGAGTGAGCATTCAAATAGGGGGAGCAAACTGAATAATCAAATACATTTAATATATTCAAAATCTTAAACGTATGTTTGTTATCATCAAAAAGGGGAGATTATTGAATATGCAAGTATATGATTTTTGTTTGATGATAATAAACACACACACACAAATATATATATATATATATATATATATATATATATATATGTTCATTTAAATGTATTTGTTAATGAACTATTTTATTTTTCACATAATTAAATAAATATTTGGTGAATAAAATAAATAACACAGAATTTAAATTCAAATAGAGATTTTTTTAAACAAATATTTTATTACAATTTTGAATAGTACAAATTTGTGCTCTCCCTAATACACACACACAATTTCGATTACAATACAAATTTGAATATATCATAATTTTTTCTTTTACAAATGCACCTCACTACATATCACTTATTCACTTGTATTTATCTTCAACTTCATTCTAGATTGAATCTAGCATCTGAGCAATCTGCAAAAATATACACTAACGCAGTAAAATTGAAAATAAAATATTCTACAATGTAAAATAAAATGTGATTTTGAAAATATTATTTGCCTCGGTTATTTGGGTTGTTCGTTATCATTTAAATTTGAATTCATCATACACGAACAGCTTGTGACATGCAGAGTGGATCACTGAACATGCATAGTGGATCACTGAACATGCCACAAGGTCGTGCACACCGATATACACTGGATAAAGTTGCAGGGACAAGTGAGCACAAGGTCAAACCCAAGCTTTAAGATGGATTCAACTCAGACAAGTACTTCAAGTATGAATGCACAACTTGAAACATGAATAACACAACATACATACACAATGCAAAAGTGATGATCTACAAGTCAATGCAGCATAACCAAACTGCCAGGCTCAAAGACACAAATGACACACGATACAACATAGCAATATAGTGAATCAACTCGACTACAACAACTTAACCAAACTCAAGTGAATATGCAACATGCACATAAGAAGTGATGCACTGCTAATACAAGCACGACATGTACAAAGTCAATGCAATAGTGGACAGCACAAGCTCAACTACAACCATAAATATATACAGAGCTGACATGACAATGAATACATGAATATGTACACAATGATAATCAGGAAACAATAAAGCATGGCATAAGGCACAGACCAAACTAATGTACACATGACTTGAAGTCTGAAAAAAGAAACCCGTGACAATAACTCAGACTTCAAGAGGAGCATACACACTGCTACTATATATAAACATGATGCAAATACAATGCAACAGTGACATGCACAACTGTACAACTTCAATGACTCGACGCAGAATAAAACTGCACCAGACTAGACACAAGCTAGAAGTTCATCATGCTCACAATTTTAATGCACAGTGTGGACTTACGAACACACTTGGTCAGTATCGAAGAAAACAGAGCTATTACAGCAGTTTGAAAATGCATATGTCAAAAGAGAAAGGTATACAAGTGTGTGTGGCAACAATGGGAGCAGTGTGCAAGTGAGACTACAACCCAGTGCAGTACAAATGTTTTCAGACTCCAAGCTAGAATAATTGAACCAGTAAATCACACAGCAACTCACAATAGTTTGAAAATGCACAAGTAACTCGACTGCAATATCAAAGTAAAAAAATGGAACAACATGAACCAATTGACTATACATGACAATGTCATTGCTGAAACAAAATCAAATCATAGCAGTTTCAAATCAATACAAAAAAGCATCACATACATGTAAACATGCGCAAATACACAAGTACACGTGTATGTAGTGATAGGATGAACAAAATCGAAGAGTATATGCAGAGCATAACAAAGTCAAGGCCGCAAGTAAATCAAGGTACAAGATGAAATCAACAAAGTGAAGAACAGTATCAATATTAAGTGACCGAAGTCAATAAAATGCCAGCAAAATCGAAACCGTGGTGAGCAATGCAATTCAAAGCCGTGGGAGTCAAGCAAACAAAATGTATGAATTGGAACAAGTCAGGAATCATCACTAGCATCCATACGAAAATCAATGGCCAAGATAAATCAATTAATGAATTCATACAAATGTATACGAACGAAAATATAGGTATTCGAATCCTACAAAACCCAATCATCATTAGCCAAAATTGATCATTCATGTGAAAGGAAAATGGAATAATCTTTCAACTCGAATCAAGATCGAGTTCAAGCAAGCTAATGAGTAAAAGAAGAAAAGCATAAATTACATACCAGAATTTACGAATTGAACTCGATCATCGAAGCGGCCGAAGCAAGCTACAAACAGACCATCGATTGACAAACGAGGAACGCTAAATCGTCTATTCAATTGAGCATTTAAAGTCAACTTCTTCGAATTTCATAGAACCCTAATTTAGTTGAAGAGGAAACGAACGAGAACGAGAAGCCATTTTCAAATAAAGGAGTCGACCGAAGATACAAAAGGGAAGAAAGGAATAATACTAATCACTAATTTTATATTGGGTCGGCTTAATCTTTTTAGGCTTTTATTATTAAAAATTAGGGTTTTGATTTTTAAATTATTTTTACTTTGTATTTTAATTTTCAAAACCGTTGTAAATTCTAGTTATGTGACGAGGGGATGAACTATGGTGGTGTAGTTCGAGAATTAGCAACTCAGTGGCTGAATTGTGACAGGGTTTGAGCATGGAGTTAAGGTTAGTCGATAGCGGGTGCCGTAAGTTTACGTGTGTACGCATCGGACTACTTAATTTCCAGTAGAAACCTTGGAGGCAGCACGTAGGCGGGATTTTGCCGAAGCTGGGGAAATCTATGTGTTCTATTGTCTACGTTTATTATTCTACTATTATCCATGCAGCTATTATTTTGTGATCTATGTTGAAATTATTTTATATAAACTTCCGCAATAATTTTTGTAATTAATAGTATCACCTTATTCACCCCCCCCCTCTAGGATGAAATCTCTCCTACAAAATAGAACGATATTCCATGGTCGCTAACCTTCGAGCCGGTGCAACGACGTAGTGCAACGGTACGTCCGATGAACCTGAAACTCAAATAAGCCGGAACAATGACATAGTACAATGGTATTTTCGATGAAACGAACTCCATAAAGTGGTCAAAAGACCATGGGTCGCTGGCCCACAAAAATGAGACGAAGCTCCGCAGAACGAGGTATAGTCCCCCACGCGGACAATGAGACATCGCATATCGCTAGTCTAAACCATAAAATGATCTTCATTGATCTACAAGAAGTGTTAATTACACTAATCTAGTAAATAATTGAGTTTAGCTTCATGTCCGATAACCACTGGTTTAACTTAAATATTTATGAACAAATTGTAGATTTCCCCTCAAAAATTGTCAAGATTTCAATCGAGCAAGTCTAAGAATTAACCGATGAACTAAACAAAAGCGTTTCATACCTCTTGTTTTGTTAAGTCGTTTAATTGGATTTCTTATACAAATGAGATAATAGTTTATATATAATAATAGATTAAAAAATAGTTTTTAAAAAATGAGGTTTGTATTAAAAGTAACGTTGAAATCATTTTCTTGAAAGAGTTTGAATATTACTACTAGTATAAAAACCTTTATATTTTAAAGTGACAAATCATGGAAACGAATGTAAAAACAATCTATCAACAAAAATTCACATTCCGACGACGTGAATTAAAACCATGAAAATCGATATCAAATCCATCAAATGGATATTCCCAAAAATCCAGAGAAAGAAATCATCAAAGTCGATAATAAACGACTACAACTAATCGAATCAACAAAAATGGATCAAAACGGAAATCCATTTAAAATATGCAAATTTCTTGAATTTAACAGTGCCAGATGTCTGGTGGTTTCCTAAACGTCCGAGCTGAAGGTCTAGAATTTTCTTTCAGATCGCCCAGACGTCTAGGAATAACCTCAGACGTCCGAGCTATAAGTCTGGAATTTTTATTCCAACTACCCAGACTTCTGAGTGTTATACCAGATGTCAAAGCTGAAGCTCAAGGCAAAATCTGCCTAGGCCAATGATGGCCAAATCATCTCGGAAACGACTGAATGAGCGACGTTTGTTAGAGATTTATGCCAAGCGACAACCCAGCCTTATAAACTCATCAATACGCACCAAACAACATGTCTAAACATCCATAGTTGGATTTTCACAGATTTCGACTTCAAAATCCCAAATATTGGAAAATTCACCAATCCAATTCAATTCAAAAGCAAATGGATGGAGAATAAATGTTAGGAATTCATAGCTAACAACAATGAAAGCTATAGATATAGATGTGATTTCAAAAACTCATCTTTAAACCAAAATATAGACATGAGAAGCTCTAAAACAAGCTAAGATTGATTTCTCTTCAATAACGCCTCTAGAATCCTCAATCTATCATCAAATGAAATGAATTTCCTAAGTTAAGTTATAGGAATTTCTAAAAATTGAAGAGAGATTCAGATGGACAAGATGAAGAGGATGCTTACCTAAGCTTCTCTTTGATTTTAGAACTAGAACTTCAATTTCCTAAGAATCTGGGGCTTAGGAATTTTGATTTCCCCTCTTTTCCTCTATTTTTCTCTTTAGGGCTTAAGTGTTAGGAAATGGGGAGTAGAATGAATGAAGAGGAGTCAAGTGGAAGGTATTAGGTAGAAGGTTTGGGTTCTCTTATTGGGTTGGTGGGCTAGAACCAAATCCAAAGCCCAAATGAAAATATCAAAATTCTAATCAACTCCAAACATATTGATGTTTGTACTCAAACAAGCTGTAAACATCGTTTTGAACTCAATGAATGTTGTCTCGAGTTCTAATTTGACTTTTTAAAAAAGTCACATTTCAGACTTTAAATTCAACTAACGATGCTATATTTAAATAAAATATTTAAATATACAATCGTAAAATATGCGGATTGTTACAGACTTCCCCCCTTAAATAAATTGCGTCCTCACAATATTTATGGAGAAAATAAAGAGTAACAACCACGCAAAGGCATAATAACACAAAATAAAAAAAATTAAGTTAGAAGTTCACCTTAAGGAGCACGAGAGAGTAAGTCTGGATGTGTTTGCTCGATGAATTTTGTAGATTCTGAAGAGAAATCTTTAGGATTTGAGGACCATTGAACTTTCACAAGCGGAACATCTTTATTTCGAAGGCGTTTAACCTCCATAGCAATTACACAATTAGGATGTTGCTTATAGTTCAACTTAGGAGAAACCTCAATTTCTTCAATAACACCAGGCTCAAGAATAGAATCGGAATCCCTAAGGCATTTTGGTAGTTGAGAAACGTGAAATATGTCATGAATTGCAGAAAATTGAGTCGGTAACAAAAGTCGATAAGCCACTGAACCAATGCGTTCGGTGATGCGAAATGAGCAAATATACCGAGGTGCTGATTTTCGCGAATGACTGAAACACACAACAGCCTTCATAGGTGAAATATGAACAAATACCAAATCTTCCATAGAAAATTCCAAATTCCTTCTTCGGTTATCGACATAGGATTTTTATCTACTTTGAGCTTCTTTCATCCTATGACGAATAAGATCAATCTTTTCTAAGGAATTATGAATAAAATATAGACCCAAAACTAGCTTCTCACAGGCTTCAAGCCAACATGAAGGAGATCGACATGGACTTCCGTAGAGTGCCTCGAAAGGTGCCATACTAATACTAGGTTAGAAGCTATTATTAGAAGAAAACTCAACAAGAGAAATATGATCTTTCCAACTTCCACCAAAATCAAGAACACATGCACGAAGGAGATCTTCAAGAGTTTGATTAACATGCTCGATTTATCCATCGGATTGAGGATGATAAGAGGTGCTAAAATTAATCTTTGTTCCCAAATCATTTTGAAGACCCTTCCAAAATGCACTAGTAAATAATGGATCACGATCACTAACAATAGAAGTAAGAACTCCATGCAATTTAACAATTTCTTTAACATAGAGTTTGGCTAAAAGAGTATGGTGTGATTGGACCAAACGGGAAAAAATGGGCGGATTTTGTAAGTCTATTACAATCACCCATAGACTGTCATGACCCAAACGAGAATGGGGAAGACCGTCAACAAAGTCCTTGAAAATTTGATCCCACTTCCAAACTGGAATGTCCAAAGGTTGCAACAACCCACCAGGCCTTTGATGCTCGGCCTTTACGAGTTGGCAAGTCATGCCATGTTTAATTAAGTTAGCAATATCACATTTCATTCCATCCTAATAATAAAGTCATTTCATGTCCGCATACATCGCACTACTACCGGGATGAATGGTAAGTTTAGATCGATGAGAATCTTCTAAAATGTATTTACGAAGATCACTAATATTTGGCACAATATGTCTACCAAATTTTCGAATACCTCCACAAGCATCGATTTCAAAAAAAATCAAACCATCAATATTTATATCCCTGCAACTTTGGATAAGATGAGCCAATTCGAGATCATGCTTTTGTGCTCCAAGAATGGAATCTAAAACAGAAGGATGAGCCTCAAGAGTACATAAAACAAGAGATGGACATGAATCGGATTCACGATCTTGAATCTCACAAGTGGACAAAGTCACGAGATCATTCCATTTGGATATCATTATAGAAACAACCGCTTGTTTCTTACGATAAGGGCATCAGCAACATGATTCCCCTTTTCGAGAGTATAAAGAATATCAGGATCATAAGACGCAAGGAATTCGAGCCAACATTGTTGATGCAAATTAAGTTCCTTTTGATAAAATAAATACTTCAAAACTTTATGATCCGTGTAGAGAACAAATTTCTCTCCCAAAAGATAATGACGCCAAATTCTAAGGGCGAAAATAATGGACACGAGCTCTAAATCATGACTGACATATCTTGTCTTGGCAGGCTTTAATTTCCTAAAAGCATAAGCGATAACACATTCCCTTTGCATGAGAACGCCTCCTCAACCAATATGACTAGCATCGGTATAAACGACCAAATCTTTGTTTTCTTCGGGAATCACAAGAATGGGAGCATCGGAAAGGAGTTCTTTTAATTTCTGAAAAGCAATTTCACATTTGTCTAACCAAATTTATTTAGCTCCCTTCTTTGTCAAACTAGTAAGAGGTACGGAAATTTTAGAAAAGTCTTTTATGAACCAACGGTAATAGCCCGCCAATCTAAGAAAGCTATGGATTTCTGTCGCACACTTCAGTACTTCCAATTTTGAATCACTTTAATCTTTGAAGCATCCATGGAAATTCCAGATTCAAAAATAATATGTCCCAAAAATTTCAACGAGATTGCCAAAAGTGGCACTTAGAAAATTTTGCTTTCAATTGGTTGCTTCTAAGAGTTTCCAACACAATCCGAAGATGTTTTTCATGCTCCTCCTTGGTTTTAGAATAAAAAAGAATATCATCTATAAAGATGAGAATAAATCGATCGAGGAAGTCTTTGAAAACTCGATTCATAAGGTCAAGGAAATAAGCTGGAGCATTCGTAAACCAAATGGCATAACAAGCTATTCGTAAGATCCATAACGAGTACGGAACGATGTCAAAGTAATGCCATCTTCTGCAATATGAAGTTAATGAAAACCAATTGCTAAGTCTTGCTGTGAAAAGACTCTAGCACCTCTAAGTTGATTGAATAGATCATCTATCCGAGGGAAGGGATATTTATTCTTGATGGTGAGATCATTAAGCTTGCGGTAGTCAACGCAAAGCCTGATTGTACCATCAGATTTCTTTACAAAGATAGCCGAAGCTCCCCACGGAGAGGAACTAGAACGAATAAACTATTTTCTTCTAATTCGGATAATTGTTTATGCATCTCCTCATTTACCTTATTGAGCATACGATAAGGAGGACAAGTGATAGGTAGAGCTCTAGGGATCAGATTAATCATGAATTCAATTGCTCGCTTAAGTGGTAGGCCTAAAATGGGCTCAAATATGTCGATAAATTCACGAAAAACGTGAATAAGGGAAATGACATCTTCCTCATTATCATTATCACTATCATGTGGATTTAGAGAATATAAGGATGCCACCGAATTAGAATCTGAATCTTTAAGAACAATAGAGATCTGCTTAACAGATTGAGGATGTCGAAGGTAGATAGTCCTCTCGGGACATAGAATGTGGGCTTCATAACCATTAAGTCAATCCATTCCCAAAATCATTCTGAAACCTAAGTAGCGCATAACATGCAAATCAGCATAGAAAGCATAATCACGTAAAATAATCTCGACATCTTTACGAAATAAACCGAGTGTTGTGGATCTACCAACCAGATTTGCAATTCTCAGAGAGTCATCAAGCCCATAACATTTAAAGACAAAGTATCAACAAGTTCTTTTGATATAAAAGAGTGAGATGCACTTGTATCAAAATGGACTCGAATAGAATGATCATGGAAAATAATAATGCCATCAAGTATAGAATGAGAAATATCTTGACCAAGAGAAGTGTTACTAGGGGTTTGCACAACATTTAACATTCCTTCTTTCTTGCTATGGAGTTTAGAACGTGAAGGTATAAGGTGACCCGAACTTTTGCAATAGAGACAATAAAGGGGTTTCAGGCACCTATTTGCATAATGGTCCTCAAAACCACAATTGTAGCATTGTCCACGACCAGAGGTGGGAGTCTTTTCTAGTGAAGTTGCTTGCTTCCCATTCTGGTTGGGATTATGGCCTTTGAACTTAATTTGCCTCTTCTTCTTGATGTTGAAGTTCTTTTCGACACCCACAACTTCAACATCACTCTCTTTATCGGCCTATTCAAGTCGAAGAGAGATATCTACAAGCTGATCGAAAGAAACTTCTAGTTTCAGAAGTAAAGGCTTTTTGAGATTCTTATTCAACCCATAGATAATTCTTTGATTTTTCTTCAATGAGGTATTAATATACTCGACCTCATATTTAGAGAGGGATTTAAAAGATGCAACATAATCTATCATAGAAGATTCACCTTGAACAAGGTCAATAACGCGTTGAGCTAAAGTAACTTTTTCAGCTTTCGGCACAAACTTTAACTCGAAACATTCCCAGAATTTCTCCCAAGTAAGATCCGCTTCAACAATTTTGAATATCAAAAGCTCATACCAATCTAATGCTCTCTCATGGAGCATGCTAGAAGCCACTTGGACTCGATGTAGACTAACAAGATTCATGCAAGAAAAGATGCAATCACATGTTCTAAGTCAAGCTTGGACTTCTATAATACTTTCGAAACCCTTGAATGGCCTTCTACCCAAATTGGTATAATCACTGCACAAGCGTGCAAACCTAGATTTAGATGAGTAATGTTAGCATCAAAATTGGTCACTAACACCCTTGAGTAGAATTATGTAGAGAGATTAATGAAGAAAATAAACTAAAATAGAGGAATGTGTGCAAAACTAACTGTAGAAACAAGAACACCAGAATTACAATGGTTCGGCGTAACTGCCTACATCCACTATTGATATAATCTTTATTGCTTTCCTCAAAGACTTGAACATAGGTAAAATCCGTAAAAAAATTAGCTCGAATACAAGTTTGAACTGAAAGAAAGCTAGTGCAGAAAATGGCAGAGTGTCTTCGGAGATCTCAAAAAAAGTCTCCTTCACTATAGCCCTACCACTCTTTTTATAGACGAAGATGGGTTGGTTCTCTTGTGTAGGCCTACAACAAAAGTATCTTGGCCCATGTATGGTAATCTTGAGTCGACCGGACCGCTCATGCCGAATGACTTCTAGCCGATCGACAAGTGTCGAACTAGTAATCCCAAGCCAGTGTAGCCGATTCATGAGTTCCTTGCATACGATTTGACGTGAAGTATCCCATGACTCGAAGTAGCTAGTGATTCCACCCAAAGTAAAGACAGGCTGGCCATACTGTTCCAATGATGATTTGCTAATTCCCTAGGCCGAACGACGAATGGTCGAACCGCGTTAGTCCTCTCTCCATGACCGAGCGGTGAGTAGCCGAACCACACTGATCGAACGACTCTGACTTGTTCACCTTGACTATATCCCAATACCGAACCATCTTGGCCATCCCATCTTGCTTTTCCTTCCTCAACCGAATGATAGTTGTTGACCAACCTAGACCGAATTGAATTCAATCGAGCAACCAAGGATGAACCACTTACTCTTGCTAATTTTGGCCGAGCCACACTGGTTTCACTTCAACGCTGAGTCGCCTTGGCCATGCCGGTGTTTATCGTACCGAGCCGCGTACAAACTAGTCCAAGCTCTACTTACATTGCTCTCTTGTACTTCCAACTCTTGCTTGACTTGAGTCTCGATCTAAGTCCATTCTCAAGCTCCGCGACCAACGTTAGGTATCCGGGCCACGTGTTCGGGTAACACTTCCCCTCCAAAGTGTGTCGTGTGAAACAACATGACACACTTTGAATCAGTAATCAATTCATGCCTTCATAAGTTGTACGTATGCGATCTCACGAAGGTCGAAACATGGCAGCCTTTCCTAGCATTATGTACAGTTTTCATTTCATTTTATTATATATATATATATATATATTATTTTATTTTTTTAAGAAAAATTGGTTTGGAAAATGAGGGTCGACCCACTTGATCGGTTGCATTGGTTGGTTCGACAAGACGACCCGCCGAACTCACGAAACATGACGACCGGGTCTTTTTGAGAAAACCGATTCATCTTCCCCTCTCTATATAAAAGCCCCGGCCTTTACTTCCTTCTTCTAACTTTTACTTTATAACTCTCACCAGCTTGCATTCATCCTATCTTTCCAACCTTGTCAATTCGCTTCTCATCAACATTGCATCTCCTTCCTGGCGATTTCAACTGTTCTCGAACTCGACCAACTCCTCAACCCAACATCTCGAAACCGCTGCAAATCCCAATTCTTCTCTATAGGTAGGAACCTTCCATCAAACTCAAAATTACATAAGAAGTTTCATTGCATAAGTGGGTGGCTTTCCCTTCTCTTGGGTTATAGGAAAAGTTAGAGGATAATCCAAGTGTAACTAAAATAATTTTAAATAAGTTTATCAAATAAAGTTATCTCCATACAATATTATTCTACAATTAAATTAGTAGATTTAAAATGTGTATCTCAAATTTTCTTTTGAATCCACATAGGTTTAAAATCTAATTTTATATAAACTGCTCGACATTTAAAACCCCTATATTTTCTAAATCTTGTGTGTCTATATATATATGTGTGTGTGTGTGTGTGTGTTTAAACCTTTTATATATACTTACTGTCATTATAAATTTTTAAAACACGTTTGTATATTAAAATATGTGAGTATATTTATATCAATTTATCTCTCTTTTTACTGTAAAATAAACTGCACCTATGCATTTATATTTGTTTTAATATTTTCCTTGCTGCATTGAAATATATATATATATATATATATATATCACTGTTTTATAAAATATACTGTTGTATTTATTGGAAGTAAATTTATGGGAGAACAAATTTACTTAAATTTGTAAATAATAGAACTAGAATTAAAGTTGAATAATGTAATCAATTTAAATTGTGTCGTGAAAAGTGGATTGCAAATTTGTTCGAAGGAACTAAAGGAAGTAAAAGTTTAGAAATAAACTTTTTATTGAAATTTGGAATTTGTGGAATAAGATTAAATTTGAAAGGGTCAAATAAAGGTAACTGTGACTGGTGAATAAAGTTAAGAAGATATGCCAATTAAAGAAGGTTAGTTAACGGTATCGAAAAATCGGGTCGTTACACTTGCTATTAGAGGGTAATCGAGGAGAGAGGAAGAAATAAATTGCAAGGAAATCCGGGCTTTAGGTCAGGGCCTAAACCATTGCTGAGGGTTAATGGCAATAGTCCTTAGGAGGAGTAATCGTAGTTTTCAAGTTCAGAGGTCATGTCTTAGAAGGAAGTAGGAATGTGCCATTTGGTGAACAACCCAAAGGAGGAGGAAGAGTTCGGTACAAGCGAGTAGCAACCGTTCAGAGAAGGAAGTACAACTACGAGCCGGTATTTTGAGTGGAAGTCTGTTGCTTGGTAAATTTCCTAAGGGGGTAGTGCTAGAGTATCGTTCGGTCTGGAATGAGAGAATGTCGTTTGGCCTGGAATAAGGGAGTGTCGTTCGGTCTAGAATGAAAAAGTGTCGTTCAGCCTGGAATAGGAGAGTATTGGTCAACATGTGTTTAGGAATGTGGTCGTTCGCTTTTGAGGGAGAGTGTGGGTCGGTGAGAACCTAGGAGAGTGGATAGGTGATTTGAGAAAGTGAGAGGCTCAGTATGTAGGCTTAGAGAGTCAGGAGGCTTTGGGACTTAGGTTCGGCATTGATAATCAAAATCACTCCAATTTGAATACACCACATGCCATGACCACAAATCCCCATACCTAACCATTGAACAATGAATAATGACCTGAACTTAAGCACCCAAACATATAGAACCGATTCGGACTAATAACTTCAGAGTTTTAACAAATATAAACACGTATTCAACTCAGCCAAAACAAATAATAGCATTCAACATATGATGCCAATGCCCGATTCCGAGATCCCTACTTCTGAACACAGGACAAGCTCTTGGAGACGGTTAGCGATGACGGTCTACGATGACCATAGTTTGATGCTCAATCACACTTCATCGGTATTTAAATCTTTAATACTTTTATATTCATACTTGAATGATTGCACTAGTCTACACACCACATGTGGGGAATATTTTTGTCGTTGTATCTAATAACGACTGTCTTTCAAGTACAGTTTAAACAGGTATCTATTCACATCCATCACTCTTTAAAGATGTCCAGAAAATCGAGTTCTACTGCAGTTTTCGATAAGCCTGAGCCATGTCCTCAGCAAAAGGTAGTAGGAACTTTAAATCCACCAACAATCTCCACACAAGGTATTCCGGATTCATGAACTGCAGTTGTTGGCCCGGCTCTTGATGTCATAGATGGAGCAGTTATCTTGGATAATCCTATTGATTCACAAGCTTCGAAAATCAGCGAAGCCAGTCTTCTTCGGTTGTGTACAATTCACGGAATCACTTTCGACGACGTTTTGGTTCCATCGGGGAAAGATCGGCCTCAACTGCCCCCCAGCTGGATATACAACGTGCAATAAATTCATGTGCTAGGTTGGTAGGGTGCCACCTTTCAACTCCTTTCTCCATGAAGTGCTATAGTATATCGGGATCGCCCCAGCACAGCTACATCCCAACAGTCACGCATTCATCTATGGAACTTGTATTCTCTTCATGAGCATCCTATTCTGGCTCCCCACTCCCGGTGATATCCGCTATATCTATCATTTCAGAATATGGTCTAACAGTCCATCTTTCATATTTCTTGAGCCATACTCTAAATGTCAGATCCTAACGGGGGCATGGAGAAAATTTTCACAGTATAAGCAAGAATGGTTCTATGTACGCGGCCCCCCCGCTTTGCGAGGAAATGGATGGAAGGGAGTAAGTTTCATTTTCGGACCAATATTTTTCTACGGCATAAAGTGCATTCTTTCTAAAATTCTTTCAATTTTTACAGGTATCAGCCCACGTCCCAAAGGCACCGGGTATTCTGAGGCCATGGAGGCCATTTGAGCTATTCCCGAGGGAGACCGGGAGATCAAATCCGTCATTTCCAATGAATTGCTTTTAAAGTTTAGATTGTTGGCAGAAGGTCGTCGAAGAAGTCTCCCTCCCAGCGCCACTACAACCGGACCTGCCTCGGAAACAGACAAAAGGTAAGCTAAGCCTTTGATGCCCTTTACAGGAGGAACCCCCGATATATCTGAAGAAGATGAAATAAAGGAGGTCAAGGTGCCAAAAATGACTGATGAGAACTTAGGCTCTGATATTGCGCCTATAACCGACGTACCTGACGTCGCCAAATCACTTCCCCCTTCGAAGAGGCAAAAAAGCTTAGACTATAAATTGAAGAAGAAAATAATTGGTGGGACTTCTAAAGTTACCATCACCTTGGTTGAGAAAAGATCATCTCCCCCACATCCATCCTTGATGACTTACTGAATTATAGTTTTAACAACCCAAGAGATATAGCGCTTATTTCGCCCACGAGAGGCAATGTAGCAATTTGGCTGGTTAACATGGAGAGTCAACCCCAATAAGTAAAGCAAAAGAAATGGTCCATCGGGGGGAATCACTAGGACACACACGAACATTTACACTTAACCCTGTATTTAAACTTTAGCCATCGTATTATTCTTGCTAACTCGTCCTCACTTAATTTCTGTGCAGGTGATATGGGGCTGACTCACGGATTCGACCGCCTATGCGGGTCTTCTATCATTCACCATTCCAGTCAGGATTCGAGGTTAGGTAGACGTCGAGAAAGAGATGATAATGGCGATAGGGACACCGTCCTATAGACTCATCGTCTTCTCAAAGTAAAGCATACAGCCATTCTTCGTACCCCAACGATCCTCCCCCTCACTCAGAGCACGGTAGGGAAACATCTGCTTAGAAGGGATCTCAATCTGAAGCTCCCCATGACCAACACTCTGGTTCATCCAACACAAAGCAATCTAGTGAGCCTCATAAAAAGTCTGTGGCTCCGGCTAAGCAAAACGCTCCAAATTCTGCACATGTTCCGTCAATAGCCGAAATATTAGTTGAACATAAAGCCACAATTCCGAAGATATGCTTCGACTGGCTGGAATTTCTTCTTATGATTCATCCAATTCCTAGGCATGTCAAACAAAGTGCCATCGCTTGCAACTACGATGTCTACGTCCAATAAGACGCATTTGTTCACTTGGTAGAAAAAGTTTTAGAAGTTTCTATGGAACGCCAGTATGAGATCGATCGCTTGAAATTTGAAGCCATCTATGATAAAGACATTATCAAAGCCCAGGATGAAGAGCTTTCTTCGTATAGATCTCAACTCGAAGCTACCCAACAAAATGCTAAAGATACAGTCGAGGCAATCAGTCGTCTGGAAGCTACTCACAAGAGGGAAATTGATGAGGCGGTTCAAGGCTATGGCGCTTTAGCCTCAGAAAAAGACTCCGCTCAAAAAGAGAAAGATATCCTTGTTGAATGAGTCAAATAATTGAAGGAGCTACTCCTCAAAGAGAAGGAAGAAAAAAATGCCGCTCAAGAGGAGTTGCAATGATATTGTGACGAGATTGTCACTACACGACTCCTAAAAACACAGCTTGATGAGGAGCACTCCAAAGCTGAAGCATTAAAGAACGCAGCCCGTGAAGAGGCAAAAGTATGGCATTGATAGAAATTGACTCTCGTCTTGTGGCAGCTGCTAAAGCCGGGAGAGAAGAAATCAATGCATATTTGACCCGCTTATTGCTGAATAAAACGCTCAGGTTCTCAAGCATCGAGATCTATCTTTTTTGGGAGAGGGTTACCTTAAATCATTAGCTTAGGCATGGGATACTTTGATAAAAATCAAATAAGTAGTGTTGGGCACGAGGTTGATGAGGATTCTCTCATGAAGGAAGTGCTACGAGGAAACGAGCCTTCTGACTTATCTGCAGTTAAAGCCCTTTATAGAAGAGATTCCTCCTCATCAAAAGGGAAGGTTGAATTTGCTGGTCCATCCTGGACTGAATCTCAAGTTCTTCCTTCTGTTCAACCAACCGATCCCTCTCCACTCGATCCTTTTGAATAGCCTATTGGCTATGATCCAGAGAAACCTGGGTTCGATATCCACATTATGTCCCCTATCCTAGAGGGCGAGACTCCCAAAACAACGGAGAGTCAGCCAGTAACTGGTACTTAACCTTCCTTTCTAAAGTTCAAATAATCATCACTCCTTAGCGGGCAATACATGTATTCTAATATTTGTCTTTTATAACTTCGTGTAGGCTATTATGAACCCAAACTAACTCCAAGGAGCGATGCCATCACGGAGAAGGAAGAGAAAATTGGAGAGGCATCTCACACTGGGAATGCTCCCGAACCCGATGCTCAAATGATCGGGGCACCCGATGAGGATAAACTCGAGAACCCCTCACCTGTAGAAGAACATGACGAAATCGAAATCATGTTGTCTCCGAACATACTTCGAAACTGAGCATGGAGGAACAAATCATGGAAGAGGGAAAGAAGAATGCTAAGATTAAGGTTGAACCCCAAGTAGTGGAATTGGATGATCCCTTGAACAGGCCCTTGAAGTTCATTCTTCCTGGTGGGACCAAGCCACTGGAGGTTCCTCCTCCTTCCCCGGGCACCATCTCACTAAGAAGCAAGGCATCCGACAGAAAACGCTTGAGTGAGGAGCCTTTGGAGAAGCTGAGGAAGGAGAAGAAATCAAAAAAGTAGCTATCCTATCGTGCCTTATTCAACCCAAACAAGTCTGAACTATGTAGTTATTTCTATTTATTCTCCTAGTCATTGTAAATAGACTTTGGGCTTTGAGCTCAGGTGAAATTGTAGTGGAAATTCATTTTGGATTAGTAAATAGAACTTTGTTTCTTTGTTTTTGATGATTTTCACTGTTCAGCTTACCGCCTAACTTGTAGCCGAAATTCGAAATCTTGTGAGTTACGCAAGCTCCATTTTACTTCCATATGACTCGAAAATTTTTGAAACCGTAAATCCTCTAGTCCACGCCAAGGGACTTCGAATACTTTTAGTCCATGCTCCCGGGACTCAGATATTTTTTGAATCATTTATACTCTAGCCCGCACTCCGGAAACTCGGAGCACTCTAGTCCGCACTCCGGGGACTTGGAGATTTTTAAGTCGTTTATACTCTAGTCCTTGCTTAGGGGACCAGAGTACTCTAGTCTGCACTCTGGGGACTTAGAGATTTTTAAGTCATTTATACTCTAGTCCACACTCTGGGGTCTTAGAGTACTCTAGTCCACACTCTGGGGACTTAGAGATTTTCAAGTCATTTATACTCTAATCTGCGCTCTAGGGACTCAGAGTATTTTACTCCATGCTCTGGGAACTTAGAGATTTTTAAGTCGTTTATACTCTAGTCCACGCTCTGGGGACTCAGAGCACTCTAGTATGCACTCTGGGGACTTAGAGATTTTTTAGGTCGTTTATACTCTAGTCCGCACTTTGGGACTCAGAGTACTCTAGTCCGCACTCTGGGGATTTAGAGATTTTTTAAGTCGCTTATACCCTAGTCCGCACTTTAGGGACTTAGAGATTTTTTAAGTCGCTTATAATCTAGTCAAGACTTTGGGGACTGAGAGTACTCTAGTCCGCACTTTGGAGGATTAGAATTTTTTAAGTCGTCTATACTCTAGTCCGCACTCTGGGGACTTAGAGATTTCTTTTGAATCATTTATACTCCAGTCCGCACTCTGGGGACTCAGAGTACTCTAGTTCGTACTCTGGGGACTTCAAAAAATTTTGAGTCGCTTGCAGTCCGCACTCTGGGGACTTAGAGTACTCTAGTCCGCACTCTGGGGACTTAGAGATTTTTTGTTTTATCGATTAACTTTTAATTTTGTGTGTATGTTAATATGCCGGATAGAATAATGTGATTTAACTTTTGTCATGAGATTATAACACACGGAACATCGATAATTCATAGAAAAGCGGCTTCAAGCCTTTATTATCAATAATCAAATAGGAACAACTGAATTGTCTTATTACATGCCCAAGAAAAAGATAAAACACTGGAAATAATTACTACTAAAATGCAAAAGAAATAACTAAGTGTAATAACGACGCAAGTGCTCGCTATTCCTTGCTCTGGGGAGCGTCATGCCATCGACAGTCGCTAGCTTGAAGGTTCCTTCCCAAGCTTCCCTTCGATGACGTATGGATCTTCCCATGTAGGATTCATATATGATGGAGTTGGAAAATTTTGTTTCAAGACAAGATCTCCCACATCAAAAATTCTCGATCGAACTTTTTCATTGTAATGTCGAGCGACTCGATGCCTATACGCAGCCTCCCTTAAATAAGCTTCTTCACGTTTTTCGTCGACAAAGTCCAGTGATTCCAGTAAGAGATCCTGATTTGTCTTAGGATCATAATGAGTTACCCGATGAGAAGAAATTTCAAGTTCCATGCATATAACAGCTTCCGTTCCATATATGCCAATGTGAATGGAGTGCGGCCAATCGCGGATTTATGGGTCGTTCTGTGAGCCCAAAGTGCCGTCGAAATCTCATCCCCCCACTTGCCTGTAGCCTTCTCCAAACGATTTTTCAATATGGATTTGATTATTTTGTTTACGGCTTTGATTTATCCATTAGTTTTAGGGTGAGCGACTGCTGCAAACCTTTTCTCAATGCTTGGCAGAATTCTTTGAATCCCCTACTTTCAAATTGAGTTCCGTTGTCCGTAATAATAGTTCATGGGAGGCCAAAACAACTTATGATGTTTCGCACAACGAAATTAATGAACTTTTTGATGGTGATTGTAGCTAAGGGCTCTGCTTCCGCCCACTTAGTAAAGTAATCGAACGTAACAATTGCATATTTTGCACCACCTCTGTAGATCGACAAGGAGCCGATTATATCGATCCCCCATATTGCAAATGGTCATAGACTAACCATTTGCGTGAGTTCTATCAAGGAGCTCTTAGGATTTTTCCATACTTTTGACAATTGTCGCACCTTCTTACTTAGTCCGCGGCGTCTTGATTCACGGTCGGCTAATAGTATGTATAACGGAGGATTTTTTCGCAAGTGTCTGCCCACCAGTATGGTCGCCACATTCTCCTTCGTGAACCTCTTTCAAGACCCACCTTATCTAGTCGTGGGCAATGCACCGAAGTAAGGGAACTAAGAATCCATTCTGATACATTATTCCATCCTACATTATGTACCGCAAAGCTTTGCAAATGACATGTCGTCTTTCGTTCCTTTTCTCAGGCAGAGTCCTATGCAACAGGTATTGTGTGAATAGGTGTAACATTCCCGATTTTTAGCTAAATTAATTTGGAAATTTATGTAAAAATTTGGTTAAGTTATGAATTAATAGAGAATTAATATGAATATTTGGGAATGAATATGTATATAAATTAGATTTAAATAAATAAAATTTGAAAGTTTTAAGATTAATAAAAGATATGTTCTGTTATTTATTTATATTTATAAATTTAGTTTAAATTAAATCTTGAAACTGAAATTCAAAATTAAAAATCTTATAAATATATTGGGTTTGAAAACATTATATTTTCAATTAATAAAGATTTGTTTTCCAAATTATATTAAATAGATATTTTGAATGAGAAGTTATATTATGAAATTAAATAAAATAATTTTTGAATTGCTATTTAAAAGTTATAGAGGTTATAAAATATAAATAATTAAGGGTTTAAAAGTATTTAAAAATAAGGACTATATATATATAGTAAACCTTTAAAACATAAGAGATAAGCTAATTTATAAATTTTAAAAATGAGAAGGGTTTAAACAATAAATTAGAAAGAAGGACTAAACATAAATTTAAAATTTCTGTATATTTGGAACTAATAAAATTTTGTTTCTTAATTTTTGTAAATGTGCATTTTGATGAGAAAGATATATAAGTATAAGTAATTGAAATTATCTTTTGAAAATAATTAAGAAAACATGAAAAAATGATTTGTAAGTAAAAAATAAAAGAAGTTTTAAAAACAAACATTAACAAAATAATTTACATTAGGGACTTAAACATAAATTTGAATTTTTTTACAAGTATTCATATTTACAAACAAATGTATGGTAAATATAACCTAGCATTACATGTGGCAAAAATATGTTTCTTTCAACATAAAATGTTAATAAAAAATAATGATAAGAGAAACCAATCTAAAGCAAAAGAAAATTTGTTTATTTCAATTCTCTTACTCTCCACCTAAAACTAGGTTTTCATTTCTTCTCAACACTAAAACCTGTATACAAAAGAAAATCAAAAGAAAACCAAATCTCAAAGTTCAAAACCAGATCAGTTTTCAAAAACAAACAAGCTTCAAGAAAATTTAAATTAAAAAATGAAACAACAAGCTCAATCCTGGTAATTGAAACTCAAGACAAAGATCAGAGAAAATCAGAAGCCTGCTTTCAAAGTCTTCAACCAGGATAAAAGCATTCAGGTTCAAATTCAAAACAACAATAAAAAAAACTCAACTCAGTTTCAATCCAGATACTAAATAGCAGGACAACTCAACCCACATTCAAATTGGAAGCATTTCAAAATTAAGTGAGAAAATCAAAGAGCAGCAAATAAAACAAATTCAAAGCAAAAGATCAAGCAGGATTTTCAAAATATAGTCAGAAAAAAATGTAAGCTGCCTCTGTTCTTCATTGATAAGGTGAGCAAACCCCTTAACCCTGCTATGTTTTGTCTTTGAAGTATGATATGAGTGATGCTTGAATGATTGTGTTTGCATGCTTATATATATACACACACACACACATATATATATATGAAAGACTATGTGTATGATGGTGTACAGGCAAAAAAGTAATAAAAATAAACCATGCCTCTGTTCTTATGCTTCAGGTTTCAACCTGTATAAACAAAAAAAATTCAAAAATCCCTCGCCTTGAACCTTTTAGGTTAGAAACTTCAAATGCACATGCATGTATACGGATGATATGATTTTTTAAAAATATTTGCATGTGTTTGTTTGAGATAATTATTCCAAGATAAGAAATTTACAGTTAAAATCAAAATAAGTCAGAAAATTGATCAGGATAATTTCACGTTTTGATTATTGGAATAGATTCGTGGTTAGGAATGGTGATTTTTAAAGATATTTTCATGATTTTTAAGCAAATAGGTGTTGAGCAATTTTGAGTTGAACAGCAACCGAGTTTTGGGCAAATTCCGATGAATGGCGTGATAATAGTTGTTGAGTTTGGGCATGTAGCTGGTTGGTGTGTCGTAGATCACTAGAAAAATAGTCAGTAATTTTATTTATTGCCGTGGCGGTGGGTGAACGTCGAAGTAGGGTTCGATTCACTTTTGGGGTTGGTTGAGTTTAGGTGATTACTACGGCATCGATAGTGAATTCAGGGGGATCAGAACTGGGGTGTTCGTTCTGTCATTGTGTGGTGGAGCCGTGGACGTGGTGACGTGGTGTCTGGTGGACGAGATGATCAGGGCGATGGGTTTGGGTTCTAGTTCCAATTGATAGCTCGATTCTGATTCGAGGAAAGCGATGGGGTTTTGATGTTTGGATTGGGTTGCGTAGTTGATAAGTGAAGTGCTGGAGGGTTCGTCAGTGACCGGAGCGTCGCCGTAAGACTGTGCACGTACACGTTGAGATTGGGTGCATCTGGGAATAGTGTCGATCGAGGAAGAAGGAATAGCCTCAGGAAATAGCTTGGGGAAATGGTGATGTAACCCGAAGCAAAAGGAGTAGGGTAACGACCCGAAGCAAGGCTTGGGTTAAACTCAAATTAGCTCGGGTCTGTTTGATGGACAGCAGGTTTTAAAATTTAAAGAATGAAAATATGTACAGGTTTCAAAATTTTGAAATACAATCTATACCAGGTTTTAAATTTATAAAAAGAATAGTGTACCAAGGTTTTAAACTAAAAATATGAACAAGTTTTCAAAGGAAAAAGGTCAAGGTTAAGCATTTAAAAATTGTTTTGGAAATAAATTGATTTTGAGGAAAAATTTATATGAATATATTTCTAAGTATTTTAAATGGGGTTTGATAATACTTGAATTAAACAAGTGTTTGAAATAAGTATATAAGAAGCCTTAATTAAGAACGGTTTTGGAATTTAAATATTATTTTATTTAAAGATTGATTTATTTATAAATTGGGATTAGTGTATTAAGTTTTAATCAAAAGGTATTAATAAATTTCTTAATGTAATTATTTAAAAATTTATTTACCTAATTTTTTAAAGGATAATAAATTATGTGATTTATTAATTAAGGTAACCAATAAGGATGATTTATTAATTAAGGTAACCAATAAGGATGATTGATCAATTAAAGAATAATTAGTTATAATTAAGATTTAATTAATTAAAAATTTAGGATTTATTGATTAAAGTAATTAATTAAAAATTCAAGTTAATTAAACCAAGTAATTAATGAATGATTTTAATAAAAATAATAATTACTTAGTGAAATTAATTAAGAATAGATGATTAAAGATTAAAGATTGATTAATCAAATATTAAGGGTTAACTACCTTTAAGCATAATTAATTAATGTGGTTAATTAATTAAGGTAATTAAATTAAGAATAATCAATTAAGGATAATTATTTTTAATTAAGATTTAATTAATAATTAAGGGTTTATTTATTAAAGTAATTAATTAAGAAATAATTAATTAATAAAAGTAATTAAGATTTAATTAATTACAATTAAGGGTTAATTAATTAAGATAATTAATTAAAGAAATGGTTTATTAATGAAGGTGGTTAAGACTTAATCAATTGTAGTTAATGATAATTAATCATTGATTAAAGATAATTAATAAGTATGTGGTTAATTAAATTAAACCACACGATTTATTCATCTTAATTGAAGATGTTTGATTGTTACTGAATGCTGTGTATTGGAATGATATCTCTGATATGTAATTATAATGCTATGAGATATGAATTGCTTTGTGCTGAATTGTAATATTTGGTATTGTTTCTGTGTGGATATGAAAGATGAATTGTAATATTTGGTATTGTTTCTGTGTGGATATGAAAACCCCTTGGCCGTAAAACGGCATATGAAATTCGATGCGACAGGGAGTCGGATTCCAGTTGGTTATCAGAAACCCACATTGAATCGTAACGATGAATCTTTATTATTGATAAATTTACTTTATCTATGAATCTGTGAATGAAGATAAGCGTTATAGTTTATACCGCTTATCGATATTGATGCGCTTTAATCTGTGATGTGATGATTGTTGTTGCACTATTGTGTGTAAACCCCATGGACTACACTATACACACACAAATATGGATTGCACGTGGAAATCGGTTAAGTCATAGATTTTTAAATAGTTTTGAATTTGTATTTTAAATTCAAATGGTTTTGGAAATGGATAGGGTTTAAAGTGAAAAACTTTTGAAAATGTGTTTTAAAAATGAAAGTTATTTTGCATAACTTTATAAAGACTTGAAATTTGAATAATTTGATTTAAATTGGAATTCAATTCTGAAATTGAATTCTATATCTGGTATTTATGATGTAAAAAGGTTATACAAGCTATAAATGTGTTTATATGGGTTTTTAAACCATTTTAAAAGTATGTTTTTGAGAATTTGAATTTAACCCAAGTTTATATTTGAAAGGCCTTAACTCGTGCAATTATAATCGGATTTTCCAAAACGGAAACAAGTGGTTTCAAATAATAATAGCTTTTATATAAGGAAAGAATTTTTAAATTATGATGAAAAGATTTTCAAATTTGAAACGGAATGGTTTTGAAAGCTATAATTGAATCTTTGTGAAAGATAGTTGAACTCTATTTTGAAATTGAAGAGGATTTTTAATGGTGTATCTTTTATATATAAAAGATTGAAACAGGAATTGTTTTGAAATTTATGAATGAATCTTTGAAAATTATTTTGAAAGCTATGAAATAAGTCTTTGATTTAAAGACCGGATGAGTTAATCCAATTTGAAATGGATTTGTTTTGAGAAGCTATGAATGAATCTTTGTAAAAGATTAGTGAACCTTGTTTTAAATTGAAAGGGATCTTAAAAATGAATCTTTTGTTTAAAAGATTTAAATGTGGAAATTGTTTAACCCATTGAAGGTTTTTGAAATGAATCTTTTTGTTTAAAAGATTAGGGATGATAATTTTTTTTAACCATTTGAATGAAAGGTTTTGTGCTTTAAACTGTGATTTAACTGAGATCCAATATCCATATGTTCTTTTAAATATTGCACTCATTATTCGGTTTAGCCGGGAGAGGACCTTGTGTCATATAACCCATTTCGAATAATGATACATCATTATGGATAGCATTTGAAGACCGGTGGTGAAGACCGGGTATTTGCGAGAATGATAGGATGACCTATCGATTGTCTCTGCACTGAGTAGCTACGGTATAGAGATTCCCTAAGTGATGGGAAGTCCGATCGGGATTATGAATACCCGGATTGCAAGGGCTTCTTTGGAAGTGCCTTCAGTTCTGTTCGAACCCGGAACAGACTTGTAGGGATGTGTGTCTGACATTACACTTTGAGATGTAAAGCTGGTTTCTATCAAATACATTTCTGTTTGGTGGTGGAGATTTATTCTCTTAGCTTAACACCCTTCTTTAAGACGTACGAGCTCAGAGGTTATGTAGTTGATGGTCACTAGTGATACATTCCCAATTTGGTAATGTGGCATACGAAGTGTTGCCGATCATTTGTTGATCGAAGCATGGATTTTGTGAAAAGCGTAGCTTTGTGGACGAGACTACATCAGGACCTCACACCCCGGAAATGGTCGAAACAGGAAAGATGCAGTAATGTTTCAGGGGTCGCACCCCTAGAGTATGACCATTCCTTATGGAAAAGGGTAGTATCATGGTATGGAGCCCAGATACTTACTCATGTGGAGATTGTAGTATATTTGTTACTGTGTGATGTTGTTGGAGGGCCCTCGGATAAAGGTCCCAAAGGACCGAGGGTGGTATATCTTAGGTTTTACTTCCTGGGTAGGGGGTAGCCGGCCATGTGTTAGCAAAGACCCGGGTAGGCTCTCGGGGCGTCCCTCCAGAGGTGTTCCTATGTGGCAATAGGAAGTTTCTTAGCCTGACCATTTGTTGGAAAATCCAATCATCCAATATGACCCCTGTACGGTTTTAGTTGTATAACCTGCCATCTACTTATGGTGGCGCCCCACTGTTTGGATGGTAGCTATAGTAGGCATAGTTCGAAATGTCTATGCTGGCTAAGGTTAATATTATACTTTCGAAATGTTTTCCACTATGCACTAACAATAATATTAAAATGGTTTTCACGTATCAAGCATTTTTGACTATCATAAGGAGAAATCTCCTCCAATACTGTGTTTGCGTTGTGTGTGTGGCGGGAGGCCTTATGGTAGTTTCATTTTCTAAAAAGCATTACGGATTTCAAATTTAAATTCTTTTTGATTGTTTTAAAAGATAAAATGTTTTTGTTTTCTCATACCAGTCCTATGACTAACCCGGAGTTTATTTTTCCTTTCCTAAACTCTGGGTGCCCACAATTTTCCACACGGGCGGTCTAGAGTTGCGTTTTTCAGATAGTAGATATAGATATTGATTTGGTAGCTTTTAGCTTTCTCTTTGGTATTCTTTGGATATTTTGGATATTGGAGTCTTTAGATTCATGGACGAGACTTGCTTATCTTTGTGCAACGTGATGGTGGTTCGAGCTAGTGGTTTGGAGTTATGGCTTGGAGCATTGGATTGAAGTTATCTCTTTTACTATTCGTTTTCCGCTGTTGTTTATTGTCTCTGATATTCTTGTATCATTCTGATATCATTGTTGTATATCATTGGATATTGTATTCATTGGAGTTTTTTATGTTATTCATTTCTTTTTCTTCCGCTGTGTTGCTTACTTAATTGTGTTATAAGCTCCAACGAACCAGATTCGACGTTTGGATCTGCGGCATTGGTATACGAGTGTCGTATTCGGTGCCGATTTTCGAAGCTCGAGTCAGGGTCGTTATAATAGGGTTATCCATGACTCCCTCTCAGCTTTCGTTTCCAAAACAAAATCTACTTTCATCTCGTTTATACTCGGAGCATGTAAGATTTCGATGGGAACCGATCCCATCTGCTGTGCATCACCAGTACTTGCGAATTTTGCCAATGAATCGGCTTCCCCATTTTATCTGTGGGGGATGTGTGAAATATCGTAATATTCAAGGTCTGCTAACAACTTTTGAACCCATGCAAGGTATGGGGCAAGTCTCTGCCCTTTGCTTGATAGTCCCCCTTCCCCCCCCGCACTTGGTACACAACCAATTGTGAGTCACAAAAGATTTCAACAGATTTTACTCTAAGTTCCCGGTAAGTTTTAAGGCAGCAATCAATGCTTCATACTTGGCTTCGTTATTCATAGCTGGGAAATTGAGCTTCAAAGCATCACAAATCAATCAGTTTTCAGGAGTTACAAGAATAACACCAACCCAAGAAAAACAGTCGTTGGATGCCCCATCGATGTATAGTTTCCATCGAACGGGGGGAATAACATCCTCACTGCTTGGCTCATCTGATATGGTGAATTATGCAATGAAGTCCGCTAGCGTCTACCCTTGGATAGCCCTCCGTGGCAGGTAGATGATCGAATTGATTCAACTCAATGTTCCAATTTCACAACTTTTTAAAGGTTTTGGGGTCATTGGAGAACCTATCGCATAGGTTGATCGGTATAAACACTGATCAGGTATGCTAAATATAGACAAAGCTTGCATGACGCAATCACCAAACAGTAGGGTAGCTTCTCAATTTTGGGATAATTTCTCTCTTCCCTCGTTAGACATTTACTGACATAGTACACAGGCTTTTGAATTCGGTCCTCCTCTCGAACAAAGCCTGTACTGATGGCATGCTGAGACACGGCCAAGTATACATATAACACTTTATGGTCTACATGCTTTGACAGAACCGGGAGACTTTCCAAATATCTTACCAGAGCTCGGAAGGCATCCTCACAGTCGAGCGTCCATTCAAAATTTCTCTTCCCTTTCTTTATCACATCGAAGAAGGGAATAAATTTGTCGGTCGCTCTGGATATGAATCGACTCAACGCGACGACTTTTCCATTCAGGCTTTGTACTTTCTTTATAGTTCTGGGTGCTTGTATGATTCGAATGGACTAAATCTTATCTAGACTAGCTTCATTTTCCCATGCATTGACAATAAAGCCCAAAAACTTTCCCGACGCAACACAAAAGGAACACTTTAGTGGATTTATTTTGATTCCATGGTACCTAAGTATATCAAACATCTCCGCAAATTCTCAAATGTGGTCATTTCACTGCTGTGACATCACGAGCATGTCATCCACATAGACTTCCATTGTTCTACCAATCTGGTCTTTAAACATCTGATTTACCAAGCGCTGATAAGTCGCTCCTACGTTCTTCAACCCAAAAGGCATCACCACATAACAATACCATCCGACAACCGTGAAAAACTAATGTGTTCCTAATCAGGGATGTGCATTGGGATTTGATTGTATCCCGAATATGCATCCATAAATGACAATAACTTGTGTCCGGCGGTTGAGTCAACCAGCTGGTCAATTCTAGGTAAAGGGAAACTATCGTTAGGGCAAGCCTTGTTCGGGTTGGAGTAATCGACACAGGTCCTTCATTTCCCATTCGCTTTTCTCACAGGAACGGGATTAGGCACCCATTTAGGGTAGAAGGCGTCGCGGACAAACCCATTGGCTTTGACCTTGTCCACCTCCTCTCTGAGAGCAGCAGACCTCTCCGGGTCCATACCTCTCCTTTTCTGTTTCACTGGTACATATTTTGGGTCAATGTTCAACATATGACTTGTGATAGCAGGAGAAATACCGCATATATTAGAGTAGTCCAAGTGAAAACATCCAGGTTGGCTTGGAGGAATCAGTTAGGTCCTCAGTCATCGAGGGAGTGAGTTGTGATCCAATCTTAAGCACCTATTACGGGTCATCGTGGCTGACTGAAATGTCAATCGTTAGTTCAGCCAATGTAGCTTTAGGCTCCTTAGGTTCTTCATCATCATCTCTCGGATCTATGTCTTTGTAGATCCAACCCTCCTGCCCAAGCCAAGGCTAGGGAGCTATTTGTCACTTTTACGCTACCTGGATGCGGATAGAGTTGTCCACCAGCTTTCCTTCTCTCTCCCATGGGCCTCTCTTAGCTTAGCCACATAATGTGCATGTACAACCCCAACTCCTCTATCCGTCAAAAACGTCAAAGTCAAACACCATGGGGCCAAAGCTGCTCGAAACTCCGCCAGGGTCGGTCGGCGAAGAAAAAGATTATGCGGGGAATCAACATCCAACACAATGAACAGTAAGATCCATACCCTCCTACGTTCACCTTCTCCTAATTCAATTAGTAATTCAACACAACCTATCATGTTAGTGGATGCACGGTTAAAACCATAAATGCAAGCTTTAGATGTTTTCATATCCTTTGCCTCCATCTTCATTTGATCGTACGCCTTTTTGAATATAATGTTAACAAAACTCCCGCAATCAATCAATATCCTTCTCAAAAATGCTGTCCCAATCATTGTCGAGATGACCATCAGGTCAATGGTAGGTGCCTCCACCTGATCAGTGTCTCTACTTCTGAACAATATATCATCCGTCATCATTCGCTGCTGTTTCGCTAGAATCCCATCTTCGGAGTTCGAGCAGCATTTAAAGTCCGCATGTTTCAATGAATTAGCATAGCATTCCATTTCTTTCCCACTCTTGTCTACTGTATGAGGCCCACCAACTATCATGTTTATGATTAGTCAACTTACAGTCCGAGCAGGTTTCTCAGGATGGCATAGAGTCTCCCCGCGACTTGGGTATGACGTTCCTTGTCCGCCTTCCTGCGGATTCTTAACAAACTGCTGTAACTTCTTCTGTCAAATCAGTCTTTCTATAGAATCATGGAGGTGTCTGCATTCCTCGGTGTTGTGCCCATCAGTCTCATGAAATCGGCAGTACTTTCCAATCAGTTTTTGTTTCTCAGTGGATTCCTTTGGGCACGGCTTTCGGTATTGGAAAGTGTTACAGGTTGACAAATAAATATTCTCCAAAAATGTGTTCAGAGGAGCGTATTCGTTGTAGGTCAGGATCGTTGGCTTCCACTTTTCGGCTTTCCTCTTTGTTCTCGAATTTTCCCTTCCAGACGCTTTAGACTGCTCGGGCTTGTTACGAACATTAACCTTGACCTTTCAGAATTTTCACTAGCCTGTTTTATCACAATGTTACTTTGCACCACTCTTTGCCAGGCCCTTGCGCACTGCCTCGCCTTTTCCACTGGCTTACTCCCTTCTCATGAAATGGTGTGCCTTTGAATAAAAACGTTCCAGGGTAGCCGAAGGTTTTTCTGACAACTAATCATCAAACTTTGAGTCTGGATCTACTCCTCGTATCATGGCCATGAAAATAGCATGGTTATTTGGGTTGCTAACTTCAGTAGCTGCAACGTGAAATCTTTACAAATATTCCTTTACGGACTCCCTTGGGGATTGAATTACATTGGATAAAGACATCACGTCCTTTGGACGAGTGGGTTCAATTCTGAACTGCTCCACAAATTTTGTCACTAACTCATCAAATCTGGAGATCGATCATGGATGGAGTCTGGTAAACCACATGGTAGCAATTCCAGATATTGGGAAACATCTGCACTTAGTTTCATCATTCGCCCTAGTCAAGTCCATCATCCACTCGTATCTCATTACAAGTTGTCAGGGATCAGTTTTTCCCTCATAGGCTGGAATAGTCGGCATACTAAACCTCCAAGGGTATTCAGCATGTAGGATAACATCTGTGAATGGAGTATGAATTCTATCTATGCCTCAATCATCATTGGATAAGCCCTTATTTTCCCTCATCAGCTAGTTGGCCATGGCTGACCAGTCCAGGGTCTGGAAAGGAGGTGGCAAGTTGGACTCCGTCCTGCATAACCGTCCCGGCTGGTGCCTCCTTGATTGGTGTTCTCCCAAACGAGCATTGCGTCCCTAGCGAGCTAGTTGGTCAGCTTTCACTCGGGCTCCAAATCCTAAGTTCCCATTCCAAATTGAGAGCGGTTTCCTTGGTGTAAGTGAGGGGTCACGACTCAAGTGGGGAACCGAACCATTCTTGTTGGATTGATCTACTACGCCTATTTGCATTGTTTCAATTCTATGGCGTCTATGCCTAGGATGTCCATCAGGCAAAGCGGGGCTGTCAGATGATGAGCAGGTGGGGGGACTTCCTCCAACATTTTAATGCTGTTGTTAAGTAAGTTGGGTCATGATACTGGCGTTAGCTTGAATCTTCTCATTAAGCTGTCTCCTGCTTTCCATGAGTTCTCTCATCAGCTCATTGAACTATGTTCTAATGAAAACTTCTGTTTGGTTGAGGACCGTGGCGGTCCTTGCACCTGGATTAGCTTGTTGATTGCTGGGTCCTACTTGTTGGACGTTAGTGGTCTCGTTGACATCCGCATTGTGGGAGGCTGATCTGGTACTGGGTCTTCCCACTGTAGAGTTATCAGTAGAACCCAAAGTAGAATCTGTGTACTTCTTGTGAATGAACTTGGATCTTCTTTGGGGGAATTCTTTAATTCAGTAGAGACAAAGTAGATCCTAACGGTCTGAGAATGATGCTCTCAATGAAAGCACCAAAATATTAGCACCAAAATTGATCACTAACACCCTTGAGTAGAATTATGTAGAGAGATTAATGAAGAAAATAAATTAAAATAGAGGAATGTGTGCAAAACTAAGTGCAGAAACAAGAACACCGAAATTATAGTGGTTCGATGTAACTGCCTACGTCCACTATTACTATAATCTTGTTGCTTTCCTCAAGGACTTGAAAACAGATAAAATATATAAACAAATAGCTCGAATACAAGTTTGAACTGAAAGAAAGCTAGTGTAGAAAATGGCAGAGTGTCTCAGAGATCTCGAAAAAAGGTCCCCTTCGCTGTAGCATGCCCTTTTATTTATAGACGAAGATGGGTTGGTTCTCCTGTGCAGGCCTACGACTAAAGTAACTTGGCCAATGTATGGTAATGTTAAGTCGACCGGACTGGTCATTCCGAACGACTTCTAGCCGATAGACTAGTGTTGAACCAGTAATCCCGAGCCAGTATAGCCGAACCATGATTTCCTTGCATACGATTTGATGCGAAGTCTCCTATGACTCGAAGTAGCTAATGATGCCACCCGAAGTAAATACAGGATGGCTATACTGTTCCTATGATAATTTGCTAGTTCCTTGGGCCGAACGATGAATGGCCAAATTGAGTAGTCCTCTCTCCATGATTGAGCGACGAGTAGCCGAACCACATTGGCCGAACGACTCTGACTTGTTCACCTTGACTATACCCCAACACCGAACCATCTTGGCCATCCCATCTTGCTTTTCCTTACTTGGCCGAATGATAGCTGTTGACCTATATAGAACGAATCCGATCCAGCCAAGCAACCAAGGTCAAACCACTTACTCTTGCTAATTGTGGCCGAGCCGCCTTGGTTTCACTTTAATGCTGAGTCGCCTTGGCCGTGCCATTGTTTATCATACCGAGCTGCATACAAACCGGTCTGAGCTCTACTTACAATGCTCTCTTGTACTTCCAACTGTTCCTTGACTTGAGTCTCGTCTAAGTCCATTCTCAAGCTCCGCGAACAACGTTAGGTATCCGGGCCACGTGTTCGGTTAACAAGTAGACTCTGTAATAGGTTTGGCAGCTTGGGCATTCTTTATAAGATCCAAAAGCTATTGAGCAGACATGAATACGCCATCTTGAGGAATAGCACTGGATTGACTGGTGCTGGGACGACCAGGTCTAACCATTTCTCTTCTTTAAGAAAGAAAGAAAGAATAAAGAGGAAAAAGGTTATTCTTGGAATGATATCATATAATCTTGATTGATAAAACAAGTCATCATAAAAAGAAATAGGATAGAACAGGTCCTAAGACTCGAATTAAATCCTAAGGCACGATTCCTAAGAGAGACTTAGGACAATGATCCCTATCATAATATTTTATATTGTTTTGAAGCTCGACTCTGATACCAGGCTGTGATGCCGCACCTCACACGCACACTAGCGAAGGACCCTATGAGGTAATGCTGTCGACTAGAACGAAGAATAAGGTTGTTGAGGAGCGACCATCTGTGTAATTGCTTTGTGCAAGTACCCATATGTCAGATAGTATGACATGCATTTCATATCAAGAGTAAACTTGACACATCAAATACAAACTCAAGGCTACTACACAGTAGCTATATGGTCTTCGAAAACAAATATAAAATAAGCATAATACAAATCAATCATAGATATTCATATCACTAAGGCGGAAACTTATATGAATATAACATATATAAGTGTACATCAAAGTAGTGGTTGTACTAGATCCACTACATCACAAAAGAATAGATACAAGTGCTAGACAAAAGAATATGTATACATCAAGGAGTCTCTATCTCGAATGTATAAAAGAAAAAACTACTAATCTAGCCAAAGTCAAAAGCCAGTCCTTGCTAAGAAGTCAAGTGGAAGCACCTGAAACACCTTAGTCTGACTCGACTATTATTTAAGAAGAAAATAATAAACGAATCAGTCCAGCTATAATTATCACATAAGATGACATATGATAAGAGATATGACAAATATATATATATATATATATATATATATATGATAACAATAAACATCTATTATAACGGGCTAAAGAAAGTAGTTGTAATAAGCATCTAGTACAATGGGCGGGTGGGAATGAAAACGGTTTTGAGTGCCGACATCTGTTAATGCTTGTGGGCTTAACGTTAACCTCATTTTTATTGGATAAAATTAATATTAGTCCTAATTAATTATTACTTATAAAGTATTAATTAATTAATACCATAATGAAACTTTTAATTAAAGAAAAATTTATGATTAATGAAAATAATTGTGAAAATTAACTGTTTAATCATAATTATTAATTAGTAAAAAATAGTTATTAAATGTTACTTCATATTCATTAATTATAATTTAATGTTAATTATTAACTGTTAATAGTTAATATGTATATATTATTAATTATTAATTTTCTATATTAATTATTAATTTTCAATAGTAATTATTAATCATAAATTATTAATATTTATTTTTAATTATAAATTATTATATATTTAGTATTAATTATTCGATATTACTTACTAATAACTGAAAAGTAAAATTAAGCCTATTGGAATACTGATTATATATAACAATTAGTAATTAGTTATTATTTATTAATAATCATTAATTATTATAAGTTATAAATGATTAATATAATATTATTAACGGTTAACTATTAAATATTCAGAAATAATATTATATTATTGATGATTAGTAATTAGTAACATAGGATTAATATAATATTATTAATGATTAATTATTAAATATTAACAAATAATAAATATTAATTTTAAGAAATCATTGTAATTATTAATTATTGATCGTCGAAAATTGACAACAGAAATTTATTACAGCGAACATTTTATGATCGTTGTAAAATTTACATCGGTTAAAATGGGCATAATATGACCGTTGTAAAATTGGCACCTATTACAATGGTTATTTTTAGCCCATTGTAAAATTAACACCTATTACAATGGGCGATATGAGTATTGTAGAATTGGCACCTCTTACAATGGGCATTTTGTAACCGCGATAAAATTGGCATATATTACAACGAACATTTTTTGAACGTTGTAAAATTGGCATCTCTTACAAAGGGCATAAAATGACCATTGTAATAACAATCTATTACAACAAGTAATCACTGCACGTTGTAAAAAGGGCGTTGTACAGGGCAACTATTACAACGGTCCTGTATCGACCGTTGTAAAAGCATTTATTACAACGGGCAGCAAATGCACGTTGTAAAAAGGGCGTTGTAATAGGATATTTTTGTTGTAGTGCGAATACCATGAATATAATAGTGTCAGCATTTGAGATTCAAAAAGGCTGATTGTTACATAATACGCCTATATGGTGTTGGTTTGTCATTTGCTGACTCACTGCCGAAGCCTATTTGGCATCGGTAAATAAACTTTCTTTTTTAGTGGTAGGAGGATTTAATATTCAATTAACCATAACTTGGTCTTGTCTCAAATTGTAACAAGACTTCGCCCACCACTTGTGAAACAGTTCATATATCTTTCACAACATCTTATGTCCAAATAATACATCATCGAAATTTTACACGTAACAATGACAAAGAGGGATCTAAAAGGAGGGGATCCTGATTTTATATATATATATATATATATATATATATATATATATATATATATATATATATATATTCATATTAAAAAAAATTACAACATATGTTTTTCTAGAAAATATACAAGAAATGGTATATTACTCTATAGTTGCATTGTTTTGCTAGTATTGATTATTTGTACTTTTTCTTTGGTTTCGTGTATTAAATCATTGCGTTTTACAAAAAAATTCTGTTTTTAGTCCTTTTTCTACAAACAAAAAAGGATTAAATCTTAATATATGAATTTTAGCAATAACGTACCTTAAAAAAAATCTTAAAACATACGGTCTCTATTAAATTACTTTAAATACTTGACTTTTCACCTAGTAAAGCTGTTGTAGCTTGTCAAGTATAACCTTCGAATTTCTAGACTAATTTATTCATCATGCCTAGCCCGAGCCCTATGCCACCTACACGGTGTGTTAAGGGGCCTTCGATTTTGGGGATAACTTTCTATTTTACTTACATACAATTGCTTCAAACAGAGAGTCATTATCATTTAGTGGCTTATGGCTACAACATCCTGCCTTCTTTTGGTGCAGATTCAAGTCCCACGTTGTTCTTATTTGAGGCTTTTAAATTTTTTCCCTACTCAAACTTTGTATAGCATTAGTCCATTACTAACAACAACCTATTCACTTAAACTTTCCCTCTCACTCTTAGACCGAGCGAACGAGCTATGCATCCAGGTAACCGTGGAACCAGCCACAGACCAATTATCTAAAAATAAAAACATCAGAATATAATGGCAAAAACTTCGCCGTTATAATTATTTTTTAATTAAAAAGCGAAGTCTTTGCTGTCATATTTTAAATAGTAAGGGTTAATTATTATTGCAGTGAAGTTTTCACCATTATTAAAAGAATCTTATATTCAGTGAATTAGCTACGAGATCACTTCAAACCATCCACGAGCAAGTGAACATACCATACTTAATTGCTCGATAGTTAGTTTTTCAACCGAACAAACAACTGTTGGTTGTGCTCTTACTACATAACAAGCCTAACAATACAAAAAGTAATATAGGCCTAATGTTAAGTTCTTAGACCATTACCAACCATTCGATTTGTTCACTTCACCCTCTCTTAAGTTTGAACTGAGCGAATGAGTTATATATCTAGGCAACTCCAAACCAGCCATGGACCACTTTTTAAAGAAATATAAGAATATAACGACGAAGTTTCTCCGTTATAATTTATATTTCAAGGCAAAATATTGTAGTGGCAAAGATTTTTTCACTATAATATTCTAAGGAAAAAAATCCTTGCCATTGTAGAACAATTCCTATGTTCAGTTCACTAGCCATAGTGTCACTCCAAACCAGCCAAGGGAAGTGAACAAGCTGCACTGGTAGCGAGGTGGCTAATTTTTCAACTGCACAAGATTGTTGGTTGTGCTCTTTACTAACTATGTATATTATATCTTGTTAATAGCAACAAAAATATTTTGAAGAGGTAGGGAGGAGAAAAGAATAAAAGAAAAATGAAACGTAAGAGTAAAATTTAGAAAACCAGACAAGGTAGGCACTATAGAAATAAAGAACTGTTGGAAATTGTTTTTAGAAAATAAGTGAATTCTTAAAAAATGGACTATGTATGAAATGACTCCTATATGGGAATATGAGTAGTCCCACATTGTGGGATTATATAAAAGAACCAAGTATTTATACTTGATTCTCAGAAGCTAAGTTGGACCCTTTGGGCACCTAATGATGCTTTTTTGCGAGGAGGGAGACCATGCTTGACTATCACACACACGCGCACGCTGATTGACCTGGGCCGGCTCGGACTCAAAATCAAGTTCGGGCTTGAAGTGGTGTATCACTTATATTTTTGGTATAAAATTCTTAACCCGCTTTTAGACCAGACAGGAATGATAAAATCAGACCAGATCTGTATTGGAGAACGTTACACAACGTTTATTGTCTTTGACCCATTATTTTCTCAGATCCATTTTTCGAGACCACGTTTTTCCACAACACGCAAAAACATTTTTTTGCTATTCTGTCTTCTTTACTGATAAGGAGACGAAATAGAAAGAACTACATCTCGTTAACAATTCATTTTTAGATCCACAAATTCGAGCAACATTTTTGAGTGCAAACAGAATCGTTTTGTACGTGCAAACGAATCGATACCACAAAAATTATTGAGAGGTTGCTTTATCCTAGAAGCGACGGCGAATTGTATGACCTGCTTTACACAGCATGGTAGATCATCAAAACGTCTTCAAGAGAGTGATGTAGCCCATGACTCAGTCGAAACCATTGTTTTCGAACAAATTAAAGACGGCGCCAAAGAAAATGACTTATGTTGTAGATTTAGATATCGCTGCTCCCTCTTCGCTTTTCAAGGTTTTAATGGTCTCTGCTGCACCTTTCAGATTCGAGGGACTCCACTTCAAGCGTTGGAAATAAAAGATGGAGTTTTTTCTGACCATGAAAAAGGTGGTTACTGTGCCGACAATCGACAAGCCGCAGTTGCCAGATAAACCAAATGAAGAAGACGCAGACCTGATGCGAGTCTGGACAGAGAAATCCAAGAAGTTGCAGAATTGGACATAGCAGGATTACTTGTGCCGAAAATTCATACTCAACAGCCTTAGTGATGTCCTCTACGACTTCTACAGTTCCAACAAGACAGCCAAAGAAATCTGGGAAGCGCTGCAAAAGAAGTATGATGTGGAAGAGGCTGGAGCGAAGAAATATGATGTTAGCTGCTATCTGAAATTGCTTATGAGATCATCTCTGAAGGTATGAGTTTGGACGAACAATTTCACATTGCTGTTATTATTGATAAACTACCCCTAGGTTGGAAAGATTTTAAGAATGTGCTTAGGCACAAGACTAAGGAATTATCCTTAGAGAGCTTGATCACTCGCCTCTATATTGAGGAGGAGGCTCGTAAGCAGGACCAAAAAGAGGAAGTGCTAGTTGTCACCGACAACAACAGTAAAAAGTCCAAGCCCGCAGTTTTAAAACCGAATCCGAAAAACTTTAGGAATCAGAACAGCAACTCAACAAACAGAATTTGAACCCACAAGGGAACCAAAAGGGACAGCAGAAACCGACCCAAAAGAATGATTATGGACAGTTGTTTCCATGTTACAACTTTGAAAAATCAGGTCATATAGCACGCAAGTGTAGGAACCAACTAGGCCCTGCACCGCAAGCTAACCTTGCTAAGGAGTCTCTTACGGCTATGATTTCTGAGATTCACCTAGTTAGTGAATTAGAGGGTTGATGGGTGGATACTGGTGCATCTCACCATGTCTGCTATGATCATGCTATGTTCAGTACATACACGGCTGCTGATGATAAGAAAGTGCTACTGGGAGATTCTTACACCACTACAGTTGCTGGCATTGGAAATGTGGAAATAAAGTTTACATATGGAAAGGCAGTTCTTCTGAAAGATGTGATGCATACTCCAGAGATGAGAAAGAATCTGGTTTTCGGATTTCTCCTTAATCAGGATGGTTTTACTCACGTTATAGGGGCTAATTTGTATACTTTGACTTATAAGGGGATGTTTGTAGGGAAGGGTTATGCTTTTGAGGGTATGTTTAGACTTAATGTTGAATATAATAAAGTAACCGGTTCTGCTTATATATTTTATGATTTTAATATCCAACACTCTAGACTATGTCATGTAAATTAACGTATAATTCATAACATGAGAACCTTAGATCTAATTCCACAAATGTCACAAACTGATTTTGATAAATTTGAATTCTATAGTCAAGCAAAAATCACTAAGAAACCCCATAAATCAATTGATAAAATTTCTGAACCCTTAGACTCGATTCATTCTGACATATGTGAGCTTGATGGCACTTTGACTAGACATGGACACCATTATTTTATCACTTTATTGACGATGACTCTAATTTCACTTATGTATATTTTATGAAAAATAAAAGTGATGCGTTCGATATGTTTAAATTATTTAAAACTGAAATCGAGAATCGATCTAGTAAGAAAATTAAGAGACTTCGTAGTGATAGAGGAATAAAATATGATTCTAGTTCATTTCTTAATTTCTATAAATTGCATGGTATAATTCATGAGAGAAATGCACATTATTCACCAGAAATGAACGGTAAAACTGAAAGAAAGAATAAGACCTTTACCGAATTAGTTGTAGCAATTTTTTTAAATTCGAGCACAGCAAAACATTGGTGGGGGGATATTTTATTGATAGTATGCTATGTATTGAATAGAATCCCTAAATCAAAAGGTAAGATTTCACTTTTGAAATTCTAAGAAATTATAAACCGAATGTATCTTACTTTAGAACTTGGGGATGTTTGGCATATGTTCGTATACCTGACCCTAAGAGAATAAAATTAGCAAGTAGAGCATACGAATGTGTATTTATTGACTATGTTATTAATAGCAAAGCATATAGATTTTATGACCTGAATACACATAATATAGTACAATCTAATGATGCCGATTTTTATGAAACTAAATTTCCTTTCAAAATTGAGGGATAGCGGGGGTGCGTTAAATAACACCGTCCATATTGGAACGGAACTTAATGAATCTTATGAAATCGAACCTAGAAGATGTAAAAGAGCAAGTGTGATAAAGATTTTGGCTCGGATTTTTGCACTTTTACTATAGAGGAGGATCCCACAAACCTTCGAAAAGCCTTATCATCATTAGATGCCGATTTTTGGCAAGAGACTATAAATAATGAGATGGATTCCTTGGAATCCAATAAAACTTGGCATTTAGTAAATTTACCATCGGGTTGTAAGTCTATAGGCTGTAAATGGGTACTTAAGAAGAAATTAAAACCTGATAGCATGGTTGAAAAATATAAAGCCCGTTTGGTAGCTAAAGGTTTTAGGCAAAGAAAAAATGTAGACTTTTTGATAACTTTTTCCCTATAACTAGAATTACATCCATTCAAGTACTAATTTTACTAGTTCTATTCATAATTTAATAATTCACCAAATGGATGTTAAAACTGCTTTTATAAATGGTGAATTAGAAGAGAAAATTTATATGGACCAACCCGAAGGCATTGTAATTTCTGGTGAATAACATAAAGTTTGCAAATTAGATAAATCATTATATGGTTTAAAACGAGCACTTAAACAATGGGATGAAAAATTTGAATAACTTAATAATCTAAAATGGTTTCAAAGTTAATGAAAGTGATAAATGCATTTACTATAAATCTGAGAATGACAATTGCACTATAATATATTTAAATGCAGATGATCTACTTATTTTTGGGTCATACATTCATGCCATAAACACTGTTAAATCTTTGTTAAGTGCCAATTTTGATGTGAAAGATCTAGGTGAAGCGAGTGTAATCCTTGTATTAAGATTATTAGTCCGAAAAGGGACTTTCTATGGATCAATCTCATTTTATTGAGAAGAACTTAAAGAAATACAATTACCTTGACTGTAAACCTACATGTACACCATATGATCCTAGTGTAAAGCTATTCAAGAACACTGGTAAAAGTATAAGATAGTCTGATTATGCGAGCATCGGTGGCAGCCTTCGATATACCACTGATTGTACAAGACCTGAAATTGCCTGTGTCATGCAATTATTATGCAGGTTTACTAGTAGACCTAATATAAAGCAGTGACATGCTATTGAGAGGTTCATGAGATACCCAAAATGAACCGTGAACCTTAAGTTACATTATGAAAAGTTTCCAACTGTTCTTGACACTACTAGAAAACATTCCAGTTTCCTACGCAAAATTTCCTACGCCTTTCCTACACCAAAAGACGGGGTGTAGGAAAGGCGTAGGAAATAGGTAGAAAGAGGTAAAGACGTAAGAAAATTTTCTACGCCATTCCTACGCCAACTTCAACACGTAGAAAAATAATTGAGGCGTAGAAAGGGTGTAGGAAATTATCTACGTCAAATTTATAACGTATAAAAGACGTAGATAATCTCCTACGCCGTTTCCACGTTCTTGCTAATTTGTTATAAATCCAGACCGGCGTAGGGAAGACGTAGGAAATCCCCTACATAATTTCTACGCCATCCCCACAACTCATCAAAACAAAAATATCTTTTTTTTTTAACTTTGACCGTATACGTATACCCATTATTCTCAAGAAAAATAACCCTAATCTTCATTGCCAATCTCTTCTTCACGCATGCGACGAAAAACACATTTCAGAAAATGACGGCGAGGCTAATCCCCAAAACACAAAATTGAATCAATAAACCCCAAAACGCAATAATCATCAATTAAATAACAAAGATGTCGTTTCAACTGCCTGTATGATGATGGAACGGCAAAGATTGATCAGGCAAATCCTATGGTGAAATCCAAATTGGAGAATAACTTTGAGAGAAGGAAAGAGAAGGAAAAAGAAAGATTCACTCGGAATTATGATGATACTGTTGCGAAGTTCTGTAGGTAAGGAAATAATCTATGGCAGTGTTGTGGATTTGGGCAAACATGTTGATTTCCTTTAGTCCTTTTATTTTATTTTTAAATTTTTTTACTATGTTAGTTTTAGGCTTTCTTGGTTACGGTAGCTATATTATTTGTGTGTGCATATGATTGGTGTGATTTTATGGCAGTTGAATTGTTAGTACAAAATCTATGAACATGGACTAATCTGTTAGTTATAAATTTTAGATGGGTAATTAGGAGTTGATTTAGGAAATGGAAGAATATTCTTCTAATTCGTAGGATTTGTTACGTTTTTTATTTCCCTATCTTGTGGATAATATGACTAAATATCGAAATAAGCCCCAAATGTTGGGACCATTTCTATGAAGATCAAATCAAATCACATATAATTTCTTTTACTTTGTGTGTAATTTAATATTTCCTTTTAAGCTGTAGAACTATTTACTTATATGGCCATGATATATGTAGTAGAGTTTTATGTATGTTTGAAGTAAACACTAAAGTTAACCCTGGATTCTTAGGAAATTGGTGCACTGCAAGAACTCTTAAAGCAGTTTATTATCACATGTATTAAAATAGTCAAGAGTAACCAATGAAAAGTTAGGAAAGGAAAAGATGATTATATTCTCACATACTTATGTTATGATGCTTCAATCTGCAGAACCAAATTGGAAAAAAGTGTATGAATTGCAGCAGGTATTCATCATTTATTACGAAGATAATGCATGTACCTTTTATGCCGATTCTTCATTCTATATTAAAAATACTTTTCTTTCTTATATACCTAAGTTAATTTAAATAAATTGAAATGGCTGGATCTGAGATTGAGGTCAGTTCAAAAATAGGATGCTCGTCAACATGACTTTATATTAGATCTAATCACAGACAAACTAACAAAAGGAAGTTAACTTCTGATAGTAATAACATAAGAATGAAATTCAGTCGGTAGCAACGTGATTTATTCATTAACTTCTGATAGTTTGAAGCTCGATCTCAAATTTTTTACGCTGCTAGTGATTTGTTTACAGGCTGGCTACAGACATATTGATTGTGTTAGTTCATGCTTGTGACATGTGTTGTTTCATAACAGTTGCATTAAGTCGTTCAAGAAAAAGAGCCATGGGACATGAATACGCCAGAGAAAATTGAAGCTGCTGGTAGAAAGAAGGAAGAAGGGAACACCTTGTTCAAGCAAGGCAAATACGTGATGGCCTCTAAGAGATATGAGAAGGGTGCCAAGTTCGTAGAACATGATAGCTCATTCAGTGAAGATGAAAAGAAACAGTCCAAGGCATTAAAGGTTGTAGTTAACCTCAATAATGCTGCTTGCAAGCTGAAGCTTAAAGACTACAAGCAGGCTGTGAATCTTTGCACAAAGGTAAAATTCTTTCTTGATTCCGTATGTTGTTCTTTCTTGGGAATTTTTGGTATTTAACAATATGATACATGTATGGCAGGTGTTGGAGTTGGATAGCAGAAATGTAAAAGCTCTGTACAGGAGAGCGCAAGCTTACATTAATCTGTCTGACCTTGATTTAGCAGAAATGGATATTAAGAAAGCTCTTGAGGTCAATCCAGATAACAGGTATTATTTTTATGCGCGCGCGTCTGAGGCTTGAAGATTTACCAAAAACTAAACTGCATTTTTTGGTTCAGGGATGTGAAGTTGGAATACAGAACCTTGAAGGAGAAGATGAAGGAATTCAACAAGAAGGAAGCAAAATTCTAAGGCAACATATTTTCTAAGATGACCAAGCTTAGTCAGATGGAAACGGAGGTAGTTAAATGAAGTATCATTTTGGGGTTGGGTTGGGTTGAGGTCCACATTGTCCAAGTTATTTCATTGTTTTGTGTTTGCTGTTTAGTTTTGTTAGGGCTAATTGATTTTTTTGCGTTTCAGAAAGCAGAAGTGAAACAAGATGCAGGGTCGATGGTTGTAGATGGCGCAGCTTAATGATTTACCTGCCTTTTTTCTTTTGAGTTACCATTTATTTATGTTGTTTCCAAGTTAATTGATAACAACACTGTTAGAAAAATTACGTTTACTATCACTTCTGGCTAGACTTGTGTTTTACTGTCATACTCGACAGCTATTTATTTTAATCAAACCTTTTAACTGTTGTATTTTTCGTTGTCTACACTTTCGTAGCAGTTTGTAACTGAAAAGGAGCCATGTTATGCTTTGCTATTGCTCCGCGGAATGAACAAGTTTGTATATTGTAAGCTGTTGATAATTAAGAAATAAAAGAGGAAATAAAGCTGTTTCATCTTTGCATGGTTGCCTGGACCGTCGAAAAAAGAAATAAGTTGATTTTAGTTTCTATTTAATATAGTGAAATGAAACACAATAGTAATATATCAAAATTGCTTCAGAAAAAGCGTAGGAAAGGCGTAGGTAAAGGGAATACCGATGCAGCAAAAAGTCATGTGCATGGTGTAGCAAAACTGTAGAACAATAAGATGTAGGGAAGGCGTAGAAAAACATGGCATAGGGAAGACGTAAGAAATAACCCCACGGATGGCGTAGGTAAAGCGTAGCTATTTTATTAGCTACGCAAGTTTTACCCACGCCAAAATTGGCATAGGGGTCACGTAGTTATTGCATTTACCTATGCCTCGCCTACGCCATTTTGGCGTAGGCAAACCGCAGTTTTCTTGTAGTGTGAAGATTACGCCGATGCAGACTGGAATGCTTTATCTGATGATTCAAAAGCAACCAGTGATTATATCTTTAGCATTGTTGGTGGTGCTGTTTCTTGTAAATCCAAGAAACAGACTATTTTGGCTCAGTCTACTATGGAATCTGAGATGATAGCACTAGCCACAGCTAGTGATGAAGCACGGTACTTAAGAAATCTGCTAGCTGAGATTCCTTTATGGGAAAAACTGATACCAACTGTGTTGGTCCATTGTGATAGTACCGTGACTATTGTAAAAGTACAGAACCAATATTATAACGGTACGAGAAGACAGATACATCGTAAGCACAACACTGTTAGAGAGCTACTCTCTTCAGAAGCTGTTAGAGTGGATCACATACGCAGTGATGAGAATTTGGCAGATCCTTTGACGAAAGGACTAGCCAGAGAGGAAGTCCTTACAACTTCTAGAAAAATGGGACTATTGCCATTAGATTGTTGAGTCACACACAATGGTAACCCGACCTAATGATTGGAGATCCTAAGAACTAGGTTCAATGGGTAAGAACAAGTTGTGAAGTGATATGAGTTGAGATATATATTCCGGAAGTGATTATAAGATGAGTTAATAGAAACTCTTAATGGAGTCTATACTCTATTTGGAGTGGGATACTTACTTTTAGAAGTACTCTTAATAGACTCACCAGTGTGAATGTGAAAATCTGGTTGTTTTTTATGGAGTTTTGAGCAAAACATCTAGAGCATTCAATAAACTAGAATAGACGTTCATGGCCATAAATGCACATGCTTATTTGATTGCACTCTAGAAAGATATTATGTGGTCTGATGTCAGGAATATAGTTCAATACTATGTGTCACTCTAGTAAAAACTGAATCTTATGCGCTATGCAAAGGTTCAAGTCGAAAGACATATTTTTTTATGCACAATCTTATGTTTTTTTAGAAATTGCTCGAAAATATTTTTCAAAAGTTCAAGTGGGGGTTGTTGGAACTTCTTACTAGAAAATAAATGGATTCTTAAAAAAAATGACTAAATATGAAATGGCTCCTATATGGAAATATGAATAGTCCCATATTGTGGGATTATATGAAAGAGCCAAGTATTTATACTTGATTTTTAGAAGCTAAGTTGAACACTTTGGGTACCCAATGATGGTCTTTTGTGAAAAAGGAGACCATGCTTGACCACCATACACGTGCGTACGCGTCGACCGATCCGATCCCAAGTTCGTGTTTGGGCTTGTTGTGGTGTATCATTTATATTTTTGGTACAAAATTCTTTAGCTATTTTTAGATCGGGCTGGAAAGGTCAAATCAGACCGGACCTGTATTGGAGAACGTTACATAATGTTCATTGTTTTTAACCCATTATTTTCTCAGATCCGTTTTTCGAGACAACAGAAATTATCCGAGAGGCGGCGGCGAATAGTACGAGCTGTTTTGCACAACATCGCAGATCGCCCAAACGTCTTCCAGAGAGAGTGACATAGTCCATGACTCATCCAAAACAATTATTTTCCAACAAGAACTACAAAATATATAGTGGAGTATGAAAGGTTGTAGCAAGACATTTAATAGAACAACACAATGCAAAATGGCGAGTCAGACCAATATGGCAATATATCACTTTATAACCCATTGTTAATTAATCAGTGGCTCTGAAAATGGTTTTAAGTTGTCAATAAAAAGCCTTATTTATTTCTCCCTGAAAATCTATCATATCATACTAAGGCAATTCCATAATATACAGTACGAACTTGGTACATGTTCATAACATTGCAGTCCGACAAGGTAAATCGGTTCAGGCTTGATAAGGCATAGTAATAAAACTCTGCCTTATGTATTTATAATTTTGCACAATAGTGTTATTATTGCTTATTACTTTTCGAAATTGACAGTGATCATATAATAGGAGAGGTGGATTGGTCAAGATAGCAATCATAATATATTACAGCGATACTGTGAACATGTCCATAATAGGATAAGGGCATTGGAGACGAAGGTGGTGATCATAATAGAAGATAGGGATCATATTATGAATTATACATCAGCGAAAAGAAAACACACTACACTTCAGTTAACATGCTTTTAGTACACACCAAAAGGTCCAAAGAAGGAAGGCACGGTGTATAATTAACCAACCAGTGGTGCTACCAGGAATCAAGAGGCGGCTGGGAGTGACTAGGCTTATAGTGTTTTTGTTGTTTTGACTTTTTGTTTTAGTCGTAGTCTATGTTAATAAAACTATATATAACCATTCATGCATGCTGCATTAACAAGTAGGGTTGCTGAATTTGTTCATTCATATACATGCAAGACTGCATTGACAAGTAAGGTTTTGACTTCAAATAAATTTTCGAGTTATATGTATTTCTCTTCCTAAAAAAATAAATAAAAAGAAAACTTCTACTACTCTAGTTGTGCTCTTCCATATATAGAACAGCAGTTGAAGTTGCATGGCATGCTATTTTAGGTGACAAGGGCCTAAGAAAAAGCAAGTCACATGACATGCATACATACAGGTCAGCACGCTGTAACACTTGTATAACATAATTGGCCATCGACTAATTTTTTTCATTATATCATTTCTACCTAAATAATGCATTTTTAGACTAACAGGGCATTTTGAAGAAATGTAACAGTCTATTCATATTCGCTTTTTTGGCTTGCAGTAGCTAGATTATCATCAAAAGAAAGAAAGAAATAGTTTGAAACGAATCAAGTGAAAACTAAATGCAAGTTTACCTTTCATTCATTAACTACCAAAAATTGTACATTAAACACAATTGTTTAAACATTAAATGTTAAATTCTTGGATAACAAGTTTGTTAACCATTAATTACACTTGCTGCAATTACTAACGTTAGCTAGTAGAATCAATCAAATTCCTACGTCAAAACAAGCTGCACTTTTCTGAGTACTCTAGTCTAACACATGAACAACTCCTTCCGTACGAAATCCATGAATTGTGCAGTCTTCTCATCATCTTGCTCACTCTTGAAATCAGGCAAATGATCAAAAAACACGCTTCTTTTCATCTGCATCAATCATCAAACGTTTATGTTAGTTAGTGAAGTTCTAACTCTGCTTAAACACAAATGTTTCGATTAATTAACCTTTTCAATCAAAAGCCTAGCAGCTTTTCTCTCTTCTTGCCTCTTTAAATGTGCACGGTTAATTTGTGCTTCAATCTTTTTTAACTCTGTCAAAAATGAAAATAAGTTAATACTTGTTGCCTAAATTACTAAAGCAAACAAATTGTACAACGTTAGAATTTCGAATTTATACCTTTTTCTTGCTGCTGAGCAAACTTTTGCTTTTCCCGCTGCAATTTTACTTGGTCAAAACACGGATTCTACAGAAATTAAAAATCCAAACATTCAGCAAAAGCACAATCATCTGATTCATTTCAAAACAACAAATAAATTTTGGAAACATAAATAAATCAATCAAATATAACCTTTTGATTAGCCTTAAAGATGATATCAGCAAATCTGCATTTCAGCTTTGCGACATGTAGCAATTTGCTCGGTGAAAGTTGCACCCCTGTATTTTTGTTAAGAAAAACAAGAAATCAAAATTGTCAAAAATTAATCGATGATCATGTAAAATAGGAATTAATAAAGAAAACCCAGATGAGATCGTAAAAAAATTTAACCTTGATCAGTATTTGGAGAAGAAGTATGCATAAGTTCACGATTTTCATTGCAAGAGGAGTCAGTGATAATGCTATCCATGGATTCGTCAGATTTACTCTTTGCCATTGCTGCTTTGATCGCTTTAAGACTTTCGGCCAAACCCATTTTTGAAGACTGATTTGATTTTCTCTTTGGTTTCGTTATTTTTTTTGAGAAGTAGGGTTTGGAAGACGCACTTACCATAGTGCTAATTTTAGTACATTAATTGAACTGGTAATTAATGATTGAGCTAAAGTAGGGTTTGATATATATAGCCGCAACTTTAGTTCACTCGGTTTAGGAAAGGGATTGGAAGTAGTTTACTTGGTTTGATTATGCCGTTGAAATGATTGGAAAATTTTAATTGTGTAACCTGATATTTAAGTGGAGTTTAATTGTGTAACCTAATATTTAAGGAAATAAAACTTGAAATCAAACGCAAGCTATTACTAGTATAACCGCACAACGGTGGAGAAACCGACCGTTCGATTGTATAACTTTGATAAAAAATGTACATTTAAAAAATTTGTTAATATTACTTAAACATTAAGTGATAATATGTTGGAAAAAAATAAATTGAGATTTGAATCTGAATATATGAATTTCAAATTTAAATATTAATCAAAACATTCAAAATTGTCGATTTGAAATTGAAAATTTTAAAATTTTAAAATCATAATAGATTTAAATTTGAAATCTTTGATGCGCAAAATAAAAGGACAAAGTTTAGGGAAACCGCGATGAGACAAGATCCACGTTTTTAGAGAAACCGCGATGAGACAAGATCCACGTTTTTTTGGCTTCGGGAAAATTGATTTTGGCTAGTAGAAGTAGGCAAACCTCCCTACGGTCAGTTTGATTAACTCATGTGCCAGTCTATTGGAAAATTTGGAACCTTCCAGCAAATTCTTCTATACGTTGATAATATTTATGCTTTTAAGTTCACTAAGTGAACGTACATATCCTTAATTCTCTCATTAATTTAATTTTTTAGTACACCGAACTGTTTTGTTAAGAATACTTCTGTTTGATTTCAATTTTTACAGATATTTTCAACGTTGAGTTTGATATGGTCTTGCAGTGAGTGATGAAGGTTACCAATGTGTTTCATCCTTGAATAATAAGCAAACCACATACAGTTGTTTTGTCACAGTGAACTCTTCAACCACAGCTAACAGTAACTTGTTTAATTGAAAAGGTGAACTGAATTGTTCACCATGCAATAACATATGGCTTATTCAGCCGGCGTGGCTAATTCTACATGATTTCATGAGTAATGAACAAACATGAGACTGATTTTTAAAAACGACAAATACATTGCCATTTTATTACGAAAATGAATTAAAACGACAAGGACTTTACCATTCTAACTATTTTCACAATAAAACGACAAAGTCATTTTTGTAAATTGAGTAAAACAGTAAAGAATTTGATGTTTTATTCAATTTTTATAATAAAACGGTAAAGTTTTTGCCGTTTTACTTATTGATGATTTTTTAAAAAACTGATTTCGTGGTTGGTTTTCTTTCCTCTAGGTGCAAAGCATGTTCGCACAGTGTAAAAGGAAAAAATAGTAGGTAAACAAACAAGTTCATTGTTGGTAACGGTATAAGGGACTTATTCATATTAGTCAGTAATGCATATTGACACCAAATTCTTCAAGTGTCTATTGTACATATTTTACTTAGTGTCTATCGCACATATTTTACTTATACACATTCTAAACCCACATATATGTTCTTATTTTATTGTGGATACAGTATCCGAATTCCATTTCTTACTAGATGAGATGCTAAGGATTGATCAAGAAAATAAAAAGTACTACTTACATTTTTTTAAAAATCAATTTTGCAAGTCATAATCATCGTTGCTTATGGTTACCAAGTCAAATGGAAATCCTTTTAGATAGAATAGTCGATATTCTTTAGTGTTAGAATGGTGTTTAAAGTTTTTTGATTGCTCTTAAGTGTTATTCTTTAGCTACAAACCAATGTCTGCACAAACACAATCATCCTATCGTTAGTTCCTGAGATGATGGTTTTGATGACAATAACCTTAGGACTTGTTATAAAATATAAATACTAATATCTTTGTCTAGATATATATGTTTTGCATACATACATACATATACATATATACATACATACATACATATATATATATATATATATGCAGGTACTGAGAATGAAGACTGTATGGTATAGATATTCAAAACTAACAAATTCAAGATAGTAGAAATCAAGACCGAAGACTTATCGGTATCAAAATTATCAAGAGTTCAAGATATCAAGATAAGTAATAGAGTATAGATTTATCTTAAAACATCATAATAGCACTAAAAACTTTATTCTGATTTTAATTGTGAAATGGAATCCACCTTTTCGCTTTAATAGTGGAATGGAACCCATGACCTCTTTAATTTGATGGAACCCACGACCTTCTCTTGCGGAGCGGCATCCACAAAATTGTCAAAATGACTTTTTTTTTTCAAAACTATCCTTTTAAAGTTATTTCTTATTTTTAAACTATCTCCTAGTTTTAATGTTTTAGCTTAATCTCAAAATATTTATATATCTAGTTTTTATTACTTTTATATTTCATAAGATCACTTTCCAAAGGTTTTTATAATCATAAAGTATATTAAAATAGTTTACAAAGTTATAAGATTGTTTCGACAAACTTTAGAAAGTAAATCAATTTTCAAAAAATACTTGGGGATGTCGACGTGCCTATAACCCCCATGTCGACTTGGTAGCCGTAGATTTTAAAATTCAAATTTTCAAAAGAAGTGTCTATTTGTTATAACCTTTCACGAATGGACATGACCAATATTCTCCTATATATACTGGTAGTTCTCAACGAATTTTCACTTAAGATTTCTTTGTTTTCTCTCCTCTTTCTCTTCCATTCTCATTTTCAAACATTCTTAACAAAACTCTGCCGAAATCATAAGTGAATCAAACTCGATTGTCTCTAGTTTGATTCTATGCCACTCTCTCTTAGAGATCTCAGTGTTATTCAGAGTTATAGGATCATTTGCAATCAATGATCAAACGAACAAAGTGTATCAAGTCTCTCTCTATTAAAGTGTGACTGGAAACTGTGTGAACTGGAAACTGTGTGATTGTGGTCCATAAATCAATTGGGTATGATTGTAGCCCATAAATCAATTAGATGATCTTGTTGTTGTGCGGAAATTCAATTGATTCGCACAAACTCCAAAAACGTAGCGGAATGCTAATGCGCGGAAACAATCAAAAGAAGGATCTAGCTTGTCGATTAATTACCAACCACAAATTTAATGAAAAATAATCACCAAACAAAAAATATAGAAGAAATGAGAACACAGAGATTTAACGTGGTTCGGCTAGATTGCCTACGTCCACGGACCCAACAACTATTCTTTATTTCACTGAAGAAAGAGAGTACAAAAGATGAGAGAGATTACAAAATTATAGGTAGAAAAGTGGAGAGACTAACCTATAATTACAAATTGAATAATCAATTTATCCAAAGACTTGTTTGCGCTCAAAACCCCTAATTTATTGACTGCAAAAATTAGGGTATACCGAAGAAGAGGATAATGGTGGATGCTTTCTCACACGCTCACACACATATGAAGAAGAACTTTCTTCATTTAAATAGGCATGAAAATGAAGGATGCTTGGAGATGAAGAAAATTAACTTCCAGATTATGTGACAACCTTTCCAGATTACTTGATTTGATTCCAATGCACATAAATGACAAAAAAATCTATGTTTCCATAAATTTCTATTGCTTAAATTAATCTCCATGTATGAACTTTTCTATCTTCATATAATAAATATGACTAATTGATTGATTAGCAATTAATTAGTTTCCATTCTCTAAAAGATACCACGTATCTTTCCTCTTTATCTTTTCATATACAGCCTAATTAATTGATTGACTGAATCAATTAATTATTTTCTTGTCTTCTTTGGAAATATTTGAATCACATAAATTCAACACTCCACCTTGGTTCAAATATAACTATCTCTCTGCATCACCACATCTCGACAAATTGTTGGGTCTACGTCAACAAGTTCAATGTGAACTAGTATGGGCAATATTGCCCAAACAGAGCTTCCAAATCTTTCCCAAGCACAAGAAAGATAGTATGCACATCTTCAAACATAATGCATACGAGAAAGTACCAAAATTCTTCAACAAATCCGATGTTGGAGACGAACATGTAGATACTAATCTTCGAGAGACCAATGAAGATTTAATAGCGCGCTTCACCTTCTCCATTCCAAATTGAGTGAGGACATACTCAATATTATCTACTCCTATCTCCTCCACAAGAATTTTGCTAGACTTTCCTAAGTCAACATCAACAGACTCACCAACAAGCTCCACAACATTATAAGCATAACATGAAGAATCATCGCTACAAATATGCTTACAAATAGGGCCAACTGAACCAAAAGACCTTTCCAGCAAGTGAGCTCCACCTAGAGTCTGAACCTCTGTAATCTTCTCATCAACCATGATATCATCGGAAATACCATTATCTTTCTGAATATGGAAACAATCTAATGACTTCAAATGTGTTTGGCAATTTTCTGTCCTCCCAATGTCATCACTTGATAGAGGCTCCACCTTCAACAAAGACCTCTCATCAAATATCGCATGCCTGCTAGTCATAATTCTCTTAGTTGTTTTACACCACAACCTATACCTCTTCACTCCTTCTCTATAGCCTAACAAAATGTGCTTGCTTTCCCTAGGCTTCAACTTATCATGTCTCTCATCTTCTAAATAAGCTGAACAACCAAACACTTTAAGGAATGAATAATCAATAGGCTCTCTTTTCCATATCTCTTCTGGGATCTTCATATCTATGACAATAGAAGGTGTGCGGTTGATGAGAAATACTGCCATAGATATTGCTTCTGCCCAAAATCCCACTTCTAGACCAGCAGTCGTTCTCAAGCTTGTAGCTCTTTCCACAATATCCGAGACATGCTCTTCGCCACTCCGTAACAATGTGACTCAACAGAAATAGAAAAATCTCTAATTACATGCTCGGACTCACAATAGTTAGTGAATTCTTGTGACATAAATTCACTACTATTTCCAACTTTGAGAACCTTCAAACGCTTCTTCGACTGCTTCTCTACCAAGGTCTTCCACTTACAAAATTGGGCAAATATTTCATGTTTGGCCTTTAAGAAATAGACCCAAATCTTACGTGAGAAATCATCCATAAATAAGACGAAGTAACTGGCTCCACCAAAAGATGCAACTGGGGTGGGTCCTCGCACATAAGAATAAACATACTCTAGAAACTCTGTAGTTCTAGATCTTGCAACATCAAATGTGACATGCTTCTTCTTTCCAAAAGAACAATCTCCACAAGAGCTAGGCTTCAACTGACAAACACCATCAATCAACCCACGCTTCTTCAATACTTCAAGACTCTCCTCATCAACATGACCTAAACGAAGATGCCATAACTGAGTAGAATCTGAAATACTAGAATCAGTAGAAATTACCGACTCTTCTAAGACTGTCTCTCCATGAAGCACATAAATATCATTAACTCGCACCCCTTTCATCACTACCAAGGAACCCTTCGCCACTCTCAAATTCTCTCCATCTATTATTATCCTCATACCAAGTCTACTCAAAGCTCCAACTGATAACAAACTGCTACGCAGCATCGGAACATGTCTAACATCCGTGATAGTCCTAACAACACCATCATGCATCCTAAACCTCACACTTCCAACGCCCACAACATGACAAGATGTGTCATTCCCCGTATGAACTGTTCCGCCGTCAATCTTCTTGTAACTGATAAAACAGCTCCTATCTGGCGTCATATGACAAGAGGCTACAGAATCAATCACCCAACTTGTATGCTCTAAAGGTGAAATACTGGCTGAAAGTAATGATGTATTACTATCATTTCTATCCGCATCTGATCTAACTGCTGGCAAAATTGAAGCTTTCTCCTTCTTCTCTCTCTTCTTTCTAAGAGCTGGACAATCCCGTATGAAATGTCCCTTCTTCTTACAATAATAGCAAGCACCCCTTCTAGGACCCATGAAATGAGACCTACGCATATCTCTACCTTCAAGGTGCTTTTGGCTTTTATCTCTTCCTCTAGATGAACGAAGTTGTTGCTGAAGAACACCGTCATTAGTCTTCACCTTCCATGTCCCAAAAACTCCTTTTCTAACAAATTTGGTGATCCCATAATTTTTCATACCACTACTGAAAGAATTTGCCATTGATAACTAATCTAGAACAAAACAGCTAGCTCTGATACCAAACTGTTGTGCGGAAATTCAATTGATTCGCACAAACTCCAAAAACGCAGCGGAATGCTAATGCGCGGAAACAATCAAAAGAAGGATCTAGCTTGTCGATTAATTACCAACCACAAATTTAATGAAAAATAATCACCAAACAAAAAATATAGAAGAAATGAGAACACAGAGATTTAACGTGGTTCGGCTAGATTGCCTACGTCCACGGACCCAACAACTATTCTTTATTTCACTGAAGAAAGAGAGTACAAAAGATGAGAGAGATTACAAAATTATAGGTAGAAAAGTGGAGAGACTAACCTATAATTACAAATTGAATAATCAATTTATCCAAAGACTTGTTTGCGCTCAAAACCCCTAATTTATTGACTGCAAAAATTAGGGTATACCGAAGAAGAGGATAATGGTGGATGCTTTCTCACACGCTCACACACATATGAAGAAGAACTTTCTTCATTTAAATAGGCATGAAAATGAAGGATGCTTGGAGATGAAGAAAATTAACTTCCAGATTATGTGACAACCTTTCCAGATTACTTGATTTGATTCCAATGCACATAAATGACAAAAAATCTATGTTTCCATAAATTTCTATTGCTTAAATTAATCTCCATGTAAGAACTTTTCTATCTTCATATAATAAATATGACTAATTGATTGATTAGCAATTAATTAGTTTCCATTCTCTAAAAGATACCACGTATCTTTCCTCTTTATCTTTCCATATACAGCCTAATTAATTGATTGACTGAATCAATTAATTATTTTCTTGTCTTCTTTGGAAATATTTGAATCACATAAATTCAACACTTGTATCCAGGTTAAATCAAGAGAGTTTGCCTTGGATTCGGAGACAAGAGGGTGTATCTCGTGGCCTTGAAACCGAGGTTGTAATATCGACATTATATTTGAAAAGAAATCTATATAAGAAATTGTGTGGGAATGGATGTAGGGTAACTCCGAATTAGTATAATATTCCGATATGTTCTTTCATTTACTGCTTTTATTTACTATTTGCATCTATGTCTGGTTCTATGGTTGTCTCTGTGTTTGTGAATTGCATCTGTTTGGATTTAATTTGAAAAGATTTCAAAAAGATTCATCAAATTAATTAAACACTATTCACCCCCCTCTAATGTTAATTCCGCCTTAAGATCCGTAATCCGCATTTTCTACATTTGGCATCAAAGCATTGGTTTTCAAAGTTATCATAATTTGAATTTTGAAAAAGTTTAAAATGGCAATTTTTGGAGATTCTATTAACACTAGTTCAAAACTGTCCAAATCATCATTGTCTTATAAGTCTAGATATTTTTATTATAGAAAATCAAGTTATCTATCGAATTGGTGTTTGTGTAGGAACAGATGTGTTATATGCTTTTGAAGAATCAACACTCAATGGACAAATGGTACAAATCAAGAAAAACAAATGGGTACTTGATAGTGGATGTTCAAGACACATGACTCATACTCTGGATGTACCGAATGACATAATTTATGAAGACGAAGGAGTGGTCAACTTTGAAGACAATTTAAAAGGATATGTGATTGGCATCGACAATGTCGGTGACTCTAAAACTCCTACTATTTCTGATGTTTTGTTAGTTAGTAATCTAAAACACAACTTACTTAGCATAAGTCAACTATGTGACAAGGGCTACAAAATTAACTTTGAAAAGGATAAGTGTCACGTCGAAAATAATAAATCAAATATTATCTTTGAAGGAATGAGGAAGAAAAATATTTATATTCTTAGTATGAAAATCTCAAATGATAACCTATGTCTTTTGGCTAATACAAGTGACCCTTGGATTTGACATAAAAGATTTGGGCATTTGAATTTCAAACTCTTATCTAGCTTTCAAAACTTGATCTAGTAATAGGTCTTCCTAAAATGGATTTAAAAGTAGATAGTATATGTGATGCTTGTCAATTAGAAAAACTTAGGAAGATTCCATTCAAATTAAAAGATATGATTTCAACTATTTCAACTTCAAAACCTCTTGAGTTACTTCATTTAGATCTATTTGGTCCATCTCAAATTCAGTCAATAAACCATAGTAAATATGTTTTTGTAATTGTAGATGATTATTCTAAATTTATATGGACAATTTTTCTGAAACATAAAAGTGATGCTTTTGATTTATTTAAAACTTTTGCAAAAAGCATTCAAAATTAACTTTCTTAAAAATCAAAACTATTCATCATGATCATAGTGAAGAATTTGAAAATAAAAATTTAATAATTTCTATAATAAAAAAGGAATAATTCATAATTTTTCTTTTTCAAGAACTCCACAACAAAACAGAGTGGTAGAGGTAAAAATAGGATAATTCAAGAGTGCGCAAGAACTATGCTTTCAGATAGTAAATTACTAAGAAATTTTTGGGCTGGAGCAGTTGCTATAGCTTGTTACATTTTGAATAGAATTTTAATTAGACCTCTAACCAATAAAAACACCATATGAACTTCTTTTCAATAAGAAACCTAAGGCATCTTATTTTAATTTTTTTGGAAGTAAATGCTCTAAATATAAAGTACAATTTGGATAAATTTGATCCTAAATCCTATAAAGGAATCTTTATCGGATATTCTAATAGAAGTAAAGCATTTAGAGTTTTCAAAACTAACACCATTGAAGAAACAATGCATGTATTTTTTGATGAAAATTTCAAAGATTTTGTTCAAAAATGATGAAGATGATTTTGTTACTTTAAATAATGAATTAAATGAAGCAAATTGTGAAACTATTCATCCTAATAAAAGGGTCATGCTTTTAAAAGATCATCCTATAGAAAATATACTAGGAAATATCGAATTTGTTGTTAGAACTAGAAATCAACAAAATAAGATGAGTAATGTAGCTTTTATATCAGTTATTGAACCCAAAAATCCAAAGGAAGCATCATCTGATGATTCTTGGATTCTTGCTATGCAAGAAGAACTGAATCAATTTACCAGAAATGATGTACGGGAACTTTTTCCTAGACCTAAGGACAAAACTATAATAGAAACTAAATGGGTTTATAGAAACAAAATGAATGAACAAGGTGAGGTCGTTAGAAATAAAGCTCGGTTACTCGCGCAAGGTCATAGTCAAGAAGAAGCAATAGACTTTGATGAAACCTTTGCATCCACAACAAGATTAGAAGCCATTAGAATTCTACTTGCTTTTGCAAGCCACAACAATTTCAAATTATCTCAAATGGATGTTAAATGTGCATTTTTAATGGTTTTGTTAAAGAGAATGTTCATGTTGAACAACCTCCACTTTTTTAAGAAGAAAAGTTTCCAAATCATGTTCAAAAATTAAAGAAAGCTTTGTATGGTCTGAAACAAGCTCCAAGAGCCTGGTACGACAGACTAAAATCATACCTATTACAAGCAAATTTTGAAATTAGAAGAGTAGATAATACTCTTTTTATTAAAAGAAAAAAATGATATCCAATTAGTATAGATTTACATAGATGATATTATTTTTAGATCAACAATCAATGAAATAAACAAAGAGTTTTATGAAATAATGACAAAAGAGTTTGAGATAAGTAAAATAGGTGAACTTACTTTCCTTTTAGGATTGCAAATAAAAAAAATAGATACTAGTATTTTCATTAGTCAAGACAAGTATGCTAGTGATCTAGTTTGTAAGTTTGGTATGACCATTGCGAGTGGAAAACCCACTCCAATGGCAACCAATGAAGCCTTGAATAAAGAAGATATGTCAAAAGATCTTGATCAAAAACTATATAGAGAAATAATAGGATCGCTACTCTATATAACTACGAGTAGGTCTGATATCAAGCATAGTGTTTGTCTCTGTGCAAGATACCAGTCTCAACCCGAAGAAACCCATTTAATAGCTGTTAAACGTATCCCTAAGACATGTTAAACACACATTATGTTATGGCATATTTTACCATAAAAATGATTCATTTGATTTAATCTCATGTTGTGATGCTGACTATGTTGGTTGTAAATCAAACCGAAAAAGTAAAAAGCGGAACTTGTCACTTTTTAGGACATTCTCTGATTTCTTGTTTTAGTAAAAAGGAAAATGCTATCTCACTATCAACAACTGAAGAGAATATATCATTGCTGCTTTGGCTTGTTCTTAAGTTATCTATCTGCAACAGACTCTAAAGGATTTTGGATTAAATATTTCAAAATTATCAATTTATTTTGACAATACAAGTGCAATAAATTTAACCAAAAATCCTACTCGTCATGCTAGAACCGAACATATTGATATCAGACATCATTTTCTTAGAGATAATATAAGTAAAGAGATTATTTCTCTTGAATTTATCAACATTGAGAATCAAAAAGCTGATATTCTGACCAAACCCTTGAATCATTCAATCTTTACTAAATTAAGAAGAGAACTAATTAAGTATTTGTTCTATAACTGTGGTATAGAATATAGATATAGTAACAATTATATTTCTAATATAAATAGAGAAAACAAAATTGCCAAAATTTTCAAAGGGATGTCGACATGCCCCTACTCCCCATGTCCAGATACAACGGTCAGATTTAAAATTTTGATTTTCCCTCTAAAATCAGTTTGGTGGTTATATAACCATAATATTTCGAATTCATCTATATTCTCACTTCATTTTCTCTGTAATAAACTTCTGAAAATACAAAGTAATGGCCTCCTCTTCTAAATCAACCAAAATGCAACCATTTCCTTCCCTTCTCCTAATTCTGGTCCATTCCAACGTACTACATTGACTCGAGTACTGAAGATCAAGGAAATTATGAAGGATTCTCTACAAATGCTGATTGAATTACAAGTCATGCAAATGATGATGGCAAAGGAATAGGAGAAACAAGGTAAAATTCTTAGAAATTTGCAAAAATTTCTAATGAATAATATGCAGACCCTATTATGATTGAAGATGATTCCTCTAACTTAAGTATTCATAATCCATAAGAGGGCAATGGAGAAGAAGAAGGGGAAGAGGAAGAGGAAGAAGCGCAAAAGGACGAGGATGATAATATTGTTTGCGTTGGAGAAGTTTGTTTTGATAAAAATGGTAATTTGGTCGAACAACATGGAAATTTATGTCTCCATTACCCTAATTGCGACTCTCTTTAGATTGGTGTTATATTAATGTTTTTATATTTCGTGTACATGTATATATTTGCGCCTATGTTTGATATATATGTGTAATGTAATATCATATATAATAAAATAAGATTTATGTTTCACTAATTATACTTCGTTATTAGCATTTAGTTCCATAGCATTAGTTTAAGGGGGAGTTATGTAGTTTAGGCTTAGTTTTTATTGATGACAAAGGGGGAGAAATATAAAATAGGATAGTTAGGCTGTTAGTTGGGCTTAGACTAAAGGGAAGTTGTTGGAATAAGGGAGAGTCAGAGTAGAATCAGAGTTTGGTGGAGTATATTTTATAAACATAGGTTGTCATCATTAAGAAGGGGGAGACTGTTAGTTCCCGAGATGATGGTTTTGATGACAACAACCTTAGGACTTGATATAAAATGTAAATACTAATATCTTTGTCTAGATATATATGTGTATGCAGGATATATATATATATATCTATGTATGTATGTATGTATATGCAGGTACTGAGAATGAAGACTATACAGTATAGAGATTCAAGACTGACGAATTTAAGATTGTAGAAATCAAGACTGAAGACTCATGAGTATCAATATTATAAAGAATTCAAGAGTTCGAGATATTAAGGTAAGTAATAGAATCTAAATTTATGTTAAAACTTCATGATAGCACTAAAATCTTTATTCTGATTTTAATTGTGGAATGGAATCCACCTTCTCACTTTAATAGTAGGATGAAACCCACGACCTCTTTAGTGGGATGGAACACACGACCTTCTCTAGTGGAATGGAATCCATAATATTTTCGAAATGGCTTATTTTTAGTTTTTTCAAAACTATCTTTATAAAAAGACATCTCTCTCGGTTTAAATATTTTAGCCTTAATTCAAAAACTATTTTTAATCATATTAATTTCAAAATCATTTCTTATGTTTAAACTATCTCTTGGTTTTAATTTTTTAGCTTTAATCTCAAAATATTTATATATTTAGTTTTTATTACTTTTATATTACGTAAGATCACTCTCCGAAGGTTTTTTATAATCATAAAGTATATTCAAAATAGTTACAAAGTTCTAAGATTGTATCGAATAAATTTATAAGAAAATCTCTTTTATAACAAAATTCAATTTTCAAAAAATACTAGGGGATGTCGACATGCCTATACCACCATGACGACGTGGTAGCCGTAGATTTTAAAATTCGAATTTTCAAATGAAGTGTGTATTAGTCGCAACCTTTCATGAATGGACATGACCATTATTCCCTTATATAGATCAATAGTTTTCAATGAATTTTCACTTAAGATTTCTTTGTTTTCTCTCTTCTTTCTCTTTTATTCTTATTTTCAAACATTCTTAACAAAACTCTGCGAAATCCTAGGTGAATCAAACTCGATCGTCTCTAGTTTGATTCTCTACCACATCTCTCAACGATCTTAGTGTTATTCAGAGTTATAGGATCATTTGTAATCAAATTTCGAAAGATCAAAGTGTATCGAGTCTCTCTCTCTATCAAAGTGTGATTGAAAACAGTGTGATTGTGGCCCGTAAATCAATTGGGTGTGATTGTATCCCGTAAATCAATTTGGTGATCTTGTAGCCTGGTTAAATCAAGAGAGTTTACCCTCGACTCGAAGATAGGAGGGTGCATCTCGTGGCCTTGAAATAGAGGCTGTAATATCAAAATTATATTTGAAAAAAAATCTGCACAAGAAATTGTGTGGGACTGGATGTAGGGTAACTCTGAACCAGCATAAAATTCTAGTGTGTTCTTTCTTTTACTGCTTTTATTTACTTTTTTCATATGTGTTTGGTTCTGTGGTTGTCTCCATGTTTGTGAATTACATCTTTTTTGGTTTAATTTGAAAAGATTCATAAAATTAATTAAACAATATTCAACCCCCCCTCTACTGTTAATTCTGCCTTAAGATTCCATAAGACTTGTATTTAAATAAAGAAAAGATTGGATCATCCTTCTATATTGCTTATGATCAACATCTTTTCCATTAATAATTGAACATATGTGCTTATGGGTGTTGGCATACTATAGTGTTCTCCATATTAAATCTATCAAGAAGATCTATATAATACTTTTCGTGCTAAACAAAGTCCCACTATTAAGTCATTACAACAAAAGGACCTTTTTACAACTGTATTTTTACAAATGTCACAAAATGTCAGTTATAATAAAAGTTTTTTACAACTCTTTTTTTCAGAAAGTTATAATAAATTTATTTTTAACAACTCTTTTATTTTGTTGTAATAGATTCCTATTACAACGTTTTAATTTTTTCCTTTTGTAATAGATGTTTATTTTTAACATCGCTTCTTTTTTACAAGTTGTAATAGATGCATATTACAATCTTTTTCGTTTGCTAGTTGTAATAGATGCCTGTTCAAAACGATTCTTCTTTTTTGCCAGTGGTAATAGATGCATATTATAACCTTTTTCATTTTCCCGTTGCAATAATTAATTAATAATTATAATTAATAATAATGCTTAATAATTAATAATTAAATACTAATAATTATTTATTAATAATTACTTTTAAATAATAATAATTAATAATTAATTTGAAAATATGAAATAATTAATATTAATAATCATTATTTAATAATAACTGATAACTATTTATCATTATTAAATAATTAATATTAATAATTAATAATTAGGAGGTAATTAATATTAATAATTATAAGAAGTAATAATTAAGAAGTAATAATTAAGAAGTAATATTTAATATTTAGCAATTAACTTTGACAATTAATAATTAATAATTACGATATTTTTTCAAATAGTTGTATAAACTTATTTTCAACAACTCTTTTTTTACTAGTTGTAATAGAGGACCAAATAATATTAATAATATTAATAATAATAATTAATATTTTATAATTAATAATTAAGAATATTAATTTTTAAGACCACTTATTAATTGTTACAATTTAATAATAATTAATGTAAATAATTAATAATTACTATTAAATAATTGGTACTTAATAATTAATAATTAATAAGTAGCAATTATATGTTTTAAATTACTATTATATATTTAGTAATTAATAATTAGTAACATATACATAATGATTAATAATTATTAATTACTATAAACAATAATAATATATAATTAGTTTGAAAAATGAAACAATTTCTATTTAATCTAGTATTAATTAATAATTACTAATTAATAAATTAATGATCAATAAATAAATAATAAATATTTAATTTATAATTTATAATTTATAAATAATAATTACTATTAAATAATAATAACTTTTTCTATTAGTGATTAATAATTTATTAGTAATTTCTATTAACAATAAATATTTTAAATTTTATAAATAATATTTACTATTAAATAATTAATAATTCCTATTAATAATTAGTAATTAATATTAATTAATTATTATTATAATATATATACATAAAATTAGCATGTAATAATTAATATTCAATTATAAAGAAGAAGTAATAAGCAACAATAACTAATTAATTATTAGCAAATAAGAATTAATATTTAATAATTAACAATTAACGATTAATAATTTAAATAACTAATAATTGAGATTTAATACTGATATTTAGTAAACAATAATTAATAAGTAATTAATATTTAATAATTAAGAAATAATATTTATTATTTGGTATTTGATATTTGATTATTATAATTAATAATAATAATTAATATTTAGAAAATTTAATAGTGTTTATAATAAAATTTTATAATTAACAATAATGTTCATTAAAATTAAAAAATTCAAAAATAAAAAATTATAATAAAATTAATAATTTTATACGCATCTGGATATTCTCTTTTATGACCAATTTCTTTGACATATATATGTGTTTCTTTCGGTTTAACTAGCGAAAATTTTGGCTCAATCCCCTTAAATTTTTGGCTTCAACCCTTAAATTTTTAGCTCCAATCCTCTTTTTAATTGTAAACATCCGTCTTCTTAACGGTTGACTAAAAAATCACTACTCCAAAAAATTACAGCCATCTCAAAAGGCTTCTTCTTCTCAACAAAACAATCACAACGGAGCGATTTAAGCAACTTTTGAGGTCTGAAAAAAATCAAGACGTCTAGATCTGAAAACTGCTCGGGTTACGTTGCTTCTGAAATCGGCGTTGAAAAAGTCAATAATGATCTGAACTTCTTGTAGCTCGCTTTAGGTAATCGATGTTCGTGATTTGTTTCAGATTTGAAATCCGAGTACTTGGTAGATATTGGGGTTTACCTCACGTTTGTTTCTTCTGATTTGCATCGTTCAGATTCACTTGTTTATTTTATTCCTTCATCATATGATTCGTGCATGTTTGCTTATTTTTTAATTTTGGCATTTTGATTTCAATACTCAACGGTAATGCTTAATATAATAATTTTGTTATGAGATAGGCGTATGAAATGCATTGATTAGTTAGAGTTTTTCTAGCTTGATAGTAGTTGGTTGGATGATTCAAATTTAGAAATATAATTTGTCTCTTTTACATTTTACTATATGCAGAAGATGTATTTATTGATAACCAAGGTTAAGTTATGAATCGGAGAAAAATGTGATGAAAACAATGGAAGAATTTGAAGCCAAGCATCAATGAAATGTTTTTCTAACTAACTGTCACTCATGAATGTATAGAAATTAGAGAGATTGATCACTCGTGAATGTATAGAAATTAGAGAGACTGCAATTAAACTTTTAGGTATGGTGACAAAAACCATATTTTTTATGTATAATAACTAGTACCTTATGCATTATACATTCATATAGGAATGGGAATCCATGACACGTGACTGGGTTGAGCATAATTTTGTGCTAGATTCAGACGCATGTAGTTATAGTTTTGGAGGTTGATATTATTGGATGTTGGCTATAGCTGAGGAGGGTAGAGAGCATGTACGGACTACAAGCTGCTGGCAAGTACATGTGTAGTTAGAAAAGCCGAGGCAGGCTGAAGAATGGGTGGTGCACATGCGAGCTACGAAGTCATGGCTGCCGATGCAGCATAAAATGTTGAGCGTGGTTTGTATCAAAGATGCGGCGAGGCCAAATGTCATGGACATCATGTACATTTGTGATAAACAGTAAGCTTTTGTGATATTTGCTAGCATACCAAAGAGCTCAATAAAGTTGCTGAACATAAACATGTAAAATCGATAGAATGTAGTGATGTTATTGAGCGTAAAACTTAAATACCGAGCTTTTTTGTGCAAGGCTGAAGGCATAGAAACTCCCACCGCGTTTTGACATGTTATTTATGCCATTTCTGTTTGTCAAACCTTGATCATTTGAGATGACATTGAATTATTTTGTTGCATTTACTAAGAAACAAAAAAGAAAATGTATTACACTTTGAGTGAATATGACAATGATTGTAACTGCTTTGGTTTGCTTATTTGGTTTGTTTGATATGTTAGTTTTGTAAATAATAATAATGATGTAATATTTGAATTGCTTATTGTGTTACTTTTATTCTATTATTTAGGCTTATCTACTTCTTGTTATACTTGCAAAATGTGTGTACAATTTTTTTTTATTTTGTATTTTTTTACCATAACTGTCAATCACAGTTGTAAAATATTCTTCTACAATTGGCAATAGTAGTTGTAAAATATTTTTTACAACTGCCTAAAGTAGTTATAAGTTGTAAAAAAAATTCTGAAACTGCTAAAAAAGGTTGTAAAATTTCTTTTACGACTGCTTTTACAATTGTCGAATATAGTTGTAAAAAAATAAGACTCGGTTACAACTTCAAATATAACAACTAACAGTCGTCCATTGTAATAGGCCTATTACAACTGTTTTTGGCAATTATAATAGGATATTTTTGTTGTAATGAGTTACATAAATATTTTTTACCCATAAAGAAGGTTAATTCAACTATGTGTGACATTCTAAATTGGTTGTTAACAATATTTGCGAGTTTGTTGCAAAAGTTTTTATTGGTTAAACAAAAAATGATTTCATCTGTACGAATATGAATGACTAAAGTATCATTCATTGCTTGATGAATAATGTAATTTCCACTTTCTTATCCCAAATTCAGATTTTATATGATGGGTCTTCCATCCCAAGTAGACGGTGCATTTCTTAACTTAGATATGATTCGAATGACAGTGGTGGTATGCCCAATGAGCAATTATATAATTTTACATATATCTTACTTTAAAATCAACTTTGCTCGTAGCAATGATGTTTATTTTCTTATATATATTTGTTACATAATGATATAATTAACTAAGTATTTAATTCAAAGTGTATTAGTAAGGAAATCCTTAAATTAAATATTATGTGATTGTAATTGCAAATAGTTGAAATCTCGAGTAATTAATCACAATATAATATAACATTTTGTATTCAGTATTCCAAGTCAAGTTGTTTCGAGAAAGAACAACGATTCATCCGTTAGGACCAAAATGTGTAGCGCTCTCCAAATATTGGATAGTGTATTACTTGTGGATGTTGTAGACACCAAGGAGTTACAACTCACAAATATTGAATAACTATGGAATGACTGATCCGAGAGTTCCACTAGAAAATTTCGGTGTAACGATGTTGCACAGTTTCGTCGACTTTAGAATACCGTAAAACTTCATTGTGGGTACCCTACTTTAATTAATCATGGTACAATGTGCATCGAACGGCTATAGTTGGGTTTGAGTTAAAGCATTAGGAGTGAAGCACTATTTGGTAGAGAAATTGTCACCTCGATCGTATAAGGTTAGTATTGTTGGAACTAAGCCAAACCGCAGCGAAAGAAATAGTTGAATATCAATTTTTTTTAACCATTTGAGATCTTTATTCGGCCTATGAAGTCTAATTATTTAAAACATTTCTAAATTACTTTTAAATAAAATAATTAGTTTATTTAAAATTATAATATAGTTTTATATTATGTAATTAATATTATATTATACATAAATGTGTATCATATGCATGTATGTGTGTGTATATATATATATATCTGTGTGTGTGCATGTGTATCATAGTAATCCGTCCAAGATATAACATGCATATATATAAGTTTGTGATTTACACCACAATGGATATGTTAGACCCTCTAGTATAAAAGTAGATCATCTAAATGTATGCTTATATGCTTTAATTTATATGCATAAAAAATTATAAACACATATATATATGTATGTATGTATGTATGTATGTATTTATGTATGTATATATATATATATATGTATGTATGTATTTATGTATGTATATCTCCACTACTAATAATGTAAATTCAATCCATTGGCTGAAACCATGTTTTTTTAAATACCCAATGTGCCTTCCATATCTCTATTTAACCTCCAGCTTCATAAAACCTTGTCTGTTGTTTCCTCCTAATTTGTCTACATTCCAAATTCACTTTCTCAAACCCTTGATTTTTAATCCCCAACGTCCCAAATTTTTTATCAATTAAACTTCATCCGTCATTGGCAACCGTTATCGTCGCCACCTTACAACACCATCATTATCACCTTTAGCATCGTCACTTGCACTTCTTTCAATTAACTCTCTTCTTCGGCTGCTAGTAAGTCTTTCATCAACTCTGAATCGAATTTGATTTTCAATTACTGATTCGAACTCAATTTCACGACTCAAATACACTCATGAGGTTCGTAGATTCGAATACACTCATGTGGTTTTTATGGATTTATGCAAATTGAAGTTTCAGATTTGATCAAACAAACATACACCAAATTTCATTTTTCGTTGGAGTTTGACTTTTTAAACTGTTTGAGCCAACTTCGTATGTTTGAGTAAGCTAACCATTGTGATATTGTTACGCTTATAATTAATGTGTTTGCTTTATTGCTCTTACAATTTTTACTTGATTGACCGGGGTCATGGAATGTGTGATGCCAAAAATGCTTTGTTGCTTGCTGCTGAACTTTACCTCAATTTAATGTTTAATAGCTTGAATTTTTTGTTTGAATTTGTTGCTCATTTTAATTAAAATCAAATAAAAATGTTAATGCCACTGAGATTTTGTTGAATTTATCCTCAGTGGGATTATTGATGTTTAGTTTAATGTTTAATTTTTCCTAGTGATACGTAATAAGATCAAATCTAAAAGTGAACCATGTATATATAACTTTAACAAGAAAAGTGTATTTTATTCTATTGTTTGTTATATACATCGAATTTTATGTAGTTGGATCTTTTGAATTCAATCATGAAGCATATATCCAAGTCGCCATGTTGGAATATATGATTGTTATTGAATGTCAACTATTTTGTTTTATGGCCATTTAGATAATCATCAGGTACATCATGCGCTTCAGAGTCTAGTATACCAATAGTAATATACAACGTGATATAATTTACCAACATTGTACCGAATCAAATAGTCTAATTGATGTGTGTGTGATTTCTTTACAACATATAGTAAATTGCTTAGCACTGTTATTTGTTCCTTTTGAGTCAATAAGAAAGCATATATGTAAGGAGTTGACTGAAACCCATAAATTTAGTGCATGTTTAATGGCTTCTGATTTAAGGCATCGTTGGTTGAATTTGATTTTGTAAAATGTTTGATTTTATAGTTAATGAATAGGGGTTATGTTTGTAAATAAAAATGTTGTTTTAAGCTCAGATTCCTATGTGTTTAACATTTGCTACTGTATAAGTCTGGTAAAATAACATGCATATGTATCAAGACTAACTGGATACAATATTTAATATCTCATTTAAAAAAGGATAAGCTTTTGAATTTGAAATTGTGAATAGCTAGCAAGTAGCAGTATAGTTGAACTGAGATAAGCTTTTGAATTCAACATTAGACTTAATTTTGAATGCCTACGATTAATATTAGAAATTAGAGAACATTGTATGTTTGACCAATATTTCATTATCATATGAATTTATATCCATATTGTCAGGTGAAAATATGGACACAAAGAATAATTGACTAGGTTAATTTAAGTGTATATAAACGTTGAGCTGGTACAGTACTCTATCAAGAATCTGACAAAATGTTTTATCCTAAATGGAAAAAGTAGGAAGACAAATAACTGATGGTCTGTCTCACTTCATTACTTTCTGTTTTGTTGAGATACATCTTTTTGGTTTATTATTAAGTTTATTGTGTTAATAGGCGTTGGATGGATAAGGAAAAAAATCGCTAGAACTCCACTGTTATTTGATAAACAGTAATTTTGATCTGTTGCGCATAAATGAGATTTCTATAATAAAAAGTTATATAGTTAAGAGGAAAAACTTCAAACTCTCATCTTATTTGTGAAATTTTCTTTTGTATTCATCAAGTCTTAATCTAAATAATATTCTTCACCGCGCTTTTTGAAGCGTTCAATTCTATATGAATGGAAGGTGCTTTCACGAGCACTTTCCTAATTACCTAAGCTACCATTACGTTTATACGGCATGTAGACAATACTTATAGCCTAAGTTAACATATTAAAGGTGTTTTGTAACGGTTTTCATCTACATCTCTAGGCATTTTGTTTTAATTTTTAGTTTTTATGTAAAAAGTTTTTTAAATGCACATAGTTATGTTCTAACTTTATTGTTTGTAAACAATATTTTAATCTTCTGTAAATTCAATTAGGGAATGTTAATGATGCACCATACATCCGGTGGTTCTCTAAAGCATAATTGCTGAGCCTGTGGTGTGACGCCCCACCTCTGTACTCAAACTAGCCAAGGACAATATGAGGTAATGCCTTCGACTAGCACGAAGAATATGGCTGTTGAGGAGCGACCATCTATGTAATTGCTTTGTGTGAATACCCATATGTCAGATAGCATGACATGCATTTCATTTCAAGAGTAAACTTGACACATCAAATACAAACTCAAAGCTACTACACAATGGCTATGTGATCTTTGGAAACAAATATAAAATAAGCATAACATAAATCAGTCACAGATATTCATATCATTAGGGCAGAAACATATATGAATGTAACACATAGAAGTGTACATCAAAAGTAGTGGTCGTACAAGATCCACTACATCACAAAAGAAAAGATACAAGTGCTAGACAAAAGAATATGTATACATCAAGGAGTCTCTATCTCGAATGTATAAAAGCAAAAACTACTAAGCTAAAATAGTTAACCAAAAGTCAGAAGCTAGTCCCTGTTAAGAAGTCAAGTGGAATTACCTGAAACACCTCTGTCTTACCCGAGTATTGTTTAAGAAGAAACATAGTAAACGGATCAGTCTAGCTATAATTATCATATAAGATGAGATAGGATAAGAGATATGACAAATATATACGATAACAACAAACATCATACAATATCTCAAATTTTCTCAAAACACCAAAAAGAATGTCATATTCTTTAGCCTATTCACCAAACCTCAAATGTTGGAAAAACGTACCAACGCATGTCGCAAAAATTGGTGAAGACATAAATTCTAGAAATCAATAATTAGATATCCAAAAAACACAAAGGGGGAGGCCTATCATAAACGGGAGCATGAAAAATCACCAACATGTGTAAGACAAATGTGTTGAATATGCAAGTATATGATATTTGTTTGATGATAATAAACATATATATATATATATATATATATTCATTTAAATATATTTGTTAATGTACTATTTTATTTTTCACATAATTAAATTAATATTTGGTGAATAAAATAAATAACACAGAATTTAAATTCAAACGGATATTTCATTCATACGAATATTTTATTACAATCTTGAATAGCACAAATTTGTGCTCTCACTATATAATACACAATTATGATTACAATACAAATTTGACTATTTCATAATTTTTTTGTTTTACAAATGCACCTCACTACGTATCACTCATTCAGTTGTATTTATCTTCAACTTCATTCCAAATTGATTCCAGCATCTGAGCAATCTGCAAAAATAAACACTAACGCGGTAAAATTGAAAATAAAATATTCTATAGTGTAAAATAAAACGTGATTTTGAAAATATTATTTGCCTCGGTTATTTGGGTTGTTCATCATCATTTAAATTTGAATTCATCATACATGAACAGCTTGTGACATGCACAGTGGATCATTGAACATGCCACAAGACGGTGCACACTGATATACACTTGATAAAGTTACAAGGACAGGTGAGCATAAGGTCAAACCCAAGCTTTACGCTGGATTCAACTCGGACAAGTACTAGAAGTACGAATGCACAACTAGAAACATGAATAACATAGCTTACATACACAGTGCAAAAGTGATGATCTACAACTCAATGCTGCACAACCAAACTGTCCAGACTCAAAGACAAATGAAACACAATACAATATAGTAGTATGGTGAAGCAACTAGACTACAACAACTTAACCAAACTCAGGTAAACAAGCTACATGCACATAAAAATTGATGCACTGCAAATACAAGCACGACATGTACTAAGTCAATGCAACAGTGGCCAGTATAAGCTCAACTATAACCATACATATATACAGAGATGACATGACAATGAATACATGAATGTGTACACAATGATAATCAGGCAATAATACAACATGGCACAAAGGCACAGACCAAACTAATGTACAAATGACTCAAATTCTAAAAAATGAAACCAGTAACAACAACTCGGACTTCAAGAGGAGCATACACACCGGTACATACATACATACATACATACATACATATATATATATAAACATGATGCAAATATAATACAGCGGCGACATGCACAGCTATACAAGTTCAATGACTCGACGCACAATAAAACTGTACCAGACCAGACATAAGCTAGAAGTTCATCATGCTCACAAGTCTAATGCACAGTGTGGACTTACGAACACAATAGGTCAGTACCTAATAAAATAGAGCTATCACAGCAGTTTGAAAATGCACATGTCGAAAGAGAAAGGAACACAAGTGTGTGTGGCAACAATGGAAGCAGTGTGCAAGTGAGACTACAACCCAGTGCAGTACAAAGGTTTTCAGACTCCAAGAAAGAACAAGTGAACCAGTGAATCACGCAGTAACTCACAATAGTTTGAAAATGCACAAGTAACTCGACTGCAATATCAAAGGGAAAAAATTGGATACAACATGAACCAACTGAGTACATATGACAATGTCATTGCTGAGACAAAATCAAATCCAGTTTCAAATCAATACAACAAAGCATCACATACATATATACATGTGCAAATACACAAGTATACATGTGTGCAGTGATAGGATGAACAAAATCAGAGAGTATATGCAGAGCATAACAAAGTCAAGGTTGTAAGTAAATCAAGGTACAAGCCGAAGTCAATAGAGTGAAGAACAGTATCAACATCAAGTGACCGAAGTCAACAAAATGCCAGCAAAATCGAAACCGTGGTGAGAAAGGCAATTCAAAGCCGTGGAAATCAAGCAAACAAAATATACGAATTGGAACAAGCCAGAAATCATCACTAGCATCCATAGAAAATCAATGGCCGAGATAAATCAATTAATGAATCCAAACAAATGTATACGAATGAAAATATAGGAATTCGAATCCTATAAAACCCAATCATCATCGGTCAGAATTGATCATTCGAGTCAAATCAAAAAGGAATAATCTTTCAACTCATCAAGATCGAGTTCAAGCAAGCTAACGAGTAAAAGAAGAAGAGCATAAATTACATACCAGAATTTACGAATTGAACTCGATCATCGTAGCAGCCGAAGCAAGCTACAAAGAGACCATCGATTGATAAATAAGGAACGCTGAATCGTCTGTTCAATCGAGCGTTTAAAGTCGGCTTCTTCGAATTTCACCAAAACCCTAATTTAGTTAAAGAGGAAAAGAACGGGAATGAGCAGCCATTTTCAAATAAAGGAGTCGGCCGAAGATTCGAAAGGGATGAATGGAATATTACTTATCACTAATTTTATATTGGGCCGGTTTAATCTTTAGGCTTTTATTATTAAAAATTAGGTTTTTGACTTTTAAATTGTTTTTACTTTGTATTTTAATTTTGAAAACCATTACAAATTTTAATCGGGTGACTAGGGGACGAACTATGGTGGTGTAGTTCGAGAATTCGCAACTTAGTGGTTGAGTTATGGTAGGGTTTTGAACGTAGAGTTAAGGTTAGTCGATAGTGGGTGTCGCAAGTTTACGTGTGTAAGCGTTGGACTACTTAATTTCTAGTAGAAACCTTGGGACAGCACCTAGGCAGAGTTTTGCCGAAGCTGGGTAAATGTGCGTGTTCTATTGCCTGTGTTTATTATTCTGCTATTTTCTGCGCTGCTATTATTCTATGATCTGTGTTGAAACTATTTTATATAAACTTCCGCAATAATTTTTATACTTAATAGTATCACCCTATTCACCCCCTCTCTAGGGTGAAATCGATCCTACAAGTTGTATCAGAGTTAGGAACAAAAGCCATTTTTGTTTGATTTTTCAAAAACCAATATTTGTTTTACAAATTTGAATTTTTAAAATGACTTCTTTTAATGAGGGCCGGTTCAATATTATTCCTCATGTTTTTGACGGAACAGATTTTTTGAATTGGAAATTAAAAATGAAATTTTATTTAAAATATGTTAATATTAAATGTTGGGAAATTATTGAAAATGGGTGTGATATAACGGATGAGAAAATTACTACGATTAATGCTCTTGTTATGCATATAATATATTCTCATATTAATCAAGATAATTTTAACTTTATCTCTCATTGTGAAAGTGCACAGGAAATCTGGAATGCTTTCGATGTAATATATGGTGCAAAAGTCAACAACAATGAGAAATCCTCCTCAATCGAATCGGTTAAAGAAATGAGCTTAATAGGATTGGTAAAAAGCAGTAGCGATGAGGAAGATGATGATGATGGAGCAGCAGAGCTGGCGCTGATGGAATACTAGATACGGAGATCCAGCTCTAAATAAAAAAATTGAAAAGAAGAATAACCAAAGCACTAGACAACCCGGAAGAGCGGGAGTGTGACGACCCAGAATTTTTAAGCAATTTTAATTAGAATGTTTAATTGATTTTAATATTTAAAAGTTAATTTTTAATTTGAATTCAAGTATCACAATTTAAATGATAATTAAATTATTGAATTTAAATAATTTGAAATTTAAATATATATATATATATATATATATATATTGGTTGATTGACCTACATACTCACATCAGCATACAAAACATCATCTCATTTCACCTTAACCCTATTAATACGCAAGTCAAATGTAACACGCAAGGAATAATTACATTATAATTGTAATTAGAGTCTGGATTAAATTAATGATTAAGTAATAAATATTTGTAATTAACTACTTGATGATATATGAGTTGTGGGGAATTAATTCAGCAATTTAATTAAGACTTATAAATTTTTGTTAAGAAATTAGTGTTTAACAGATATAAAACCACGTCACCCACCCTATATCTTACAGCCGAAGCCTCTCGTTCCTCTATAGTCTTCTTGACTTCACCCTCCCAAATCAAAACAGTTCGACCGCTAAAAAAAAAGAAAGAAAGAAAATGGCCGATGTTCAAGGCTTTATTAATCAATCGAAACCGAATTCGATTCTTTTAAAAAAAACAAAGGGGGCGGCGAGCACGAGGCCAGGGAGGGGCAGCGGCGATGCACTTTGGGTTGGTGGGAGGAGGAGCAAGCCTTCGCGCACGCGGTTTGGGGGTAAGTTCGAGATTAGGGTTTATGAGTCGAGGCGCGGCTGCGCGCGTGACCTAAGGTGATGGCACCGCATTGGTGCAGTTGAGGATGGATCGTTGCAGGCTGTACTTGCGGTCCAAGCCTTGGACATTGATTTGCTCGAGGTAATGTCGTCGGTGCAGTCGAGGGTTTCTGAACGATTTTTGGGATTCATCGTGGCTCGAGCTAGCGTGCGACGGTAGGGGCTAGGGCAGTGTGGTGACGTAGCTACGAGCTGTGCTTCGGCGTCTCGGGACTTGGTTGTAGCAGTACGACGTTTGGTTGGGTAGCAGCAGTGGTGTGGTGAGGTATAAAATTTACCTTAAATTTTTTTTTATTTTTTTTTAAAAATAGAGTTAAATGTTTAGTTACTAAGGAGTGTTGACTATAGGAAATTAGTTCGAAATAAAATTATTAGTTTAGATTAAATTAATAAATGATAATTGATTTTTCAATTAGTTCAGGATTTAATTATTAGTTTAATTTGAAATCCTTAGTTAATTAATTTAAAATGGAAATTGTCTAGTTAGAAAGGAAAATGTAAATGAGGTAGATATTGTTATTGTAATCAAGTTTAATCTGGAATGGAAAAGAAAATTTTTATCTCGTGTGCACGCTTAACTTATTAAGTAATTTATGAAAGGAAAATTGGTTTAAAATTTACTCCTTTGGTTAAATTAAATCTAAGGTTAAAATTTAATCGTTAGTTAAATAAATAAATGGTGGATAATTGTTTGATTGGTTCAAATATTAATAAACCATAATTGTTTATACAAGTCAAAATATATGAGGAACAAGCTGGAATGGAATGAATGGCAATAGACTGCAAATTAAAGCAAAGGTGAGTTAATCTCACTCAGTTAATATAAATTTAAATTTAAGTGATTAAATTTAAATAATTGTTTGAATGGGTGAGATTGATTGATGTGCCATAGTATGGAAATTTTGGAATTGACATATTATATTGTGTTTAACATCTGTGGATGCAGGTAAAACAGGTTGGAGGGATCCAACTGGATCCCTCAACATTTATTTAAATTATTCTATACCCTCTGTTGTGATTACTTGTTATTCTATAATGAACCTTATTGTAATATTGAATGATATGGTTCGATTGGTTATGATTGGGTATAATGAAATTCCAAAAATATTTAAATTAGATTTTGGAAAGAAAATAAAAGAAGTGAATTTGTAAATAAAATAATTATAGAATAAATTAAAAAGAAATGAATTGGAAAAGGAATGAAGTAACTGTAAAATTTTAATAAATAGATATTGAGAATAGAAAGAAAATTTGAATAAACAAAAGTTAATGAATATCGAATCTTCAGTAATATTAATTAAAAGAAGAAAACATTTATTTAAAATTTAAGATTTAAATTATTGAAAGAACAAAGAAGAAAATGGGAAAAGCCTGAAATTTTGTATATTTCAGTTAAAGGTTCAAAATCAAACGGAAAATAATAACATTAATAATAAGTCCATAACTAATGAATTTTGAATAAATTGAGAAATTAAAGAAACTTATTCCAAATAAAATAAATTGGAAATGAAATTGGGGAAAATTGATTTAAGTGCTTGAAGTTGGAATTTTTCTCTGGATAGCCAAGTACATGTTTTTTAAAAGTAAATTTTAAATATAAATTAAATGTTTTAAAGTTGTTTTTAAAGAAACAGGTTTTGTAAAATTTATTGTTATTTCTAATATTCAAAGCCTAAAGTAAGTAATTTCTTTAATTTATTCCAGCAGTAATTATTAAGAAGTAACTAGTATTTTGTTTTTTAAAATAGACATCTGGTTTTATATTTTATTTAGTAACCTTATTATCAAATATTCATATAGTATGTATTTTTAATAAATTATTAACGTAATTTTAACTTGAATATTTTAAAGTATATTTTTAAAAAGTAAAGTGTTTAAATTTATTTAGCAAATCTAGTTTTGTGTTTGGTGATTCCAGTGAAAATAGAAATACTTGAAATTTATTCTGAGAAAGGAAGATCGTTTTGAAAACTGTTTTCAAAAGGAATTTGGAAAGTGAAAATGGTACCTTAGGAAGATATTTTGGGGATAAATAAATAATTTGGAAAATTATTTATTGTTTGATGGATGTTTGTAAATAGAAATTGATAGTTAGATAACCGACTATCAATATTGGCCAAATGCGTTGATCGTTTCGAAGAGTCCGGGATCAGATTTATTTCTCGAAAACCACTTCGATCCGATTTGTACGTTTCGTGAAAACGATTTTGAATTCGAAGATGGAGCAGTGAAGTGCAAGGGCCAGTCGCTACTAATCCTGAGGATATTTCCAAAATGGATGTAGTAGGAATAGTGCCTTCGGTTCCGTTCGAACCCGGGACGGACTTGTATGGATGAATGCTTGCGAAACATCGTCAGGTGGACGATGGCCATTCTAAGGGATATGTTCTAAAAAGGTAACGCTTAGCCTCAAGCCTCATCAAATGGGAATGACTGAAAATCAGGGGTTATGCAGCAAGGCTAGGTGGGTAGCACCCAAGCAGGGTGAGGTCATTCCAGTCTAGATGTCCCTTTTTATTTCGGCTTAGTGGGCGGTTGCTGATCACAACCGCGGGGTGATCTCACTCGGGATTATCCAGTAAGGGGTAGTCCCGGCCTTGTGTTGCAGGGGAGCGGGCGTACTCCTCGGTACGGTGATCTAGGCCCCATACTGTGACAGGTGGTACCCCAGTGCCTAGTCATTAGTTGAAAATCCATTCTCCCTACGAGCCTTGTACGAGTTTTGTTTGTATTACCCACTCTGTGGATAATAGCTGGAATTTAATGAATGTAACAATTTCGGCTATTTTATAAGTATTTGTATATAGACCCTATTATAATATCAGAGGATTTCTATAAAAAGTGTTTAGCTATCGTAAGGTAAAAACTCGACATGTTTATTTGTGGCGTGATCTTACGAGATGCTTTTGTTTTCAAAGGATTTTTGAAACTTTAATAATCAATTGGGTGTGATTTTCTCACTCTGGTATTCCAGACTGACTCGGGTGTTATTTAACTGTAATGCTCGGGTCAGACCGAGTATTATAGGATACATGAGATGTTGTGGAGCTCAGGAGTCGAGCTGGATGACGATACGTATATTCGTACTTATTTTATATATATATTTTCCGCTGTTTGAGTTGTTAAGTATCCATTGTATGATATTGATGTTGAGCTGTGATTGATGTACTCTGATGATGTAATATATAAACAGAGATATTTGATGTTGAGTAAAGATTATTTATTATCTATTATATTTTATTCTGCTGCGATGGTTAGATTCTGTTGTTGTTTTCTATCTTCTTCTTCTACCTCTTCTTCTTTAACCCAAATGGTTCGTATTTCTGTGCAACTTGAGTTGATTGATGTAGAATAGTGTTGACTCAAAGGGTACGGATTTGCGGGTCGTTACAGGGAGATCATCTGTCACAAGTGCAACAAAGCCGGACACATCAAGCCCAATTGTCTTTACAATTGACACGGCTTAGAAAAGAAATCAAAATGGAGAAGTTTTGCAGCACGTGGAATAAAAGCGATGATGATTATAAAAGCACTAGCGGTGAGAGAGAAAGAGCAGATCTGTGCCTTCGAGGTGATATAACTGATAGCGACGATGACGAGCCAAGCGAGATATCAAAACACGCTCATGCAGAATTACTTATATATTTCCATGAAGTAAATGGCTGTTTTGAATGACTTAGAGAGAAGTATGCTAAACTTGAATCACAAAAAGATACTTTGGTAGATTTAAATAAACAACTCGATCAATTGGTTAAAAACTATCAAAGCAAGATCCCTAAGTGTGATAAGTGTCCAACATTTGAAGAAGAGATCAAAAAATCAGAAATTGAAATATAATCACTCGAAAATGAAATTCTGATTTTGTAAGAAAGTGAAAATACTAGGAGAGAGAACTCTATTAAAAAGTGCACACAGTTATTGAACGAAAATGAAACTCTCAAAATACAAGTCCAATAATTGTCTACAACTTTAGGAAAAATTTCCAAAAGTGAAAGATCGTTGAATATGCTATTAGGGAAGAAAACTGTTAATATTGTTAGACAAGGACTTGGGTATAATCAATCTAAACGGGCTAGAAATGTAATTAATCAAGTCAAATCCGAGTGCACAATCTGTAGAAAAATTGGGCATAATCACAACATTTAATGGTATAGATCCAAAAATATCTAAATTATTCAATTTTGGGTTCCAGAAGGCATAAATATAAAATCTCCGAAAGTCAAACAAATTTGGGTGCCAAAAGGAACATATATAAATAGTTTTGGGTCTACACAGATATATTTTTCAAAATCATTTACCACTAACAACCATGGACCTATAAAAATAAATAGGTCACAAAAATCTTTTATCGTGTAGATGTGGTGGTGGGCTAAGGAACTACAATTATGTGATTGGATTCTAGCTGCTCAGGGACACAATAGGCGACAAAACAAAGTTCCTTAGCTTAGTATAAAGGTGGCAGAATCACAATGGGCAATAATGAAAAATTATCGTAAAGGTAAAAAAGGTAACGGTTTATCTTGAACGATTTATTAAATGTGATAATCTACACCATAATGTGAATTAAAGTAGTCAGTTATGTAATGAATGTTGATAATGATTCTGACTTTTTTCAAAAAATGTTGACCAATCATCAATTGTTTCATATAGATTTGCTTGGATTAATAATGGCAGTTTATTGATGATTACTCTCGAATATATTTGGTTACTTTATGGCTGACACTATGATCATTGTTTGCACGACTTCGATTCAGTTTCATCTAAAAGTTGTTAAAAATGATTTTCAAGAAATTGTTGTAACTTCACAGTCTGGTCTATAACATCCAATTAATGATAATCTTGAGTTGAAGGAAAATTGAGATGTAAATTACATTGGTAATCCAGTTGATAGAAAAATTTCCAGTGGAACATGATCTATGTTGAGACATTCAATAATTGCATCATTTTTTTTAAAAAAATATCTGCATATTTTTCATTTCAAATAATTTTCAAATAGCAGACATTTTTCTAAAACCCCTTCCAAAAAATCATTTTGTTGACCTTGTTTCAAATTAGTCATCTTAGAAAATTTGGTTTTATAATTATTTTTGGATTTGAACTTAAATGATTACATTGACTAATCTGACTCCTTACTAATTATCGAAAAGATAAATAGTGATTGAAAAAGTGACGAGTGTTGATATTAATTATATATTATAACTTGAGACGGCATATTTAGTAAATTTCTTTAGAAATTTGAACAAGAGTTATAAAAACTTTTTGTTGGTAAAAATTCCATGATCATTTGTATTTCTATCACATTTCTATCAACCATCACTCATCTAAATCCAAGGTGGAATGTCAATATATGGTATTTTAAACGGGAAATCATTCGTTTTTCATTTCATTATTTTTTCAAATAAAATCATCTAAAGTATTCACTCTCATTTAAAAGTCCTCACGGTTATGCATGGTTGAATTATTTGGAATTTTTTATGTGCTTCCATGCTCATTTAAAAGTCCTCACGGTTATGCACGTATGGAACACATATCAAAATTGATTAACTAAAGAGACAAGTTGATTCTAATCTCATTTAAAAGTCCTCGCGGTTATGCGTTGTTAGAAGATATCTGAATTCATTTTTTATAAAAAATTGGAATACTACTAATCTCATGTAAAAGTCCTAACGGTTACGCATGGTTAGTAGATATTCAAATTCTTGAAATAAATATACCACAAATAGACACTGTTGAATATGCGATTATATGATTTTTGTTTGATGATAATAAACATATATATTTATTTAAATGTATTTGTTAATGTACTATTTTATTTTTCATATATTAAATAGATATTTGCTGAATAAAAATAAATAACATAGAATTTTTATTCAAACAAATATTTATTACAATTTTTGAATAGTACAAATTGCAAGCTCTCACTATATACAATTTCTGTTACAATACAAATTTGATTAAATTACAATTCACATTGCACCTCACTACATATCACTCAGTCACTCAACTCGTACCGATCTTCAACTTTATTCCAGTGTGAATCTTGCATCTAAGAAATCTGCAAAAATATACATTGATGCAGTAAAATTGAAAATAAAATATTTTTGCAGTACAAAATAAAATGTGGATGTTGAAAATAATGTTTGCCTCAGTTATTTGGGTTGTTCGTCATCATTTGAATTTGAATTCATCATACACGAACAGCTTGTGACATGCACAGTGTATCACTGTACATGCCACAAGGCCGTGCACACCAATGTACACTTGATAAATCTACAGGGACAGGTGAGCATAGGTCAAACCCAAATGAAAAGCCAGGTTCAACTCAAGTGCAATACAAATAAAGTCACAACACGAGCACAAGGTCAAACCCGAGCTACAAGCTGGATTCAACACAGGTGCAAATTCAAGAAAATAGTCAAGACAACCTCAACAGGGTTTAGTTCAATATGGTTGCAGTGAAGACCACAAGTTAAAAGCATGCACATCAACTCACTACACAATGAAAACTTCTCAAGTCAAAATCAAAATGGACAAGACTGAAGTGATAACAAATAAATCAGTGAAAAGCAAAAAGATCAAGTGAACAACATATGTGTACATATGGTGATACAGCCTCAAGTACATATGCAGTAAATTGGATGCAGTAATTATTCTCTCACAAACACATATGTATACATGCATACATGTCATGAAGAAATTAAAACCGAGACAATGCAAACTGTAACACGGCAGTGGATAGAGCGTGCATATGAAGCAACTTGATGAATATATATACATGCGTGAACATTTAAGTGGAGTGGAACCAACAGGAGTACAACAATGCAGATCACACAATCAAGGCCAAACATGGATTCAAATACAACGTAGCAATGTGATTGAACAAGACTCAAGTGTAATGCACAGTCCAACAGTGACATGAGGTCAACATGCTCACATATGTACTCAAGGCAACATAAAGTACAATAGACTCAAGTCTGCAACTCAACTTGAAGACCAAACACTATGAAATACTAGTGCACTCACATATATGACATTGATTCAGAGCTAACTCAATGCACATGTCAACAGAGTTCAATGCAAAATGGAGCTACAGACCAACAAGTAACGTATATGTATACAACTCGAAGCAACTCATCATAATTCAAATTGCAGTTCAAATCAAGTGAATTAACAATGAAACTGCAGTGGACAAAATCATGAATAAAACTGCAGACAAATGAACATAAATTAATGCAAACCAGTACAATTTGCATATTGAAACCAAGTGCATGAAGACTACGTCAAGTATACAATTCAAATGCAATCAAACAGTCTAAACAGTATACAGTCGAGTACACATAAAAAAAGTCTCAAACTCAAGCATGAAGAAAATTAACCAGATCACACTCAAGAAAACCAAAGGATGCCACTTCAGCTATAAATGTATGAACAAAATGATCCGGGTTAAATTAGAAAATCATCAACTGGGTAAATGCACACCACTGAACAGCAAGTAACAAGCCAGAGTGACTTCAACACAAAATTCAAATCAAAGCAGTAATTAACAAGTGAACAACTGCAGTTCAATGTCAACGCAATGGTGACGACCAAAAATGGCAAGTCATGGAATCGCACACACAAAACCAGATGACCGAAGTAAAATGCAAATCAAGCCATTGTGGCCACGAAATCAAAACAGTGGCGTGATGACCAAGGCAACAAATTGCCCAAGTCAGAAATCAAGCAAATTATACAATTGAAAATGTCAAAAATCAAAGCCAAAGTAAAGTAGGAAAGTCTCTACCGTAACGACCAAGGAAAGACCGAACGGTTAGAAATCAAAACCATGTTAATAAAGTAAATGAATATGAATGAAATTCAAGGCCCTCGAATCATATATAAATAGATAACATCAGCGGCAAATAAGAGAGCATCGAGTTCAAGTATTTAAACCAGAGAGAAAAAGGTAAAAATCACATACCCGAAGCAAAGTCGAACTCAATCAAGCAGCCGAAAGCATCTCAAGAGACGATCAACCAACATAGCAAGGAATCGAAATCAATCGATCTAATTAAAGTCGGCAACCACAAATTTATCCAAAGCCCTAATTTTTTAAGGAAGAGGAACGAAGGAGAAACGAACGTTGCCATTATCTCAAACACAAAGGAACGGGCCAAATAATATAAAAGGAACGGGCCAAATTATATAAAAGGAAAAAGGGGTCGGCCATTTCTATTGTGTTTATAATTATATAAGGGTTTTAGTTTAAAAATTAGGGTTGTTTTAATTTTAATTGTTTTAAATTTGTATTTCTCTTTTTAAACCGTTGTAATTACTAGTCTGTGACTAGGGGACAAACTATATGGTGTAGTTTGAGAATTCGCAACAAAGTAGCTGAGTTGTGGCAGGGTTTTGAGCGTAGAGTTAGGTTAGTCAGTAGCGGGTGTCGTGAGTTTACGTGTGTAAGCGTGTGACTACTTAATTTCTAGTAGAAACCTTGGAGGCAGCATATAGACAGGGTTTTGCCGAAGCTGGGTAAATTCTGTGTCATTCTATTTCTGCATTTATTATTCTACTATTATCTGTGCTGCTACATTTCTGATTTATCTGTGTTGAAATAATTTTATAAACTTCCGTAATTAATTTTATAATTATCAGCATCGCCCTATTCACTCCCCCTCTAGGGTGAAATCTATCCTACAAGTGGTATCTGACCTAGGAATAGAAGTCGGTTTTTGGTTTTAAAATTTTGATTTTTTTAAAAATAAAATTTTGTGGTAAAAAGTTGAATTTTTAAAATAGCTTCTTTTAATAATGCTTTTGCCGAGGGCCAGTCCATAGTTAGACCACCAATATTCTATGGTGAACACGCCTACTGGAAAAATAGAAAGAAATTTTTTCTGAAAACCATTGACGCTTGGAATATTGTTGAGATATGTTATAGAGCACCAACTATAATTGTAGATAATCAGGAAATAGATAAACCGATGGATCAATGGACAGAACTTGAAAATAAATAACAAAATGCTAATGCTAAAGCTATGAATTCTACTATCTGCTCATTGGATCATTTTGAATTTAATCGTGTCTCACATTGTCTAACTGCGCAGGAAATATGGCACACACTCGAAGTGACTCACGAAGGAACGTCGCAAGTCAAAGAATCTCGTATTGCCATGCTAAGCAGCGAATACGAGAACTTCACAATGGCGAAAGAAGAAAATGTCAAAGAGATGTATGGATGACTTTCCAATATCGTATACAAATCAAAGGCTCTTGGAAAATCATATACAGAATTGGAGATAGTCCGAAAAATTCTCAAAGTCCTTCCACGAAGTTTTGAAGCCAAAGTAACTGCCATTCAAGAATCAAAAGATTTGAAACAAATGAAAGTCGAAGAACTCATCGGAAATCTCACCACTTATGAGCTAGAAATGAAATTCAAGGAAGAGTGTGAAGGAGGAGATACTCGAAAGAAATCAATAGCTCTCAAAGGAACAACTGAAAGTGACGATGATGACGGTGATGATGGAGCAACAGAGTTGGAAATGATAATAAAGAAATGAAAAGGGTGGAACCGCAGATACGGAAATCCAGCTCTAAATCGAAAATTGAAAAGCAGAATAAACAAAATACTAGACTATCCAGAAGAATAGAAGATCATCTGTCATAAGTGCAACCAACTCAGACACATCAAGCCCAATTGTCCTCAAAATCGATGCGACTTTGAAAAGAAATCAAAAAGGAGAAGTTTTGCAGCCACGTGGAATACAAGTGATGAAGATAATCAAAGTACTAACAGTGAGAGCGAGAAAGCAGACATGTGCCTTCATGGTGAAATAATTGACAGTGATGACGACGAGCCAAGTGAGGTATCAAACTTACTCATTCAGAATTACTAATATATTTCCACGAAGTAAATGGCTGTTTTGAACGACTTAGGGAGAAGTATGCCAAACTTGAATCACAAAAGGAGAGGTTGATAGAGTTAAATAAACAACTTGACCAATTAGCTAAAACCTAACAAAGTAGGATCCCTAAGTGTGATAAGTGTCCATTATTTGAAGAAGAAATTAAAAGGATAGAAATTAATATAAAATCACTTGAAAATGAAATTCTGATTTTAAAAGAAAGTGAAAATACAAGAAGAGAAAATTCTATTAAAAAGTGCACACAATTGTTAAACGAAAATGAATCTCTCAAAACACAAGTCCAACAATTGTCAACGACTTAAGATAAATTTTCAAAAAGTGAAAAGTCATTAAATATGCTATTAGGGAAGCAAACTGTTAATACAGTTAGACAAAGACTTGGATATAATCAATCTGAAAATGTTAGAATTGAAATTAATCAAGTCAATTCAATGTGTACAATTTGTAGAGAATTTGAACACAATCAAAATAATTGTTACTATAGACCCAAACACGTAAAAACTATACCAATTTGGGTTCCAAAAGGCACCAATATAATATCTCTCAAAGTTAAACAAATCTGGGTGCCGAAAGGAACATATATAAATAGTTTTGGGTCTTCACAAACTTATTTTCCAAAATACTTTTCCACTAACAATCATGGACCTATAAAGACGAATAGGTCACAAAAATCTTTCATCGTGTAGGTATGGAGGCAAGCTAAGGAACAACAACTGTGTTACTTGGATTCTGGCTGTTCTAAGAAAACAATGGACGACAAAAGCAAAGTTCCTTAGCCTAGTACAAAGGTGACAGAGTCACAATGAACAACGAAAAATTATCGTAAAGGTAAAACAGGTAATGATATATTTTGAACGGTATATTAAATGTGATAATCTACACCGTAGTCTGAATTAAATCAGCCAGTAATGTGATGATGAAATGAATGATGATTTTGATTCTAACTTATTCAAAATGGTTGGCCAATTATATTCTCATGCCAAGAGCACTATAAAAATCACTAGAATCTTTGAAGTACTTCATATATATTAGTTTGGATTAATAATAGTGTTTTGCTAGATGATAATACGGCTAACTCTATATTCATAGTTTCTGATTATTTACACAGCTTCAATTCAAATTCAAGAGAACGTCATTTAAAAAGCTGTTAAAATTGATTTTGAAATATTTTGTTGCATACTTCATGGTCTGGTCTATCAAATTCAATTAAAGATAATTTTGAGTGAAAGAGAAATTCAGATGCAGATTACACTGGTAATCTAGTTGATAGAAAAATTACTAGTGGAACGTGATTTATGGTGAGACATTTAGTAACTGCATCATTTTTCAAAGAAAATATCTGCATATTTTTCATTTCAAATAATTTTCAAATAGCAGAAATTTTTCTCATAAATCCCCTCCTAGAAAATCATCCTTGACCTTGTTTTCAGATTGGTCATTTTTAGAAAAATTGATTTTCTAATTATTTTTGAATTTAATTTTTAAATTATAACTTTGACTAATCTGACCCCCTACTAATTATCAAAAAGATAAATAGTGATTGAAAAAGTGATGAGTGTTGATATTTATCATATATTATGACTACAAGTGATATAATTAACAAATCTCTTTAGAAGTTTAAACAAGAGTTATAAAAACTCTTGTTGGGTAAAGATTCCATGACCATTTCTATTTCTATCGACCATCGCTCATCAAAATTCAATATAGTTTGTTGATATGTGGTACTTTAAACAGGAATCATTCTTTTTTCATTTTATATATAAAATAAAATAAAATCCAAAGTATTCACTCTTATTTAAAAGTCCTCACCGTTATGTATGGGTGAATTACTTGGAATTTGTTATGTGCTTCCATGCTAATTTAAAAGTCCTCACGGTTATGCATGTATGGAACGCATATCAAAATTGATTTATTAAATAAACAAGTTGATTCTAATCCCATTTATAAGTCCTCACGGTTATGCGTGGTTAGAAGATACTTGAATTCATTTTTAAAATTAAATTGGAATACGACTAATCTCATTTAAAAGTCCTAACGGTTATGCATGATTAGTAGATATTCAAATTCCTGATATAAATGTACCACAAATAGACACAGTTGTATGGTTTTATATGATGACATCATTCCCATTATTTCTAAAAGTGGAATGTGCGTCTAACTAGGGTAGTTATGGTTTTTGTTTGATTTTTTATTGAAATTTTATATTTATATTCAATTGTGTTTTAATGTTGGATTAATATCTACCACTTCATCTCCATTTTTATAACACTATTACTCTTTTGCTGATAACAAAAGAGGAAGAGAAAAGTTAAGATTTTGTCAAATAAAATCAAGCAAAGGTCAAATATTTTCTATTTGCATCTAGACTCATTAGCATGGTATGCATATATGAAGGGGGAGCTTTGTGTATAGAGGAAGTATTTAAATAGGGGGAGCAATTAGAGTATATCAATGATCAAATACATTTAACATATTCAAAATCTTAAATATATGTTTGTTATCATCAAAAGGGGGAGATTGTTGAATATGCGATTATATTATTTTTGTTTGATGATAATAAACATATATATATTTATTTAAATGTATTTGTTAATGTACTATTTTATCTTTCATAGATTAAATAGATATTTGCTGAATAAAAATAAATAACACAAATTTGAAATCAAACAGAATTTTTATTCAAACAAATATTTATTACAATTTTTGAATAGTACAAATTGCAAGCTCTCACTATATACAATTTCAATTACAATACAAATTTGATTAAATTACAATTCACATTGCACCTCACTACATATCACTCATTCACTCAACTCGTACTGATCTTCAACTTTATTCCAATGTGACTCCAGCATCTGAGAAATCTGCAAAAATATACATTGACGCGGTAAAATTGAAAATAAAATATTTTTGCAGTATAAAATAAAATGTGGATGTTGAAAATAATAATTGCCTCAGTTATTTGGGTTGTTCATCATCATTTAAATTTGAATTCATCATACACGAATAGCTTGTGACATGCACAGTGTATCACTGTACATGCCACAAGCCCGTGCACACCAATATACACTTGATAAATCTACAGGGACATGTGAGCACAGGTCAAACCCAATGAAAAGCTAGGTTCAACTCAAGTGTAATACAAATAAAGTCACAACACGAGCACAAGGTCAAACCCGAGCTGCAAGCTGGATTCAACACAGATGCAAATTCAAGAAAATAGTCAAGACAGCCTCAATAGGGTTTAGTTCAATATGGTTGCGGTGAAGACTACAAGTTCAAAGCATGCACATCAACTCACTACACAATGAAACCTTCTCAGGTCAAAATCAAAATGGACAAGACTGAAGTGATAACAAATAGATCAGTGAAAAGCAAAAGATCAAGTGAACAACATATGTGTACATATGGTGATACAGCCTCAAGTACATATGCAGTAAATTGGATGCAGTAATTATTCTCTCACAAACACATATGTATACGTGCATACATGTCATGAAGAAATTAAAACCGAGACAATGAAAACTGTAACACGGCAGTGGACAGAGCATGCATATGAAGCAACTTGATGAATATATTTACATGCGTGAACATTTAAGTGGAGTGGAACCAACAGGAGTACAACAGTGCAGATCACACAATCAAGGCCAAACATGGATTCAAATACAATGTAGCAATGTGATTGAACAAGACTCAAGTGTAATGCACGGTCCAACAGTGACATGAGGTCAACATGCTCACATATGTACTCAAGGCAACATGAAGTACAATAGACTCAAGTCTGCAACTCAACTTGAAGACCATACACTATGAAATACTAGAGCACTCACATATATGACATCAATTCAGAGCTAACTTAATGCATATGTCAACAGAGTTCAATGCAACATGGAGCTACAGACCAACAAGTAACATATATGTATACAACTCGAAGCAACTCATCATAATTCAAACTGCAGTTCAAATCAGGTGAAGTCACAATGAAACTGCAGTGGACCAAATCATGAATAAAAGTGCAGACAAACGAACACAAATTAATGCAAACCAGTACAGTTTGCATATTGAAACCAAGTGCATGAAGACTACATCAAGTATACAATTCAAATGCAGTCAAACAGTCTAGGCAGTATACACTCGAGTACACATAAAAAAAGACTCAAACTCAAGCATGAAGAAAATTAACCAGATTAGACAAAAGAAAACCAAAGGACGCCACTTCTGCTACAAATGTATGAACAAAATGATCTGGGTCAAATCAGAAAATCATCAACTGGGCAAATGCAGACCAGTGAACAACAAGTAACAAGCCAGAGTGACTTCAACACAAAATTCAAATCAAAGCAGTAATTAACAAGTGAACAACTGCAGTTCAATGTCAACACAATGGTGATGGCCAAAAATAGCAAGTCATGGGATCGCACACACAAAACCAGATAACCGAAGTAAGATGACCGAAGTAAAATGCAAATCAAGACGTTGTGGCCACGAAATCAAAACAGTGCCGTGATGACCAAGGTAACAAATTGCCCAAGTCAGAAATCAAGCAAATTATACAATTGAAAAAGTCAAAAATCAAAGCCAAAGTAAAGTAGGAAAGTCACTACCGTATTGACCAAGGAAAGATCAAACGGTTAGAAATCAAAATCGTGTTAATAAAGTAAATGAATACGAACGAAATTCAAGGGTCTTGAATCATATATAAATAGATAACATCATCGGCAAATAAGAGAGCATCGAGTTCAAGTATTTAAACCAGAGAGCAAAAGGCAAAAATTCACATACCCGAAGCAACGAACTCAATCAAGCAGCCGAAAGCATCTCAAGAGACGATCAACCAACAAAGCAAGGAATCGAAATCAATCGATCTAATTAAAGTCGGCAACCACAAATTTCTCCAAAGCCCTAATTTTTTAAGGAAGAGGAACGAAGGAGAAACAAACGCTGCCATTATCTAAAACACAAAGGAACGGGCCAAATAATATAAAAGGAACGGGCCAAATTATATAAAAGGAAAAAAGGGCCAACCGTTTATATTGTGTTTATAATTATATAAGGGTTTTAGTTTAAAATTTTGGGTTGTTTTAATTTTAATTGTTTTAAATTTGTATTTCTCTTTTTAAACCGTTGTAATTACTAGTCGTGTGACTAGGGGACAAACTACGTGGCGTAGTTTGAGAATTCGCAACTCAGTGGCTGAGTTGTTGCAGGGTTTTGAGCATAGAGTTAAGTTAGTCAGTAGCGGATGTCGCGAGTTTACGTGTGTAAGCGTGTGACTACTTAATTTCTAGTAGAAACCTTGGGGGCAACACGTAGGCAGGGTTTTGCCGAAGCTGGGTAAATTCTTTGTCGTTCTATTTCTGCATTTATTATTCTTCTATTATCTATGCTGCTATATTTCTGATTTATCTGTGTTGAAATAATTTTATAAGCTTCTGCAATTAATTTTATAATTATCAGCATCACCCTATTCACCCCCCTCTAGGGTGAAATCGATCCTACAGACACAACTATATGATTTGATATGATGACATCATCCCTCTCGTTCTAAAGTGGAATATGCACCTAACAGAGTATTTATGATTTTTAGTTGATTTTTTATTGAAATTTAATATTTATATTCGATTGAGTTTTAACGTTGTATTAATGTCTATCACTTTATCTCTATTTTTCTAACACTATTACTCTTTTTCTGATGACAAAAGGGGGAGAGAAAGGTTAAGATTTTGGCAAATAAAAGTCAAATATTTCATTTTCTATATGCATCTAGGTTCATATATTCATTTACGTATTTTTATGCATATATGAATGGGGAGCTTTGTGTAGAGAGGGAGCATTCAAATAGGGAGAGCAAATTGAATAATCAAATACATTTAATATATTCAAAATCTTAAATGTATGTTTGTTATCATCAAAAGGGGGAGAATGTTGAATATGCAAGTATATGATTTTTATTTGCTGATAATAAACACACGCGCGCGCGCGCGCACACACACACACATATATTCATTTAAATGTATTTGTTAATGTACTATTTTATTTTTCACATAATTAAATAAATATTTGGTGAATAAAATAAATAACACAGAATTTAAATTCAAACAGAGATTTTTTTTAAACAAATATTTTATTACAATTTTAAATAGTACAAATTTGTGCTCTCATTATATATATACACAATTTCGATAACAATACAAATTTGAATATATCATAATTTTTCCTTTTTCAAATGCACCTCACTACATATCACTCATTCACTCGTATTTATCTTCAACTTCATTCTAGATTGAATCCAGCATCTGAGCAATCTGCAAAATATACACCGACGTAGTAAAATTGAAAATAAAATATTCTACGGTGTAAAATAAAATGTGATTTTGAAAATTTTATTTTCCTCGGTTATTTGGGTTGTTCGTTATCATTTAAATTTGAATTCATCATACACGAACAGCTTGTGACATGCACAATGGATCACTGAACATGCCACAAGGTCGTGCACACCGATATACACTAGATAAAGTTACAGGGACATGTGAGCACAAGGTCAAACCTAAGCTTTAAGCTGGATTCAACTCAGACAAGCACTTCAAGTACGAATACAAACATGAATACCACATTATACATACACAGTGCAAAAGTGATGATCTACAACTCAATGCAGCATAACTAAACTGTCAGGCTCAAAGACACAAATGACACACAATACAACATAGCAGTATAGTGAATTAACTCGGCTACAACAACTTAACCAAACTCAAGTGAATATGCAACATGCACATAAGAAGTGATACACTATAAATACAAGCACGACATGTACAAAGTCAATGCAATAGTGGACAGTACAAGCTCAACTACCACCATACATATATACAGAGCCGACATGACAATGAATACATGAATATGTACACAATGATAATTAGGAAACAATAAAGCATGGCACAAGGCACAGACCAAACTAACGTACACATGACTTGAAGTCTGAAAAATGAAACCCGTGACAACAACTCAGACTTCAAGAGGAGCATACACACTGCTACCATATATAAACATGATGCAAATACAATGCAGCAGTGACATGCACAACTGTACAACTTCAATGACTCGACGCAGAATGAAGCTACACCAGACCAGACACATGCTAGAAGTTCATTATGCTCACAAGTTTAATGCACAGTGCGGACTTACGAACACACTAGGTCAGTACCGAAGAAAATAGAGCTATCACAGCAGTTTGAAAGTGCATATGTCAAAAGAGAAAGGCACACAAGTGTGTTTGGCAACAATGGAAGCAGTGTGCAAGTGTGACTATAACCCAGTGCAGTACAAATGTTTTCAGACTCCAAGCAAGAATAATTGAACCAGTGAATCACACAGCAACTCATAATAGTTGGAAAATGCACAAGTAACTCGACTGCAATACCAAAGTAAAAAAAATGGATACAACATGAACCAATTGACTACACATGACAGTGTCATTGCTGAAACAAAATCAAATCGTAGCAGTTTCAAATCAATACAACAAAGCATCACATACATGTATATATGCGCAAATACACAAGTATGCATGCATGTAGTGATAGGATAAACAAAATCGGAGAGTATATGCAGAGAATAACAAAGCCAAGGCCACAAGTAAATTAAGGCACAAGCTGAAGTCAACAAAGTGAATAACAATATCAATATTAAGTGACCGAAGTGAATAAAATGCCAGCAAAATCGAAATCGTGGTGAGCAAGGCAATTCAAAGCCGTGGGAGTCAAGCAAACAAAATATATGAATTGGAACAAGTCAGGAATCATCACTAGCATCCATACGAAAACCAATGGCCGAGATAAATCAATTAATGAATTCAAACAAATGTATACGAACGAAAATATAGGTATTCGAATCCTACAAAATCCAATCATCATCAGCCAAAATTGATCATTCAAGTCAAAGGAAAACGGAATAATCTTTCAACTCGAATCAAGATCGAGTTCAAGCAAGCTAATGAGTAAAAGAAGAAAAGTAAAAGAAGAAAAGCATAAATTACATACCAGAATTTATGAATTGAACTCGATCATCGAAGCAGCCGAAGCAAGCTACAAACAAACCATCGATTGACAAACAAGGAACGTTGAATCATCTATTCAATCGAGCATTTAAAGTCAACTTGTTCGAATTTCACAGAAACCCTAATTTAGTTGAAGAGGAAACGAACGAGAACGAGCAGCCATTTTCAAATAAAGCAGTCGTCCGAAGATACAAAAGGGAAGAAAGGAATAAGACTTATCACTAATTTTATATTGGGTCGACTTAATCTTTTTAGGCTTTTATTATTAAAAATTAGGGTTTTGATTTTTAAATTATTTTTACTTTGTATTTTAATTTTCAAAACCGTTGTAAATTCTAGTCGTGTGACTAGGGGACGAACTATGGTGGTGTAGTTTGAGAATTAGCAACTCCTCAGTGGCTGAGTTGTGACAGGTTTTGAGCGTGGAGTTAAGATTCGTTGATAGCGGGCGTCGCAAATTTACGTGTGTAAGTATCAGACTACTTAATTTCTAGTAGAAACATTGGAGGCAGCATGTTGGCAGGATTTTGCTGAAGCTAGGTAAATCTATATGTTCTATTGTCTGCGTTTATTATTCTACTATTATCTGTGCGGCTATTATTCTGTGATCTGTGTTGAAATTATTTTATATAAACTTCCGCAGAAATTTTTATAATTAATAGTATCACCTTATTCACCGCCCTCTAGGGTGAAATCTCTCCTATAAAATGGAATGCTATTTCATGGTCGCTAACCATCGAGCCGGTGCAACGACGTAGTGCAATGGTACGTCCGATGAACCTGAAACTCAAATAATCCGAAACAATGACGTAGTACAATGGTATGTTCGATGAACCGAATTCCATAAAATGGTCAAAAGATCATGGGTCGCTAGCCCACAAAAATGAGACTAAGCTCCATAGAACGAGGTATAGTCCCCCATGCGGACAATGAGACATCGCATATCGCTAGTCTAAACCATAGGGTGATCATCATTGGTCAATAAGAAGTGTAAATTACACTAATCTAGTAAATAAATGAGTTTAGCTTCATGTCCCATAACCACTGGTTTAACTTAAATATTTACGAACAGATTGTAGATTTCCCCTCAAAAATTATCATGAGATTTCGATCGAGCAAGTCTAAGAATTAACCTACGAACTAAACGAAAGCGTTTCATGCCTATTGTTTTGTTAAGTCGTTTAATTGAATTTCTCATACAAATGAGATAAAGGTTTATATATACTAATAGATTAGAAAATAGTTTTTAAAAAATGAGGTTTGTATTAAAATTAACGTTGAAATCATTTTCTTGAAAGAGTTTGAATATTTACTACCAGTATAAAAAACTTTATATTTTAAAGTGACAAATAATGGAAACGAATGTAAAAACAATATCAACAAAAATTCACATTCCAAGGGCGTGAATTAAAACCATGAAAATCGATATCAAATCCATAAAATGGATATTCCCAAAAATCCAGAGAAAGAAGTCATCAAAATCGATAATAAATGATAACAACTAACCGGATCAACAGCAATGGATCAAAACGGAAATCCATTCAAACTAGGCAATTTCCCTGAATTTAACAGTGCCAGATGTCTGGTAGCTTCCAAACGTCCGAGCTGAAGGTCTAGAATTTTCTTCCAGATTGCCCAGACGTTTGAGAATAACCTCAGACGTCCGAGCTATAAGTCTGGAATTTTTATTCCAACTACCCAGACTTCTGAGTGTTATACCAGACGTCAAAGCTGAAGCTCAGGGCAAAATTTGCCTAGGCCAATGATGGCAAAATCATCTCGGAAACGATTGAATGAGCGACGATGGCTAGGGATTTATGCCAAGCGACAACCCAGCCTTATAGACTCATCAATACACACCAAACAACATGTACAAACATCCATAGTTGGATTTTCACATATTTCGACTTCAAAATCCCAAATATTGGAAAATTCACTAATCCAATTCAATTCAAAAGCAAATAGATGGAAAATAAATGTTAGGAATTCATACCTAACAACAATGAAAGCTATAGATATATTTGATTTCAAAAACTCATCTTTAAATTAAAATATAGAAATGAGAAGCTTTAAAACATGTTAAGATTGATTTCTCTTCAATAACACCTCTAGAATCCTCAATCTATCATCAAATGAAATGAATTACCTAAGTTAGGTTATAGAAATTTCTGAAAATTGAAGAGAGACTGAGATGGAGAAGATGAAGAGGATGCTTACCTAAGCTTCTCTTTGATTTAAGAACTAGAACTTGAATTTCCTAAGAATTTGGGGTTTAGGAACTTTGATTTCCCTCCTTTTCCACCATTTTTCTCTTTACGGCTTGAGTGTTAGGAAATGAGGAGTAGAATGAATGAAGAGGAGTCAAGTGGAAGGTATTAGGTAGAAGGTTTGGGTTCTCTTATTGGGTTGGTGGGCTAGAACCAAACCCAAAGCCCAAATAAAAATATCAAAATTCTAATCAACTCCAAACATATCGATGTTTATACTCAAAAAAGCTGTAAACATCGTTTTGAACTCAATTAGTATGGTCTCGAGTTCTAATTAGACTGTTTAAAAAAGTCACATTTCAGACTTTAAATTCAACTAACGATGCTATATTTAAATAAAACATTTAAATGTACAATCGTAAAATATGCGGGTTGTTACAGACTTCCCTTCTTAAATAAATTGCGTCGTCGCAATATTTATGGAGAAAATAAAGAGTAACAACCATGCAAAGGCATAATAACACAAAATAAAAAAAAATTAAGTTAGAAGTTCACCTTAAGGAGCACGAGATAGTAAGTCTGGATGTGTTTTCTCGATGAATTCTGTAGATTCCGAAGAGCAATCCTTAGGATTTGAGGACCATTGAACTTTCACAAGCGGAATGTCTTTATTTCGAAGGCGTTTAACCTTCATAGCAATTACACAAATAGGATGTTTCTTATAAGTCAAATTAGGAGAAACCTCAATTTCTTCGATAACACCAGGCTCAAGAATAGAATCGGAATCCCTAAGGCATTTCGGTAGTTGAGAAACGTAAAATACGATATGAATAGCAGAAAATTGAGCCGGTAATAAAAGTCGATAAGCCATAGAACCAATGCGTTCGGTGATGAGAAATGGGCAAATATACCGAGGTGCTGATTTCCACGAATGACTGAAACGCACAACACCCTTCATAGGTGAAACATGAACGAATACCAAATCTTACATAGAAAATTCCAAATTCCTTCTTCGATTATTGACATAAGATTTTTATCTACTTTGAGCTTCTTTCATCCTATGACGAATAAGATCAATCTTTTCTATGGAATTATGAATAAAATCTGGACCCAAAACAAGCTTCTCACCGGCTTCAAGCCAACATGAAGGAGATCGGCATGGACTTCCGTAGAGTGCCTCGAAATGTGCCATACTAATACTAGATTGGAAGCTATTATTAGAAGAAAACTCAACAAGAGAAATATGATCTTCCCAACTTCCACCAAAATCAAGAACACATGCACGAAGGAGATCTTCAAGAGTTTGATTCACATGCTTGATTTGTCCATCGGACTGAGGATGATAAGCGGTGCTAAAATTAAGCTTTGTTCCCAAAGCATTTTGAAGACCCTTCCAAAATCCACTAGTAAATAATGGGTCACGGTCACTAACAATAGAAGTAGGAACTCCATGCAATTTAACAATTTCTTTAACATAGAGTTTGACTAAAAGAGGTATGGTGTGATTGGACCAAACAAGAAAAAATGGAAGGATTTTGTAAGTCTATTACAATCAACCATAGACTGTCATGACCCAAACAAGAACAGGGAAGACCGTCAACAAAGTCCTTGAAAATTTGATCCCACTTCCAAACTAGAATGACCAAAGGTTGCAACAACCCACCGGGCCTTTGATGCTCAGCCTTTACGAGTTGGCAAGTCATGCCATGTTTAATAAAGTTAGCAATATCACATTTCATTCCATCCTAATAATAAAGTCATTTCATGTCCGCATACATTTTACTACTACCGGGATGAATGGTAAGTTTAGATCGACGAGAATCTTCTAAAACGTCTTTACGAAGATCACTAATATTTAACACAATATGTCTACTAAATTTTCGAATACCCCCACAAGCATCGATTTAAAAAAATTTCAAACCATCAATATTTATATCCCTACAACTTTGGCTAAGATGAGCCAATTCGAGATCATATTTTTGTGCTCCAAGAATGCGATCTAAAACAGAAGGATGAGCCTCAAGGGTACATAAAACAAGAGATGGACATGAATCGGATTCACGATCTTGAATCTCACAAGTGGACAAAGTCTCGAGATCATTCCATTCGGATATCATTATAGAAACGACTGCTTGTTTCTTACGATAAGGGTATCGGCAACATGTGTGATATCCCGGAAATTTTAGCAATATCAATTTGATAATCTGTATTTAAAATTAAATTGATTTGATAAAATTCTGTTAATAAAATTTAACTTGATTTAATAATCCAATTAAATAAATGTTTAATTGGTAAATTTTATCTTTTAAAAGCTAATAAAATGCTTTCTATTTATAATGTGTGTGTGTGTGTGTGTGTGTATTTATATATATTATAGATAGATAAGTTTTGATTGTAGATTAATAAACAAATAAAATCTTGTTTTTAAATTCTAATATTCATTTTGATAATTTGGAAATTATTATTTAATAAATGACTATTCAAAACTATTAAATAAATAACTATTTGGTTTTAAAATACTTAAAGAAAATGTTTTAAATTGTTTAAATGTATTTTAATGCATAGTTTAAATTTTGAATAAGATAGGCAAAAGTTTATTTTATTTCTTTTTGAATATAGCTAAATAAATATAATTTGGAGTCATATATGGAAATTTAAAATACCATTTATATATTAAACATTAATTTATTTAATTGAGATAAATTAGATATGTAATGTATAATTTCTTTTATAAATTATTTAAATTGATAAATGAGTTATTTTCAAATAATAAATGTATAAGTACAGATAGATTTTAAAAGACAATATTATTAATTTAAAATTAAATATGTTAATATAAATTTGTTTTAAAATGGAATTTTTAAATATATGAATAGCATTTGAATTTGAAATTAATTTTGAAATTCAAATGAATAAACATATATAAATCTTGTAAGTAATCTTTCATCTTTATATAAATTGTTTTATGTCATTTTCTTTAAAAAGTGATGCATATGAAAATACTTTATATATATGTATTTAATAAATAAAGAGGATTTCATTTACCTTTAAATTAAATAAAAATAAATTAAATTACTTAAGACACGTGTTATTAAACTAAGTGGTATTAATGACAAGTGTACTAGAGTTAAGAGATTAATGTAACAAGTGTTTGTTTTTTTTAACAAGTGTCTTTTATTTTTAATTTTCTTTTAATTTTTAAATAAACCCATTTCACTTATAAAAGCATATTTTCTTCAATCTTCTTCTTTCCAAATCTTCAAAAAAAATTCAAAGTTTAAAATAAAAGTTTCAGCTGAATCAAATCTTAAACAATTTATTTCCAAACACTCAAAAATCAAGTCAATATCTTATAATTCATTTTCAAAATCAAATCTAAAACCCTTCCTTAATCACAACAAGCAAATCCTCTGTAATTACTTTCAAAAGCAAAATGAAAGCCTCTGCATTTTTTTTAAAAATCTGGGAATCAAGCATATGTCTCTGCATTTCTTTTAACCTGGAAATAAAGTGAAATCTAAAGCTAGTTCAAATTTCAAATGGCCTGCATGCAAGTTTAAAGCAACAAAAAACACTCAAGTTAAATCAAAAATCTGCAACTCAGCTATAATCAGAAGTAAAAGCCTTCGATACAGTTTTCCAAAATAGACTATGTCCTCATTGTTTCAGGTGAGTAACTTCTTTTTCTTAAAATAAAACCTAAGTATAATATGTTGCTTGCTTGTTGCTTAAATAAGTATGCTTGTGTATTGTTGCCTGATTGATGACTGAAAACAAGTATGTTTGTAAGTAATCTGATAAATTTAAAAACTTAAGTACGGTTAAAAAATGCATGCTTGTTTCCTGTGCTAAACATTGTATTGTGTATCTTCTGTATATAAATTGATCTGAGCATGGATACAGTTTTATGATATCACAGTCTTTTTAAGCTCCAGATCCATATTTTTAGTAAAACTTGAGTACTTTTTAATCAATCTCTAATAATACATGAATCTCGAACAATGTATGTTTAACTTATTAAAAATTTTAGTTTAAATTTTTTGTTTAAGTTCAAACCATTAGTATTGCATCTGGAAAAAAATCAAACATCTGAGCAACTTTAAATAAGTAAAATTTCAAGTGTCATAATTCTTGAATTCAGTAATATAATTCAAATGCTTAAACCAAAATTGGATTTTTAAAACGAAAATCACTATTTTAGTATTGGGATTCTTGAGCATTACTATTTTTACTGGAAATTGTAAGTGGAGGAAGTTCAGTTGATCTCGAGGTTCTGGAAGGATGGGTTTTCTGCTGGTGATGTATTAGTGGTCAGTGATGACGAGAAAAATAGTGATTGTGGTGGAAATTCACTGTGGTGAAGATGATTGTTCAAATTGATTCCTAAACCTAGTTTTTGGGGTAGAGAAGAAAATTGATCGGCATGAAGGCTACAGGTGACCGAGTGCTACTATTTTTGGGGTGATGGCTGCTTGGATGTCGAAGAAGAGTTGGACGGCATTGCAATGCCTCCGATGGCCGGAGGAGGGAGAATGAGGGTTTTCCAGGTTTGGGTTTGGATGGAGATACCTGTTCCAGTATATTGTTCCAGGTTTTTGGTTTGGGACTCGAAATTGTTTCCGAGTAGATGATGAAATGACTGGAAATGTTTCGGTGATGGTCGGCGACTTGCTTGTTGTCTGGGTAGTGGCCAGAAACACCGTGCATGTGCACGGTGAAGAAATGGTGACAGGGAAGGTTTTGGTTTTGCTGTAGTTTTGTACTCGAGACATACTCGAGTAATTCGAGTTGTTACTCGAAGAAGTTCATGGTTTTACTCGAAGCTAAACAAGGGAAGCTCGGGTATTTCCTGAAGTTAACAGGTTTTAGAAATCTGTACATTTCAATTCAAAATTTTGTTTTAAAAGCTGAATGCAGGTTTTAAACAAGAATTTAAAAATAAATTTAAAGTATGGCTTCAATCTGAGTTTGAATTCCAGTTTTTAAATTTTAATTTAAACTTTTTAAATTAAAATGTTTTAACAACTATAAAAGAGTTTAAATATCTGAAATTTAAGTTAAAGCTTTAAATTTAAAACAGAAGATTTAAACATGGGTTTAAATCTGAAACCAAGATCCAATTTGAATTCATGTTTGAAAATAAAGGAAGTTTTAGATATTTTAAATGTTTAAACAACTTTTGATGCTGAAACATATTTTAAATATGATTTGTATCTTAAAATTTAATATGGGTTTAAATTTCCTTTAAACTTCTTTATAATATAAGAAATTATTTAGTGGAAGTTTTAAAAAGGTTTTAAAAGGTTTTTAAAACTTTGTTAAAGTTAAGATTGGTTTTCATTTTAAATTTAAATTTTAAAATGAAATTTGGGAAACAAATTTTAAAGTAAATTGTTTTGAATATTTCTTTATTAATGATAATGAAACAATAAATAAGAAATGTTTTACTAAAATAAATCAAAGATTTAATGATTTGGTTTATTAAATTAATAAGGTAATTAGATGGTTAATTTATTAATTTATTTAATTAATTAAATAAGGATTTTGAATTAATTAATTAAGGTTGAGGTTATTTAATTAAGATTAATTAATTTGGAAATAAGATCTTTAATTAAATAAGTTATGATTTTAATTAATGATTAGAAATTAATTTATCAAGAGGCTAGGATTAATTAAGTTAAAAACTTAATTAATGAAATAATTAGTGATTAATTAAATAATTTTTAAAGATTAATAAATTTGTGATTAATAAATGATTAAATTAATTTAATTACTTAAGAAAGGTAATTAAGGAAAATTCTCAATAAGTTAATGAAGGTCATTAACTTGGAATTATTTATTAATTAATTAGTGATTAATTTTGATAATTAATTAAATTAATTAAATTAAATAATCATTATGGAATTTGGTTAAGTTTGATTACTTTGTGAAGGTAATTAAAGTTATTAATTACTCATTGTAATTAATAAATTAATTTGATGAGATTAAATTAATTAAATAAGTTTAATTAATTTAGAATAATCATTGATGGGTTGATAAGTAATTAATGATGAATAATTACTTAGAGAAGTAATTAAGATGAATAATTACTGAACGTATTGAAGTATGGAAGAGTTTGAGATTAAATACTGGTGTAGTCATTATGGAAGATAATTACTTTGTGAAAGAAATTAATAATTAATTACTTGGTGTAATTAATTTAAGCATTGACTGATTAAGTCATATGGGAAAATAATTAAGTAATGTAATCAATTAAGGGTAAGTAATTACTAATAAATGATATAATTAATTATTTAAAATATAATTAATTTATGGGTAATCAATTTACTCAATGTAGTAATTAAGAATAATTAATTACTGAAGTTAATTAATCAAAGGTGATTAATAATTAAGGTTAATTACTTAATGAATTTAATTAATTTAAATGTAATTAGGAATCATTAATTAATATAATTAATGATGTAATTAAGGATTAATTACTTAATGATAAGTAATGAGAGTAATTAATTAATGTGATTAATTAAGGATTAATGTGATTAATTATAATTAATTAATTAATGAAGTAATTAGAGGTTAATTACTGTATTTAATTAAGAATAATTAATTTGTGAATTAATTACTTGAATGTAATTAAAGGATGATTTATCAAGGATGATTAGTTAGTGGTTAATTAATTAGTTGATTGGTTTGTAATCAATTGTTATATAAGTAGGATTTATAAATTGAAGTAATTAATTTAATTTACTTTTAATTAATTAGAGATGATGTAATTAATTTAATTCATTTTAAATTAATTATATATGGTGTGGTTATTAATCCTTGTTTATATATGGATGATATAGATTTCCTTGAATGGGTTGAATCTCAGATATGAGATTAGTAATGATGTGTGATATGGATGCATTGGTTGCACTGTGATGATGATTTGGATTATATGGATTATCTGTGGCGATGATTATCTATTGTGATGATGTGAATTATCTATCTGTGTGTATATAGATAGTTTAAATTGAATTGTTTTAAACTTAAAACAACTTGGACCTAAAAGATGGCGTTTTGGATTCGATGAGACCGGGATCGGGTTTCCTTATTTGGATATCCGAAAACCACATCGATCCAAATTAACGATAGTTCGTGAATCTCAAGTGAAGATGAAGATTCAGAGTGCAAGGGTTATCGTCGTTAACTCTGAGGGTGATTCCAAAATGAGTGTAACGAGATAATGCCTTCAGTTTCGTTCGATCCGGAACGAACTTGTATGGATTGAATGCTTTCAGAACATCGTCAGGTGGACGATGAGCATTCTAAGAGATGTGTTCTCTAAAGGTAATCGTAGCCTCAATCCTCATCAACCGGGAATGGCTAAAACAGGGGAGCTGTAGCAAGGTTAGGTGGGTCATGCCCATTTCAGGACAAGATTTTCCCCTGTCTGGAAGACACTTTTTATTCGACTGTGTAGGGCGGTTGATTCGCAACAACTGCCGGGGTTGTCTTGTTCGGGACTATCCAGTAAGGGATGGTTCCGGCCTTGTGTTGCAGGGGAGCGGGCGTACTCCTCGGTACATTGACCTAGGCCACGTACTGTGACGGGCGGTACCCAGTAGCCCTACCATTGTATGGAATCCAAAATCCAATAAGTGTCGTACGTATTAGTTGTGCCCAACTATGTTGAAACGTGAGATGTAAGCATTCCAGCTATTTCTGTATTTTACTTGGAAACCCTAGACACTATTATAATATCACCGGGTTTCCTATCAAATTTTTTGGTTAGCATGAGGTAAAAACTTTTCCATGTTTATGTGTGGGAAGTCTTACGTGATACCTTTTCCTATCGATACAGTATAATATGTTGCTTGCTTGTTGCTTAAATAAGTATGCTTGTGTATTGTTGCCTGATTGATGACTGAAAACAAGTATGTTTGTAAGTAATCTGATAAATTTAAAAACATAAGTATTGTTAAGAAATGCATGCTTGTTTCCTGTGCTAAACATTGTATTGTGTATCTTCTATATATAAATTGATTTGAGCGTGGATACAGTTTTATGATATCACAGTCTTTCTCAGCTCCAGATCCATATTTTTAGTAAAACTTGAGTACTTTTGAATCAATCTCTAATAATACATGAATCTCGAACAATGTATGTTTAACTTATTAAAAATTTTAGTTTAAAATTTTTGTTTAAGTTCAAACCATTAGTATTGCCTCTGGAAAAAAATCAAACATCTGAGCAACTTTAAATAAGTAAAATTTCAAGTGTCATAATTCTTGTATTCAGTAATATAATTCAAATGCTTAAACCAAAATTGGATTTTTAAAACGAAAATCACTATTTTTAGTATTGGGATTCTTGAGCATTACTATTTTTACTGGAAATTGTAAGTGGAGGAAGTTCAGTTGATCTTGAGGTTCTTGAAGAATGGGTTTTCTTCTGGTGATGGATTAGTGGTCAGTGATGATGAGAAAAATAGTGATTGTGGTGGAAATTCACTGTGGTGAAGATAATTGTTCAAATTGATTCCTAAACCTAGTTTTTGTGGTAGAGCAAAAAATTAATCGGCATAAAGGCTACAAGTGACCGAGTGCTACTATTTTTGGGGTGATGGCTGCTTGGATGTCGAAGAAGAGTTGGACGGCGTTGCAATGCCTCTGATGGCCGGAGGAGGGAGAATGAGGGTTTTCCAGGTTTGGGTTTGGATGGAGATACCTGTTCCAGTATATTGTTCCAGGTTTTGGGTTTAGGACTCGAAATTGTTTCCGAGTAGATGATGAAATTCGGATGACTGGAATATGTTTCGGTGATGGTCGGCAACTTGCTTGTTGTCTGGGTAGTGGCCGGAGGTGGCCATAACCACCGTGCACGTGCACGGTGAAGAAATGGTGACAGGGAAGGTTTTGGTTTTGCTGTAGTATTGTACTCGAGACATACTTGAGTAATTCGAGTTGTTACTCGAAGAAGTTCATGGTTTTACTCGAAGCTAAACAAGGGAAGCTCGAGTATTTTCCTAAAGTTAACAGGTTTTAGAAACCTGTACATTTCAATTTAAAAGCTAAATGCAGGTTTTAAACAAGAATTTAAAAATAAATTTAAAGTATGGTTTCAATCTGAGTTTGAATTCCAGTTTTTAAATTTTAATTTAAACTTTTTAAATTAAAATGTTTTAACAACTATAAAAGTGTTTAAATATCTGAAATTTAAGTTAAAGCTTTAAATTTAAAATAGAAGATTTAAACATAGGTTTAAATCTTAAACCAAGATCCAATTTGAATTCATGTTTGAAAATAAAGGAAGTTTTAGATATTTTAAATGTTTAAACAACTTTTGATGTTGAAACAAATTTTAAATATGATTTGTATCTTAAATTTTAATATGGGTTTAAATTTCCTTTAAACTTCTTTATAATATAAGAAATTATTTAGTGGAAGTTTTAAAAAGGTTTTAAAATGTTTTTAAAACTTTGTTAAAGTTTAAGACTGGTTTTCATTTTAAATTTAAATTTTAAAATGAAATTTGGGAAACAAATTTTAAAGTAAATTGTTTTGAATATTGCTTTGTTAATGATAATGAAATTATTAATAAGAAATGTTATACTTGAAATAAATCCAAGATTTTATGGTTTGGTTTATTAAATTAATAAGGTAATTAGATGGTTAATTAATTAATTTATTTATTTAATTAAATAAGGATTTTTAATTAATTAATTAAGGTTAAGGTTAAGGTTAGTTAATTAAGATTAATTAATTTGGAAATAAGATCCTTAGTTAAATAAGTTATGATTTTAATTAATGATTAGAAATTAGTTTATCAAGAGGTTAGGATTAATTAAGTTAAAAACTCAATTAATTAAATAATTTTTAAATATTAATAAATTTGTGATTAATAAATGATTAAATTAAGTTAATTACTTATGAAAGGTAATTAAGGAAAATTGTTAATAAGTTAATGAAGGTCATTAACTTGGAATTATTTATTAATTAATTAGTGATTAATTTTGATAATTAATTAAATTAATTAAATTAAATAATCATTACGGAATTTGGTTAAGTATGATTACTTTATGAAGGTAATTAAAGTTATTAATTACTCATTGTAATTAGTAAATTAATTTGATTAGATTAATTAAGTTTAATTAATTTAGAATAATCATTGATGGGTTGATAAGTAATTAATGATGAATAACTACTTAGAGAAGTAATTAAGATGAATAATTACTGAATGCATTGAGGTATGGAAGAGTTTGAGATTAATTACTGGTGTAATCATTATGAAAGATAATTACTTTGTGAAAGAAATTAATAATTAATTACTTGGTGTAATTAATTTAAGCATTGACTGATTAAGTCATATGGGAAAATAATTAAGTAATGGAATTAATTACTAATAAATGATATAATTAATTATTTAAAATATAATTAATTTAGGGGTAATCAATTTACTCAATGAAGTAATTAAGAATAATTAATTACTGAAGTTAATTAATCAAAGGTGATTAATAATTAAGGTTAATTACTTAATGAAGTTAATTAATTTAAACATAATTAGGAATCATTAATTAATATAATTAATGATGTAATTAAGGATTAATTAATTAATGATAAGTGATGAGAGTAATTAATTAATGTGATTAATTAAGGATTAATGTGATTAATTATAATTAATTAATTAATGAAGTAATTAGAGGTTAATTACTGTATTTAATTAAGAATAATTAATTTGTGAATTAATTACTTGAATGTAATTAAAGGATGATTTATCAAGGATGATTAGTTAATGGTTAATTAATTAGTTGATTGGTTTGTAATCAATTGTTATATAAGTAGGATTTATAAATTGAAGTAATTAATTTAATTTACTTTTAAGTAATTAGAGATGATGTAATTAATTTAATTCATTTTAAATTAATTATATATGGTGTGATTATTAATCCTTGTTTATTTATGGATGATATAGATTTCCTTGAATGGGTTGAATCTCAGATATGAGATTAGTAATGATGTGTGATATGGGTGCATTGGTTGCATTGTGATGATGATTTGGATTATCTTCTGATAATGATAATATGGATTATCTGTGGTGATGATTATCTATTGTGATGATGTGAATTATCTATCTGTGTGTATATAGATAGTTTTAATTGAATTGTTTTAAACTTAAAACAACTTGGACCTAAAAGATGGCATTTTGGATTCGATGAGACCGGGATCGGGTTTCCATATTTGGATATCCGAAAACCACATCGATCCAAATTAACGATAAGTCGTGAATCTCAAGTGAAAATGAAGATTCAGAGTGCAAGGGTTATCGTCGTTAACTCCGAGGCTGATTCCAAAATGAGTGTAACGAGATAGTGCCTTAGGTTTCGTTCGAACCTGGAACGAACTTGTATGGATTGAATGCTTTCAGAACATCGTCAGGTGGACGATGAGCGTTCTAAGAGATGTGTTCTCTAAAGGTAATCGTAGCCTCAAGCCTCATCAACTGGGAATTTCTAAAACAGGGGAGGTGCAGCAAGGCTAGGTGGGTCATGCCCATTTCAGAACAAGATTTTCCTCTGTCTAGAAGTCCCTTTTTATTCGGCTGTGTGGGACGGTTGATTCGCGACAACTGCCGGGGTTGTCTTGTTCGAGACTGTCCAGTAAGGGATGGTTCCGGCCTTGTATTATAGGGGAGCGGGCGTACTCCTCGGTACGTTGATCTAGGCCACGTACTGTGACGGGCGGTACCCCAGTAGCCCTGCCATTGCATGGAATCCAAAATCCAATAAGTGTCGTACGTATTAGTTGTGCCCAACTATGTTGGAGCGTGAGATGTAAGCAATCCAGCTATTTCTGTATTTTACTTGAAAACCCTAGACACTATTATAATATCATCGGATTTCCTATCAAATGTTTTGGTTAGCGTAAGCTAAAAGCTTTTCCATGTTTATGTGTGGAAAGTCTTACGTGATACCTTTCTTTCTAAAGGTTTTTCAAAAGTTAAGAAACTTTAACCTGTTACTCACACCAGACCCATGTCTGACCCGAAGTTTATTTTTGTTTTGTTAAACTCTTGGGTACTCAAATTTTTACGAGTATCCAAGGAATTCAGGTTAGCTTTGACGAATTATGGAGGAGCAAATGGAGCAGGAGGCTTCTGCATTGCAGTTATCTAGTATTCCGCTGTGTTGGTATCTCTGCGTCGTTTGTTTGAATTGTTTTGTACTGTGTTGTAACAACCAGACAGGTGTTTATAACTGTCTATTATGTGATGTATAATTTGTATAACTCAGATAGTTGTTGTGTATCTATGTAATACTTTTGTTATTAATATAATTTATTCATTCTACTGTTGAGATTCTATTGTTGTTTCTTCTTTCTTCTCTTTCGTTCTCTTTCTATCCCTTTCTTTCTTAATTCATGATACGTCTTTCTGGTTAGTGGAAGACGGGTCGTGACAGTATGATTCCCCTTTCCGAGAGTATAAAGAATATCAAGATCATAAGATGCAAGGAATTCAAGCCAACATTGTTGATGCAGATTAAGTTCCTTTTGAGAAAATAAATACTTTAAAGATTTATGATCGGTGTAGAGAACAAATTTCTCTCCCAAAAGATAATGACGCCAAATTCTAAGGGCGCAAATAATGGCCACGAGCTCTAAATCATGAGTGGCATATCTTGTCTTAGCAGGCTTTAATTTCCTAAAAGCATAAGCGATAACACATTCCCTTTGCATGAGAACGCCTCCCCAACCAATATGACTAGCATCGGTATAAACGACCAAATCTTGGTTTTTTTGGGGAATCACAAGAATGGGAGCATCAGAAAGGAGTTCTTTTAATTTCTGAAAAGCAATTTCACGTTTGTCTAACCAAATGTATTTAGCTCCTTTCTTTGTCAAACTAGTAGGAAGTACATAAATTTTAGAAAAGTCTTTTATGAACCGGCGGTAATAGCCCGCTAATCCAAGAAAGCTATGAATTTCTATCACACACTCCAGTCTCTTCCAATTTTGAATCACTTTAATCTTTGAAGGATCTATGGAAATTCTAGATTCAAAAATAATATGTCCCAAAAATTTCAACGAGATTGCCAAAAGTGGCACTTAGAAAATTTTGCTTCCAATTGGTTGCTTCTAAGAGTTTCCAACACAATCCGAAGATGTTTTTCTTGCTCCTCCTCGGTTTTAGAATAAACAAGAATATCATCTATAAAGATGAGAATAAATCGATCAAGCAAGTCTTTGAAAACTCGATTCATAAGGTCAAGGAAATAAGATGAAGCATTCGTAAACCAAATGGCATAACAAGCCATTCATAAGATCCAAAACGAGTATGGAACGATGTCAAAGTAATGTCATCTTCTGCAATATGAAGTTACTGAAAACCGATTGCTAAGTCTAACTGTGAAAAGACTCTAGCACTGCTAAGTTGATTGAATAGATCATCTATCCGAGGGAAGGGATATTTATTCTTGGTGGTGAGATCATTAAGCTTGCGGTAGTCAACGCAAAGCCTAAATGTACCATCGGATTTCTTTACAAAGATAGCCGAAGCTCCACATGGAGAGGAACTAGAACGAATAAACTGTTTTGCTTCTAATTCGGATAATTGTTTATGCATCTCCTCATTTACCTTATTGAACATACAATAAGGAGGACAAGTGATAGGTAGAGCTCTAGGGATCATATTAATCCTGAATTCAATTGCTCGCTTAAGTGGTAGGCCTAAAATGGGCTCAAATATGTCGATAAATTCACGAAAAACGTGAATAAGGGAAATTACATCTTCCTCATTATCATTATCGTTATCATGTGGATTTAGAGAATATAAGGATGCCACCGAATTAGAATCTGAATCTTTAAGAACAATAGAAATCTGCTTAACAGATTGAGGATGTCGAAGGTAGATAGTCCTCTAGGGACATAGAATGTGGGCTTTATAACGATTAATTCAATCCATTCCCAAAATCATTTTGAAACCGAGGTAGCGCATAACATGAAAATCGGCACAGAAAGCATAATCACGCAAAATAATCTCGACATCTTTACAAAATAAACCGAGTGTTGTGGATCTACCAACCGGATTTGCAATTCTCATTGAAGTCATCAAGCCCATAACATTTAAAGACAAAGTATCAACAAGTTCTTTTGATATAAAAGAGTGAGACGCACCTTTATCAAAATGAACTCGGATAGAATGATCATGGAAAATAATAATGCCATCAAGTATAGAATGAGAAATATCTTGACCAAGAGAAGTGTTACTAGGGGTTTGCACAACATTTAACATTCCATCTTTCTTGCTATGGAGTTTAGAACGTGAAGGTGTAAGGTGACCCGAACTTTTGCAATAGCGACAATAAAGGGGTTTCAGGCACCTATTTGCATAATGGTCCTCAAAACCACAATTGTAGCATTGTCCACGACCAGAGGTAGGAGTCTTTGCTACTGAAGTTGCTTGCTTCCCATTCTTGTTGGGATTATGGCCTTTGAACTTAATTTGCCTCTTCTTCTTGATGTTGAAGTTCTTTTTGACACCCACAACTTCAACATCACTCTCTTTATCGGCCACTTCAAGTCGAAGAGCGATATCTGCAAGCAGATCGAAAGAAACTTCTTGTTTCAAAAGTAAAGGCTTTCTGAGATTCTTATTCAACCCATAGACAATCCTTTGATTTTTCTTCAATGAGGTATTAATATACTCGACCTCATATTTAGAGAGGGATTCAAAAGATGCAACATAATCTGTCATAGAAGATTCACCTTGAACATGGTCAATAAAGCGTTGACCTAAAGTTACTTTTTCAGCTTCCGGCACAAACTTTAACTCGAAACATTCCTAGAATTTCTCCCAAGTAAGATCCGCTTCAACAATTTTGAATATCAAAAGCTCATACCAATCTAATGCTCTCTCATGGAGCATGCTAGATGCCGCTTGGACTCGATGTAGATCAACAAGATTCATGCAAGAAAAGATGCAATCACATGTTCTAAGTCAAGCTTGGACTTCTATGATACTTTCAGAACCCTTGAATGGCCTTCCACCCAAATTGGTATAATCACTGCATAAGCGTGCAAATCTAGATTTATGATGAGTAGTGTTAGCATCAAAATTGGTAACTAACACCCTTGAGTAGAATTATGTGGAGATATTAATGAAGAAAATAAATTAAAACAGAGGAATGTGTGCAAAACTAACTGTAGAAACAAGAACACCAGAATTACAATGGTTCGACGTAACTGCCTACATCCACTATTAATATAATCTTTATTGCTTTCCTCAAAGACTTGAACATAGGCAAAGTCCGTAAACAAATAGCTCGAATACAAGTTTGAACTGAAAGAAAGCTAGTGCAGAAAATGGCAGAGTGTCTCCGGAGATCTCAAAAAAAGGTCTCCTTCACTGTATCCCTGCCACTCTATTTATAGACGAAGATGGGTTAGTTCTCCTGTGTAGGCCTACAACTAAAGTAACTTGGCCCATGTATGGTAATCTTGAGTCGACCGGACCGGTCATGCCAAATGACTTCCAGCCGATCGACAAGTGTCGAACCAGTAATCCCAAGCCAGTATAGCCGAACCATGAGTTCTTTGCATACGATTTGATGCGAAGTATCCCATGACTCGAAGTAGCTAGTGATGCCACCTAAAGTAAAGACCGGCCGGCCATACTGTTCCAATGATGATTTGCTAATTCCCTAGGCCGAACGACGAATGGTCAAACCGCGTTAGTCCTCTCTCCATGACCGAGTGGCAAGTAGCCGAACCACACTGGCCGAACGACTCTGACTTGTTCACCTTGACTATATCCCAATACCGAACCATCTTGGTCGTCCCATCTTGCTTTTCCTTCCTCGACCGAATGATAGTTGTTGACCCACCTAGACCGAATCGAATTCAACCGAGCAACCAAGGCCGAACCACTTACTCCTGCTAATTTTGGCCGAGCCGCACTGGTTTCACTTCAACGCTGAGTCGCCTTGGCCATGCCGGTGTTTATCGTACCGAGTCGCGTACAAACCGATCCAAGCTCTACTTACATTGCTCTATTGTACTTCCAACTCTTCCTTGACTTGAGTCTTGATCTAAGTCCATTCTCAAGCAGCGCGACCAACGTTAGGTATCTGGGCCACGTGTTTGGGTAACATTTTCCCTCCAAAGTGTGTCGTGTGAAACAACATGACACGCTTTGAATCAGTAATCAATTCATGCCTTCAAAAGCGGTACGTATGCGATCTCACGAAGGTCGAAACAATCCGGCCTTTCCTAGCATTATGTACATTTTTCATTTCATTTTATTATATATATATTATTTTATTTTTTTTAAGAAAAATGGGTTTGGCAAATGAGGGTCGACCCACTTGATCGGTTGCCTTGGTTGGTTCAGCAAGACGACCTGCTGAACTCACGAAACATGACGACCGGGTCTTTTTGAGAAAACCTACTCATCTTCCCCTCTCTATATAAAAGCCCCGGCCTTTACTTCCTTCTTCTTACTTTTACTTTATAACTCTCACCAGCTTGCATTCATCTTATCTTTCCAACCTTGTCAATTCGCTTCTCATCAACATTGCATCTCCTTCCTGGTGATTTCAACGGTTCTCGAATTCGACCTACTCCTCAACCCAACATCTCAAAACCGCTGCAAATCCCAATTCTTCTCTATAAGTCGGAACCTTCCATCAAACTCGAAATTACATAAGAAGTTTCATTGCATAAGTGGGTGGCTTTCCCTTCTCTTGGGTTATAGGAAAAGTTAGAGGATAATCCAAGTGTAACTAAAATAATTTGAAATAAGTTTATCAAATAAAGTTATCTCCATACAATATTATTTTAAAAATAAATCAGTAGATTTAAAACGTGTATCTCTATTTTTCTTTTGAATCCACATAGGTTTAAAATATGATTTTATATAAACTGCTCGACATTTAAAATCCCCATATTTTCTAAATCTTGTGTGTGTCTATATATATATATATATATATATATATATATATATATCTGTTTAAACCTTTTATATGTACTTACTGTCATTTTAAATTTTTAAAACACGTTTGTATATTAAAATATGTGAGTATATTTATATCTATTCATCTCTCTTTTTATTGTAAAATAAACTACACCTATGCATTTATATTTGTTTTAATATTTCCCTTACTACATTGAAATATATATATATATATATATCACTATTTTATAAAATCTACTGTTATATTTATTGGAAGTAAATTTGTGGGAACAAATTTATTTAAATTTTTAAGTAATAGAACTAGAATTAAAGTTGAATAATGTAATCAATTTAAATTGTGTCGAGAAAAGTGGATGGCAAATTTGTTCGAAGGAACTAAAGGAAGTAAAAGTTTGGAAATAAACTTTTTATTGAAATTTGGAATTTATGGAATAAGATTCAATTTGAAAGGGTAAAATAAAGGTAACTGTGACTAGAGAATAAAGTTAAAAAGATATGCTGATTAAAGAAGGTTAGTTAATGGCATCAAAAAATCGGGTCGTTACACTTGCTATTAGAGGATAATCGAGGAGAGAGGAAGAAATAAATTGCAACGAAATCCGGGCTTTAAGTCAGGGCCTAAACCATTGATGAGGGTTAATGGCAATAGTTCCTTAGGAGGAGTAATCGTAGTTTTCAAGGTTCAAAGGTCATGTCTTGGAGGAAGTAGGAATGTGCCACTTGGTGAACAACCCAAAGGAGGAGGAAGAGTTCGATACAAGCGAGTAGCAACCGTTCAAAGAAGGAAGTAACAACTACGAGCCGATATTTTGAGTGGAAGTTTGTTGTTTGGTAAATTTCCTAAAGGAGTAGTGCTAGAGTGTCATTCGGTCTGGAATGAGAGAATGTCGATGGGCCTGGAATAGGAGAGTGTCGTTCGGCCTAGAATGGGAGAGTGCCGTTTGGCCTAGAATAGGAGAGTACTGGTCAACACGCGTTTAGGAATGTGGTCGTTTGCTTTTGAGGGAGAGTGTGGGTCGGTGGGAACCTAGGAGAGTGGATATGTGATTTGAGAAAGTGAGAGGCTCGGTATGTAGGCTTAGAGAGTCAGGAGGCTTCGGGCCTTAGGTTCGGCATTGATAATCAAAATCACTCCAATTTGAATACACCATATGCCAAGACCACAAATCCTCATACCTAACCATGAACAATGAATAATGACAAGACTTAAGCACCCATACATATAGAACCGATTCGGACTAATAACTTCATAGTTTTAACAATTATAGACACGTCTTCAACTCAGCCAAAACAAATAACAGCTTTCAACATATGATGCCAATACCCGATTCCAAGATCCTTACTACCGAACACAGGACAAGCTCTCGGAGACGGTCAGCGATGACGGTCTACGATGACCATGGTTTGATGCTCAATCACACTTCATCGGTATTTAAATCTTTAATACTTTTATATTCATGCTTGAATGATTGCACTAGTCTACACACCACATGTAAGGAATATTTTTGTCGTTATATCTAATATCGAATGTCTTTAAAGTATAGTTTAAACAGGTATCTATTCACATCCATCACTCTTTAAAGATGTCCATAAAATCGAGTTCTGCTTCAGTTTTCGATAAGCCAGAGCCAAGTCCTCAACAGGAGGTAGTAGGAACTTTAAATCCACCAACAACCTCCACACAAGGTATTCCGCATTTATCAACTGCAGTTGTAGGCCCGGCTCTTGATGTTATAGACGAAGCAGTTATCCTGGATAATCCTATTGATTCACAAGCTTCAGAAATCAGCAAAGTCAGTCTTCTTTGGTTGTGTACAATTCACGGAATCACTTTCGACGATGTTTTGGTTCCATCGGGGAAAGATCGGCCTCAACTGTCCCCAGTTGGATATACAACGTACAATAAATTCATGTGCTAGGTTGGTAGCATGCCACCTTTCAACTCCTTTCTCCATGAAGTGCTACAGTATATCGGGATCGCCCCAGCACAGCTACATCCCAACAGTCACGCATTCATCTATGGCACTTGTATTCTCTTCATGAGCATCCTATTCAGGCTCCCCACTCCTGGTGATATTCGTTATATCTATCATTTCAAAATACGGTCTGACAGTCCATCTTTCATATTTCTTGAGCCATACTCTAAATGTCAGATCCTGACAGGGGAATGGAGCAAATTTTCACAGTATAAGCAAGAATGGTTCTATGTACGTTGTCCCCCTACTTTGCGAGGAGATGGATGGGAGGGAGTAAGCTTCATTTTCGGACCAATATTTGTCTACGGCATGAAGTGCATTCTTTTTAAAATTCTTTCGATTTTTACAGGTTTCAGCCCACGTCCCGAAGGCACCGGGTATTCTGACGCCGTGGAGGCCATTCGAGCTGTTCCCATGGGAGACCGGGAGATCATTTCCATCATTTCCAATGAACCGCTTTTAAAGTTTATATTGTTGGCAGAAGGTCGTCGAAGAAGTCTCCCTCCCAGCGCCACTACAATGGGACCTGCCTCGGAAACAGACAAAAGGCAAGCGAAGCCTTTGATGCCCTTTACAGGAGGAACCCCCGATATATCTAAAGAAGATGAAATAAAGGAGGCCAAGGTGCCAAAAACGAATGATGAGAACTAAGGCTCTGATATTGCGCCTATAACCGACATACCTGACATTACCAAATCGCTTCCCCCTTCGAAGAGGCAAAAAATCTTAGCCTATAAATTGGAGAAGAAAATAATTGGTGGGACTTCTTAAGTTACCATCACCCTGGTCAAGAAAAGATCATCTCCCCCACATCCAGAGGGTTCACTAAAAGGTCTTTCAGACCTGACCATCCCTGATGACTTACTGAATTATAGTTTTAACAACCAAGGAGATATAGGGCTTAATTCGCCCACGAGAGGCAATGTAGCGATTTGGCTGGTTGACATGGAGAGTCAACCCCAATAAGTAAAGCAAAAGAAATGGTCCATCGGGAGGGGGGGACCACTAGGACACACACGAACACTTACACTTAACCCTGAACTTAAACTTCAGCCATCGTATTATTCTTGCTAACTCATTCTCACCTAATTTCCATGCAGGTGATATGGGGCTCACTCACGGATTCGACCGCCTTTGCGGGTCTTCTATCATTCACCATTCCAGTCGGGATTCAAGGTCAGGTGGACGCCGAGAAAGAGATGATAGTGGCGATAGGGACTACCGTCTTAGAGACTCGTCGTCTTCTCAAAGTAAAACATACAACCATTCTTCATACCCCAACGATCCTCCCCTTCACTCAGAGCACGGTAGGGAAAAATCTGCTCAGAAGGGGTCTCAATATGAAGCTCCCTATGACCAGCACTCTGGTTCATCCAGCACAAAGCAATCTAGTGAGCTCATAAAAAGTCTGTAGCTCCGGCTAAGCAAACCGCTCCAAATTCTACACATGTTCCGTAAATAGCCGAAATATTAGTTGAACTTAAAGCCACAATTCCAAAGATATGCTTCGACTGGCTGAAATTTCTTCTTATGATTCATCCAATTCCAGGGCATGTCAAACAAAGCGCCATCTCTTGCAACAACGATGTCAACGTCCAACACGACACCTTTGTTCACTTGGCAGAAAAAGTTTTAGGAGTTTCTATGAAACGCCAGTATGAGATCGATCGCCTGAAACTTGAAGCCATCTATGATAAAGACATTATCAAAGCCCAGGATGAAGAGCTTTCTTCATATAGATCTCAACTCGAAGCTACCCAACAAAATGCTAAAGATACATTCGAGGCAATCAGTCGTCTGGAAGCTACTCACAAATGGGAAATTGATCAGGCAGTTCAAGGTTGTGGCGCTTTAGCCTTAGAAAAAGACTCCGCTCAAAAAGAGAAAGATATCCTTGCTGAACGAGTCAAAGAATTAGAGGAGCTACTCCTCAAAGAGAAGGAAGAAAAAACTGACGCTCAAGAGGAGTTGCAATGATATTGTGACAAGATTGTCACTACACGACTCCTAACAACAAAGCTTGACGAGGAGCTCTCCAAAGCTGAAGCATTAAAGAACGCAGCCCGTGAAGAGGGCAAAAGAATGGCATTGATAGAAATTGATTCTTGTCTTGAGGCAGCTGCTAAAGCCTGGAGAGAAGAAATCAAATGCATATTTGACCCGCTTATTGCTGAATAAAACGCTCGAGTTCTCATGCATCGAGATCAATCTTTTTTGGGAGAGGGTTACCTTAAATCATTAGCTGAGGCATGGGACATTTTGATAAAAATCAAATAAGTAGTGTTGGGCACGAGGTTGATAAGGATTCTCTCATGAAGGAAGTGCTACAAGGAAACGAGCCTTCTGACTTATCTGCAGTCAAAGCCCTTTATGGAAGAGACTCCTCCTCATCAAAAGGGAAGGATGAATTTGCTGGTCCATCCTGGACTGAATCTCAAGTTCTTCCTTCTGTCAAACCAACCGGTCGCTCTGCACTCGATCCTTTTGAACAGCCTATTGGCTATGATCCAGAGAAACCTGGGTTAGATATCCACATTTTGTCCCCTATCCTAGAGGGTAAGACTCCCAAAACAACAGAGAGTCGGCCAGTAACTGGTACTTAACCTTCCATTCTAAAGTTCAAATAATCATCACACCTTAGCGGCAATAAATGTATTCTAATATTTGTCTTTTATAACTTTGTGTAGGCTATTATGAACCCAAACTAACTCCAAGGAGCGATGCCATCACGGAGAAGGAAGAGAAAATTAGAGAGGCGTCTCACACTAGGAATGCTCCCGAACCCAATGCTCAAATGATTGGGGCGCTCGATGAGGATAAACTCAAGAACCCCTCACCTATAGAAGAACATGACGAAATCGAAATCACATGTGTCTCCAAACATACTTCGAAACAGAGCATGGAGGAACAAATCATGGAAGAGGGAAAGAAGAAAGCTAAGATTAAGGCTGAGCCCCAAGTAGTGGAATTGGATGATCCCCTGAACAGGCCCTTGAAGTTCATTCTTCTCGGTGGGACCAAGCCACTAGAAGTTCCTCCTTCTTCCTTGGGCACCATCTCATTAGGAAGCAAGGCATCCAACATAAAACACTCGAGTGAGGGCCTTCGGAGAAGCTGAGGAAGGAGAAGAAATCAAAAAATAGCTATCCAATCGTGCCTTATTCAACTCGAGAAAGTCTGAATTATGTAGTTATTTCTATTTATTCTCGTAGTCGCTGTAAATAGACTTTAGGCTCCGAGTTCAGGTGAAATTGTAGTGGAAATTCATTTTGGATTAGCGAATAAAACTTTGTTTCTTTGTTTTTGATGATTTTAGTTGTTCAGCTTACTGTCTAACTTGTAGCCGAAATTCGAAATCTTGTGAGTTACACAAGCTCGAGTTTACTTCCATATGACTCAAAAAAATTTGAAACCATAAATCCTCTAGTCCACGCCAGGGGACTTTAAATACTTTGAGTCAATGCTCCAGGGACCCAGATATTTTTCGAATCATTTATACTCTAGCCCGCACTCCGGAGACTCGGAGCACTCTAGTCCGCACTCTGGGGACTTAGAGATTTTTAAGTCGTTTATACTCTAGTCCTCGCTTAGGGGACCAGAGCACTCCAGTCCGCACTCTGGGGACTTAAAGATTTTTAAGTCGTATATACTCTAGTCCACACTCTGGGGACTTAGAGATTTTCAAGTCGTTTATACTCTAATCTGCGCTCTAGGGACTCAGAGTATTTTGCTCCGCGCTTTGGGGTCTTAGAGATTTTTAAGTCGTTTATACTCTAATCCACGCTCTGGGGACTCAGAGTACTCTAGTATGCACTTTGGGGACTTAGAGATTTTTGAAGTCGTTTATATTCTAGTCCGCACTTTGGGAACTCAAAGTACTCTAGTCCGCACTTTGGGAACTTAGAGATTTTTTAAGTCGCTTATACCCTAGTCCGCACTCTAGGGACTTAGAGATTTTTTAAGTCGCTTATAATCTAGTCCGTACTCTGGGGACTGAGAGTACTCTAGTCCGCACTCTGGGGGCTTAGAATTTTTTAAGTCGTTATACTCTAGTTCGCACTCTGGGGACTAAGAGATTTCTTTTGAATCGTTTATACTCTAGTCCGCACTCTGGGGACTCAGAGTAATCTAGTTCATACTCTGGGGGCTTAGAAATTTTTTGAGTCGTTTATACTGCAGTCTGCACTCTGGGGACTCAGAGTACTCTAGTCCGCACTCTGGGGACTTAGAGATTTTTTTGTTTTATCGATTAACTTTTAATTTTGTGTGTACATTAATATGCTGGACAGAATAATGTGATTTAATTTTTTTCATGGGATTATAACACATGGAACATCGATAGTTCATAGAAAAACGACTTCAAGCCTTTATTATCAATAATCAAATAGGAACAACTGAATTGTCTTATTACATGCCGAAAACAAAAGATAAAACATTGGAAATAATTACTACTAAAGTGCAAAAGAAATAACTAAGTGTAATAACGATGCAAATGCTCTCTATTCCATGCTCTAGGGAGCGTCATGCCATCGACAGTCTCTAGCTTGAAGGTTCCTTCTCCAAACTTCCGTTGATGACGTATGGATCTTCCCATGTAGGATTCATATACGATGGAGTTGGAAAATTTCGTTTCAAGACAAGATCTCCCACATCAAAAATTCTCGATCGAACTTTTTCATTATAATATCGAGCGACTCGACGTCTATACGCAGCCGCCCTTAAATAAGCTTCTTCACGTTTTTCGTCGACAAAGTCCAGTGACTTCAGTAAGAGATCCTGATTTGTCTTAGGATCATAATGAGTTACCCGATGAGAAGAAACTTCAAGTTCCATGGGTATAACAACTTTCGTTCCATATGCCAATGTGAATGGAGTGCGGCCAATCGCGGAATTGTGGGTGGTTCTGTGAGCCCAGAGTGCTGTCAAAAGCTCATCCCTCCCACTTTCCTGTAGCCTTCTCCAAACATTTTTTCAATATGGATTTGATTATTTTGTTTACGACTTTGATTTGTCCATTAGTTTTAGAATGAGCGACTGCTGCAAACCTTTTCTCAATGCTTGGCAGAATACTTTGAATTCCCTACTTTCAAATTGAGTTCCATTGTCTGTAATGATAGCTCATGGGAGGCCAAAACGGCATATGATGTTTCAAACAACGAAATTAATGAACTTCTTGGTGGTGATTGTAGTTAAGGGCTCTGCTTCCGTCCACTTGGCAAAGTAATCGACCGCAACAATTGCATATTTTGCACAACCTCTGCAGATCGGCAAGGAGCCGATTATATCGATCCCCCATATTGCAAGTGGCCAAAGACTAACCATTTGCGTTAGTTCTTTCAGGGTGCTCTTAGGATTTTTGCATACTTTTGACAATTGTCGCACCTTCTTACATAGTCTGCGGCGTCTCGATTCACGGTCGGCTAGTAGTATGCATAGCGGAGGATCTTTTTCGCAAATGTCTGCCCACCAGTATGGTCGCTACATTCTCCTTCGTGAACCTCTTTCAAGACCCACATTATCTAGTCGTGGACAATGCACCAAAGTAAGGGAACTAAGAATCCATTCCGATACATTATTCCATCCTGCATTATGTACCACAAAGCTTTGCAAATGACATGTCGTCTTTCATTCCTTTTCTCGGACAGAGTCCTATGCAACAGGTATTATGTGAATAGGGTTATCCATGACACCCTCTCAGCTTCCGTTTCCAACACAAAATCTACTGTCATCTCGTTTATACTCGGAGCATGTAAGATTTCGATGTGAACCGATCCCATCTGCTGTGCATCACCAGTACTTGCGAATTTTGCCAATGAATCGGCTTCCCCATTTTATCTATGGGGGACGTGTGAAATATCATTATATTCATGGTCTTCCAATAGCTCTTGAACCCGTGCAAGGTATAGGGCAAGTCTCTGCCCTTTGCTTGATAGTCCCCCCTTCCCTCGCACTTGGTACACCACCAATTGTGAGTCATAAAAAATTTCAATAGATTTTACTCTAAGTTTCCCGGTAAGTTTTAAGGCAGCAATCAATGCTTCATACTTGGCTTCATTATTCATAGCTGGGAAATTGAGCTTCAAAGCATAACAAATCAATTGGTTTTCAGGAGTTACAAGAATAAAACCAGCCCTAGAAAAACAGTCGTTGGATGCCCCATCGGTGTATAGTTTCCATCGAATGGGGGGAATAACATCCTCACTGCTTGGCTCATTTGATATGGTAAATTATGCAATGAAGTCCGCTAATGCCTGCCCTTGGATATCCCTTCGTGGCAGGTAGATGATCCGAATTGACTCTCAATGTTCCACTTTAACAACTTTTCAAAGGTTCGGGTTGTTGGAGAACCTGTCGCATAGGTTGATCGGTATAAACACTGATCGGGTGTGCTTGAAATTATAGACAAAGCTTGCATGACACAATCACCAAACAGTAGGGTAGCTTCTCAATTTTGGGATAATTTCTCTCTGCCCTCGTTAGACATTTACTGACAGAGTACACAGGCTTTTGAACTCGGTCCTCCTCTCGAACCAAGGCCGTACTGATGGCATGCTGAGACATGACCAAGTATACATTTAACACTTTATGGTCTACAGGCTTTGACAGAACCGGGGGACTTTCTAAATATCTTACCAGAGCTCGGAAGGCATCCTCACAGTCGGGCGTCCATTCAAAATTTCTCTTCCCTTTCTTTATCACATCGAAGAAGGGAATACATTTGTCTGTCGCTCTGGATAAGAATCGACTCAACACGGCAACTTTTCCATTCAGACTTTGTACTTGTTTTATAGTTCTGGGTGCTTTTCTCGAATGGCCTAAATCTTATCTAAATTAGCTTCGATTTCCCGTACATTGACAATAAAGTCCAAAAACTTTCCCGATGCAACACCAAAGGAACACTTTAGTGGATTTATTTTCATTTCATAGTATCTAAGCATATCAAACATCTCCGCTAAGTCTCAAATGTGGTCATTTCACTGTTGTGACTTCACGAGCATGTCATCCACATAGACTTCCATCGTTCTACCAATCTTGTCTAACATCTGATTTACCAAGCGCTGATAAATCGCTCCTGCGTTCTTCAACCCAAAAGGCATCACCACATAACAATACCGTCCGACGCCCATGAAAAATTAATGTGTTCCTAATCAAGGACGCGCATTGGGATTTGATTATATCCCAAATATGCATCCATAAATGACAATAACTCGTGTCCGGAAGTTGAGTCAACCAGCTGATCAATTCTAGGTAAAGGGAAATTATCCTTAGGGAAAGCCTTGTTCGGGTCAGAGTAATCGACACAGGTCCTTCATTTCCCATTTTCTTTTCTCATTGGGATGGGGTTAGACACCGATTCAGGGTAGAGGGCGTCGCGGACAAACCCATTGGCTTTGAGCATGTCCACCTCCTATCTGAGAGCAGCAGACCTCTCCGGGTCCATACCTCTCCTTTTCTGTTTCACTGGTACATATTTTTGTTCAATGTTCAACATATGACTTGTGATAGCAGGAGAAATCCCGCATATATTAGAGTGGTCCAAGAGAAAACATCCAGATTGACTTGGAGGAAATCAGTTAGGTCCTCAGTCATTGAGGGAGTGAGTTGTGATCCAATCTTAAGCACCCGTGACGGGTCATCATGGCTGACTGAAATGTCAATCGTTAGTTCAACCGACGCAGCATTAGGCTTCTTAGGTTCTTCATCATCGTCTCTCAGATCTATGTCTCTGTAGATCCAACCCTGCTGCCCTAGCCAAGGCTAGGGTGTTATTTGTCAATTTTACGCTACCTGGATGCGGACAGAGTTGTCCACCAGCTTTCCCTTCTCTCTCCCCTGGGCCTCTCTTAGCTTAGACACATAATGTGCATGTACAACCCTAACTCCTCTATCCGTCAAAAATTTCAAAGTCAAACACCACGGGGCCAAAGCTGCTCGAAACTTTGCCAGGGTCGGTCGTCCCAAAAAAAGATTATATGGGGAATCAACATCCAAAACAATGAATGGTAGGATCCATACCCTCCTACGTTCACCTTCTCCTGATTCAATTGGTAATTCAACACAACCTATCACGTTAGTGGCTGCACGGTTAAAACTGTAAATGCAAGCTTTAGATGTTTTCAGATCCTTTGCCTCCAACTTCATTTGGTGGTACGCCTTTTTGAATATAATGTTAACAAAACTCCCACAATCAATCAATATCCTTCTCAAAAATGCTGGCCCAATCATTGCCGAGATGACCATCAGGTCAATGGTGGGTGCCTCCACCTGATCAGTGTCTCTACTTCTGAACAATATATCATCCGTCGTCATTCACTGTGGTTTCGCTAGAATCCCATCTTCGGAGTTCGAGCAGCATTCAAAGTCCGCATGTTTCAATAAACTAGAATAGCGTTCCATTTCTTGCCCACTCTTGTCTACTGGATGAGGCCCACCAACTATCATATTTATGATTAGTCAACTTACAATCCGAGTAGGTTTCTGAGGATGGCATGGAGCCTCCCTACGACCGTGTATGACGTTCCTTGTCCGCCTTCCTGCGAATTCTTAACAAACTACTGTAACTTCTTCTGTCAAATCAGTCTTTCTATAGCATCATGGAGTGTCTGCATTTCTCAGTGTTGTGCCCATCGGTCTCATGAAATTGGCAGTACTTCCCAATCTGTTTTTGTTTCTCAAGGATTCCTTTGGGCGCGGCTACCGGTATTGGAAGGTGTTACAAGTTGACAAATAAATATTCTCTAGAGATGTGTTCAGAGGAGTGTATTCGTTGTAGGTCAGGATCCTTGGATTCCACTTTTCGGCTTTCCTCTTTGTTCTCGAATTTTCCCTTCCAGACGCTTTAGACTGCTCGGGCTTGTTTTGAACATTAACCTTGACCTTTCAGAATTGTCGCCAGCCTGTTTTATCGCAATGTTACTTTGCACCGCTCTTTGCCAGCCTTGCGCACTGCCTCGCCTCGTCCACTGGCTTCCTCCCTTCTCATGAAAAGGTGTGCCTTTGAATAAAAATGTTCTAGGGTAGCCAGAGATTTTTCTGACAACTAATCATCAAACTCTGAGTCTGGATCTACTCTTCGCGTCGTGGCCATGAAAATAGCATGGTCATTTGGGTTGCTAACTTCAGTAGATGCAACGCGAAATCTTTATAAATATTCCTTTACGGACTCCCTTGGGGATTGAATTACACTAGATAAAGAAATCGCGTCCTTTGGACGAGTGGTATGAATTCTGAACTGCTCCACAAATTTTGTCACTAACTCATCAAATCTGGAGATCGATCATGCAGGGAGTCTGGTGAACCACATAGTAGCAATTCCAGATAAGGTTATTGGGAAACATCTGCACTTAGTTTCATCATTCGCCCAGTCAAGTCCATAATCCACTTGTATCTCATTACATGCTGTCGGGGATCAGTTTTTCCCTCATAGGCTGGAATAGTCGGCATACTAAACTTACAGGGTATTCAGCCTGTAGGATAACATCTATGAATGGAGTATGACTTCTATCTATGCCCCAATCATCATTGGATAAGCCCTGATTTTCCCTCATCAGCTAGTTGACCATGGCTAACAAGTCCAGGGTCTGGAAAGGAGGTGGCAAGTTGGACTCCGTCCTGCATAACCATCCCGGCTGGTGCCTCCTTGATTGGTGATCTCCCAAACGAGCATCCTGGAGACCTGCTTCATTGCGTCCCTAGTGAGCTGGTTGGTCAGCTTTCACTCGTGCTCCAAATCCTAAGTACCCATTCCAAATTGAGAGCGGTTTCTTTGGTGCAAGTGAGGGGTCACTGCTCCAGGTGGGAAACCGAACCATTCTTGTTGGATTGATCTACTACGCCTGTTTGCATTGTTTCAATTCTATGGTGTCTACACCTGGGATGTTCATCAGACAAAGCAGAGCTATTAGATGATGAGCACGTGGGGGGACTTCCTACAGCATTCTAATGCTGTTGTTAAGTAAGTTGGGTCATGAGACTGGCGTTAGCTTGAATCTGCTCTTTAAGCTGTCTCCTGCTTTCCATGGGTTCTCTTATCAGCTCATTGAACTATGTTCTAGTGAAACTTCTGTTTGGTTGAGGACCGTGGCGGTCCTTGCACTTGGATTAGCTTGTTGATTATTGGGTCCTACTTGTTGGACGCTAGTGGTCTCGTTGACATCCGCATTGTGGGAGGCTGATCTGGTACGCGGTCTTCCCACTGTAGAGTTATCAATAGGAACTCAAAGTAGAATCTGTGGGCTTCTTGTGAACGAACGTGGATCTTCTTTGGGGGAATTCTTCAATTTAGTAGAGACAAAGTAGATCTAACTGTCTGAGAATGATGCCTTCAATGAAAGCACCAATATATTAGCACCAAAATTGATCACTAACACCTTGAGTAGAATTATGTAGAGAGATTAATGAAGAAAATAAATTAAAATAGAGGAATGTGTGCAAAACTAACTGCAGAAACAAGAACACCATAATTATAGTGGTTCGACGTAACTGCCTACGTCCACTGTTAATATAATCTTTATTGCTTTCCTCAAGGACTTGAAAACAGATAAAATATGTAAACAAATAGCTCTAATACAAGTTTGAACTGAAAGAAACCTAGTGCAGAAAATGGAAGAGTGTCTCCAGAGATCTCGAAAAAAGGTCACCTTCGCTGTAGCATGCCCCTCTATTTATAGACGAAGATGGGTTGGTTCTCCTATGCAGGCCTATGATTAAAGTAACTTGTCCCATGTATGGTCATGTTGAGTCGACCGGACTGGTCATGCCGAATAACTTCTAGCCGATAGACTAATGCCGAACCAGTAATCCCAAGCCAGTATAGCTAAACCATGAGTTCCTTGCATACGATTTAATGCGAAGTCTCCCATGACTCGAAGTAGCTAGTGATGCCACTCGAAGTAAAGATAGACTGGCTATACTATTCCTATGATAATTTGCTAATACCTTGGGCCAAACGACGAATGGCCAAACCGATTAGTCCTCTCTCCATGACCGAGCGGTGAGTAGCCGAACCACATTGGCCGAACGACTCTGATTTGTTCACCTTGACTATACCCCAACACCGAACCATCTTGGCCATCCCATCTTGCTTTTCCTTACTTGATCGAATGATAGCTGTTGACCTACATAGAATGAATCGCATCTAGCCAAGCAACCAAGGCCAAACCACTTACTCTTGCTAATTTTGGCCGAGCCGCCCTGGTTTCACTTCAACGCTGAGTCGCCTTGGCCGTGCCAGTGTTTATCATACCGAGCTGCATACAAACCGGTCCGAGCTCTACTTACAATGCTCTCTTGTAATTCCAACTGTTCCTTGACTTGAGTCTCATCTAAGTCCATTCTCAAGCTCTAAAAAATCGGAGCCACGTGTTCGGTTAACAAGTAGACTCTAGAATAGGTTTGGCAGCTTGGGCATTCTTTATAACATCCAAAAGCTATTGAGCAGACATGAATATGCCATCCTGAGGAGTAGCACTGGATAGACCGATGCTGGGACAGCCAGGTCTAACCATTTTTCTTCTTTACGAAAGAAAGAAAGAAGACGAAAAAGGTTATTCTTGGAATGATATCAAACAATCTTGATTGATAAAATAAGGCATCATAAAAAGAAATAAGATAGAATAGGTTCTAAGACTCGAATTAAATCCTAAGGCACGATTCCTAAGAGAGACTTAGGACAATGATCCCTATCATAATATTTTGTATTATTCTGAGCTGGACTCTGATACCAGGCTGTGATGTCGCACCTCTACACTCACACTAGCCAAGGACACACGAGGTAATGCTGCCGACTAGAACGAAGAATAAGGCTGTTGAGGAGCGACCATCTGTGTAATTGCTTTGTGCAAGTACCCATATGTCAGATAGTATGACATGCATTTCATATCAAGAGTAAACTTAACACATCAAATACAAACTCAAAGCTACTACACAGTAGCTATGTGGTCTTCGAAAACAAATATAAAATAAGCATAATACAAATCAATCACAGATATTCATATCACTAAGGCGGAAATATATATGAATATAACACATAGAAGTGTACATCAAAGTAGTGGTTGTACTAGATCCACTACATCACAAAAGAATAGATACAAGTGCTAGACAAAAGAATACATATACATCAAGGAGTCGCTTTCCCGAATGTATAAAAGAAAAAACTACTAAACTAGCCAACAGCCAAAAGCTAGTCCCTGCTAAGAAGTCAAGTGGAACCACCTGAAACACCTTGATCAGACTCGAGTATTATTTACGAAGAAAAATAATAAATAAATCATTCTAGCTATAATTACCACATAAGATGACATATGATAAGAGATATGACAAATATATATATATATGATAACAATAAACATCTATTATAACGGGCTAAAGAAAGTAGTTGTAATAAGCATCTAGCACAATGGGCGGGTGGGAATGAAAACTGGTTTTGAGTGCCGCATATGAATTTTGAGTGCCGACTTTTGTTAGTGCTTGTGGGCTTATCGTTAACATCATTTTTATTTGGATAAAATTAATATTAGTCCTAATTAATTATTACTTATGAAGTATTAATTAATTAATACCATAATGAAACTATTAGTTAAAGAAAATTTATGACTAATGAAAATAATTGTGAAAATTAATTGTTTAATCATAATTTTAGTTAGTAAAAAATAATTATTAAACGTTACTTCATATTCATTAATTATAATTTAATGTTAATTATTAACTGTTAATAGTTAATATGTATATATTACTAATTATTAATTTTCAATATTAATTATTAATTTTCAATAGTAATTATTAATCATAAATTATTAATATTTATTGTTAATTATAAATTTTTTGAAAAGCAAAGAGCAATAAGCTCATTTTATTGACTTAATCAAATTACAACACACACCAACAAAACACAAAATTACAAGCAATTGCAGTACATTTTTGACAACAGACTAAACTAAATATAATCACAATACAAATACACTTTACTGAAAAGAAAAATTGACAACTAACTGTTACTACAAATGAACCATAATACAGTCATCAACATATCATCATGCTTTCTTCTAACCAATCATCCACTCCAAGCCATGATAACAGAATTATCATACTTCACTTGCAAATTCAGGCATCATGCTATTAAAAATCCAAGCATCAAACAAGCAGTAGTTGCACTTTAGTTACAAACAGATTGCAAATCTCTAAGAATGCTACCATGAATGGAATTATAGAGTTGAGAGGAGTTTTTAACATCAATACCAAACACTCTATTGTTCCTTTCTGTCCACACAGCATACACCAATTTCTTAAGCAACTTTAGGAGTAGATTAGTCATTCTAGTCTTCCATCTCGTAGCCTTAAACACATTGAACCACTCAATAGCACTGACTTGTGATGGTTTATAGAAACCACCATTTGATAGAAGTCTAAACCAAATCTGATATACAAATGTACATTGAAAGAACAAATGAGTATTTGTTTCTTGTTCTGATCTACAAAGAACACAAATATCATTTGATATTAAACCCAATCTACATAGTTTATCCTTAGTATTCAGAGCATTTGCCATCACCTTCCATAACAGTAGATTTTCTTTAGCACTTCCACCAGTATTCCAGATTCTTGAATGCCAAGGAAAATACAAACTGTTACCACAGAGAGATTTGTACACAAGTTTAATTGAATGTTGCTTTCCTTTATCAGACCAAATCAGAACATTTCCATTATTAATGATGGAATTATTTGAAATAATATTCCAAAGTTTCCTGAGTTGAACAAAACTAGAATAAGGAAGAACAATTGTATCACCCTGAATAAAATCATCAACTATAGCTGAATCAGGTATACCAGAGTTGCATCTGAGATTATAGTCCACAACAGAACTTAATATCAGACGTTTACTAGCCCAAGGAGAATGCCAGAAAGAAAGACCTTTAATTAAAGAATAATTACATTGCAACAGTGGTATGAATGTCTGCCTAAGCTTAAGAATGCTTCTCCAACTCCAGCTGCAGTTCTGAGGAATATGCATTGTCCAAAAATTCTTTTTACCAATTAAATTTTGATTTACCCATTGTGACCATAAATTGCCATCAGATTGAAAGATTTTATTGAAGTATACTGACATTGCTGCCTTATTCCAAAGAAATATATTTGTTATACCAAGACCACCATATTTTTTTGGATCAAACAGCTTTAAAAAAGAAATTGGGATGAGTTTCCTTGAGAAAGGATCACCATGCCAAAGAAATTTATTGAGAGCACCAGATATCATGTTGATCACCTTGACAGGAAGTATATAATGCCTTGTCCAATAATTAGTCATAGCAACAGCAATAGATTGAACAATTGTAAGCCTACCAGCTTGGGAAAGCTTATCAATAGGCCAAATTCTAAGTCTTTCAATTATCTTTTCAAAAAGAGGTAAGCAATTATGTTTAGTGATTCTGGAACTCAAGATAGGTAAACCCAGATAATAAGAATTCTTAGGCAATTGTTGTAAGCCAGAGAATTCAATGATTTCTTTCCTTTGAATTGTATTTAGACCAGCAACCAAGATATTAGATTTCTGAAAATTTATTCTCAAGCCAGTAATAGAATAGAAAAATTCCAGAGATGATGTGATACTTTGAATATTGATGGAAGTGGGCTTAGTAAAGATAATAAGGTCATCAGCAAACAAAAGATGAGTGATAATAGGATTTTTACATTTGGGATGAAGCTGCAACTTTTTTTTATCAACAAGATCCTTCAGAATGGAATTCAAAAGCTCCATAACAATAATGAACAAATAAGCAGAAATTGGGTCACCTTGTCTTACACCTTGTTTGCCCTTAAAATAACCATACAAACAATAATGAACAAATAAGCAGAAATTAACAATTATAAATATATAATAATTTATAATTGTTAATTATAAATTATTATATATTTAGTATTAATTATTCGATATTACTTACTAATAACTAGAAAGTAAAATTAAGCCTGTTGGAATACTGATTATATATAATAATTAGTAATTAGTGATTATTTATTAATAATCATTAGTTATTATAAGTTATAAATGATTAATATAATATTATTAACGGTTAACTATTAAATATTAACAAATAATATTATATTATTGATGATTAGTAATTGGTAACATAGGATTAATATAATATTATTAATGATTAATTATTAAATATTAACAAAAAATAAATATTAATTTTAAGAAAGCGTTGTAATTATTAATTATTGATTGTCGAAAATTGGCAACAGAAATTTATTATAATGGACATTTTATGATCGTTGTAAAATTTACATCGGTTAAAATGGGCATTTTATGACCGTTGTAAAATTGGCACCTATTACAATGGATATTTTTAGCCTATTGTAAAATTGGCACCTATTACAACGGGCAGTATGAGTGTTGTAAAATTGGCACCTCTTACAATGGGCATTTTGTAACCACGATAAAATTGGCATCTATTACAATGAACATTTTTTGAACGTTGTAAAATTGGCATCTATTACAACGGGCATAAAAGGACCGTTGTAATAATATTCTATTACAACAAGCAATCACTGCACGTTGTAAAAAGGGCATTGCATAGGGCATCTATTACAACGGTCATGTATCGACCGTTGTAAAAGCCATCTATTACAACGGGCAGCAAATGCACGTTATAAAAAGGGCGTTGTAATAGGATATTTTTGTTGTAGTGCGAATACTATGAATGTAATAATGTCAGCATTTGAGATTCAAAAAGGTTGATTGTTACATAATACGTCTATATGGTGTTGGTATGTCATTTGCTAACTCATTGCCGAAGCCTACTTGGAAACGGTAAATAAACTTCCTTTTGTAGTGGTAGGAGGATTTAATGTTCAATTAACCATAACTTGGTCTCGTCTCAAATTGTAACAAGACTTCGCCCACCACTTGTGAAATAGTTTATATATCTTTCACAACATCTTATGTCTAAATAATATATCATGGAAATTTTACACGTAACAATGACAAAGAGGGATCTAAAAGGAGGGGATCCTGATTTTATATATATATATATATATATATATATATATATATATATATATATATTCACGTTAATAAAAAAATTACAACTTATGTTTTTCTAGAAAATATACAAGAAATGGTATATTACTCTACAGTTGCATTGTTTTGCTAGTATTGATTATTTGTACTTTTTCTTCGGTTTCGTGTACTAAATCATTGTGTTTTACAAAAAAAATTCTTTTTTAGTCCTTTTTCTACAAACAAAAAAGGATTAAATCTTAGTATATGAATTTTAGCAATAAAGTACCTTAAAATCTTAAAACATACGATCTCTATTAAATTACTTTAAATACTTGACTTTCACCCAGCAAAGCTGCTGTAGCTTGTCAAGTATGACCTTGGAAATTTCTCGACTAATTTATTCATCATGCCTAGCCCGAGCCCTGTGCCACCTAGACGGTGTGTTAAGGGGCCTTCGACTTTGGGGATAACTTTCTATTTTACTTACATACAATTGCTTCAAACAGAGAGTCGTTATCATTTAGTGGCTTGAGGCTGCAACATCCTGCCTTCTTTTGGTGCAGATTCAAGTCCTACGTTGTTCTTATTTGAGGCTTTTAAATTTTTTCCCTACTCAAACTTTGTATAGCATTAGACCATTACTAACAACAACCTATTCACTTACAATTTATCTCTCACTCTTTGACCGAGCGAACGAGCTATGCATCAAGGTAACCGTGGAACCAGCCACAGACCAATTATCTAAAAATAAAAACATCAAGATATAATGGCCAAAGCTTCGCCTTTATAATTATTTTTTAATTAAAAAATGAAGTCTTTGCTGTCATATTTTAAATAGTAAGGGTTAATTATTATTGCAATGAAGTTTTCACCATTATTAAATAAATCTTATATTTAGTGAATTAGCTACGAGATCACTTCAAACCAGCCACGAGCAAGTGAACATACCATACTTAATTGCTCGGTAGTTAGTTTTTCAACCGAACAAACAACTGTTGGTTGTGCTCTTACTACGTAACAAGCCTAACAATACAAAAAGTAATATAGGCCTAATGTTAAGTTCTTACACCATTACCAACCATTCGATTTATTCACTTCACCCTCTCTCTTAATTTTGGACCGAGCGAATGAGTTACACATTTAGGCAACTCCAAACCAGCCATGGACCACTTTTTAAAAAATATAAGAATGTAACGACTAAGTTTCGCCGTTATAATTTATATTTCAAGGTAAAATATTGTAGTGGCAAAGATTTTGTCATTATAATACTCTAACGAAAAAAAATCCTTTCCACTGTAAAACAATTCCTATGTTCAGTACAATAATCATAGAATCACTCCAAACCAGCCAAGAGAAGTGAACAAGCTACATCGGTTACGGGGTGGCTAATTTTTCAACTGCACAAGATTGTTGGTTGTTCTCTTTACTAACTATGTATATTATATCTTATTAATAGCAACAAAAATATTTTGAGGAGGTAGGGAGGAAGTTGGAGAAAATAACAAAAGAAAAATGAAACGTAAGAGTAAAATTTAGAAAACCAGGCAAGGTAGGCACTATAGAAATAAAGAACTGTTGGAAATTATTTTTAGAAAATAAGTGAATTCTTAAAAAATGGACTATGTATGAAATGACTCCTATATGGGAATATGAGTAGTCCCACATTGTGGGATTATATGAAAGAATCGAGTATTTATACTTGATTCCTAGAAGCTAAGTTGGGCCCTTTGGGCACCTAACGATGCTTTTTTGCGAGGAGGAAGACCATGCTTGACCATCACACACACGCGCACGCTGATTGACCTGGGCCGGCTTGGACTCAAACTCAAGTTCAGGCTTGTAGTGGCGTATCACTTATATTTTTGGTATAAAATTCTTAACCCGCTTTTGGATTGGACTGGAACGGTCAAATCAGACCAGATCCGTATTGGAGAACGTTACACAATTTTTATTGTCTTTGACCCATTATTTTTTCAGATCCATTTTTCGACACCACGTTTTCCCACAACACGCAAAAACATTTTTTGCTATTCCGTCTTATTTACTTATAAGGAGACGAAATAGAAAGAACTACATCCCATAAACAATTCATTTTTAGATCCACAAATTCGAGCAACATTTTTTAGGGCAAACAGAATCGTTTAGTACATGCAAACGAATCGATACCACAAAAATTATTGAGAGGTTGCTTTATCTTAGAAGCGACGACGAATTGTATGACCTGCTTTGCACAACATAGTAGATCATCGAAACGTCTTCAAGAGAGTGATGTTGCCCATGACTCAGTCGAAACCCCTGTTTTCCATCAAATTAAAGACGGCGCCAAAGAAAATGACTTACGTTGTAGATTTAGATACCGCTACTCCCTCTTCGCTTTTCCAAGTTTTGAAGGTCTCTGCTGCACCTTTCAAATTCGAGGGACTCCACTTCAAGCGTTGGAAACAAATGAGGGAGTTTTTTCTGACCATGAAAAAGGTGGTTACTGTGCTGACAACCGACAAGCCGCAATTGCCAGATAAACCAAATGAAGAAGACGCGTACCTGATGCGAGTCTAGACAGAGAAATCCAAGAAGTTGCAGAACTGGACAGAGCAGGATTACTTGTGCCGAAACTTCATACTCAACAGCCTTAGTGATGTCCTCTATGACTTCTACAATTCTGACAAGACAGCCTAAGAAATCAGGGAAGCACTGCAAAAGAAGTGTGATACGGAAGAGGCTGGAGCGAAGAAATATGCAGTTAGCTGCTACCTGAAATTTCTCATGAGATCATCTTTGAAGGTATGAGTTTGGAGGAACAATTTCACATTGCTGTTATTATTGATAAACTACCCCTAGGTTGGAAAATTTTTAAGAATGTACTTAGGCACAAGACTAAGGAATTATCCTTAGAGAGCTTGATCACTCGCCTCTATATTGAGGAGGAGGCTCGTAAGCAAGACCAAAAAGAGGAAGTGCTTGTTGTCACCAATAACAACAGTAAAAAGTCCAAGCCCGTAGTTCTTAAACCGAATCCGAAAAACTTTAAGAATCAGAACAGCAACCACAACAAACAGAATTTGAACCCGCAAGGGAATCAAAAGGGACAGCAGAAACCGACCCAAAAGAATAATTATGGATAGTTTTTCCACATGTTACAACTTTGGAAAATCAGGTCATATAGCACGCAAGTGCAGGAACCAACCAGGCCCTACACCGCATGCTAACCTTGCTGAGGAGCCTTTTACGACTATGATTTCCGAGATTCACCTAGTTGGTGGATTAGAGGGTTGGTGGGTGGATACTGGTGCATCTCGCCATGTCTACTATGATCATGCTATGTTCAGTACATACACGGCTGTTGATGATAAGAAAGTGCTACTGGGAGATTCTCACACCACTACAGTTGCTGGCATTGGAAATGTGAAATAAAGTTCACATCTGGAAAGACAGTTCTTTTGAAAGATGTGATGCATACTCCAAAGATGAGAAAGAATCCGGTTTTCGGATTTCTCCTTAATAAGGCCGTTTTTACTCACGTTATAGGGGTTGATTTGTATACTTTGACTTATAAAGGGATGTTTGTAGGGAAGGGTTATGCTTGCGAGGGTATGTTTAGACTTAATGTTGAATCTAATAAAGTAACCGGTTCTGCTTATATATTGTATGATTTTAATATCTGGCGCTGTAGATTATGTCATGTGAATTAACGTATAATTCATAACATGAGCACCTTAGATCTGATTCCACAAATGTCACAAACCGATTTTGATAAATGTGAATTTTACAGTCAACCAAAAATCACTAAGAAACCCCATAAATCGGTTGATAGAATTTCCGAACCCTTACACTTGATTCATTCTGACATATGTGAGCTTGATGGCACTTTGACTAGACATGGAAACCATTATTTCATTACTTTCATTGACGATGGCTCTTATTTCACTTATGTATATTTTATGAAAAATAAAAGTAATGCATTTGATGTGTTTAAATTATTTAAAACTGAAATCGAGAATCAATCTAATAAGAAAATTAAGAGACTTCGTAGTGATAGAGGAACAAAATATGAGTCTAGTTCATTTCTTGATTTCTATAAATTGCATGGTATAATTCATGAGAGAAATGCACTTTATTCACCTGAAATGAATGGTAAAATTGAAAGAAAGAATTGGACCTTTACCGAATTAGTTGTAGCTATTTTATTAAATTCGAGCGTAGTAAAACATTGGTGGAGGGATATTTTATTGACAGTATGCTATGTATTGAATAGAATTCCTAAATCAAAAGGTAAGATTTCACATTTTGAAATTCTAAGAAATTATAAACAAAATGTATCTTGCTTTAGAACTTGGGGATGTTTGGCATATGTTCGTATACCTGACCCTAAGAGAATAAAATTAGCAAGTAGATCATACGAATGTGTATTTATTGGCTATGTTATTAATAGCAAATCATATAGATTTTATGACCTGAATACACATAATATAGTAGAATCTAATGATGCCGATTTTTATGAAACTAAATTTCCCTTTAAATTGAGGGATACTGGGGGAGCGTCAAATAACACCGTGCCTATTGGAGCAGAACTTAATGAACCTTCTGAAATCGAACCTAGAAGATGTAAAAGATCAAGAATGATAAAGATTTTAGCTCGGATTTTTGCACTTTTACTATAGAGGAGGATCCCACAAACCTCCAAAAAGCCTTATCATCATTAGATGCCGATTTTTGGCAAGAGGCTATAAATAATGAGATGGATTCCTTAGAATACAATAAAACTTGGCATTTAGTAAATTTACCACCTGGTTATAAGTCTGTAGGCTGCAAATGGGTACTTAAAAAGAAATTAAAACCTGATAGCACAGTTGAAAAATATAAAGCCCATTTTGTAGCTAAAGGTTTTAGGCAAAGATAAAATGTAGACTTTTTGATAACTTTTCCCCTGTAACTAGAATTACATCCATTCAAGTACTATTTTTACTAGTTCTATTCATAATTTAATAATTCACCAAATGGATGTTAAAACTGCTTTTATAAATGGTGAATTAGAAGAGAAAATTTATATGGACCAATCTGAAGCATTGTAATTTCTGGTCAAGAACATAAAGTTTGCAAATTAGATGAATCATTATATGGTTTAAAACAAGCACTTAAACAATGAGATGAAAAATTTGAATAACTTAATAATCTAAAATGGTTTCAAAGTTAGTGAAAGTGATAAATGCATTTACTATAAATCTGAGAATGACATTTGCACTATAATATGTTTAAATGCCGATGATCTACTTTTTTTTGGGTCATACATTCATGCCATAAACACCGTTAAATCTTTGTTAAGTGCCAATTTTGATGTGGAAGATCTAGGTGAAGCGAGTGTAATCCTTGTATTAAGATTATTAGTCCAAAAAGGGACTTTCTTTGAATCAATCTCATTTTATTGAGAAGATCTTGAAGAAATATAATTACCTTGACTATAAACCTGCATGTACACCATATGGTCCTAGTGTAAAGCTATTCAAGAACACTGGTAAAAGTGTAAGACAGTCTGATTATGCGAGCATCAGTGGCAGCCTTCGATATACCACTGATTGTACTAGACCCGACATTGCCTATGTCATGGGATTATTATGCAGGTTTACTAGTAGACCTGGTATAAAGCATTGACATGCTATTGAGAGGTTCATGAGATACCTAAAATGAACCGTGAACCTTAGGTTACATTATGAAAAGTTTCCAGCTGTTCTTGAAGATTACGCCGATGCAGACTAGAATACTTTATCAGATGATTCAAAAGCAACCAGTATTATATCTTTAGCATTGCTGGTGGTGCTGTTTCTTGTAAATCCAAGAAATAGACTATTTTGGCTCAATCGACTATGGAATATAAGATGATAGCACTAGCCACAGCTAGTGATGAAGCAGGGTACTTAAGAAATCTGCTAGCTGAGATTCCTTTATGGGGAAAACTGGTAGCAATTGTGTTGATCCATTGTGATAGTACCGTGGCTATTGTAAAAGTACAGAACCATTATTATAACGGTAAGAGAAGACAGATACGTCATAAGCACAACACTGTTAGAGAGCTACTCTTTTCAGAAGCTGTTAGAGTGGATCACATACGCAATGATGAAAATTTGGAAGATCCTTCGACGAAAGGACTGGCCAGAGAGGAAGTCCTTACAACTTCTAAAAAAATGGAACTATTGTCGTTAGATTGTTGAGTCACACACAATGGTAACCCGACCTAATGATTGGAGATCCCAAGAACTAGGTTCAATGGGTAAGAACAAGTTGTGAAGTGATATGAGTTGAGATATATATTTCGGAAGTGATTATAGGATGAGTTAATAGAAACTCTTAATGAGATCTATACTCTATTTGGAGTGGGATACCTACCTTCATAAGTACTCTTGATAGACTCACCAGTGTGAATGTGGAAATTTGGTTGTTTTCTATGGAGTTTTGAGCAAAACATCTAAAGCATTCAATAAACTAGAATAGACGTGCATGGCTATTAATGCACAGGCTTATTTGATTACACTCTAGAAAGATATTATGTGGTCTGATGTTAGGAATATAGTTCAATACAACGTGTCACTCTAGTAAAAACTGAATCTCATGCACTATGCAAAGGTTCAAGTCGGAAGACGCATTTTTTATGCACAATCTTATGTTTTTTCTAGAAATTGCTCGAAAATATTTTTTAAAAGTTCAAGTGGGGGTTTGTTGGAAATTCTTATTAGAAATAAAATGGATTCTTAAAAAAATGACTAAATATGAAATGACTCATATATGGAAATATGAATAGTCACACATTGTGGGATTATATAAAAGAACCAAGTATTTATACTTGATTCTTAGAAGCTAAGTTGAACACTTTGGGTACCCAAACGATGGTCTTTTGTGAGAAATAAGACCATGCTTGACCACCATACACGCGCGTACGCGTCGACCGATACGACCCCAGGTTCAGGTTCGGGCTTGTTGTGGTGTATCATTTATATTTTTGGTACCAAATTCTTTAGCTATTTTTAGACCGGCCTGGAACGGTCAAATCAGATCGGACCTGTATTGGAGAACGTTACATAACGTTCATTGTTTTTAACCCATTATTTTCTTAGATCCGTTTTTCGAGACAACAGAAATTATCCGAGATGCTATTTTATCCGACAGGCGGCGACGAATAGTACGAGCTGTTTTGCACAACATAGCAGAACGCCGAAACGTCCGTAGTCCATCACTCATCCAAAACCATTATTTTCCAACAAGAACTACAAAATATATAGTGGAGTATGGAAGGTTGTAGCAAGACATTTAATAGAACAACACAACGCAAAATGGCGAGTCAGACCAATATGGCAATATATCACTTTATAATCCATTGTTAATTAATCAGTGGCTATGAAAATGGTTTTAAGCTGTCAACGAAAAGCCTTATTTATTTCTCCCTGAAAATCTACTTTATCATATTAAGGCAATTCCATAGTATGCAGTACGAACTTGGTACATGTTCATAACATTGCAATCCGACAAGGTAAAATGGTTCAGGCTTGATAAGGCATAGTTATAAAACTATGGCTTATGTATTTATATTTTTGAATAATAGTGTTATTGCTTATTACTTTTCAAAATTGACAGTGATCATATAATAGGAGAGGTGGATTGCTGAAGATAATAATATATTACAGTGATACTATGATCATGTCCATAATAGGATAAGGGCATTGGAGACCAAGGTGGTGATCATAATAGAAGATAGGGATCATATTATGAATTATACATTAGCGAAAAGAAAACACACTACACCTCAGTTAACATGCTTTTATTTTGGGTAGTACACACCAAAAGGTCCGAAGAAGGAAGACACGGTGTATAATTAACCAACCCAGTGGTGCAATCAGGAATCAAGAGGCGGCTGGGAGTGACTAGGCTTATAGTGTTTTTGTTGTCTTTTTTTTCCATCAAACAGAATTTATTAACCATCACCAAAAAGCTGTCAACATGCCTGACAGGTAACCCAAGAGCAAAGCGCAACAACTATAACAATCAAATGATATCCAAAGACATACATAGTAAGAACAAAAGACTAAAACCCCCAGTAGTCGGCGAGTCAGAATGGCGACGAGAGAAGGAAGCTGGCATGGAACAAAGACGATGAGCTCCGAATAAACCACCGCCCATCAAACATCGTCATCGAGCTCCGGCAATGCCACCGCCCGATGCCGATGTCGGAAGACAACCGAGCACAGCAACCGCTAGAAATAAGACTAGCTCACATGGAAAAAAAAGACCCAACAAAGCGCCCAACATCCAAAGAACAGCAAAAGCGGAAGCCGAGAAAAAGTGCCAAATGTCCTTCAGCCAAGCAACACCCTTAAGTGGAAAGAAGAGCTCCAACCAAGCCAACATACCAAAACCTGAAATCATAATCCAGAAAAAAGACGAAATACAAGGGGGGGGGGGAGAGGAGAGAAAGAGGAAACAAGAAGACCAACGAGCAAGAGACACAAGTCTCGAGATCGGAGATCAACCAATTCCCGTTCTAACGGAAGGCTGATAGCAGGTAATTGAAAGCAGGGCCGCAAGGAGACCAGAACGAGAGCTGACTGAGCCCCTGAAAGTTCTACCTCGAAACGCCAAGAAAACATCATTTCTAACTCGCCGAATAACGGAAAAATGATCCATTGGCGACTCCTCAAAAATAGCCTTATTCCTCGCACACCAGATGTGCCAGCAAATCAGACATGGAATCAAACGACTGGTGATAGAACGAAGAGATTTACTGCTACTACCGATCCACCAGGAACCCAGAAGGTCGTTCGACGAGGAAACGCTACCGCGGATACCCATTAAATTTCCGAAGTAGTTTTAGCAGGCTCTGGCGGTGTAACCAGAAAAAAGCATACGGTCCACCGATTCTGTTTCACCGTTGCCGCAGCATCTGCAACGGGAAACAAAACAAATGCCAATCCGCTGAAGGTTCTCATCAACTGGCAATCCATTATGAAGGGTTCTCCACATGAAGAGAGACACTTTAGGGGGGATTCTAGCGTCCCAGATGAAGGAGAAAATGGGGATAGCGGGGGCGGGAGAATGAGTAGAGAGCCAGACCTTACGAATAGAAAACGGGCCACCGTCCCATCCGGATTGGCCTCCATGAGAATCAAAGAACAACTTGACTGATTGCATATGCTTCCAAGTCTCACTAGCGAATGATGGAGAACCGGAGAAGCCAGCAGAGGCCAACCTCTGGTATTTGGCGTGAAGGAACGACGCCCAAAGCGAATCGTTAGAACTAAACCTGAACCACAACTTGCAAGCGAAAGCCGAACAAATGTCCTTTGGATTTCGCAAGCCAAGCCCACCCTCAACCTTAGGACGACAGATAACATCCCAGGATAGCCAGTGATGGCGGTGATTGTCGACCTTCGATCCCCAGAAGAAGGAGGAGGCCAGAGATTGGAACGATCGAAAAAAAGAAGAAGTAGGGGACATAGCGGCGAAAACATGAGTGCCCAAAGAGCCTAAAATAGATTTGATGAGAACCAATCTACCAGCAAGAGACAGAAGAGACACATTCCAACCGATGATCTTACCCCTAACTTTGTCGGTCAGAGGGTCGAAAAGGGCGTTAAGTTTCCTACCTCTGTAGAGGGCAATACCCAAATAAGGAAGAGGAAGAGACGCTTCCCTGAAGCCGGTAAACAATTCGATCCAGGAGACCCTCGAAGGCTCCATGTCCTTCGAATGGACGAAACAACTCTTTGAAGAGTTGACCAGTTGACCCGAACACCTCTCGTAAAGGTGGATGAACCGAATGAGCCGCCGAACAGAAGTTCGATTACCATTGGAGAAGATGACAATGTCGTCCACAAAGGAAAGAGAAGAGACGAGTGGACACCCACTGGGGAGTCCGAAACGATGAATTTGGCCATACATCGTTAAGACGTGGATCTCTCGAATGAAAGCCTCAGCCGCTATCACAAAAAGAGAAGGGAATAAAGGATTACCTTGACGAAGCCCTCTACCCGCCTTGAAAAAACCATTAGCCGATCCGTTAATGAAAACAGAGAACCAACAGTTAGAGATGAGCCTCCACACCAAATCGATGAGGGTTTCAGGAAATCTGAAGGCACGAAGAACCTTGATGATGAAAAACCACGACATACGATCGTAAGCCTTTTTCATATCAAGTTTAAAAACAACATTAGAACCTCTGACTTTCTTGTCAATCTGGGAAATCAGTTCCTGGGCTAAAAGGACGTTATCAGTGATCAAACGTCCTTTTACAAAACCCGCCTGAGAGGAGGAGATAATGCGATCCAAGTAGGGGGCCAAACGCTTGGCCAATACCTTAGAAATCACTTTGTTAGAGAAATTACAAAGGCTGATCGGGCGATAATCCACGCAAGAACGAGGATTATCACTCTTGGGAATGAGAACCAAGTTAGTGGAAGACCAGCTAATGGAAAGAATACAACCAGAAAAGAACTGTTGAATAGCCAGACAGAAGTCTGATTGAATGATAGACCAAGCACTCCGATAGAAGGAACCGTTGAAACCATCTGGCCCACAGGCACTATCCTTGCTAAGAGCAAAGATGCACTCACGAATCTCATTCGATGAAGGCGGATAAGCTAAAGCCCCACTTTCCTCCGAAGGGACCAGCCGAGGAATGAAGGACAGGATGTCCAGATCCGGGTCAGACACAGAGGAAGAACCCAGGTAGGCCTGGAAATGAGATACAATGACCTCTCTAACTTCAGAAGGAGTTGAAGCCACAGAGAGATCCGATCTCAAAATCTCGCGAATAGAAAGCAAGTTGGCTTTCTTACGAATGGATGAATGGAAAAATTTGGAATTCGCATCACCTTCAACAACCCATTTGACTCTCGCCAGTTGGCGCAGATATGAGTTTTCAATACGAAGTTCCGATGAGAAAGCCATTTGGGCACTAGCCCAATTATCCCTGTTTTCAACCGAAGGAGTCACATCGTACTCAGATTCGGCAACGATCAGAGACTCTTCAGCCGCACGAACACGGTCGAAAATGTTCCTGAAAACTTGAATATTCCACGTCTTTAGGCAAGCCTTAAGACGTTTCAGTTTTTGAAAGAAAGCCCCCATGGGAGCAGCATCAATAGGAGCTAATCACGATTCCTCCACTACCCGGAGAAAATCATGGTGAGAATTCCACATACTAAGGAATCGAAAAGAAGAAGGCCCCGACGAAGAACGAGAGGAACAGCGCAGCACCAGAGGCGTATGATCAGAGCAAGATCGATGAAGATGAGTAGTAGAAAAGGAGAAAGGAAGATTAAACCAATCAGCTGATCCAAAAATCCTATCAAGTCGGGAAAGAATCCGAAGCGGCCCTTCCTGATTGTTAGACCAAGTATAAGCAGAACCCACGAAAGGGATTTCTGATAAACCGGAACTCACAATGAAAGAATTGAAGTCTGAAACCGATTGCCGATTGACAGCCAGCCCCCTAATTTTTCGGTCTGACTAGCGACAACATTGAAATCCCCACCTACCACAGAGAACGCGAATCCCATATCAGCAAGTGACAGAATGTCATCCCAGAGAGCTAATCTCTCTAACCGATCACACTTGGCGTATACCGCCGAAAAAAGGAACGGATGAGGGAAGAGGGGGGAGGAGCACAAAACAGAGAAAAGCTGGGACGAGTCAAAAACAGGACGAACAACACAGTCTTTGGACCAAAGGATCCAGATCTTACCCGACGCATTAGCCAAAGCACCACCAAACCCAAGCGAAAGAACCTCCTTGGTGGCCGCTCCAGGGCCCAAGAAAGGTTCAAAAATAGCCACCAAGCAAATAGAATGCTTACGGACAATACGCTTAAGCCTAGCAGAAGAAGCTTCATTGCCAATACCACGAATGTTCCAAAAGAGAAGGTTCGACATGTTAGCAGAAACAACGGACAGGAAGAAATCAAGACAAGAGAAGCTGAACAAACGCAACTCAGGAACTATACAATGAGGAAAGAGCCGATCGATCGATCTGCTCAGTCGCCGCTATAGAGCGAGTGCGGATAGTGCGAAGAATGGTCGGTGCACCTCTCGATCTGCGGCGAGAGGGCCGAGCCTGATGCGTAACCTCGAGCCGAAGCTCGGACTCCGCAGAAGCTTCGATCGCCTCCAACGAGCCAGTCTGCTTAGCTGGAGATCTAGAAGGAGCCGAGTTCTTAGTTAGATGAGATAGTCGATCATTAATGATCGCAATCTCCTCTAAACTAAGCATCGGAATAGAGATCGATAAGACACAAGAAGAAGAAGGAAGCGAACAAAGAGAAGAACAACAAATTGACGGAGGTTCTGGAGAAGCCAGATCAAGCTGAGCCGGCCGAAAGTATGTAGGGGAACACAAAATACGCATCCTTCGTCGCTGTAGGAACTTAACCCAAGCCAGACTGTCACTAGTGAGACAGCCCCCCGAGTCGGGTGAGGTTCGCAATATAGTCCTAGCAGAGAGATCACCCGATCGGATCGATAAAAGCTGGCAATATTCCCGACTGCCCACATAGTGGTTTTAGTCGTGGTTTATGTCAACAAAACTATATATAACCATTCATGCAAACTGCATTAACAAGTAGGGTTGCTGAATTTGTTCATTCATATACATGCAAGACTGCATTAACAAGTAAGGTTTTGACTTCAAATAAATTTTCAAGTTATATGTATTTCACTTCCTAAAAAAAAAAAAAAAAAAACTTCTACAACTCTGGTTGAGCTCTTCCATATATAGAACAGCAGTTGAAGTTGCATGGCATGCTATTTATAGGTGACAAGGGCCTAAGAAAAAGCAAGTTACATGACATGCATATATACAGGTCAGCACACTGTAACACTTGTATAACATAATTGGCCATCGACTAATTTTTTCATTATATCATTTCTACCTAAATGATGCATTTTTAGATTAACGGGGCATTTTGAAGAAATGTAACAGTCTATTCATATTCGCTTTTTTGGCTTGCAGTAGCTAGATTATCATCAAAAGAAAGAAAGAAATAGTTTGAAACGAACCAAGTGAAAATTAAATGCAAGTTTACCATTCATTCATTAACTACCAAAATTTGTACATTAAACACAATTGTTTAAACATTAAATGTTAAATTCTTGGATAACAAGTTTGTTAACCATTAATTACACTTGCTTCAATTACTAACGTTAGCTAGTAGAATCAATCAAATTCCTACGTCAAAACAAGCTGCACTTTTCTGAGTACCCTAGTCTAACACATGAACAACTCCTTCCGTACGAAATCCATGAATTGTGCAGTCTTCTCATCATCTTGCTCACTCTTGAAATCAGGCAAATGATCAAAACACACACTTCTTTCCATCTGCATCAATCATCAGACGTTTATTTTAGTTAGTGAAGTTCAACTAATTACTAAGTAGTATGCATATAATTATTTTGCTTAAACACAAATGTTTTGATTAATCAACCTTTTCAATCAAGAGCCTAGCAGCTTTTCTCTCTTTTTGCCTCTTTAAATCTGCACGGTTAATTTGTGCTTCAATCCTTTTTAACTCTGTCGTTAAAAATGAACATAAGTGAATACTTGTTGCCTAAGTTATTATAGTAAACAAATTGTACAACGTTAGAATTTCGAATTTATACCTTTTTCTTGCTGCTGAGCAAACTTTTGCTTTTCCCGCTGCAATTTCACTTGGTCCAAACACAGATTCTACAGAAATTAAAAATCCAAACATTCAGCAAAAGCACAATCATCTGATTCATTTCAAAACAACAAATGAATTTTGGAAACATAAATAAATCAATCAAATATAATCTTTTGATTAGCCTTAAAGATGATATCAGCAAATCTGCATTTCAGCTTTGCGACATGTAGCAATTTGCTCGGTGAAAGTTGCACCCCTATATTTTTGTTAAGAAAAACAAGAAATCAAAATTGTCAAAAATTAATCGATGACCATGTAAAATAGGAATTAATAAAGAAAACCCAGATGAGATCGTAAAAAAAATTAACCTTGATCAGTATTTGGAGAAGAAGTATGCATAAGTTCACGATTTTCATTGCAAGAGGAGTCAGTGATAATGCTATCCATGGATTCGTCAGATTTACTCTTTGCCATTGCTGCTTTGATCGCTTTAAGACTTTCGGCCAAACCCATTTTTGAAGACTGATTTGATTTTCTCTTTGGTTTCGTTATTTTTTTTGAGAAGTAGGGTTTGGAAGACGCACTTACCATAGTGCTAATTTTAGTACATTAATTGAACTGGTAATTAATGATTGAGCTAAAGTAGGGTTTGATATATATAGCCGCAACTTTAGTTCACTCGGTTTAGGAAAGGGATTGGAAGTAGTTAACTTGGTTTGATTATGCCGTTGAAATGATTGGAAAATTTTAATTGTGTAACCTGATATTTAAGTGGAGTTTAATTGTGTAACCTAATATTTAAGGAAATAAAACTTGAAATCAAACGAAAGCTATTATTAACTTATGTGCCAGTCAATTGGAAAATTTGGACCTTCCAGCAGATTCTTCTATACGTTGATAATTTTTATGCTTTTAAGTTCACTAAGTGAACGTACGTATCCTTATTTCTCTCTTTAATTTAATTTTTTTAGTACACCAAACTGTTTTGTTAAGAATACTTCAGTTTGATTTCAATTTTTACAGATATTTTCAACGTTTGATATGGTCTCGCAGTGAGTTTGATATGGTCTCGCAGTGAGTGATGAAGGCTACCAATGTGTTTCATCCTTGAATAATAAGCAAACCACATACAGTTGTTTTGTCACAGTGAACTCTTCAACCACACCGACAGTAACTTGTGTAATTGAAAAGGTGAACTGAATTGTACACCATGCAATCACATATGGCTTATTCAGCTGGCCGTGGCTAATTCTACATGATTTCACGAGTAATGAACAAACATGAGACTGATTTTTAAAAACCACAAATACATTGCCGTTTTATTACGAAAATGAATTAAAACGACAAGAACTTTACCAATTTAACTATTTTTACATAAAACGACAGTCATTTTTGTAAATTGTGTAAAACAATAAAGAATTTGACGTTTTATTCAATTTTTATAATAAAACTGTAAAGTTTTTATCATTTTGCTTATTGATGATTTTTTTAAAAACTGATTTTGTGATTGGTTTTATTTCCTCTAGGTGCAGAGCATGTTCGCACAGTGTAAAAGGAAAAAAATAGTAGGTAAACAAACAGGTTTATTGTTGGTAATGGTATAAGGGACTTATTCATATTAGTCACTAGTGCATATTGACACCAAATTCTTCAAGTGTCTATTGTACATATTTTACTTGGTGTCTATCGCACATATTTTACTTATACACACGCTAAACCCACATATATGTTCTTCTTTTATTGTGGATATAGTATTCGAATTCCATTTCTTACTAGATGAAGATGCCAAAGATTGACCAAGAAAATAACAAGTACTACTTGCATTTTTTTAAATCAATTTTGCAAGTCATAATCATCATTGCTTATGGGTACCAAGTCAAACGGAAATTCTTTTGGATAGAATAGTCGATATTCTTTAGTGTTAGAATGGTGTTTAAAGTTTTTTGATTGCTCTTACGTGTTATTCCTTAGGTGCAGACCAATGTCTTGCACAAACACAATCATCCTATTGTTAGTTCCTGAGATGATGGTTTTGATGACAACAATCTTAGTACTTGTTATAAAATATAAAGACTAATATCTTTGTCTATATATATATATATATATATATATATATATATATATATATATATATATATATATGCAGGTGCTGAGAACGAAGACTGTACAGTATAGATATTCAAGATTGATAAATTCAAGATTGTACAAATACTGAAAACTCATGAGTATCAAGATTATCAAGAGTTCAAGAGCTCAAGATATCAAGATAAGTAATAGAGTATAGATTTATGTTAAGACTTCATAACAACACTAAAATCTTTATTCTGATTTTAACTATGGAATGGAATCCACCTTTTCGCTTTAATAGTGGGGTGGAACCCATGACCTTTTTAGTTTGATGAAACCCACGACCTTCTATAGTGGAATGGAATCCGCAAAATTTTCAAAATGACTTACTTTTAGTTTATTCTAAAACTATCTTTTCAAAATTATTTCTTGTTTTTGAACTATCTTCTAGTTTTAATGTTATAGTTTTGATCTCAAAATATTTACATATTTAGTTTTTATTATTTTTATATTTCATAAGATCACTTTCCAAAGGTTATTATAATCATAAAGTATATTTAAAATAGTTTATAAAGTTCTAAGATTGTTTCGACAGTCTTTAGAAAGAAAATCTCTTTTAAAACAAAAATCAATCTTCAAAAGAATACTGAGACAACCCTTTTGCTATTATTTCAATTTGCAGGCTCGACAAGCTCAAAAGGCCCAAGACAACGAAGAAATTAAGGAGCTTAGAGCTATGATTGAGCAGCTATAGGAGGAGAATCGTCTGCGAGCTGTACAGATGGAGTAGTTGAATCAAAAGCTTGCGGAGTATGTGCAGAATCATGGTACCTTTCCTTCGTCGTCTAGTGCTTCCGGAGGCGACGACGAAGATGCTTGAGGAGGTATGCTTTTTAGTGTTTGTGTTTGAACGATGTATATATTGACTTGAAGATAGTTATTATGTTTTAAAGTTGTATATATTGGTACGGAGTGGGTGAAAACGATATTTCGATGTTATGTATGTGGTTTGTTGACATGTTTTGATGGTATGTACGTTGATGGTACGGTTATGATGTTTGAATGGTTTGGTCTGTTTATATTGGTGTTTAATTAATTTATGTATGTTGTTTATATTGATATTGATATATATGTATGAAATGGATTGGAAATGGAATGGATTGGAAATGGAATGGATTGGAAATGGTATGGCTGGAAGGTGAATAGGCTTGCTGTTGTACAGCAAAATAAACCCAGATTTCCAACGGTTTCCAACGACTTATTGGACATTTTATTCAAACGACTTGTAACGGTTTCCAACGGCTATTAACCGTTGACGGCCGTTGGAAATTCCGTTGGAAAGTAGCCGTTGGTTCCGTTGGAAAGCGTTGGTTTTATTCCAACGGCTATTCCAACGGCCGCCAACGGTTACGAGCCATTGGAATAGCCATTTAATCTTGTAGTGTGCCGACTTGATAGTCATAGATTTTAAAATTCAAATTTTCAAAAGAAGTGTCTATTCGTTATAACCTTTCACGAATGGACATGGCCATTATTCTCCTAAGTATCGGTAGTTTTCAACGAATTTTCACTTACGATTTCTTAGTTTTCTCTACTCTTTCTCTTCCATTCTTATTTTCAAACATTCTTAAAAAAACTCTACCGAAATCCTAAGTGAATCAAACTCGATTTTCTCTAATTTGATTCTCTGTCACTCTCTCTCAATGATCCCAGCGTTATTCAGAGTTGTAGGATCATTTGCAATCAAAGATCGAAGTGTATCGAGTCTCTCTCTATCAAAGTGTGATTGAAAACTGTGTGTTATGGTCCATAAATCAATTGGGTATGATTGTAGCCCATAAATTAATTAGGTGATCTTGTAGCCAGATTAAATCAAGAGAGTTTATCTTGGGCTCGGAGACAGGAGAGTGTACGTCGTGGCCTTGAAACTGAGGTTGTAATGTCGAAAATATATTTGAAAAGAAATCTACACAAGAAATTATGTGGGACTGGATGTAAGGTAACTCCAAACTAGTATAAAATTCTGATATGTTCTTTCATTTACTGCTTTTATTTACTATTTGCGTCTGTGTTTGGTTCTATGGTTGTCTCTATGTTTATGAATTGCATCTGTTTGGATTTAATTTGAAAAGGTTTCAAAATGATTCATAAAATTTATTAAACACTATTCACCCCCCCTCTAGTGTTAGTTCTGCCTTAAGTCTGTAATCTGCATTTCCTAAATTTGGTATCAAAGCATTGGTTTACAAAGTTATCATAACCTGAATTTTGAAAAAGTTTAAAATGGCATTTTTTGGAGATTCTGTTAACACTAGTTCAAAACTGTCCAAATCACCATTGTTTTATAAGTCTACATGTTGTTATTATAGAAAATCAAGTTATCTATCGAATTGTTGTTTGTGTAGGAACAGATGTGTTATGTCGCTTTTGAAGAATCAATACTCAATTGAAAAATGGTGCAAATCAAGAAAAATAAATGGATACTTGATAATGGATGTTCAAGACACACGACTGATAATCCGGATATACTGAATGATATAATTTATGACGATGGAGAAACTGTCAACTTTGGAGACAATTTAAAAGGATATGTGATTTGCATCGGCAATGTTGGTAACACTAAAAATCCTACTATTTCCGATGTTCTGTTAGTTAGGAATCTAAAACACAACTTATTTAGCATAAGTCAACTATGTGACAAGGGCTAAAAAATTAAATTTGAAAAGGATAAGTGCCACATCGAAAATAATAAATCAAATATTATCTTTGAAGGAATTAGGAAGAAAAATATTTATATTCTCAATATGAAAATTTCAAATGATAATCTATGTCTTTTTCTTATGCAAGTGACCCTTGGATTTGGCATAAAAGATTTGGGCATTTGAATTTCAAACTCTTATCTAGACTTTCAAAACTTGATCTAGTAAGAGGTCTTCCTAAAATAGATTTTAAAGTAGATAGTATATGTGATGCTTATCAATTAGGAAAACTTAGAAAGATTCCATTCAAATTGAGAGACATGATTTCAAATATTTCAACTTCAAAATCTCTTGAGTTACTTCATTTAGATCTGTTTGGTCCATCTCAAATTCAGTCAATAAATCATAGTAAATATTTTTTGCAATTATAGATGATTATTCTAAATTTACATGGACAATTTTTCCAAAACATAAAAGTGATGCTTTTGATTTATTTAAAACTTTTGCAAAAAGAATTCAAAATTAACTTTCTTTAAAAATCAAAACTATTCGTAGGGATTACGGAGAAGAATTTGAAAATGAAAATTTAAGAATTTCTATAATAAAAAGGGAATAACTCATAATTTTTCTTTTTTAAGAACTCCACAACAAAACAGAGTGGTTAAAGGTAAAAATAGGATGATTCAAGAGTGTGCAAGAACTATGCTTTCAGATAGTAAATTATCAAGAATTTTTGGGCTCAAGCAGTCGCTATAGCTTGTTACATTTTGAATAGGATTTTAATTAGACCTCTAACCAATAAAACAACATATGAACTTCTTTTCAATAAGAAACCAAAGGTATTTTATTTTAAAGTTTTTGGAAGTAAATGCTTTATCTAAATACAAAGGACAATTTGGATAATTTTGATCCTAAATCCGATAAAGGAATCTTTATTGAATATTCTAATAGAAGTAAAGCATACAGAGTTTTCAAAACTAACACCATTGAAGAAACAATGCATGTATTTTTTGATGAAAATTTCAAAGATTTTGTTCAAATAAATGATGAAAATGATTTTGTTACTTTAAATAATGAAACAAATGAAGTAAATTGTGAAAATGTTTATCCTAATAAAAGGGTCATGCTTTTAAAAGATCATCCTATAGAAAATATACTAGGAAATATTAAATCTGTTGTTAGAACTAGAAATCAACAAAACAGGATGAGTAAGTAGCTTTTATATCAGCTTTTGAACCCAAAAATAAAAAAGAAGCATCATCTAATGATTCATGGGTTCTTGCTATGCAAGAAGAACTGAATCAATTTACTAGAAATGATGTATATGAACTTTTTCCTATACCTAAGGACAAAACTATAATAAGAACTAAACAGGTTTATAAAAATAAAATGAATGAACAAGGTGAGGTCGTTAGAAATAAAGCTAGGTTAGTCGCGCAAGGTTATTGACAAGAAGAAGGAATAATTTTAATGAAACTTTTGCATCCATAGAAAAATTAAAAGCCATTAGAATTCTACTTGCTTTCACAAACTACAACAATTTCAAATTATCACAAATGAATGTTAAAAGTGCATTTTTAATAGTTTTGTCAAAGAGGTGTACATGTTGAACAACCTTCACTTTTTAAAGAAGAAAAGTTTCCAAATCATGTTTACAAATTAAAGAAATCTTTATATGGTCTGAAATAAGCTCCAAGAGCCTGGTATGACAGACTAAGATCATACCTATTACAATCAAATTTTGAAATTGGTAGAGTAGATAATGCTCTTTTTATTAAAAGGAAAAAATGATATCCAGTTAGTACGGATTTATGTAGATGATATCATTTTTGGATCAACAAACAATGAAATAAACAAAGAGTTTTCTGAAATAATGACAAAAGAGTTTGAGATGAGTCAAATGGGTGAACTTAATTTTCTTTTAGGATTGCAAATAAAACATTAAGATAGTGGTATTTTCATTAGTCAAGAAAAGTATGCTGGGGATCTAGTTAGTAAGTTTGGTATGACCATTGCGAGTGGAAAACCCACTCCATTGGCATCCAATGAATCAAGATATGTCAAAAGATCTTGATCAAAAACTATATAGGGGAATGATTGGATTTCTACTCTATATAACTGCGAGTAGACTTGATACCATGCATAGTGTTTGTCTCTGTGCAAGATACCAATTTCAACCCGAAGAATCCCATTTAAAAGCTGTTAAACGTATCCTAAGACATGTTAAACACACATTATACTATGGCATATTTTACCCTAAAAATGATTCATTTAATTTAATCTCATGTTGTAATGCTGACTACGTTGGTTGTAAATCATACCGAAAAAGTAAAAGTAGAACTTGTCGCTTTTTAGGACATTCTCTGGTTTCTTGGTTTAGTAAAAAGCAAAATATTATCTCACTATCAACAACTGAAGCAGATTATATCTTTGCTACTTTGGCTTGTTCTTAAGTTATCTACATGCAATGGACTCTAAAGGATTTTGGATTAAATACTCCAAAATCACTAATTTATTATGGCAATACAAGTAAAGTAAATTTATCCGAAAATCCTACTCATCATGCCAGAACCAAACATATTGATATCAGACATTGTTTTCTCAGAGATAATATAAGTAAAGAGATTATTTCTCTTGAATTTATCAACACTGAGAATCAAATAGTTGATATTTTGACCAAACCCTTGAATCAGCCAACCTTTACTAAATTAAGAAGAGAACTAGGTATTTATTCTATAACTGAGATATAGAATATAGATATAGTAACATATATATTTAAATAAATAGAGAAAAACAAAATTGTCAAAATTTTCAAAGCGATGTTGACATGCCTCTACTCCCCATGTCGAGATACAACGGTCATATTTTAAAATTTTGATTTTCCCTCTAAAATCAGTTTGGTGGTTATATAACCACAATATTTCAAATTCATCTATATTCTCACTTCATTTTCTTTGTAATAAACCTATGAAATTACAAAGTAATGGCCTCCTCTTCTAAATCAAACCAAAATGCAACCATTTCCTTTCCTTCTCCTAATTCTGGTCCATTCCAATATTCTACATTGGCTCGAGTAATGAAGACCGAGGAAATTATAACGGATTCTCTGCAAATGCTGACTGAATTACAAGTCATGCAAATAAGGATGGCAAAGGAACAAGAGAAACAAAGAAAGATTCTTAGAAATTTGCAAAAATTTCTAATGAATAATCATGCAGACCCTATTGTGATTGAAGACGACTAATCTAACTTACGTATTCATAATCCATTAGAGAACGACGAAGAAGAAGAAGAAGAAGAAGAAGAGGAAGAAAAGAATCGCAAAAGGACGAGGATGATAATGTTGTTTGCATAGGGGAAGTCTGTTTGAAAAATATGGTAATTTGATCGAACAACATGGAAACTTTTGTCTCCATTGCCCTAATTGTTCGATTCACAAGTCCCCAATTGTTATGGACTCTCGTTAGATTGCTGTTATATTAATATTTTTATATTTCGCGTACTTATATATATTTGCGTCTATGTTTGATATATATGTGTAATGTAGCATCTTATATAATAAAATTAGATTTATGTTTCACTTATTATACTTCGTTATTATCGTTTAGTTCCATAATATTAGTTTAAAGGAGAGTTATGTAGTTTAGGCTTAGTTTTTGTTGATGACAATGGGGGAGAATTATAAAATGGAATAGTTGGGCTGTTAATTAGGCTTAGATTAAGGGATATTTGTTGGAATAAGGGGGAGTCAGAGTAGAATCATAGTTTGGTGGAGTATATTTTATAAACATAGGTTGTCATCATCAACAAGGGGGAGATTGTTAGTTCCGGAGATGATGGTTTTGATGACAATAACCTTAGGACTTGTTATAAAATATAAATACTAATATCTTTATCTAGATATATATGTATATGAAGGATATACATATGTAGATACTGAGAATGAAGACTATACAGTATAAAGATTCAAGATTGATGAATTCAAGATTGTAGAAATGAAGACTGAAGACTCATGAGTATCAAGATTATCAAGAGTACAAGAGTTTGAGATATCAAGATAAGTAATAGAATCTAGATTTATGTTAAAACTTCATGATAGCACTAAAATCTTCATTCTGATTTTAATTGTGTAATGCAATCCACCTTCTCTCTTTAATAGTAGGATGAAACCCATGACCTTTTTAGTGGGATGGAACCCACGATCTTCTCTAGTGGAATGGAATCCATGAAATTTTCAAAATGGCTTAGTTTTAGTTTTTACCAAAACTATCTTTTTAAAAAGACATGTCTCTCGGTTTAAATATTTTAGCCTTAATTCAAAAACTATTTTTAATCACATTAATTTCAAAATCATTTCTTATTTTTAAACTATCTCTTGGTTTTAATGTTTTAGCTTTAATCTTAAAATATTTATATATTTAGTTTTTATTACTTTTATATTCTGTAAGACTGCTCCCCAAAGGTTTTTATAATCATAAAGGAGGTTTTTATAATCATAAAGACATTCAAAATAGTTTACAAAGCTCTAAGATTGTTTCAACAAAGTTTAGAAAGAAAATCTCTTTTAAAAACAAAATTTAGTTTTCAAAAAATACTAGAGGATGTCGACATGCCTATACCCTCCATGTCGACGTGGTAGCCGTAGATTTTAAAATTCGAATTTTCAAATAAAGTGTCCATTCGTCGTAACCTTTCACGAATAGACATGACCGTTATTGCTCTATATATACCAACAGTTTTCAATGAATTTTCACTTAAGCTTTCTTTGTTTTCTCTCTTCTTTCTCTTTCATTCTTATTTTCAAAAATTATTAACAAAAATCTGTCTAAATCCTAAGTGAATCAAACTCGATCGTCTCTAGTTTGATTCTCTACCACTCTCTCTCAAAGATCTTACTGCTATTCAGAGTTATAGGATCATTTGTAATCAAAGATCGAAAGATCGAAGTGTATCGAGTTTCTCTCTATCAAAGTGTGATTGGAAACAGTGTGATTATGGCCCGTAAATCAATTGGGTGTGATTGTAGCCCGTAAATCATTTAGGTGATCTTGTAGCCTGGTTAAATCAAGAGAGTTTGCCCTAGACTCGGAGATATGAGGGTGTATCTCGTGACCTTGAAATCGAGACCGTAATACGGACATTATATTTGAAAAGAAATCTGGACAAGAAATTGTGTGGGACTGGATGTGGAGTAACTCAGAACCAGTGTAAAATTCTGGTGTGTTCTTTCCTTTACTTCTTTTACTTACTATTTTCATGTCTCTGGTTCTATGATTGTCTTTATGTTTGTGAATTATATCTGTTTGGATTTATTTGAAAGATTCGTAAAATTAATTAAACACTGTTCACCCCCTACCCCCATTGTGAATTCTTCCTTAAGATCTGTAATCCGCATTTCTTACACCAATTGTCCACAAGACTTGTATTTAAATATAGAAAAGATTGGATCATCCTTCTATATTTCTTGTTATCAACATCTTTTACATTAATAATTGAACATATATGTTTATGGGTGTTGGCATACTATAGTGTTCTCCATATTAAATCTGTCAAGAAGATCTATATAATACTTTTCTTGATAAATAAAGTCCCATTATTAAGTTACTACTACAAAAGGACGTTTTACAACTGTCACAAAATGTTAGCTGTAATAAAAAAATTACAACTGTTTTTTCAGAAAGTTGTAATAAACTTATTTTTAACAACTCTTTTATTTTACCAGTTGTAATAGATGTCTGTTACAACGTTTTATTTTTGCCTGTTGTAATAGATGATTATTTTTAACAACTCTTCTTTTTTGCAAGTTGTAATAGATGCATACTACAACCTTTTTCGTTTGTCAGTTGTAATAGATGCATGTTTAGAACAATTCTACTATTTTGCTAGTGGTAATAGATGCCTATTATAACCTTTTTCATTTGCCCGTTGTAATAATTAATTAATAATTAAGATTAATTATAATGCTTAATAATTAATAGTTAATATTAAATACTATTATTTTTATTAATAATTACTTTTAAATAATAATAATTAATAATTAATTTGAAAATATGAAATAATTAATATTAATAATCATTGTTTAATAGTAATAACTATAACTATTTATTATTATTAAATAACTAATATTAATAATTAATAGGTAATTAATATTAATAACCATAAGAAGTAATATTTTTTTTTGGATATCATGGGGAACCTTAAGATCATGGTATTCATTGATACTAACTTAAGTAAACCCCACGCCGTGTGTCTACCCCGCTTTTACTTAGTCGTCGCACACGGATGCTTAACGTTGAAACTCCCACTGATGGTTAGGCGCTAGGATTCGAACCTGCCCGGACACAGTCCTTTAGTCCCCATCTCCCAGCTCCCTAACCAACCGAGCTACGAACGGCGGGTAAGAAGTAATAATTAAGAAGTAATATTTAATATTTAGCAATTAATTTTGACAATTAATAATTACGATATTTTTTTCAAACAGTTGTATAAACTTATTTTCAATAACTCTTTTTAACTAGTTGTAATAGAGGACCAAATAACATTAATAATAATTAATATTTTATAATTAATAATTAAGATTATTAATTTTTATGACCATTTAGTAATATTTACAATTTAATAATAATTAATATAAATAATTAATAATTATTATTAAATAATTTGTACTTAATAATTAATAAGTAGTAATTATTATTTTTAAATTACTATTAAATATTTAGTAATTAATAATTGGTAACACGTACATAATGACTAATAATTATTAATAATTATTATTTACTATTAAAAAAATTAGTTTGAAACACAAAATAATTTCTATTAAATCTAGTATTAATTAATAATTACTATTAAATAATAGTAACATTTTGCTATTAATGATTAATAATTTAATAGTAATTCCTATTAATAATAAATAGTTAAAAATTTATAAATAATAATTACTATTAAATAACTAATAATTCCTATTAATAATTAGTAGTTAATAATTAATTAATTATTATAATATATACATAAATTCAGCATTTAATAATTAATATTCAATTATAATTAAGAAATAATAAGTAATAATTACTAATTAATAATTAGCAAACAAGAATTAATATTTAATAATTAACGATTAACAATTAATAATTTAAATAACTAATAATTAAGAATTAAGACTAATATTTAATAACCAATAATTAATAAGTAATTAATATTTAATAATTAGGAAATAATATTTATCATTTGGTATTTGATATTTGATTATTATAATTAATAATAATATTTAATATTTAAAATTTTTAATAATGTTTTTAATAAAAGTTTATAATTAATAATAATGTTCTTTAAAATTAAAAAATTAAAAAATATAATAAAAATTGATAATTTCATACACATCTAGACATTCTCTTTTATGACCAATTTCTTTGACATATATAGGTGTTTCTTTCGGCTTAACTAGCGAAAATTTTGGCTCCATCCCCTTAAATTTTTGGCTTCAACCCTTAAATATTTAACTCCAATCCTCTTTTTTGTTGTAAACATCCATCTTCTTAAACGGTTGATTAAAAAATCACTACTCCAAAAAAATAAACCCATCTCAAAAGGCTTCTTCTCCTCAACAAAACAATCATGACGGAACGATTTAAGAAACTTTTGAGGTCTGAAAAAAATCAAGACGTCTAGATCTGGAAACTGCTCGGGTTGCGTTGCTTCTGAAATCGGCACTGAAAAAGTAAATATGATCTGAACTTCTTGTAGCTCGCTTTAGGTAATCGACGTTCGTGATTTGTTTCAGATTCGAAATCCGAGTACTTGGTAGATATTGGGGTTTACCTCATGTTTGTTTCATCTAATTTACATCGTTCAGATTCACTTGTTTATTTTATTCCTTCATCACATGATTCGTACATCTCTGCTTGTTTTTTAATTTTAGCATTTTGATTTTAATACTCAATGTTAATGCTTGACATAATAATTTTATTATGAGATATGCGTATGAAACACATTGATTAGTTAGAGTTTTTTAGCATGACAGTAGTTGGTTGGATGATTCAAATTCAGTAATATAATATGCCTCTTTTACATTTTGCTATATGTAGAAGATGTATTTATTGATAACCACAGTTAAGTTATGAATTAGGGAAAAATGTGATGAAAATAATGGAAGAATTCGAAGCCAAGAAACAACGAAATTTTTTTCTTACTAACTGTCACTCACGAATGTATAGAAATTAGAGGGATTGATCACTCGTGAATGTATAGAAATTAGAGAGACTGCAATTAAACTTTGTAGGTATGGTGAAAAAAACCATATTTTTCATGTATAATAACTAGTACCCTATGCATTATACATTCATATAGGAATGGGAATCCATGGCACATGATTGTGTTGAGCATACTTTTGTGCTAGGTTCAGACGCATGCAATTGTAGTTTTGGAGGTTGCTATTTTTGGTTGTTGGCTATAGCCGAGGAGGGTAGAGAGCATGTACGGACTACAAACTGCTGGCAAGTATATGGTGTAGTTAGAAAAGCCGAGGTAGGCTAAAGAATGGGTGGTGCATATGCGAGCTACGAAGTCATGGCTGTCGATGCTGCGTAAAATGTTGAGCGTGGTATGTATCAAAGATCCGACGAAGGCCAAATGTCATGGACATCATGTACAAATGTTATGCACAGTAAGCTTTTGTAATACTTGAAAGCATACCAAAGAGCTCAATAAAGTTGCTGAACATAAGCATGTAAAACCAACAGAATGTAGAAATATTGTTGAGCGTAGGACTTGAATACCGAGTTTTTTTGTGCAAGGCTGAAGGCATAGAAACTCCAACCGTGTTTTGACATGTTGTTCATGCCATTTTTGTTTGTCAACCCGTGATCATTTGAGTTGACATCGGATTATTTTGTTGCATTTAGTAAGATACAAAAAGGAAAATGTATTACAATTTGAGTGAATATGACAATGATTATAACTGCTTTGATTTGCTTACATGGTTTGTTTGATATATTAGTTTTGTAAACAATAATAATGTTATATTTGAATTACTTATAATGTTTTTCTTATTCTATTATTTAGGCTTATCTGCTTCTTGTTATACTTGCAAAATGTGTGTATAATTTTTTATATATTATTTTGTATTTTTTACCACAACTGTCAATCACAGTTGTAAAATAGTCTTCTACAATTGCCAATAATAGTTATAAAATATTTTTTACAACTGCCTAAAGTAGTTATAAGTTGTAAAAAAAACACTACAGCTGCTAAAAATAATTGTAAAATATTCTTTTACAACTGCTTTTACAGTTGACGAATATAATTGTAAAAAATAGGACTCTATTACAGCTTCAAATATAACAACTAGCAGCCATCCATTGTAATAGGCCTAGTACAACTATTTTTGGCAGGTGTAGTAGGGCATTTTTGTTGTAGTGAGTTATTTAAATAGTTTATACCCATAAAGAAGGTTAATTCAACTATGCGTGACATTTTAAATTGGTTGTTAACAATATTTGCGAGTTTGTTGCAAAAAAAATTATTGGTTCAACAAAAAATGATTTCATCTGTACAAGAATGAATAAAATATCATTCGTTGCTTGATGAATAATATAATTTCCTCTTTCTTATCTCGAATTCGGAGTTTATATGATGAACCTTTGATACCAAGCAGGCAGTGCATGTGCATTTCTCAATTTAGATATGATTCGAATGGCAGTAGTGGTATGCCCAATGAGCAATTATATAATTTTACATATATCTAACTTTAAAACCAACTTTTCTCGTAGCAATGATGTTTATTTTCTTATATATACTTTGTTACATAATGATATAATTAACTAAGTATTAAATTCAAAGTGTATTAATAAGGAAATCCTTAAATTAAATAATATATGATTGTAATTGCAAATAGTTGAAATCTTGAGTAACTAATCACACAAAATAAAACATTTTGTATTCAATATTCCAAGTCAAGTTGTTTCGAGAAAGAACATCAATTCATCCGTTGAGACCAAATTATGTAGCGCTGTCTATTGGATAGTGTATTACTTATGGCTGTTATGGACACCAAGGAGTTACAACTCAGAAATATTGAATAACTATGGAATGACTGGTCTAAGAGTTCCACCAAGAAATCTCGGTGTAATGATTTTGCACAGTTCCATCGACTTGAGAATACTGTAAAACTTCATTATGCGTACCCCGCATTAATTATAATTAAATCATAGTGTGATGTGCATCGAACGGTTATAGTTGGGTTTGAGTTAAAGCATTAGGAGTGAAGCACTATTTGATAGAGAAATAGTCACCTCAGTTGTATAAGGTTAGTATTGTTAGAACTAAGCCAAACCGCAACGGAAGAAATGGTTGAATATCAATTTTTTTAACCATTTGAGATCTTCATTCAGCCTATGAAGTCTAATTATTTAAAACATTTCTAAATTACTTTTAAATACAATTATTAGTTTATTTAAAATTATAATATAGTTTTATATTATGTAATTAATATTATATTGTACATAAATGTGTATCATATGCATGTATATATATGTGTGTGCATGTGTATTATAGTAATCCGTCCAAGATATAACATGCATGTATATAAGTTTGTGATTTACACCATAATGGACATGTTAGCCCCTCTAGTATACAAATATATCATCTAAATTTATGCTTATATGTTTTAATTTATACGCATAAAATATTATAAACATATATGTATATATATATATATGTATATATATATATATGTATATATGTATGTCTATGTGTGTGCGTGTATGTGTGTGTGTGTATATGCACTACTAATAATGTAAATTCAATCCATTGGCTGCAACCATGTCTTTTTGAAATACCCAAAGTGCCTTCCATATCTCTATTTAACCTCTAGCTTCATAAAGCATGATCTGTCGTTTCCTCCCAATTTGTCTACATTCCAAATTCACTTTCTCAAACCCTTGATTTTTAATCCCCAACATCCCAAACTCTTTATCAATTATACTTCATCCGCCATTGGCAACCATCATCATCGCCACCTTCCAATATCGTCATTTTCACCTTTAGCATCGTCACTTGCACTTCTTTTAGTTAACTCTTTTCTTCGGTTGCCAATAAGTCTTTCATCAACTCTAAATCGAATTTGATTTTCAATTACTGATTCGAACTCAGTTTCACGACTCGAATACACTCATGAGGTTCATATATTAGAATACACTCATGTGGTTTGTCTAGATTTATGCAAATTGAAATTTCGGATTTGATCAAACTAACCTACAGCAAATTTCATTTTCCGTTGGAGTTTGACTTTTTAAACTGTTTGAGCCAACTTTATATGTTTGAGTAAGCTAACCACTGTGATATTATTACGCTTATGATAGATGTGTTTGCTTTGTTGCTCTTACAATTTTCACTTGATTGACCGGGTCATGGAACGTGTGATGCCAAAAATGCTTTATTGCTTGCTGCTGAACTTTTCCTCAATTTAATGTTTAATAGCTTGAATTTTTTGTTAGAATTTGTTGCTCATTTGAACTAAAATCAAATAAAAATGTTAATGCCGCTGAGATTTTGCTAAATTTATCCTTAGTGGGATTATTGATGTTTATTATAATGTTTAATTTTTCCTAGTGATATATAATAAGATCAAATCTAAAAGTGAACCATGTATATATAACTTTAACAAGAAAAGTGTATCTTATTCTATTGTTTGTTATATACATCGAATTTTATGTAGTTGCATCTTTGAACTTAATCGTAAAGCATATGTCCAAGTTGCCATGTTGGAATATATGATTGTTATTGAATGTCAACTATTTTGTTTTGTGGCCATTTAGATAACACATCGGGTACTTCATGCACTTCAGAGTCCAGTATACCAGTAGTAATATACAATGTGATATAGTTTTACCAACATTGTACCAAGCCAAATAGTCTAATCAATGTGTGCGTTTTCTTTACAACATATAGTAAATTTCTTAGCACTTTTATTTGTTCCTTTTAGCTCGATAAGAAAGCATATATGTAAGGAGTTGACTGAAACCCGCAAATTTAGTGCTTGTTTAATGGCCTCTGATTTAAGGCATCGTTGGTATGATTTGATTTTATAAAACATTTGATTTTACAGTTAATAAATTGGGGTTATGTTTGCAAATCAAAATGTTTTTTTAAGCTCAGATTCCTATGTGTTAACATTTACTATTATATAAGTCTGGTAAAATAACATACATATGTACCAAGACTAACTGGATACAATATTTGATATCTCATTTAAAAAGGATAAGCTTTTGAATTTGAAATTGTGAATAGCTAGCAAGTAGGAGTACAGTTGAACTGAGATAAGCTTTTGAATTCAATATTAGACTTAATTTTGAATGCCTATGATTAATATTAGAAATTAAAGCACATTGTAAGTCTGACCAATATTTCATTATCATATGAATTTATAATCTTATTGTTAGGTTAAAATACAGACATAAGGATCTAATTGACTAGGTTAATTTAAGTGTATGTAAATGTTGAGCTGGTACAGTACTCGATCAAGAATCTGACAAAATGTTTATTCTAAATAGAAGAAGTAGGGAGACAAATAATTGATGGTCTGTCTCACTTCATTACTTTCTGCTTTATTATTATGTTCATTATGTTAATAGGTGTTGGATGGATAAGGAAAAAAAATCGCCAGAACTCCACTATTATCCGATAAACAGCAATTTTGACCTGTTGCGCATAAAGAGATTTCTATATATAGTTAAGAGAAAAAATTTCAAGCTCTCATCTTATTTGTGAAATTTCTTTTTGTATTCATCAAGTCTTAATCTAAATAATATTCTTCACCGCTGCTTTTTGAAGCGTTCAATTCTACATGAATGGAAGGTGCTTTCATGAACACTTTCCTGATTACCTAAGCTACCATTACATTTATGCGGCATGCAGAAAATACTTATAACCTAACTTAACATCTTAAAGGTGTTTTGTAACGGTTTTCATCTACATCTTCGGTTACTTTTTTTTAATTTTTAGTTTGTTTGTAAACGTTTTTTAAATGCACATAGTTATGTTCTGACGTTGTTGTTTGTAAATAATATAATCTTCTGTAAATTCAATTAGGGAATGTTAATGATGCACCATACATCTGGTGGTTCTCTAAAGCACAATTCCTGAGCCAGTGGTGTGACTCCCCACCTCTATATTCACACTAGCCAAGGACACTACGAGGTAATGCCGTCGACTGGCATGGAGAATAAGGCTGTTGAGAAGCGACCATCTGTGTAATTTCTTTGTGCTAGTATCCATACGTCAGATAGTATGACATGCATTTCATTTCAATAGTAAACCTAACACATCAAATAAAAATTCAAAGCTACTACACAGTGGTTATGTGGTCTTCGGAAACAAATATACAATAAGCGTAACATAAATCAGTCACAGATATTCATATCACTAAGGCGGAAACATATACGAATATAACACATAGAAGTGTGCATCAAAGTAGTGGTCGTACAAGATCCACTACATCACAAAAGAATAGATACAAGCGCTGGACAAAAGAATTTGTGTACATCAAGGAGTCTCTATCTTGAATGTATAAAAGAAAAAACTACTAAGCTAAAGTAGTTAGCCACTCATAAGCTAGTCTCTGCTAAGAAGTCAAGTGGAAGCACCTGAAACACCTCGGCCTGACCCGAGTATTATTTAAGAAAAAAAATAACAAACCGATCAGTCTAGCTATAATTATCATATAAGATGAGATATGATAAGAGATATGAAAAATATATATGATAACAACAAACATCATAAAATATCTCAAATTTTCTTAAAGCACCAAAAAGAATGTCATATTCTTTAGCCTATTCACCAAACCTCAAATGTTGTCAAAACGTACCAATGCATGTCACAAAAATTGGTGAAAACATAAATTCTAGAAATCAATAATTAGAAATCTAGAAAACATAAAGGGCGAGGCCTATCATAAACGGGAGCATGAAACCATTGAGTCGGTGCAGCGACGTAGTATAATGGTACGTCTAAGGAGCCAGAAGCTCAAATAAGCCAAAACAACGACGTAGTATGACGGTACATCCGATGAACCGAAGTCCATAAAGCGATCAAAAGAACATGGGTCGCTTGCCCACGAAAATAAGATGAAGCTCCACAGAACGGGGTATAGTCCCCCACGCGGACAAAGAGACATCGCATATCGCTAGTCTAAACCATAAAATGATCATCATTAATCAACAAGAAGTGTAAATTATACTAAGCTAGTAAATAAATGAGTTTAGCTTCATGTCCCATAACCATTGGCTTAACTTAAATATTTACGAATAGATTGTAGATTTTCCCTCGAAAATTGTCACGAGATTTCAGTCGAACAAGTCTAAGAATTAACCGTCGAAGTAAACGCAAGCGCTTCATACCTCTTTTTTTGCTAAGTCGTTTAATGGATTTCTCGTACAAATGAGATAATGGTTTATATATACTAATAGATTATAAAATAATTTTTAAAAAAACAAGGTTTGTATTAAAAGTAACGTTGAAATAATTTTTGTGAAAGAGTTTGAATATTTACCACTAGTATAAAAACTTTTATATTTTAAAGTGACAAATCACGAAAACGATTATAAAAACAATCTATCACCAAAAATTCACATTCGACGACGTGAATTAAAACCATGAAAATCGATATCAAATCCATCAAATGGATATTCCCAAAAATCCAGAGAAAGAAGTCATCAAATCGATAGTGAATGACAATAACTATCTGAATCAACAAAATCGATTATAACGGAAATCCACTCAAAATAGGCAATTTTCCTGAATTTAACAATGCCAAACGTCTGGTGGTTTCCCAAACGTCTGAGCTGAAGGTCTAGAATTTTCTTTCAGATCGCCCAGACGTTTGGAAATAACCTCATACGTTTGAGCTGTAAGTTTGGAATTTTTATTCCAACTACCCAGACATCTGAGTGTTATACCAAACGTCTAAGCTGAAGCTCAGGGCAAAATTCCTAGGCCAATGATAGCCAAATCATCTCGAAAGCCATCGAATGAGCGACGATGGCTAAGGACTTATGTCAAGCGATAACCCAGCCTTATAGACTCATCAATACTCTCCAAACAACATGTCCAAACATCCATACTAGTATTTTCATATATTTTGACTTCAAAATCCCAAATATTGGAAAATTCACCAAACCAATTCAATTCCAAAGCAGATGGACATGAAATAAATGTTAGGAATTTATACCTAACAACAATGTAAGCTATAGACATAGAAGTGAGTTCAAGAACTCACCTTTAAACCCAAATATAGAAATGAGAAGCTCTTAAACAAGCTAAGATTGATTTCTCTTCAACAATACTTCTAGAATTCTTAACCTATCATCAAATGAAATGAATTTCCTAAGTTAGATTATAGGAATTTCTAAAAATTGAAGGAGGATTGAGATGGAGAAGATGAATAGGATGCGCACCTAAGCTTCTCTTTGATTTTAGAACTACAGGTTGAATTTCCTAAGAATCTAGGACTTAGGAATTTTGATTTTCCTTCATTTCCCCCATTTTTCTCTTTAGGGCTTGAGTGTTAGGAAATGAGGAGTAGAATGAATGAAGAGGAGTGAAGTGGGAGGTATTAGGTAGAAGATTTGGGTTCTCTTGTTGGGTCAGTGGGCTAGAACCAAACCTAAAGCCCAAATGAAAATACCAAAATTCTAATCAACTCCAAACAAATTGATGTTCAAACTCAAACATGCTGTAAACATCGTTTTGAACTCAATGAAGGTGGTCTCGAGTCCTAATTCAACTTTTTTCAAAAATTCACATTATGGACTTTAAGTTCAACTAACGATGCTATATATAAATAAAACATTTAAATATGCAACTGTAAAATATGCGGGTTGTTACAAACACCCCTCTTTAAAGAAATTGCGTCCTCGCAGTACTTAAGGAGAAAATAAAGAGTAACAACCACACAAAGACATAATAACACAAAAGAAAAAAAATTTAGAAGTTCACCTTAAGGAGCACAAGAAAGTAAGTCAAGATGTGTTTGCTCGATGAATTCTCTAGAATTCCAAGAGCAATCCTTAGGATTTGAGGACCATTGAACTTTTATAAGCGGAACATCATTATTTTGAAGCCATTTAACCTCCGTAGCAATGACACGAATAGGATGTTGCTCATAAGTCAAATTAGGTGAAACCTTAATTTCTTCAATAACACCGAGCTCAAGAATAGAATCGAAATCCCTAAGGCATTTCCGTACTCGAGAAACGTGGAATATGTCATGAATAGCATAAAATTGAGCCAGTATTAAAAGTCGATAAGCCACAGAACCAATACGTTTGGTGATGGAAAATGGGCCAATATATCGAGGTGCTAATTTCCCCTAACGATTGAAACGCATAGCACCCTTCGTAGGTGAAACACGAATAAATACCAAATCTCCCATAGAAAATTCCAAATTCCTTCTTTGGTTACCGGCATAGGATTTTTGTCCACTTTGAGCTTCTTTCATCCTATGACGAATAAGGTCAATCTTTTATATGGAATTACGAATAAAATCTGGACTTAAAACCAGCCTCTTACTAGCTTCAAGCCAACACGAAGGAGATCGACATGGCCTTTCGTAGAGTGCCTCAAAAATTCCATACTAGTACTAGATTGAAAGCTATTATTATAAGAAAAATCAACAAGAGAAATATGATCATCCCAACTTCCACAAAATCAAGAACACATGCTAGAAGGAGATCTTTAAGAGTTTGATTCACATGGTCGGTTTGTCCATCGGACCGAGGATGATAAGCGGTGCTAAAATTAAGCTTTTTTTCCAAAGCTTTTTGAAGACCTTTCCAAAATCCACTAGTATATAATGGATCATGATCACTAACAATAGAAGTAGGAACTCCATGTAATTTATTTAACATATAGTTTGGCTAAAAGAGGTATGGTCTGATTGGACCGAACGGGAATAAAATGGACGGATTTAGTAAGTCTATTTACAATCACCCATAGACTGTCATGACCCGAACGAGAACGGAGAAGACCGCCAACAAAGTCCATGGAAATTTGATCACACTTCCAAACTGGAATGTCCAAAGATTGCAACAACCCATCAGGCCTTTGATGCTCGGCCTTTACGAGTAGGCAAGTCATGCAATGCTTAATAAAGTTAGCAATATCAGATCATTCCATCCCAATAATAAAGTCGTTTCATGTCTGCATACATTTTACTACTACCATGATGAATGGTAAGTTTAGATCGATGAGAATCTTCTAAAATGTCTTTACGAAGATCACTAATATTTGGCATAATAAGTCTACCAAATTTTCGAATACCTCCACAAGCATCGATTTCAAAGTTATTCAAACCATCAATATTTCTATCCCTACAACTTTGGCTAAGATGAGCCAATTAGGGATCATGCTTTTGTGCTTTAAGAATGTGATCTAAAAGAGAAGGATGAGACTCAAGGCTACATAAAACAAGAGATGAACATGAATCGGATTCACGATCTTGAATCTCACAAGTGGAGAAAGTCTCAAGATCATACCATTCGGACATCATCATAGAAACGACCGCGTGTTGCTTACGACTAAGGGCATCGGCAACATGATTCCCCTTTTCAGGAGCATAAAGAATATCAAGATCATAAGATGCAAGGAATTAAAGCCAATGTTGTTGATGCAAATTAAGTTCCTTTTGAGAAAATAAATACCTCAAATATTTATGTTCGATGTAGAGAACAATTTCTCTCCCAAAAAATAATGATGCTAAATTCTAAAGGCGAAAACATGGTCGCGAGCTCTAAATCATGAGTGGCATATCTAGTCTCAGCAGGCTTTAATTTCCTAGAAGCATAAGCGATAACACATTCCCTTTGCATGAGAAGGCCTCCCAAACTAATACGACTAGCATGGGTATAAATAAGCTAATATTGGTTTCCTTTGGGAATCACAAGAATAGGAGCATCAGAAAGGAGTTCTTTTAATTTCTAAAAAGCAATTTCACATTTATTTGACCAGATGTATTTAACTCCCTTCTTTGTCAAATTAGTAAGAGGTACGGAAATTTTAGAAAACTCTTTTATGAACCGACGGTAATAGCCCGCCAATCCAAGAAAGCTACGAATTTCCGTCACACACTCCGGTCTCTTCCAATTTTGAATCGCTTCAATCTATGAAGGATCCATTGAAATTACAGATTCAGAAATAATACGTCCTAAAAATTTCATACAAGATTGCCAAAAGTGTCACTTAGAAAATTTTTCTTTCAAATGGTTGCTTCTAAGAGTTTCCAACACAGTCCGAAGATGTTTTTCATACTCCTCCTCAGTTTTAGAATAAACATCATCTATAAAGATGAGAATAAATCGATCGAGGAAGTCTTTGAAAACTTGATTCATAAGGTCAACAAAATAAGCTGGAGCATTCATTAAACCAAATGGCATAATAATCCATTCATAAGACCCATAACGAGTACGTAACGATGTCAAAGGAATGCTATCTTCTACAATACGAAGTTGATGAAAATCGGTTGCTAAGTCTAACTGTGAAAAGACTCTAGCACCGCTAAGTTGATCGAATAGATCATCTATCCGAGGCAAGGGATATTTATTCTTTATGGTGAGATCATTAAGCTTGTTGTAGTCAATGCAAAGCCTAAGGGTACCATCGGATTTCTTCACAAAAAGAGTCGAAGCTCCCCATGGAGAGGTGCTAGAACGAATAATTTGTTTTGCTTCCAATTCAGATAATTGTTTACGCATCTCCTCATTTTCCTTATTGGACATACGATAAGGAGGACGAGTAATAGGTAGAGCTCTAGGGATCGGACTAATCTTGAACTCAATTGCTCGCTTAGGTGGTAGTCTTAAAACGGGCTTAAATATGTCGAGAAATTCATGAACAACATGAATAAGGGAAATGACATGTTCCTCATCATCATTATCGTTATCACATGGATTTAGAGAACATAAGGATGCCACTGAATTAGAATATGAATCTTTAAGAACAATAGAAATCTTCTTAAGAGATTGAGGATGTCGAAGATGGATAGTCCTCTCGAGACATAGGATGTGGGCTTCATAACGATTAAGCCAATCCATTCCTAAAATCATTTCGAAACCTAAGGAGCGCATAACATGCAAATCAACAAGGAAAGCATAATCACATAAAATAATCTTAACATCTTTACAAAATAAAATAAGCATTGTGGAACCTCCAACAGGATTCGCGATTCTCAGTGGAGTCATCAAGCCCATGACATTAAAGATAAAGTATTAACAAGTTCTTTTGATTTAAAAGAGTGAGATGCACCCATATCAAAAAGAACTTAAATAGGATAATCACAGAAAATAATAACGCCATCAAGGATAGAATGAGAAATACTTTGACCAAGAGAAATGTTACTAGGGGTTTGCACAACATTTAGCATTTCCTCTTTCTTGCTTTGGAGTTTGCAACATGAAGGTATAAGGTGACCCAAACTTTTGCAATAGCGAAAGTAAAGGTGTTTCGGACACCTATTTGCATAATGGTCCTTAGAACCACAATTATAGCATTGTCCACGACTAAAGGTAGAAGTCTGTGCTACAAAGTTGCTTACTACCCTTTCTTGTTGGGATTAGGGCCTTTGAACTTAATTTTCCTCTTCTTGTTGATGTTGAAGTTCTATTTGGCACCCACAACTTCAACATCACTCTCTTTATCGGTGTCTTCAAGTCGAAGAGCGATATCTACAAGCTGATCAAAAGAAACTTCTAATTTCAGAAGTAAAGGCTTTTTGAGATTCTTATTCAACCGTTAAGACAATCTTTGATTTTTCTTCAGTGGAGTATTAATATACTCGACCCCATATTTAGAGAGGAATTCAAAACATGTCACATAATCTATCACAGAAGATTCACCTTAAGCAAGGTCAATAAAGCGTTGAGCTAAAGTTACTTTTTCAGCTTCCGACACAAACTTTAACTCGAACCACTCTCATAATTTCTCCCAAGTAAGATCCGCTTCAACAATTTCTGAAATCAAAAGCTAATACCGATCTAATGCTCTCTCTTGAAGCATGCTAGAAGCCACTTAGACTCGATGTAGATCAACAAGATTCATACAAGAAAAGATGCGATCGCATTTTTTAAGACAAGCTTGGACTTCTATAACGCTTTCAGAACCCTTGAATGACCTTCTACCCAAATTGGTATAATCACTACACAAGTGTGCAAACCCACATTTAGGATGAGTAGGCTCTGGAGTAGGTCTGGCGGCTTGGGCATTCTTTATAATACCCAAAAGCTGTTGAGCAGACATGAATAAGCCATCTCGAGGAGTAGCACTGGATTGACCGGTGCTAGGATGACCAAGTCTAACCATTTCTCTCCTTTAAAAAAAGAAAGAAGAGGAAAAAGGTTATTCTCAGAATGAATATCAAACAATCTTGATTGATAAAACAAGGCATTATAAAAAGAAATAGGATAGAACGGGTCCTAAGACTCAAATTAATCCTAAGGCACGATTCCTAAGAGTAACTTAAGACAATGATCCCTGTCATAATATTCTATATTTTTTCGAAGCTTGGCTCTGATACCAGGCTGTGACGCCCTACCTCAATACTCACACTAGCCAAGGACACTACGAGGTAATGTCGTCGACTAGCACGAAGAATAAGGCTGTTGAGGAGCGACCATCTGTGTAATTTCTTTGTGTGAGTACCCATATGTCAAATAGTATGACATGCATTTCATTTCAAGAGTAAACCTGACACATCAAATACAAACTCAAAGTTACTACACAGCGGTATGTGGTATTCAAAAACAAATATAAAATAAGAATAACACAAATCAGTCACGGATATTCATATCACTAAGGCGGAAACAGATACGAATATAACACATAGAAGTGTACATCAAAGTAGTGGTCGTAAAAGATCCACTACATCACAAAAGAATAGATATAAGTGCTAGACAAAAGAATATGTATACATCAAGGTGTCTCTATCTCGAATGTATAAAAGCAAAAACTACCAAGCTAAAGTAGGTAGCCAAAAGTCAGAAGCTAGTCCCTACTAAGAAGTCAAGTGGAAGCACTTGAAACACCTGGGTCTGACCCGAGTATTATTTTAGAAGAAAAATAATAAACCGATCAGTCTAGCCATAATTATCATATAAAATGAGATAGGATAAGAAATATGACAAATATATACGATAATAACAAATGTCATACAATATCTCAAATTTTCTCAAAACATCAAAAAGAATGTCATATTCTTTAGCTTATTCAACAAACCTCAAATGTTGGCAAAATGTACCAATGCATGTCGCAAAAATTGGTGAAAACGTAAATTCCAGAAATCAATTATTAAAAATCCAAAAAATACAAAGGGGAAGACCTATCATAAATGGGAGCATGAAAACTCACCAACACGTGTATAACAAATGGAACATTATTCCATGGTCGCTAACCATCAAGCCGGTGCAACGACGTAGTACAACGGTATGCCCGACGAACCTGAAACTCAAATAAGCTGAAACAACGACATAGTACAATGGTACGTCCGATGAATTGAACTCCATAAAATGGTCAAAAGACCATGGGTCACTAGCCAACAAAAATGAGACGAAGCTCCACAGAATGAGGTATAATCCCCTATGCAGACAAAGACACATCGCATATTTCTAGTCTAAACCATAAAATGATCATCATTGATCAACAAGAAGTGTAAATTATGCTAACTATTAAGTAAATGAGTTTAGCTTCATGTCCCATAACCACGGGCTTAAGTTAAATATTTACGAATAAATTGTAGATTTCCACTCAAAAATTGTCACGAGATTTCAATCGAACAAGTCTAAGGATTAACCGATGAAGTAAATGCAAGCGTTTCATACCACTTGTTTTGCTAAGTCGTTTAATTGGATTTCTCATACGAATGAGGTAAAAGTTTATATATACTAATAGTCTAGAAAACAGTTTTTTTTTAGAAAAAAAAGAGGTTTGAATTAAAAGTAATGTCGAAATCATTTTTGTGAAAGAATTTGAATATTTACTACTAGTATAAAAAACATTTATATTTTAAAGTAACAAATCACAGAAACGATTGTAAAAACAATCTATCACCAAAAATTCACATTCGACGACATGAATTAAAACCACGAAAATCGATATCAAATCCATCAAATGATTATTCACAAAAATCCAAAGAAAGAAATCATCAATGTTAATAATAAATGACAACAACTAACCGGATCAACAAAAATCGACTAAAACGGAAATCCACTTAAAATAGGAAATTTCCATGAATTCAATAGCGCCAAACATCTTGTGGTTTTCCAGATGTCTACGCCGAAGGTCTGGAATTTTCTTCCAGATCACCGAGACATCTGGGAATAACCTCAAACATCTAAGATATAAGTCTAGAATTTTTTTTCCGACTACCCAAACATTTAAGTGTTATACCAGACGTCTGAGCTGAAGCTAAGGGAAATTTTTTCCCAGGCCAGTGATGGTCACATCATCTCGGAAGCAATCGAATGAGCGATGATGGCTAGGGATTAATGCTAAGCGGCAGCTCAGCCTTATAAACTCATCAATACACTCCAAACAACATGTCTAAACATCCACAGTATGATTTTCATTGATTTTGACGTCAAAATCCCAAATATTGTAAAATTCACCAAATCAGTTCAATTCAAAAGCAAATGGATAGGAAATAAATGTTAAGAATTCATACCTAACAACAACGAAAGCTATAGACATAGATGTGAGTTCAAGAACTCACCTTTAAACCCAAGTATAGAAATTAGAAGCTCTAAAACAAGCTAAAATTGATTTCTCTTCAACAACACCTCTAGAATCCTCAATCTATCATCAAATGAAATGAATTTCCTAAGTTAGGTTATAGGAATTTCTGAAAATTAAAGAGAGATTGAGATGGAGAAGATGAAGAGGATGCCTATTTAAGCTTCTCTTTGATTTTAGAACTAGAGCTTGAATTTCCTAAGAATCTAGGGCTTAGGAATTTTGATTTACCCTCTTTTCCCCCATTTTTCTCTTTAGAGCTTGAGTGTTAGGAAAATAGGAGTAGAATGAATGAAGAGGAGTGAACTAGGAGGTATTAGGTAGGGTTTGGGTTCTCTTATTGGGTTGGTGGGCTAGAACCAAACCTAAAGCCCAAATAAAAATACCAAAATTCTAATCAACTCCAAACGTATTGATGTTTATACTCAAACAAGCTGTAAACATCATTTTAAATTCAATGAAAGTGATCTCGAGTCCTAATTCGACTGTTTACAAAAAATCACATTTCAAACTTTAATTTTAACAACAATACTGTATTTAAATAAAACATTTAAATATACAATCCTAAAATATGCAGGTTGTTACAAGTGGGGTCAGGCCATACTCAGATTCTATACTATTTAGAAGGGGCCAAGTAAACTGTGTTTGGAAAATTACAGCTACGGACTGTTTGATAAAAGAAGTTGCAGATTATATGGCGGCTTTGGAGATAAAAGTGATGTTATGTGAGCTCCTGTCGAGGCCTTGGATGCGATTAGGCGGTTTGGTCCCCTATATATGTTTTGCTACACTATATTTGCAACACCATGTAAAACTTTATTTTCATTGTATTTTGATTTTGTATTCATTGCACTCTGATTTTATATGTAAAAATATATATGAAATAAGCCATTATCAAATTATAATGAGACCGCTGAATCGCCTTCTGCTCCTCAATGTTTCATAATGCCTAGATGCGATCCATGCTTGGAGAAAAACATAAATTTATGGACACATGACATGAATGGAGAGAGTGTGCACTATATTTTAAACAAAACATTGTACATGCTCGGAAGCATGCTACATAAGCGCATTGTTGAATTAACGCATATGCAGTGTAATTAGATGCAAGCTCATCTTGGCTTGCATATATACTCTTTGAGTAATATATATCTGAAATTTATAATATATATAACTATGTATATGTATATTTAAAATTATATTAAATGTTTATTTATTTTGCTGTAAAATCTGAAAACAAAATTGATTATTTTAAATAAATGTAAATTCACTACAAAAAAATACCCATTCTGCAACGGGCAATGCTAGTTATAATAGATCTATTGCAGCTTTCAGGCATCAATCTTAATATGCGAAGTTAAAATAAAGTTGGTTCATTTTGCAACCGTTTTTATCCATTGCAATAGGAACTTTTACAACTGTTTTTGTTGGTTGCAATAGAGTATTTTACAGCTATTTTGACAATTTCAGTTGGGGCATTTATAAATGTTTTACAATTAAATTATTATAAAATCAAATTTCATGTATTCAAAAAAATAAAATTTACCGATTCAAGTACGTAGTATCCATCGATTCAAACATAGCACTATTTCAAATATTATGTTAAATATTCTACAACAATCGAATAGTATTACAATATCCATAGCTTCAAGCACAAATAAATATTTTGACAAGTATTATTATTGGCTAACAATGTATTCATATCAATGACGTAAACCCATCAACCCAACCAAAATGTCTTGCTGGCCATCACAGAGTAAAGCTCTACCCTGAACTGACTAAGCATACCCACTTCATCCCCACCCCCTTGCATTCTGCAAAAGGGACCCCCTCCCACAACCACATAAATCCTTAACTTCCCTAATCAAATTATTAAACTTATCTCCCCCATTATTGAATGAACTGCTCCCTCGCCACCACCCTCGCAACCTTATCATAATGTAACAAATTACAAGACTCGCTCTCCATATTTAGCTCATCCACATCAGTAATTAGACCTAATTTAGCTACCCAAACAAGATCCTCATCTGGTCCAACCTGTTGGATAATTGTATCGAGGATTCGAGAAAGATGAAGATTATAACTGCTGTACTTCTGACTTCAAGGATCTACTGCATAGATTCTTTTGAACAATAGTTCAACCCAACAGGTACAAATGGGTTATTGAACTATCGACTTGAGGATTCAATGAATTCTTGAAACAATATAATAGGATTCAAAACTCGTACGATTTTTATCCGACCAAAAGTGACGAAGAAGAAGAAGAAAATCGATCTGTAATGTTTCTGCATTTGTAACACCTTACAGGCGTCATAGATTATGGTGATAAGGCAGTGTTCTGCAACACTTTCTGGCCTTCGCAGATCTGGATGAAGAAGGAGGTTTAAAGAAAAGAGATTGTTGTTTCCGATGGTTCCTGGGCGTCACTACTTATAGTAGTGAGGAAGTGTCCATTCGTCAAGCGTCTCATCCTTTCCAACGGTCCAAAACTGTTACAAACAGTCGCGCCTTTTTGCAACGGTTTAAAATAGTTACTAAACGGTCGTGTCCCTTCATTCAAATGACCATCCAAAAATATACATTCAAACTTAAATTCTGGATTCGGCCTGTTAACAAAAATTAATTCGTCATTTTATACCCGAACACGGTCCGCTCGGTCGAACGAACGGCGGCACTGGCACACGCGTGTGGTGGTGATGCATAACTTCCTTCCT